>CM057342.1:681750624-684150624 GCA_030015575.1 Agapanthus africanus | reverse complement strand
ATTATTTGTTTCCCAAGCGCCAAGGATTATTTGTTTCCTTGGGGTTTGAAACGAGTCGAGGATTCCCCACGGAGGCACTGGTGGCTCTGCGAGTCGACGCGAATCAGGAGGCTCTCGTCAAGGAGTGTTTGTATCCGTGAGTCGAGGAGTTTGCTAGGGATTATTTTTTTCCCAAGCGCCAAGGATTATTTGTTTCCTTGGGGTTTGAAACGAGTCGAGGATTCCCCACGGAGGCACTGGTGGCTCTGCGAGTCGACGCGAATCAGGAGGCTCTCGTCAAGGAGTGTTTGTATCCGTGAGTCGAGGAGTTTGCTAGGGATTATTTGTTTCCCAAGCGCCAAGGATTATTTGTTTCCTTGGGGTTTGAAACGAGTCGAAGATTTCCCACGGAGGCACTGGTGGCTCTGCGAGTCGACGCGGATCAGGAGGCTCTCGTCAAGGAGTGTTTGTATCCGTGAGTCGAGGTATCTGCTAGGGATTATTTGTTTCCCAAGCGCCAAGGATTATTTATTTCCTTGGGGTTTGAAACGAGTCGAAGATTTCCCACGGAGGCACTGGTGGCTCTGCGAGTCGACGCGGATCAGGAGGCTCTCGTCAAGGAGTGTTTGTATCCGTGAGTCGAGGTATCTGCTAGGGATTATTTGTTTCCCAAGCGCCAAGGATTATTTGTTTCCTTGGGGTTTGAAACGAGTCGAAGATTTCCCACGGAGGCACTGGTGGCTCTGCGAGTCGACGCGGATCAGGAGGCTCTCGTCAAGGAGTGTTTGTATCCGTGAGTCGAGGAGTTTGCTAGGGATTATTTGTTTCCCAAGCGCCAAGGATTATTTGTTTCCTTGGGGTTTGAAACGAGCCGAAGATTTCCCACGGAGGCACTGGTGGCTCTGCGAGTCGACGCGGATCAGGAGGCTCTCGTCAAGGAGTGTTTGTATCCGTGAGTCGAGGTATCTGCTAGAGATTATTTGTTTCCCAAGCGCCAAGGATTATTTGTTTCCTTGGGGTTCGAAACGAGTCGAAGATTTCCCACGGAGGCACTGGTGGCTCTGCGAGTCGACGCGGATCAGGAGGCTCTCGTCAAGGAGTGTTTGTATCCGTGAGTCGAGATATCTGCTAGGGATTATTTGTTTCCCAAGCGCCAAGGATTATTTGTTTCTTGGGGTTTGAAACGAGTCGAAGATTTCCCACGGAGGCACTGGTGGCTCTGCGAGTCGACGCGGATCAGGAGGCTCTCGTCAAGGAGTGTTTGTATCCGTGAGTCGAGGTATCTGCTAGGGATTATTTGTTTCCCAAGCGCCAAGGATTATTTGTTTCCTTGGGGTTTGAAACGAGTCGAGGATTCCCCACGGAGGCACTGGTGGCTCTGCGAGTCGACGCGAATCAGGAGGCTCTCGTCAAGGAGTGTTTGTATCCGTGAGTCGAGGAGTTTGCTAGGGATTATTTGTTTCCCAAGTGCCAAGGATTATTTGTTTCCTTGGGGTTTGAAACGAGTCAAGGATTCCCCACGGAGCCACTGGTGGCTCTGCGAGTCGATGCGAATCTGGAGGCTCTCGTCAAGGAGTGTTTGTATCCGTGAGTCGAGGAGTTTGCTAGGGATTATTTGTTTCCCAAGCGCCAAGGATTATTTGTTTCCTTGGGGTTTGAAACGAGTCGAAGATTTCCCACGGAGGCACTGGTGGTTCTGCGAGTCGACGCGGATCAGGAGGCTCTCGTCAAGGAGTGTTTGTATCCGTGAGTCGAGGTATCTGCTAGGGATTATTTGTTTCCCAAGCGCCAAGGATTATTTGTTTCCTTGGGGTTTGAAACGAGTCGAAGATTTCCCACGGAGGCACTGGTGGCTCTGCGAGTTGACGCGGATCAGGAGGCTCTCGTCAAGGAGTGTTTGTATCCGTGAGTCGAGGTATCTGCTAGGGATTATTTGTTTCCCAAGCGCCAAGGATTATTTGTTTCCTTGGGGTTTGAAACGAGTCGAAGATTTCCCACGGAGGCACTGGAGGCTCTGCGAGTCGACGCGGATCAGGAGGCTCTTATCAAGGAGTGTTTGTATCCGTGAGTCGAGGAGTTTGCTGAAGACACTGGTTTCTTCAGAGTTGGACTGAACCGTCGAGAGTTGGCTTCGTCTTTTGGCGGAGCCTGTTGGGAAAGTATGGTTCCCTCTTTGTTTACGCCCTTGAATTGTATATAGAGATCGATGTGATCTTAACTGTAGGGCCAAAGTTTTGTCATCATTCTTTTTGTTTTATCTTCGCGATGCTCTATCATTTCAGCTTTTATATAGCTAAGGTCGCGATTGCCCAATCATTTCGGCTATTTGTCGCGGTGCCCAATCATTTCGGCTATTTATTTTATTTTTACTCGCTGCTTTTTATTGCGAGTTGCCCAATCATTTCGGCTATTTTACATGCATACATTTTTACTTGCTGCTTTTTATTGCAAATTGCCCTATCATTTCGGCTATTTCGTATGCATGTGCGACCTATTGGCTTTTCACTGTAAACCAATTTCGGCATCAGCACCGCTACAACTGGGATATTGCCAGGAGCGAATCATCATTTGCCTCTGTCGCTATTGAACAAAGGTGGCTTAGCGACCAGTGTTAGGGTCCTGTCGTCTAAGGCTTTTAACTTCATGAGCCGTAAGGGTCTCACAAAGGTATTTCTCCCTACAAGTCGTGAGTATCTTGTAGGTGTCTTTTCTCCTTAAGAATCGTGAGGATTCCTAAGTGTATGTTCCTCTGTAAGTCGTAAGGATCTTACAAGAGGGTTTTCTCCTTGTAAGTCGAGAGGACTTATAAGGGTTGTTCATTATGCGAACATATTCCCAGTCTCGGTTGAGACTTGATTAGGGAAATGTTTATTCGCGCCCGTGGATTGTATACAAGGGTCAGTATTGAGCCACTTGTAGGGCAATATCGAAAGTTGTGGGGGTTGCTTAAGCACAGGTTTAGGTTTTTGTAACTTAAGACTTCCAACTCTTATGAGCCGTGAGGGTCCCATAAGAGAGTTCTCCTTACGAGTCGTGAGGATCTCGCAAGTGTATTTCCTCCTTAGGAATCGTGGGGATCCCTAAGTGTATTGCTCCCTTGTGAGTCGTAAGGATCTCACGCGGGTGGTTGTTCCTTTACAAGGTCGAGAGGACCCTATAAGTGTCCTTTAACGAGGTTGCGCCCTTTCAGGTTTTCACAAACACTCGCCGGTAGTCCTGCTGTTTTTACTCACGGAGCCCTTTCGGGTTTTCATCCGTGCCCATTTTGCTTATGGACGTACCGCTTTTTTTTTTATTCTTTTTATTTTTATATATATTTTTTTACGAGGTCGCGCCCTTTCGGGTTTTCACGAACACTCGCCGGTAGCCCTGCTGTTTTTACTCACGGAGCCCTTTCGGGTTTTCATCCGTGCCTTTTTGCTTATGGACATACCGTTCTTTTTTATTTATTTTTATATGTTTTTTTTTATATCTCGTCAGCCTAAAAGATGCTGCGGTAGTAGTTTAAAGACGTTTCGGTCTGCTATTAGTTTAAGGACATTTCGGTCCGATATTGAGAAGGCTGGCTACTGCTTATGAAGCTTGAGCTTAGGAAGATAGCGAGCGGACGTAGTCGTCGTCATCTATCATTGACCTAGGCTGTGGCTCATCGAGCATAGTATTTCTTTAGGAAGCGACCGTTTATCGGCCTGAAAGGCCTTTCACCGTGCATGTCTATGAGTAGATAGGCCCCACCCTGGTAGACCTTATCTATGACGTACGGGCCTTCATAGTTTGGCTCGAATTTTCCCCGCTTGGCGCAATTGGGGATCATAGGCCTTTTGACCACTAGCACAAGCTCGCCTTGGCGGAATGTCCTCGGTCGAGTCAGTCTTTCATATGAGCGCGTCATCTTTGCTTTATAGGCCTCCAGATTTTGTTGCGCCATGAGTCGTGTTTCTTCAAGGGCGACAAGCTCCTCAAGCCGAAGGTGAGCATTTTCTTCGTCCGTCAGCTCGTAATGGACTGCCACTCGTAGAGAGGGTAACTCTATCTTGAGGGGGAGTACTGCTTCTGTCCCGAATACTAACGCATATGGTGTTGCGTTCATGGCCGTTTTAAACGTAGTTCGATATGCCCAGAGAGCCTCTTGCAGTCTTTCGTGCCAGTCTTTCTTATTTCGCGACACTGTTTTCTTCATGATCTTCGTCAAGGTCTTGTTGAAGGCCTCAGCTAGACCGTTAGCTCGCGGATTATAAACCGAGGAATATCTCCAATCTATATTGTGTTGTTGTGCGAAGTCTGATCTTGTGGCTTCTGTAGGCCGGCCCGTTATCGGAGATGATCCGTCTTGGCGTTCCAAACCGGTATATGATGTGCGTCTTGAAGAAGTGGAGGATATTTTCCGTCTTCACTTCTCTTAACGGTACTGCTTCTGCCCATTTGGAGAAGTAGTCAGTCGTCGCCAGGATGAAACGATGTCCTCTAGACGATGCTGGTTCGATGGGGCCGACTATGTCAGTTCCCCACATTTCGAACGGCCAGCTAGTCACCGTTGGATGTAATGGGTTTGGATGCTGATGGATGAAGTCCCCATGAATTTGGCATGAGTGGCACTGCTTCGCATATTCGAGGCAATCCTGAATCATCGTGGGCCAGTAGTAGCCCATCCGTTTTATCTTCATCTTCATCTTCGGTCCTGCTTGGTGAGAACCGCAGAGTCCGTCGTGAATTTCCTGGACGACCCTTTTCGCTTCGTCAGGTCCTAAGCATCTCAGCCATAGAGAATCAAATGACCTCTTGTACAGAGTATCATTGACGAAGGCGAAAGACAGAGCTCGTTTCATGAGCTGATGTCTTGTGGACACTTCTTCGGGCATTCGGTGGGACTTAAAGTAGTCTATGAAGACTTCTCTCCAATCCTCAGCCTTTTCCCGGTCTTTTATTTGCAGGGTCGTTTGCTCAGTCGCTCCCTTCCCTTCGGATGATTCCGGAGATATTTCTGCTGGGGCAAGCACTTGACGTCTTTGTACCACGATTCTAACATCATCAAGATTCTCGTCAGCCAGTTCTTTAGCAAGTTTGGCCAATGCGTCTGCTTTGCTGTTTTCCGCGCGCGGTATGTTCTCCAAAGTATAAGAGGGAATTTGGGTCAACAATTGTTGCACTTTTTCGCCGTACCTCACCAACTCCGGTTTGCATGTTTGGTAGTCACCGTTTACTTGACTAACGACCAGTTGAGAATCCCCGTATATGAGGGGTTTTCAATTCCCATGTCGATGGCGATCTCAAGACCTGCTATCAAGGCTTCATATTCAGCTTCATTGTTTGTCCTCGACTCTGTTAAGGAGAATGCGAAGCGCATTATCCCTCCTTGTGGAGTTACAAAGATGAGGCCTACCCCCGATTTGATTATAGGGGTGTTTTGTTTGCGCTTCTTCATGGAAGATGCGCCATCAAAATAGAGTTCCCATCGGGTATCACCACCGTCGATTGCATCAAACGCATGTTCGTCTGGAAGATCGCAATTTAGAGGAGAATCGGCGGGTATGGGATGTTCAGCGAGGAAGTCGGCGATGGCCTGGCCTTTCACTGCTTTGAGAGGTTGATACGTGATCGAAAACTCCATCAAGAGTAGGGCCCATTTAGCGAGTCGTCCCGTCAATATGGCCTTTGACATTAAATACTTAAGAGGGTCTACCTTCGAAATGAGACGGACCTCATGCGCCAACGCATAGTGCCTGAGCTTTGTTATCGCGAAGATCAACGCTAGGCAGTGTTTTTCAATGTGGGAGTAGTTGCTTTCTGCCCCCAGTAGAACTCGACTTAAGTAATAGAGTGCTCTTTCTTTCTCTTGGTCGTTCTCTTGTGCCCATAATGCGCCTAAAGAACCTTCGAGGGCGGTTGTATAAAGAATGAGAGGCTTTCCCTTAACCGGAGCAGCCAACACTGGAGGGTTTTGCAGGTATTGCTTGATCTCGTCTAGTGTGCTTTGGCACTTTTGATCCCAGACGAACGGGGTTCCCTTCTTCATCAGGTGGCTATAGGGAAGGCACTTGCCTGAAAGATTGGCTATAAATCGCCGTATGTATGCGAGCTTCCCTTGGAGAGACCGCAACTGTTTGAGAGTCCTCGGCGGAGGCATTTCCATGATCGCTTTGATCTTGGACGGATCTATTTCGATACCCCGGTGTCGAACAATGAATCCCAGGAATTTTCCTGAGGAAACTCCGAATGCACACTTGAGCGGATTCATCTTCAAGTTGTATTGCCGAAGACGTTGAAATACGGTCTTCAGATGCTCGAGATGTTCCTCATATGATTTGCTTTTAACAACGAGGTCGTCGATATAGCATTCGACGATTTCGTGTATAAGGTCATCGAAGATCTTCGTCATGGCCCTTTGGTAGGTGGCACCGGCGTTCTTTAAACCAAAGGGCATCACCTTGTAACAGAATATTCCCAAAGGAGTCCGGAAAGCCGTATGTTTCTGGTCTTCAGGATGCATTTTTATTTGATTATATCCCGATGAGCCGTCCATGAAGGAGAAAATCTCATGCGTGGACGTATTGTCTATCATCAGTTCGGTGACTGGCACTGGGAAATCATCCTTCGGGCAAGATTTATTGAGATCCCGGAAGTCCACGCATATACGCACTGTCCCATTTTTCTTCATCACCGGGACGATGTTGGCGATCCATTCAGGGTATTGAACTTCCTGGATGAAACCAGAGTCGATCAGCTTTTTGACTTCAGCATTGATACTCATTTCAAGCTCGAGTCGCATTCTTCTCGGCGCCTGTTTGACTGGCTTGATGCTTGGGGATATTGCCAATTTATGCACAGCGATTTCTGGATCTAGTCCCGGCATTTCGGAATAGTTCCACGCAAAGCAATCTCTATACTGTAGAAGCACGTCTTTTAACGCAGCTACTCTTTCTTCAGATAGTAGCTCGCTGATGAATGTCGGTCGCGGATCGTCTGCCGTCCCCAACTCAATCTTCTAGAGGTTATCTGCAGTGGTATGGATTCCATCTTCCAGCTCTTTTGGCGCTGGTGGGAATTCTGAGATTATTTCGTCGTTGCTGTTTTCGAAGCACCAAGGGAGCTCATCTATGTCTTCGGGCTCTTCTTTTAATATTGTAATCATGTGACAGGTGCGAATTCGCTTCCAATCCCAATGTGGAACCCGTTCTTCTTTCGTGGCCTTGGGCTCATGCTTCTGCGGCGGCGTTACCTTCCAGTTGTCAGACAGAGCGAACTTGCCGAGCTGGTACTGATCTTCGACCCAATTCTTAAAGGTGAAGCAGTCTTCGAGCGGGTGCCCTATTACTCGATGGTAAGAGCAATAGTTTGGGCCAGAGACTTCGCTTGCTTGCTCGGGGTGCTTGGATTCCGGCAATGTAAGCAATTGATGCTTTAGAGCAAGATCAAGTATCTTCTTCGTCTTGTCCCGAGGAAACGAGTACACTCGACCCATTTTCTTCATGAGGGATAGATCAATAACGTTCAACTCCCGTTTGCGTGGCTTCTTAGCCCTGCTTTGTTGTTGTTGAGCGCCTTTTTGGGCTTTCAACTTATTTCTGCTTTTGCGCCGAGCCTTCTTTATAACAGGTTGACAAGGAGCAGCCTTTTCATCTTTCACGGCCTGTTGGAGAAGGCGTTGCGTCTTAGCTTTCTCATAGATGACCATTTCGCGGTGATGATCTTCTCGGACTTTTTGACCAGCTTTCTTTATAAGTTTGTCCATTTGTTCCTCGAACGACGGACTGGGTTCCTTTGCATCTGGAACTTTCACTGGCTTGGGATTAGCGTCCTCCCATTGAGCATCCGCTTCTTCATCAAGGTCATACACGACGTAGCAGACGGGTAGTAACTCTCGTTTCTTTGACTGGATGTATCCAAGCCCTTTTGTTTCCATTCTCCCACTAGGCAGTTTGCGTTGAGTCCCGGGAACGTTCCAGACCCCGTCATAGAATTTGGCCTCTCTAACAGTCTGTTTGAAGGATATCCCCTGGCATTTCAGCAGCTTCTTCAAACCTTCTGTATAATATCTGGGAAGACGGATAGGCTGAAGCCTGTCGAGCGCAGGATCCGCGCCATGCCAGATTTCTTTTTTCACCTTGGTTTCTTCAGAGCGGTAAAATAGAATTTCTTTTTCGCTTTCTCGTTTGGGAGGGATATAGAATGTCCGCAGCTCTTCTACATTGTAGATATTAAGTGCATCCAGTTCTTTATGATGCTCAGGCGGCACCATGGCGACTTGCAGGCTTTGCTCTTCGTCAGCGGACATTTGTATTAAAGGTCGAGCATAGAATACAACATGGACTTCATCTTCCGAGTCGCTGCCAAAGATCAATGTAGGAGCCAGTGGTCCCGGCTTGTTGTGTTGGGGGGGACCCGAATAAACTATCTCCTCTTCCTCCTCAGTATCACTGCCGAAGACAGAGATGGTAGCGTTAGTTTTATTCTCCGGCTTGTGACACTTCTCCGTGTCTTCGAAATCCGGTAAGAAGTATTTGGCATCTTCATATTTGCGGACCTCGTTCACAGAGAAAGGGTTCAGTTCTCCCGTCACGGTATACTCGAAACCATCCTTAAAATACTTCATACATTGATGCTGTGTAGAAGGGATGATGTTGTACTCGTGTAACCATGGTCGACCGAGCAAAGCGTTGTAACATGTCTTGGCGTCTATGACGTGGAACTTAATGTCCGTGACGAGTAGCCCGAAGCGTAGCGTCAGTATCACAGATCCAAGAGTCTTTGACGATTGGGAGTCGAACCCGGAGATGGTGATCTTGTCACGAGCAAGGTGCTGGACGCTCATGCAGATTTCTTTCAACACCCGCACGTTGAGTAGGTTAACAGACGACCCATTATCGATCAGTATTTTGCCTATCTTTATATCATGGCAGTATCCCGAGACATAGAGAGGGTGATTGTGTTCGCACGTCCCAAGTAGAAGGTCTTCATCGCCAAAAGTGACATCGGCCGTGTGCACTTCCTCCAATTCATCCTTCATCTTTTCCTCGGCCAAGCATGCTTGGAATTGTTCCGGATCTTGGAGCGCCTTAATCAACGAATCTCTCGCCTCTTTTGATAGCAAAAGGGCGTCAAGAATGCTGAGCTGTGAGGGCAGCTTCCTCAGATGTGCTAAGACGTTGTAATCCACCTTATTCTTCTTCGGCGGGTCCTTGGCGGCTAGCTCTTCCACCACTTGGTCATCTAAGACGATATCTTCAGAGACCTTTTCTTTCCCTTTATCTTTTCTTTCAAGGGTCCGAGGTTCTTTTCAGGCAGCGTCCGATTCCGCAGCCGGATATTTTCGCAGACCTTCGGTTCTTCTTCTTTTCCCGAAGCGGACTCTTTAAAGAGAGGGACAAGTTCTAGCTCTTCATCAGAATCACTCCCGAATGTAGGCACTTGTGATCCACCGGTGTTAACCATGCAACAATCGCCAGCAGTTCTTTTAAGCCCTTCGGTCGTATTTCTTTGCTCCCGACGAGTTTTACGCTTTTCCCGCTTAAAGCGTTGTCGATGAGCAACATATCCTTGCCACCATCTATCGAAAGCTTTGCACTCTTCAGTGGGGTGCGAATCTTCCGATGATATAAGCAATACGAGGGGTGCGTTTCCACTTCACCGGCGATGTTTCCTTCAGAGGATAGTAGCTTCATGCCCATTGATATGGCCTTAGCAAACTTTTTCCTCATCTTGAATTGGCTTTTGTCGGTAGCGGAGGTGTTTTGCTCCAGCGGGATCGTCTCAGCTCCTTCATCAAGTCGCTGGCGCTTGGCCCTTTCAAATATAGCCGCCTCGCACTCCCGATCAGCTTTACTTTTCAACCGAGCTTCATTAAGGAATGCGTCGATTATTTCCTCTGGTGGCCCCAGAACTTTTGGTTCAGGATATGCCCCCAGCTTTTCGGTGCAAGGAATCTCCTCATCATTCGTGATCAAATGGAAAATCATATGACAGCTCGCCACATATTCCTCGGATTCATCTGATGAACTTTCTCCCTCATCCTCTTCTTGAAAGACATGGCTGAGGAACTCTTGGAACGTAATGGGGGTTCATGCCCTCTGATTGTATTCCTCCAGCGCGTCAATTTGTTTTTGCAAGTCCGTGCGCTTGTCGTTGGGCTTCACGGGCTTCTTCGATTTCTTCTTCTTCTTTGAAGACTTCGACGGCTGGTTATGAGTGTTCGGGCCACTTCCACGAATCTTTTGAGTCGGACGAGGTTTTAGCATTCCCTCCATAATTTGCGGCTCCAATGGGTTCTTCCACTTGATTGCTGGACATGTCTGAAGATCATTTAGCATCCTCTTCGTTTTAGCTGATAATACAACCTCCCAAGGAGCTTCTTCAACGACGGAGCATGTTGCCCCCGGTGTATTCGTCCCCTTAGAGGTGTGTGGCTGCGGGGGATTCACCTTCCATTTGTCAGATAACGCGAACTTGCCCTGTCGGTATTGGTTTTCAAGCCAATTCTTGAAAACGTAGCAATCTTCGATCGGATGGCCTAGTACTCGATGATAAGGACAGTAGTTGGGCTCGTTGACGTCACTTGGTTGCAACGGACGTTTTGGATCCGGCAGATTTATGAGTCTGTTGCGCAACGCCAGCTCGAATAACCTCCTCGTTTTATCGCGGGGAAAGGAATAAGGACGTCCCATCCTGTCTTCAAGGGGTACGTACGGGCGCATATTATTTTGACGAGCAACCGGTTTCGGGTCGCTCGGTTGTTGTTGAGCATTAGCGACGACGATCGCTTTTCCCTTCCCTTTGTCATTTCGGGAGTCCGGCCTTGGAAGAGGAGGTTTATGGCCCATCAGATCCATCTGTGCTGGTTTGTCGATCAAAGCTTGGAAGGTAGTCGGCTTGAAAAACATCATAAACCGCGAGATAGTTGCTTGCGGATCGAGGGTTCCCACAAACATACCCACCGCGGGAGCCTCTTCAATGCGCTGCTCGCACTTTGACCATAAGTTCCGCCATCGTATAGCGTACTGAACCCACGTCTCGCCTGGTTTTACCCTGGCGTTAATCAGTGCTGTCATCGGGGTACGTTCACTGGCGCTCGCAAAACGCTGAGTAAACAGTAGCTCCATTTCCGCGAAGGTTTTGATAGAGTCGTTCGGGAGCCCAGAGTACCACTCAAACGCCGTATCTGATAAACTTCCAACAAACTGGCGAAGTAGAAGCTTGTCATCTCCACCGGTATTGCCGCAGAGTGCCCCGAACTGGGCAACATGCTGGTGAGGATTGCCCGTCCCCTTGTAAACATGGAACTTGGGAATCGTATAACCTGGCGGGTACTTGATTTGATCGTACCAACTTGGATATGGCCGCCCCGTTTTTACGACCTGACCGGCCGCTTCGGTCGCATGATGAACCCGTATTTGCTGGGCGATGTATTCATCCAAATCGGCTTTGGAGATTGTATCCTCTTTAGCTATCGATAGAGTTGGTGGAGGATTTGATGTCTCTCCCCTATCGTCTTCAAGGATGATCGGGGGATCTTCAGCAGGTGGATCTTGCTGAATCATCATACCTACCATATCCTGGAACAGGAGGGCCATTTTCTTTATGTTGGCTGCCTGCTCCGCAGCTTCTTTATCCTTCTTCTCCAGTACTCGACGAAGGAATTCAGCGTCCGTTTCTTGTTCTTGACGCTCGTCCGAGGATGTTTCCGGGGTTTCTTTTGGCCCTGTAAGTGCGGCCATAGCGTTCATCATTTCTTGGAGCTTCTGCTGCTGCTCCTGAGCCTTGGTCACTGACCTCGTGTGCGGTCTATGACCTGTTGATATGCGGCTATCTTCTTTTCCCGATGCCATGTAAACCGTATGAACTGTTATGCCCCCTGGCTTGGGGCGTTTAGGTTCACTATTTTTAACTTTTGCCGCTGATGCGGGAGTTTTCTCTGGCCTCCTTCTTTTGTGGGCCGTTGAGGTTGAAGGAACCGTTGAAGTGGGCATCCTAGCAGCTGCTGTCCCCCGCTGTTTAATGGGACGGTCCTTGTCTTTTTCCACCTTCGCCTTTTTCTGGTGACGAGAGTGACCTGGGTCAATCACGGAGTCTTGAACCCTCCGCCAAACTTTATAAATTCTTGAGGACAACCGTTGAGGGGGCTGTTTTTGCTTCGTTTCCGTAACTCTCTCCGCAGGTGGAGGAGATCTTTTTAAGGTAGCGGTTGGAGAGTTCTTACGCACCCTCGTCAGCAGTTCAAAGCTATTCCCAGTTGGAACAGCAGCGTTGACTTCCACCATTGGAGCAGGTAGAGTTAGCCCTGAGGGAGGGTTGCCCCCTGCCTTCCTCACTCGTTGCCAATGGCGACGTCGAGCACGGCGAGCCGCTGGGATTGGCTCAGAGATTGAGACATCTTCTTTTTGCCCCCTGTCTGAATGAGGCGCTGCCGGTGTTAACCTCTTAAAGACTGAGGTTGTCTTTTGAGGGGTGATATTCAACCTGTCGAAGACAGATCCTCGGGCAGGGGCAGGAATCGTCAGTCTTGAAAAGACTGACTCTTTGACAGGGGAAGCCGCCTTGACGACTTCTGGAGCAGCCGTTATTGCCTTCCTCGAGACAGCCAATTTAGAGTTCTGATTTAACCTGGTGAAAACAGAGGCTGTCGGTTTGGTAGTGGGCGACCTGTTGGGGTCGTCGTAGCAGTGAGCCGGTCGAAGACCGACTTCTTGTTCACTTCCGGTGCAGGTATTGGCATAGAGAAGCTTGTAGGTGGGATCATGGTCCCGAAGAACAGGCCAGTGGTGGCTTGGGTCACCTGGTCTACCGGCAGAGCGAGGAAGGAAGCCGCTTGGGGCCCATATGCTACACCTCCTGGTGAGGTGGAGCATCCGTTGCAGTGGCATTTCGAGCAGTTGGTGCAGTTGAAGGCCATTGAATCTTGAGTTCTGCGCCAGGCAAAAGACCAAATCTTAGTAACTTGAAAATCCAAAGGCAACCATTTAACAAACCGCGATTGATTCGCGAAGACGACACACGAAGTGTGGAGTGGAAAGAGGAAAAGGTCCCACCGGGCGTGCCAGAATCTGTTCCCCTCCGAAAGACGGCGCACAGGACCGCGGTGTCCTCACGCTGAGGTTCGGGGCAGATGCTATTTGGTTTTATCCGTCCACCTCTCCGAAGATGCCAAGTTGATTTATGGCACCGTGTATCGGAGGTTTAGACGGATGCAGCCGATGTAGCAGACTTCGTCAGATTCCCCCTCGCTTGAGGGGTTTTTGATTGTAGGGATGCTCTTCCCTGCAGGCGCAAGCCCCTGCAGTTAATTACGCTACCGCATCGCGGTAACAACTTTCTCCTTCTCCAGAATTTCACTTCGTGTCGTGTGTGTTTGTTTTGTTTGTGGTTGCCCGTGGATTGTATACGGAGACTGAGTAATGCCGTCGCCCGTAGGACGTGGACTAGTCCAAATCCGTATTTACTTAGATTTGGGTTTGGTGTTTTTAGGTTAAGGATGCATTAGTCGCGTTGCGGCTAAGATCAACTTAAACGTTCGTTAAGGATACAATAGTCTGGTTTGAGACTAAGATCAACTTAACGTGATAATCCATTTAATATCTGGCCATCGGGACTCGTCACCTCTCTAACGTCGTTGAAGGATTACAACGGCAGGTGTCAGAGGAGTTCAGAGATGTACCCTTGAACCAAAGTCGATTTGGAGTTTTATGGTCCATTTAAATGTTTAAGGATACGTTAGCCGTATTTGGGGCTAAGATCAACTTAAACGGGACCGTTTAGATCCAGCAAAAGAGCATTTGGAAGCTCTATTGTTCCAGTTTAGAGACGTAGTGGTCCATATTCCAGTTTAGGGACGTGGTGGTCCACCATTAGTTTAAGGACGTTTCGGTCCAACATTAGTTTAGGGACGTCTCGGTCCAATATTAGTTTAGGGACGTCTCGTTCCAATATTAGTTTAGGGACGTTTCGGTCCACGAGTTTAAGGACCCCGCAGTCCGTATCCATGTGTGGTCGTTGGGACCCGTCGCCTCTCTGACGTCGTTGAAGGATTACAACGAGAAGTGTCAGAGGAGTTCGGAGATGTACCCTCGAACCGGAAGTAAATTGATTTAAGAGAGCGATCTTGCTCAGTCAATTTAATTTAAGGACTTACGGCCAGAATTGGGCTAAGTCCGGTTGAAAATATTCAACATTTTATTAAATAATGCATTGCATTTCTTCCATTTTTTTTTTGTTTGGGCTTTGCCCATAAAAATGCAGAGCATCAATTTATTCTGGGCTCTGCTCATTTATGAATGAAGCAAGGCATCTGTTTTGTCTGGGTTTTGCCCCCTTTATAAATGCATAGCATTTTTATTATTTCGTTTGGGCTCTGCCCATTTATAAATGATGCAGAGCATCAATTTAATTAGGCCTGTTTGGTCTTTTAATTGGGCCTCGCCCTTCAGTAAAAGAAATGCATTGCATTTGTCAGGCGCTTTGCGCCAATTACTGAGCGCAAGCGCTTGTGGTGAAGACACGTGTCATGCTCTGGTGAGCGCAAGCGCAACAGTGCAGTGCGCTGCGCACTGTTGCGCTGCTGACACGTGGCGCGCTCTGGTGAGCGCAAGCGCAACAGTGCAGTGCGCTGCGCTAGTGCACTGCGCTGTTGCGCTGCTGACACGTGGCGCGCTCTGGTGAGTTGCGCCAATTCCAGAGAGTAAAGCTCTATTTCAAGAGCGCGCAGCGCAAGTGGTTCTATAGCTGACACGTGGCGCTCTCTTAAGAGCGCAACAGCGCAGTTTGGAAGTGCAGAGCACTAAGAATCTTTTAGATTCAAGAACAGAAGTGCAAAGCACTATTTGATCTCTTGCTCCAAATTAGATCAAAGAAAAATAAATTCTTCTTTTTGTTTCAAGAACCAGAGGTTCATAAAGGTGCAAAGCACCATTTTTATTTTGTTGTTTTCTTGTCTTTTAAAGAACCAGAGGTTCATGAGAAGTGCAAGGCACTGTTTATTATGTGAAGAACATTGATCTGTTTTTTTAGATCAATGATTTATTAAAAGAGATTTCTTTCCTCTCTTGAAGGTCTTTACCTTTTTTTTTTCTTGAGGAGTTCTTCAGAGTTCTCTTTCTCTCTCTCTTTTTTTTAGAAAAATGTTCCTTTTTTTGAATTGAGGCCTAAGGTCCTTTTTATAGTGCCCATAAATTAGTTAAATTTGTTAAAGAGATATTTCTCTGAGTGATTTGGGGAATTTTCCCCACCGTTGGATTTTTGATCCAAGGGCTTCTGCTTTGCAGAAGAAAATCTTCTTGTTTTAACAAGAACAGAAAAGATTTCTTAAAATTTTAATTCTGTTTGGCGCAGATGCCCCAGCGCGTGACACGTGTCGCGCAGCGCGCAGCGCAGCGCAACCGCGCTAGCGCATCTGCGCTGACACGTGTCGCGCAGCGCGCAGCGCAACTGAAGCGTTGCTTCCTTTAATACAGCTTTTCTCTGATTGGGTGCGCCTTCTTGGGCGCTGCGCTGACGTATCAGCGCCTGACATGTGGCGCGTTGCGTCCGAAACTTGAAGCGTTGCTTCAGAATTTTGAATTTTGAATTTCAACAGAGCTTTGCTCTGATTGGGCGAAACACCTCCTCCACCGCTCCCTCAGGCTCAGCGGTCGCCGCCGTTTCTTCGGGAAGGCTCGGCCCTGCAAGATAAGGTATATGAGAACTGATAATTCAAAAAAAAATTGACAACGGAACCTCACGGCACATTACCTGGAGTTGATTTACCATTTGCTTTCCGAGCCGCACGTGCCGCCCGTCTGTGAGCGGTAGACAAGGCGACCGGAGACTCCTCCGAAGGAGTAGCAGTAGGGGTAGCGGCGCTCAAACCCGCACCCACGGCTAAAGCAGCACTACGCTCCTTTGCTGCGCGCCTCTGGCGCTTCCTTTCCTCCCGGGCCATCAAAGAAGACCTTCTAGAAGCCTCCTTCAACAGAGCGTCATCATCCGCACCCAGGGTTACCTCTGGAGCCGTCAAGGCTTCCGTCATCGGTCGTTTGAGTAAGGCCTCTTTCGGCAGTACTGAAGAGGCCGGTACTTCGGTGGCTGGCCCGGGAAGAGTCTCTGCATCACCTTGCGGGGTCGGCATTGTGGTCCCTGCAATAAGATAAAGAAAGGGTTAGATTGTCCATAAAAAGGAGAATGAAGACTCAATGAGCCGAGACCTACCAATGCCCAATAAAGCGCGATTCCTCTCCTCCTCCTCGAAGGTCCTGAGGGAAGCCGCTAGAGCCTCTTCAGTAGTAAAGCCTGTTACAAAAGGAAGAATGTCAGTCAAGACATGATAATAAAAATAAAGATATAACGCGATGACAAAAGTGCGACTGATATTTACTTGATTGTACGAGGGCGGCTATTTTCGCTTGGTGGCTTGCGAGTCGCGCAGAAGCAGCAATAGCGGCACCGAGATCAGCGTCTTCTGGCGCTATAAAAAGACCCTCATTGGTTCCATATTCACTTAGGCCTTCAGTATAAGGAGCCTGAGGCTCCAAGCCGAGTACAGCATCTAGGGAGAGGACCGACTTCTTCTTCTTCTTCTTCTGTGCGCGAGCTCTAGTCGCAGCAAGCACGAGCTTACGCTTGGTGGGCACCTTGGGACGGCGAGTCCCGATATCCGAGCCCACGCCAGATTCGGATGAAGCTACAGTTACTGTCTCCGCGGGAGCACGGGGCACCGATGGCACATCCACTATCTCCACAGGAGCGCGGGGCAATCCACGCGTAGGGCTTAGCACACGTGGAGGCTCGACTGCAGTGAATTCTCTTAGCGAATGGGGGATAGTGGCCCGTCGCTTCAAAGGGACTTTACGATCACGGGCAGGAGGTGCACTTTTGCGATCAAGCAGCAACCGCTTTTCTTCCTTAATAACGGCACCCGTCGAATGCTGGTACCATGCCGTATACGCATTAAGGATCCGTGGGACACAACTCGGCTCGCTGATAAAGAAATGAGAATCCGTATTCAAATGCATGAAGTGATGCAGCGCGCTCCGCATCCCCTCTTCAGTAGCAGTGGGTTCCAGCAAGAAAGCCTCCAGCGGCACTCCTTGATTATAGCTCAATTGTTGGGAAAAACGATACGGATTATATCTCATGAAAAGCACCGCATCATTTTGCCTAAACACCAGGAAGCCCGGTCTGATAGAATATAAATGGAGGGTCTCCCGAGCTGTCAGAACTGAGGCTCTGTCTTTGAATGTATCCTGCAGTAGCCGCACCGTTGTGGTAGACTCTTTTCCGATGGTTAACACCTTGTCGGTAAAGGTCATCCCGTCTCCAACCGTGCGGGGACGAAGGAGCAAACCTCTAGTATCCCGCGGTGACGGATTTACAATTGAGGCGCCGACCAATCGCATAATCCGGGGGAAGCTACACCTGTCATAGAATGAAGGCCTTCTATAGATACCAAAAACACCAAGTGCATGTAGCTCGAGCCATGACATGAAGTAATGCATCGAGAAGTTCACTTGTTATACTCCGGGTTCAGTAGCATCCGCCGCTTGACTAAGGCCGTAATACAGATGGGCTAAGCCGGCGACCCCGACAGCTACTTTCACCCCAATAGTCATCCGATGAGCTGGGTAAAAGACAGATGGCCTCATACGGCGAAGGTGCATCGGGAGTGCGAACCAGCACAACCATAGCCCAAGGAATCCCAAAAAGAATGCTTCCTCATCCATCCCAGCAGCTGCAATCTCCGCAAAAGGAACAACCGGGGAGTTGGGAAGGAAGAAATCCTTCTGATTTATCTCCGTCACTGGTAGGTTGTCCAAACCTAAGCCGAAAGGATCGTCAAGCGTGGCGAATTTAGCGGCTTCTTTCGAGAAGACTTGTGGGTGAAGGAAGCGAGCGATGAAATCCTCGAAACTAACCCCGCGGCTCCCAGATTCGAGAAAAAGGCCCTCGTAGATATTCAACACTTTGATCAAACTAGGAAACTGATGTTGAACAGCATTCACCGGGGTAAGGCCCATTATCACTGGCTTGGCACCGAAGACATTTTCGTCTGTGGGAAGTAGCTCCTCATAATGCTCCCCTATGACCGGTAAGCCAGAAACTTCTGCGAATTCCTCTAAAGAGATTGATACTTCTCGGTCCAGCAAGAGGAAGATGTGAGTAGGGATATTCCACTGCTCCAAAAAGGCCTTAACCAACCAGGTGGGAAGTATAGGATATTGGAAAAGAGAAGCATAACAGCGGTATACAACCCAAGCCTCATCAACTGCGACTTCTTCGCTGACAGAATGTAGCGGGCCCATTGCAGATAACCGGTCGGATGATGAGGAATCAGACCTATGTTATATGGTTGCCCCCACGGCCTCGCCTCGCCTTGACAAATACGGCGTCCCAAGGTATCTAAAACCATGGGAGGCTGAACGGGAATCGAAGCTATAGCAGACTAAAGAAGGCCTTCTGAAGTCCAATTGACCATCTCCACGGCATAGTTCACCGGGGGTGAGTTGGCGTAATGGATCGCCGTGATGGGCTCCGAGGGTACCGCGCATGAAAAACTTTGTCGACCCCTGATAATCTGATTGTACCATGACCCCCAAAGGTGAAGATTCTTATGTTCCGGATCATAGTCTCCGATCAAAGCCAGGACCTCCCGGTCTACGGGTGCTCCAGGAAATCCTCCCTCTGAACGAACGAAAGGGAACGAAGCATCGAAAGACATATTGCCTGCAAAAGGGGGGACATAAATCAACTGTCGGAGTTGTAATTTAATTTTAAAATTTCTGACACTCGGTACTTTAAAAGTCGTACCACACTGCAATGCAGTGGAAATGGGACCAAAGGGGGACCCACAAAATCCAGATGACAATACGTCAATTAAGAAGACATCCTCATTATTGGATGAGACTGTCAATTAATGAGGAAATACTCAAGGAATATTCTCATTGAATGAGAAATCCCTCGGGAAAAGGAGAAAATCTCCCTTTGAGAGCAAAGCTCTGTAACAGAGTGACACTTGTCAAACTCTGGCCATGAAGGAATAAAATTCCTTAAAGAGCCTAGCTCTGTAATGATGATGGAAAATCCATCAAAGATTAATTAAAATTAAAATTAACTCTTGAGAATTAAAAATTCTGGGATCTTCAAGATCCATGAAAAAACTCTTAAGAGTTCTTCATCAGAAGATCAAAAGATCTACATATTATCAAAAGAGCAGAGCTCTGATGCATGGGATAAGAAACCCCAAGAAAAGATCTGTTTGGGTCTATGGGTTCATGAGAGCAAGGCTCTATTAATGAAACCCTAAAAGGGTTTTCTTTAGATCAAAGATCTATGAAGAGCAAGGCTCTGTTAATGGGTAAAAACCCTAATTTATTAAAATTAATTTAATTTTTACCTAGGTTTGGTAGAGTTTTAACTCTTAAAAGTTCTTGAATAGAAGAGCAAGGCTCTAAATAAAAATTCTAGAGAAGAAGATGATAATCATCTGAGGACCAAAGGTCCTATTTATAGGCACTGAACCGCCTCTTCAACTCCTGAGTTGATCCAAGGGCTCAGATGTTGCCACCGCTGCACTCACGTGTGCGCCACGTGAGCGCAACGGTGGGGGGGGGGGCATTTGTTTCCCCCAATCAGAGCAAATCTCTGTTTTGAATTTCAAAATTCAAAAATTGAAGCAACACTTTAGATTCTACGCGCTTCGCACTGCGCGCCACGTGTCAAAAGCAGACACGCTAGCGTCAAGACGCTGCGCCCTAGGCAACGCGCCCCCAATCAGAGTAAAGCTCTGTTTTAAAATTCAAAATTTAAATCGAAGCAACGCTTCAGATTCTGCGCGCTGCGCGCCACGTGTCAAAAACAGACACGCCAGCGCCAGGAGCGCTGCGCCCTAGGCAGCGCGTCCCCAATCAGAGCAAAGTTCTGTTTTAAAATTCAAAATTTAAATTGAAGCAACGCTTCAGATCCAGCGCTCTGTGCTGTACGCCACGTGTCAAACACGGGCGCGCTAGCGCAGTTGCGCTGCGCTCTGCGCTGCGTGCCACGTGTCAAACACGGGGGGTCAAACACGGGCGCGCTAGCACAGTTGCGCTGCGCGCCACGTGTCGAGCGTAGGTGCGCTAGCGCAAGGTGCGTCAGCGCTGGGATTAAAAATTCCCCACCGTCAGATCAAAAGATCTATTAATAATAAATTGTTAATTAATCAGAACTAAAATTCTGTTATGGAAAGATTTTTCAATCTTATTAAAACAAGAAGATTATCTTCTGTAAAACAGAAGCCTTAGGATCAAAGATCCAACGGTGGGAAATATTCCCAAATCAATCAGAGAAAGATCTTTTAAAACTGATTTAACAAATCATTTGGCCCTATATAAAGGACCCTAGACTTCAAGTCTAAAACACACATAGAGAGACAGAGAGAATACAAGAAAGAGAGAGAAAACCCCTCTGCAAAAGAAGAGCAAGCTCTTGAAAAAAAAGAAGATCATTTCTTCATATTCAAGGTAAAAGAACTATGTTCTTGAACAACATAGACGAATCCATCTCGTAAAAAGAAGAATCATCTTCTAAAAAGATCATAGATCTAAAAAAAAGACCAAGGTCTTTAATAAAAAGCAAAAGATCAAAAGATCTAATCATAAAGAAAATAATAATAAAAGAAGTATTTTACTTCATTGACAGATCTTTGATCTATAAATGCAGAGCCTTTTATAAAAACAAGAACTTTTGTTCTTTGATCTTGAGGCAAAGCCTCCTTTGAAGAACATAAATCTGTTCTTTGATCTTAAAATTGATCAGAAGCGCTTTGCGCTATTAAAAAGTGCCTTGCACTCATGAACTGCGCCCTTGTGCTTCTTGGACCGGCGCTCAGCGCCAAAACATGCCACGTGTCAACCATAAACACAATCTACGCTTTGCGCTCCTGAAACAGCGCGATGCTCTCATGGGCTGGCGCTCAGCGCCAAGCGCGCCACGTGTCACTCACTGGCGCACCCACAAACTAGCGCAGCGCGCTTATAAATTAAAAGCGCAATGCGCTAACAAACTAGCGCTTAGCGCTAAGCGCGACACGTGTCCTCCTCGTGTGCGCTATCCAACAGAAGCACAATGCGCTCTTTCCTTGGCGCAAAGCGCCTGACGCGCCACGTGGCGCACTGTCAGAACATACTTTGTTCTGATAAATGCTATGCATTCAATACAAGACAAAAATGTCAGAGCCCAATGCTTAGCATTATTAAAAGGGTCAAGCCCAAATAAAGGCTCAATAGCCAGAACAATAAAATGTTCAACTCATATCAACTGAGCCCATATGCTCATAAACCTTTAAACAGACTTTAGTCCCAAATTGGACTATAGATCTCCCAACCAACATTGGTTCAAGGGTACATCTCTGAACTCCTCTGATATTTGTCGTTGTAATCCTTCAACGTCTTCAGAGAGGTGACGGGTCCCGACAGCCATACATTCCACGGACTATGATGTCCTTAATCTTGACTGTGAGGTCTTTAAACTCATGGACTATGATGTTCTTAACCTTGACTGTGAGGTCTTTAAACTCACGGACTATGATGTCCTTAACCTCGACTGTGATGTCTTTAAACTCACGGACTATGATGTCCTTAACCTCGACCGTAATGTCTTTAAACTCACGGACTATGATGTCCTTAACCTCGACCGTAATGTCTTTAAACTCACGGACTATGATGTCCTTAACCTCGACCGTAATGTCTTTAAACTAACATTGGACCACCATGTCCTTAAACTGGTAATTGACTGCAATGTTTTTAAACTAAACAATAGAGTCCAAATGCTCTTTTGTTGGATCTAAATGATCCCGTTAAGTTGGCCTCAGTCTAAAATTAGACTGATGTGTCCTTAACAAACGTTGAGTTGATCTTAGTCTAAAATTAGACTAACGTATCCTTAACAAACGTTTAAGTTGATCTTAGTCTCAAATAAGACTAACGTCTCCTTAAACCCAACCCCTAAACCCAAATCTAAGAAAGATACGGATTCGGACTAATCCACGTCCTACGGGCGACAACATAAATTAGTCTCCGTATACAATCCACGGGCAACCACAAACAAAACAAACACCCACGACACGAAGTGACCATCTGGAGAAGGAAAAAGTTGTTACCACGATGCGGTAGCGTAATTAACTGCAGGGGCTTGCGCCTGCAGGGAAGAGCGTCCCCACAATCAAAAACCCCTTCAAACGAGGGGGAATCTGACGAAGTCTGCTACATCGGCTGCATCCGTTTAAACCTTCGATACATGGTGTCATAAATCAACTTGGCATCTTCGGAGAGGTGGACGGATAGCACCAATTAGTATCTGCCCCCAAATTCAGGCAAGACAGTCCGTCTTCCCGGTTTCCGGCGGTAAACAGCGTACTTGATACAACTAATCCAATACCACTCACGTTCGACAATGCAAGTCAGTCGCTAGGTCTCAATGTAATGATCAATTCGCACTGGGAATAAAGCAACATAGAATAAGGTAGAAATGCATAAAACAATTGCTCACTAAATTATGACAGTCAACGCCATATGACTTGCAAAATTTACCATAAATCATACGTATAGAATCGACCAAAACAATATAAAAGATGTACGAAGTATACATGATTATCTAAGCGGTAAAATTAGTTTCATGTCAATAGAAATTCAGATTAGGGACTTATCATCATTTTAAATCAGCGATCAATTGCTGGAATTCCAGTTTCAGAACTGGAAGTCCAACTTCGTACGAGATTTACTAGGGATTGTGTCTAGATTAAAGTGTTGCTCCAGTTGAATAAAACCTAGTTCTATCTGTTAGGTTTCCGACGCATCAGACGGAACCATGATAGCCTTTCTTTACCAGGAGATATGTCCTGTTTAGTATGAAGGTGAAAGAAAATGTCACTGCAGAACACGTCGACAATCTAAAATATAAACAAAATACCAAACGACAGTGAAACTGAAAGAGACCAGAACCATATATTAGCTAACTGAATTATCTACGCAGCGATATAAGACTCCGCATATTTTCAGTTTTATGAAGGGATGTACGGATATACAGGCGCTTAAGTTCAGGTATAAAACTGCAGAAATCAGCCATATACATCGGTAAAATAAATCATGTTAAAAATATCAAACAGTGGCGTAATTCATTGAAACCAGTCGCATAAGGAAGCTAACTAAATTTTCTACGTATCTAAATAGAGTTCCGCACATTTGCGAATTTTAAAAATAAGTTGCGGGTGTTAGATTTTAGGTATTCGTAGGGATTTTAGTTCAGGACTGCAGTCCAGAGCCACAAATCCTTTCAATGTCCGCTATCTAAAGGGCATGATATTCAATAAAAGTCACTGTAGAGTTTTAGATTATACAGTCCTCTTCACAGAAAGCCTAAGAACGTTGTGATCCAATTTTTTTACAATTTATTATGAATTAAATGGTCTAGCATGTTTGGGAAAATCCTGATTTCGCAATGGTTATCGGGGCAACATATTATGGGGGAAACGATATTAATTTGCAACCAAATTTCTGCAGTATATCGGTGAACAGTAAACGGGTTCAAAAAACACAAGTTTCGCCAATTTTAATTTGATTTTGGCTTAAGGTTCTTATCGAACACCTTGGGTAAATATACGGTTATCGATCGAAACACATGTTTGTTTTAGCCAAACGAATTTAGATATTAACCATATAACTTCTACATGATACCGACACATTAATAAGCCCTAGTCGAGCTCCATTCCATAAGATGGCATTATGGTTCGCTACACAAATTCAATAATAATTTACGATCTAATTATATTTATGTATATCTAGTTATTGTAAATATCTTTGGCTAATGTTTATAATAGCATGAAAAACAAGTGAATGTTTTTACTTGCCTTCGGTTGCTGATATAGAAGTGACACCACGTGCGGGATCCGTCTCGACACACAAGACGATACGATGCTGGACACAGTGCATGACGCGAGCGCGATGTGCGGCGACTCGGTGCTAAACACGGTAACGACACGAGCGTGACACAGTAGTAGGCGCGGTGATGACGCGGGCATGACACGGTCTTGGCTCGGTGTATAGTGCGGCGCGACACAGCACTGGACGCAATGCTGGTGTGGGAGTGGGCACGGTGTGTACACTGGACCGGGGCACGGCATGGCATGGAGGCTGGCACGGCGGGTAGAGTGCGGTGAGCGGCAAGGAGAGGGTCGTCGAGGGAGCTTGGTGCAGTGAGGCTCGATTGGATGCGTTTAAAGGGTAGCTCGGTTATGGCAACACCTAATGAGACGTTGACAGTGACTGCAACGGCAGTGAAGTGTGCGGGGCCGGCGAGATGATGTTGTGAGGTTAAAGGAAGAAAGAGATGGACGGTGGTGAGGTCCGATGGAGGGTGCTTATCGGCGACGAGGTCGAGGGACCGGTGGTGGTTGTGGTCGACGCCGGCGGTGGGTGGCAGCTGAGCTCGCCGTGATGGTTTGCCGACGATGGTAGTTGCAGGTGGTGCAGACGATGACGGTGGCAGACGGCGGTGGAAGTCTCGAGTATGGGTTGTGAAAAGGAGCTCGGTGGAGTTGATGAAGGAAATAGGTGTGAGCTCGGTTGTGAGGAATGAGATGGGTCAGAGGAGGAGCTTGGGGGGATTAGAGGAGGGGTAAGCTTAGGTGTGTTGAGAGAGGGTGGGAGACGGTTGAGGAGATCACGGGGAGTGAGGTAGGTTGGTTCGCTTCTTATGGGCGAAGTCGCCGGAGGTAGTTGGCGAAGAGCAGGTCGTGGGGGAGCGGGTCTTGCGGAGGCGTCGGTAAGGAAAGAGAGAATGAGAGGGAGAGGGAGTGGGGATTTGGAGGAGGGGATCTTGGAGTTGTTGAGATCGTGGCGAGGTCGTCGCGGAGATGGGCACAGGTCGCAAGGCGGCGATCGCGAGGAAGGGGGAGAAGGACGTTGGAAATGGAGGGAAAAGTAAGAGAAGGAGAAGAAGAAGTGGGAGGGTGTAACGGGTCGGGTTTGGGTCGGGTTAGGGATTGGGTTTGGGGTTTAGTTTAGGAAAAACATAATAAATAAAATAAATAATAAAAAATGGAAAAAATTTATTTAAAAAATATATAAATTGGGGGGAAATACGGGAAAATATATATATGGAACTGGAGATTTACAGTTAAAGTTTATAAAGGTCGGCCAAAACAAATTATCTCTTTTAACAGGCATCAGTAGCTGAAGGAAGAAAAGAATGCTTGAAAATTTTAAAGTGACTTCTAGTTAGGGTTTTGAATTTTATTCATATGACCCCTTGTGACAGTAGTTGGTCATTGTTGTGGGTTAGGTAGTTATCAGGGATTGTTATCTAACGGTTGTTCAATTATTCTTTACTTGGCATGTGCGCAAACAATAAATGGAGCAATTAACCAAAGCTGTCAATTTGCTGGCGGAGATGTGAGCCACACTCTCAAGCGGAAGCTCATGTGCCGTTGGGCTTGTTGTAGTCATAGGCTCAGGTATTGATAACACATGTATCCATATGCCTTTTCCAAGCTACCATAGAGGGAATTTTTGAGTACTCATTTTAATGTTGCTACCATCGTCCGTGTTTTATCACCATTTCTGTAATAACCAGTATTCTCGATTTGTATTTTCCATATTATTTTCAATAATAAATTCATTTAGGTTCCTTAAATTGTTTTTTATACGTATTTCCTAATTTTCCTTTTTAAATGTTTTTTCCGGCTCATTATTTATTTTACCTATCTTTTAATTCCTCTAGCTAGTTTTCCTGGCAAATTAATTCAAAATCATTTTCTTATTTTTCCAAACCAGAAACCATGAACCCTAAATTCTATTAAGATTCTAAACACAGTATTTTGTTTGCTATCCGTATTTTGATAATAATTTCCCGAAATTTCCCCCTAAATTTTCACATATAATTCTCTATATTTTTCTAAAACCTAATTTCTAAACTTTTACCCTAATTAAAAACCTAACCCATACCCAAACCCGGCCTAAACCCCAAACCCCAAACCCGGCCCACTCCCCAAACCCTAAACCCGGCCCACTCCCTCTCTTTCTTCTTCTTTTCTTCTTCATTTCTTTTCCCGAGTTTCCCACGCCGTATCTCTCCTCCTCCTTCGCAACTGTCCCGCTCGACCCGCTCTTCCCCATGACCTCGCCCTCGCCAACGAACTCTATGATCCCCGCTCTGCTCCCCTTCTCCTCAATGACTTCCTCTCTCTCCTTCTATCTCCATACCTCTCTCCATCTCACTCTCAATCACTCGAACTCTCATCATCTTTCTTCCCTCGCCAGAGCTCCACAGGCCACCACCTCGTGTCACCATCACCAACAACAACTCCAACGCCCCCTCACCGTTGAGGCCACCGTTGGAGCTCACTATCACCCCAACGTAGACAACACCACCGCAAGCTCGCCCCTCTCTTTATACCTCACTCCCTCTCTCAATCTCTCTCCCTGACACCTTCACTCCCCCCACTACATACAACCACTGCCGGCGCCCTATCGTCACCGGATCCATCCTCGCTTGCAACCTCGTCGTCACCATTGCAATGACCCAACACCACCTTCCTCCATCCGCCGAACCCATTTCCATAGCACCAGGCCATCGACCTCACCACCTCCAAGTCCAGTTACCTCCTTCAGAATCTCAGCCCTCACCGAGCTCACTTCACCGGAGCCACCTCCCACCACCAAGCAGCCGCCATCGATGCCGACCCCCCTCATCCATGCCTTCACGATGACAACGCCACTGGCACCTCCTTCCATCGCAGGCGATACTAACCCAGCATCATCTTCGGCTCATCTCTCGATCACCGCTGCGCATCTCCTCCAGCAACCTGACCCGCCACCTCAACCGCACCTTCGCCTTCGACCTCCGGCGCCTCCACCAAGTGCCATCTCCCTCTCACCGAGACCTCCTTTGCCTGTACCATCCTCAACCTGAGACCATCACCATTGGCGCTTCCTCGTCTTCTCCACCGACGTCGACGAATCTCCTCCAAGCCGAGCATAAAACACCGACCACTGCTGCCGCCGCCGCAGCCCTAAGCCACCTCGTCGCTGCACCGTGCTCTGCTCTTGTGTCACGCCATGCCCGCTTCGTGCCCACCTGCGTACCTACCTCCGCACCGACGCCGTGCCACGACTGCACCACCACAGTGCCCAGCCTCATGTCGCCTGCATGCCCAGACATGCTACGGCTCATGCCCGCTACATGCCCAGTGCCGTGTTCAATAGCGTCCAGTACCGTGTCGCGCCGTGCTATACCCGCATCATGCACCGAACCAAAACCGTGTCCAGTACCGTGTCGCGCCGTGCTACACCCGCACCATGCACCAAGCCAAGACCGTGCCCAGTACCGTGTCATACCCACGTCATCACCACGCCTACTACCGTATCATGCCCGCGACACCACCGCGTCCAGTACCGGGTCACCACGCATTTATCATGGTACTACAAACTTTAGCCGTGATATTTACAACCACTATATATATAGATATAATTAGATAATAGCTTATTATTGAAATTGTGTGGCGGGCCATAGTGTCGTCTTGCTAATTGAAGCTCGCCTAAGGTTATTATGGTGTAGGTATCATGTAGGAGGTATATGGTCTTTATCTACTTTCGTTTGGCTAAATGAAACGGGAGTTACGATCGATAACCGAACGTTTACCTAGATGTTCGATTGGTTAACCGAATGAAATTCCCATGTTTTATGATGGTTGAATCCTGTTACCGTTGATGACTATTGTGTAGAGATTTAGGGTAAAAATATTGAGAATACCGTCACGAAACATCGTCCCAAAGAGGCGACATCAAATCTGGTTTCACTGTACACATCGTGGTGTTAAATTGATATAAAATTAAATACATATCGGAATGTACTGTTCTATGGCTCGTATCGAATCCGGCTCGATAACCTAGAACCCCCTATAATTCATATTTCATTTCTGTTTTAAAAATATGATGAAAAGTGATTGGGTGTACGGCTATGGACTGCAGCCCAGAGCAGTAGTGCTTGTCGACACATGTTTTAATATGCTCTTATAACTCTGTGTGAAAATGAAATTGTGCAGAACGCTATACCGTTGCAAAGATAATCCTGTTATCTAACTATAGGTTTTGGTTTCGTTCAATTTTACCGTCGTTTGATATTTTAATTGCATTTTAAACCGTCGATGTGTATTGCAGTTTAGAGCGGTGACAGATTGTATACCCTAACCTTAGACAGTGCATATCTCCCAGCACGCGGCAGATATGGTCGATCCGTCTAGTGCGTTGGAAACATAATCGATACATCTAAATATTATCTAACTGTAGCGTCGCCTAATTATGATTCCAACAGTGAGTAAACCGTGTTACGAAATGAATTCACATGTTTAGGAAATCAAGTTTCTACTTCTGTGCTGCCACTGGTGTTTTACTCTGAAATAATTTAAACATTCTGTCAACATAAGACATTTAAGCACCACACTGGCGGAGTTACTGGGATTATTTGGTGATGGCTGAATTATTTATAGACAAATCAGTTCTCCCCAAACGAATGAGTATATTTTGATTTCGGTCAACTTCCCTATTATATAATTGAACATTTATGTTTTCCTTATATATATATATATATATATATATATATATATATATATATATAGAGAGAGAGAGAGAGAGAGAGAGAGAGGGGATCACGTTGATCGGAGGTGTTTTGGATGTCCAAAACTAAGTTCTAAAATCTGAAAAATTGTACGGTTGAAATAAACTCACACATTTTGCACATGCAAAACACCTCCGATCAACGTGATTTTTCATCCATACACTATCTGTGGGTGTAGAATAACTTGAACTCAGTGGACCGTTGGGAGGGCTTCACACGAAAAAATTCATGAATTTGAAAAAACGTGAACCCGTCCTAATGGATCCCCTCTCTCTCTGTGGGTGAGACCAAAGTCTACGCCCAAATCCAAATCCAATAAATTGTCCCACTAAGACAGATTTTTTCTGGTCGTACTTAAGTGTCTAAACACCCCCCTTAAGTGTTTCAAAAGTCCCAAGTGTCTTTCTAGGAGCTTGGTGAAGTAACTGGGGCTAAATCCAATCTTTAGATGCAATTCTCTCTTATTTTAAGCAAGGGTTGTAGGAATTAGCAATAGCTTTTTCAGGATTCAAATCCTTTGCATGGTTGACATATACTGTTTAACTTTAACACTGGGTACAGGGCCGGTCAAATTTTAGATTGTCAATGGAGGCTGAACATATAACTTGATGGTTCCCTAAGATAAATGTTTTTTCTTTCATCTCTATATTAAGTTTTTGGTTTTCTACGAATAAATGCCTGCCCATCTAAAACAAACTCAAGTCTAACTCGGACTGATACGAAATACATTTCTCCCATGCTCCGAATGTCGTGATATCAGGAAGTTATTATCTTACTTTACATCAACACGAAAACAATTTACAGCACGATGCTATTCCTCTACTGTTCTCATGATACTAATGCATTATTTTAGCGTCCGATCCTGTTAAAATTTCTCCTCTGTGGTACAGAACTCTGATAGGTGGCGCTTGGTCAAAGCACGCTCGGTGATTGCTAATTGCTAAAAAATAAATACAGTTTCATTCAATCTCTAATTCAATCATCTTCAAATAGGACACTTTTATTTGTTTTGTTTGTTCGAACAAAGCCAAAACTGAAACATCTAACATTTACAATTTTGGAACTTTTCTTGAGAAGCAGTGTATGTCATATTATAACGTCACCTCAATTTGCGCCCTATCGAGCCCATACAATTTTCAACATGGCAGGTTTCATATATGATTCTGGCTCGAGTATCGCCCGTCGCCCACTCTGTCGGCAACTGTGTAAAGTGGGTGGTAGTCATTGTGACCTCAGTTCTTCATGATGCTCGATATCGGTGATCTCCCAGATCGTGACACGTGGCCGATGACGTGTCCCAAGGCTAAAAAAAAAGGGACCTACAGTGGCCGACCAGACCACTCCTGTGTCCGTCCTACAAGCAAACGCTGGCTCACCTCCGAGTCCCTGCACAATTGGTCTCCTCGGCCTACTAGCTCGTCTTTGGGCTACCACAGAACCAAGATACCCCATCTCTCCCGCTCGTCCGCGAGCTCTCCCGCCGAGGTCATCTTCCTCGGTCTCATCAACCGACCAACGGCACCACTCACAGGCGCAACCGCCATCCCGCGAATCCCGCCATGCGCGAGATATCCGTCGGCCACATCCTACGTTCCACGCCATCACGATCCCTCATTAACGAGCCTGTCTCGCCATTAATAGGAGATCCCGCTCATCACACGGACGTGACGTCAGGAGCGTAACTGCCGGCGCAATTCTCACGCCTGCCCTGCCTGCTGCCATCGCTATACAAACCCTTTCTTCAGACGGTCCAAGTAAGCCATTTTTTACTCCACCAAGTCGTTACTCTGCTCGGATGTCTAGTCTAACTTGACCGTCGGAGGGTCCTCGATAGTACAACCACACCGGGACTTCCTTGCAGGTAGCTCGGCAACCTCAACCTCAAACCCATTGAGATCCACACGCTTCAGGAGCGATAGCTTCCAGATCCAATCTCAACCACCCATCGCCGCCATCAGCAAATCAACAGAAGGTAACATCTTGGCGCGATCCAGGTAGCGTTAGCTGGTGCCGTCTGTGGGAACGCTTTGATTCCACAAAAACAAAAGTTCATTTTCCGATCTCAATCCAATGGCGAGCGATCATCACGAAGATTCAAGCACTAGCCGCCGCCTCCCCCTCAACGGAGGCGCGGACGAACCTCCCCCGCCTCGGGACTGGGACCCCTATGGAGGGAGAGAAGGATCCGCTCGTGCCGGCACGATCGATCGTCGCCTCGCTATTTCCAACGGCTGCAGGCCCTACGGGACATCACACTCAATGACCCAGGGGCCCCGCTTCGCTGAGCTCCGAGATCTTGCGCTAGAGAGCTTCGTCCTGATTCTCGTCGCACCCCTGTCCCTCCCGAGGCGATGGCGGTCAGCTCGCCTGTTCGCAGGCATGACCGGCACCCCCTCCCTCGATGGGGTCGCGCACGCGAGACTCGCCACGGCGGCTCAAAAATGACCTCGCCGGAAGGCATAAGGAACCTCATCCAAGGGAACCGAGGCTCATCGAAAATCATGGTCATGAAGGCGGGGGGTACGTCGAGTACCTGCGAGACTCAGTGCCCCACGCCAGCCGCGGAGGCCGACAGCCGCTCGAGGAAGAAGGCCAGGGAGACCGAGCCGATCACCTTTGACGACGGGGACTTTCACGGCATATCCCTGCCCCACAATGACCCCCTGGTGATTACGGCTAAGGTCCATCAATACGAGGTGCACAGGATCCTGGCCGACTCAGGAAGCTCCGCAGACATTCTCTTCTACGACCGCTTTCTGCGCATGGGACTCACCGCGGCAGACCTGAGGCCGACCTCCCACGTCCTGAAAGGATTCACTAACCACTCCATCCCAGCAGAAGGGGTGATCACTCTACAGTTCAACGTCGGAGAGGCCGGCCGTATGCGGACATTGCCGGTGGAATTCATCGTAGCGAGGATTCCATCGGCCTATAACATCCTCCTCGACCGTCCCACGCTGAACTCCCTCCAGGCCCAGATATCGACCCACCACCTGGCGATGAAGTTCCCTCTCGACCAGGGTGGGATAGGTCGGATCTATGGAGACCAACGAATTGCAAAGGTTTGCTTCACCGCAACATCGTCATCGGATAGGACGGCCGACGATGTCGAAGGTGAAGGTGACATCAAGGGTTCTCTGGACACTCGTGACGAGCAAAAAAGAGGTCCGAGGGACCCCGGTGGAGCCTTGACAGAGGTCCCCCTCGTGGAAGGGGACGACGAAAAACTCGTTTAGATCGGGTCGCTTCTGACAGGAACTCAGCGAGACGACCTGGTTCATTTCCTCAGAAACAACTCCGACGTGTTTGCCTGGGAACCTTCTGACATGCCTGGGATCGACCCCAAAGTTATATCTCACAAGCTCGGGATAGATCCTACGGCCCGACCCGTCAGACAAAAAAAAGCGAAGCTTCGCCGCAGTCAAACAGAAGGCTATCGAGGACGATGTGGATTGGCTCCTCACCGCCGACTTCATTCGGAGTGTGCCCTATTCGAAGTGGCTAGCGAACGTAGTCCTAATCAAGAAGTCAAGTGGGAAGTGGCGCATGTGCATCGACTTCACCGACCTCAACAAGGCATGTCCCAAAGACAACTATCCCCTACCTCGGATAGACCAGCTCGTCGACAGCTCGGCAGGCCACGAGCTATTGAACTTCATAGATGCCTTCTCCGGCTACAATCAGATCCGTATGAATCCGGCAAACGAAGACCTTACTGCATTCACAACGGACCGGGGGTATACTGCTACAAGGTGATGCCCTTCAGTCTCAAGAACGCCGGAGCTACGTACCAACGGTTGGTCAACCGCATGTTCAAGCCACAGATCGGCAGGAATATGGAAGTTTATGTCGACGATATGCTCGTCAAATCGGTCTCGTTGACCGACCACTCCAAGGACCTGGGCGAGGCCTTCGAGGTACTCCGCAAGTTCAAGATGAAGTTGAACCCCGCTAAATGCGCATTCGGGGTCTCCGTCAACCGGGCCTTAGCCGCTGCAACCCGCTCCTGTCGACGCTGCATGCGGACCCGGGACGCCACGGAAGCACCCGACTCACCGCCCGCAAAGCCTTGACCTACAATATACCTCATCTTGAAACATTCAAAAATCAGAAGCAAGGATCGGTTGTGCCTGGCCTTCGAGATGAGGTCGAACAGGAAGATCGAATGCACCTTGTCAAGCGCCTCGTCCAGAAGCTCCTCAGTGAAAGGGTTGTCCAACCCCGGGGGCCTCCTCTAGATCGCATACATCAGGAGCCGGAGCAAGGACGACCGCCGAGGGAGGAGACGGCCGAAGTGATCCTCGAGGCGTCGAACCACTCCCCGGTACCCCTCCTCGGATAGCGATTGGTCATATAAGGAGAAATCACCAAGGGTAATAATCTCTTCGATCAAATACACGCGCCCGGTCATCTCGAAAGTAAGCGGTGCCAAAGGAACTGCCATCTCCTTCCCTACTTATAACTTCAAGCAGAATCTTCAAGGACCCGGATTCTCAGGCATGCCGGCGCGAATCTTGGGAATCGCAGCAACTACCCTAATGCCACACCGCCAAGTGGCAAAACTGGCACGACATTCCGAAATGCTTTGCGTTCTCCACGCGTTCGTGGCACGTGTCGCTCGCGACTGTCAATCTTCCCAAGAGGAAACCGAGAAGCTTCACTGCTTGGTTCATCCTTGGCAGGCCTCTCACGGCCTCTCCAGTGCCAAGGATAGAAGCCCTCACCAAGAGGCAGCCCTGCAGCTACCCTGCTTGGCTATCCTTGGCTGGTAGCTTCCCTACCCCACAATGCCAAGGATCGAAGCCCTCGCCAAGAGGCAGCCTTGCAGCTACCCTGCTCGGCTATCCTTAGCCGGTAGCTCGCCTTTCCCACAACGCCAGGGATCTAAGCCCTCACTAAGAGGCAACCGAGCAACTTCACTGCTTGGTTCATCCTTGGCAGGCCTCCCACTGCCCCTCCAACGCCAAGGATAGAAGCCCTCACCAAGAGGTAGCCCTACACCTACCCTACTCGGCTATCCCTGGCTGGTATCTTCCCTACCTGTAACGTTTTGAAAATCGTTTCGGTGAAATTTCGAAAAAACGGTAAAATAAAGGGGTTTTCTGTAAAAAGTCAAAATGCAAATATCTTTATTATAAAATTAAATATACATATTCGAGCTATGTAATTGCTAGTATTTGGTGTTTATTGAGCCACTGCTGAAATTTCAAATTTTCTGAAATTTTTTCCGAAATTAATTATTTTAATATTATTTTAAGCCGGTAAGAAAATACATTAAATTAGCAATAAATACAAATTTAAATGGGCTAATTTTAATCTTTAAAATCATGTTAATTAAAATCTAGTTGTAATATAATTTTTTAGTATTTTATTTCAAGTTTTAATTGATTTATTTTATGGAAAACAAAAATATAGTTATTTTGAACTAAAACTTGCAAATATGGTATTGTGGGGGGTCTTTTTGCATAGAATTTTTTTGTAAAGTCTCTCACACTCACCCTCACTCCCCTTGGCCTGCCCCACACTATTGTAGCAGCCCAAGAATTTTATTTCCCTCTTTTTGACCTTAAATCATGTGAGAAATGGGTTAAAATAAGGTTTTTATATATAGTAAAGTAGGTGGGGGTATTATGGTAATTGGGAGGGGCTTTGACTTGGATCTTTTGGCATCATCCCTTCACCTTTTCCCCTCTCTTCCTCTGCTGAAACCAGCAGCAGCAGCCCCCCCTCCATTTCTTCTTCTCTTTTCTCTTCAAAATTCCATCAAAAAAATCATCCAAAATGCTTCAAAAATTCCACAAAATCAAAATCTAATCCCTACCCATTTTTATTTGACCATTCTAGTATGGGTCTTGGTGAAGGGAAGCATGTTTGGGAGGCTAGATTTGTGCTAGATTTCAAGATGATTGTGGGGGTAAATTCTTAACCTTATGTCTAATTGTTGTTTGAATACTTTAAATCTAGCATAATTAGTTAATAGTTTGGGATTAATTGAATGTTTTGAAAAATATAGTAAGGGTTTGTGATTTCAATTAGGGATTTTATCATATCATTAGGGTTGCAAGGTTTAGTTTAACATCTTAATGTATGTAAAACCTAGTTTGATTGATTAAATTGCACTTGTTATATGTAATTTGTCCAAATTGTTTAAATTGCAAACTAGGTTTCTGTAAACCTTGAATTTGATTAAGAGAAAAATGTAATTAGGTTTTTCTTGACTTCATTAACATTATTAAGTGTGGTTTAATGTCTTTAGTTCATGAAAATCCTAGCTAAATTGTTGTTTGTGCATTTTTGCTATAAAATTGTTAAAATTTGGGTATATTGTAAACTAGAATTTTGGGGCTAAAGAAATTTAATGAGATTAAATAATGGAAATGGTTTTTATGTCTTATTTAAGTTGTTTAATAAGTATTATGGCCATTAAATTTGTTCAAACGTCGAGTTTTGTACTAAAACGGGTAATTTGTGCTTGCTGGATTTTCGGAAAAATGGCTTTTAAAATGAATTTTGGGTTTTTGTGAAAGCAACCATAGGTTTTGACCTATGTGGGTTTCGTGTGTCGTTTTGATCATGAGTCGGATTTTAATGCGATACGGTGCGTTATGATATGTAGGTACCCATGTGGACTTCGAGACGACAAGCAAACGCATGGCGACGTCGGCACCGGCGAGCGAGGACCAGGTGAGTAGATTTATATCTACGGGGAGAAGTCGGGTGGATGGCGTATAGCACCCCCGCAGTTCGTGGTGATGTATACGAATACGTATACACACATATATATATTGATTATATTTTGTTTGAGTATATTGATGATAATATGGATATTTGGTGTTCTTGGATGATTTAGTGTCGCGAAACCCTAGAGTAGTGGTCGCACCACACATGCACACAACCACCCATACTTGCATACTTTCTTCTTTCATTTGTGCTTATTCGGGAATATATAGTTATGTGTTCACATGGGTATGGGACTATGTGTTCACATACGGATTTGAGGATGATACTTGGGTTTGAGATGAGTCGATGAGATTTGTGTTGAGGTTGTGATATCGGTGATATGGCAGGATTCGTATTTGAGATACGTCCTGATGTTTTAGCGGGTCTTTGAACGACGATACGGGTGAATAGTGCTATAAATAAAATGGTCGACATGTGATTGTGATATGAGATATGATATGCTAGGATATTGATACTAGGCCGTATTGGGCGATGTATACCCCTTGATGATGGTATGTGCTGATGATATCGGTTTGTACGAGACTGTCGATCAGTAGTCAGATCATGACTATATTGATGATATTAGTATTGTACTAGACATAGGTCAGTACCCTGGATTATGATCTTGGATAAAGAGGATACCAGATGAATAGTGTGATGAATATGATATTAACCCGTACCCAGATTTGGGGATGCCGTACGACGGATTTACGTACGAGCTATATTTTGATGATTGATCCGCACTCTTGACTTGGGATGTCTGATTATAGATATGGTATCGGATATGATATTATTGAGACGGGATCACCGACTAATATATATACAGGTATGTATATGTATCGACTCAGATGTTAGGCGGTTTCCTTACCTGTAGTCCAGCTTGTTAGCTTAGCCCTTTAGTTTAGTTTAGTTGTTAGATTAGATTCGATTCTTACCTATTTCAAAAACTAACGAATCGTGGGTATTTTAAAAGACAGCCCAAGGGATCCTACGGATATTTCAAAAGACGTATCTTTTCATAAAAACACCGTAGCCCCTATTCTCAAAACCCCACGATTCGTGTTATTTCAAATGGCACCATTGTTTAATATTTAGCTCCCGCTCATTTTGGTTGCTCGCTCCGCATCGCATACTTACATTGTTATTTCATATTGCATTGTTGACATTATGCTGTTAGGACACCAGCACCATTACCGATGATGCGTATGTACCACGTACACTTACTTGCCGGCTCACACACATCTTCATCGGTAATTGCCATGTCACGCACACCTTAGAAAATATTATTGCTTAACTTAGCTTGATAGCCAGTAGTTTGACATAATATTAGTGTACTTACCTTATATGCCAGCTTAGATATTGTAGTTATTACTTGTCACTTCATGCATACTGTTATTCATTGTTATGCCGTATTCATGGATTCTTATGCCTATATTCATGGGTTTATATGCTATTGATGATTTGGATTCGGATTTCTATGAGATTTTCTGGATTTGGGGGAAAACCGCAAAACTTGTATAAGCTTCTTCCTCTCTTTTAAATAAAAAGTGTGGTTTTCCCATGATGTATGAGTCGTCCACCATGAGTTTGCTGATGGATTTCGAGACCCGATTCGAGGAGTGGAGGAACCGTTTCGGGTACATGGTGGGCCCGGTGCGGTACCCCGGGGCAAGAGGATCGTGTTGTTGACGTTGAGCCTGGCAGGGGAGCACTACCGACCGGTGATATTACCCGACGCGTCGGATATCCGGAGGATACCGTCGTGGTCTTGAGATGGATGGTAGGGGCCGGTCTGGACTGACGGCGCCCTAGATATTGTGATTGAGACATTGAGATTTCGAGATATTGAGGTACAGAGACTGTGATACAGAGATATCGAGATATTGGGATTACGTTTTGTGCCGATGCTAGGCACTGTTTTATGCTGATTTCATTATGATACCTCATTTTAAAAATACAAAGGAAATCTCACTAAATTATGAAAACAGTTTCTTCATTTACATGTATTCTATTTTCATGCATTCATACCTCATTCATATGATATATTGCTACCTGAGGCACTGACACGGGCACATGAGATTACACTCGGGTTAGATTTTACCCTAGCCTTTGTTATAGGCTGCATGTTATATATATAATTGAGGATATATTATGATCATTGACCTAGGTTGCGTTATTTATGCGATTTCTTTCCGTAGATGTTTTTCTATTCATGAGTTGGCAACTTACCCCCGTTGTGCCCCAGTGTCTTGCAGGTTTTGCCGTACAGGTTTCATTACGGCTTTGCTGGCACTGCTTCCCATTTCCGGGTGACTTGCTAGTAGGTGGGTTTACTTGTATCGTACCCCCATTATGTATCTTGTATATCATTATTCTGTTGTATCTAGAAGTTCCATCAACCAAACATGTATTTATTTTTGAGATAGAGACCAGTGATGTTATTCTTTCGACCTTAGAGTCGCGCGTTGTATTTCTGTGGATTTCTGTAATACCCAACCCCTTGTACGTCTATACCCGTATTTTCTTTTCACCTATAAAATTTTATAACTATTCATTATTTTAAATTTTCCAATCTATTTTTTTGTTCTTCACTCCCCCATTTTATTTCCCAGCCGGTCTCTTCATTTTGCCTTACTTATTATTTCTATTCCGTCCTGACCCACCTTTCCTCAGCCCATTTATCCTAGTGAGATAACCCACCTTTCCTCAGCCCATTTATCCTAGTGAGCCATTTCCCTATTTATTAAATTTAAGTCTTCCTATTATTCATAGAACCCCAATTTCATTTTTAATTATTTTTTAACTACCCAGCCCGTTCATTTCCCTTAGCCCATCTTTTAAAAATAGACTAAACTCATTTTTCTTAAGTCCATTATTCCCTATTTATTAACCCGGCCCAATCACCATTCTAAATCTATTCTTTAGTTTAAAGCCGGCCTATTTCTTTTATTTTCCATCTAAATTTTTCTCACTAAGCCCACCGTAGCCCGGCCCATGCCCACATCCCTATTTTATAAAATTCCTTAATCTTTCTTCCAGCCCACACCGGCGGCCCGTGATCAAAACCCACTCACCCAACCCCATTACTGTTCCTCTTCTTTAAATCTCCAACGGCTCCTTTCCCTAACTCCCGCTCGCGACCGCGTTTCTCGTCGCCTCCTCCGCCTTCGCTCGCGCGCCGTTACTCCCCACGACGCGCGACCCCATCTCCATATCTCCCCTCTCGTACACACCCACTCACTTTTTTCCTCACCTCACTATCTCTATCTCCCTCGTTCTCCTTCTTCCTCCCCTCTCGACCCGCACCCGCAACCGCCGCCACTGCCAGCATCACCCCCTCTTCTCGCTCCTCCCTCGCTCTCCCTTCTTCCTCATCAGAACCCAACTCACTCCCTCAGCCGAGCTCGACTCCACTGCACCCCGTTTTCCCTCATTCGATTCCCACATCGGCGGCCGCCACCATCATCCCCGAGCACCCCTCACCAGACCCCATCGTCATCATCATCGTCACCGTCGCCACCATCCTCGACTCTCTTGATCTCTTCCTCACTCCCTTCGCTCACCCGAGACTTCGCCCTCGCTGCAATCTCTTTCTCTTTCTCACTCTGCTCTCCCTCTCGCCCTCGCTGCAATCTCTCTCCCTTTCTCACTCTGCTCTCCCTCTCGCCCTCGCTGCAATCTCTCTCTCTCTGCTCCCTCTCTCTAATCTCTGTCTCCCTCTCACTCTACAACTCTCTCTCTCTGCCTCTGCCTACACACACACACACACACTCTCTCTCTCTGTCTTTCTCTCTCTCACTCTCTATTTCTCTGTCTCTCTTTCTAAATCTCTTTCTCTCTCTCTTTCTCAGTAATTCTTTCTCTCTCTCTCTCTCTGTGGCCAACATTCCACCTTCCGGCCACCACCACTCAAGCAGCTCACCATCAAGAGCTGCGACCACCGCAGACACCCCGACGACGACCCGAGCTCACTCGGAGCCGTAGCCGTCGCGGTGCTTGCCCGTCGCGCGTTCGTGCCTTTACCACTGCCGTGCATCGCCTAGACGCATCCAGACAAGTTCTCTACTTGCTTCATGCTATTCTATTTATGTTACAAATCCAAATCTTATAAATTATTGTGTTACCATTCCTGAAAATATACACTTTTTACCTGTTCGACGTGTGTTCCCTATGGAAAACCTTTCCCAATTTGGCCGAACTAAATAGTATTGTTTGGCCCGTATGGCTGTGAACCTAGTGCATGAATTTCGTTGGATAATTTGATCGTTAATGACCAAAACGACTACCCCCAAGTTTAATCGTAAAACTGAAATTTTATTGTACCTGAAAATCGTTAAATTCACCATAAATTATATACATACTATAATGGTGCGTTCGAGGGCTCAAATCGAAGCCATCTCGACGAAATTTAACCCTATACTAGTTTCCAGACATTCCAGTACTTAAACCATGATGATATTTGGATCGGAGTGCGACTCTGGACTGCAGTCCAGAGCGACTCCAGTTATTTGGTTGCTGTTCCGTAATGGGTACCACCTGGATTACTTAACTCGTAGATTGCGGAACTCAGCTGTTATTTATATGTGAACCTGTTATCTAGAGAACACAATTAGTTTCATCCTGTTTCGTTATCATTTGTTATTTAATCTGTAATTTAAAAGATCGGGACGCATAACAGTCCCAACAGATTCAGAATCGACATACTACTATTAAACAGTGTATATCTCCTGACGTACAGACGCGATCGAAGATCCGTCTATAGCGTTGAAAACCTTACTGAAAACCCTAGATTTCATTCAACTGTAGCGTCGCTAAAATCTGATCCAAACTGGGATTAAAATGCGTTGCGAAACGGACTTCTGATTCTGAAACCGGATTTCCAGCCGCGAGCGCTTAAAATGAAATGGTTATAATCAATGATCCTGGAACCCGATTGGCTTGAAACTAAATTAGATGGATAGATAACTGAACATACTAATTATCACCTGTTTATCGTTTCACTAAACTATACACGTACATTTCATGATAAATCGTGCAAGTGACAGAATACTACCTTATGACACCTTAACCATGCTTCATATACTGTTTACGCATCATATCATACCCATATCGTTGCATTGTTAACATAGTGATATCGTGCATTTACCCAGTGTTAGATTTTAGTGATGATTGTGGAAAGTACGTCAGTGTTCGTGTATCCGTGAATAAGTGAAAGTGATACGTACTTGTGCACAATCAGTGACCCTATTATTCTATTGCATTGTCGACGTCTGTGGGATGCGTGTACGTGTGACTATAAGTGGTATGGGACACTTATGGAAGCGCTTGCACGGGTGTCACAGATAAGGCATCCGACACTGCCATTTATCTTAGGTATTAGTCGGGACGTGCTTGATGGAGGTCCTGCCTCCAATTCTCGCGCAGACTTGTCACGGATCGATTAGTATTTAGGGTTATGGTTAGCGTTTGATGTAGACCACGGGGTGTGGGGTAGTTTAAGTGTGAGTTCAACAGAATCTCGGGAGTCCCATGCCGGCTTATATATTTAGGGAGATATATGGAGATTTACAGGGTATGTGATATACACCGTGATATACATGTTACATGTTGGGCCCGTGGTCCCTTGCCCTTGGGTTCTACCCTTGGATGGAGGACACTCGCGAGTGGTTGACTTTCACACTTGGACTGACGATAGGCTTAGTGACCTGTACAGTGAGACTTAGAGACTGATAGGGATACTGGCATTTATATTCTTTACATACTGTGTTGACATACGTGACATATTGTTCTACTGCTTTACTGCTCCGCTGCATTGATTACTGCACATTCATATTCATGCTGTCATTGATTTACTGTTTCATATGTCTGTTACCACTGTTAGAATTGTCACCTGATTTTTTATATATAATATATTGCTATTGTGTCGCTCTGACGACCTGAGTATGCATGCTCAGTGTGAGGAGAAGATTTAGCCTGGACCAGGACTAGACGCACTTCACGGATATCTTGTTTAGCTATTCAGAGTTATATCTTTTGTTTCCCATCAGGTCAGTTCATTTTACTGTTTTATTCCAGTTGCTGCATTTCTCATTACCTGCGCATTATTTACTGTTTACCATGATAAACTTGAAGCCGAAGTGTGACTACGGTGGGACATTTCCTTGACCGTAGGAGCATGGCTGGCCTTGTCTACCCCTCGTATTCCGTATTTTGGGAAGCGGGGCGTGACATGGTTTAGTTGGTATCAGAGCCAGGTTTTGCATTGATTGGGATTGCAGATTTCCATGTATAGCTTGGCAATCTAAGGCATCCCTTGTCTAGATTGTAAACTTGTCATTCTTGATCCATATTCACATCGTACTTTCAGCTATCCTTTCGCTAGGGTTTCGGGTGACTCGACAAGGTTACGTAGTTGCAAATGCACCACCGTACTCTATTCAATGACTTAAAGTCATACAGTTGATTCCCCACTTGTAATAAAGTCATCACTTCTGATATTCTTGAATCTTTGTCCTATCTATATTATATTTTGATCGTTTAGCTTGTGACTTATATCATTCGCAAAATTGTTGTCTCAGGATCATGTCTTCCAACGACTCTTCATCCATATCCGCTCCCCAGAATCAGACTGTTGAGATCTTGAGTGTACTGCAAGGTTTAAAGGAAGCCCAGGAGCGAACAAACGATTTGTTAGCTGAAGGACTGAGAAGGCAGGTGAGGCAGGCACCAGCGGGAATCTCTAATCGTAAAGGGACTCCTGTTAGACGAGGAAAAGAGAAGATGATGAAACGCCAATTTATTTCCCAGCGACAGAAGCAGCAGAAGACCCCTCGTTGTGGGTATTGTAAGAGGCCAGGACACCTTCAGAGGGATTGTCGCCGTGCCCAAGGGAAATGTCTGATATGCGGGTCCAACAAACATCTCATCAACGGCTGCCCAGAAAGGAAGGAACTAAAAGGAGGAAACTCGTCCCCACTCCCCACTTCTGCCAAATGAGGATTATCGCGTAGTTCGAACTTCGACGATAAGGTGGATCTAACGCAGGATTCAACTCACGCGACGAGAATGCAACGTTATAGTAGTCGAAGAAGGATTTTTATGTTATCTACTTTCAGTAATAATGTTGTCATCTTCTTATGAATATGTCTTTCAGTTTGAAATATTGTATCCGCTGAACTCTTGATTGAATGCAATAAAACTTGAATCATGAAATATGTATCATTCTCTTGTCATCTCCCTTGTTCATACTGTTCATTAGCAAAACATTTTAATCTTAATTTTTCCAATTCCTGACGCCGCATACCTTCCCATATTTCGCACACTTAGCCATTTTCCTGACGTATTCTATTGTCTAATCATGACTTTTCTTTTCAGACCATGGCCCACCCTGGAGCAGCGCCGCATCTAGCTGTGGATACGCAGTCATGCGTTTCCTTAGATCACACACTGATGAGTTCTGATGATGAAGTCAACGGTCCGCAGGTCAACTTCGGGAACAACGATTCAGAGAACGAAGGAGTAGCAGCCCCAGAGTTTGACATGATAGGCGATTCCGACGAAGAGGAAGAAGACTTTGAAGAAAACCCAATAGAAGAAGATCCCGATGAAGATCCAATAGAAGGAAATCCAGTGGAGGAAAATACCATGGAAGAGAACCCAGAAGGAGAGGATCACATGGAATCAGATCTTGATGAAGAAGCTCTATCCGAGGAAGAAGGACCAGAAGATCAAGATCCTGTGGTAGAAGAACTTCCAATAGCGATGCCTGCGAGGCGATATGGAAATGGACGCCCCTACCTGAGTGCGCGAGCCTACCGCAACCTACTGAATCTCCACAACCGCGACTGACGGAATTTCTTTTGATGTTGTCTTCTGGCCAAATAAATGTGTATAGTTTAGGGCCACTTTTCGTCTTTGGGAATGCTTTGTTTCAAATTTTCTTGAATGAAATAAATCTTCTGAATTCGTAAACCTTTTGATTATTGGTTCGCTTGATACTTTTTTATCGCCTATATACATTTATTTTTCTGCTGAGATCCCTGACTGTCCACCCCTACTCATTGTATAGTTTTCACCCTTGTTTCGATTAGAAAGTACCGCACCCTGATCTTTGGAATGAGCCACCATTCATCCTTCGTCTGTACCCTGTTTGAGATCCTTCTAGGAGGAGGACCTATCTTATGAAATACCTAGTTCATTAACTTTTCAAATTTTTGATTCGCATGATGTACCGACCAGTATCCTCCCCATACATTTATCTCCTTATAGTCCTCTTTTGCTCATCCTTATTTTCTGTGCTGACCTGATCCCAATCTTCTTGATTTTCAGCCCAAAGCCGCCATACTCCGACCATTGAATGATCCACATTTTCTTGTAATCCTTACCCTAGCTAGCCCTATACATTTTATGTGTTTTCCTATTACCCTATATATAAATTTAAGGACCTTATTATTCGAAAATTTGATTTTCATTATCTTGTACTTGTCGAAAAGTGCGCATTATTGACTACTTAGCTTTATGTATTTCAAAGCACCCTACTATTATCTTTATTTTTACTAGTGCAACCTTGCACCGTGTATATTTTGTTCCATGTTTCTTATTTTCACTAAATGAGTTTTCGAAGCTATTTTTAAAAACTATTTAACCGATACGCTTTCCTCAAATGGTTTAACTACCGACTAAACTTCCACTACTTTATTATTATTATTTTATTTTCGGGTTTTATGCCTATGATTACCATTATAAATGATTGTGCCTTATACTTATTTTTCTGTCGTGCTACCTTTAATATACTTATACGTGCACATGTTTGGATTTCGATTTTATTGAATACGCCTTGATTATTTTTGTTCATCATTATTATCTATGTTCTCTTGTACTTGTAGGTTGCTCTTATAGTTATTCATACCTTATACCTATTTAGACTTATCTTCTGTATGCTGTTCTACATGTTTATGCCTTCAAATTTCTTCGTCCACGAAGTTCTAATAAACCCTTATGTGTTAGTTAGCAATAGGATAGCTTTCGCCTATGTTTGTATAACCTTTCGTTTAGTTTTAAATTTCGAGGACGAAATTTTTGTAAGGGTGGTATGATGTAATACCCAGCCCCTTGTACGTCTATACCCGTATTTTCTTTTCACCTATAAAATTTTATAACTATTCATTATTTTAAATTTTCCAATCTATTTTTTTGTTCTTCACTCCCCCATTTTATTTCCCAGCCGGTCTCTTCATTTTGCCTTACTTATTATTTCTATTCCGGCCTAACCCACCTTTCCTCAGCCCATTTATCCTAGTGAGATAACCCACCTTTCCTCAGCCCATTTATCCTAGTGAGCCATTTCCCTATTTATTAAATTTAAGTCTTCCTATTATTCATAGAACCCCAATTTCATTTTTAATTATTTTTTAACTACCCAGCCCGTTCATTTCTCTTAGCCCATCTTTTAAAAATAGACTAAACTCATTTTTCTTAAGTCCATTATTCCCTATTTATTAACCCGGCCCAATCACCATTCTAAATCTATTCTTTAGTTTAAAGCCGGCCTATTTCTTTTATTTTCCATCTAAATTTTTCTCACTAAGCCCACCGTAGCCCGGCCCATGCCCACATCCCTATTTTATAAAATTCCTTAATCTTTCTTCCAGCCCACACCGGCGGCCCGTGATCAAAACCCACTCACCCAACCCCATTACTGTTCCTCTTCTTTAAATCTCCAACGGCTCCTTTCCCTAACTCCCGCTCGCGACCGCGTTTCTCGCCGCCTCCTCCGCCTTCGCTCGCGCGCCGTTACTCCCCACGACGCGCGACCCCGTCTCCATATCTCCCCTCTCGTACACACCCACTCACTTTTTTCCTCACCTCACTATCTCTATCTCCCTCGTTCTCCTTATTCCTCCCCTCTCGACCCGCACCCGCAACCGCCGCCACCGCCAGCATCACCCCCTCTTCTCGCTCCTCCCTCGCTCTCCCTTCTTCCTCATCAGAACCCGACTCACTCCCTCAGCCGAGCTCGACTCCACTGCACCCCGTTTTCCCTCATTCGATTCCCACATCGGCGGCCGCCACCATCATCCCCGAGCACCCCTCACCAGACCCCATCGTCATCATCATCATCACCGTCGCCACCATCCTCGACTCTCTTGATCTCTTCCTCACTCCCCTCGCTCACCCGAGACTTCGCCCTCGCTGCAATCTCTCTCTCTTTCTCACTCTGCTCTCCCTCTCGCCCTCGCTGCAATCTCTCTCTCTCTTCTCCCTCTCTCTAATCTCTGTCTCCCTCTCACTCTACAACTCTCTCTCTCTCTCTGCCTCTGCCTACACACACACACACTCTCTCTCTCTGTCTTTCTCTCTCTCACTCTCTATTTCTCTGTCTCTCTTTCTCTCTCTCTTTCTCAGTAATTCTTTCTCTCTCTCTCTCTCTGTGGCCAACATTCCACCTTCCGGCCACCACCACTCAAGCAGCCCACCATCAAGAGCTGCGACCACCGCAGACACCCCGACGACGACCCGAGCTCACTCGGAGCCGTAGCCGTCGCGGTGCTTGCCCGTCGCACGTTCGTGCCTTTACCACTGCCGTGCATCGCCTAGACGCATCCAGGCAAGTTCTCTACTTGCTTCATGATATTCTATTTATGTTACAAATCCAAATCTTATAAATTATTGTGTTACCATTCCTGAAAATATACACTTTTTACCTGTTCGACGTGTGTTCCCTATGGGAAACCTTTCCCAATTTGGCCGAACTAAATAGTATTGTTTGGCCCGTATGGCTGTGAACCTAGTGCATGAATTTCGTTGGATAATTTGATCGTTAATGACCAAAACGACTACCCCCAAGTTTAATCGTAAAACTGAAATTTTATTGTACCTGAAAATCGTTAAATTCACCATAAATTATATACATACTATAATGGTGCGTTCGAGGGCTCAAATCGAAGCCATCTCGACGAACTTTAACCCTATACTAGTTCCCAGACATTCCAGTACTTAAACCATGATGATATTTGGATCGGAGTGCGACTCTGGACTGCAGTCCAGAGCGACTCCAGTTATTTGGTTGCTGTTCCGTAATGGGTACCACCTGGATTACTTAACTCGTAGATTGCGGAACTCAGCTGTTATTTATATGTGAACCTGTTATATAGAGAACACAATTAGTTTCATCCTGTTTCGTTATCATTTGTTATTTAATCTGTAATTTAAAAGATCGGGACGCATAACAGTCCCAACAGATTCAGAATCGACATACTACTATTAAACAGTGTATATCTCCTGACGTACAGACGCGATCGAAGATCCGTCTGTTGCGTTGAAAACCTTACTGAAAACCCTAGATTTCATTCAACTGTAGTGTCGCTAAAATCTGATCCAAACTGGGATTAAAATGCGTTGCGAAACGGACTTCTGATTCTGAAACCGGATTTCCAGCCGCGAGCGCTTAAAATGAAATGGTTATAATCAATGATCCTGGAACCCGATTGGCTTGAAACTAAATTAGATGGATAGATAACTGAACATACTAATTATCACCTGTTTATCGTTTCACTAAACTATACACGTACGTTTCATGATAAATCGTGCAAGTGACAGAATACTACCTTATGACACCTTAACCATGCTTCATATACTGTTTACGCATCATATCATACCCATATCGTTGCATTGTTAACATAGTGATATCGTGCATTTACCCAGTGTTAGATTTTAGTGATGATTGTGGAAAGTACGTCAGTGTTCGTGTATCCGTGAATAAGTGAAAGTGATACGTACTTGTGCACAATCAGTGACCCTATTATTCTATTGCATTGTCGACGTCTGTGGGATGCGTGTACGTGTGACTATAAGTGGTATGGGACACTTATGGAAGCGCTTGCACGGGTGTCACAGATAAGGCATCCGACACTGCCATTTATCTTAGGTATTAGTCGGGACGTGCTTGATGGAGGTCCTGCCTCCAATTCTCGCGCAGACTTGTCACGGATCGATTAGTATTTAGGGTTATGGTTAGCGTTTGATGTAGACCACGGGGTGTGGGGTAGTTTAAGTGTGAGTTCAACAGAATCTCGGGAGTCCCATGCCGGCTTATATATTTAGGGAGATATATGGAGATTTACAGGGTATGTGATATACACCGTGATATACATGTTACATGTTGGGCCCGTGGTCCCTTGCCCTTGGGTTCTACCCTTGGGTGGAGGACACTCGCGAGTGGTTGACTCTCACACTTGGACTGATGATAGGCTTAGTGACCTGTACAGTGAGACTTAGAGACTGATAGGGATACTGGAATTTATATTCTTTACATACTGTGTTGACATACGTGACATATTGTTCTACTGCTTTACTGCTCCGCTGCATTGATTACTGCACATTCATATTCATGCTGTCATTGATTTACTGTTTCATATGTCTGTTACCACTGTTAGAATTGTCACCTGATTTTTTATATATAATATATTGCTATTGTGTCGCTCTGACGACCTGAGTATGCATGCTCAGTGTGAGGAGAAGATTTAGCCTGGACCAGGACTAGACGCACTTCACGGATATCTTGTTTAGCTATTCAGAGTTATATCTTTTGTTTCCCATCAGGTCAGTTCATTTTACTGTTTTATTCCAGTTGCTGCATTTCTCATTACCTGCGCATTATTTACTGTTTACCATGATAAACTTGAAGCCGAAGTGTGACTACGGTGGGACATTTCCTTGACCGTAGGAGCATGGCTGGCCTTGTCTACCCCTCGTATTCCGTATTTTGGGAAGTGGGGCGTAACAATTTCTTGTTGTTTTGCGTTTCCTTTTGAGTTTTGATCCTCGCCCTTGGCGTTGTATATTATATTACTTGTATGGTTGTGACCGTCGATTGACGAAGAGCTAGCTCCCGCTTGGGGATGCCTTTTTATTGATTTCGTATACTATTTATGTTGTATCCCGTTTGGGGGCCAGTTTTTACAAAGGAGACTCTGCCAAAATTTTCGGGAAATATTTGATTTTTTTTTTAAAACCGCATAATTCGGCTTATGCTATTAAAACTACTTGTTTTAAATTGGTTTTCCTTCACTTTACTACCTTTCTTTGTTTGGATTTCTGGGTTTTCGGCTTACTTAGATTACGTACGCCTCGAGACGTTCGTAGTTTAAGTGCCGGTCATATTCCGTACTTTCGGGACGTGACAAAATTGGTATCAGAGCATTAGGTTTTACCTTCGGAGCGTAGGATGACCCTTGGTTGATGGAATATGTGACTAAAGTAGAGTGACGTACCGTGGGTATGTTCCGCGGCATACTTACGATACGCTACTCCACTTAAGGAACCTTAGGATATACAGTTCTTTGCTCAGTATCATATTCATTCCTGATCTAGCCTCATCGGTACCAGTTGCGGTTTGCTGCCACGATTACGGGCAGGGAGAGCTACAGCTAGAGTTGCGGTCAGCACGAGCTCGTCACGAACGAGGACTGACCAGGGCGAAATTCCGGCGACACACGATTGCGGAGATGTGTCTTTTTACTGTGTTTCCGCGCCACGAGCGTTTGGCGGATCGCCTTTATGAGGTTACTCGAATGTGCTGATCGACACATGAGGATTGAGCCAATGATAGAGGCCAGCCAGATTTTGATGACCGTTGGTGTATTGCTTACTCATGATGATTGAGGCACTGTTCAGCGTGCAGACGAGTGAGCCAGTTGTTGCTGCGAGCGACGAGATATCGCCCCATATGTTGGAGCTATTGTAGTACAGGTTGTACTAAGAGATGATAGAAGGTCGCTAGTCACCCGAGGATGAATGACTAGGACATGTGGTTCGTTCGCCTACCCGATGAGAGGTCATCAGATAGATTGATTCCAGCAAGAGACGACTTCACGCGGAGACGTTGAGAGTCGACAGAGACGATCGAATGTCAGAATCCTATTATTCCAAGTTTAAAGTATTCGGAAAGACATGCAGGCAATTTTATGGACCCTCTAGAAGAATGAAACCCTAACTCGACATAATGACCGTGTGAAAGCCTTTGAACCTTCGGGTTTGCGGCAGTTCCACGACGCCATTAGGGAGGTTTGGGTTTGCCCTTCTACGGCTGGACCATCGATGCTGTGGTACGTACTCGATACTGTTAAACTGTACCCAAGATGTTGAGCTTTTGGGGGATTATGAGATTTTGAGGACACGAAAAGATGTCACAAACCGAAGAACAAAGCTATCACCACTATTCCAGTTTTCGGGAGTGATACCGAGGAGGAAGAAGAGATAGTTTACTCAGGTCCGCCCCAGTGCAACAATCCGGGACCGTCCACTCCTATGTTGATCTTCGGCAGCGACTCGAAAGATGAGGTCAATGCCGTATTCTCTGCTCGGCCATCAATACAAGCCTTCGCTAATGAAGATCAAAGTTTGCAAGTTTCCATGGTTCCGCCAAAGCATCATAAAGAGCTAGACGCGCTTGATACCTACAGTGTGGAAGAACTGCAGATATTCTACGTCCCTCCCACGCGAAAATGTGAAAAGGCGATCCTATTCTACCGATCCGGGAAAACCAGAGTGGAGAAAGAAATCTGGCTTGGCGCGGATTCTACACTTGATAGGCTCCAGCCCATCCGTTTGCCCAGATATTACACGAACGGACTAAAGAGACTCTTGAGACGCCAAGGTGTACCCCTTAAGCAAACTGCGCGACAAGCACGGTTCTATAACAGGATCTGGAACGTTCCCGGAACTCAACAGAAGTTGTAACAACCCTAATTTTCTTATTCACTTTTTCCTATACAAATTTTTTTCAAATATTTTCTTTAAAATCCTTAAAGGGGTATTTATTGCCTGAGCACAAGACTTAAGTAATTAATTAGCAATTTAATTATAAGAAGGAGCTTGTGGCTCATTGGTAATACCTTGCACTGCTGAACCAAGCCACCAGAGTTCAAATCCCATACTCCACATTATTTTTAATATTATTTTGTTTTAAATTCTTTGGAAGCCCAACAGTCCACACACCATAACTCCCAAAACTTGAACTGAACTTCAAAATCTAAATATACCAGTGCTTACCCCACGAGACCCCCCACCTCCTCGACCCCCGACTCGGCCGGTGGACCGGCCGACTCGAGCCGGCGCCGCCGGCCGGACTCGGCCGGACGGCCGAGTCCCCAACACCAAAAGTGTGACTCTTGGTCTTCTGTACACCCGTGCATACTTTATTTTTACAGATCGGTTTCAGAGAAGCCAGAAAGCCTCATTTACTACAATTTTTAATACATTTTCATATATTTTTAATCAAAAACCCTTCACCTACCCAACCCCTAGCCTACTCTATAAATACACCCCCTACCCTCTACCCTCTCATCCCAAAATCCTGAGCCCACTCTCTCAAAACCTTCTCAAGAGTTGTGTACTTTGAAAACAAGCTCGCGGCGAAGCTCTGACGAAATTCCGGCGGAAATTCCGGCGACGTTTTTAGGAACAACCGGCGATGAAGCAACGCCTCGGCAACCCCTTTAGCCCCCCCTCACTCCTTTACTTAATCGAAACCCGTAAGTCCCATTCTATCTCTCTTTCTTATTCTCTAAAATACGAAATTACAAACCCGACGGAATCGGAACAAATCCGATTTCCGATTCGGTTTTCTATAAAATTTCACTTCTCACCAATACATTCATGCTTAAACATCTTTATGTTGACTATTAAACATTTAACAAATAATTTGAACAAGTTTCATCACATGAAATGATAGCCTTTTCAATTTATCGTATTTTCACTTAAATACCACAATGTTTCGATTTCACATTTAACCCCCTTAACCTTACTATACATTTAAAGTAGAGCACGAGATAATGACCTACCTCCCCACACACGCAAATACAACCCTAAACGATATCATCAAAACTTAGAATACGATAAAACAATACTTTCATTTAAATACCATATTCTTAATAAAACCATTTCTAAAAGTTTTAGCTTTGATACACTTTTAAAACAAATACCTTTTACTAAGAATAATACGATAAGTTGTGGACATCAGTCGTTTATCTAAACCTGACTTTGTGGTGTCTAGGCTAGGCAAGTGAGAAAGGTAACTTTAAAAGGCCCGACTCACGGTGATTCATGAGCGGATCCCTCCTTTCCTCACTTGTACTTACCTGGCCACAATTGGCGGTGAAGAGGCGATTTGAGGTATCTAACGACTTGTCGTTTAGACTATTTAGAAATAGGCTAGTTGACTTAGGAAACCCTAATCTAAAATATGGAAAATTTACACTTTTGCAAATAAATACCTTTTACTTTATAAAACCGTTTTTCTAAAGGATTAGTATTTTACAATCTTTGCAAAGCGCCGCTACAATCTATTTTTGGGGAACCCGTTCGGGATGGTGCGGATTATCGCACATTCTCGGGCTTAGTAGTGCGAGATTCAGACCTCCGCAAGGAGCATTCGGTCTCGAAAGGTTTAAAATACGACATCTTAAGAAAATGAGATTTTTGGAATATAAAATATTTATTAAAATTATTTTTGTATAAATATATGTATATTTATCATTTAAATGTCTATTTTATTATAATATAAATATTCCACCTTTTCCTAAAAATCACAAGAATAAATTCTACACTAAAATACCATGAACTTCAAATAAATCCATATTACAGATAAATACCTTTATTTACAAAACTAGGATAATTTCTCTAGAAATGGCACAATATAAAATTCACATTTACTACAACTCAAAAGGCGAGTAATAAATACTTGAGGTGTATTTTGGAAAAGTGTATAAAAATATTTTTACATAAAACCCCCTCAAGTTTTATAAATTACCCTAAGAACCCTAGAAATTATAAGACTTCGATTCACATTTCTGACTGTCTGACTCGGGTTTGAGTCTGATCATTCTGACTTGAATATGATTCAAGTCAATCTACAATCTACAATATTCCAATTCAATATGAACACATGAATCCATGAATTCAATTATCAATTTATACAACTTGACTGAACCGAACCATGGATATATATATTCCTTTTACACGATTCTCAGTTATTCCATTTACATGACCCTACGGTTACAACCGTTTCCTGATATCAGGGTTTCGGTCAGTCAGTCAATCAATTTTACAATCAATACAATTTACAAGATAATAATACAAACAAGATATCGCGGGGTTTAAGGGGTAGACTGGTACGGAATATGTTAAAGGTGGCACGAGGTAGTCACTTAAGACGTAATTATATCCATGCCGTTGTTCCGTGGTATTATCGACGGAGCCTTGTACTACAGGTTACCAAGGTCCCCGGTGTAAGTAGGACTCCCCTCGTATACACTGGTATCTTCTGTACCAGACTACAAACAACAGCGTTAATACACCATTATAATATTATAATACAACATTAAAAGCTACTCTCTCTTACTCTCTGTCTATTTCTCCCTTATCTTTGGGACTTACCGAGCGACCTGTTCGCTGACGACATTCTATTTCTTTCTTCTTTGAATGTCGTCAGGTGGTTTGGACCCGGCGGAGATCGAGCCATCTGCAGAAGACTTGGACCAGTTTGCTGAAGAACCAGAACTTTAGTTTCATTGTACACTTTTCCTTTCTGTACTTTTCATTTCCTGTTGTGCCACTGTTTATGCATCTTTTTATTTCAGTTGTATTTCCTTTTCATGCATTGTACAAAAGAATGTTAATTAATAAAAGTTGCTGTTTTCATTACCTCTTGTCTCTTGTGTATTCTTTTTATATTGCTTAGATACGCTTAGCGTATGTACTTCGGAGTATATACGTAGCGGAGCTCGTCGCGTCCCCTTCGCCGTACACCGGGAAGCGGGGCGTGACAGGTTTTGTTGGTGGCCCATACAGGTCAGAGCTGTATGCAACCCTAAGCAATATAAAACACAAGAACCAGCAACTAAAACATTCTTTACAATTCATGTTCCTTGAATCTTACAATTTCATATTTCTTGAATCTTATCATTCCATATTCTTTGAATCATATATCTTGAATCTGTCCTAACCCAAAATTCCCTCACCTCTTTTACAATTTTACCAAAACCTTCGCATTCTTTCATTCCTTCACACATTCTTCACATTTTTAAAACCCTTACACCACCTTGTTATTTTTCACATATTGTCAGTACACCAGCACCAAACTTTCTTTGGATTTGTTACACTTTCCTTTTACAAATTTCGAGGACGAAATTTGTAAAAGGAGGGTAGAATGTAACAACCCTAATTTTCTTATACACTTTTTCCTATACAAATTTTTTTCAAATATTTTTTTAAAAATCCATAAAGGGGTATTTATTACCTGAGCACAAAACTCAAGTAATTAATTAGCAATTTAATTACAAGAAGGAGCTTGTGGCTCATTGGTAATACCTTGCATTGCTGAACCAAGCCACCAGAGTTCAAATCCCATACCCCACATTATTTTTAATATTATTTTGTTTTAAATTCTTTGAAAGCCCAACAGTCCATACACCATAACTCCCAAAACTTGAACTGAACTTCAAAATCTAAATATACCAGTGCTTACCCCACGAGACCCCCCACCTCCTTGACCCCCGAGTCGGCCGGGATCGGCCGGCGGACCGGCCGGACTCGGCCGGACGGCCGAGTCCCCAACACCAAAAGTGTGACTCTTGGTCTTCTGTACACCCTTGCATACTATATTTTTACAGATCGGTTTTAGAGAAGCCAGAAAGCCTCATTTACGACAATTTTTAATACATTTTCATAAATTTTTAATCAAAAACCCTTCACCTACCCTACCTATAGCCTACTCTATAAATACACCCCCTACTCTCTACCCTCTCATCCCAAAATCCTAAGCCCACTCTCTCAAAACCTTCTCAAGAGTTGTGTACTTCGAAAACAAGCTCGCGGCGAAGCTCTGACGAAATTCCGGCGGAAATTCCGACGACGTTTTTAGGAACAACCGGCGACGAAGCAACGCCTTAGCAACCCCTTTAGTCCCCCCTCACTCCTTTGCTTAATCGAAACCCGTAAGTCCCATTCCATCTCTCTTTCTTATTCTCTAAAATACAAAATTACAAAACCCGACGGAATCGGAACAAATCCGATTTCCGATTCGGTTTTCTATAAAATTTCACTTCTCACCAATACATTCATGCTTAAACATCTTTATGTTGACTATTAAACATTTAACAAATAATTTGAACAAGTTTCATCACATGAAATGATAGCCTTTTCAATTTATCGTATTTTCACTTAAATACCATAATATTTCGATTTCACATTTAACCCCCTTAACTTTACTATATATTTAAAGTAGAGCACGAGGTAATGACCTACCTCCCCACACACGCAAATATAACCCTAAACGATATCATCAAAATTTAGAATACGATAAAACAATACTTTCATTTAAATACCATATTCTTAATAAAACCATTTCTAAAAGTTTTAGTTTTGATACGCTTTTAAAACAAATACCTTTTACTAAGAATAATACGATAAGTTGTGGACATCAGTCGTTTATCTAAACCTAACTTTGTGGTGTCTAGGCTAGGCAAGTGAGAAAGGTAACTTTAAAAGGCCCGACTCACGGTGATTCGTGAGCGGATCCCTCCTTTCCTCATTTGTACTTACCTGGCCACAATTGGCGGTGAAGAGACGATTTGAGGCATCTAATGACTTGTCGTTTAGACCATTTAGAAATAGGCTAGTTGACTTAGGAAACCCTAGAATCTAAAATACGGAAAATTTACACTTTTGCAAATAAATACCTTTTACTTTATAAAACCGTTTTTCTAAAGGATTAGTATTTTACAATCTTTGCAAAGCGCCGCTACAACCCATTTTTAGGGAACCTGTTCGGGATGGTGCGGATTATCGCACATCCTCGGGCTTAGTAGTGCGAGATTCAGACCTCCGCAAGGAGCATTCGGTCTCGAAAGGTTTAAAATACGACATATTAAGAAAATGAGATTTTTGGAATATAAAATATTTAATTATTTTTGTATAAATATATGTATATTTATCATTTAAATATCTATTTTATTATAATATAAATATTCCACCTTTTCCTAAAAATCACAAGAATAAATTCTACACTAAAATACCTTGAACTTCAAATAAATCTATATTACAGATAAATACCTTTATTTACAAAACTAGGATAATTTCTCTAGAAATGGCACAATATAAAATTCACATTCACTATAACTCAAAAGACGAGTAATAAATACTTGAGGTGTATTTTGGAAAAGTGTATAAAAATATTTTTACATAAAACCCCCTCAAGTTTTATAAATTACTCTAAGGACCCTAGAAATTATAAGACTTCGATTCACATTTCTGACTGTCTGACTCGGGTTTGAGTCTGATCATTCTGACTTGAATATGATTCAAGTCAATCTACAATCTACAATATTCTAATTCAATATGAACACATGAATCCATGAATTCAATTATCAATTTATACAACTTGACTGAACCGAACCATGGATATATATATATTCCTTTTACATGATTCTCAGTTATTCCATTTACATGACCCTACGGTTACAACCGTTTCCTGATATCATGGTTTCGGTCAGTCAGTCAATCAATCTTACAATCAATACAGTTTACAAGATAACAATAAAAACAAGATATCGCGGGGTTTTAGGGGTAGACTGGTACGGAATATGTTAAAGGTGGCACGAGGTGGTCACTTAAAACGTAATTACATCCATGCCGTTGTTCCGTGGTATTATCGACGGAGCCTTGTACTATAGGTTTCCAAGGACCCCGATGTAAGTGGGACTCCCCTCGTATACACTGGTATCTTCTGTACCAGGCTACAAACAACAGCGTTAATACAACATTACAATATTATAATACAACATTAAAAGCTACTCTCTCTTACTTTCCGTCTATTTCTCCCTTATCTTTGGGACTTACCGAGCGACCTGTTCGCTGACGACATTCTATTTCTTTCTTCTTTGAATGTCGTCAGGTGGTTTGGACCCGGCGGAGATCGAGCCATCTGCAGAAGACTTGGACCAGTTTGCTGAAGAACTAGAACTTTAGTTTCATTATACACTTTTTCTTTCTGTACTTTTCATTTCCTGTTGTGCCACTGTTTAAGCATCTTTTTATTTCAGTTGTATTTCTTTTTCATGCATTGTACAAAAGAATGTTAATAAATAAAAGTTGCCGTTTTCATTACCTCTTGTCTCTTGTGTATTCTTTTTATATTGCTTAGATACGCTTAGCGTATGTACTTCGGAGTATATACGTAGCGGAGCTCGTCGCGTCCCCTTCGCCGTACACCGGGAAGCGGGGCGTGACAGAAGTTGCCCAATGGGAGAATGGAAACGACCGGGCTTGGGTATGTTCAATCCAAGAAATAGGAGCTACTCCACGACTGCTACGTCATACATGACTTTGATGAAGAAGGAGATGCTGCTAACCCTGAACCAGAACGAGCTCCCGCCGTGAAAATGCCAAGCCCGTCGTTCGAAGAACAAATGGACAAGCTGATAAGGGAAGCAGGTCAAAAGGTTCGAGACGACCATAATCGTGAAATGGCCATCTACGAGAAAGCCAGGACGCAACGCCTCTTTCAGCAGGCTGTGAAAAATGAAAATGTTCCTCCCTGTCAACCCGTTGTACAAAAAGCCCGACGCAGAGGCAGAAACAAACCAAAGAGCGGGAAAGGCGTTGGACAGCGACAAAACGGGACCAAGAAGCTACGCAATCGGGAGTTGAGCAATTCAGATTCGTCTCTTATAAAGAAAATGGGTCGAGCATACTCTTTTCCCCAGGACAAAACCCAGAAGATACTTGATCTTGCCATAAAATATCAGATGATGACACTCCCAGAGTCCAAGCACCCCGAGCAAGTAGGCGAAGTCTCTCACCGGGACTATTGCTCCTATCACAGAGCAATAGGACATCCTCTCGAAGACTGTTTCACATTTAAAGACTGGGTAGAAGACCAGTATCAGTAAGGCAGGTTCGCTCTATCCAGCAGCTGGAGGGTAGCCCCGCCGCAGAAGCATGAACCCAAATCCACAAGAGTAGAGCCGGATCAACATCGGTCTTGGAAGCGATCTTGTACATGTCACGTGATAACGCTGTCAGAAGAAGAGCCCGAGAATATAGATGACCTCCCCCGGTGCTTCGACATTGATGATGACGAGGTAATCTCATAATTTCCACCGGCACCAAAAGAGCTGGAAGATGGGATACATACTACTGTAGATAACCTCAAGAAAATTGATTTGGGGACGACAAGTGACCCGCGGCCGACGTTCGTCAGTAAGCTGTTGTCTGAAGAAAGGGTGGCTACGCTAAAGGACGTGCTCATGCAGCATAAAGATTGCTTCGCATGGAACTATTCCGAGATGCCAGAATTAGATCCAGAGATTGCTGTGCACAAATTGGCGATATCCCCGGACGTCAAGCCGATCAAATAGGCACCGAGAAGAATGCGGCTCGAGCTTGACATAAGCATCAACGCCGAGGTCAAAAAGCTAATCGACTCCGGCTTCATCCAAGAGGTCCAATATTCTGACTGGATCGCCAACATCGTCCCAGTGATGAAGAAAAATAGGACGGTGCGCATCTGCGTGGACTTTTGGGACCTCAATAAAGCTTGCCCGAAGGATGATTTTCCCGTACCGGTTACCGAGCTGATGATAGACAATACGTCCACTCATGAAGTTTTCTCCTTCATGGACGGCTCGTCAGGATATAATCAGATAAAAATGCATCCCGAGGACTAGAAGCACACCGCTTTCCGGATCCCTTTGGGCATATTCTGCTATAAGGTGATGCCCTTCGGTCTAAAGAACGCCAGCGCTACCTATCAGAGGGCCATGACGAAAATTTTCGACGACCTCATACATGAAATCGTCGAATGCTATATCATGACCTCGTAGTTAAAAGCAAATCATACGAGGAACATTTAGAGCATCTGAAAATCGTGTTTCAGCGCCTTCGGAAATACAACTTAAAGATGAACCCTCTTAAATGCGCGTTCGGAGTTTCCTCAGGCAAATTCCTGGGATTCATCGTCCGACACCGAGGCATCGAGATAGATCCATCGAAGATCAAGGCAATTATGGAAATGCCCCCACCAAAGACTCTCAAGCAACTGCGGTCTCTCCAAGGGAAGCTCGGGTATATCCGGCGATTTATAGCCAACCTCTCTGGCAAGTGCCGTCCTTACAGTCACCTGATGAAGAAGGGAATCCCGTTCATCTGGGATCGCTAATGCCAAAGCGCACTGGACGAAATCAAGCAGTACCTGCAGAATCCGCCAGTGCTGGCCGCTCCCGTTAAAGGAAAACCTCTCATCTTGTATACGACCGCCCTTGAAGGTTCTTTAGGCGCGCTGTGGGCATAAGAAAACGATCAAGGGAAAGAAAGAGCTCTCTACTATCTGAGTCGAGTTCTCCTGGGGGTAGAAAGCAACTACTCTCCCATTGAAAAACACTGCCTAGCATTGATATTCGCGGTAACAAAGCTCAGACACTACGCGTTGGCGCATGAGGTCCATCTCATATCAAAAGTGGATCCTCTCATGTATTTGATGTCAAAGGCCATATTAACAGGAGGACTGGCTAAGTGGGCTTTGCTCTTGATGGAGTTCTCGATAACTTATCGGCCTCTTAAGGCAGTGAAAGGCCAGGCCATCGTCGACTTCCTCGCTGAGCATCCAATACCTGCCGATTCTCCTTTGAATTGCGAACTTCCAGACGAACATGCGTTTGACACGATCAACGGGGATGATACCCGGTGGGAACTCTATTTTGATGGAGCGTCTTCCATGAATAAGCGCAAACAAAACATCCCTATAATCAAATCCGGGGTAGGCCTTATCTTCGTGATGCTCTTTTCCTTCTCCTTAACAGAGCCGAGAACAAACAACGAAGCCGAGTATGAAGCTTTGATAGCAGGTCTCGAGATCGCCATCGACATGGGAATTGAAAACCTTCTCATATACGGAGACTCCCAACTGGTCGTTAGTCAAATAAACGACGACTATCAGACGTGCAAACCTGAGTTGGTGAAATACGGCGAGAGAGTGCAACAACTACTGACTCAAATTCCTTCCTACACCCTGGAAAGCATACCGCGTGCGGAAAATAGTAAAGCGGATGCATTAGCCAAGCTCGCTAAAGAACTGGCTGACGAAAACCTCGATAACGTGAGGATCGTTGTGCAAAGCCGTCGGGTTCTTGCACCGGTAGAAATATCTCCGGAGTTGTCCGAAGAAAAGGGAGCGACCGAGCAAGTGGCTCTGCAAGTAAAAGACCAGGAAAAGATTGAGGATTGGAGAGAAGCCTTTATAGACTACTTCAAATCTCGTCGAACACCTGAAGATGCGTCCTCGAAACATCAGCTTATGAAACGAGCTCTGTCTTTCGCTTTCGTCAATGATACTCTGTATAAAAGGTCATTTGATTCTCTGTGGCTAAGATGCCTGGGACCTGAAGAGGAAAAGAAAGTCGTCCAAGAAACTCACGACGGACTCTGCGGTTCTCACTAAGCCGGGCCGAAGATGAAGCTGAAGATCAAACAGATGGGTTATTATTGGCCCACGATGATTTAGGACTGCCTCGAATACGCGAAGCAGTGCCACGCGTGCCAGATTCACGGAGACTTCATCTATCAGCATCCAAATCCACTACATCCAACAGTGGCTAGCTGGCCATTCGAAATGTGGGGGACTGACATAATCGGCCCCATCGAACCGGCATCGTCCAGAGGACATCGATTCATTTTGGCGACAACTGATTACTTCTCTAAATGGGCAGAAGCAGTATCGCTGAGGGAAGTGAAGACGGAGAATATTCTCTATTTCTTCAAGACGCACGTCATTTATCGGTTTGGCACTCCGCGACGGATTATCTCCGATAACGGGCTAGCCTATAGAAGCCACAAGATCAGCCGCTTCGCACAACAACATAACATAGACTGGAGATACTCTTCAGTCTATAATCCCCGAGCTAACGGTCTAGCTGAGGCTTTTAACAAGACCTTGACGAAGATCGTGAAAAAGACGGTGTCCCTAAATAAGAAGGACTGGCATGAAGCTCTCTGGGCGTATCGAACTTCGTTCAAAACGGCCACGAACACAACACCGTACACATTGGTATTCGGTACAAAAGCGGTACTCCCCCTCGAGATAGAGTTGCCCTCTCTACGAGTGGCAGTTCATTACGAGCTAACGGACGAAGAGAATGCTCACCTTCGGCTTGAGGAGCTCGATGCCCTTGATGAAAACCGGCTCATAGCGCAACAAAATCTGGAGGCTTACAAAGCAAAGATGACGCGCTCATACGAAAAATTGACTAGGCCGAGAACATTCCGCCAAGGCGAACTCGTGCTAGTGGTCAAAAAACCTATGATCCCCAATCGTGCCAAACGGGGGAAATTCGAGCTGAAATATGAAGGTTCGTATATCATAGACAAGGTCTACCAGGGTGGGGCCTATCTACTCATGGACATGCATGGTGAAAGACCTTTCAGGCCAATAAACGGTCGCTTCCTAAAGAAATACTACGCCTGAAGAGTCACGGCCTAGGTCAATGATAGATGACGACGACTATGTCTGCTCGCTATCTTCCTAAGCCCAAACTCTATAAGTAGTAGCCGGCTAACGGACCGAAACGTCCTTAAACTAACAACGGACCGAAACGTCCTTAAACTAACAACGGACTGAAACGTCCTTAAACTAACAACGGATCGAAATGTCCTTAAACTGGTGTCGGACCGAAACGTCCTTAAACTAACAACAGACCGAAACGTTCTTAAACTAACAACGGACCGAAATGTCCTTAAACTAACAACGGACCAAAATGTCCTTAAACTAACGATGGACCACTATGTCCTAAAACTAGCTGTTGACCAAGACGTCGATAAACTACTATAGACTGCAGTATCCCAAGGTTGACACAAAAAAAAAAGAAAAAAGAGAAAAGAATAAAAAAAAGAAGAAGAAAAAATAACGGTATGTCCATAAGCAAAATGGACACGGATTAAAACCCGAGAGGGCTCCGTGAGTAAAAATAGCAGGGCTACCGGCGAGTTTTGTGAAAACCCGAAAGGGCGCAATCAAAAGACACTTGTAAGGTCCTCTCGACCTTGTGAGGAGAAACCACTTGCGTGAGATCCTTACGACTCACAAGGGAGCAACACACTTAGGGGTCCCTACGACTCCTAAAGAGAAATTACACCTGCGAGATCCTCACGACTCGTAAGGAGAACCCTCTTATGGGACCCTCACGGCTCATAAGATTCAAAAGTCTTAAGCTACAGGGATCTGAACCTGTTCTTAAGCGGCCACCACAATCTCCAATACTGCCCTACAAGCGGCTCAACGCCGACCCTTGTATACAATCCATGGACGCGAATAAACATTTCTTTAACAAAGCCCCATCCGTGACTAGGGATATGTTTACACAACGAACAACCCTTGTAAGTCCTCTCGACTTAAAAGGAGAAAATACTGTTGTAAGATCCTTACGACTTACGAGAAGCCATACACTTAAGATTCCTCACGATTCCTAAGGAGAAAACTCACCTACGAGATCCTCACGACTCGCAGGGAGAAATACCTTTATGAGACCCTTACGGCTCATGAAGTCAAAAGCCTTAGTCGACAGGATCCTAACCATCTTCGCTAAACCACCTTTATTCGACATCGGCAGAGGCAAATGATGATTCGCTCTTGGCAATATTCCAGTTGTAGCGGTGCTGATGCCGAAATCGGTGTCTAATTCCAAGTTTGCAGCAAGAAGCTAGCGAGCCATACATGCATACGAAATAGCCGAAATGATGGGGCAATTTGCAACAAAATCAGCAAGTAAAAATGTATGCATGCAAAATAGCCGAAATGATTGGGCAACTCGCAATAAAAAGCAGCGAGTAAAAATAAAATAAATAGCCGAAATGATTGGGCACCGCGAAAAATAGCCGAAATGATTGGGCAATCGCGACCTTCGCGATATAAAAGCTGAAATGATAGAGCATCGCGGAAAGAAATAAAGAAAAATGAAATTTATGCCCTATAGGTAATATCACATCAATCTCTGTATACAATCCAGGGGCGCAAACAAAGAAGGAATCACACCTTCCCTCCCCAGGCTCCATCAGAAAACAAAGCCAAATCTCGACGGTTCAGGGATAGCCTAGAGATCATCAACAGCGTTCCTTTCCATTCCAGCAGGATTCAGACGCTGCAATCAACCCTGGAGCTACGGCAAAGCCCTTACTCCAAATCTCGATGGTTCCCAGACAACCTGGACACTACTCCGATATTCGTATCGTTACAACAGACAATACGTCATCCACATGGCCCCATTTCTGAAATACGTCATCCACATGGCCCCATTTCGGAAATACGTCATCCACATGACCCTGTCATGGAAATACGTCATCCAAATGACCCCGTCGCGGAAATACGTCATCCACATGGCCCCGTTTCGGAAATACGTCATCCACATGACCCTGTCGCGGAAATACATCATCCAAATGACCCCGTCGCGGAAATACGTCATCCACATGACCCCGTCGCGGAAATACGTCATCCAAATGACCCTGTCGCGGAAATACATCATCCACATGACCCCGTCTCGGAAATACGTCATTCACATGACCCTGTCGCGGAAATACGTCATCCACATGACCCTGTAACAACCCTAATTTTCCTATACACTTTTCTACACAAAATTTTAAATTTTTTTTTCCAAAATCATAAAGGGGTATTTTAGCCTGAGCACAAGATATAAGTAATTATTTTGTTTTTAATTACAAGCTATAAGAATGTAATAACTCCATTTTTAGTGTACAAGAAATTACTTTAAATTTAATGTATACTTGGAGTATTTACTATTACTGCTATCATTTTAAGTAATTAAATAACTCCATAATTACAAGAAGGAGCTTGTAGCTCATTGGTAATACCTTGCACTGCTGAACCAAGCCACTAGAGTTCAAATCCCATACCCCACATTATTTTTAATATTGATTTTTTTAAAACCTTTAGAATACCAAGAGTTTACACGTGCATATCTCACAAAAACCCACTACACCTAAACATGTAACATTTGCAGGAGTTAGATGAACCATCGGGGGGGATCCAGGCCACTGGACTCGGTTGGGAATCGGCCAACTCGGCCTTGACTCGGCCGACTCAGTGCTCCGACCGAGTCACGGACGAGTCACCCCAGATTCGGCCGATTCCGGCGATGGTCACAACATGAAAGTTGTGTCTTTTCATATTCCCTATGCACCTGCAAAGTTTCAGCCTCATACCACTTCCAGAGCTCTTAAAAAACCCCAATTACTCCACTTTTAATACATTTTTATTATATTTTATCACATTTTTATTTTTAACTTTTCATCTATCCTAACCCTAGCCTAACCCTATAAAAACCAACCCTACACACTACCCTCTCACCCCCAAAATCTTGAGCCACTCTCTCAAAAGTTTTCCAAGAAGTGTGTGTTTTGAAAACAAGTTCGCAGCGAAGCTCCGACGAGATTCCGGCGGGAATTCCGGCGACGTTTTTAGATACAACCGGCGACGAAGCAACGCCTCGGCAACTTCTTTAGTTCCCCTATACTCTTTAGTATAGATCGAAACCCGTAAGTCCCATTCTATCTTCCTTTCTAATTCTCAAAAATACGAAATTACGAAACCCGACGGAATCGGAACAAATCCGATTTTCGATTCGGTTTTCTATAAAATTTCACTTCTAATCCATTCAAACATGTCTAAACATCTTTATCATGATTATTAAACTTGTAAAAATCAATTTGAATAAGTTTTCACACATGAAATGATAACCTTTTCAATTTACCGTATTTTTACACTTTAATACCATCATATTTCAATTTCACATTTAACCCGTTAACATTGCTATACCTTAAAATAGATCACGAGGTAATGACCTACCTCCTCACACACATATGCAACCATAATACGATATCTTGAAAACTCCTAATACGATAAAACAAGATTTTACATTAAAATACCATTTCCTTAACAAAACCTTTTATAAAAGTTTAGGTTTGATACATTTGTTTAAACAATATCTTTAATAGGAAAAATATGATAAGTTGTGGATATCGATCGTTTATCTAAACCTGACTTTGTGGTGTCTACGCTAGGCAAGTGAGCTTAGGTAACTTTAAAAGGCCCGTCTCACGATTCGTGAGCGGATTCCTCCTTCCTCACTTGTACTTACCTGGCCACAATTGGCGGTGAAGAGGCGATTTGAGGCTTCTAACGACTTGTTGTTTAGCCTTTTTAGAAATAGGCTAGTTGGCTTAGGAAACCCTAGAATCTAAAATACGGAAAATTACACTTTTCAAGTAAATACCTTTTACTTTATAAAAACCGTTTTCTAAAGGATTAGTATTTTACAATCTTTGCAAAGCGCCGCTACAACCCATCTTTGGGGAACCCGTTCGAGATCGTGCGGTTTATCGCGCACCCTCGGGTTAGTAGTGCGAGATTCAGACCTGCGCAAGGAGCATTCAGTTTCGAAAGGTTTAAAATACGACATCTTAAGAAAATGAGATTTTTGAAATATAAAATATTTATTAAAATTATTTTTGTATAAACATATGTATATTTATCTTTTAAATACCTATTTTATTATAATATAAATTTTTCACCTTTTTCTAAAAATCACAAAAGAATAAAGGTTACACTAAAATACCATGAACTTTAAATAATCAATATTACAGATAAATACCATTAATTATGAAACTAGGATATTTTCATTTGAAATGTCACAACATAAAATCCACAACTCTAAAGACGAAAAATAAATACTTGAGGTGTATTTTGAAAAGTATATAAAAGTATTTTTACATAAAACCCCCTCAAGTTTATAAATTACCCTAAGGACCCTAGCAATTATAAGACCTCGTTTCACAGTTCTGATTGTCTGACTCGGGTTTGAGTCTGATTAATCTGACTTGAATATGATTCAAGTCAATCTATAATCTGCAAGATTCCAAGTCTACATGAACACATGAATCCATGAATACAATTATCAATTTATACAATTTGGCTGAACCAAACCATGGATATATTCCTTTTACATGATTCCCAGTATTCCATTTACATGACTCTACGGTTATAACCGTTTCCTGATATCATGGTTTCGGTCAGTCAGTCAATCAATTATACAACCAACACAATTTACAAGATAACAATACAAACAAGATATCGCGGGGTTTTAAGGGGTAGATTGGTACGGAAGGTGTTAAAGGTGGCACGAGGTGGTCAGATTTAACACACCTAACATGAATCCAGTTGCTGTTGTACCGTGTCATAAACGGTACTTTGTACTATACGTGCCCTTAGTCTCTGGCATATAGAGACTCCCCTCGTATACACTGGCATCCTTCTGTACCAAGCTATAAACAACAGCGTTGACATAACATTACAACAATAGTTTACACTTTAAAATGTATCTTCTTATTCTGTCTTTTCTACTTCCCTCTTACCTTTGGGACTTACCGAGTGACCTGTTCGCTGACGACATTCTATTTCTCTCTTCTTTGAATGTCGTCAGGTGATTTGGACCCGGCAGAGGTTGAGCCATCGCAAGAAGACTTGGAGCAGTTTACTGAAGACCCTGCACTGTAGTTTCATTGTACACTTTTTCTTTCTGTACTTTTCATTTCTTGTTATGCCACTGTTTAGGTATCTTTTTATTTCAGTTGTATTTCCTTTCACGCATTGTACAAAGAATGTTAACAAATAAAAGTTGTTGTTCTTTTCATTTCTTGTCTCTTGTGTATTTATTTTATATTGCTTAGATACGCTTAGCGTATGTACTTCTGAGTATATACGTAGCGGACCTCGTCGCGCCCATTTCGTCGTATATTGGGAAGCGGGGCGTGACAGCTTTTGTTGGTGGCCCATGCAGGTCAGAGCTGTATGAAATCCTATCATGCAGTTCCGTTCTGCGTGAACAACCTAAGCAATATAACACAAGAACCAGCAACTAACACATTCTTTACAATTCATGTTCCTTGAATCTTGCAATTTCATATTCCTTGAATCTTATCATTTCATGTACTTGAATCTGTCCTAACCCAAAATTTTCTTCAGGGTTATGGATTCTCCGAACAACACCAGCACTAACGTCAACAACACACCTCCAACTCCAGCACTACCTCTCACACCAGCTGTTCCTGCTCCACTCAATGAGCAAACGGTTCTGCTTGAGGCAATCCGCAGCCTCCTAGAGGGACAGCAGCAACTCCTGAACCGTCCCGAGACTGACGCACCTAGGGTGAAGCAATTCAGAGCTTTACATCCCAAACAGTTCTCAGGAAAGGGGAGCCCACTGGAAGCTGAGGAATGGGCTCAAAGCACAGAGGATGATCTGACGGTAGCACAAGTGCCAGAAATAGCTTGGGTCCGAGTTGCAAAGCTGCAACTCACGGACAATGCACGGAACTGGTGGAAGGCGGAAGAAAGCCGTCTTGAACAGCCTATTGAATGGAAGACTTTTCACGAGAAGTTCGACGCGATGTACTTCCCTATGACTGCCAGGTTTGCCATGGAACAGCAGTTCATTCATCTACAACAAGGGTCGATGTGGGACAAGTCAGTAGATGAGTATGACGCTGAATTCACCATGCTCAGTTGGTAAGATATGTCACAGTATTTCAAATTTTTAATATCACATACTACACAACTAACACAAGACCATAACAGATTTGCGGCACACCTGATACCGACGGATGAGATCAGAGCCCGTCGATTTCAACAAGCTTTGGACACGGAAATCCAGGCTGCACTAGCCACAGGGAAATTTCCAACTCATGAAGATGCTCTGGAATCTGCCCGCAGTTATGAGGCAGTGATAAAGGCAAGGGGCAGACCTCAGTCTGCAGGAGTGAAACGCCCTGCCACTCAAATGGCACGAGGGGCCTCTTCAAGGCCAGCTGTCGAACACGGAAGACTGGAAGAAGTCAAGGATCGGCTAAGACCTGATTTTTGCTTTTATTGCAAGAGGGAAGGACACTTGTGGAAGGACTGTAGGCGCGCAAAAGGCCTATGCTTGGATTGTGGCGCGTCTAATCACGGAATTGGAAACTGTTCTTATAGACGCAACCCAGCACACCCACCCATCAACTACCCTCAGCAGCCAGTTATCCAGGCTCCTGCAACTCGTCCTACACTCCCAGCACCACCTCCACGTGGATTTCCTGCTCAGCCAAATCGCCAATTCCATCAGGCACTGAGAAACATGCCTCGAGTACAGGGGAATATGCCTCCAACTAGGAGGAACGTGCCACGGCGACAGGCTTTCACCTTAGCAGCCATAGAACCTGAAACTGTGAACCAAGGTAACCCAAGTAACTCCCTCACAACTTTGACCACAACTTCTTTACAATCTTTAGTTCTGTCATCAAACTGTTACACTTTCCTTTTACAAATTTCGAGGACGAAATTTTTATAAGGAGGGTAGAATGTAACAACCCTAATTTTCCTATACACTTTTCTACACAAAATTTAAATTTTTTTTTTCAAAATCATAAAGGGGTATTTTATCCTGAGCACAAGATATAAGTAATTATTTTGTTTTTAATTACAAACTACAAGAATGTAATAACTCCATTTTTAGTGTACAAGAAATTACTTTAAATTTAATGTATACTTGGAGTATTTACTATTACTGCTATCATTTTAAGTAATTAAATAACTCCATAATTACAAGAAGGAGCTTGTAGCTCATTGGTAATACCTTGCACTGCTGAACCAAGCCACCAGAGTTCAAATCCCATACCCCATATTATTTTTAATATTGATTTTTTTTAAAACCTTTAGAATACCAAGAGTTTACACGTGCATATCTCACAAAAACCCCACTACACCCAAACATGTACACTTGCAGGAGTTAGATGAACCGTCGGGGGGGATCCAGGCCACCGGACTCGGCCGGGAATCGGCCAACTCGGCCTTGACTCGGCCGACTCAGTGCTCCGACCGAGTCACGGACGAGTCACCCCCGATTCGGCCGATTCCGGCGATGGTCACAACATGAAAGTTGTGTCTTTTCATATTCTCTATGCACCTGCAAAGTTTCAGCCTCATACCACTTCCAGAGCTCTTAAAAAATCCCAATTACTCCACTTTTAATACATTTTTATTACATTTTATCACATTTTTATTTTTAACTTTTCATCTACCCTAACCCTAGCCTAACCCTATAAAAACCAACCCTACACACTACCCTCTCACCCCCAAAATCTTGAGCCACTCTCTCAAAAGTTTTCCAAGAAGTGTGTGCTTTGAAAACAAGTTCGCGGCGAAGCTCCGACGAGATTCCGGCGGGAATTCCGGTGACGTTTTTAGAAACAACCGGCGACGAAGCAACGCCTCGGCAACTTCTTTAGTTCCCCTATACTCTTTAGTATAGATCGAAACCCGTAAGTCCCATTCTATCTCCCTTTCTAATTCTCAAAAATACGAAATTACGAAACCCGACGGAATCGGAACAAATCCGATTTCTAATTCGGTTTTCTATAAAATTTCACTTCTAATCAATTCAAACATGTCTAAACATCTTTATCATGATTATTAAACTTGTAAAAATCAATTTGAATAAGTTTTCACACATGAAATGATAACCTTTTCAATTTACCGTATTTTTACACTTTAATACCATCATGTTTCAATTTCACATTTAACCCGTTAACATTGCTATACCTTAAAATAGATCACGAGGTAATGACCTACCTCCTCACACACACATATGCAACCATAATACGATATCTTGAAAACTCCTAATACGATAAAACAAGATTTTACATTAAAATACCATTTCCTTAACAAAACCTTTTATAAAAGTTTAGGTTTGATACATTTGTTTAAACAATATCTTTAATAGGAAAAATACGATAAGTTGTGGACATCGATCGTTTATCTAAACCTGACTTTGTGGTGTCTAGGCTAGGCAAGTGAGCTTAGGTAACTTTAAAAGGCCCGTCTCACGATTCGTGAGCGGATCCCTCCTTCCTCACTTGTACTTACCTGGCCGCAATTGGCGGTGAAGAGGCGATTTAAGGCTTCTAACGACTTGTCATTTAGACCTTTTAGAAATAGGCTAGTTGGCTTAGGAAACCCTAGAATCTAAAATACGAAAAATTACACTTTTCAAGTAAATACCTTTTACTTTATAAAAACCGTTTTCTAAAGGATTAGTATTTTACAATCTTTGAAAAGCGCCGCTACAACCCATCTTTGGGGAACCCGTTCGGGATCGTGCGGTTTATCGCGCACCCTCGGGTTAGTAGTGCGAGATTCAGACCTCCGCAAGGAGGATTCGGTCTCGAAAGGTTTAAAATACGACATCTTAAGAAAATGAGATTTTTGAAATATAAAATATTTATTAAAATTATTTTTGTATAAAAATATGTATATTTATCTTTTAAATACTTATTTTATTATAATATAAATTTTCCACCTTTTTCTAAAAATCACAAAAGAATAAAGGTTACACTAAAATACCATGAACTTCAAATAATCAATATTACAGATAAATACCATTAATTATGAAACTAGGATATTTTCATTTGAAATGTCACAATATAAAATCCACAACTCTAAAGATGAAAAATAAATACTTGAGGTGTATTTTGAAAAGTATATAAAAGTATTTTTACATAAAACCCCCTCAAGTTTATAAATTACCCTAAGGACCCTAGCAATTATAAGACCTCGTTTCACAGTTCGGATTGTCTGACTCGGGTTTGAGTCTGATTAATCTGACTTGAATATGATTCAAGTCAATCTATAATCTGCAAGATTCCAAGTCTACATGAACACATGAATCTATGAATACAATTATCAATTTATACAATTTGGCTAAACCGAACCATGGATATATTCCTTTTACATGATTCCCAGTATTCCATTTACATGACTCTACGGTTATAACCGTTTCCTGATATCATGGTTTCGGTCAGTCAGTCAATCAATTATACAACCAACACAATTTACAAGATAACAATACAAACAAGACATCGCGGGGTTTTAAGGGGTAGATTGGTACGGAAGGTGTTAAAGGTGGCACGAGGTGGTCAGATTTAACACACCTAACATGAATCCAGTTGCTGTTGTACCGTGGCATAAACGGTACCTTGTACTATACGTGCCCTTAGTCTCTGGAAAATAGAGACTCCCCTCGTATACACTGGCATCCTTCTGTACCAAGCTACAAACAACAGTGTTAACATAACATTACAACAATAGTTTACACTTTAAAATGTATCTTCTTATTCTGTCTTTTCTACTTCCCTCTTACCTTTGGGACTTACCGAGCGACCTGTTCGCTGACGACATTCTGTTTCTCTCTTCTTTGAATGTCGTCAGGTGATTTGGACCCGGCAGAGGTTGAGCCATCGCAAGAAGACTTGGAGCAGTTTACTGAAGACCCTGCACTGTAGTTTCATTGTACACTTTTCCTTTCTATACTTTTCATTTCCTATTATGCCACTGTTTAGGCATCTTTTTATTTCAGTTGTATTTCCTTTCATGCATTGTACAAAGAATGTTAACAAATAAAAGTTGCTATTCTTTTCATTTCTTGTATCTTGTGTATTTATTTTATATTGCTTAGATACGCTTAGCGTATGTACTTCTGAGTATATACGTAGCGGACCTCGTCGCGCCCACTTCGCCGTACACTGGGAAGCGGGGCGTGACAGACCCCGTCGCGGAAATACGTCATCCATATGACCCCGTCTCGGAAATACGTCATCCACATGACCCCGCCGCGGAAATACGTCATCCACATGACCCCGTCTCGGAAGTACGTCATCCACATGACCCCGTCGTGGAAATACGTCATCCAAATGACCCTGTCGCGGAAATACGTCATCCAAATGACCCCGTCTCGGAAATACGTCATCTACATGTCCCCGTCTCGGAAATACGTCATCCAAATGACCCCGTCGCGGAAATACGTCATCCAAATGACCCCGTTGCAGAAATACGTCATCTAAATGACCCCGTCTCGGAAATACGTCATCCACATGACCCCGTCTCGGAAATACGTCATCCAAATGACCCCGTCGCGGAAATACGTCATCCACATGACCCCGTCGCGGAAATACGTCATCCACATGACCCCGTCTCGGAAGTACGTCATCCACATGACCCCGTCGCGGAAATACGTCATCCAAATGACCCCGTCACGGAAATACATCATCCACATGACCCCGTCTCGGAAATACGTCATCCACATAACCCCGTCGCGGAAATACGTCATCTAAATGACCCCGTCGTGGAAATACGTCATCCACATGACCCCATCGCGGAAATACGTCATCTACATGACCCCGTCTCGGAAATACGTCATCCAACGACTCCGTGGAACACGGCCAAAGTTAACCTTGACCCCGTGGGAAACGCCCGGAGCAACTTCTGACGCCGTGAAATGCGGATAATGTCAATCTCATTAAACACTTATGGGTCCTCTCGACTCGTAAGAAAGAAAACTCTCTTGTAAGATCCTTACGACCTATAAGGGAAAATGCACTTAGGAATCCTCATGATTCCTAAGGAGAAAATACATCTACGAGATCCTCTCGACTTGTAGTGAGAAAAATCTTTATGAGACCCTCACGGCTCATGAACTTGAAAAGTCTTGGGTAGTAGATCTGAACCTGCTTCCTAAGCCATCACTACCTTTTGAAGAGTTCAAGATGAAATGTTCTTTATTATCTACAGGCCACACTTGCCAGAGTAACATACCAACAACACAGCAAAGAGAAGAAAACGACAGTGGGAGATAAGAAAAATGTGTCTTTATTCATGAGTTCAATTGAATACAAGATACATCATATAAAAGAATAAAAAAATGGATACATGTTATTCAAAAATTACAAGTGTTTAATTGATACAAAGGCAGCTACTGAGAAAGAGGCGTTTTCAATAAGTCAGCCAGTTGCTCGCGCATTCCTCTCAACTCCTTTTCAAGATCAGCCACCGCAGCCAGCTCCGCTTCGATTCGAGCCCGTTGCTGCAAGCACGATGAAACCTTCTCATCGATTTCCTGTTGGGCAGCTTTGCGACTCTGCGTAACCCGCTTAATGAAGTCGAGTTTCCGCCTCAATGCCAGCCCGTCCGAAATACATCGCTGCAACTTGTCAAAGATGGCTCTCAGTTGCGCGGCATTCTCTTCGACCTGGGAACGCAATTGGACAGACTCAGCGGAAGTCACCTCACGTTACTTTCGCTTGAGGATCGCCTCTTGTTCGAAATGACGAAGGAAAAGGGCACTTTGCTCAACCCATGCAGCCTGCTGGGAGTTCACGGCCAGAATCTCAGGAGCAGGACGCCTAAGCTCAAGCTCATGCAGGCAGGCCTCAATCTTCCTGCAGTGATTAACCCAAGAATCGACGACGCCTTCATTATGGAAGTTCACAAGCATCGCCAGCATTGGATTAATCTCGGCAGAAAAATCTGCAGCGAATATAGGGGCCTCCGCGTCAAGCTCCTCGACGTATTTGCTCAACATACGCAGGCTGGTCACAACGCCTTTGGAAGATGGACGTCTAGAGAAGGGCCCTGCCGGCATTATGATGCGAGACTCGAATGGAGCTAGAGTCGATGTGATTGCTGCAAAATAAATCATAGTCAGATGTCGGCTCAAGAAATAAAGAAAATACACGAACAATAGAGTCTACTATACCGGCTGCAACAGGGGGCAGAGCTGGGAGTACTGGTGGCGCAACGATACCCTCGTCCCCTCCTTCAATTTGTAAGGCTACAAGAAATGCAAAGAAGAATTAGCAATAACATGACTGCCCGTTAAAGAAAGGACGTCGGTTAGAAAAGATACTCACCGACACCAGCGGGCAGACTAATCTCTGACTGGAAAGTGAAGTGTGGGTGTAGCACCTGATACAGGTGATCAAAAAGGACTCCTGCAAGGACACAGTAATGCAATGTCAGTATATAAATTATACAACCTAGAGATAAAACTGATGGGTCACAAATCCGCACCTTCCAACATCTGAGATGGTACGAGAGAAGGTAGAGGAGTGGTCACCGCCAAAGCGGTAACTGATGGCGCTGCCTTGGGTAGCGCAACCTCAATGCTCGTCATGCCTGTATTAGAAACGAGATAAATACTATCAGGAAAGATTAAAAGGGATTGCAGAATAAAAAGAAAAGCAATGGCCCAAAGTCTACCTGGTGAGTCGCCGGTCGGAACCGCGACAAGGGCATCACTTGATGCAGTGACTGCTTCACCCTCCTCCATCGGAATGGTTTCGCCGCCTGTGGCTTCATCCCCCGACTCCAGGAGAATCATCGTAATACTCGCAGCGCCCGGTAATGGCAAGGAGCCGCAAGGGGAAAGAGCGACGATTGGGGCGGTGCCCGACTCCTGAGAAAGGGTGGCCACTTCAGGCTCAGTGGTTGCCGCCATCTTACCCACCACTACCTCGAGCTCGGCAATGGTAGCCATCTCACCTACCGCTACCTCGGGTTTAGCGATCATGGCTATCTCCTCTACCGCTACCCCAGGCTCAGTGGTTACCTCCACTTCTTCGGCAAGACTCGGCCCTGCAAGATAGGATATATGAGAACCTGAAAGTTAAAACTTTGACAAAAGAACCCAATGTCACGTTACCTTGAGTTGGTCTTCCGATTGCTTCCCGAGCGGCACGTGCTTCCTGTCTGTGGGCGGTGGACAAGGCAGCCGGGGCATCCTCTGAAGGAGTAGGGGCAGGGGTAGCGGTGCTCGAACCCGCACCCGCGGCCAAGGCGGCACTACGCTCCCTTGCCGCGCGCATTCTACGCTTCCTGTTCGCTCCGGCCGTCAGAGCGGATCTTCTAGAATCCTCCAACAATAGGACGTCATCGTCCGCGCCAAGGGTTACCTCTGGAGCCGTCATCGGTCGTTGAGTAAGGCCTCTCTCGGCAGTGCCGAGAAGGCCGGGACTTCGATGGCTGGCCCGGGAAGCATCTCCACATCATCTTGCGGGATTGGCATTGTAGTCCCTGCGATAAGATAAAGAAGGGGTCAGATTGTCCTTAAGAAAGGAGAATAAAGACACGGTGAGCCGAAATATACCAATGCCCAGCGATGCTCGAACCCTCTCCTCCTCCTCGAAAGTCTTGAGAGAAGCTGCGAGAGCTTCTTCGGTGGAAATGCCTGTTAAAGAAGGAAAAGTGTCAGTCAAAACTTGATTACAAAAATATAATGCAATGACTAAAGTTACGGCTTATATTTACTTGATTGCGCAAGAATGGCCATTCCCGCTTCGTGGCTTGCTGATCGCACAGAAGCTGCAATGGTGGCCTCGAGATCAGTATCGTCCGGCGCTATGAATAGACCTTCATTGGTCCCATATTCGCCCAAGCCCTCACTATAAGGAGCATGAGGCTCCTGACCAAATACGACGTCAGCAGAGAAGAGCGACTTCTTCTTCCTCTTCTGCGAGCGAGCTCCGGTTGCCGCTAACACCAGCTTACGCTTGGTGGGCTCCTTGGGACGACGAGTCCCGATATCTGAACACACGCCAGAATCGGGGGAGGCTATAGTCACCTTTTCTACAGGAGCCCGGGGTATCGGTAGCTCGGGCCTGTCGTGCTGGACTTCGATCACGGTAGCTTCTCTTAGCAGAGGGGGGACAATGGTCCGTCGCTTCAGGGGGACGGTCCGATCGCCAGCAGGGGATGCACCTTTGCGATCGAGCAACAGTCGCTTCTCTTCCCTGATGACGGCGCCCATTGAATGCTGGTACCACGCCATGTACACACTAAGGGCCTTCGGGACACAGCTCGGTTCACTGATAAAGAAATTGGACCCTGTGTTCACGCGCATAAAATGATGCAGCACGTTTCGCATCCCCTCTTCGGTGGCAGCAGGTTCTAGCAAGAAAGCCTCCAGCGGAACTCCCTGATTATAGCTCAATTGTTGGGCAAAACGATGCGGATTGTATCTCATGAATAACGCCGCATCATTTTGCCTAAACACTAGAAAGCCTGGTCTGATGGAATATAAATGAACGATTTCCCGAGCTTTCAAAACAAAGGCTCCATCATTAAAAATGTCCCGCAATGGTTGCACCGCTGTCGCGGACTCTTTGCCAATAGTCAGGTGATCGCATGCTTTTGGCGTGTCGGATGTTCAAAGTTCTAAAATTATAACCGCGATCAGGACGGTGTCGCTTTGCAGCTAGCCGGTTGAGCACGGTTCGATCCACAGGGAGATGGTTGTATGTCCGTTCGACTTTTAGACGAGTCAATAAAGAATGTGTATATGCATGTTCAAGTCTATCCTAAGTGTTTGTATTTATGTTCAAGTAAGCTTGTTAAGATTAAGGTTAAGGTTGGTTAGTAGAGTTAGGATTAGTCTTGTACTTATCTTTTACCATTCTTAAAACGATGTTGGGATAATCGAAAGTAGTGGGGATTAGGAGGACATAGGAATGGGATTTGCGAGTTTAAGCAAGCTTTCCAACGCTAAATCCATTCTTAGTGCCACTTGTCCGTCCGCTAAATACGCTTATTTCCAACCCTCGGCCAAACACCCGCAACCATATATCCAATTAAGTCACAACTACATGTCACGTTGTAGTGCGCTTAAAGGACTTCTCGACTTAGGTCGCGGCTATATGTCATGTATAGCGCGCCTAAATGAGGGGGTTGCGTTTGTTTGGTCGGGGTTCGTTTCAAGATGTTTGGCGAAGAGAAGCACAAGGGATTTCTCCATCCCTCATACCACCTTCCTTAGCCTTAACAAGAGGGAAATTATTCACACATCATAAAAGAAAAGAAAACAAAACAAAAAGGGAGAAAGGAAAGGAAAATACGGTTTTACAAATGAAGCAAGCTAACTCTTGGGTCCTCACCTTAGCAAGGAACTCCGTCGAGTATCATCGCTTGAAAATACGGATAAAAGAAGAAAAGAAAAGAGAACAAGAAAAGAAATAACAACAACTAGTTAACAACAAATAATAAAGTTACACTAGAAATGAAATTACAATGCAATGAAATAAAAATACAAGATAAGAAAAATAACCCTCATCTTCATTTCATCATCCACTCAATACTCTCACTACATTTTAATGGAGGAAGACATGAAGAAGAAGAATAAGCTAAACTAAACTACACTAAAAGAGATGGGAAACGAAGACATGAAGAAGACCCTTGGCTTGGCACAAAACTGGGCTATTTATAGGCTGTGTGCTGAAACCCTAGGGCAACATTCTGGCCCTAAATGTAATGACCCAACTACCCCTAAAATTTGGTAATATGATAACATGAAACCGCGGCGGATCCGCCGCGAAAACCCACATTTGGCGGCGGTTCTGCCGCGGTTTTCTGGAGTTGGGATCTCGGATTTTCTGGGTTTCCTTGTATTGCTATCTTATGATGTTCTATATATCCCAAATTGCAAAATGCCTTCACAATTTCTTCAGATCTGCACAGTCCAAACATAGCTTCACTTTTGATTGATTTGACCTTTCTCCCTTGAGCTCCGCACACCCATTGATTCTTGTGCTGCCCCTCTCGTGCTTTGTGCTTGTTCGAGACACGAATGACCATTATCATATGTCTTGTCTCTAGAACTGGTACGCGGCACTGGACGGATACGGATGACCGGAACCCGGCTTTATCTGCTGGCAACAGATGTTCTGGATTTTGGCGTAACAGTGGATATTTTGTATCATTTGCGTTATTTTGGACTAGGAACCTGTAGACTGCAAATATGTAGCAAACACGGATTAAAAGTACCTATCTATAAACAAATGAGTATAAGAATGAGCGGTATTAAATGTAATGTTCTAGTGTGAACAAATACCCCCAAACTTAACTTTTGCTCGTCCCGAGCAAAACCAATTATTCACAAAAAGGTTCTAACCGCACTTTCGCAGGGAACGCGATTGCACTGAGCACGTGCAACAAGCCGTTAAACCTCTAGGTGTCCCTAGTAGGAGGAGTGTTGTCTCCTGAGGATTTTCAGCGGATTACACCCACAAAATCCCGTCAAGCTAGTGTCATAAGTTAACATCGATTCTACTCCTACAGTTTAGTATTTACGTTAGAAACTCTATCATTCTAAGTTAGAAATATCCAACCTTTATTTTTCACACCTCCTATCTATTTAACCTTGGATCCTATACGTTCCAAAAAAGTTTAGAAAGATGTTGGTTCTCCTGAGTTTTCCTTTTAACAGTGTGGTCTTAAATCAGGGATTTTTATCAACTTTACAGAAAACATATATCTTATTCTTTATTTCTATCTCTTATCCAAACATCGATTGTATACCCCTACGTGTGTGTATATTTGCATCCCTACACTCAAGAATTCAATTCAAGCTATAATACTCTTGCCCTAATACCTAATACTACTTCTTTTCATTAAGGATGGACGGATTTGCTCACACACCTTTCATGCGACTATTAATGCTTCTTAAGGCACTAACGGCCGATTACTAAATGTGTGAACTTAAAGCGTAAATAGCAGTTTCCAGGTTTTGACTTTATTCTATTTTTCTTTTTCTTTTTTTCTTTTTCTTTTTCAAGACCAGATATATTTTCCAATAATGCTCTTTTGGTGTTTAGCTTTAAATACCATTTTTTCTTTCATACTAGGCTTTCAGGCAAGAGTATTTCTAGGTATCCTCTACTATCCCAAGTTTCAAGGTGCGTGTAAATGCAGTTATAGGGTATATACTTTCTAAATTTGAACTTAAGAAAAGAAACTATTTTTCAGACTTATCCTTCAGTAAAACTTCAATACTTTCCCCTCATCTTGACTTAACTCAAGAGCTGACCTCAAGATTACCCATTTCTCAAAAAAACCGTAAGGACGTATAATCACCAAGTTTAAACAGAATGAGGGTTATTTTTAGGATTTTCAATTCCTAAGCCTAGAATTTAGTTATTTCTAACATATCAACTAAACTTTCAGAATAAAAATCTAAGTTACCCTATTAGCTAACTTGACGACAAAGTTTTTATATTTTTTGGAAATTTTTTCAATTTTTATGGGTTTTTAATAAGGTATCCAAATGCAAAATATACAAATGAATGCAAAGGAAGAAATCTTACCGAGCACACCCCCAAACTTAAACTTGACAGTGCCCTCACTGTCAGGCTACACCAAGAGGGTCAAAATTGTCGGCGCTCCCTAAAAACAAATTATATACAAAATAAAAAAGGAAAACAAAATATATACAAAAAGGTTCCCCCCCAAACTTAAGTAAAACAGTGTTTCCACTGTTTAAGCGGTGAAGTTCATGATTAGGGGGAAAGAAACCAGTTTCAAACTATACAAGGCCTTACACAGGCCAAAAGTGAGCACCAACCATTCAAAGATTTTATCGCTATAATGTACAGGTTGGTGGAAGAAGGCGTAGAGAAAAGAGATGGAGAATACGCGAGACCGTATGGAAATAGAAGTGGTATACGGTCTCGGTATATGAGAAGAAGAATGGCGGAAGGGAGAAAGAAGTGGAATACGAACTTGAGGGTGAAAATGGAGTGAATAGATTAGCACAATATGTGATGAATGATGTGTAAAAAGTGATTGTGCTAATCTATCAACCCGTCGAGAAATGGGGTCAAATCCCTCAAGATTCGTGAGAAATCATAGGTAAGCCGAACTTGGTAAACCAGACACAGGAAGTGAAAATGATACGGTGTCTTGCCAGGTCGGAACGATGGAAAGGATGGAGGTAGGTGATTGAGGAATTTTATCGGTTAAAGGTTCAGGAGGGTGTACACAGTCAATGAAGGGAACAGGATGAATTGGAAAATCCGACTCATCAATTAAAACTGGTTCATCCTCAGTACTATCCTTAATAGTCCCCTCAAAATTCAGCTTATCCATGCAAATTTCATCAAAATCAAGACGCATATGAAGTTCGGGAAAAACATTTAATGACTCGGGATGATGAATTGGAGAGAAAAACTCAGCCAAATCTATGGGTTCATCATCCAAAATATTCCCAGCGTCAATATCCTCAATCAAGTGAAAATCTATATTCTCAGACACCTCAACAAAAGTATGGATATCAATCAATTCAGGTTCTAAAGTGGAGGTGTAGATGTCAAAAGGTTTAGGATTGGTTTCACTTGGAAGGGACCGTTCACAATCAGGTAAATCAAACACTACAAAGTCGCACAACTCATTAATCATTCTATCTTCAATCGGTGAATCGTTGGGAACACTAGATAGACATTCAAAACTGGAGTTGTGGGATTGAAATTGAAATGGGTAGGTCTGATTTGGAAGGGTGTACAGCTCACTCTCTCCGCTCAAATTCTCAACCTGTCCTATCGCCTCTTCATACATTGGAAAATTTGGAGCTAGTTGGAAACTAGCTACCGGGTCACTAGGTTGTATGAGGGCGGCCATGGACGCATTCAAATCCATCATCTGTTGGTACGACGCTACCCTAAAGTTTTCCAATGACTGTTCCAGACTAGACATGGGTTGTGAAGGGATCTCAGTAAAAGATTCAAAGTTGTTTGGATACTAAAAACTCCTAAATGGCGGTTCAGAAGCAGTATCTAGGGAAGGTGCAAAAGTCGGGTAGGACTGGTAGGAATTGAATGGCTGGACAGGAGCAGGATCAACATTTGGAGTTGAAGGTGAATGGAATTGTTGATCCCAAGAATTTGTAGTGGTGAAAGGAGTGAAAGATCGGCTATGAGATTGTTCAATATGTTCAGCGATGGACAAAGGACAACTTGCAAAAGGGGTATCAACATAAGCGGGTGCGGGAGGTTGAAAAGGTTGATACAAAGTGGGATGCGGAGTGCAAGTGTTTGTCCTAGACGCTTCTATGTGATCTTTCAGTGAAATTTTGGGCATGGAGGGGTCGTTCGAAATTCGACCAAAGCAAGAACCGTAGGAAGTTATGTTTGGTTGTGGGTACCAAAGTTTAGCAAGAGTTTTGCGAGGTGGGGCACCCATGATATGAAGAGAGAAAGAAAGAAAGGCAGAGAAAAGGAGGGGAAAAAAGAATGTGATTTTTTTAAATTTTTTTTTAGTTAGCTATTAACAAAAGATTGAAATATACACACAAAAGAATCTGGACAAAAAATAACAATCACGACACACCTAATCGGTCTAGGGTTCACCTAGGTCAACTAGACCTGCTCCAGAACTTGATTGTCGAAGTAAAACTGTGTCGAGAAACGGGATAAGAATACACTGATCACGAGGCCAGGTAAGTGCAGAGATAAGGGGAGGTTTTCCGACGCTTTCGCGAAGGTCCTTAATTAAATAACCCTTTCTCTTTTGGCGGTTTCGCCGTTTAACACTTTCCTAGACACCCCGTAAACAATATACCGTGAAGCGGTGTTCTAAACACAGTTAACTTCTCCTAGTGAGCGTGAAGTCCTTAAGGCTTAAAGTCTAGTTTCTTTTAAAATTTGTGCGGGTAAATGTTATGCTCAAGTTCGTGATTTGTGGGACACGGAAAAGGTGATGAAATCCTTTACCGTATGTTGTGGGGTTCGCTTGCCCTTAAGTCCGTATTAATGTATGCAATGCGCAATTCAATAAAAATTCTATAAAGAATCAAACAATCGTTTTTTTTTAGTTTAAGCACGACACCGCAACAAATACGGGTTAGTCAATTTTTAGCATTTGCTAGCGAACTTGCAAAGAATCCTGCAAAGAATAGTATATTGGATGCGTCGGATTTGAGAAGAAGGTGTTTAAGAAATACGTACCGTTAAGTTTTTGGGTTAGGAAACCCCCGTTGAATCAAATCCGGTAAGCTTGAAAAGTTCGCTTGCGCGGGTCAAACTACCCGGATCTTTGGCACTGTACTTTGCAATCACCTTAGCCTTGAACATACACTTTGCTCCCCACAATCGCAGTTTGCAAATCCGTAAAAATCTGCAGAAAATACAGTATGGTGGAATTCACAGAGAAGATAAAAGAAAAGAAAAAGGGGTGGAGAAAAATTGGGCACAGAGGCCTCAATGGTACCGCGGAATCGCCGCTCAAGGCACCTTTTGACCACGGTTCCGCGGTCAAAAATGTTGACTTGGAGATTTGTCTTTGGTCAATGAACTCCACTTCTTCTCTTCTCCAAAATAAAAACCTCTGTTTTCCTTTTCGATTACTGTACTTGCTCCGGATTAGCCTGCACACTTGCACACAAAAATTATCAAAAATAACAAAAATATTTTATTTTTTTATTTATAAATGTATACAAAAAGAATATTAACCCGAATAACAAGAAAGAAAATACGCTACCGTCTCCCCGGCAACGGCGCCATTTGATCGCACGCTTTTAGCGTGTTAGATGTTCAAAGTTCTAAAGTTATAACCGCGATCAGGACGGTGTCACTTTGCAGCAAGCCGGTTGAGCACGGGTCGATTCACAGGGAGATGGTTGTATGTCCGTTCGAGTTTTAGATGAGTCAATAAAGAATGTGTATATGTATGTTCAAGTCTATCCTAAGTGTTTGTATTTATGTTCAAGTAAGCTTGTTAAGGTTAAGGTTGGTTAGTAGAGTTAGGATTAGTCTTGTACTTATCTTTTGCCATTCTTAAAACGATGTTGGGATAATCAAAAGTAGCGGGGATTAGGAGGACATAGGAATGGGATTTGCGAGTTTAAGCAAGCTTTCCAACGCTAAATCCATTCCTAGTGCCACTTGTCCGTCCGCTAAATACGCTTATTTCCAACCCTCGGCCAAACACCCGCAACCATGTATCCAATTAAGTCACAACTACATGTCACGTTGTAGTGCGCTTAAAGGACTTCTCGACTTAGGTCGCAGCTATATGTCATGTATAGCGCGCCTAAATGAGGGGGTTGTGTTTGTTTGGTCGGGGTTCGTTTCAAGATATTTGGCGAAGAGAAGCACAAGGGATTTCTTCGTCTCTCATACCACCTTCCTTAGCCTTAACAAGAGGGAAATTATTCACACATCATAAAAGAAAAGAAAACAAAACAAGAAGGGAGAAAGGAAAGGAAAATACGGTTTTACAAGTGAAGCAAGCTAACTCTTGGGTCCTCACCTTAGCAAGGAACTCCGTCGAGTATCATCGCTTGAAAATACGGATAAAAGAAAAAAAGAAAAGAGAACAAGAAAAGAAATAACAACAACTAGTTAAGAACAAATAATAAAGTTACACTAGAAATGAAATTACAATGCAATGAAATAAAAATACAAGATAAGAAAAATAACCCTCATCTTCATTTCATCATCCACTCAATGCTCTCACTACATTTTAATGGAGGAAGACATGAAGAAGAAGAAGAAGTTAAACTAAACTACACTAAAAGAGATGGGAAAAGAAGACATGAAGAAGACCCTTGGCTTGGCACAAAACTGGGCTATTTATAGGCTGCGTGCTGAAACCCTAGGGCAACATTCTGGCCCTAAATGTAATGACCCAACTACCCCTAAAATTTGGCAATATGATGACATGAAACCGCGGCGGATCCGCCGCGAAAACCCACATTTGGCGGCGGTTCCGCCGCGGTTTTGTGGAGTTGGGATCTCGGATTTTCTAGGTTTCCTTGTGTTGCTATCTTATGATGTTCTACATGTCCCAAATTGCAAAATGCCTTCACAGTTTCTTCAGATCTGCATAGTTCAAACATAGCTTCACTTTTGATTGATATGACCTTTCTCCCTCAAGCCCCGCGCACCCATTGATTCTTGTGCTGCCCCTCTCGTGCTCTGTGCTTGTCCGAGACACGAATGACCATTGTCATATGTCTTGTCTCTGGAACTGGTACGCGGCACTGGACGGATACGGATGACCGAAACCCGGCTTTATCTGCTGGCAACAGATGTTCTGGATTTTGGCGTAACAGCGGAGATTTTGTATCATTTGCGTTATTTTGGACTAGGAACCTGTAGACTGTAAATATGTAGCAAACAAGGATTAAAAGTACCTACCTATAAACAAACGAGCATAAGAATGGACGGTATTAAATGTAATATTCTAGTGTGAACATCAGGATCTTGTCAGTGAAAGTCATGCCATCTCCAACAGTGCGAGGATGAAGGAGCAAACCTCTGGCTTCCCGCGGTGACGGATTTATAATAGTTGCATCGACCAATCGCATGATCCGGGGGAAGCCGCACCTGTTGTAGAAAGACGGCCTCTTATGAATACCGAAAACGCCACGTGCATGTAGCTCGAGCCATGACATGAAGTAATGTGTCGAGAAGTTCACATGCTGCACTCCGGGTTCAGTAGTATCCTCCGCTTGGCTGAGACCGTAATAAAAATGAGCTAACCCGGCGACCCCGACTGCCACTTTCACCCCAATAATCATCCGGTGAGCCGGATAGAAGACAGACGGCCTCATACGGCGAAGGTGCGTCGGGAGCGCAAACTAGCTCAGCCATAGCCCAAGAAACCCTAAGAAGAACGTTTCCTCATCAATCTCAGGGACTGCGATCTCCGCAAAAGGAACAACTGGAGTGTTGGGAAGGAATAAACTCTTTTGATCTGCCTCCGCCGTTGGGAAGTTGTCTAACCCTAAACCGAAAGGGTCGTCAAGTTTGGCGAACTTAGCAGCACCCTTCGAGAGGACGTCCGGATGGAGAAAACGAGCAATGAAATCCTCGAAAGTAACCCCGCGGCTCTCAGACTCGAGAAAAAGGCCCTCATACATATTCAACACTTTGATTAAGCAAGGGAACTGGTGTTGAATGGCATTCTCCGGGGTGAGGCCTGTCATCACTGGCTTGGCACCAAAAATGTATTCATCTGTAGGAAGCAGTTCCTCATAGTGCTCCCCCATAACCGGTAAGCCAGAAACTTCTGCAAATTCCTCTAATGAGATCGATACTTCTCGGTCCAGCGAAAGGAAGGTGTGGGTAGGAATATTCCACTGCTCCAGAAAGGCCTTAACCCACCAGGCGGGAAGCGTAGGATATTGGAAGAGAGAAGCATATATGGCGGGATACAACCCAAGCCTCAATAACTGCGACTTCTTCGCTGACAGAATGTAGCGGGCCCATTGCAGATAACCAGCTGGATGACGAGAAATTAGACCGATCATATATGGTTGTCCCCACGATCGCGCTTTGCCTTGACAAATACGTCGCCCCAGGGTATCCAAAGCCATTGGAGGCTGAACAGGTATCGAAGCCATAGCAGGCTGAAGAAGACCTACCGAAGTCCAGTTGACTTCTTCCATGGTATAGATCACCGGGGGTGGGTCGGCGTAATGGATCGCCATGATGGGCTCTGAGGGTACCGCGCACGAAAAGCTTTGTCGACCTTTAATAATCTGATTATACCATGTCCCCCAAAGGTGAAGATTCTTATATTCCGGGTCATGATCTTTGTTCAAAGCTACGGCTTCCCGGTTTACAGGTGCTCCAGGGAATCCTCCTTCTGAACGAACAAACGGGAAAAAGGGATCGAAAGACATGTCGCCTGCGCAAAAAAGGGACAAAAGTCAATTGTCGGTGCTATAATTTAAATTTCGACATTTGGTACTTTAAAATTTGTACCGTACTGCAATGCAGTGGAAAGGTGACCAAAGGGGGACCCACAAAATCTAGATGACAATGCATCAATTAATAAAACAGTCTCATCATTTGATGAGACTGTTATTTAAATGAGGAGATCCTCAAGAAAATTCTCATTAAATGAGAGATCTCTCGGGAAGAAGAGTAAATCTTCCATCGAGAGCAATGCTCTATGACAGAGTGACACTTGTCAAACTCTGATCATGAAGGAATAAAAATTCCTCAAGAGCTTGGCTCTGTAAAGATGATTGAAAATACCCATCAGAAAAAAAATTAAAATCAATTTTTATGAATTAAAAATTCTGGGATCTTCAAGATCCATGAACAAACTCTTAAGAGTTCTTCATAAGAGATTAAAAAATCTACATGTTATCAAAAGAGCAAAGCTCTGTTCATGGGTTAAGAAATCCCAAGAAAAGATCTCTTTAGATCTATGGGTCCAGGAGAGCAAACCTCTGTTAATGATACCCTAAAAGGGTTTTCTTTAGATCAAAGATCTATGAAGAGCAAGGCTCTATTAATGGGTAAAACCCTAGATTATTAAAAAAAACTAATCTTTACCTAAGTTTTGGCAGAGTTTTGACTCTTAAAGGTCTTAAGATGGAGAGCTATGCTCAGTGAGAGAATGAAATTCTCAGAAAACAAGAAGGAGATGAACAGAATCATCGAAAGGACCAAAGGTCTTATTTATAGGCATTGAAACGCCTCTTCAACTTCTGAGTTGATCAAAGGGCGCAGATGCTGCCACCGTTGCACTCACATGTAGGCCACGTGAGCGCAACGGTGGGGGGCATTTGTTTCCCCCAATCAGAGCAAAGCTCTGTTTGAAATTCAAATTTCAAAAATTGAAGCAACGCTTTAGATGCAGCGCCAAATGCGCTGTGCCCTAGGCAGCGCACCATGAGTGTGCTAGCGCTAGGCGCGCCGCGCAGCGCGCCATGTGTCAAACACGGGTGCGCTAGCGCAGGGCACGCTGCGCTCTGAGCAGCGCACCACGTGTCAGCGCACCACGTGTCAAACACAGGTGCGCTGCGCTCTGAGCAGCGTACTACGTGCAAAGCACGGGTGCGCTAGCACTGGAATTAAAAAATTCCCCACCGTTAGATCAAAAGTTCTAATAATAATGATAAATCATTAACTAATCAGAATTAAATTCTGTTGTGGGAAGATTTTCCAATCTTGTTAAAAACAAGAAGATTGCCTTCTGTAAAACAGAAGTCCTAGGATCAAAGATCCAATGGTGGGGAAACGTCCCCAGATCAATCAGAGAAATATCTCTTTAACTGATTCAACAAATCAGCTTGCCCTATATAAAGGCCCCAAGACTTCAAGTCTGATATAGAGAACCCCCCCCATAAACTTTGAGAAACTCAAAGATAAAGAGCAAGCTCTTGCAAGAAGGTACTTCTTTAAGGTAAAGACGATGAATGATGAACACAGAGATGAAATCATCTTATAAAAAGAAGAATTCTTTTCTTTTAAAAAGATCATAGATCTTCAAGACAAAAAGTCTTTCATAAAAGAGATCAAAAGATCTCATCATAAAATAAAGAAGAACATATTCTTCCCACAGATCATGGATTTATAAAGGCAAAGCCTTTCATCAAAATAAGAGATTGAAAATCTCTCCTGCAAAATAAGAACTGTTGTTCTTAAATCTTGAGACAAAGTCTCTTCTAAAGAACATAAATTTGTTCCCAGATCATAAAATTGATCAAATGCGCTTTGCGCTCATAAAATGCGCCTTGTGCTCTTGAACAGCGCTTTTGCGCTCCCTGGATCGGCACTCAGCGCCAAGTGCGCCACGTGTCAACCACGTATGCGCCAATTAACAACTTGCGCTTTGCGCTTCTGAAATAGCGCATTGTACTCATGGGCTGGCGCTCAGCGTCAAGCGTACCACGTGTCACTCACGTGTGCGCCACTAAACTGAAAGCGCAATGCGCTCATAAATTGGCATCATCTGGCGCTTAGCGCCAAGCGCGACACGTGTCCTCCATGTGTGCGCTACTTGGCAGAAGCGCATTGCGCTCTTTAATTGGCGCAAAGTGCCAAGCGTGACACGTGTCCTTCACGCGTGCGCTACTTGGCAGAAGCGCATTGCGTTCTTTAACTGGCGCAAAGCGCCTGGCGCGCCACGTTTTGCGCTGACAGAACATAAATTGTTCTTTAATAAACCAGAACTCTGATGAATGCACTGCATTCAATACAAGACAAAAATTTTGTCAAGATATAATGCTCAGCATTATTAAAAGAGCCAAGCCCAAATAAAGGCTCAACAGCCCAAAATAAAATGTTAAACATTTATTGGACTTAGCTCAAGATTGGCCATAAGTTCTCAACTTATATTTAATTGAGCCCATCTGCTCATGAATATTTAACAGATCTTAGTCCCAAATTGGACTACAAATCTTTCAACCAACTCACACCGGTTCGAGGGTACATCTCTTTACTCCTCTGATATCTGTCGTTGTAATCCCTTAACGTCTTCAGAGAGGTGACGGGTCCCGACAACCACACATTTCACGGACTGTGAGGTCCTTAAACTCATGGACTATGATGTCCTTAAACTTTATAGACTATGACGTCTTTAAACTACGGACTGTGGGGTCCTTAAGCCCATGGACAATGGTGTCCTTAACCTGGACTGTGAAATCCTTAAACTCATGGACTATGATGTCCTTGACCTCGACCGCGATGTCTTTAAACTAATAATGGACTGAGATGTCCTTAAACTAACAATGGACCGAGATATCCTTAAACTAACAATGGACTGTAATGTCCTTAAACTAACAATCGACCGCAATGTCCCTAAACTAAACAATAGAGCCCAATTGCTCTCTTGTCGGATCTAAAGGATCCCGTTAAGTTGATCTTACTCTAAAAATTAGACTAACGTATCCTTAACGTACGTTTAAGTTGATCTTAGTCTCAAATGAGACTAACGTATCCTTAAAACCAACCCCCAAACCGAAATCTAAGAAGATACGGATTTGGACTAATATACGCCCTACGGGCGACAACATAAATTAGTCTCCGTATACAATCCACGGGCAACCAAAAACAAAATAAACACCCACGACACGAAGAGACCATCTGGAGAAGGAGAAAGTTGTTACCGCGATGCGGTAGCATAATTAACTGCAGGGGCTTGCGCCTGCAGGGAAGAGCGTCCCCACAATCAAAAACCCCTCATACGAGGGGAAATCTGACGAAGTCTGCTATATCGGCCACATCCGTTTAAACCTTCGATACATAGTACCATAAATCAACTTGGCATCTTCGGAGAGGTGGACGGATAGCACCAATTAGCATCTGCCCTAAAATTCAGGCAAGACGTCTATCGCGTCTTTCGCGCGTCTTTCAGCGGGGAACAGGCGTCGTGGGAGCCCATCCCCCGATTCGACGTGTTGCTGTCTGAGAGGGTCCTGAGTTGGGCCGGGCTCAGCCCCGTTGAGTTCGTCGGTAAGTTTTAGGCTTGCCTTTTGGTTTGTATATTGCTTGTGTCGCTGAATTCTTTACATTTGGTTTCACGCAGGACCCATGGATATGGACGAGCTCAAAGCCTCCATGCGCCAGCCGAGGAAAACCACGAAGGCCGGAGGCGCTGGCCCTTCCCGTTCGAAGCCTGCTGATTTGTATCTCAAAAACTATTTAATAACCGCAATCAAGAACGGCGTCGCATGAAGCTAGCCGGTGAGTACGGGTCAGTCCACAGGGATGTTGTGAATCTCCTATTCGCGCTAACGAGTTAATTCCGAAGGGTGTTCGGATTGGTTATTAAATCTAAAATCTAAATCTATCTATCTACGATTATCTAGATCTAGTCTTGCTAGGGTTAGGTTTAGGGATGGTTTGGAAATACAAGTAAATCTCAACGCTTTCTATACCCGAATGAAGATCTGTGAGGAGTTATGGTAATTATCAATAAAGGGGATTAGATCCATTCGGGAAGGTGTTCCTTCCTCTAGGTTCTTGTCCTTCCTTTAGAGATCCTTACCCTAACCTCCATGGAAAACGCGCGCAACCAGGCCTTTACACTACGGTGTCATCGTTACCTCGAGGGGTAGGATGCCGTAGGGCGCGGTGTGTGCGTGTATGCATAGAGTCCTATTGAAAATATATTATGGGTAAGAAAGGGATGGGAGATCTCATCTCTCAAAAGCCTTTCCCAAAGCTAACTCTAACAATTTATCTACGGCAAGAATTTAAATCTATCTAGGGCAAAGAATTGAAATCTAAACTAGAGCAAGGAATTAAATCTACTTACAGATGCATCTCTCCAATCATCAACGCAGGTTTGTCAGATCTGAATTCATGAATTGAAAAGAGGCATCGATGCACTCCATAAAGAGATCTGAATTTATTATTTAAAAGGAGGCATAAGAAAATACAATCTTTAGAGTTCCTATTTATAGAGAATAGGAAACCCTAGGTTACATTTGTTTCGCATGTCTGAAATTACAAAAATAGCCCTTAGGTTGACTAGTCAAAGCCGCAAACGAATTATAGTAAAATTTTCTTCCACAGATCTCTTATGACGGCCGCGGAACCGCGGCCTGGGTAGGCTTGGGGCCGCGGTTCCACGGCCCTTTGATAAGCTTGGGTGCTGAAACTTTATGGTTTTGTTCTGGGTCTTTTTGGGCTTCTGGTTCTTTGGTTCTTTTATCAATTGGGCTTCTACATTGGTTCCAGATCTTCAGTGAACAATTTGTAGTGAACTTTAACCCTTCGCTTTGAGTCGATGTCTTGAATCTTGCTTTGTGAACTGTTCCTTATGTAGGCTTGATCAAGAGTCTTCTGTTTATTGGTTAAAGTCCACTTTTTCGTCGTCTTTACATCGTTTTTACTGTTTTCTGTCCAAGAACCTGTAACCTATAACATGTAGCAGACATCCGTCAAAAGCACCTGTTTATTTGTAAAAAGAATAAGAATGGGGAATATAATAATACAATATTATGGTATGAACAAATACCCCCAAACTTATCTTTTGCTCGTCCTCGAGCAAACTTATTTTTTTTTTATTCTCTACAAAAACCTAACCGCACTTTCGCAGGGAAACGCGATTGCACAGAGCTCGTGCAACTAGTCGTTAAACCTCTAGGTGTCCTTAGTAGGAGGAGTGTTGTCTCCTGAGGGTTTTCAGTGGATACTACCCACAAAATCCTATCAACTCGGCTTTTTCGACTTTAATTGTCCAATTAGGTTTTCTAACAAGGAATTCTATTATCGTCGACTCGTAAATTATCCACCCATATTCTTCACACTTTCTCTTCATTTAACTTAAGATTATATATGTTCTATAGACTTACTTAGCTTTCGGCATTTCTTAAGTTTTCCTTCTAGGGTTCCATCTCCACTTAGGAATTTTTATCAACTCTTACTAAAGATACAAGTTCTATTCTTCATTCCTTTCTCTCATCTAAACTCCAATCACATATCCCCACGTGTGTGTATAATTCACCCATACACTTGGAAATTCAAATCAAGCAATCATACCCTTGTCCGTTCAAAGTATTTATCAGTAGGTGAATTTTTAATTGAATTTTGCTTACACATCCTTCATGCGACCGTTAATACTTCTTGAGGTACCAACGACCGATTACAAAATGCGTTTGCACTTTTAAAGCATAATTCCTAGTCTTGCAACACCCAAGGCTTTTTAGCAGTGACTCCCAAACCAGTTGGTCTAAGGTACTAGATGATGAAGCTCCCTCGCTAAATATTTTTCTATTTTTACAGCCTTAAGTAATTACAAAAACCAGTGTTCATTTTTTTTATTCTTTTTTCACACTTTTTTTTTATTTTCATTGTACTAAGGACTTTAGACAAGAGCATTTCAAGGTCTCCTCTACTATTCCAAGTTTCAAGATGCGTGTTTGTGCAAATTGTAGGGTATACATTTTCAGAATCTAGACTTAAGCTATGAATTATTTTTCAAACTTATACTCTAATAAAAACATCAATATTCTTCCTTTGTTTCAACTTAGCCCAAGAACTGAACTCAAAATTTGCCTATTTCTAAATAAACTACAAAGACATATACTTTCTACCGTTAAACTTTAAGGAAGGTTATTTTTAGAGTTTTTAATTTACTAAATCTAAGATCTAGTTGTTCCTAGCCAGTTAACCTATTTGTCAAACTCAAGTCAACTACCCAAAATTGAATACATAAATTTTTATAATTTTTGAAATTTTTCAATTTTTATGGGTTTTCAAATAAATATGCAAATGCAAAAATATATACAAATGAATGCGAAGGAAGAAGACGTACCGAGCATACCCCCAAACTTAAACTTGACAGTGTCCTCACTGTCATGCTACACCAAGAGGGTCAAAATTTCGGCACACCCCTGTTTATTTATTTATAATTTTTTTTATTTTATTGTTTTGAATTTTTTTTATTTTTTTTTATAAAAAAAAAAGAAAACAAAAAAAATATATATACATATATACAGTAAGGTTCCCCCCAAACTTAAGCTTGGCCTTATACAAGCTAAAGCTTAGCACCAACCATTCAAAAATCTTATCATGGTAATGGTCAAGTTGGTTAAATGATGGGGTGTAGAGGAAAGAAATGAGAAACACACGAGACCGTGTGGAAAGAAGAATGGTAGAATATGGTCTCGGTGGGGGAGAAGAATGGCGGAAAGGAGAAAGAAGGGTCGCGCGATCTTGAGGGTGTAAATCGAGTGAATAAATTAGCGCAATTTGTGATGACCGATATGTTAGAAGCGATTGCGCTAACCTATCAACCCATCGAGAAATGGGGTTAAATCCCTCAAGATTCGCAAGAAAACATGGGTACGCCGAACTTGGTATAGGAGATGAAAGCGTAACGGTCTCTTGTACGGTCGGAACGATAGGAAGGACGAAAGGGAGTGATTGAGGGATAGTCTTAATCTCACCTAAGTAATCTGTCTCGAACTTGAAAGATTCCATCAATGGTTCGAAACAACTGTAAGCAACCGAGTCTGATGGTTCAACTAACTCATCTGAAAATTCAAAGGACTCAAACTCGGACGGTGAGTTATCAACATCGTCCGAAAAAGTGAAACACTCGTAAGTGTTATCGTCTGTGAGAACTGTGTCAGATTCAAAGGAAAATTTCTCAAGCTCACAGTCTTCAAGCGTGATATTAGGCGTGGTCGGAACGATGGAAAGGAGGGAGGGTGATTTAATTAAACGTTCAAGAGGATGAATTGGAAAATCCGACACATCAAACAAAAATGGTTCAACCTCAATATGATCCTCAAAACTCTCCTCAATACTATCATCATAATTCTCCTCAATATTTAACTCATCCATACCATTATCATAAAAATCAAGACGCATATGAGGTTCGGGAGAAACATCTAATGACTCGGGATGATGAGTTGAACATAAAATTTCAATCAAATCGACAGGTTCATCATCCGAAATATTCCCGGCGTCTATATCCTCAATCAAGTGAAAATCAATTTCTTTAGACACCTCATCAAAAGCATGGATATTTATCAATTTAGGTTCTAAAGTGGAGGTGTAAAGATCGAAAGGATTAGGTGCGGTTTCACTCGAAAGGGGTTCCTCATAATCTGGCAAATCAAGCACTACAAAGTCGCACAACTCATCATTTTGGGCACATGTTTGAAAATTGGGGTTGTTGGATTCAATTGGGTATGGGAAGGTTTGATTTGGAAATCCTCTCAAATTCGCACTCTGTCCAACCGCCTCCTCATACATTGAAAAATTTGGAGCTAGCGGGAAACTAGCTACCGGTTCACTAGGTTGCATAAGGGCGGCCACGGACGCATCCACATTCCTAATCATTTTTTATGTTGTTGCAATATAAGCCTCCAACGACTGTTCCAAACTAGACATGGGTTGAGGAAGGGTTTCGGTGAAAGATTCAAAACTGTTTGGATACGTGAAACTCCCATAAGGCTGTGTAGAATCAATGTCTAGTGAAGGTGGGAAAGTCGGGTAGGACTGGTAGGAAGTGGGTGGTTGGACAGGGTTAGGGTCAACATGTGGATAAAAAGGTGAATAGTCTTGTGGATCCCTAGAACTAGATGAGTGGAGAGGGGCGAAAGATCGGCTGCGAGATTGAGCAATATGCTCAGCAATGGACATCGGCTTAGGAGTGACAGCAGGACTTGAAAAAGTGGTATCAACATATGGAGGTGGTAAAGGTTGACTTGGTTGACACAAAATGGGTTGAAAAGTCGAACTGTTTCTCCTAGAAGCTTCTATTTGATCTTTCAAAGATATTTTAGGCATGGAAGGATCGTCTTTAAATCGACCGAAACAATTGACGTACGACGCAAAGTTAGGTTCGGGATACCAAAGTTCGGCAAGAGATTTATGATGCGGGGTACCCATGATGTAAGAAAGGGGAAAAAATAAAGAAGGTTGGTTGGTGCAAGGATTTATTTGCGGCAAAAATTTGAAAGTTTTTATAAAAGATTTTTTTCTTTTTTTTAATTTGGAACTGTTTGCAAAATTTTTTTTTTGATAAAGGGCTAAGACACACTTTCAATCAGCCAAAAATGCACAATCAGGCCTAGCTCTAGGGTCACCTAGGTCAGCTAGACAGCTCCTAACTGTTCCAAAGGGCTAGAGATAGGACCTCAAACCGCCTCTTCACCGCCAATTGCGGACAGGTAAGTGCCAGGTAAGTGGGAAGGAACCACAGTAGTGGGCCTAATTAAAAACCACTAGCCTTGACACACTTGCCTAGTCACCGCAAAGTCAGGTTAGGATAAACGGTCGATGCCTATAACTAGTCCTCTGTCCGATTGAGCTCGAAGTCCTTAGGGCTAAGTCTAGTATTTTTTAATTATAGATTTGGTCAATGCAAATGCCTTATGTGATTTATGGGGTCCTGGGAAGGGTGATGAAATCCCCATCCAATCTGAATTGGTCAAAAGCCCCTTAAAGTCCGATTAAAGATATGCAAAACAGTAAATCACTTGCAATTAAAGATTTTTATTTTATTCGCGGCACAAAGAATCCTACAGAAAATCAATTATTGGAAGGGAGAAGAAGCTTTTTAGCGCGAAGAATCCTGCAGAAGATTTGACAAAAAGATATATGGGGATTTGCAGAGGAGAGAAAAAGGAAACAAACCGACAAAATTTCGCGCGCTGATGTCATTAGGGGGCCACGGAAGGGCGGCGGGAGCGCGCTTAGGCCGCGGTTTAGCGGTAGGATAACGAGATCAGGTCCTGAGAAAATTTGTACTGCTCTGTTGTAGCAATCTCCCTCTGTTCTGATGTACCGTTTTCTGTTTTGAACTCTGGATTTTTCCAGATCCGTCAATCCTGCAAAGATTCACAAAAGAAACCCTTCACACAATAAAAGATGATAATTTTTTTTATATTTTTTTTTATATTTTTATGGTTTTTATGATTTTTTAATTTATATTAACCCGAAATTACAAAAAGGAAATTTTACGCCATCCCCGGCAACGACGCCATTTGATTTGTATCTCAAAAACTATTTAATAACCGCAATCAAGAACGGCGTCGCATGAAGCTAGCCGGTGAGTACGGGTCGGTCCACAGGGATGTTGTGAATCTCCTATTCGCGCTAACGAGTTAATTCCGAAGGGAGTTCGGATTGGTTATTAAATCTAAAATCTAAATCTATCTATCTACGATTATCTAGATCTAGTCTTGCTAGGGTTAAGTTTAGGGATGGTTTGGAAATGCAAGTAAATCTCAACGCTTTCTATACCCGAATGAAGATCTATGAGGAGTTATGGTAATTATCAATAAAGGGGATTAGATCCATTCGGGAAGGTGTTCCTTCCTCTAGGTTCTTGTCCTTCCTTTAGAGATCCTTACCCTAACATCCATGGAAAACGCGCGCAACCGGGCCTTTACACTACGGTGTCATCGTTACCTCAAGGGGTAGGATGCCGTAGGGCGCGGTGTGTGCGTGTATGCATGGAGTCCTATTGAAAATATATTATGGGTAAGAAAGGGATGGGAGATCTCATCTCTCAAAAGCCTTTCCCAAAGCTAACTCTAACAATTTATCTACGGCAAGAATTTAAATCTACCTAGGGCAAAGAATTGAAATCTAAACTAGAGCAAGGAATTAAATCTACTTACAGATGCATCTCTCCAATCATCAACTCAGCTTTGTCAGATCTGAATTCATGAATTGAAAAGAGGCACCGATGCTCTCCATAAAGAGATCTGAATTTATTATTTAAAAGGAGGCATAAGAAAATACAATCTTTAGAGTTCCTATTTATAGAGAATAGGAAACCCTAGGTTACATTTGTTTCGCATGTCTGAAATTACAAAAATAGCCCTTAGGTTGACTAGTCAAAGCCGCAAACGAATTATAGTAAAATTTTCTTCCACAGATCTCTTATGACGGCCGCGGAACCGCGGCCTGGGTAGGCTTGGGGCCGCGGTTCCGCAGCCCTTGGATAAGCTTGGGTGCTGAAACTTTATAGTTTTGTTCTAGGTCTTTTTGGGCTTCTGGTTCTTTGGTTCTTTTATCAATTGGGCTTCTACATTGGTTCCAGATCTTCAGTGAACAATTTGTAGTGAACTTTAACCCTTCGCTTTGAGTCGATGTCTTGAATCTTGCTTTGTGAACTGTTCCTTATGTAAGCTTGATCAAGAGTCTTCTGTTTATTGGTTAAAGTCCACTTTTTCATCGTCTTTACATCGTTTTCACTGTTTTCTGTCCAAGAACCTGTAACCTATAACATATAGCAGACATGCGTCAAAAGCACCTGTTTATTTGTAAAAAGAATAAGAATGGGGAATATAATAATACAATATTATGGTATGAACACCTGCCCCAGCTCCTTCTCCTCCGGTGGTCGCGTCTCGTGAGCGTTCCGGGGCAGATCCCTCCCCGGGGCCTAGTGGAGCGTCGCGTCGGAAGCGGGCTCGGATTTTGTAAGGCCCGGCCTCGGAGGAGGAGATCGGCTCTCCATCGGAGCCGCTCAAGGGGCGTTCCCGGAGGTCTTCTCGAGGCCTGCTCTCGCCGATCATAGTGGAGGAAGGAGGCTTCCAGTTCGCGGTGCCCTCGGGGCTATCCGTCGCGGACAGCCTGCTTCACGAGATAGAGAAATCGGCGGGTGGTAGGGTCCCCGGGGGGACCTTCAGGGCCCAGATGGCGTCCATCGTCTAGGAGTCCGTGCAGGTAAGTGTTTGGTTTTTTGTGAGATTCGGTGCCTCCTTCATTTTTCTGATCTCTTTACTATTTTTCAGGTTCTCCAGCACGTTGCCCTCGCCCTACGCATGGAAGCCGAGGTGATAGCCCCGGCGATGAAGGCTGCGGGCCAGCTCGCCTCGCTGGAAGAGAGCTCCAAGCTGGAGCTGGAGGCGGTGATGGCGAAGGTTGCCGCCCTGGAGGGCGAGGTGGAGGCCAGGAAACGGGAGGTTGCCCGGTACCGCGAGGCCGCCGTGGCTGCCGAGGCCAAGCTTGAGTATGCTCAGGTGCTTGCCGGCAACCTGAAGAAGACGGTGAAGACGCTCCGGAAGGAGTTGGGGGCAGCGGCCGAGTCGGTGAAGTCGGCCAACCTGAGAGCGGTGAAGTTGGCCGACCTCTTGGCGGCCAAGACGGTGGAGGGCTACAAGAAGTCGAAGGACTTCTATGATGACCTGGCCGTGGCCACCACCCTCATCTGGCATGAGGCCCTCGACGCCCGGATGCCGGAGTTCGCCGACGAAGAGCTCCGGGCCGAGTACCCCCTCGCGGACGCCGAGCAGCAGAGGAAAGAGATTCCCGACGAGGAAGTCGCCGAGGACCTTGCTCGTCCCGTGATGAATGTAGAGGACCCCGAGGTCGCGCCCGGCCCCGAGGCCTAAAGCCCCTGTCTTCCTCCTTCTTTTATTTTGTTGCTTTAGCCATTTTTGTAAGCCTTCGGGCAGTTTTTAAGGCTGGGGAGCCCAAAATACCCTTTGTAAAGACTTTGCCTTCGGTAATAAAACTTTTTTCTTTCTTTGGTTTGCACTTTATCTTCTGTTCGTGAAAAATGCTCGCAAAATTTCTCTTCTTGCACTGTTGGGCTTCCATGTCAGGTCGGCTATTTGTCTAGTGATCGTTCGTCGAGTTGATTTCGATTACTTGCGAAGCGCTGCTGAGAAGGAGGTGTCTCCATGGCCCCTGAAGTCGAGGAGGGATCGCTCGAGACTCGGATAGACCTGATGCCCCTTGTTGGTGGCTCAGATCCACTGCATGTGATGGACAGAGGGATGTCCGCCGTATTTGTGCCGAGGATGGATGGGAAGCTGCTCGGTTGCCCTTTGGCGAGGGCTTCTGATTTCTAGCGCCGTGAGCAATGACCACTAGCTTGTGATGGTCGAGCGAAGGTCGGGCTCGAATGCCTATGGGAGGACTTTGGGTCCTTAGCATTGGAGGGGTTGTAAGAAGCCCGCTAAGGATGTCCGGGCAGTGAAGCTGCGCGGTTGCCTCTTGGCGAGGGCTTTGATCTCTGGCGTCGTGGGTAGGCAACTACCAGCCTGGGATGACCGAGCGGGGTAGCCGCTTGGATGCCTCTTGCGAGGGCTTCGATCCCTGGCGTCATGGGTAGGGAGCTACCAGCCGGGGTTGACCGAGCAGGGCAGCCGGGGTTGACCGAGAAGGGCAGCCGCTCAGTTGCCTCTTGCGAAGGCTTTGATCCTTAGCGTTGGAGGGGCTGTAAGAAGCCTACTAAGGATGACCGGGCAGTGAAGTTGCGCGGTCGCCTCTTGGCGAGGGCTTTGATCTCTGGCGTCGTAGGTAGGCAACTACCAGCCTGGGACGACCGAGCGGTGTAGCCGCTTGGATGCCTCTTGCGAGGGCTTCAATCCCTGGCATCATGGGTAGGGAGCTACCAGCCAGAGTTGATCGAGCAGGGCAGCCGCTCGGTTGCCTCTTGCGAGGGCTTTGATCCTTCAGGACGGGGACCGAGCAGGGTTACTGCCCAGTGCCTCTTGGCGAGGACTTTGATCCCTGTCGGTTGTGGTAGGAAGCTACTAGCCGGGGATAGCCGAGCAAGGATTCGACTGCCTCTGGGATGACTTTAGTCCTTAGCACCGGAGGGGCTGTAAGAAGCATACCAAGGACCCTTGGCCAGGCATGGTTACCGTCCGGTGCCTCTTGACGAGGGCTTTTGTCCTGAAGGATAGCCGAGCGAGGGATCCTCGGGCTCGACTGCCTCTGGGAGGGATTTTGATCCCTGTCGGTGGTGGTAGGAAGCTACCAGCCGGGGATAGCCGAGCAGGGTAGCTGCTGAGCTGCCTCTAAGGAGGACTTTGATCCTTAGCGTTGGAGGGGCCGTATGAGGCCTGCTAAGGATAACCGGGCAGTGAAGCCACGCGGTTGCCTCTTGGCGAGGGCTTTGATCCCTGGCGTTGCGAGTAGGGAAGCTACCGGCCAGGGATAGCCGAGCACGGGAGCCGCTCGGCTGCCTCCACGAAGGACTTTGATCCTTAGCGTTGGAGGGGACTTAGGAGGCTGGCTATGGATAACCGAGCAGGGTAGCTGCTCGGCTGAATCTTCATGAGGTTTCACCCGACCATCCAGTTGCAGGTATGGGGAACAGGAACGATCGCGGCGGGTGTGCGCGTAGCATGCGCATTGAATGTGGGGGGAGGTAAGCGCCAAGTGCCAGGGTCGCGTCGTTCCGATTCTGCCAGGGAAGGCTCGATGATCTCCACGTGACAGCGACTTCTTGGGCAAGAGCGGACGACCGTTGAGTTCCGTTAGGGCGTAGCGGGCTATATAAGGCTGAAGGAGCACTAGTCCTTCCTTTCCTCGCAAACAGAGCGTTGAGAATGCAGGACTTTCCCTTTACCATCCCCGAGATCATCCACTTCGAAGACGTATACCTCTATGACCAGAACTGCACCGAGGACACGGTGCAGTTGGTATATAGGAGCATCGGGGACCACTTCGGCCGGCTGCTCCAATGACGCTCCTCCCTACTGCAGCTGCTGATGTACTCCATATGGAGTGCGTCGTCGGGGCTTTACAACCCCCTGTCCGAGCAGCTCTATGACGAGGCCGTGGGCAAGCTGTGGTCTCTAAGGCGCTTCGGCCTGATCTCCGTGAACCGGCTGGCTTGCTCGGAGGCGCTCGTCCGCGAGTGCTACGAGTTGAGGCTCGGGGTCGACGTGCACGGGGGAACCGAGAGCAGAGGTTGGATCTCGCGAGGCCTCGGCTGGCGGAGATCCTTGCCGAGTATCATGAGCAGTGCTCTTTGCACCCCCTTCCCCCGCTGTTGTAATTTTCTTTTTCTTTTTGTATATATGACTGAGGAGCCCATAATACCTTTTTTGAATAAATGAGATCTTTCCTACTTTTTCGCAATGTTCTGTTGATCTTTATTAAATTAACAATAGACCCTTGGGAGAGTTTACATTGCCCCAAAAGAAAAGTACATGCTAATAGATGACCTTATCAGCGTGGCCCGAGCTTCCTGGAGGCTTGTTGGTCTCCGTGCTCGGCACCGGGTACGTGGCTTCCCGAGCGCCGGACTAGTCATCTGCGGAGACGAGCATGACCTAGCCGATGGTCAGCTCGGCGGGAGGGGGACGCTGCTCCTGCTCACGGTCGGCCTGCCGTTTATTCCTTAAGTAGGCGGCGAGGTGCCCCGATCGGATGAGCTCCTCGATATATTCCCGGAGTTGCTTACAATCCTCCGTGGCGTGGCCCAGCGTCTGGTGGAAGGGGCAGTAAGGGCCCCGGGTCCACTTTAAGGCCTGACGTGGGATTGGAGGGAACTTGAAGAACCCCTCGCCTTGGGCCTCCTCTAGTAACACCGCGAGAGAGACGTTGAGCGGGGTGTACTCCTGGAACTTCGGGTGATAGGGCTGCTAACGTTCCGGCCTCTCCTCCCTAGCCCTCTTCTTCTGGTCGGACCGTTCTGCCTGGGAGAGGTTCGCATTCACCTCGGACTCCAGCTGAACCTCGCGCTCGGTCCACGCCTTGACCTCGGCCATGGTCTTAGGCTGTGCCAACGCAAAGGAGTGCAGCCACTCCTTGTGCCTCAGACCAGATCTGAGCGCCGTGATGACGGTCTCATCCCGGTGCTCGGGGATCTCGAGGAGGGCGTTGTAGAAGCGGGTGATGTAAGCCTTGAACGTCTCCTTGACCCCGCTCTTAATTGTGAAGAGGTAGTCGACCATGCACTTCTACCAAAGGTTCCCAACGAAGTGGCCGAGGAACTGAGTAGCCGGCTCGTCGAAGGTCAAGATTGAGCGAGGCTCGAGTCCTTGGAACCAGTCCTGACCAGAGCGGATGAGGGTGGATGGGAAGGCCCTGCATTGGGCGGCGTCGGAATGGTCCTGGAAGCTCATCCCCGCGGTGAAAGCATCCAAATGGTCTTTGGGGTCGGTTTTCCCGTTGAACAGAGAGACCTTCGGGGGCTTGTTGCGCGAAGAGACGTGGACAGCGAGCAGTCCCTCAGTAAACAGTTTGGTGAGTGAGTCAGCGGCGTACTTAGCCCCGTCATCCGAGAGGTGACCTTCCCGGCGCATTCCTTCGATCTTCTTCTCGAGGGCGTCGAGATGGCTGTGGTACCCCGAGGATTCGGCGCCTCATGATCCCTGGCCTCTGCTGTGGGAGACCTGCGTCTGGGCGCGGCCCCGGTTCCTCTCAATAAGGTCCCTCAGATCCCTGGGCGAGGTGGCTCTCGAGCCGTCGTGGTGAGCCCCTTCTGTGCGACCCCGTCAAGGAAGGGGGTGTCGATCATGCCTGTAGACAGGCGAGGTGACCGACATCTCCTTAGGGGGGTAAGGGTCGCAAGGAGGCTCGAGGTGAGGCGCTCTGGCGGCGGACCTTGGTGTGGAGCCATGGGGCGCCCAACGGGCCTCAGGGAGTATCGGCCCGTGAGATCTGTGGCCATGAGTCGTAACTCGCCGGTGGTCAGCCGTGCCGACGAGGGCAGAGCCTTCTAGAGGCGGAGGAGCTGCGATCTGGGGCCAAGGCCCGGCCGCTTGGACACGGACGAGCGCCTCCATGAGGGATTGTAGCCGATCTATTCGGCTGGCTAGGGCGTTGATGATGGTCACCGGGGGAGGTTCATCCGCGCCTCCGGTGAGGGGAAGGCGGCGGCTGGTACCTGGATCTTCGGGGTGGTCGCTCACAATGTGGATGGAGATTGGAAGGCCGACTTTGTTTTTTGTGAAGCGTTTTCCACGGACGGCGCCAACTGATGGAGCTCCTTTTCGGGTCTCCCTCAGATGTTGTCTTCCGTCGATCTCCTGGTGGATTTGGGAGGTGATCTGCTATTGCGTATGGGTCTCAATGAGTTTTGAGGAGATTGGTGATTTGAAGAGTTTAGTGCCGAGTACCTGCAAAGAAGTCCCGGGGTGGTTTGGTACCACCGAGGACCCTCTGACGATCAAGTTAGTACTAGATCCGAGCAGCGTAACGGCTAAGTGGAGTAAAAAATGGTTTACTTGACCCCTCTGTGATGGGGATTTATATAGTAGCGGCAGCATGCAGCAGCATGCATGAGAATCTCGCCGGCAGTTACGCTCTCGACGTCACGCCCCCGTAAAGAGCGGATCACCCATTAATGGGGATCGTGATGGCATGGAATGTGAGATGCTGCTGGCGGAGAATCTGCGCGTGGTAAGATTTGCGGAGCGGCGGTTACGCCTGCGAGTGGTAGAGTTGGTCGGTCGGTGGACCGAGGAAGATGGCCTCGGCTGGGGAAATCGGAGACGAGCGAGAGGGCCGATGAGTCTTGGTCCTGTGGCAACTCGGGGCGAGCTGAGAGGCCGAGGAGGCCAATCTTCTGGGGGCTTAGAGGTGAGCCAGCTTGTGCTTGCAGGTCGGGTACAGGGGTGGCCTGGTCGGCTCCTGTGGGCCCTTTCTTTTGAGTTCTGGGACACGTCATCTACCACGTGTCATGATCTTGGAGATCGCCAATACTGAGCATCATCAGTTGCAGATTGGTATCGTGGAAGTTGTTTCTCTGTTGCACTTATGTTATATTGCATCCAGTAAAACACTGGAGGTCAGGGAACAGTGTAACCATGGGCCCACTTACAATTTCAGTTTTCCAATTCGATGGATCTTTTAGATTCTTAAATATAGAGGAATCATCTACTCTTATAAGGCTTACTCAATTACAATTGTGTCATTCATGGTCTCTCTTTTTCGAGAAAATAAAATGTTTAAAAATTACTCATAAATCCATGCCATTTTTAATTTTAAAGAGTACTCATTTTTGTAATAATTCTCCCTCCCTTTCCCATGAATCTATGCCAGTTTCTTTTATTTTACTATATAAATCAATATAGGGTTTTTTTTACAAAAAGTCCTGATGGAGGTCCTTTTCGGGTCTCCCTCAGATGTTGCTTTCCATCGATCTCCCGGTGGATTTTAAAGGCGATCTCCTGTTGCGTGTGGATCTCAATGGGTTTTGAGGAGATTGGTGATTTGAGGAGTTTAGCGCCAAGTACATGCAAGGAAGTCCCGGGGTGGTTTGGTACCACTGAGGACCCTCCGACGATCAAGTTAGTACAAGATCCGAGCAGAGTAACGGCTAAGTTGTAATATTTCAGAAAAATAAAATATTATTTTTGGGAATTTTTATAATTAAATAATCAATATATTGAATATTTTAATATTTCGGTATAATTAAATACCGATAAATTGGGAAAAAATTGGAAAATTATAGAAATTACTGAAATGAGGGTGCTTTATGTGATTTAAGCAAAATGTGAAATTTTATGATTTATTATACACTATTTTAATGCTAATCGCGCATTAAACGTGTTTTGTGCACATGACATGCACATGTCATTTTAACACTTGTTACATTTTTTATCATGGATTTTTCTCATTTTTCATGCATGGTTTGTGTTTAAGTGAAAAGAGAAAAGATAACAAAAGAAAAGAAAAGAAAAGATAAAGAATGAGGGATAGGCATGAAAAAGAGAGGGTGAGGGGTCAATCATTGGTCATGGCACTTAGCTCCCTTCATTTTTTCCTTCATCTCTTTTCCCTCCTCCATCACCATGGAAGCCCTCTTCTTCTTCCCTCCTCCATCACTTCAAAACACCACCAAAACAACCTCAAAACCTCATCCCCACTTCATTAAAAATGTGCACAAGCTCACAAGCTACACTTTGAACTAAGAAAGCAAGGATTTTGGACACTTGGGGCAACTCAAGAAAATTCTTGAGCTGCCAAATGAGATAATTTCTGAACCATTAGTATAGTATTTGGTTTACTTTAGCTTCCATGCATGTTTAGAAGCGATTAGGCGATGTTTAGTGAGATTTGGAAATTCTAAGTTTAGGGTTAAGGTTTGAATTGAATTGTGATAGTGTAATTGAGATTAGTAGTGACCTTGAACCCCCTTTAATGATATCATATTGGACTGAAAACTGAGATAGAACCCCAAACCCCAAACCTAGAAACCCCGATATCGGGAATTTGTGGAATTTGTGTAGGGAAATTGATATCTGCTAACACTCGGGGACCTGGAAAATTATTTAGCATACACAGCGAGTCATGCAGGCACCTAGGAAGCTACCACAGAGACCCGAGCCCCAACCCCCTAGCTAAGGCCGCAAATTTAATCGTTCTGGCCGCAATTTGCGGCCACAGTAGGGGCAAATTGGTCAGTTTTTGTTCTATGGCTCCTTTATCAGTAAAATAGATCCTCCATATATGCAAAATTGGCTAATTTGACTTAGGGTAAAATCTGGAGCATGTTTTCAAAGTTGCTGCTTTATGTTTCGTGTTATTTTGATATAAAGTTTTGATATTGGTGTTTTTATCGGACGATTCACGTTCATACGTCAATCGTCGAGGGTTGTTAGTTATTCTTGCATGCGTAGATCATGGGTTTTAACCCATGTGTGATACGCGTGCCGATTTGGTTTTCGTATGCGATTTCGAATTACAATGTCATGTGATATACATGTAGGTACCCTCGAGTGGGTTCGGAGCAACAAGGATGGGTGTGGCTACATCGACTCCGGCAAGCGAGGATCAATATGAGTAGATATATATCTACGGGGGAAGTCGGGTGGATGGCGTATAGCACCCCCGCAGTTTCGTAAAATAGAACGCGAATGCGTTATGATATATAGTTTATAAGATGTGTTTAATTAGCTAGAAATGCTTTAGAGGACTTGATTGATAGTGTCTTTAGTTAGTTTACTAGTCGCGAACCCTAGAATAGGTTTATACCTACACGCGCATACACATGCTTACATTTTATTACTTGTGCGTATATGGGGATATGTATGTACACACACACACACATGGGTATGGGACTATATATATATATATATATATATATATATATATATATAGACACATACATATAGATGGATTATGAGGATAGTACATGATTTTTGGAGATGAGTCGATGAGTTTGGGCTTGCGGCCATGAGATCGGTGATGTGACATGGTTCGTATTTGAGATACGACATGATATTTTTAGCGGGTCCTTTAGGCGTGGTGTTTTCATACACACGTATGCATATATGTAGATGGTATCAGTACGTACTAGACGTAGATCAGTACCCCCAGATCATGATATATTATAAAAAGGATACCAGATGAATAATGAGATAATATGATATTGACCCGTACCCAGATTTGGGATGTCGTATGATGGATTCACCGTACGAGCTATATTGATGACTGATACGCACTCTTGACTCGAGAATGTCATATTATATAGGGTATCGTATGGGATACTATTGAGGCGGGATCACCGACTATTATATATATATATATATATATATGTATGTATGTATCGACTCAGATTTAGGTGGTTTTTCCTTACCCTTTGATTAGTCTGTTAGTTTAGACCTGTAGTTACCTGTAGACTCGTTTATATTATTTCATATTCATTATTGTTGTGTTTATTATTCAGCTCCCGCATATTATTGCTGTTCGCATCGCATTTGCATGCTTATATTGTATTTTCATATGCCATTATTGAGATCATGCTGTCAGGACACCAGCACCATTACCGATGATGCGTATACTCCACGTACACTTACTTACCGACTCACACACATCATCATCGGTAATTGCCATGTCACGTACACTTTAGTGAATATTATTTCATTGATATAGCCTGCTAGTTGATAGTTGCAATATGTTATCGCTTTCATATGCTAGTTTAACTATTGCACTCATTGCATGATATCAGATGCATTCATATATTCATTGGTTATGCAGTACTTTGAGGTTTTATGCAGATATTCACTGTTTACTTACTCTTGATTTTTGGATTTTCGGATTTTCATGAGATTTCGGGATTTGGAGGAAAACCGCAAGAATATAAATAAACTTCCCTCTCTTTCTTTTTAAAATGCAAGTTGCGGTTTTCTCGTGATGTATGAGTCGTCCACCATGAGTTTTCATGATAGCCGTTGGATTTCGAGACCTGGTTCGAGGAGACGGATGAACCGTCTGCGGGTACATGGTGGACCCGGTATGGTACCCCGGGGCAAGAAGCTCGAGTTGTATTCGATGAGCCCGGCAGGGGCAGACTGCCTACCGGTAATTGTTTGGCGCAGCGGATATCCGGAGGATACCGTTCGTGATCGTGTGATTGTTGATATGGGCCGATCCGGACTGACGGAGCCCGAGGTATTGAGATATTGAGATTTGAGACACTGAGATATTGAGATTTGATGATACAGGCCAATCCGGATAGCCGGAGCCTGAGATATTAAGATATCGAGATTTATGTTTTGTGTCGATGATTGACACTGATTTCTCTGTTGATTTCATTGATGATACTCGATTTATATACATACAGAAATCTCATTAAATAAAGAAAACAGTTGTCTCATTCATGATGTATTCTGTTTCCATTATTAATGCATTCATACATCATATATCTGATATGTTGCTATCTGAGGCACTGACACGAGCACGTGGTATTGCACTTATGTATAGATGGATAAGGATATTTATTTGAGGATATTACTTGATATGATCCAGGATAGCGTCATACATGCGATTTCCGCTCTGTGATATTTTCTACTCATGAGTTGGCAACTTACCCCCGTTGTGCCACAGTTTCTTGCAGGTTTTGCCGTACAGGTTTCATTGCGGCTTTCTGGCACACTGCTTCCTTTCTGGGTGATTGCTTTGGTAGGTGGGTTCACTCGCATCGTGGCCACCCTTGTATATTATTTTCATTGTTGTATCTAGAAACTCCATCAACCAAACTTGTATATTTATTTCAGACTTACAAGCCTGTTTTATATTATTTCGATCTTAGAGTCGCGCGTTGTATTATTATGGGTTTCATGTTATCTTTGAGTTTCCTTTCAGTTTTGATCCTCGCCCTTCGGCGTTGTATATTATATTGCTTGCGTGGTTGTGACCGTTGATTGACGAAGAGCTGCCTCCCGCTTGGGGATGCCTTTTATTATTAATGTATATATTATTCATGTTGTACCCCGTTCGGGGCCAGTATTTACAAAGGAAACTCTGCCGAAATTTTCAGAAAAGACTTGGGATTTTAAAAACGCATAATTCGGCTTATGCTATTTAAACCACTTATTTAAAACCAGTTTTCCTTCATTTTACTATTTATAATGGTTTTAGATTTCTAGGCTTTTGGCTTACTTGAATTAGATGGGGTCTTATAGACTTCATATGATTCAAGGGCCAGTCATGTGCCATTTCGGGTCGTGACAAAGTTGGTATCAGAGCGCTAGGTTAACCTTGGTTCGAGTCTAGGTTTGACTATGCGGAGCCTAGGGCGTTTGTATATATACGGAATCTAGGCTTCACCTTACGGAACTTAGACTTAGTCGATGGGGCATTATACTCGAACTTTCGTCTCATAGGTTGACCTTGGTTGATGGAGTAGGTGACTTCGGTAGAGTGACGTACCGTGTTTATGTTCCGCGGCATACTTACGATACGCTACTCCGCTTAAGAAGCCTTAGGATGTACATTTTCTTGCACAACATTATATTCATTCATGATCTATCCTCATCAATATCGGTTTATAGTTTTGCTGCCACGATTACACAGGCAGAGAGAGCTACGGCTAGAGTTGCGGTCAGCACGAGCTCGTCACGAACGAGGACTGACCAGGGCGTGATTCCAGGGACATACGATTGCATAGAGCGGCGTCGTTTTATTGTGTTTTCGCGCCGTGAGCATTTGATGGATCGCTGTTATGAGATTTCTTGGACGTGCAGATTTGCACCAGAGGATTGAGCCACTGATAGAGGTCAGCCAGAATGTGATGACCATTGATGTATCGCTTATTCATGATGATTGAGGCACTGTTCAGCGTGCAGACGAATGAGCCAGTTGTTGCTGCGAATGACGAGATATCGCTCCAGCTGTTGGAGCTATTGCAGTACGAGTTGTACTTAGAGATATGATAGCAGGTCGCTAGTCACCCGAGGATGAATGACTAGGACATGTGGTTCGTTCGCTTACCCCGATGCGAGGTCATCAGATAGATTGATTCCGGGTAGAGACGAATTCACGCAGGTACGTTGAGAGTCGATGGAGACGATCGAATGTCAGGAGCCCATTTTCCAAGTTTAAAGTATTCAGAGACAAATGCAAGAAATGCTATGGACCCTCTAGAAGAATGAAAACCCTAACTCGACATAATGACCATGTGAAAGCCTTTGAACCTTAGGGTTTACGGCAGTTCCGTGGTGCCATTAGTGAGGCTTGGGTTTGCCCTTCTACGGCTAGTCCACCGGTGCTGTGGTATGTACTCGATACTATTAAACTGTACCCAAGATGTTGAGCTCTTGGGGAATTATGAGGTTTTGACGAATCGATCAAATGGTTCGACTTTATTCGGATGCTATGCGATAGGATGCATTTCTTGGGAGACTCCAGATAAGAGTATAGCCGTTGGAGCACGGTCCATGCATCCACGATGAGATGAGTCCGAAGCAGTCGACATTAGAGAAAAGTGGAGTAAGAGGTTCGTACAAGATCTTGATGAGAGGACGTTCCACTCCGCCGACATCAGAGATGTGACACGCATACAGAAGCGTTATATATGGATATATCTTCCAGAAGGAGTCGCGATGAGGATGCAGCCGTTCTGAAACAAGAAATAGATTTAGTAAAGGACGATGACTTTCGGGCAGTTCGACAGAAACGAGATTCGGGAGAGACCTTGACAGGACCTTTCTAGAATAATTTACGAGAAGACTTGGACCCATGAGCGGTCATTTTACACACACCAAGCAGACCAGAGCTCGGCACCGTCGACGAAACATGTTATCAGTGACCACGACAGTTGGCCAAACATTCTTAGAGGATGTGCTTGAGCGGGACTATTCCGCCATACTTGATTTCGGTATTTTGGGCGATCTATTCGCATGATTTAGTCTTGATGACTGAGTTCATGATATTTGTTTTCGTGCACCATGGTTGCACCCATTGGGTATTCATATTTTGTGCATAGTTATTACGCTTGAGATATGCTTTATACACCGTTGTGTTGATTTATGATTTGTGCACAGTTATTGCACTTAATATCGTTTTTGTGCCTTGGCTGCACATGTTTATGATTTCATGGATTTCATACAGTTGAGTTGATTTTGTGCATATAGTACGCACCCGATTTGGTTTTTGCACTCGGTATAGTTCACATATGCTTGTAGTGCGTTGATACGTATTTTGTGCACCACAGTTGCACCTGATTTCGGTTTGATATCATTAGAGATGTTGATTTTGATTTCATGCCTATGTTATGCATGTGATTTGACTTATGCTTTCGGCATAGTTTTCATGCACTTTTAGTATTTTGATTGGCTTTGTGCACGCTGATGCACATGGTTGTGAGATTATATACCATGGTATACCTGATTTGGATTTGGATTGGAATGTGTTGTATACCGCCGATTTCGATTGTGATACTCGATATTTGTTTTGTGCACCTTGTGTACCTGATTGGATTCTTATGCATATTTGACGCGCTTGGATTGGATTTTGCGCATGTTCGGCGCTTGATATTAGATTTCATGATTTCGTGCATGATGGATGCACTTGATTTGGATTTTCGCGCATGTTGGTCGCATGATATAAGATGCGATTTTGGTGCACACCAGATGCACTAAATCGAGATTCTTTGTGCATATCAGATGCACCTGATTTTGCTGTCAGGCATACACGTTGCCTCTGACAGGTGTTTCGTGCACACCCGTTGCACTTAGATATTGTTTCTGTGCACATGCATGGCACATTCATGGATTTTGATTTCCGTGCGCACCAGACACACGTAGCTTTCATATGCACATTTTGGGATTGATTTCTTATGGAGCAGTACGTTTTTATGATGATTACGATTTGTTTTCGTACTAAGCAGGACTAGTCAGAGGACAGTACCTGGATATATTTTGCATGCATTGATAGTTATCGAAGGGATTTCCAAAAAGAGAGCTATAGTCTCAGTATTTACCTACATGTTTGATATGACATGAAACGTTTAAAACAAGGAAACCCTTCTAAATTGTTTTCAAAACGGCGGGACATGCATATTAAACAAAAGATATATACATATATGGTTATTTTCTTACAATAGACGTCCGCCACTGTGCAGTGTTATGCGCATCACAGAGCAACATGAAAGGGTTGGCATGCATTTCCTTCAGATGTTTACATGTATAGATTTGATGTTTACATGCATAGTTTTGATGTATATCATATTGGTTTCGTTTTGGATTTGACATTTGTGTCTTCATCATGACTCCGATGATTGCGGGATGCTTGACAGAGTTTTGTTTTTAAGTTATCTGCTCATTGTTCATGCACATGCATTGCGCTACGATGCGTTTTATGTATTGATGATTTTGGAGCCCCGGCGACTTGGACTTTTTCCTGAAATGTTTTAGTATTTGAGGGGTTAAATTTAAATTCAGGGACCGAATTTCTTTAAGGGGGGATACTGTAACATTTCAGAAAAATAAAATATTATTTTTGGCAATTTTTATAATTAAATAATAAATATATTGAATATTTTAATATTTCGGTATAATTAAATACCGATAAATTGGGAAAATTATGGAAAATTATAGAAATTACTGAAATGAGGGTGCTTTATCTGATTTAAGCAAAACGTGAAATTTTATGATTTATTATACACTATTTTAATGCTAATCGCGATTAGATATCGCTAAACGCGCATTAAACGTGTTTTGTGCACATGACAAGCACATGTTATTTTAACACTTATTACATTTTTTATCATGGTTTTTTCTCATTTTTCATGCATGGTTTGTGTTTAAATGAAAAGAGAAAAGATAACAAAAGAAAAGAAAAGAAAAGAATAAAGAATGAGGGATGAGCATAAGAGTGAGAGGGTGAGGGGTCAACCATTGGTCATGGCACTTAGCTCCCTTCATTTTTTTTCCTTCATCTCTTTTCCCTCCTCCATCACCATGGCAGCCCTCTTCCTCTTCCCTCCTCCATCACCTCAAAACACCACCAAAACAACCTCAAAACCTCATCCCCACTTCATTAAAAATGTGCACAAGCTCACAAGCTACATTTTGGACCAAGAAAGCAAGAATTTTGGACACTTGGGGCAACTCAAGAAAATTCTTGAGTTGTCAAATGAGGTAATTTCTGAACCATTAGTGTAGTATTTGGTTTACTTTAGCTTCCATACATGTTTAGAAGCGATTAGGCGATGTTTAGTGAGATTTGGAAATTCTAAGTTTAGGGTTAAGGTTTGAATTGAATTGTGATAGTGTAATTGAGATTAGTAGTGACCTTGAACCCCCTTTAATGATATCATATTGGACTGAAACCTGAGATAGAACCCCAAACCCCAAACCTAGAAACCCCGATATCGGGAATTTGTGGAATTTGTGTAGGGAAATTGATATCTGCTAACACTCGGGGACCTGGAAAATTATTTAGCATACACAGTGAGTCATGCAGGCACCTAGGAAGCTACTACAGAGACCCGAGCCCCAACCCCCTAGCTAAGGCCGCAAATTTAATCGTTCTGGCCGCAATTTGCGGCCACAGTAGGGGCAAATTGGTCAGTTTTTGTTCTATGGCTCCTTTATCAGTAAAATAGATCCTCCATATATGCAAAATTGGCTAATTTGACTTAGGTTAAAATCTGGAGATGTTTTCAAAGTTGCTGCTTTATGTTTCGTGTTATTTTGATATAAAGTTTTGATATTGGTGTTTTTATCGGACGATTCACGTTCATACGTCAATCGTCGATGGTTGTTAGTTATTCTTGCATGCGTAGATCATGGGTTTTAACCCATGTGTGATACGCGTGCCGATTTGGTTTTCGTATGCGATTTCGAATTACAATGTCATGTGATATACATGTAGGTACACTCGAGTGGGTTCGGAGCAACAAGGATGGGTGTGGCTACATCGACTCCGGCAAGCGAGGATCAATATGAGTAGATATATATCTACGGGGGAAGTCGGGTGGATGGCGTATAGCACCCCCGCAGTTTCGTAAAATAGAACGCGAATGCGTTATGATATATAGTTTATAAGATGTGTTTAATTAGCTAGAAATGCTTTAGAGGACTTGATTGATAGTGTCTTTAGTTAGTTTACTAGTCGCGAACCCTAGAATAGGTTTATACCTACACGCACACACACACATGCTTACATTTTATTACCTGTGCGTATATGGGGATATGTATACACACACACACACACACATGGGTATGGGACTATGTACACACACACACACATGGATTATAAGGATAGTACATGATTTTTGGAGATGAGTCGACACATGGATTATGAGGATAGTACATGATTTTTAGAGATGAGTCGATGAGTTTGGGCTTGAGGCCATAAGATCGGTGATGTGACATGGTTCGTATTTGAGATATGACATGATATTTTTAGCGGGCCCTTTAGGCGTGGTGTTTTCATACACACGCATGCATATATGTAGATGGTATCAGTACGTACTAGACGTAGATCAGTACCCCCAGATCATGATATATGATAAAAAGGATACTAGATGAATAATGAGATAATGTGATATTGACCCGTACCCAGATTTGGGATGTCGTACGATGGATTTACCGTACGAGCTATATTGATGACTGATCCGCACTCTTGACTCGAGGATGTCATATTATATAGGGTATCGTATGGGATACTATTGAGGCGGGATCACCGACTATTATATATATATATATATATATATATATATATATATCGACTCAAATTTAGGTGGTTTTTCCTTACCCTTTGATTAGTCTGTTAGTTTAGACCTGTAGTTACCTGTAGACTCGTTTATATTATTGCATATTCATTATTGTTGTGTTTATTATTCAGCTCCCGCATATTATTGCTGTTCGCATCGCATTTGCATGCTTATATTGTGTTTTCATATGCCATTATTGAGATCATGCTGTTAGGACACCAGCACCATTACCGATGATGCGTATGCTCCACGTACACTTGCTTGCCAGCTCACACACATCATCATCGGTAATTGCCATGTCACGTACACTTTAGTGAATATTATTTCATTGATATAGCCTGCTAGTTGATAGTTGCAATATGTTATCGCTTTCATATGCTAGTTTAACTATTGCACTCATTGCATGATATCAAATGCATTCATATATTCATTGGTTATGCAGTATTTTGGGGTTTTATGCAGATATTCACTGTTTACTTACTCTTGATTTTTGGATTTTCGGATTTTCATGAGATTTCGGGATTTGGGGGAAAACCGCAAGAATATATATAAACTTCTCTCTCTCTCTTTTTAAACTGGAAGTTGCGGTTTTCTCGTGATGTATGAGTCATCCACCGTGAGTTTTCATGATAGCCGTTGGATTTCGAGACCCGATTCGAGGAGCCGGATGAACCGTTTGCGGGTACATGGTGGACCTGGTATGGTACCCGGGGCAAGAAGCTCGAGTTGTAGTCGATGAGCCCGGCAGGGGCAGACTGCCTACCAGTGATTGTTTGGCGCGGCGGATATCCGTAGGATACCGTTCGTGATCGAGTGATTGATGATATGGGCCGATCCGGACTGACGGAGCCCGAGGTATTGAGATTTGAGACACTGAGATATTGAGATTTGATGATACAGGCCAATCCGGATAGCCGGAGCCTGAGATATTAAGATATCGAGATTTATGTTTTGTGTCGATGATTGACACTGATTTCTCTGTTGATTTCATTGATGATACTCGATTTATATACATACAGAAATCTCATTAAATAAAGAAAACAGTTGTCTCATTCATGATGTATTCTGTTTCCATCTGTAATGCATTCATACATCATATATCTGATATGTTGCTATCTGAGGCACTGACACGAGCACGTGGTATTGCACTTATGTGTAGATGGATCAGGATATTTATTTGAGGATATTACTTGATATGACCCAGGATAGCGTCATACATGCGATTTCTGCTCTGTGATATTTTCTACTCATGAGTTGGCAACTCACCCCCGTTGTGCCACAGTTTCTTGCAGGTTTTTCCGTACAGGTTTCATTGCGGCTTTCTGGCACACTGCTTCCTTTCTGGATGATTGCTTTGGTAGGTGGGTTCACTCGCATCGTGACCACCCTTGTATATTATTTTCATTGTTGTATCTAGAAACTCCATCAACCAAACTTGTATATTTATTTCAGACTTAGAGGCCAGTTGTATATTATTTCGACCTTAGAGTCGCGCGTTGTATTATTATGGGTTTCATGTTGTCTTTGAGTTTCCTTTCAGTTTTGATCCTCGCCCTTCGGCATTGTATATTATATTGCTTGCGTGGTTTTGACCGTCGATTGACGAAGAGCTAGCTCCCGCTTGGGGATGCTTTTTATTATTCATGTATATATTATTCATGTTGTACCCCGTTCGGGGCCAGTATTTACAAAGGAAACTCTGCAGAAATTTTCAGAAAAGACTTGGGATTTTAAAAACGCATAATTCGGCTTATGTTATTTAAACCACTTATTTAAAACCAATTTTTCCTTCATTTTACTATTTAAAATGGTTTTAGATTTCTGGGCTTTTGGCTTACTTGAATTAGATGGGGTCCTATAGACTTCATATGATTCAAGGGCCAGTAATGTGCCATTTCGGGTCGTGACATAAGTGGGGTGTAAAAAGCTTACTTGATCCCTCTGTGATGAGGGTTTATATAGCGGCGGCAGCGCACAGCAGCAGGCGCGAGAATCTCGCCGGCAGTTACGCTTTCGATGTCACGCCCGCGTAAAGTATGGATCGCCCATTAATGGGGATCGTGATGGCATGGAATGTGGGATGTTTCCGGCAGAGAATCAGCGCATTGCGAGATTTGCGGAGTGGCGCTTACGCCTGTAAGTGGTGGAGTTAGTCGGTCGGAGGAACCGAGGAAGATGGCCTCGGTGGGAGAGCTCGGGAACAAGCGGGAGGGCCGAGCTATCTTGGTCTTGTGGTAGCTCGAAGGCGAGCTGAGAGGCCGAAGATGCCAATTTGTAGGAGGCTCTGAGGTGAGCCAGCTTGTACTTGCAGGTCGAGTACAGGGGTGGCTTAGTCGGCCCCTGTGGGCCCTTTCTTCTGAGTTCTGGGACACGTTATATGTCACGTGTCCTGATCTTGGAGATCGCCAATATTGAGCATCATCATTAGCCCCGTACTCTTGTCCCGACCAGCTAGCGGGTCGGGTCAGGAGTAGACTGTCGGGCCGCCCGGGATGAGCTCCCTCCTAAAATTTCGTCGGGACGCATCCCCGGGCCATTAGCTGTCTTTTCTGCCAGCGAATCAGAGCGAGATTTCTGCATTTAAGGAAGGTGCACCGGTTCGAGCATCCTGCCACTGAAGCGACGGTCCATGTGTCAAGCGTCGGTTGGCCGACACGACGTGTGCAGACTTGCGGCGTCTGATGGGGTGCGGTCTAGTGTGGGAACGACAAGTGAAGCAATTGGAGCCGTTGGACGCAAGGAGGCGTTTTGGCGGGAGATGAAGGGCGCCGTTGGATGAGGTCGTTTGCGGTGATAAATAGGGGTGGGGCCCTCTCCAGGTCCCCTACTCCTTCATATTTCCCTGCTCTAAGTCCTGGTTGCTCGGCGCTCGTCTTCTTTCTTCCGCTTTCATTTCCCGAGGATCCCTCTTCTCAAGGTTAGATGTTTTCTTTCGTAGAGTCTGTAGATGTCATAGGAGTAGGTTTTAGGGACCCTTTAGTTGAGCCTGAGCCTTCCCGGGGAGCAGGGGTCGGATCTTCTTCCCGGGATCGTGCGGCGGGGGCAGCCCCCGGGGAGGAGGCCGTAGATGCTGCCCCCGGCGCGTCGTGTTGGGTGAGGCATGAGGACGAGCTCGCCAATGCTCAGGCTCGCTTCTACATCCCCTCACGTTATACGCTTCGTCTGGCCAAGGAGGGAGAGAAGGCAGACCAAGTACGGGGTAGGGAGATCGCCCTGTACTTGGAAACTTTTTGGGGTGGAATGCGCCTGCCCTTCTCTCCCGCGGTCGTCGAAGCGCTGAACTTCTTTGGGTTAGCCCCTGGCCAGTTAGTGCCAAACTCATGGAAGATTCTCCTCGGGTTCCTGATCCGCCTGAAGTTACAGGCGGTTCCCTTCAGCCTCTCCCTCCTCGATTCTTCCCTCGTTTTCAAAAATCATCCTGGGGCTCGAGCGGGCGACCCGAGGTGGGTCTACCTCTCTTTCAGAAAGCGATAGGGGGGCGCCGTCGGGACAGGGGTTGTGTCCCTGCCTTCTTCCATTCACGACTGGAAGAAGAAGTTCTTCTTCGTTTCCCCTCCCGAGGGCGAGGATTGGCCTGTGCCTACCAAGTGGTCGAGGGAAAAATGCTTGTCGGGGAACCAGTCCAATGACCCCACCGCAGTGAGAGTGGCGTCGTGGGAGCCCATTCCCCGATTTGACGTGCTGCTGTCCGAGAGGGTCTTGAGTTGGGCCGGGCTCAGCCCCGTTGAGTTCGTCGGTAAGTTAGGCTTGCTATTTGGCTTTTATATTACATGTGTTGCTGATTTCTTTGCATTTGGTTTTGTGTAGGACCTATGGATATGGACTCGCTCTGATCCTCCATGCGCCAGCTGAGGAAGGTCGTGAAGGCTGGAGGCGCCAGCTCTTCTCGTGTGAAGCCTTCCCCGGCTCCCTCTCCTCCGGTGGTCGCGTCCTGTGAGCATTCGGGGGCGGATCCCGCCCCGGGGCCTAGCAGAGTGTCGAGCCGGAAGCGGGCTCGGATTCTGGAGGACCCGGTCTCGGAGGAGGAGATCGGCTCTCCCTCGGAGCCGCTCAAGAGGGGTTCCCGGAGGTCTTCCCGGGGCTCTCCCTCACCGATCATGGTGGAGGAAGGAGGCCTCCAGTTCGCGATGCCCTCGGGGCTATGCGTCGCGGATAGCCTGCTTCATGAAATAGAGAAATCGGTCGGGGGTATGGTCCCCGGAGGGACCTTCAGGGCCCAGATGGCATCCATCGCCCAGGAATCCGTGCAGGTAAGTGTTTGGTGTTTTGTGAGATTCGGTGCCTCCTTCGTCTTTCTGATCTCTTTCCTATCTTTCAGGTTCTCCAGCACATTGCCCTCGCCCTACGCATGGAGGCCGAGGTGATAGCCCCGGCGATGAAGGCTGTGGGCCAGCTCGCCTCGCTAGAAGAGAGCTCCAAGTGGGAGCTGGAGACGGTGATGGCGAGGGTTGCCGCCTTGGAGGGCGAGGTGGAGGCCGGGAAACGGGAGGTTGCCCGGTACCGTGAGGCCGCCGAGGCCAAGCTTGAGGACGCTCAGGTGCTCGCCGGCAACCTGAAGAAGACGGTAAAGACCCTCCGAAAGGAGCTGGGGGCGGCGGCCGAGTCGGCGAAGTCGGCCGACCTGAGAGCGGCGAAGTTGGCCTACCTCTCGGCGGCAAAGGCGGTGAAGGACTACAAGAAGTCGAAGGACTTCTATGATGACCTGGCCGTGGTCACATATAACAACCGAGTTCATTTATACCAATTCCAGTTCCCGTATTTACTTATCTGTGGTGTTTTCTTGATTTAACGGGTTTTGGGTGCGAATGGTATTTTTACATTTTACATTGCATTCGACCCGACCCGCTTGCTTGAACCTGTTTGATTCATATTTATAGATTAACTTGACTTGTTATATAGACACGTGCATCTCATGTATACTGCATACTGACATTTTACCTGGCATTGCATCTTTTACCATATAACATTTTAGGTCATGTAAAATAAATTAAAATTGCATTTCATAGCCTGCATGATACCCCTAACCCCGTGGTAGCATCCGCGCATCTTGTTATCGTCCCGTTCAGTGAAACGAACGTGTTTGGATGGCTACGCGCATGTACGTGCATCCGTTCTTGGGGGTATGCATTTTCGTTACCTGAGCATTCATTTTGAATTTTGAAAGTCGCACATATTTTTCGTATTTTAAATCTGAATTTTTTAGACCCGAGCCGGGCGCGTTTTGAAATATTTTTGTATTCCGCCAAAATTCAATTTATTTAATTTTAAAATTTAGTTTAAATATTTTCATACGATTTCTTTAACAAACTGAAACCTCTTATCTAAAATTTTAAATCTAAAAATCTTTTAAAATTTTTAATCTAATTTCCTAATAAACCAACAACCCCTTTCTCTCTCTCTCTCTCCTCTGCATATATATATATATATATATATATATATATATATATATATATATATATATTATTTATTTAATTTTTCTTTCCTTATTTAATACACAAGCTCTTCTTCTTACTTCTTTCTTCTTTCTTTTTCTTGATCTTGTTTCTTGATTCCGGTGATCACCGCCGGAGCCGTGCTCTTCGCTGACGATCCGAGTGATCCAGTGAACGTACCTGACTTGCGTGATCACCCTCGTGCGTTGTTTGGAACCGTTCCGTGTACCGTGCGCGCGTCGCGACATTTCGCCGACGAAGGACGTTCCGTACACATCCGTTCTTGTTCCGTCTAGGCAAGTTAATCTTGCTACATGCTACATAATTAATTTTATACCTGTTTAAATAAATACCATACCTATAGTTTAAATCTAGTACCCCATGTTTAATTTTTTAACGTTTCGATGTTCCGTTTGCATCCGTTTATATCATTTTAAATCTAGATCATGAAAACTTATCTTGTGACATACTAGATTACATTATACTGCATCCATATCATTTAAAAACTATATCGTCGTAATATTTCTTATTATTATCTGTAATTAGTTTATAATCTGCATTTTATAATGTTATACATTTGAAAATATTATAGTTTACACATGAAACGTCGTTGCAAAGCGGATACGACAAATCTGAAATTTACTGTACACTTTACCTTATAAAATTCATTATAAATCATAGAAAAATTACTAGTATACGTTCTTTAGTTTGTTACGAAGATAACTCAGAATACTATAACTATATGAAATATTTACTTTCAAAATAAATTGTTTAAATAACATAAAATGCAAATGAATATGTCTTTAAACTGCTGTCCAGGGAAATTCCATCAGCAAACTTTCAACTTCGGATGTTCATAGCTTTTTGTAGGGACAACCTGAGATGTTTATACTTATAAAAATGAAAACCTTATTGAATTATATTTGTTTTGGTATAAGACACGTCCCTTTTAGAGAACGTTCGTTATTTTTAAGCTATTTTACAAATCAGGGTGACGCTGAATTTCTGAACGGAACTTTCTTGTGCATGGTTAATCAATACCACTTTTATAGTTATTAATAGGCTTGAATATGTTATCCATGTTAATATTATTATATCAATATCTATTTAATAAATAATAGTGCTTGTGTTTTAATATTCAGCAAATTTTACCAATTTACAATTTTATAGTATCCGTATGTATCCGTACGGTTTATTACATATTTAGTTGCACGCCGAGACCATATTATTTCATTTTACTGTTACATTAGTATCCCATACTTGATCTTGTGCATCCTGCATAGTCATGATATAATCCCTGATAAATATTTGTGCATCCATACTTTACCGTGCATCCGTACTTGTTACAGTTTTAGTATGAGTATCCGCTTGACACATGTGCACTACCTGTTATGACCTGACATACCACTGCTTCACTTGATACCTGATACACCACTACTTGACATGACTTGATATATGTACACTACCTGACTTGACCTGATGTACCATAGCTTGACCTGTTACCTGATCTTGTTACTAATGCCAACAACCTTGACATGTTGTCCCTACGGACATTGCTGTTGTCTATCCAGACAAACTTGTACCTGCTTGATCCTGTGTTGGCATTAACTCCAGATTTATTAATACCTGACTTGAACATATAACTTGTGGGTATGGGGAAATCAATGATGAAATCCTGACTTGTAACTCGACAGTTGCTTGCTTATACTGATCAGTTTTAGAGGCTAGGCCCGCCTCGTGACGATGCTGCTGACATCGTTGGTCTGTACTCCTTTCCTGTTAGTGCCTAGCGGTACGTCTCGGTTTCAGCCCGAGAGTCTTATACCGTGGTCCCGGGCATGCACAGGATACTATTGAGTTACATCGATGATTCATCAAATTGATTTCAAAGCTTTAGAGTAGAAAACCTAATAGAACAGTTTAGTTTACTCACTGCACACTACCATTCACTGCCCTGACTTATATTACTGTTACACATGTTTTATCACTCATGATTATATTTGCATTGCTTGTTACCCTGTTTGCACTTTATTACTTGATGACATGACGCGCTGACGTCTGGGTTTTGCATGGCCCAGATTCTGTACCTTTGCTGCAGTCCGAGCAGGAGTACTTCAGCCAGCGGGCTGAGCAGTGAGGTTTCTGTATTAGTTAGTTCTTTTATTTTCTGCATTTTATTCTTGATGTGAGCCCGCATTATGGGACGTACATTCCAGTTATTTTGTATTGGATCTTTTGCTTCCGCACTTTTATTATTCTTGACCCATGTTATCTTGGCTTATGGACATGTATTAGATAGTTACATTTTGTTCTTGATATCTCTACAGCCGTAATGTGACTGTGGATGGATACTTCCTACCCATAGGTAGCATGGTTGGCTATGTCACGTGCCCAATTTAGCGTACTCTGGGAAGCGGGGCGTGATACCACAACCCTCATCTGGCATGAGGCCCTTGACGCCGTTAAGGCCCGGATACCGGAGTTCGCCGACGAAGAGCTCCGGGCCAAATACCCCCTCGTGGACGCCGATGAGCAGGGGAAGGAGATTCCTGACGAGAAAGTCGCCGAGAACCCAGCTCGTCTCGCGGTGGATGTCGAGGACCCCGAAGCCGCGCCTGGCCCCGAGGCCTAAAGCCCCCGTCTTCCTCCTCTTTTTATTTTGTTGTTTCTAGAATTTTTGTAAGGCTCCAGGCATTTTGTAAGGCTGGGGAGCCCAAAATACCCTTTGTAAAGACTTTTCTTTTGGTAATAAAACTTTTTTTTTTGGTTTCATCGGTTTGCACTTTATCTTCTTTTTATGAAGAATGCTTGTGAAATATCTCTGCTTGCACTGTTGGGCTTCCATGTCAGATCGGCCATCTGTCTAGCGATCATTCGTCGAGTTGATTTCGATCACTCTCCAAGCGTGCCAAGCGCTGCTGGGAAGGAGGCATCTCCATGGCCCCGAAGTCGAGGGGAGATCGCTCAGACTTGGATAGACCTGACGCTCTTTGTTGGGGCCTCGGATCCTCTGCATGTGACGGGCAGAGGGCTGTCCGCCGTATTTGTGCCGAGCATGAATGGGAAGCTGCTCGATTGCCCCTTGGCTAGGGCCTTTGACTTCTGGCGTTGCGGGCAACGACCACTAGCTGGGGATGGTCGAGCGAGGGTCAGGCTCGACTGCCTCTGGGAGGACTTTGGATCCTTAGCGTTGGAGGGGCTGTAAGAAGCCTACTAAGGATGACCGCGCAGTGAAGCTGCGCGGTTGCCTCTTGGCGAGGGCTTTGATCTCTGGAGTCGTGGGTAGGCAACTACCAGCCTAGGATGGCCGAGCGGGGTAGCCGCTCGGATGCCTCTTACGAGGGCTTCGATCCCTGGCATCATGGGTAGGGAGCGACCGGCCGGAGATGACCGAGCAGGGTAGCTGCTCGGTTGCCTCTTGCGAGGGCTTTGATCCTTCAGGACGGGGACCGAGTAGGGTTACTGCCCAGTGCCTCTTGGCGAGGACTTTGATCCCTGTCGTTTGTGGTAGGAAGCTACCAGCCGGGGATAGCCGAGAAAGGACTCGACTGCCTCTGGGAGGACTTTGGTCCTTAGCGCGGGAGGGGCTGTAAGAAGCCTACCAAGAACCCTTGGCCAGGCAGGGTTACTGCCTGGTGCGTCTTGGCGAGGGCTTTTGTCCTGAAGGATAGCCGAGCGAGGGATCCTCGGGCTCGACTGCCTCTGGGAGGGCTTTTGATCCTTGTCGGTCGTGGTAGGAAGTTACCCGCCGGGGATAGCCAAGCAGGATAGCTGCTGAGCTGCCTCTAAGGAGGACTTTGATCCTTAGCATTGGAGGGGCCTTAGGAGGCCAGCTAAGGATAACCGGGCAATGAAGCTACGCGGTTGCCTCTTGACGAAGGCTTTGATCCCTGGCGTTGCGAGTAGGGAAGCTACCGGCCAGGGATAGCCGAGCAGGGAAGCCGCTCTGCTGCCTCTATGGAGGACTTAGACCCTTAGCGTTGCAGGGGCTATGTGAGGCCTGCTAAGGATATCCGGGCAGTCAAGCTGCGCGGTTGCCTCTTGGCGAGGGCTTTGATCCCTGGCGTTGCGAATAGGGAAGCTACCGGCCAGGGATAGCCGAGCAGGGAAGCCGCTCGGCTGCCTCTATGGAGGACTTTCATCCCTAGAGTTGGAGGGGCCTTGGGAGGCCTGCTAAGGATATCCGGGCAGTGAAGCTGCGTGGTTGCCTCTTGGCAAGGCCTTTGATCCCTGGCGTTGCGAGCAGGGAAGCTACCGGCCAGGGATAGCCGAGCAAGGTAGCTGTTCGGTTGATTCTTCATGAGGTTTCTCCTGACCATCCAGTTACAGGTATGGGGAACAGGAACGGTCGCGACGAACATGCGCGTAGCATGCGCATTGAATGTAGGGGGAGGCGAAGCGCTAGGGTCGCGTCGTTTCGATTCCGCCAGAGAAGGCTCAATGATCGCTGTGCTCTCCACATTTAAGCAGCATACGCCATTATTCGAAGAGGTGGACGGATAGCACCAATTAGCATCTGCCCCTAAATCCAGGCAAGACGGACCTACACGGTCGCGTCCCAGTTTTCGGCGGAGAACGGATTCTGGCACGCCCGGTGGGACCTTTTCCTTTTTCCACTCCACACTTCGTGTGTCGTGTTTCACGAACGAATCGCGGTTTGTTATGATTGTCCCTGGATTCGAGGTACTAAGATTTGGTGTCTTGCTCCGTGCAGAAAACAGGAGATCAATGGCTTCAAACTGCACTCATTGCAACAACTCCCACTCCATCCTCGCCGGAGGAGTGACCTACGGGCCTCAAGCGGCCTCCATTTTCAAGATGCCAGTGGAACAGGTAACTCAGGCCACCACTGGGCTGTTCTTTGGGACCATGCTCCAACCAATGAGCTTCAATGCCCCTCTGCCGTTGCAAGAAGCCCCGAAGAGCTCGGTCTTTAATCGGCTCACAACTACCGCGGCCCCTCTCAGCGGGTCGTCCAACTCCAACGCCTCAGTCTTTGACAGACTGGGCCAAAACTCATATGGGCCCATGAAGAAGCCTGCAATACCAGAAAGGGTTATCACAAAAAGGATAGCCATTCCTGCTCTCGAAATCGTCAAAGCGGCTTTTCCTGCCAAAGGATCGGTCTTCACAAGACTAACTGTTTCAGCTCCCATTTCAGGCGAAATTATCAAGGCTGCTTCACCTGCTCGGAAGCCTGCTTTCGATAGGTTGGCCATCCCCACTCAGCGGACGTTAGTCTTCAACAGGTTGACAACGACAACTTTTGATCAAGACAGGGGGCATGAGGAAACCACCCCCGTAGCTGAGATAATTCCAACTGCAAGACACGCTCGACGTCGCCACTGGCGCCAAGTGAGGAAGGCTGGGAGCAATTCCCCTTCCGGACTGACTCTGCCGGCTCCAACGGTGGAAGTTGATGCTGCTGTTCCAACGGGGAACAACTTTGAACCGCTAAGGAGGGTGCGTAAAAACTCTCCGACTGCCGTGCTGAAGAGATCTCCTCCACCTGTAGAGAAAGCCCCAAAGGCGAAGCTGGAGCAGCCCCCTCAGCGGCTGTCCTCTAAAATTTACAAAGTTTGGCGACAGGTTCAGGAATCGGTGATTGATCAAGGTTACTCTCGCCGACAGAAAAAGGTGAAAGTTCAGCGAGAAGAGAACCATCCTGTCAAGCCACAAAAGGTGTCGTCTACCTGGGTGCCCTTTGCAACGGCCCCCTCAGCTTCGACCGTCCACAAAAGAAGAAGGTCGGAGAAGATCCCTGCGCCTTTGGCAAATTGCAAAGACACTGGATCTAAACGCCCCAAGTCTGGGGGCATGGTGGTGCACACCGTCTATATGGCATCCGGAAAAGAGGATAGCCGTATCTCCACAGGGCCAAAAGAATGCTCGGAAACGTCATCAGAGCAACGTCAGGAACAGGAAACTGATGCTGAATTCCTTCGGAGAATGCTTGAGAAGAAGGACAAAGAGGCCGCGGAACAAGTGGCCAATATAAAACAAATGGCCCTTCTGTTCCAAGATATGGTGGGCATGATGATCCAGCCGGACCCTCCAGCCGAAGATCCTCCAGTAATAATTGAAGATGATAGAGGAGAGACATCAAATCCTCTGTCGGCTCTGTCAACAGCCAAGGAAGAGACAATCTCCAAAGCTGCCCTAGATGATTATATCGCTCAGCAGATACAAGCTCACCAGTTGAATGAAGCGGCTGGGTAAGTTGTTAAAACTGGACGACCCTATCCGGGTTGGTATGACCAAATAAAGTACCCGCCAGGATATACGATCCCTAAATTCCATGTATATAAAGGTACGGGCAATCCCCACCAGCATGTCGCCCAGTTCAGGGCTCTATGTGGCAACACTGGAGGTGACAATAAACTGCTACTTCGCCAGTTCGTCGGTAGCTTATCAGAGACAGCGTTCGAATGGTACTCTGAACCGCCCAACGACTCCGTCAAAACCTTTACAAAGATGGAGCTGCTATTCACCTAACTTTTTGCGAGCGCTAGCGAACGTACCCCAATCACGGCACTGATCAATGCCAGGGTGAAACCGGGAGAAACTTGGGTCCAGTACGCAATACGGTGGCGGAATCTATGGTCGAAGTGCGAACGGCACATCGAAGAGGCTCCTGCGGTAGGCATATTCATGGGTACTCTCGACCCTCAAGCGACCATTTCCCAATTCATGATGTTCTTCAAGACAACTACTTTTCAGGCCTTGATTGACAAGCTGGCCCAAATGGACCAGATGGGTTATAGGCCTTCCTCTTCAAAGACGGAGCTTTGGAATAAAAAGAGCAAAGGGAAAGCAATCTTCTTCGCCAACGCTCAACAACAACCGAGTGGCCCGAGACCGGTTGTTCGCCAAAGCAACAAGCGGCAATCCCTCAACGAGAAGTTGAGACCTCCTTACTCATTTCCCCAGGATAAAACAAGGAAACTGTTTGAACTGGCAGTGCGCAATGGGCTCATTACTCTACCGGAGTCGAGACACCCACCGCAACCGAACGGTGTCAACGATCCTAATTATTGCCCCTACCACCGAGTATTGGGCCATCCGATCGACGAATGCTACGTCTTCAAAAGCTGGGTTGAAGACCAATACCAACAGGGCAAGTTCGCGCTATCCGAAAACTGGAAGGTGAACCCGCCACAACTACATGCTCTAAAAAAGATGGACATGCCGGGGGCATCGTGCTCATTCATAGAGAAAGTTCCGTGGGAAGTTTTTCTTTCGGCAAAAACTAAAAAAATGCTGAAAGATCTTCAAACATGTCCGGCGATCAGGTGGAAAAGTCCGCAAGAACCGGAGATTATCGAGGGGATGCTGAAACCATGCCCAACATTGGGAGTTAATAGTGATGGTGGACAAAACATTCAGGCCCAGCCGTCAAAGTCTTCGAAAAAAAAGAAGAAGACCAAAAAGCCCGCGCAGTTTAATGACAAGCGCACGGACTTGCAAAAGCATATCGACGCGCTGGAGAAATACAACCAAAAGGCGCGAACCCCAGTCAAACTCCAAGAATTTCTCAACCATATCCTGGAGGTCGGAGATAGAGACAATGATGAGGGAGACAACTCGTCACAGGAACCAGAAGATTATGTGGCAAGTTGCCACATGATCTCTCATTCGTCACTAAATAACAAAGAAGCTCACTCGGCAGCAAAAGATAATGTAGAGGAGCTGGGGGCAGGATCGAAGCCAAAACCCTTGGAACCGTCTGACGAAATGATCGACTAGCTACTGAACGAAGCCCGTCAGAAAAGCAAAGCCAATCGAGAGCGTGAACTGGCTATATTCAAAAAAGCCAAACGCCAACGACTGGATGAAAATGTCGAGGCACCCTAACCGGATCGAAGCATCCCTATCGCCAGCAAAAGCAATTTAAAGTAAGGAAACGATTCGCTAGGGTCCTGTCAATAGGAACGAAGTTGCCTTCTTTCAGAGAAAATTCTCCTGGCGGTATACATCTTGATAAAGCGGACATACATCCTAACTTCTGTTTATACCATCAGAGGATTGCACACCCTATCGAGGAGTGCATAGCCTTTAAAAACTGGTGGCAGGGATATGTTGCCCACTGACAACACGTTCAACGAGTGAAGCACAAGGCTCGTCGGGAACAGAAAAACATGACAGATGAGCGCAAAAGAGCCGCTGGCAACTGTCACATAGTCGACACCAAGGGATCGCAAGTTGTCACCTTTGGAAGCGACTCTGACGAAAAAATCGCCCTCAGCCCTCTCTTTAAGGAATCCACCTCCGACATAAAAGATGCGAAGATTTGCGAGAAAATCTAGCTGCGTAATCGTATGTTGCCCGAAAAATCTCGGACCTATGACCGAAACGTCGTTAAACTACTTCAAACCCGCGGCATCCCCAGGCTGACGCGGTAAAAAAAAGAAAGGTACGTCCATAAGCAAAATGGGCACGGATGAAAACCCGAAAGGGCTCCGTGAGTAAGAACAATGGGACTACCGGCGAATTTTGTGAAAACCCAAAAGGGCGCAATCTCGTTAAAAGACACTTGCAAGGTCCTCTCGACCCTGTAAGGAGAAACTACCTGCGTGAGATCCTTATGACTCACAAAGGAGAAACACACTTAGGGATCCCCACGATTCCTAAGGAGCAATTACACTTGCGAGATCCTCACGACTCGTAAGGAGAACCCTCTTATGAGACCCTTACGGCTCATAAGATTCAAAAGCCTTAAGTTACAGGGATCTGAACCTGTTCTTAAGCCATCACAACCCACAGACTGCCCTACAAGCGGTTCAATGTTGACCCTTGTATACAATCCACGGGCACGAATAAACACTTCCCTAACAGAGTCCCACCAGCGACTAGGTATATGCTCACACGGTGAACAAACCCTTGTAAGTCCTCTCGACTTATAAGGAGAAAACACTCTTGTAAGATCCTTACGACTTATAAGAGAACATACACTTAAGAATCCTCATGATTTTTAAGGAGAAAATTCACCTACGAGATCCTCCTGACTCGTAGGGAGAAATACCTTTATGAGACCCTTACGGCTCGTAAAGTCAAAAGCCTTAGTCGACAGTATCCTAACCTTATTTGCTAAGCCATCTTTGTTCGAATCAACAAAGGCAAATGATGATTCTCTCCTGGCAATGTCCCAGTGGTAGCGATGCTGATGCCTAAATCGGTATCAAATTCTAAGCCCTTTCACGGCAAATGATGATTCGCTCCTGGCAATATTCCAGTCGCAGCGATGCTGATACTGGGATTGGTACCAGATTCCAAGTTCCACACCCGCGATAAAAAAACAGCGAGCCAAAAATGTATATAAAATAGCCGAAATGATGGGGGAACTTGCAAAGAAATCAGCAAGTAAAAATATATGCAAACAAAATAGCCGAAATGGTTGGGCAACTCGCAATAAAAAAAAGCGAGTAAAAAGAAAAAATAGCCGAAATGATCGGGCACTGCGAAAAATAGCCAAAATGATTGGGCAATCGTGACTTTCGCGATATAAAAAGCTGAAATGATAGAGCATCGCAGGAAAAAAATAAAAGAATGAAACTTTTTGCCCTACAGGTGAGATCACATCGATCCCTGTATACAATCCAGGGGCACAAACAAAGAGGGAACCATACCTTCCCACCAGGCTCCATCAGAAAGCGAATCCAAATCTCAACGGTTCATAGACAACCTAGAGACTCGACATTTGTCGCAATATTGCAACACAATGTCAACAAACGAAGCAAAGGAAGATCCCTAGCTTCAGGGTCTCGACGTCAACATTGACAACTTAGAGATCAACACCGGCATTCTTCCTCCCTCCAATCGGATGCAGATGCGACGTCAACAAACGACCCCAGGATCAAAACAACGGAACCATGGCAAGGTCCCCTGGTTCCAAATCTCGACGGTTCACAGACAGCCTAGAGATCACCAATGACGTTTCTCCCCACTTCAACCAGATGCAGACGTGACGTCAACAACCGACCTCAGAGTCACAACGAAGCGGAGCCATGGCAAAGTCCCTAGTTCCAAATCTCAATGGCTACATCTACGGCCCGAAGACAAACAACGGTGTGCCTCCTCATTCCAGTAGGACACAGATGATACACCAACAATCGGAGCCACGGCAAAGTCCCTAGTTCCAAGACTCTACGGTTCACAGACAATCTGGAGTCAACCAATGACCTCCCTGCCGGATTAACGCTCCGTTTCGGAAACAAGTCAACCAACCCCAGGGAAATCAGTGTCCTTGGCAACCTTCTCGATTTAGGAAAATCAACGTCCTTGACGAGAGCATCTCAATTCACATCGACCCGCAAAGAAATCAGTGTCTTTGCAGGAATCTCTCGATTCGTTTCGAACTCCGAGGAAATCAGTGTCCTTGGCAATACCTCGATTCAGGGAAATCAGTGTCCTTGACGAGAGCATCTCGATTCGCGTCGACCCGCAGAGAAATCAGCGTCTTTGCAGGAATACCTCGATTCGTCTCAACCCCAGGGAAATCAGGGTCCTTGGCAAAACCTCGATTCAGGGAAATCAATGTCCTTGACGAGAGCACCTCGATTCACGTCGGCCCGTAGAGAAATCAGTGACTTTGCAGGAATACATCGATTAATCTCAACTCCGAGGAAATCATTGTCCTTGTCAAAAACCTCTATTCAGGGAAATCAGCGTCCTTGACGAGAGCATCTCGATTCGCGTGGCCCCGCAGAGAAATCAACGTCTTTGCAGGAATACCTCGATTCATCTCAACCTCAGGGAAATCAGTGTCCTTGGCAACCTCCTCGATTCAGGGAAATCAACGTCCTTGACGAGAGCATCTCGATTCACGTCGACCTGCAGAGAAATCAGCGTCTTTGTAGGAATACCTCGATTCGTTTCAACTCCGAAGAAATCGGTGTCCTTGGCAAAAACCTTGATTCAGGGAAATCAGCGTCCTTGACGAGAGCATCTCGATTCGCGAAGATCCGCAAGAAAATCAATGTCTTTGCAGGAATACCTCGATTCGTCTCAACTCCGAGGAAATCAGCATCCTTGGCAAAAACCTCGATTCAGGGAAATCAGCGTCCTTGGCGAGAGCATCTCGATTCGCGTCGACCCGCAAGGAAATCAGTGTCTTTGTAGGAATAGCTCGATTCATCTCAACTCCGAGGAAATCGGTGTCCTTGGAAAATACCTCGATTCAGGGAAATCAGCGTCCTTGACGAGAACATCTCGATTCGCGTCGACCCGCAGAGAAATCAGCGTCTTTGCAGGAATACCTCGATTCGTCTCAACCCCAGGGAAATCAGTGTCCTTGGCAACCTCCTCTTTTCAGGGAAATCAGCGTCCTTGATGAGAGCATCTCGATTCGCGTCTACCCGCAGAGAAATCAGCGTCTTTGCAGGAATATCTCGATTCGTTTCAACTCTGAGGAAATCAGCGTCCTTAGCAAAAATCTCGATTCAGGGAAATCAACGTCCTTGACGAGAGCATCTTGATTCGCATCGACCCGCAGAGAAATCAGCGTCTTTGCAGGAATACCTCGATTCATTTCAACACCGAGGAAATCAGTGTCCTTGGCAAAAATCTGGATTCAGGGAAATCAGCGTCCTTGACGAGAGCACCTCGATACGTGTCGACCCGTAGAGAAATCAGTGTCTTTGCAGGAATACCTCGATTTGTTTCAACTCCAGGGAAATCAGTGTCCTTGGCAAAACCTCAATTCAGGGAAATCAGCGTTCTTGATGAGAGCATCTCGATTTGCGTCGATCCGTAGAGAAATCAGCGTCTTTGCAGGAATACCTCGATTCGTCTCAACCCCAGGGAAATCAGTGTCCTTGGCAACCTCCTCGATTCAGGGAAATCGGCGTCCTTCACGAGAGCATCTCGATTCGCGTCGACCCGCAGAGAAATCAGCGTCTTTGCAGGAATACCTCGATTCGTCTCAACCCCAGGGAAATCAGTGTCTTTGGCAACCACTTCGATTCAGGGAAATTATCATCCTTGATGAGAGCATCTCGATTCGCATCGACCCGCAGAGAAATCAGCGTCTTTGCAGGAATATCTCGATTCGTCTTAACTCCAGGGAAATCAGTATCCTTGGTAACCTCCTCGATTCAAGGAAATCAGCGTCCTTGATGAGAGCATCTCGATTCGCATCGACCCGCAGAGAAATCAACATCTTTGCAGGAATACCTCGATTCGTTTCAACTAAGAGGAAATTAGTGTCCTTGGCAAAAACCTCGATTCAGGGAAATCAGCATCCTTGACGAGAGCACCTCGATTCGCGTCGACCCGCAGAGAAATCAGCGTCTTTGCATGAATACCTCGATTCGTCTCAACCCCAGGGAAATCAGTGTCCTTGGCAACCTCCTCGTTTCTGGGAAATCAGCGTCCTTGACGAGAGCATCTCGATTCGCGTCGACCTGCAGAGAAATCAACATCTTTGCAGGAATACCTCGATTCATTTCAACTCCGAGGAAATCAGTGTCCTTGGCAAAAACCTCGATTTAGGGAAATCAGCATTCTTGACGAGAGCATCTCGATTCGTGTCGACCAGCAAGGAAATCAGCGTCTTTGCAGGAATACCTCGATTCGTCTCAACTCCGAGGAAATCAGCATCCTTGGCAAAAACCTCGATTCAGGGAAATCAACGTCCTTGGCGAGAGCATCTCGATTCGCGTCGACCCGCAAGGAAATCGGTGTCTTTGCAGGAATACCTCGATTCGTCTCAACTCCGAGGAAATCAGTGTCCTTGGAAAATATCTCGATTCAGGGAAATCAGCGTCCTTGACGAGAACATCTCGATTCGCGCCGACCCACAGAGAAATCAGTGTCTCTGCAGGAATATACAACGTCAGCAAAGCGAAGCCGCGGCAAAGTTCCCAGTTCCATGACTCGGCGGTGCACAGACAACCCAAAATCAACCCTCGAGCTCCCTGTTGAAGCAATGCTTTGACTCGGAAGTTGGTCAACTCATCAATCATTTACGAGACCTCTCGACTTGTAAGGAAAAAATTCTCTTGTGAGATCCTTACGACTCTCAAGAGAAAGCACACTTAGGAATCCTCACGATTCCTAAGGAGAAAATACACCTACGAGATCCTCTCGACTCGTAGGAAAAAAAATCTTTATGAGACCCTCATGGCTCATAAAGTTGAAAGTCTTAGGCAGCAGATCTGAACATGTTTCCTAAGCCATCGCTTCTTATCTCGATTCAGGGAAATCAGCGTCCTTGGCGAGAACCTCTTAATTCGTTTCGACCCGCAAGGAAATCAGTGTCTTTGCGAGAATCTCTCGATTCGTCTACACTTGCGGGGAAATTAGTGTCCTTACGCATAAAGAAAATTCTCTTATGAGATCCTTACAATTCTCAGGAGAAAACGCACTTAGGAGTCCTCACGACTCCTAAGGAGAAAAGACACCTACGAGATCCTCACGACTCGTAGGGAGAAAAGCCTTTATGAGACCCTCACGGCTCATAAAGTTGGAAAGTCTTAGTCAGTAGATCTGAACCTGTTTCCTAAGCCATCGCTACCTTATAAAGAGTTCAAGATGAACTGTTATCTACCATCTATGGGCCACACTTGCCAAAACTACATGCCGCTGAAATGGAGAACTTACTCATGAGCATATAAACTACTTCACGCCAGAGTAAAACATAAAGAAATAGAAGGATGTGGCTCATGGTGCTGAGGTTTTGGAACTATATCCCTTAAGAGTCGAGATTTGAGTCAATGATAAATGACGACGCTTGTGTCCGCTCGTTATCTTCTCAGATCATGATTCTGAAAATTATAAACCAACCCGAAACTGGTCATACGCTATGAATCACTCTGCACTACTTCACCCACATATATACTTATGTGGGCAAAGTAGTGGGGGGCATTTGTTCCTGCCAAAAAAAAAAATTTTTTTGCGCAAAAGAGCCCAGGGTATCAAATGGCAGCGATACATTTAAAAGAAAATGTGAACCAATATTTTCCGGGCTGCATTTTGATAAACTCCTGAATGAGAAACAGTTAAATTCTGATGGTATCGAAAGTGTCTCGAAAAATCCTTCGATTTGATATATTATGGCCCTCATAATTCATCCAGGATCAAAAGTTATGAGGCATCACGTGCTCACACATGACCGGGCATCACGTGCAGACACGTAACCATTTACAGGCAAAGCCTGTAGGCACTGAATAAAATAAATAATTGGAAATAATTAATCGGTGGGGTCACGTGCCAACAAGTGATGGGCTTTTAAACCCACTGAAAAGAATTAAAGGTATAATAAAATAACAAGGAAAAACCCTAATGGGGCATCACGTGCCAACACGTGACCAAGGGTCACGTGCTGACACGTGATAATTCCTGAGTTCTTTAAAACAACAGAATTAAATTCTCCCCTCTTTTTTCTCTCTGTTGTTGTTATCTCCACCAAAAAAGTAGTTCCCCCTCTCTTCTCTTCTTGGCTCCTATTTATAGGAGAAAGAAAAGAATCAGTTTGTTTTGTCAATCTTTCATTGAAAGATTTTAATTGATTTTGTAACCAACATGATCTTTTAGACCACTCAGTGAATTTTATTCACCGTTGGATTTTTAATCCAAAAGATCTTTTATATGTTATTCCTGGCAAATTTCAGGGAAATCTTTCCTTATATAAAATCTTTCCATAAATTGGTGATTTTTAATCACCATTGGATTTGGTTTTGGAACTATGTCCCACCGGGCGTGCCAGAATCTGTTCTCCGCCGAAAACCAGGAAGACAAACGTCTTGCCTGAATTTGGGGGCAGATGCTATTGGTGCTATCCGTCCACCTCTCCGAAGATGCCAAGTTGATTTATGACACCATGTATCGAAGGTTTAAACGGATGCGGCCGATGTAGCAGACTTCGTCAGATTCCCCCTCATTGAGGGGTTTTTGATTGTGGGTACGCTCTTCCCTGCAGGCGCAAGCCCCTGCAGTTAATTATGCTACCGCATCGCGGTAACCACTTTCTCCTTCTCCAGATGGTCACTTCGTGTCGTATGTGTTTGTTTTGTTTTTGGTTGCCCGTGGATTGTATACGGAGACTAATTTATGTTGTCGCACGTAAGGCGTGGATTAATCCAAATCCGTATCTTCTTAGATTTGGGTTTGGGGTTGGGTTTAAGGATACGTTAGTCTCATTTGAGACTAAGATCAACTTAAACGTTTGTTAAGGATACGTTAGTCTAATTTTAGACTAAGATCAACTTAACAGTTTGTTAAGGACACGTTAGTCTAATTTTAAACTAAGATCAACTTAACCATTTGTTAAGGATACGTTAGTCTAATTTTAGACTAAGATCTACTTAACGGGATCGTTTAGATCCAACAAAAGAGCATTTGGACTCTATTGTTTAGTTTAGGGACATTGCGGTCGATTACCAGTTTAAGGACATGGTGGTCCAAGATTAAGGACATCATAGTCCGTGAGTTTAAAGGGACCCCACGGTCCGAGGTTAAGGACATCATAGTTCGTGGGTTTAAAGAGACCCCACAGTCCGAGGTTAAGGACGTCATAGTCCGTGGGTTTAGAGGGACCCCACAGTCCAAGGTTAAGGACATCATAGTCCGTGGGTTTAAAGGGACCCCACAGTCCGAGGTTAAGGACATCATAGTACATGGGCTTAAGGACCCCACAGTCCGTGGAATGACTGGTTATCGGGATCCGTCACCTCTCTGAAGACGTTGAAGGATTACAACGACAAATATCAAAGGAGTGAAGAGATGTACCCTTGAACCAAAGTTGATTGGGAAATCTGTAGTCCAATTTAGAACTGAGATCAATTAATTAGATTATGAGCACATTGGCTCAGTTAAATCTGAATTGAGGACTTATGGCCAACTTGGGCTAAGTCCAATTAGATTTGAAATGTTGGCCTTTTGTTGGACTGTTGAACATTTGTCTGGGTTCAGCCTTCCATTAATTAGCAATGCTAAACAGGGGTTTGGGGATCTGACAACATTTTGTCTTTAGCTGAGCACTAACCATTCATTATAACTCTGGATTTTAAGGTTCAGTTGAAGGGGAGATTTTCCTCTAGAAAGCTTAACCAATTTAGGCTAAGCTTGGCTTTAAAATAGTGTTAAACACTAGAGGATATTTGGCGATCACATGCTCCCACGTAATGTGCTGGAAATAGTGTTAAACACTAAAATTGAATTGGTCACGTGGGGTCACGTGAGACGTCTGAAGATGGGGCCAGACCTCCTTTATTTTATTCTCAAGGTATTCAAATAAGTGTTGAACACTTAATCTTTAGGCATCCATGCACTGGATATTAAAGGGATTTGTTAGGGGTCACGTGGGGACACGTGAGGGTGCCCAAAATTGATTCTGCCTTTGGCTTTGTTCCCTTTATTTTGAGGGTCACGTGGGAGCACGTGAGGCATTGCCTCCAAGCTTTTTCTTTCTCATTTTAAGGAGTCTGTTTAAGGGTCACGTGGGAACACGTGAGGGCGCCTAAAATTGATTCTGCCCTAGATTTGTTCTTTTATTTTGAGGAATTTATCCAAGGGTCCCGTGTGAGCACGTGACCCCATCTCATTCATTCTATTCTGTCCATTGAGGGGGAAGGTCACGTGTCGTCACGTGATCAAGTTGGGCACTGATTTCTTTACGTGCATGAAGAGCTTCTAGTATCTTATTTTAAGAATTAGATTCTCTGTGGGGTTAAACCCTAATTCTGTTTTAGAGGAATTAAATTTCTACGTATGTGGAAGAATTAAATTCTTATGTAGGGTTAAACCCTAATTTCATTTAAAGAAATTAAATTCTTATGAATTTGGGGAGAATTGAATTCTCATGCAAGGTTGAACCCTAGTTTTATTTGGAGGAATTAAATTCCTATGAATTTGGGAGAATTAAATTCTCATATAGGGTTAAACCCTAGTTTTATTTGGATGAATTAAATTCCTATGTATTTGGGGGAATTAAATTCCTTAAACTCAATTCTCCCTCTAAGTTTTGGATCTGCATGGCAGAATCTCCCTGATGAGAATTAAATTCTCAACTTGTGGGGAGATCTGCTTCTGCAGATCTTCAACCAAAGGAAGAACTAAGTTCTTATTCAGAAGAGTTAAACTCTTAAATTGAGAATTAAATTCTCTTTATTTTATGAACTTAGATCTCTTTCCCCTTTCTCACCTAGGGTTTCTTTTCTCTGAAGAGATCTTTTTTTCTCTCTTGAGAATTAAATTCTCCTCTCTTTTTTCTCTCTGTTGTTGTTATCTCCCCCAAAAAAGTAGTTCCCTCTCTCTTCTCTTCCTGGCTCCTATTTATAGGAGAAAGAAAAGAATCAATTTGTTTTGTCAATTTTTCATTGAAAGATTTTAATTGATTTTGTAACCAACATGATCTTTTAGATCACTCAGTGAATTTTATTCACCGTTGGATTTTTAATCCAAAAGATCTTTTATCTGTTATTTCTGGCAAATTTCAGGGAAATCTTTCCTTGCATAAAATCTTTCCATAAATTGGTGATTTTTAATCACCATTGGATTTTTAATCCAACAGTGCTCCATTTTACAGAGCACCATCTTTTTTGTTTGGAAAGATTTAAAGAAATATTTTTCCAGTTAGGGTTTTTGATTCCCTCTTAATTAGAATTTAATTCTATTAATTTATAGATCTTTAGGAACCCATCACATGTTGGAACGTGACCCCCTGATTAAGCATTTGACCAGAATTTAATTCTGTTATTTTAAAGAACTCAGGATTTATCACGTGTCAGCACATGACCCTTTGGTCACGTGTTGGCACGTGATGCCCCATTGGGGGTTTTCCTTGTTATTTTATTATACTTTTAATTCTTTTCAGTGGGTTTAAAGGCCCATCATGTGTTGGCACGTGACCCCACTGATTAATTATTTCTAATTATTTATTTTATTCAGTGCCTACAGGCTTTGCCTGTAAATGGTCACGTGTCTGCACGTGATGCCCGGTCACGTGTGAGCACGTGATGACTCATAACTTTTGATCTCGGATGAATTATGAGGCCCATAATATATCAAATCGAAGGATTTTTCGAAACACTTTCGATACCATCATAATTTAGCAGTTTCTCATTCAGGAGTTTGTCAAAATGCAGCCCGGAAAATACTGGTTCGCGTTTTCTTTTAAATGTATCGCTGCCATTTGATACCCTGGGCTCTTTTACGCAAAAAAAAAAAATTTTTTTTGGCAGGAACAATCTCCGCGTGGCAGCGACTTTTTGGGCAAAAGCAGGCGACTGTTGAGTTCCGTTGGGACGCAGTGGGCTATATAAGGCTGAAGGAGCACTGGTCTTTCCTTTCTTCGTAAACAGATCGTTGAGAATGCAAGACTTCCCCTTTACCATCCTCGAGATCATCCATTTTGAAGACGTATACCTCTATGACCAGAACTGCACCGAGGACACGGTGCAGTTGGTCTATAAGAGTATCGAAGACCACTTCGGCCGGCTGCTCCCCCGACGCTCCTCCCTGCTGCAGCTACTGATGTACTCCATCTGAGGGCGTCGCCGGGGCTTTACAACCCCTTGTCCGAGCAGCTCTATGACGAGGCCGTGGGCAAGCTGCGGTCTCTGAGGCGCTTCGGCCTGATCTCCGCGAATCGGCTGGCTCGCTCAGAGGCGCTCGTCCGTGAGTGCTACGAACTGAGGCTCGGGGTCAACGTGCGCGGGGGGAATCGAGGGCTGAGGTTGGATCTCGCGAGGCCTTGGCTGGCGAAGATCTTTACCGAGTACCATGAGCAGTGCTCTCTGCACCACCTTCCCCCGCTGTTGTAATTTTCTTTTTCTTTTGTATGTATGGCTGAGGAGCCCATAATACCTTTTGAATAAATGAGACCTTTTCTTCTTTTTCGTAATGTTCCATTGATCTTTATTAAATTAACAACAGGCCGTAGAAAGAGTTTACATTGCCTTAAAAGAAAAGTACATGTTAATAGATGACCTTATTAGCGTGGCCCGAGCTCCCCGGAGGCTTGTTGGTCTCCGTGCTCGGCACCGGGTATGGGGCTCCCTGAGCGCCGGACTGGTCATCTGCCGAAACGAGCATGATCTGGCCGATAGTCAGCTCGGCGAGAGGAGGACGCTGCTCCTGCTCGCGGTCGGCCTATCGTTTGTCCCTCAAGTAGGCGGCGAGGTGCCCTGATCGGATGAGCTCCTCGATGCAGTCCCGGAGTTGCTTACAATCCTCCGTGGCATGGCCCAGCGTCCGGTGGAAGGTGCAGTAAGGGCCTCGAGCTCGCTTCGAGGCCTGACGCGGGATTGGAGGGAACTTGAAGAACCCCTCGCCCTGGGCCTCCACTAGTAACACTGCAAGGGAGACGTTGAGCGGGGTGTACTCTTAGAACTTCGGATGATAGGGCTGCTGACGCTCTGGCCTTTCTTCCCGAGTCCTCTTCTTTTGGTCGGACCGTTCTGCTCGGGGGAGGTTCGCGTTCACCTCGGACTCCAGCTGAACATCGCTCGGTCTACGCCTTGACCTCGGCCATGGTCTTAGGCTGTGCCAATGCAAAGGAGCGCAACCACTCCTTGTGCCTAAGACCAGATCTGAGAGCCGTGATGACGGTCTTGTCCCGGTGCTCGGGGACCTCGAGGAGGGCATTGTAGAAGCGGGTGATGTAAGCCTTGAACGTCTCCTTGTCCCCGCTCTTAATTGTGGAGAGGTAGTCGACTGTGCGCTTCTGCCGATGGTTCCTAACAAAGTGGCCGAGGAACTGAGTAGCCAGCTCGTCAAATGTCAAGATTGAGCGAGGCTCGAGTCCTCAGAACCAGTCCCGACCAGAGCGGATGAGGGTGGCTGGGAAGGCCCTGCACTGGGCGGCGTCGGAATGGTCCTGGAAGCTCATCCCCGCGGTGAAAGCATCAAAATGGTCTTTCGGGTCGATTTTCCCGTTGAACAGAGAGACCTTCGGGGGCTTGTTGCATGAGGAGACGTGGATAGCGAGCAGCCCCTCGGTAAACGGCTTGGTGAGCGAGTCGGCGGAGTACTTAGCCTCGTTGCCCGAGAGGTGACCTTCCCGGCGCATGCCCTCGATCTTCTTTTCGAGGGCATCGAGTCGGCCGTGGTACCCCGAGGATTCGGCGCCTTATGATCCCTAGCCTCTACTGTGGGAGATCTGCGTTGGGTTCGGCCCCGATTCCTCTCGATGAGGTTCCTCAGATCCCCGGGCGAAGTGGCCCTCGAGCCGTCGTGGTGAGTCCCCTCTGTGCGACCCCGCCTAGGGAGGGGGTGTCGATCATGCCTGTGGACAGGCGAGGTGACCGACATCTCCTCAGGGGGGTAAGGGTCGTGAGGAGGCTCGAGGCGAGGCGATCTGGCGGCGGATCTCGGTGTGGAGCCATAGGGCGCCCAGCGGGCCTTAGGGAGTATCGGCTCGTGAGATCTGTGGGCGGGGGTCGTATCCTGCCGGTGGTCATCCGTGCCGACGAGGGCAGAGCCTTCTGGAGGCGGAAGAGCGATGATCTGGGGCCCTGGGCCGGCCGTTTGGACGCGGACGAGCGCCTCCACAAGGGTCTGTAGCCGATCTATTCGGATGGCGAGGCGTTGATGATGGTCGCCGGAGGAGGTTCATCCGCACCTCCGGTGAGGGGGAGGCGGCGGCTGGTACCTGGATCTTCAGGGTGATTGCTTGCCATGCGGATGGAGATCGGAAGGCCAACTTTGTTTTTTGTGGAGTTTCGTTTCCCACAGACGGCGCCAACTGATGGAGGTCCTTTTCGGGTCTCCCTCAGATGTTGTCTTCCGTCGATCTCCCGGTGAATTTTGAAGGTGATCTCCTGTTGTGTATGGGTCTCAATGGGTTTTGAGGAGATTGGTGATTTGAGGAGTTTAGCGCCAAGTACCTGCAAGGAAGTCCCAGGGTGGTTTGGTACCACCAAGGACCCTCCGACGAGCAAGTTAGCACAAGATCCGAGCATAGTAATGGCTAAGTGGGGTGTAAAAAGCTTACTTGACCCCTCTGTGATGGGGGTTTATATAGCGGCGGCAGCGCGCAGCAGCTGTCGCGAGAATCTCGCCGGCAGTTACGCTCCCGACGTCACAACCGCGTAAAGAGTGGATTTCCCATTAATGGGGATCGTGATTGTTCCCGCAAAAAAAAATTTGCGCAAAAGAGCCCAAGGTATCAAATGGCAGCGATACGTTTAAAGAAAATACGAACTAGTATTTTCCGGGCTGTATTTTGACAAACTCCCGAATGAAAAATAGCTAAATTCTGATGGTATCGAAAGTGTCTCGAAAAATTCTTCGATTTGATATATTATGGGCTTTATAATTCATCCGGGATCAAAAGTTATGAGGCATCACGTGCCCACACGTGACCGGGCATCACGTGCCCACACGTGACCGGCATCACGTGCAGACACGTGACCATTTACAGGCAAAGCCTATAGGCACTGAATAAAATAAATAATTGGAAATAATTAATCAGTGGGGTCACATGCCAACACGTGATAGGCTCTTAAACCCTCTGAAACAATGTAACTAAATTCTAATTAAATAATTAATCGGTGGGGTCACGTACCAACACGTGATGGGTTTCTGAGCCCTCTAAACCAATAGAATTAAATTCTAATTAATTGCTTAATCCGTGAGGTCACGTGAGAACACGTGATAGACTCTTAAACCTTCTGAACTAATAGAATTAAATTCTAATTAAGGAAATCAAAATCCCTAATATTTCCCTAGATCTTTCCAAACAAAAAGATTACGCTCTGTAATGTGGAGCACCGTTGAATTAAAAATCCAATGGTGATTAAAAATCACAAATTTATAGAAAAATTCTATACAAGGAAAGATTTCCCAGAAATTTGCCAGGAATAACAGACAAAATATCTTTTGGATTAAAAATCCAATGGTGAATAAAATTCACTGAGTGATCTAAAAGATCATTTTGATTACAAAAACAATAAAAATCTTTCAATGAAAGATTGACTAAACAAATTTAATCTTTTCTTTCTCTTATAAATAGGAGCCAAGAAGAGAAGATGATCGATTATTTTTTTTTTTGGGAGAGAGATAACAACAGAGAGAAAAAAAGAAGAGAAATTAATTCTCCAGAGAGAAAAAGATTTCCTCAGAAGAGAAAGAAACCTTAGGTGAGAAAGGGAAAGAGATCTAAGCTCCATAAAACAAAAAGAGAATTTAATTCTCAAATTAAGAGTTTAACTCTTCTGAATAAGAACTTAGTTCTTCGTTTGGTTGAAGATCTGCAGAAGTAGATCTCCCCACAAGTTGAGAATTTAATTCTCATCGGGGAGATTCTGCCATGCAGATCCAAAACTTAGAGGAAGAATTGAGTTTAGAGAATTTAATTCCCCCAAATACTTAAGAATTTAATTCCTCCAACAGAAACAGGGTTTAACCTTTAAAACAAGAACTTAGTTCTTCCTCATGGTTGAAGATCTGCAGAAGCAGATCTCCCCACAGGTTGAGAATTTAATTTTCATCGGGGAGATTCTGTCATGCAGATCCAAAACTTAGAGGGAGAGTTGAGTTTACAGAATTTAATTCTTCCATAATACATAGGAATTTAATTCCTCTAAATAAAATTAGGGTTTAACCCTATAAAAGAATTTAATTCTTAAACAAAGGATTTAACTCTCCATGCACGTAAAGAGATCAATACCCAACTTGGTCATGTGGTAACACCTGACCCTCCTCCTCAATGAGTAAAAAAAAACGAACAAGACTAGGTCACATGCCCCTACGTGACCCCCAAACAGACTCCTCAAAATGAGAAAGAACAAAACTTGGAGGCAATGCCTCGCGTGCTCACACGTGACCCTCAAAACAAAAGGGAACAAAGCCAAAGACAGTACTGATTTAAAGCGCCTCACGTGTCCCCACGTGACCCCTGACAAACACCTTTTTAAAAAGACAAATGAGGGAAAACAGAGGAATTAATACCCAATACATGGGCACTATCATGTGTCCACACGTGATGATTACAAAGACTAAGTGTTTAACACTTATTTGCTGATTTTGAGAGTAAAATAAAGGAAGTCTGGCCCAATTCTCTGGCGCCTCACGTGACCCCACGTGACCACCTCATTTTTAGTATTTAACACTATTTTGAGTGTTTTGTCCTCTAGTGTTTAACACTATTTTGAGCATTTCATCCCTAGTGTTTAACACTAATTTAAATGCATCACGTGGGAACACGTGACCGCCAGATATGTGCTAGTGTTTAACACTATTTTCAAACCAGTCTTAGCCTAAATTGGCTAAATCTTCCAGAGGCAAGACTCCCCTTTTAACTGAGCCTCAAATACACCCTTGTCTTCCAAGATTGATCATCTCATATGGTATATGAGTGCTCAGCACTCAATAAAAGACAAAAATATTGTCAGAACCCAGACCCATGCTTAGCATTGCTAAACAATGGGGGCTGAGCCCAGACAAATGTTCAACAGTCCAAACAAAGGTCCAACATTTTAAACCTAATTGGACTTAGCCCAAGTTGGCCATAAGTCCTCAATTCAGTTTTAACTGAGCCCATGTGCTCATAATCTAATTAATTGATCTTAGTCCCAAATTGGACTACAGATTTCCCAATCAACATTGGTTCAAAGGTACATCTCTTCGCTCCTTTGATATTTGTCGTTGTAATCCTTCAACGTCTTCAGAGAGGTGACGGGTCCCGATAACCAATCATTCCATAGACTGTTGGGTCCTTAAACTCATGGACTATGTTGTCCTTAAACTTTATAGACTATGACGTCTTTAAACTACGGACTGTGTGGTCTTTAAGCCCATGGACTATGATGTCCTTAAACTCGGACTGTGGGGTCCTTAAGCCCATGGGCTATGATGTCCTTAACCTCGGACTGTGGGGTCGTTAAGCCCATGGACTATGATGTCCTTAACCTTTGACAGTGGGGTCTTTAAACACATGGACTATGATGTCCTTAATCTTGGACCACCATATCCTTAAACTGGTAATCGACCGCAATGTCCCTAAACTAAACAATAGAGCCCGAATGCTCTTTTGTTGGATATAAACGATCCTGTTAAGTTGATCTTTGTCTAAAATTAGACTAACGTATCCTTAACAAACGTTTAAGTTGATCTTAGTCTCAAATAAGATTAACGACCCTTAAACCAAAACCAAAACCCAAATCTCAGAAAATACGGATTTGGACTAATCCACGCCCTACGGGTGACAACATAAATTAATCTCCGTATACAATCCATGGGCAACCAAAAATAAAATAAACACACACGAAACGAAGTGACCATCTGGAGAAGGAGAAAGTGGTTACCGCGATGCGGTAGCGTAATTAACTGCAGGGGCTTGCGCCTGCAGGGAAGAGCGTCCCCACAATAAAAAAAACCCCTCAAATGAGGGGGAATCTGACGAAGTCTGCTACATCGGCCGCATCCGTTTAAACCTTCGATATATGGTGCCATAAATCAACTTGGCATCTTCAGAGATGTGGACGGATAGCACCAAATAGCATCTGCCCCCTAATTCAGGCAAGACGAACCTACGCGGTCCCGACTCTGTATTCGGAGGAGAACAGATTCTGGCACGCCCGGTGGGACCTTTTCCTCTTTCCACTCCACACTTCGTGTGTCGTGTTCGCCAACGAATCGCGGTTTGATATGGTTGCCCTTAGGTTCGAGGTACTAAGATTTGGTGTCTTGCTCCGTGTAGAAAACAGAAGATCAATGGCTTCAAACTGCACTAACTGCAACTGCAACTCTCGCTCCGTCCCGTCCGGAGGAGTGACTTACGAGCCCCAAGCGGCCTCCATCTTCGCTATGCCGGTAGAACAGGTGACTCAGGCCACCACTGGATTGTTCTTCGGGACCATGCTCCTACCAACGAGCTTCAGCGCCCCTGTACCATCGCAAGAAGCTCCCAAGAAGTCGGTCTTTGATCGGCTTGCAACGACTGCGGCCCCTCTCAACGGGTCGTCCAAACTAAACGCCTCAGTTTTCAGCAGACTGGGCCAAAGCTCCAACAGGCCTGTGAAGAAGCCCGCAATACCAGAAGACGTTATCCCGAAGCGGATAGCCATTCCTACTCCTGAAGTCATCAAGGCGGCTTATCTGGCTAAGGGGTCGTTCTTCACAAGACTGGCCATTTCAGCTCCCACTCCGGGTGAAGTAACCAGGGCCGTTTCCCCTGCACGAAAATCGGCCTTTTCAAGAATGGTCATTCCCTCTCAGCGAGCATCTGTCTTTGACAGGCTGGCGCTAATAGCAGACTCTCATCAGAACAGGGGGTATGGAAAAGCTGATCCAACAGCGGAGGTGATCCCGGCCGCACGACATGCTCGACGTCGCCACTGGCGCCGAGTGAGGAAAGCTGGGGGCAATTCCCCTTCTGGACTGACTTCGCCAGCTCCAATGGTGGAAGTTGATGCTGCTGTTCCAACTGGAAACAACTTTGAACTACTTAACAGGGTACGCAGGAATTCGCCGACTGCTGTGCTGAAAAAATCTCCTCCACCTGTGAAGAATACCATAAAGGCGAAGCTTGAACAGCCCCCTCAGCGGTTGTCCTCTAAAATTTATAAAGTTTGGCGACAGGTCCAGGACTCCGTGGTAGATCAAAACTATCCCCGCCGACAGAAAAAGATGAAGGTTTGGCAAGAAGAGGACCATCCTGTCAAGCCACAGAAGGCGACAGCTATTTGGGTGCCCACTGCAACGGCCCCCTCAACTTCAATCGCCCACAAAAGGAGAAGGCCGGAGAAGATCCCTACGACCAATCTTAAAGGCGCCGAACCTAAACACCCCAAGTCTGGGGGCATGGTAGTTCACACTGTTTGTATGGCATCTGGGAAAGAGAATAGCCGTATCTCTACGGGTCATCGACCGCTTACGCGATCCGTAACAAAGGCCCAGGAGCAACAACAGAAGTTCAGGAAATGCTAACGCAAATGGCCATATTCACTGGGCCAAAAGAAAGCCTGGAACATCATCAGAGCAGCGTTATGAACAAGAAACCGATACTGAGTTCCTCTGCAGAATCCTCGAGAAGAAGGACAAAGAGGCAGCGGAACAAGCGGCCAATATAAAACGAATGGCGCTTTTATTCCAAGATATGGTCGGGATGATGTTACAGCCGGATCCTCCAGCTGAAGACCCCCTATTATCCTTGAAGATGACAGAGAGGAGACATCGAACCCTCTTCCGTCTTGTTCAGCAGCCAAGGAAGAGACCATTTCTAAAACCGTCTTGGATGAGTATATCACTCAACAGATATGAGCTCATCAGGCGAGCGAAGCGGCCGGCCAAATTGTTAAGACTGGACGACCTTATCCGGGTTGGTACGACCAAATAAAGTACCCGCCGGGATACACGATCCCCAAATTCCACGTATATAAGCGGACAGGAAATCCGCATCAGCACGTCGCTCAATTCAGAGCCTTGTGTGGTAATACTGGAGGTGACGATATGCTACTGCTTCGCCAATTCGTTGGCAGCTTGTCGGAGACAGCATTTGAGTGGTATTCTGAACTCCCGAATGACTCTGTCAAAACATTTGCAGAGATGGAGCTGCTATTTACCCAACGTTTCGCGAGCGCTAGAGAACGCACCCCAATCACGGCGTTGATCAATGCCAGGGTGAAGCCGGGAGAGACATGGGTGCAGTATGTAATCCGGTGGCGGAACCTATGGTCGAAATGCGAACAACGCATAGAAAAGGCACCTGCGGTAGGTATGTTTGTGGGAACCCTCGATCCGCAGGCGACCATATCCCAATTCATGATGTTTTTCAAGCTGACTACCTTTCAGGCCTTGATTGACAAGGTAGCCCAAATGGACCAGATGGGCCATAGGCATTCCTCTTCAAAATCGGAGCCTCGGAATGAAAAGGGCAAAGGGAAAGCAACCTTTGTCGCCAATGCTCAACAACAAACGAGTGGCCCGAGACCGGTTGTTCGCCAAAGCAATAAGCGGCAATCCCTCGATGAGAAGTTGAGACGTCCTTACTCATTTCCCCGGGATAAAATAAGGAAACTGTCTGAACTGGCAGTGCGCAATGGGCTCATCACTCTACCGGAGTCGAAACACCCAACGCGACCGAATGACGTCAACGATCCTAATTACTGCCCCTACCACCGAGTATTGGGCCATCCGATCGAAGACTGCTACGTCTTCAAAAACTGGGTTGAAGACCAATACCAACAGGGCAAGTTCGCGCTATCCGAAAACTGGAAGATGAATCCGCCACAACAGCACACTCCTAAAAGGGTGGACACACCGGGGGCATCGTGCTCTTTTATAGAAGAAGCTCCATAGGAGGTCGCTCTTTCAGCCAAGACGAAAAGAATGTTGAAGGATCTTCACACATGCCCAGCAATCAGGTGGAAAAGCCAGCTAGAGCCTGAGATCATTGAGGGAATGCTAAAACTGCGCCCGATGCCGAGAATTGGTAGCAATGGTCAAAACGCTCAGGCCCAACCGTCAAAGTCTTCGAAGAAGAAGAAAAAGCCCGTGAAGCCTGATGACAAGCGCACGGATCTGCAAAAGTATATTGACGCGCTGGAGGAATATAACCAGAAGGCGCGGACCCTGGTCACACTCCAAGAATTTCTCAACAATATCCTTGAGAGCGGAGATAACGACAATAACGACGGGGATGACTCGTCACAAGAATCTGAGGATTATGTGGAAAGTTGCCACATGGTCTCTTATTTGGCGTTAACTAACGAAGAAGCTCACTCGGCGATAGAAGACAGCATAAAAGAGCTGGGAGCAGGATCGAAGCCAAAACCCTTGGAACCTTCTGACGAGATGATCGACTTGCTACTAAACAAAGCCCGTCAGAAAAGCAAAGCCAATCAAGAGCGCGAACTGGCTATATTCGAAAAGGCCAAACGCCGACGACTGAATGAAAAGGTCGAGGCACCCCAACCGGATCGAAGCATCCCTATCGTCAGCAAAAGCAAGCTTAAAGTAAGGAAACGATTCGCTAGAGCCCTGTCAATAGGAATGAAGTTGCCCTCTTTCAGAGGAAATTCTCCTGGCAGTATACATTTTGATGAAGCAGACATACATCCTAATTTCTGCTTATACCATCAGAGGATTGCACATCCTACCGAGGAGTGCATAGCCTTTAAAAACTGGTGGCAGGGATATGTTGCCCACCGACAACACATTCAACGAGTGAAGCACAAGGCTCGTCGGGAACAGAAAAGCACGACAGATGAGCGCAAAAGAGCTGCTGGAAACTGTCACATAGTCGACACCAAGGGATCGCAAGTTATCACCTTTGGAAGCAACTCTGTTGAAGAAATCACCCCCAGCCCTCTCTTCAAGGAATCCACTTCCGATACAAAAAAGGCGAAGATTTCCGAGAAAATCTAGCTGCGTAATCATACGTTGCCCGAAAAATCTCGGACCTATGAACGCTTGACCGAAACGTCGTTAAACTACTACCAACCCGCGCCGTCCCCAGGCTGACGTGGTGTTGTTAAAAAAATGGTACATTTACAAGAGAAATGGGCACGGATGAAAACTCGAAAGGGCTCCGTGAGTAAAAACAGCAGGTCTACCGGCGAGTTTTGTGAAAACCCGAAAGGGCGCAATCTCGTTAAAAGAAACTTACAAGGTCATCTCGACCTTGTGAGGAGAAAATACCTGCGTGAGATCATTACGACTCACAAGGGAGCAACACACTTAGGAATCCTTACGATTCCTAAGAAGAAATTACACTTACGAGATCCTCACGACTCATAAGAACCCTCTTATGAGACCCTCACGGCTCATAAGATTCAAAAGCCTTAAGCTACAGGGATCTGAACCTGTTCTTAAGCCATCACCTTTCCCAGATTGACCTACAAGCGTTTCAATATTGACCCTTGTATACAATCCACGGGCACGAATAAACATTTCCCTAACAAAGTCCCACCAACGACTAGAGATATGCTCACACGGTGAACGACTCTTGTAAGTCCTCTCGACTTATAAGAAGAAAACACTCTTGTAAGATCCTTACGACTTATAAGAGAACATACACTTAAGAATCCTCACGATTCTTAAGGAGAAACGCACTTACAAGATCCTCACGACTCGTAGAGAGAAATACCTTTATGAGACCCTTACGACTCATGAAGTCAAAAGCCTTAGTCGATAGGATCTTAACCTTGTTTCCTAAGCCATCTTTGTTCGAATCAACAAAGGAAAATGATAATTCGCTCCTGGCAATGTCCCAGTGGTAGCGATGCTGATGCCTAAATCGATATCAAATCCCAAGCCCTTTCACGGCAAATGATGATTCGCTCCTGGAAATATTCAAGTCGAAGCGATGCTGACGCTGAGATTGGCACCAGATTCCAAGTTCCAGACTCGCGATAAAAAATCAGCAAGCCAAAAATGCATATGAAATAGCCAAAATGATGGGGCAACTTGCAACAAAATCAGCAAGTAAAATATATGCATACAAAATAGCCGAAATGATTGGGCAACTCGTAATAAAAAGCAGCGGGTAAAAAAAAATAGCCGAAATGATTGGGCATTGTGAAAAATAGCTGAAATGATTGGGCAATTGCGACTTTCACGATATAAAAAGCTGAGATGATAGAACATCGCGGAAATAAATAAAAAAATTATGAAAGAATGAAATTTTTTTGCCCTACAGATGAGATCACATCGATCCCTGTATACAATCCAGGGGCACAGACAAAAAAGGGGGAACCATATTTTCCCACCAGGCTCTGTCAAAAGGAGAGCCAAGTCTCGACGGTTCACAGATAGCCTAGAGACTACCCCGGAAATATGGCAATATCCTCTAGTTCCAAATCTCGATGGTTCACAGACAGCCTAGAGATCACCAACGGCGTTTTTTCTTAATCCAGCAGGATGCAGATGCGACGTCAACAAACGACCCCAGGGTCAAAACAACGGAACCATGGCAAAATCCCCTAGTTCCAAATCTCGATGGTACACAGACAGCCTAGAGATCACCAACGACGTTTCTCCTCACTCCAACCAGATGCAGACGTGATGTCAACAACCAACCTCAGAGTCGCAACGAAACGGAGCCATGGCAAAGTCCCTAGTTCCAAATCTCAATGGCCACATCTACGGCCCGAAGACCAACAACGGTGTGCCTCCTCATTCCAACAGGACACATATGCTACACCAGCAATCGGAGCCATAGCAAAGTCCCCAGTTTTAAGACTCTACGGTTCACAGACAACCAGGAGTCATCCAATGACCCCGTCTCGGAATCAAGTCAACTCAAAAACCTCGATTCAGGGAAATCGGCGTCCTTGATGAGAGCATCTCAATTCGCATCGACCCGTAAGGAAATCAGTGTCTTTGCAGGAATACCTCGATTCGTCTCAACTCCGAGGAAATCAGCGTCCTTGGCAAAAACCTCGATTCAGGGAAATCAGCATCCTTGACGAGAGCATCTCGATTCGCGTCGACCCGCAAGGAAATCAATGTCTTTGCAGGAATACCTCGATTCGTCTCGACCTCCAGGAAAATCAGTGTCCTTGGCAAAACCTCGATTCAGGGACGAGAGCATCTCGATTCGCATCGACCCGCAGAGAAATCGGCGTCTTTGCAGGAATACCTCGATTCGTCTCAACCCTAGGGAAATCAGTGTCCTTGACAACCTCCTCGATTCAGGGAAATCAGCGTCCTTGACGAGAGCATCTCGATTCACGTTGATTGATCCTGTATTTATGTGTATGTAGTAACCGCAATCAATAACGGTGTCGCGTGTAGCTAGACCGAGATGAGTACGGGTCGTCCTCAGGGAAATATGGAACCTTTTATTCTTACTTTAGGTGTGTTGATTAGGAAGGGAGAATAAAAATGGTGAAGAATGGTTGTAGGATCTAGATCTACGTTAAACACGGATGCAAAATATAGATCTAGATTAGCTACGGATGTATGTTTAATATAAAAAGGGGGCTTGTAGGGTTCATTAGGATTTAGTAGTTATGGATGATTAATTAAAGATTACTCTTTTTATCCTTTAACAGATTTAAATCTAGAAAGACAGTGATGCATGTATATTAGGGTTTCTGGAGGGAAAATGGTTCCCACTCTTAACCCCTAGCTCGACATGGAACTCAGTTCATTTCTAGCCTTTACCAAAACAATAGGTAATCCAATCTTTAATCGTGGTTGCGATTATCAATGAATTGATAGCGCACCCACGATGGATGTTAAGTATTCTTTTGATAAAGTTTATAAACTTTATAGGACTTAAAAAGAGTTTAAGGATCTTCATCATCCATTAACCTACCCTAATCCCATGAACCCTAACAAGCGAAGAATTACTCGCGCATGTTGGGATAAGAAAAGATGGAGAGGGAAATCATAATGAAAAACTACAAAGAATTAAAATAAGAAAACAACTACCTTTATTAATCAACAGAATCAATTACACTTTGTTCCCTTAGAAAATAATTACAAAATGCTAGTTTGCTTCTCGATCTCTTCTAAGGAGGTAGATGAGCCGTTGATGATCAGCCTGGAAACGTGAGCCGTCTTGGACTTCGTGATCTCGTCGGCTTGATAATTTTCCAAGAGGCTCTCGGTCCTTAATTATGTCCCAGAGCCTGAACCCTAGCTTCCTAAATTCTAAACCAATGGTTAAGATTCTAACAACAAAATCCCAGCTTACAATTCTTCTGGAACGCGGCGGATCCGCGGCCAAAAGGTGGGTTTGGCCGCAGATCCGCGGCCAAACAGTGCGATCTTCTGTTATTTTTATCTGGGGCTTCATCTATATTGACACGTGGCGATCTTTTGAATCTCAGGAACTAAAAATCTTCTCGTAGTTACTGCCAGACTTGATTTCTTAGTTTGCTTTCTTAATTAGGCAGGTTTGCATTAATAACTTTGATTCCCTTGATTTTAGCCCTGAAAATTCTGCACAACAACTCAACAAATAATATTAGTAGAGTTTGTTTTATTGAGATATTAATTTCACCATTTAAGATTTGGTCAATGGTATTTATGCTTACATTTTACTACCAAATGTTAATTATAATATATAAACACATGAAAATAGTATTTTTACAAATAAACGCTCATATGTATTATATATTATAATAAACACCTTTTCTAATATAGAAATGGTAGGGAAAATGTCATATTAATTGTGCAGTTTTATCAACTGAACAAATACCCCCAAACTTATCTTTGATCGTCCCGAGCAAACTAGTTTATTCAAGAGAAGGAGAAAAAGGAAAGGAGAAAACTAAGCACACTTTCGTAGGCAACACGATTGCACTGAGCACGTGCAACAAACCGTTAAACCTCTAGGTGTCCTTAGTAGGAGGAGTGTTGTCTCCTGAGGGTTTTCAGCGGATTGCACCCATAAAATCCTATAATAAAAGGAAGACTGTGAAAGTTACATATAAAGATAAGAATTATAAAAGAAAGACTTTGAAAATTAGAGTTTCCAACTACACTAGCTTTTCAGTTGTCATGAGCCCTATCTTAATAGTCATGAAAAAATGTTAGAAATCACATCATCCCTAATAAAACATCGTCTTTATTCTTCATTCCTACCTTTCATCTAAACATCGATCATATACCCCTATGTGTGTGTATAGAACACCCCTACACTCAGAGAATTCAATTCAAGCAATCATACTCTTGTCCATCTACCTTAGTATTTTTTTTAATAGATATTTAGATGGAATTTGCTCACACATTTTTCATGCGACCGTTAATACTTCTTGAGGTACTAACCGACCGATTACTCACGTGTTTGCTTATTTAGGTGTATTTCCTCGTCTTGCAACACCTAAGGCTTAGCAGTGACTCCCAAACCAGTTGGTCTAAGGCACTAGGTGATGAAGCACCCTCGCTATATTTTTTTTATTGCTGCCTTGGTGATAACAAAACCAGTGTTCATTTTTCTTTTCATCATTTTATCTTTTCTTTTCCATTTATTATTTCCTTCATACTTTGGCTTTTAGACAAGAGCATTTCAAAGTATCCTCTACTATCCCGAGTTTCAAGACGTGTGTAAGTGCGTATAGTAGGCTATCAATATTCAAATGTTTGGCTTCCAGAATAGGAACTATTTTTCAGACTTATTTTTATCCTCAGATTAGTGACTTTTTTCATCTTATTAACCCTTGGGACAACGGTGTAGGGTGTTTTTCGTCACCCCATTGAGATGGGAATACGCGCGCGTTTGTCAGGCGTACTACAGATTTCCCCTGCCTAGGGTAGGCGGGGGTTTAATGATTGTGGGGATCCGAATCTCCGGCAGCCGCGAACTAAGCTGTCGTTAATTACCCCTCGCCTTTGGAGCGAAGGAACCTCCGATTGACGGGTTAAACTGGTCATGCGAGCTCAATGTGCAGTGTACGTGTGTTGTGTTTTAAAAGGGGGTTTTGGATATATCGGGAGCCACGCAGAGTTTTTACGGGGGGCCCACTACCCCGATAGCAGGCTGGGGGTCAAGGGGGCTAGCAGCCCCCTTGCGGGGTGCGGGGCAGCGCCCCGTTATAAATTTTTTTCTAACAAGGGCAGTGTCGTGGAGTATGTGTATGCATATGTACTGCATGTGTATATATATATATATATGTGTGTGTGTGTGTGTGTGTGTATAAAAAAAGGAGGGGGAAAAGACATCCAAAGGATGCGTGGGGGCCAGCGCCTCGAGCGCTGTGCGCTTAGGTGCTGTGCGCTTAGGCGCAAGCACGCCACGTGTCGGCACGTAGGCGCTTTGCGCTCGGGCACTGGGCGCTGGAGTACAAGCGCGCCACGTGTCGGCACATGGGCGCTTTGCGCTCGGGCACAGAGTGCTGGAGCGTAAACGCGCCACGTGTCGGCATGAGGACGCTTTGCGCTCGAGCGCAGTGCGCTTGAGCGCAAGCGCGCCACGTGTCGGCACGAGGGCGCTTTGCGCTCGAGCGCAGGGCACTAGAGCGCAAGCGCGCCACGTGTCGGCATGTGGGCGCTTTGCGCTCGAGCGCTAGCGCGCCACGCGTCGGCTCGTGGGCGCTTTGCGCTCGAGCGCTAGCGCGCCACGCGTCGGCACGTGGGCGCTCGGCGCTTGGGCGCCAGCGAGGAAAAGGGGCTTTTAGTCCCAGAAACAGAAGCTATGCTTCAGAAAGAAAATATTTGTTGTTATATATATATATATATATATATATATATATATATATATATATATATGGAGTTAAAACTCCTAAAAAATGTTTTGTTTGAGGAAATGGGTTCTTCTTCTTCCTCCTCTGTTGGCTGGCACAAGAAATGTGAGATCTAAAAATCTCTTCTTTTGAGATCTAATGACAGATCCAAGCTCCCCTTGGTGGGTTTTGTGGTGAAAAACTATTTAGTTTTGGAAAAGGAAGAGTAAAACTCTTGATTTAATTCAAAAGAAAAGAAGAAGGTCTGAAACCTTCAGAAAGGGGAAAGAGGCACAAACCCTAGGTTTTTTTTGGGAGAATGAAAAGTGTTTGGTTATTCATCATCATGTTGCCTTTTATAAGCTTACATATTTACATATAGCCCCTTGGGCTTTACAAAATGGCATTTTGCCTATCCCATGGCTCATGTGCCACTTCATTTTTGCACATAACCCATGGGCTTACAAAATATTGGCTTTATGCCCATTTTGCATACATTCATGTATAAAAAATTACATAAAAATTATTTATTACATGATCTTGTTGTTGGCATGGGGAGGCTGGCCGCGGGCTCGATTTGGGCATGGGCCCGCTTGACCTGGGCTTGGGCCCACCTAGCTTGGGGGTTGACCTTGACTTTGACTCGGTCAACCGGGGTGCAAATTTTTACCCCAACAAATTTCCCCCCATCAATAAATGCACACCGCACATTTGAGTTGTGTGCATGAAATTGTGGAACATCATTCCAAGGGCGGAGTATCATCCCGATTTGCGGAGCATAATTCCACGGTCGGAATATCCCTCAGGGAGCATGATTCCCGGGGATCGGAGGAGATCGGAGCATCAATCCAAAGCGCGGAGCATAATTCCAAGATCGGAGCATCATTCCGAAGGGAGGAGCATGATTCCAAGGGATCGGAGCATCATTCCGAAGAGCGGAGCATAATTCCAGGATTCGGAGCATCATTCCGAAGAGCGGAGCATGATTCCAAGGGTCGGAGCATCATTCTGATGAGATCGGAGCATGATTCTGGGATTCGGAGCATCATTCCGATGAGCGAAGCATGATTCCAAGGGTCGGAGCATCATTCCGATGAGCGAAGCATGATTCCAAGGGTCGGAGCATCATTCCGATGAGATCGGAGCATGATTCCGGGATTCGGAGCATCATTCCGAAGAGCGGAGCATAATTCCAGGGATCGGAGCATCATTCCGATGAGCGGAGCATCATTCCAGGGATCGGAGCATGATTCCAAGGGATCGGAGCATCATTCCGAAGAGCGGAGCATGATTCCAGGGGATCGGAGCATCATTCCGATGAGCGGAGCATGATTCCAGGATTCGGAGCATCATTCTGAAGAGCGGAGCATAATTCCAGGATTCGGAGCATCATTCCGAAGAGCGGAGCATAATTCCAAAGGTCGGAGCATCATTCCGATGAGATCGGAGCATCATTCCGAAGGATGGAGCATAATTCCGGGGATCGGAGCATCATTCCGATGAGCGGAGCATGATTCCAGGGATCGGAGGATCATTCCGAAAAACGGAGCATGATTCCAGGGATCGGAGCATCATTCCGATGGGCGGAGCATGATTCCAGGGGGTCGGAGCATCATTCCGAAGGGCGGAGCATGATTCCAGGGATCGGAGCGTCATTCCGAAGGGCGGAGCATGATTCCAGGGATCGGATCGTCATTCCGAAGGGCGGAGCATGATTCCAGGGTTCGGAGCATCATTCCGAAGAACGGGAGACATTCTGACCAAAGCATAATTTCGACGCAGAGGTTGATTCCCAGGTGAAGCATAATTCCGACAGGGAAGGCAAATACTCCGAGGCGAAGCATGATTTCGACACGGGGTACATTCTGAGACAGAGCATGATTCCGGCGCAGAGTTTGTTGGCTAACTTGATTCTGAGATGAAGCATAATTTCGACAGGGAAGGCAGGTACACCGAGGCAAAGTATCATTTCAACACGGGGTGCATTCTGAGACGAAGCATAATTCCGACGCAGAGCTTGCTGGTTGACTTGATTCCGAGGCGGAGCATAATTCCGACGAGGAGGTCGTTGGTTGATTCCGAGCCGAAGCATAATTCCGACATGGAAGGCAGATACACCGAGGCGAAGCATCATTTCGACACGGGGTGCATTCTGAGACGAAGCATAATTCCGAAACAGAGCTTGCTGGTTGACTTGATTCCGAGGCGGTGCATAATTCCGACGAGGAGGTCGTTGGTTGATTCTGAGCCAAAGCATAATTCCGACGGGGGGGGGGGTAAATTCTCGGACGGAGCATGATTCCGCCGTAGAGGTTGTTGGTTTGATTTGATTTGGGTTGACATCAGCATCGCTACACTGGAATATGGTACCAGGAGCGAATCATCATTTGTCATGAGAGGATTTGGGAATTGTTTTTTTTTTGTTTGGCATCTGCATTGCTGCACTGGAATAATGCCAGGAGCAACTCATCATTTGCCCCGAGAGGATTTAGGAATTGGTTTCTGTTTGGCATCTGCATTGCTGCACTGGAATAATGCCAGGAGCAACTCATCATTTGCCCTGGAAGGATTTGGGAATTGGTGGCTTAGGAGACAGGTTTAGATCCCTATCACCTAAGCCTTTTCTATTTTATGGGCCGTAAAGGTCCCATAAAAGCATTTTCTCCCTACGAGTCGAAAGGATCTCGTAGGTGTATTTTCTCCTTAGAAGTCGTGGGGACTCCTAAGTGTGTCGCTCCTTTGTGAGTCGTAAGGATCTCAAGCAGGAATTTTCTCCTCACAAAATCGAGAGGACCTTACGAGTGCATTTCATCTCCTTTTCACGAGTTTGCGCCCTTTCGGGTTTTCACAAACTCGCCGGCAGTCCTGCTATTTTTACTCACGGAGCCCTTTCGGGTTTTCATCCGTGCCCATTTTGCTTGTGGACATACCTTCTTCTTTTTTCTTCTCTTTTTTTTTCTTCTTTTTTTTTGCCGCTGGTGGGACTTTAGAAGTAGTCTCACCGGCAGGATTTGGGAGAGATAGGGGTCATTTACGTCCGTGGATTGTATACGGTTTTGTAGGATGTATGATCCAGACCGTAGGGCTATAAAAATTTTGGGACTTTGTTGGCGTCTGCATCGCTACACTGGAATATGGTACCAGGAGCGACTCATCATTCGCCACTTGGGGATTTGGATTTAGGATTTGGCTGGCGTCTGCATCGCTGCACTGGAATATGGTACCAGGAGCGACTCATCATTTGCCATTGGGGTATGGGATTTGGAATTTGGTTGGCGTCTGCATCGCTGCACTGGAATATGGTACCAGGAGCGACTCATCATTCGCCACTTGGGGATTTGAGTTTTGGTTGGCGTCTGCATCGCTGCACTGGAATATGGTACCAGGAGCAACTCATCATTCGCCACTTTGAGATTAGGGAATCGATGGCTCAGAAGACAGGTTTAGATCCCTATCACCTAAGGCTTTTCAATTTTATGGGCCGTGAGGGTCCCATAAAAGCATTTTCTCCCTACGAGTCGTAAGGATCCTCATTAGTCGAAAATATTGCATATTTTAGCTGGCAATTTCCTCATCATTTGCATTCATATAGAAGTGTTCGGCATTCATAATTCACATATTAGCAAAACTGTCGCAAAATATCAGATTACATGTATTAGACTCTAAAACCGACACTATAAAGGAAATTGACTACATTTCATGGCATCGCATCATCCCTACATTTGCGCAACACTTGTTTTGAGATCTGTCCAGGAAAATCCAGAAGAAAGGCCAAAAATTTACAGGTTACAGCTAAAACGTTACGCCAACTCAATGATTTCCGTTCTGGTATCAATCCGAAAGGACAAATACAATTCAACATATCCTATAAAGGCCCATACATCAGCCCAAGCAAGAACCAGAGAGCCCAAGCCCCAACTCTCCAAATGAGCCGCGGAACCGCGGCCGGAGATGTCTTGTGCCGCGGTTCCGCGGCGACTTGATGACATCATGTCTTCAGCTTTGCACCAAAACTCTTATCTCAGGGTCCAGACTTCATAAAGACATGTCAACTTCCAGAAGACTCCAGAGGTTTCTGCCAGATCAGCAAACTAGGGTTTCTAATGCTTAATTAATCCTAGCTTAAAACCTAAGCTAGCTCCTAACAAACTCTTTCTAGAAACTCCTCAACAAACTTTTGGAGGGAATTGTAATTTCAAACCTAGACCTAGGGTTTGGGAAGTCTATAAATAGAAGCCTAAACCTAGGGTAAAAAGGATCCCCAATCTAGTATCAAACTAGAGCCATTCTATCTCTTATCTCATCTTCTTCTTCCACAAGTCTAGTGACAGGGCTTGTGTGAAACCCTAACCCTAATTCCAATCAAAAGCCAAGATCCCGAGTACCCATCAAGCAAGAAGCCTTGCAACCTTTTATGAGCCAAGCCGATCTTCAACAGAGCAAGTGGTCCAAGCCGATCCACGACTCACGGAGCCGAGCGACGCCAAATCGACAATTTAGTTCTTCCTTTTGTAGTTCTTGAGCGACTGTAATCAAATTGTTGATATAAATAAAAGGTGATATTCTTTTATCTTGTTTTCTTTAAATTCTTGCATCATGATTCAATCTAAATTTCTAGTTGTAATTCTTGTTGTGATGTTTGAGTAATACTCCGCTCGTCGAGGAGTCGAGACGATCAATAGAATGATGATGTAATATATCTGAAAACGATTCTTGATTCCTACGAGTTTTGTAAACCCTAGCAAGTTCAAGAATCAACGACCCAATTCGTTGCGATGCTTTCTTGATTGATATCGCTCGAGATTGGGGAGTTACGGTCGTTTCTTGAAATTGTTAGAGGCTAGAATGCAAATGATATCAACGAAAGAACAAGGGTTTAAAAGATGAAACCCTAGTTTCATCAAGAAAGCCCTAACTCTCGTCGATCATCATCGATCTAGTATCGATCCTTCGAAGGACAAGAACACGAAATCTTGAAATTACATCACGGCTATAGATCCGATCGATTCCTACGAGCCTCATTTAGACTCTTGACATTTTGGTTGGAAATATTATCGAAACTCAATTCATGATTGTTTATCAGTTTCTTGATTCTTGATTAAACATCGTGACACCTGAATCAATTGATAAATTCTTAAATCGTGTTTTCTTTTCTTTTCAATTAACTTTTCGATTCAAACAAATTAAACATTGAAACGAATCGCACAATCCCTGTGGACGATCCGCACTCGCTTACGATCTACAACTGACACCGTAGTTGATTGCGGTCAAATATAATTCTTTGATTGTGAATTTTATTCATTTTCTTAAACACACACAAAGAAATAACAATCAAAAATGGCGCCGTTGCCGGGGATCGCGCGCTAATTCGTTTCATATTATAGTTTGAATCGAAAGAATTATTCCATTGTTGTTTTTGAGATCAAAATTCGTGCAAACCCTAAACGATTTGCTGTTGTTCATTGCAAGGAAATCTGGAACTGTTTGGAAATTGAAGAAAATTTTTGGAAAATACCAGAGAGCAGTGGGAGTCTACAGAAGCTCCCTGAAAAAGTTTGGTGGTGTGATCTCATCAAGAGACCGCGGAAGCGCGGCATATAGGAGCATTTGCGGCGGAACCACGGTGGCCTTGAGGGTTCTCTGCAAAATATTTCTCTCAGGTGATTTCTTACCTTCTCCTCTCTCCTCTTTTTAGCTCCAACTAACAATTTGCTGCATGATTCTTTGCAAATAATCACAGCGCCGCAAAAGCAAAAATTAAATTTGTGCGTGATTTTGGTTTCTTGGTTGTTTGCATTCTAAATACGGAAATTAAGGGGCACGGCCAAATCCAAATTAGGTGGGGATTTCATTACCCTTCCTAGGCCCCGAAAACCACAAAACTTGCATCCGCATTGACCCACATTAACTAAAAGAAATCTAGAGAAGACTCTAAGGACTGTCGCGCTCAATTAGGACAAGAGAAGGCCGTGGGTAATTCATTGCTTATCCGCGTTTTCTTGTGGTGCCTAAGGCGAGTGTGTCTAAGGCTAGTGGTTTTTAATTAGGCACACTACTTACGTAGTGGAGTACCTTCCCACTTACCTGGCAATTATCCGGCCATAGGGGGACAAAGAGGCAGTGGAGGATTCTATCCTGCGACTTGTCTTTTGGCAGTTAGGAGCGGTCTAGAGCCGGACCTAGGTGACCACTAGATTCTAGGGTTGTATGCTGCATTTGTTTTGTCGCATCATTTTTTTCAAAAATCCGTCCCTTTTTCAAAAGCAAACACCACATTCATTCATTTACCCCTAATTATAAGTCAACGCTGCCACTTGTACTAACCCATTTTAGTGCAAGATAGGCTGGACACGGGATTCTAGTGCCCGTTTAGTCCGCGTACCCTTTATCGACTCCGAAGTCGATATTTCTCCATTTACCTTTTCTTTACCTACTACCACATCCACACTGATGGATCCGAATCCATCAAACTTCTTTAACCCTAATCTGCCGCCGTCCGTTGGTGCGCAGAATCCACCCCGCATCTCTCTCCAGGAGAGGTGCTACCCTATTCGAGGTCCTCTTTCGACCTGCTTATCCATACCACCAGCCAATGGGGATAACTTTGAGATTAAGCCCCAGTACATCAATCTTTTACCCAAATTCCACGGACTCGAGACTGAGGACGCTTACGTTTTCATCACCAAATTTGAAAACGTATGCGCAATGATGGGTACGTCACAACTTTCAGTGGATGCTATGCGTCTACGACTTCTTCCATTTACATTGTGCGATATAGCCGAGAAGTGGCTATATAACACTACCGCACATTCTATTACGATTTGGGGAGAATTTGTCGCGGCATTCCTTAAGAAATTTTACCCAATACAAAAGACAGCTCGAATCCGTAGCGAACTGAATCAATTTGCCCAGCTCCCTGCTGAACCATTTTCAAAATGCTTTGAACGTTTCAAGGATCTATTGGTTCAGTGTCCTCATCACGGCATCCCGAGATGGGAATTGTGCCGAATCATTTATGAGGGCGGTAACCCTAATACTAAACAGAGCCTTGAAAACATGTGTCAAGATACTTTTACGTCTAAGGATGATGGGGAAGCTTGGCGATATTTAGAAGAGTTCGCTGAAAAGTCTTTACAGTGGGAAAGTCCATCATTTAGGAGTGGCAACAACCAATCGGATGTTTCCATAGGAGTTAGAGCTGACATTTCAGCTATACACAAAAAACTCGAGACTATGGAAAACAAATTTTTAGCCGCCTCCCTTAATCAAATGTCACTTTCCAAAACTGTATGTGGCTGCTGTTCTGATCCGTCTCACTTGACGGAAGAATGTCCGTTTCAAGGTCGTGAGCATGCTAATGCCACATTTCAAAGACCTAGAAACGATCCATTTTCTTCCACATATAATCAGGGTTGGAGGAATCACCCTAATTTTGCTTGGAACCAATCACAATCTCAAAACATGGTTCCAAACCAAAACAATTTCCAAAGGGTCCCTCCACTACAACAGCAACCACCACTTCAATTGAGTCAGCACCCCTTTCAAGCACATAATTTTCAAAATCTGGTCAACACACCTGCACTGTCTAGTCCTTTACAGTTGACCGGAACTGATGAATCCTCTTCTTTTGCACAATACATGAATTTGGTCTTAACAAATATCATGCAAGTTTCGGCTGAAATGAAGTCTTCTGTCGATAAAATTGAGAAAAACTCTGCGTCCCAAAACGAGAGTATTAAATCGATGGAAGAAGAAATTGCACGATTAAAAGCTGAAATTAGTGCAAGAGAGAAAGGGAAACTTCCAGCTCAACCCTTACCCAATCCTGGCTATTCACATCATGTGAATGCAATCACCACGTTGAGATCTGGAAGAGTGCTTGACAATCATGTTGGGGAAGAAGTTGATGATATTGACAATCCTATCAACACCCCGGCTGAGACCTTTCCTCACACACACACCTCTACTTCTAGTTCTGACCCCAGTTCTTCTACCCCGCCACCTTCTCACGAGCCTATTCTTCGTTTCCTAAAAGGCTCGCCACTACAGCCCACCTCTTTTACTCCTCCACGGACGATCCCCACTTCTATACTGGGATCGGTTCCACACACACTTCCTTCTCCTATGATGGACCCAGCACTTATTGCTAAAGCACCTTATCCTAATCGGTTAAGGGCTAACACACCAAGTCCACATATGGAGAAGATCACTGAGATGTTTAAACAGGTTAACATCAATATCCCTCTTCTAGATGCTATCCAACAAGTCCCCGCATATGCAAAAGTTCTTAAAGACTTGTGCACTAGAAAGAGGAAGAAACAAATGCCCAAGAAGATATTCATGGCAAAGACTGTAGATACGGCTTTCCCCCAGCAATTACCGAGAAAACGTAAGGATCCTGGATATCCTACGATTTCCATCTCTATTGGGGAGAAACACATTAACCGTGCTCTACTAGATCTTGGGGCAAGTGTTAACCTGCTTCCTTTCTCAGTTTATGAGCAGTTAGGGATCGGAGAGTTGAAACCATCTCCTTGCACTCTCCAGATGGCTGACCAATCAATCACCAGACCTAGGGGTGAACTAGAGGATGTGTTAATAAAAATCGGGGAATTTATATTCCCTGTAGACTTTATTGTAATTGATACACAGCCTGTAGCGAACTCACGGAATCAAATTCCGGTGATTTTAGGTCGCCCCTTTTTGGCCACTTCCAACGCTATCATCAACTGTCGTAATGGTTCTATGACCCTATCCTTCGGGAAGAGGACAATTGAGATGAACATTTACAAATTGGGAAGTGTACCCTCCGAACCTACTGCTCAGGTCTGTTCTGTCGACTTAATGGATGTCGACAGTAGCGAATTTAATGACCCTCATAATACTGATCTTGACTCTTTTCATATGTTGTTTGACCCAACTATGTATAATACACATACGGACTCTTCCACTGAGATGTCCGGGTCAACAATTAACACTGATTATGAACCATTCTTAGAGTCTAAAGATCACCCCGCACTGTGTGATGACATTATTCTTCGGGGTATTGATGAAACTTTTGAGGAGATCTTCGCTGATGAACTCGCATTTCTGAATAACACGGGTGTTGAGATGAATCATGTCCCACTCAATGAAATTGAACCTCCACCCCTTCCTCTGAACTGTAAAAAGAATGCGAGTAATCCATCGCATTCACTGCATCGTCTCTCCAATATGAGACGCACACACTTTCTATTCCACCACTTACCCTTTCCCCACTTCTTCTTCCACCAACCAGAGCACTGCATTGATAAAATTTTTGAATGGTTGGTGTTAACATTTGGTCTTTGCAAAGCTTGGCATCGACCAATGATTTTTGACCCCCTCATATGATTTTCAAAGATTAACATTGCTTAAGTTTGGGGGGGTATTTTTTCCGGCTCTTGAAAAGAAAATTTTTACAAAATGATGAGCCAAAAATAAGTTTGGGGGAGGTTCTTCACTTAAATATTTTGCCCCCATTAATAAATTCCTCCCAAGCTTACAGGTTTTTTGAGATTTAGCAGATGGCAACAGTGAGGACACTGTTGAAAACAAGTTTGGGGGAGGTTTGTGCTTATTTTTGCATCATTTGCATATCATTTGCATAAGCACAAAACATTTTTGAAAACCTATAAAAATTTAAAAAATTTCAAAACTTTTTGTACATAAATAAAATAATAAAAGTTTAGATAGTGAAAAGTTACATCCATGAGATTAGAAAAATTTAAGAAAACCAAGAAAATTAGAAGTTTTCTTATACGAACTAGTAATAAGTAGTTATGAGCCGATGTCCCAAGGGTTAGTAAGATGAAAGACGTCACTAATCTGAGGATAAAAATAAGTCTGAAAAATAGTTTCTATTCTGGAAGCCAAACATTTTGAACGATGATACCCTGCTATTCGCACTTATACACGTCTTAAAGCCTGGGATAGTAGAGGATACCTTGAAATGCTCTTGTCTTAAAGCCAAAAGTATGAAGGAAATAAAAAAAATTAAAAAAATGAAGAAAATATAAAGTGGTGAGAAAAATGGACACTGGTTTTGTTATCACCAAGGGCAATAAAAAATGTATAGCGAGGGTGCTTCTTCACCTAGTGCCCTAAGGCCAACTGGTCTGGGAGTCACTGCTATGCCTGAGGTGGTGCAAGACGAGGAAAATACACCAAATAAGCAAGCACAGGAGTAATCGGTCGGTTAGTACCTCAAGAAGTATTAACGGTCGCATGAAAGTGTGTGAGCAATCTCATCTAAATATTCATTAATTAAAAAGTACTGAGGCTGATGGGCAAGAGTATGATAGCTTGAATTGAATTCTCCGGGTGTAGGGATGTCTTTACACACACGCAGGGTTATATGATCGATGTTTGGAATAAAGATAGGAATGAAAAATAAGACGATGTTTTATTGAGGGAGGACATGATTTCTAACATCTTTTCATGACCATTAAGATAGGGCTCATGACAACCGAAAAGCTAGCTTAGTTGGAAACCCTAATTTTCAAGGCTTTTCTTTTACAATTCTTGTCTTTAAATGTAATATTCATGATCTTTCTTTTATTATTGGATTTTGTGGGTGCAATCCGCTGAAAACCCTCAGGAGACAACACTCCTCCTACTAGGGACACCTAGAGGTTTAAAGGCTTGTTGCACGTGCTCAGTGCAATCGTGTTGCCTACGAAAGTATGCTAGATAGTTTTTCTCTTTCTTTATTTTCTCCTTCTCTTTTTAATAAAACAGTTCGCTCGAGACGATCGAAATTAAGTTTGGGGGAATTTGATTAGTCGAAAATATTGCATATTTTAGCCGGCAATTTCCTCATCATTTGCATTCATATAGAAGTGTTCGGCATTCATAATTCACATATTAGCAAAACTGTCGCAAAATATCAGATTACATGTATTAGACTCTAAAACCGACACTATAAAGGAAATTGACTACATTTCATGGCATCGCATCATCCCTACATTTGCGCAACACTTGTTTTGAGATCTGTGCAGGAAAATCCAGAAGAAAGGCCAAAAATTTACAGGTTACAGCTAAAACGTTACGCCAACTCAATGATTTCAGTTCTGGTATCAATCCAAAGGGACAAATACAATTCAACATATCCTATAAAGGCCCATACATCAGCCCAAGCAAGAACCAGAGAGCCCAAGCCCCAACTCTCCAAATGAGCCGCGGAACCGCGGCCGGAGATGTCTTGTGCCGCGGTTCCGCGGTGACTTGATGACATCATGTCTTCAGCTTTGCACCAAAACTCTTATCTCAGGGTCCAGACTTCATAAAGACATGTCAACTTCCAGAAGACTCCAGAGGTTTCTGCCAGATCAGCAAACTAGGGTTTCTAATGCTTAATTAATCCTAGCTTAAAACCTAAGCTAGCTCCTAACAAACTCTTTCTAGAAACTCCTCAACAAACTTTTGGAGGGAATTGTAATTTCAAACCTAGACCTAGGGTTTGGGAAGTCTATAAATAGAAGCCTAAACCTAGGGTAAAAAGGATCCCCAATCTAGTATCAAACTAGAGCCATTCTATCTCTTATCTCATCTTCTTCTTCCACAAGTCTAGTGACAGGGCTTGTGTGAAACCCTAACCCTAATTCCAATAAAAAGCCAAGATCCCGAGTACCCATCAAGTAAGAAGCCTTGCAACCTTTTATGAGCCAAGCCGATCTTCAACAGAGCAAGTGTTCCAAGCCGATCCACGACTCACGGAGCCGAGCGACGCCAAATCGACAATTTAGTTCTTCCTTTTGTAGTTCTTGAGCGACTGTAATCAAATTGTTGATATAAATAAAAGGTGATATTCTTTTATCTTGTTTTCTTTAAATTCTTGCATCATGATTCAATCTAAATTTCTAGTTGTAATTCTTGTTGTGATGTTTGAGTAATACTCCGCTCGTCGAGGAGTCGAGACGATCAATAGAATGATGATGTAATATATCTGAAAACGATTCTTGATTCCTACGAGTTTTGTAAACCCTAGCAAGTTCAAGAATCGACGACCCAATTCGTTTCGATGCTTTCTTGATTGATATCGCTCGAGATTGGGGAGTTACAATCGTTTCTTGAAATTGTTAGAGGCTAGAATGCAAATGATATCAACGAAAGAACAAGGGTTTAAAAGATGAAACCCTAGTTTCATCAAGAAAGCCCTAACTCTCGTCGATCATCATCGATCTAGTATCGATCCTTCGAAGGACAAGAACACGAAATCTTGAAATTACATCACGGCTATAGATCCGATCGATTCCTACGAGCCTCATTTAGACTCTTGACATTTTGGTTGGAAATATTATCGAAACTCAATTCTTGATTGTTTATCAGTTTCTTGATTCTTGATTAAACATCGTGACACCTGAATCAATTGATAAATTCTTGAATCGTGTTTTCTTTTCTTTTCAATTAACTTTTCGATTCAAACAAATTAAACATTGAAACGAATCGCACAATCCCTGTGGACGATCCGCACTCGCTTACGATCTACAACTGACACCGTAGTTGATTGCGGTCAAATATAATTCTTTGATTGTGAATTTTATTCATTTTCTTAAACACACACAAAGAAATAACAATCAGATCCCGTAGGTGCATTTTCTCTTTAGGAGTCGTGAGGACTCCCAAGTGTGTTTTTTTTTTTTGCAAGTCGTAAGGATCCCACAAAGGTTTGTTCTCCTTATGTATCATGAGGACACATGAGTGGGTCTTCTCAATGGAGCATAATTCCAAAGGCGGAGACCAGCCGCGTAACTGGTGATTACGGTGGGGTATGGGTATGATGAGAATTATTTGAGCCCGTGGATTGTATACGGTAGTCAATTTGGGGACTAACCGTAGGGCCGGAAGAATTTTGGAAATTTGAATTTTTGTTGGCGTCTGCATCGCTGCACTGGAATATGGTACCAGGAGCGACTCATCATTCGCCTTTGTTTTTTTTGTTTTTGTTTTATCGCGATTGCTCTATCATTTCAGCTTTTCTTATAGCGAAGATCGCGATTGCCCTATCATTTCAGCTTTTATTCGCGGTTGCCCCATCATTTCGGCTTTATTTTTCATCTTTATTTTACTCGCTGATTTTTATTGCGAGTTGCCCCATCATTTCGGCTTTTCTTTAATTTTCTTTTATTTACACATTTTTTTTTACATTCCCAGTTTAACGACTTAGAGGTCAATCATTCCCAGTTTAACGAAGTGGTGGTCAATTGTTCCCAGTTTAATGACGTGGTGGTCGACTGTTTTAAGAGAAAGGCAGATGTCTGAGAGGATGAGTTTCACGAAGAACTTCGGTCTCCGTTTGTATGAAATTGGCGGTCGCAGCTGGACTGTTTGTTAACACGCCTTTAGACAGTTCTATCTCTCCTGCCTTGTATTGCTTTTCGACCCAATCTTTGAAGACGAAGCAGTCCTCAATGGCATGACCTATCACTCTGTGATAGGGGCAGTATTTGGGGTCGTCGGTCATATTCGCTTCCTGCGGTCTTTTTGACTCTGGCAGTTGTAGACCGTTCTTCAGGGCGTCTTTGAATATTTTACGGATTTTTTCCTTTCTGAAGGAATAGACCTTATCTAGCTTCTCTTTGAGTGGAGATTCTCCTCCCTCTCTGAACACTGGCTTCCAAGGCTGATTGGCACTAGGCCCGCTCATACCTTGCTTATTTCGGTTAGCCGAAGTGTTAAAAGATTCAGAATCGTCAGAATTCCCACCTTTACGATTATCATCCTTTCGATTTCTCCAGGACCTATTGTTATTTTGGGAATCCGAGGAGGACTCCTGCTTTGAGCGCTCCAACATCTGGACTTTTCTGGTCAGCTCTTGGAATGTTTTGAGACCCGCGGTGCATAGAAACGGGGCCATCCAATTGTTGAGATTTTCGACGAGGAGACTGACAGATTGGTCCTGCTCTATTGGCGGTTCACATTTGACGGAGAGATTGCGCCATCGGGTTATAAAATCCGTGCTGCTTTCGTTGTTCTTGGGCTTGGTCCTTACGAGCTCGGAAATGGTGATCTTATCGCTGACGCTCATGAACCTTTGTCGAAACAAAGATTCCATCTGGATGAAAGTAGTAACGGAGCCATCCGGTATGCTCGCGTACCAGTCGAAAGCAACATCAGTCAAGCTATTAACGAACTGGCGGAGGAGAAGCGGATCGTTGCCCTCAGTATTCCCGCATGAGGCTTTGAAGTGGGCGATGTGCTGATTCGCATTTCCCGTCCCATCGAATCTTCCGAATTTAGGGATGACATAGCCGCTAGGAAATTCAACTAGATCATACTGAGCAGGATATGGTCTCCCACTACTGCCGATATCTTTTTGCGCTTCGGCTTCGGCCACCAATGTTTTGACTTTGCTGGCAACCAAATCCATGATTTGATCTTGAGTTAGCGGGCTACTGTCATCGGTAGCCAAGACATTTCCCGAGATAGGATGCGACTGATTTTCATGCGATCCGCCCACTTTTGGATTTGAGGGAATGGGTGTCGGCTGTTTTGGGACACCGTTTCCCGGTTCATGAGAGCCCTGCGCCTGATTGGGCGGCTGAGAGGCAAGTTGGGCCGTGAGCTATAGGACGACATTTGTCAAGTCATCAATTTTTTAGTAGAGCTTGGCCATCTCCTTGTCTTTGTTTCTGAGCTGCTTTCGGAGCTCTTGAAGCAGCTCTTGCTCCACAGTCCTGGGGCGGAAAGTCGGCTCTTCTTCTCTTTTCGAGCCTGACTCCTCATGGACTGAAAGGTATTTCTGCCTATCATCCTCATCGAGAGGGTTTTCATCACCCAGCAAAGGCGGCTGTTCTAGGGAAGCGGCCACCACATTCAAGCCAGATTGGGTTTGAGATGTGGTAGCCCCGTCCTTGCTCTTGCTGCGCGTGCCCACCGTGTAGACAGTGTTGACCACATACCCAGCCATTTCCTCATCTTCGGAGGGGTAACCCTGTTCTTCGAACCTCATGAGGTTCATCCTGGCAGGAGCCCTAGCCTTTTTGTTGGCTCTATATCTGAGCCTTTTCTCCCTCAGCTTCTCGATTTTGAAGGCTTAGCGGGCATCCGCTATCCGGGAAGCCATTGTGAGTTGATCAGAGGGGAACTTAAAGAAGACACCTGATCGAGCAGTTGTCAGGGGCACCGCCGGAGCTTGCGTGAGACGCCATGTAGCTTTGTTGGTGTCGATGGCCTTGCCCCCAGCTGGGGCCATGGAGAGTCGTTCGGAAACGGACTTGCGCTTGGGCTGAGGTGCCCTCGCGACCACCACATTTGGCCTCTTGCCTTTCGAGACCGGTTTATCTGCCGCCGGGGCTTGAGGAGCTGGAATGGCGTTAGCTAACACGAACAGGATGGAGTCGAATGGTAGCGGCGGTTCCTCCCATTGTCGCCCGAGATTGGCCGGAAGGACCGTTCTGGAGTCCATCTTCATCGTGTATGAGATGGGAGCTGAGTTCATCTTCGGAGACATTGTTGAAAGGTGATTGCTTGAAAATCCTGCATGAAAAAGCATTATTTTAGTATAAATATAGATATGTATATTGATTGAGTTCGCATGAACGTTTAACCCGAAATATGGGAAGAGAGATAAGTCCCACCGGGCGTGCCAGAATCTGTAGGGTGTTTTTCGTCACCCCATTGAGATGGGAATACGCGCGCGCTTGTCAGGCGTACTACAGATTCCCCCTGCCTAGGGTAGGCTGGGGTTTAATGATTGTGGGGATCCGAATCTCCGGCAGCCGCGAACTAAGCTGCCGTTAATTACCCCTCGCCTTTGGAGCGAGGGAACCTCCGATTGACGGGTTAAACTGGTCGTGCGAGCTCAATGTGCAGTGTACGTGTGTTGTGTTTTGAAAGGGGGTTTTGGATATATCGGGAGCCACGCAGAGTTTTTACGGGGGTCCCGCTACCCCGATAGCGGGCTGGAGGTCAAGGGGGCTAGCAGCCCCCTTGCGGGGTGCGGGGTGCGGGGCAGCGTCCCGTTAGAAATTTTTTCCTAACAAGGGCAGTGTCGTGGAGTATGTGTATGTGTACATATATACTGCATGTGTATATATATATGTGTGTGTATATATATATATAAAAAGGAGGGGGAAAAGACATCCAAAGGATGCGTGGGGGCCAGCGCCTCGAGCACTGTGCGCTTAGGTGCTGTGCGCTTAGGCACAAGCGCGCCACGTGTCGGCATATGGGCGCTTTGCGCTCGGGCGCTGGAGCGCAAGCGCGCCACGTGTCGGCGCATGGGCGCTTTGCGCTCGGGCACAGAGCGCTGGAGCGTAAACACGCCATGTGTCGGTATGAGGGCGCTTTGCGCTCGAGCGCAGTGCGCTTGAGCGCAAGCGCACCACGTGTCGGCACGTGGGCGCTTTGCGCTGGAGCGCCACGTGTCGGCATGTGGGCGCTTTGCGCTCGAGCGCTAGCGCGCCACGCGTCGGCTCGTGGGCGCTTTGCGCTCGAGCGCTAGCGCGCCACGTGTCGGCATGTGGGCGCTCGGCGCTTGAACGCTTGGGCGCCGGCGAGGAAAAGGGGCTTTTAGTCCCAGAAACAGAAGTTATGCTTCAGAAAGGAAATATTTGTTGTTATATATATATATATATATGGAGTTAAAACTCCTAAAAAATGTTTTGTTTGAGAAAATGGGTTCTTCTTCTTCCTCCTCTGTTGGCTGACTCAAGAGATGTGAGATCTAAAAATCTCTTCTTTTTGAGATCTAATGATAGATCCAAGCTCTCCTTGGTGGGTTTTGTGGTGAAAAACTTTTTAGTTTTGGAAAAGGAAGAGTAAAACTCTTGATTTAATTCAAAAGAAAAGAAGAAGGTCTGAAACCTTCAGAAAGGGAAAAGAGGCACAAACCTTAGGTTTTTTTGGGGAGAATGAAAAGTGTTTGGTTATTCATCATCATGTTGCCTTTTATAGGCTTACATATTTACATATAGCCCCTTGGGCTTTACAAAATGGCATTTTGCCTATCCCATGGCTCATGTGCCACTTCATTTTTGCACATAACCCATGGGCTTACAAAATATTGGCTTTATGCCCATTTTGCATACATTCATGTATAAAAAATTACATAAAAATTATTTATTACATGATCTTGTTGTTGGCATGGGGAGGCTGGCCGCGGGCTCGACTTGGGCATGGGCCCGCTTGATCTGGGCTTGGGCCCACCTAGCTTGGGGGTTGACCTTGACTTTGACTCGGTCAACCGGGGTGCAAATTTTTACCCCAACAAACGGCTCATAACTACTTATTACTAGTTCGTTTAAGAAAACTTCTAATTTTCTTGGTTTTCTTAAATTTTTCCAATCTTCTGGATTTAATTTTTCACTATCTAATCTTTTATTATCAAAAAAAATTTGTGCTTATATATAGTATAATGCAAAGTATCGCGTAAATAAGCACAAACCTCCCCCAAACCTGTTTACAGCAGTGTCCTCACTGATTTCATCCGTTAAGCGCAAAAACCTGTAGACTTGGGAGGAAAAAGGGGACAAGAAATAATGAAAGTGAAATCCTCCCCCAAACTTATTTTTGGCTCACAATCTTGTAAAAAAAAATTCTTTCAAGAGCCAAAATATCCCCCCCCACCCCAAACTTGAGTTAAACAATATTAAGATTTTTAAAATTATAGGGGGGGTTAAAGTTATTGGTCAAAATAAAGCCTTACAAAGACCAAAAGTCAACACCAACCATTCAAAAATTTTATTGATGAAGCACCAAGGTTGGTGGAAGAATATGTCACCTATTGACGTGAAGAAGTGGGGAGGAGATAAGAGGTGGGATAGAATGTGTTTGCGTCTCGTTTTGGAGAGACGACACAGTAATAGTGATGATGGAATACTCGCATTATCATGATTGTCCAGAAGAAGGGGTGGAGGTTCAATTTTTTCGTCTTGGAGTTGATTCATCTCAACACCCGTGTCTTTTAAAAATACGAGTTCATCAGCGAAAATTTCCTCAAAGCTTTCATCGATACCCCGAAAAATAATCTCATCAGAAAAAATGGGGTGATCGTCAGACTCTATATAAAGTTTCTCATCAGCGTTAGATGTTGACCCGGATAACTCGGTGGAAGAGTCCGTGTATGTATAATACATGGTTGGGTCAAACAACAACATATGAAAAGAGTCAGTATCATGGGGTTGATCAAATTCGCTGTTGTCGACATCCATTAATTCGACAGAACACACATGAGCATAGGGTTCGGAGGGTTCACTTCCCAACTTGTAAATGTTAAGCTCAATTGACTTCTTTCCAAAGTGTTCGAGCCTCGGGAAAAACGGAGAATGGGCTCGGGTGAAGGTAGGAGACTAGACGAATTAGGGGATGAAGAAGAAGCTGGGGTATCATTGGTGTCACTAACATTATCAAATTGCTCACCCACTCGACTATTCAGCACTCTTCCCGATCTCAACGTAGTAACGGCATTCACATTATGATTTTGTGAGTGGCCAGGATTCGGTAGGGGTTGAGATAGGAGTTTCCCTTTCTCTCTTGCACTCATTGCGGCGTTCAATTGTGCAATTTAGTTTTCTATTGATTTAATACTCTCACCGTGGGAGGCGGAGTCTTTCTTTATGGAATCAATAGAAGACTTCATATCAGCCGACATTTGAATGGAATGTTTCATAAACAAATCCAAAGTTTGTGCGAGTGAAGAGTTATCAGTACTGGCCAATTGTGGTGCAGAAGTGTTGGCCGGATTTTGAAAATTTTATGACTGAAAGGGGTGCTGACTTTGTGGTTGTGGTTGCTGTGGAGGAGGTCTTTGATAATTGCTTTGAAACTGGTTTTGATTTTGGTGTTGGTTTTGGTTCCAAGCAAAGTTAGGATGATTCCTCCATCCTTGATTGTACGTGGAAGAATAAAGATCGTTTCTAGGTCGCTGCTGAAAAACAGCATTAGTTTGCTCAAGAACTTGAAACGATGCATTCATAGGACATTCTTCCGTCAAGTGTGAAGGATCTGAACAGCAACCACACACGGTTTTAGGAAGCGTAACCTGGTTTAGGGAGGCTAATGTAAATTTGTTCTCAATAGCGTCGAGTTTCTTCTGCATCGCTGCCATTTCGGCTTTTACTGCGATGGAAACATCGAGCTGATGAATACCTCCCATAGATGAAGGTGGTCTTACGCTTTCCCACTGCAAAGTGTTTTCAGCGAGATCTTCCAGATATTTCCAAGCTTCGCCATCGTCTTTGGACATGAAATTGCATTGACACATTGTTTCAAGCATCTGCTTTGTCGCTGGATTAATGCCCTCATATATTATTCGGCACAAATCCCATCTTTGTATTCCATGATGAGGACATTGGACAAGCAGATCCTTGAAACGTTCAAAGCACTTCCAAAATGGTTCATTGGGAAGCTGGGTGAACTGGTTGATCTCGCTCCTAATATGGGCAGTCTTATAGTTTGGGTAAAACGTCTTAAGAAATGCTATTACGAATTTATCTCAATTAGTGATAGAGTGTGTGGCAGTATTATAAAACCATTTTTCTGCCAAGTCGCACAAAGTGAATGGGAGAAGACGCAAGCGTATAGCATCCACAGTCAATTGTGAAGTACCCATCATTGCGCATACGTTTTCGAATTTAGTGATGAAAACGTACGCGTCTTCATACTCAAGCCCATGAAATTTGGGCAACATATTGATGTAGTAGGGTTTAATTTCAAAATTATCCCCGTTAGCTGGTGGAATAGATAGACAAGTGGGAAGTGGACCACGGATAGGATAGCATCTCTCTTGGAGAGAGATGCGCGGTGGATTCTGCGCTCCTACGGGCAGTGGCAGCGTGGTGTTATAATTTGATGGAGTACCGTCCATCTCGGTTGATGTGGTGTGTGGTGGGGGAAAAGAAGATGAAGAAGCACCGACTTCGGAGTCGATAGCAGGAATGCGGACAAGACGGGCACTAGAATCCCGTGTCCAGCCAAGCATGCACTAAGCGGGTTTAGCGCAAGTGGCAGCGTGTGTGTAATTTAAAATTGGTCTGTTTTGAAAAAGTGTGTCGGACTTAGACAAATCACACAAAAATGCACAGACAACCCTAGAACTAAGGTCACCTAGGTCAAGTCTCTAGACCGCTCCTAGACTTCCAAAGGACAAGCAGTAGGATCAATCCTCTACCACCTCTTTACTACTCTTGTGGCCAGGTAAGTGCCAGGTAAGTGGGAGGTATCCACTACGTAAGTAGTGGGCCTAATTAAGTAACCACTTATCTTAGACACACTTGCCTAGACACCACAAAAGTAATGGGGATAAGCGATAGATTATCCACGACCCTCCTCTATCCTTATTGAGCACGACAGTCCATAAAGTTTGCTCTAGATATTTTTTTAATTAATGTAGGGTTGATGCAGATGCTCGGTTTGTGATTTGTGGGGCTTAGGAAGGGTGATGAAATCCCCACCTAATCTAGATTTGGTCTTTGCCCCTTAAAGTCCGTATTAAAATATACAAAACAAACCAATCACAAAACTTTGCAAAAAGATTTTTGAGCGGCGAAATTTTGCAAAGAATCCTGTAAAAAATATATTTTATTAGATTTGAGAGGAGAGAGAAAGAGTTGAGAATCTTACCAGAGAAGTTTGGAACCCTAGATCCTCTAACTCGCCGCGCTTCCACCGCCAATATGCACCTTCTGCCGCGGATCCGCCGCAAGAGAGAGGGATCAATTGATGAATTTTTTTCTGTGGCCTTCTGTGCTCCTCTGGATCTAGATGAATGTCTCTTTCTCCTCTTTCCTCAAGTCTGTGACTCCAGATCTCCTTGCAAAAATTCACACACTTCGTTAAATATACGATTTGCAGTTTTGTATTAATTATGATATAGATCGAATAAGAATTCAACACAAATAGTAAGAATAAAAATTACGCACGTATCCCCGGCAACGGCGCCATTTGATTGATCCTGTATTTATGTGTATGTAGTAACCGCAATCAATAACGGTATCGCATGTAGCTAGACTGAGATGAGTACGGGTCGTCCTCAGGAAAATGTGGAACCTTTTATTCTTACATTAGGTGTGCTGATTAGGAAGGGAGAATAAGAATGGTGAAGAATGGTTGTAGGATCTAGATCTACGTTAAACACGGATACAAAATATAGATCTAGATTAGCTATGGATGTATGTTTAATATAAAAAGGGGGCTTGTAGGGTTCATTAGGATTTAGTAGTTATGAATGACTAATTAAAGATTGCTCTTTTTATCCTTTGACAGATTTAAAACTAGAAAGACAGTGATGCATGTAGATTAGGATTTCTGGAGGGAAAAGGGTTCCCACTCTTAACCCCTACCTCGACATGGAACTCCGTTCATTTCTAGCATTTACCAAAACAATAGGTAATCCAATCTCTAATCGTGGTTGCGATTATCAATGAATTGATAGCGCGCCCACAATGGATGTTAAGTATTCTTTTGATAAAGTTTATAAACTTTATAGGACTTAAAAAGAGTTTAAGGATCTTCATCATCCATTAACCTACCCTAATCCCATGAACCCTAACAAGCGAAGAATTACTCGCGCATGTTGGGATAAGAAAAGATGGAGAGGGAAATCATAATGAAAAACTACAAAGAATTAAAATAAGAAAACAACTATTTTTATTAATCAACAGAATCAATTACACTTTGTTCCCTTAGAAAATGATTACAAAATGCTAGTTTACTTCTCGATCTCTTCTAAGGAGGTAGATGAGCCGTTGATGATCAGCCTGGATGCGTGAGCCGTCTTGGACTTCGTGATCTCGTCGGCTTGATAATTTTTCCAAGAGGCTCTCGATCCTTATTTATAGTCCCAGAGCCTGAACCCTAGCTTCCTAAATTAGAAACCAATGGTTAAGATTCTAACAACAAAATCCCAGCTTACAATTCTTCTGGAACGCGGCGGATCCGCGGCCAACAGGTGGGTTTGTCCGCGGATCCGCGGCCAAACAGTGCGATCTTCTGTTATTTTTATCTGGGGCTTCATCTATATTGACACGTGGCGATCTTTTGAATCTCAGGAACTGAAAATCTTCTCGTAGTTACTGCCAGACTTGATTTCTTAGTTTGCTTTCTTAATTAGGCAGGTTTGCACAAACAACTTTGATTCGCTTGATTTTAGCCCTGAAAATTCTGCACAACAACTCAACAAATAACATTAGTAGAGTTTGTTTTATTGAGATATTAATTTCACCATTTAAGATTTGGTCAATGGTATTTATGCTTATATTTTCCTACCAAATGTTATTTATAATATATAAACAGATGAAAATAGTATTTTTACAAATAAACTCTCATATGTATTATATATTATAATAAACACCTTTTCTAATATAGAAATAGTAGGAAAAATGTCATATTAATTGTGCAGTTTTATCAACTGAACAAATACCCCCAAACTTATCTTTGATCGTCCCGAACAAACTACTTTATTCAAGAGAAGGAGAAAAAGGAAAGGAGAAAACTAAGCACACTTTCGTAGGCAACACGATTGCACTGAGCACGTGCAACAAGCCGTTAAACCTCTAGGTGTCCCTAGTAGGAGGAGTGTTGTCTCCTGAGGGTTTTCAGCGGATTGCACCCACAAAATCCTATATTAAAAGGAAGACTGTGAAAGTTACATATAAAGATAAGAATTATAAACGAAAGACTTTGAAAATTAGAGTTTCCAACTACACTAGCTTTTCAGTTGTCATGAGCACTATCTAAATAGTCATGAAAAAATGTTAGAAATCACATCATCCCTCAATAAAACATCGTCTTTATTCTTCATTCCTACCTTTCATCCAAACATCGATCATATACCCCTATATGTGTGTATAGAACATCCCTACACTCAAAGAATTCAATTCAAGCAATCATACTCTTGTCCATCTACCTTAGTATTTTTTTAATAGATATTTAGATGGAATTTGCTCACACATTTTTCATGCGACCGTTAATACTTCTTGAGATACTAACTGACCGATTACTCATGTGTTTGCTTATTTAGGTGTATTTTCTCTTCTTGCAACACCTAAGGCTTAGTAGTGACTCCCAAACCAGTTGGTCTAAGGCACTAGGTGATGAAGCACCCTCGCTATATTTTTTTTTATTGCCGCCTTGGTGATAACAAAACCAGTGTTCATTTTTCTTTTCATCATTTTATCTTTTCTTTTCCATTTATTATTTCCTTCATACTTTGGCTTTTAGACAAAAGCATTTCAAGGTATGCTCTACTATCCCGAGTTTCAAGACGTGTGTAAGTGCGTATAGTAGAGTATCAACATTCAAATGTTTGGCTTCCAGAATAGGAACTATTTTTCAGAATTATTTTTATCCTCAGATTAGTGACTTCTTTCATCTTACTAACCCTTGGGATAACGGCTCATAACTACTTATTACTAGTTCGTTTAAGAAAACTTCTAATTTTCTTGGTTTTCTTAAATTTTTCCAATCTTTTGGATGTAATTTTTCACTATCTAATCTTTTATTATCAAAAAAATTGTGCTTATATATAGTATAATGCAAAGTATCGCGTAAATAAGCACAAACCTCCCCCAAACCTGTTTACAGCAGTGTCCTCACTGATGTCATCCGTTAAGCTCAAAAACTGTAGATTTGGGAAGAAAAAGGGGACAAGAAATAATGAAAGTGAAATCCTCCCCCAAACTTATTTTTGGCTCACAATCTTGTAAAAAAAATTTCTTTCAAGAGCCAAAATATCCCCCCCCCCAAACTTAAGTTAAACAATATTAAGATTTTTAAAATTATAGGGCGGGTTAAAGTTATTAGTCAAAGTAAAGCCTTACAAAGACCAAAAGTCAACACCAACCATTCAAAAAATTTATTGATGAAGCACCAAGGTTGGTGGAAGAATATGTCACCTATTGACGTGAAGAAGTGGGGAGGAGATAAGAGGTGGGATAGAATGTGTTTGCGTCTCGTTTTGGAGAGACGACACGGTGATAGTGATGATGGATTACTCGCATTATCATGATTGTCCAGAAGAAGGGGTGGAGGTTCAATTTCTTCGTCTTGGAGTTGATTCATCTCAACACCCGTGTCTTTTAAAAATGCGAGTTCATCGGCGAAAATTTCCTCAAAGCTTTCATCGACACCCCGAAGAATAATCTCATCAGAAAAAACGAGGTGATCGTCAGACTCTATATAAAGTTCCTCATCAGCGTTAGATGTTGACCCGGACAACTCGGTGGAAGAGTCCGTGTATGTATAATACATGGTTGGGTCAAACAACAACATATGAAAAGAGTCGGTATCATGAGGTTGATCATATTCGCTGCTGTCGACATCCATTATATCGATAGAACACACATGAGCATAGTGTTCGGAGGGTTCACTTCCCAACTTGTAAATGTTAAGCTCAATTAACTTCTTTCCAAAGGATAGGATCATAGAGCCGTTTCTACAATTGATTACTGCGTTGGAAGTTGCTAGGAAGGGTCGACCGAGTATCACCGGGATTTGATTTCGTAGCTTCGCTACAAGTTGTGTATCTATAACGATACAGTCCATAGGGAATATAAATTCCCCGACTTTGATTAACACATCCTCTAGCTCACCCCTAGGTTGGGTGATAGATCGATCGGCCATCTGAAAAGTGCAATGCGCCGGTTTTAACTCTCCGATCCCTAATTGCTCATAAACAGAATACGGAAGTCAGTTAACACTAGCACCTAAATCGAGTAGAGCACGATTGATATTTTTACCCCCAATAGAAATAGAAATTGTAGGACTTCCGGGGTCCTTTCGTTTCTTGGGTAGTTGTTGTGTAAAAGCAATGCTCACATTACTCGCAAGGAAAACTTTTTAAGGTACTTGAACTTTTCTCTTCCTAGTGCACAAGTCCTTTAGGATTTTCGCATAAGACGGAACTTGTTGAATAGCATCTAGGAGAGGAATATTTATGTTAACTTGCTTAAAAAATTCCACAATCTTCTCCATTTGTGGACTTGGTCTGTTGCCCCTTAACCTGTTTGGATAAGGTGCTTTATCAATAAGGTTTGGGTCCAAAATTGGAGAGGATTGTGGGGATGGAATGGATCCCAGAATTGGAGTGGGGATCGTTTTAGATAGATTTGTAGAAGTGTTCGAGCCTCGGGGAAAACGGAGAATGGGCTCGGGTGAAGATGGGAGACTAGACGAATTAGGGGAAGAAGAAAAAGCTGGGGTATCATTGGTGTCACTAACATCATCAAATTGCTCGCCCACTCAGTTATTCAGCACTCTCCCCGATCTCAACGTAGTAACGGCATTCACATTATGATTTTGTGAGTGGCCAGGATTCGGTAGGGGTTGAGATAGGAGTTTCCCTTTCTCTCTCGCACTCATTGCGGCGTTCAATTGTGCAATTTGGTTTTCTATTGATTTAATACTCTCACCGTGGGAGGCGGAGTCTTTCTTTATGGAATCAATAGAAGACTTCATATCAGCCGACATTTGAATGGAATGTTTCATAAACAAATCCAAAGTTTGTGCGAGTGAAGAGTTATCAGTACTGGCCAATTGTGGTGCAGAAGTGTTGGCCGGATTTTGAAAATTTTGTGACTGAAAGGGGTGCTGACTTTGTGGTTGTGGTTGTTGTGGAGGAGGTCTTTGATAATTGCTTTGGAACTGGTTTTGATTTTGGTGTTGGTTTTGGTTCCAAGCAAAGTTAGGATGATTCCTCCATCCTTGATTGTACGTGGAAGAATAAAGATCGTTTCTAGGTCGCTGCTGAAAAACATCATTAGTTTGCTCATGAACTTGAAACGATGCATTCATAGGACATTCTTCCGTCAAGTGTGAAGGATCTGAACAGCAACCACATACGGTTTTAGGAAGCATAACCTGGTTTAGGGAGGCTAATGAAAATTTGTTCTCAATAGCGTCGAGTTTCTTCTGCATCGCTGCCATTTCGGCTTTTACTGCGATGGAAACATCGAGCTGATGAATACCTCCGCTAGATGAAGGTGGTCTTACGCTTTCCCACTGCAAAGTGTTTTCAGCGAGATCTTCCAGATATTTCCAAGCTTCGCCATCGTCTTTGGACATGAAATTGCATTGACACATTGTTTCAAGCATCTGCTTTGTCGCTGGATTAATGCCCTTATATATTATTCGGCACAAATCCCATCTTTGTATTCCATGATGAGGACATTGGACAAGCAGATCCTTGAAACGTTCAAAGCACTTCCAAAATGGTTCATTGGGAAACTGGGTGAACTGGTTGATCTCTCTCCTAATATGGGCAGTCTTATAGTTTGGGTAAAACTTCTTAAGAAATGCTATTACGAATTCATCCCAATTAGTGATAGAGTGTGCGGCAGTATTATAAAGCCATTTTTCTGCCAAGTCTCACAGAGTGAATGGGAGAAGACGCAAGCGTATAGCATCCACAGTCAATTATGAAGTACCCATCATTGCGCATACGTTTTCGAATTTAATAATGAAAACGTACGCGTCTTCATACTCAAGCCCATGAAATTTGGGCAACAGATTGATGTAGTGGGGTTTAATTTCAAAATTATCCCCGTTAGCTGGTGGAATAGATAGACAAGTAGGAAGTGGACCACGGAAAGGATAGCATCTATCTTGGAGAGAGATGCGCGGTGGATTCTGCGCACCTACGGGCAGTGGCAGCGTGGTGTTATAATTTGATGGAGTACCGTCCATCTCGGTTGATGTGGTGTGTGGTGGGGGAAAAGAAGATGAAGAAGCACCGACTTCGGAGTCGATAGCAGGAACGCGGACAAGACGGGCACTAGAATCCCGTGTCCAGCCAAGCATGCACTAAGCGGGTTTAACGCAAGTGGCAGCGTGTGTGTAATTTAAAATTGGTCTGTTTTGAAAAAGTGTGTCGGACTTAGACAAATCACACAAAAATGCACAAACAACCCTAGAACTAAGGTCATCTAGGTCAAGTCTCTAGACCGCTCCTAGACTTCCAAAGGACAAGCAGTAGGATCAATCCTCTACCACCTCTTTACAACTCTTGTGGCCAGGTAAGTGCCAGGTAAATGGGAGGTATCCACTACGTAAGTAGTGGGCCTAATTAAGTAACCACTTATCTTAGACACACTTGCCTAGACACCACAAAAGTAATGCGGATAAGCGATAGATTACCCACGACCCTCCTCTGTCCTTATTTAGCGCGACAGTCCATAGAGTCTGCTCTAGATATTTTTTAAATTAATGTAGGGTTGATGCAGATGCTCGGTTTGTGATTTGTGGGGCTTATGAAGGGTGATGAAATCCCCACCTAATCTGGATTTGGTCTTTGCCCCTTAAAGTCCGTATAAAAATATGCAAAACAAACCAATCACAAAACTTTGCAAAAAGATTTTTGAGCGGAGAAATTTTGCAAAGAATCCTGCAGAAAATATATTTTATTGGATTTTAGAGGAGAGAGAAAGAGTTGAGAATCTTACCAGAGAAGTTTGGAACCCTAGATCCTCTAACTCGCCGCGCTTCCGCCGCCAATATGCACCTTCTGCCGCGGATCCGCCGCAAGAGAGAGGGATCAATTGATGAATTTTTTTTCTGTGGCCTTCTGTGCTCCTTTGGATCTAGATGAATGTCTCTGTCTCCTCTTTCCTCAAGTCTGTGATTCCAGATCTCCTTGCAAAAATTCACACACTTCGTTAAATATACGATTTACAGTTTTGTATTAATTATGATATAAATCAAATAAGAATTCAACACAAATAGTAAGAATAAAAATTACGCACGTATCCCCGGCAACGGCGCCATTTGATTGATCCTGTATTTATGTGTATGTAGTAACCGCAATCAATAACGGTGTCGCGTGTAGCTAGACCGAGATGAGTACGGGTCGTCCTCAGGGAAATGTGGAACCTTTTATTCTTACTTTAGGTGTGTTGATTAGGAAGAGAGAATAAGAATGGTAAAGAATGGTTGTAGGATCTAGATCTACGTTAAACATGGATGCAAAATATAGATCTAGATTAGCTACGGATGTATGTTTAATATAAAAAGGGGACTTGTAGGGTTCATTAGGATTTAGTAGTTATGGATGATTAATTAAAGATTGCTCTTTTTATCCTTTAACAGATTTAAAACTAGAAAGACAGTGATGCATGTATATTAGGATTTCTGGAAGGAAAAGAGTTCCCACTCTTAACCCCTAGCTCGACATGAAACTCCGTTCATTTCTAGCCTTTACCAAAACAATTGGTAATCCAATCTCTAATCGTGGTTGCGATTATCAATGAATTGATAGCGCGCCCACGATGGATGTTAACTATTCTTTTGATAAAGTTTATAAACTTTATAGGACTTAAAAAGAGTTTAAGGATCTTCATCATCCATTAACCTACCATAATCCCATGAACCCTAACAAGCGAAGAATTACTCGCGCATGTTGGGATAAGAAAAGATGGAGAGGGAAATCATAATGAAAAACTACAAAGAATTAAAATAAGAAAACAACTACCTTTATTAATCAACAGAATCAATTAGACTTTGTTCCTTTAGAAAATGATTACAAAATGCTAGTTTGCTTCTCGATCTCTTCTAAGGAGGTAGATGAGCCGTTGATGATCAGCCTGGATGCGTGAGCCGTCTTGGACTTCGTGATCTCGTCGGCTTGATAATTTTTCCAAGAGGCTCTCGGTCCTTATTTATAGTCCCAGAGCCTGAACCCTAGCTTCCTAAATTGGAAACCAATGGTTAAGATTCTAACAACAAAATCCCAACTTACAATTCTTCTGGAACGCGGTGGATCCGTGGCCAACAGGTGGGTTTGGCCACGGATCCGCGGCCAAACAGTGAGATCTTCTGTTATTTTTATCTGGGGCTCATCTATATTGACACGTGGCGATCTTTTGAATCTCAGGAACTGAAAATCTTCTCGTATTTACTACCAGACTTGATTTCTTAGTTTGCTTTCTTAATTAGGCAGGTTTGCACTAATAACTTTGATTCCCTTGATTTTAGCCCTGAAAATTCTGCACAACAACTCAACAAATAATCTTAGTAGAGTTTGTTTTACTGAGATATTAATTTCACCATTTAGGATTTGGTCAATGGTATTTATGCTTACATTTTCCTACTAAATATTAATTATAATATATAAACACATGAAAATAGTATTTTTACAAATAAACCCTCATATGTATTATATATTATAATAAACACATTTTCTAATATAGAAATAGTAAGAAAATGTCATATTGATTGTGCAGTTTTATCAACTGAACACGCGTCGACCCGCAGAGAAATCAGCGTCTTTGCAGGAATACCTCGATTCGTCTCAACCCCAGGGAAATCAGTGTCCTTGGCAACCTCCTCGATTCAGGGAAATTAGCGTCATTGAAGAGAGCATCTCGATTCACGTCGACCCGCAGAGAAATCAACGTCTTTGCAGAAATACCTCGATTCGTCTCAACCCCAGGGAAATCAGTGTCCTTGGCAACCTCCTCGATTCAGGGAAATCGGCGCCTTTGACGAGAGCATCTCGATTCGTGTCGACCCACAGAGAAATCAACGTCTTTGCAGGAATACCTCGATTCGTCTCAAACCGAGGGAAATCAGTGTCCTTGGCAACCTCCTCGATTCAGGGAAATCAGCGTCCTTGACGAGAGCATCTCGATTCGCATCGACCCACAGAGAAATCAGCGTCTTTGCAAGAATACCTCGATTCGTTCCAACCCCAGGAAAATCAGTGTCCTTGGCAACCTCCTCGATTCAAGGAAATCAGCGTCCTTGACGAGAGCATCTCGATTCGCGTCAACCCGCAGAGAAATCAGCGTCTTTGCAGGAATATCTCGATTCGTCTCAACCCCAGGGAAATCAGTGTCCTTGGCAACCTCCTCGATTCAGAGAAATCAACGTCCTTGATGAGAGCATCTCGATTCGCGTCGACCCGCAGAGAAATCAGCGTCTTTGCAGGAATACCTCGATTCGTCTCAACCCCAGGGAAATCAGTGTCCTTGGCAAAAACCTCGATTCAAAGAAATCAGCGTTCTTGACGAGAGCATCTCGATTCGCATCGAACCGCAGAGAAATCAGTGTCTCTACAGGAATATACGACATCAGCAAAAAGGAGCCACGGCAGAGTCCCTTGTTCCAAGTCTCGACGGCCGCATCTACAGCCAAGAGATCACCAACAGCGTTCCTCCTCATTCCAGCAGGGTTTAGACGCGACAATCAATCTTGGAGCCATGGCAAAGTCCATGTTCCAAATCTCGACGGTTCACAGACAGCCTGGAGATCATCTCAACATTCGTCTCATTACAACAGACGCAACATCAGCAAATCGGAGACGCGGCAAAGTTCCCAGTTCCATGACTCGGCGATGCACAGACAACCGAGAGTCAACCAATCCTGGTCTTGCGGAACACGGCTTATGTCAATCCTTACCCCGTAGGAAGCGTCCAGAGGAAATCCTGGTCTTATGGAACACGGCTAATGTCAATCCTGACCCCGTGGGAAGCGTCTAGAGCGGATCCTGGTCCTGTGGAACACGGCTAATGTCAATCCTGACCCCATGGGAAACGTCCAGAGCAACTCCTGATTCCGTGAAATGCGTATAAAGTCAACCCCTGACTCCGTAAAATGCGGATAAATTCAACCCCTGAATCCGTGAAACGCGGATAAAGTCAACCCTCGACTTCCCCGTCAAAGCAATTCTTTGATTCGGGAGCAAGTCAACTCATCAATCACTTATGTGTCCTCTCGACTCATAAGGGAACTCTCTTGTGAGATCCTTCTGACTCTCAAGAGAAAACGCACTTAGGAATCCTCACGATTCCTAAGGAGAAAATACACCTACGAGATCCTATCGACTCGTAGGGAGAAAAGTCTTTGTGAGACCCTCACGGCTCATAAAGTTGAAAAGTCTTGGGTGGCAGATCCTAACCCTGTCCCCTAAGCCATCACTGCCCTGCAAGGAGGTCAACATGGACTATCCACGGGCCACACTCTCCGAAGTCGAACATCGACGAGGAGGGAAACAACCACTTACGAGTCCTCTCGACTTATAAGCGGGAAAATTCTCTTGTGAGATCCTTACGACTCTCAAGAGAAAGTACACTTAGGAATCCTCACGATTCCTAAGAAGAAAAAACACCTACGAGATCCTCTCGACTCGTAGGGAGAAAAGTCTTTATGAGACCCTCACGGCTCATAAAGTTGAAAAGTCTTAGGCAACAGATCCTAACCATGTTTTCTAAGCCATCACTACCTTATAAAGAGTTCAAGATGAACTGTTATCTACCATCTATGGGCCACACTTGCTAAAGCTACATGCCACAGAAATGGAGAAGTTACTCATGAGCATATAAACTACTTCACGCCAGAGTAAAACATAAAGAAATAGAAGGGTATGGCTCATGGAGCTGAGGGTTTGGAACTATATCCCTTAAGAGTCGAGATTTGAGTCAATGATAAATGACGACGTTTGTGTCCGCTCGTTATCTTCTCAGATCACGATTCTGAAAATTATATACCAACCCGAAACTGATCATACGCTATGAATTACTCTGCACTACTTCACCCACGTATATACTTACGTGGGCAAAGTAGTGGGGGGAATTTGTTCCCGCAAAAAAAAAATTTGCGCAAAAGAGCCCAAGGTATCAAATGGCAGCAATACGTTTAAAGAAAATGCGAACCAGTATTTTCCGGGCTGTATTTTGACAAACTCCCGAATGAAAAACAGCTAAATTCTGATGGTATCTAAAGTGTCTCGAAAAATCCTTCGATTTGATATATTATGGTCCTCATAATTCATCCGGGATCAAAAGTTATGAGGTATCACGTGCCCACACGTGACCGAGCACACGTGCCCACACGTGACCGGCATCACGTGCAGACACGTGACCATTTACAGGGAAAGCCTGTAGGCACTGAATAAAATAAATAATTGCAAATAATTAATCAGTGGGGTCACGTGCCAACACGTGATAGGCTCTTAAACCCTTTGAAACAATATAACTAAATTCTAATTAAATAATTAATCGGTGGGGTCACGTGCCAACCTGTGATGGGTTCCTGAGCCCTCTAAACCAATAGAATTATATTCTAATTAATTTCTTAATCCATGAGGTCACGTGCTAACACGTGATAGACTCTTAAACCTTCTGAACTAATAGAATTAAATTCTAATTAAGAGAAATCAAAATCCCTAATATTTCCCTAGATCTTTCCAAACAAAAAGATTACGCTCTGTAAAGTAGGACACCGTTGGATTAAAAATCCAATGGTGATTAAAAATCACCAATTTATAGAAAGATTCTATACAAGGAAAGATTTCCCAGAAATTTGCCAGGAATAACAGACAAAATATCTTTTGGATTAAAAATCCAATGGTGAATAAAATTCACTGAGTGATCTAAAAGATCATTTTGGTTACAAAAACAATAAAAATCTTTCAATGAAAGATTGACTAAACAAACTGATTCTTTTCTTTCTCTTATAAATAGGAGCCAAGAAGAGAAGAGGATCGATCTTTTTTTTTTGGGGAGAGAGATAACAACAGAGAGAGAAAAAGAAGAGAATTTAATTCTCCAGAGAGAAAAAAGATTTCCTCAGAAGAGAAAGAAACCTTAGGTGAGAAAGGGAAAGAGATTTAAGCTCCATAAAACAAAAAGAGAATTTAATTCTCAAATTAAGAGTTTAACTATTCTGAATAAGAACTTAGTTCTTCCTTTGGTTGAAAATCTGCAGAAGCAGATCTCCCCACAAGTTGAGAATTTAATTCTCATCGGGGAGATTCTGCCATGCAGATCCAAAACTTAGAGGGAGAATTGAGTTTAGGGAATTTAATTCCCCCAAATACTTAGGAATTTAATTCCTCCAACAGAAACAGGGTTTAACCCTTAAAACAAGAACTTAGTTCTTCCTCATGGTTGAAGATCTGCAGAAGCAGATCTCCCCACAGGTTGAGAATTTAATTTTCATCGGGGAGATTCTGTCCTGCAGATCCAAAACTTAAAGGGAGAGTTGAGTTTAAGGAATTTAATTCTTCCATAATACATAGGAATTTAATTTCTCTAAATAAAATTATGGTTTAACCCTATAAAAGAATTTAATTTTTAAATAAGGGATTTAACTCTCCATGCACGTAAAGAAATCAATACCCAACTTGGTCACGTGGTAACACGTGACCCTCCTCCTCAATGAGTAAAAAAAACGAACAAGACTAGGTCACGTGACCCCCAAACAGACTCCTCAAAATGAGAAAGAACAAAACTTGGAGGCAATGCCTTGCGTGCTCACACGTGACCCTCAAAACAAAAGGGAACAAAGGCAAAGGCAGTATTGATTTAGAGCGCCTCACGTGTCCCCACGTGACCCCTGACAAACACCTTTTTAAAAGGGCAAATGAGGGAAAAACAGAGGAATTAATACCCAATACATGGACACTATCACGTGTCCACACATGATGATTACAAAGACTAAATGTTTAACACTTATTTGCTGATTTTAAGAGTAAAATAAAGGAAGTCTGGCCCAATTCTCTGGCGCCTCACGTGACCCCACGTGACCACCTCATTTTTAGTATTTAACACTATTTTGAGTGTTTTGTCCTCTAGTCTTTAACACTATTTTGAGCATTTCATCCCTAGTGTTTAACACTATTTTAAATGCATCACGTGGGAACACGTGACCGCCTGATATGTGCTAGTGTTTAACACTATTTTCAAACCAGTCTTAGCCTAAATTGGCTAAATCTTCCAGAGGCAAGACTCCCCTTTTAACTGAGTCTCAAATACACCCTTGTCTTCCAAGATTGATCATCTCATATGGTATATGAGTGCTCAGCACTCAATAAAAGACAAAAATATTGTCAGAACCCAGACCCATGCTTAGCATTGCTGAATAATGGGGGGTTGAGCCCAGACAAATGTTCAACGGTCCAAACAAAGGTCCAACATTTTAAACCTAATTGGACTTAGCCCAAGTTGGCCATAAGTCCTCAATTCAGTTTTAACTGAGCCTATGTGCTCATAATCTAATTAATTGATCTTAGTCCCAAATTGGACTACAGATTTCCCAAACATTGGTTCAAAGGTACATCTCTTCGCTCCTTTGATATTTGTTGTTGTAATCCTTCAACGTCTTCAGAGAGGTGACGGGTCCCGATAACCAATCATTCCATGGACTGTGGGGTCCTTAAACTCATGGACTATGATGTCCTTAAACATTATAGACTATGACGTCTTTAAACTATGGACTGTGCGGTCTTTAAGCCCATGGACTATGATATCTTAAACTCGGACTGTGGGGTCCTTAAGCCCATGGACTATGATGTCCTTAACCTAGGACTGTGGGGTCCTTAAGCCCATGGACTATGATGTCCTTAACCTTGGACTGTGGGGTCTTTAAACCCATGGACTATGATGTCCTTAACCTTGGACCACCATGTCCTTAAACTGGTAATCGACCGCAATGTTCCTAAACTAAACAATAGAGCCCGAATGCTCTTTTGTTGGATCTAAACGATCCCGTTAAGTTGATCTTAGTCTAAAATTAGACTAACGTATCCTTAACAAACGTTTAACTTGATCTTAGTCTAAAATGAGATTAACGACCCTTAAACCAAAACCAAAACCCAAATCTAAGAAAATACAGATTTGGACTAATCCATGCCCTACGGGCGACAATATAAATTAGTCTCCGTATACAATACACGGACAACCAAAAATAAAATAAACACACATGATACGAAGTGACCATCTGGAGAAGGAGAAAGTGGTTACTGCAATACGGTAGCGTAATTAACTGCAGGGGTTTGCGCCTATAGGGAAGAGCATCCCCACAATCAAAAACCCCTCAAATGAGGGGGAATCTGACGAAGTCTGCTACATCGGCCGCATCCGTTTAAAGCTTCGATATATGGTGCCATAAATCAACTTGGCATCTTCGGAGAGATGGACGGATAGCACCAAATAGCATCTGCCCCCAAATTCAGGCAAGAAGAACCTACACGGACCCGTCTCTGTATTCGGAGGAGAACAGTGATGGCGTGGAACGTGGGATGTTGCCGGTGGAGAATCAGCGCATGGCGAGATTTGCGGAGCGGCGGTTACGCCTGTGAGTGGTGGAGTTGGTCGGTCGGAGGAACCGAGGAAGATGGCCTCGGCGGGAGAGCTCGGGAACAAGCTGGAGGGCCAAAGTATCTTGGTCTTATTGTAACTCGGAGGTGAGCTTAGAGGCCGAGGAGGCCAATTTGCAGGGGGCTCTGAGGTGAGCCAGCTTGTGCTTGCAGGTCGGGTACATGGGTGGCCTGGTCGGCCCCTGTGGGCCCTTTCTTCTGAGTTCTGGGATACGTCATCTGCCACGTGTCCTGATCTGGGAGATCGCCAATATTGAGCATCATCAAGGCCCCTTCAAAGTTAGCTATTTACAAAAAAGCCTTTCAATTTTAGCGAATTACAAAAAAGTCCCCAATTCTTGTACATTCCAAAAAAGCCATTTTGGACATTTTTATCCATCAGTTTTATTTTTTTTCTATTTTTAAATCCTTAAAAAAAAAGTTGATCACTAAAATTTTAATCAACTAAATCCTAAATTCAATTAAACAAACCCTAAACTCAATGGCTCTCCCCTCCCCCTTCTCTCTCTCTCAGACTTCATCGCCGTCCCCCTCCCCCGGACCTCCTCCCTCTGCCTCCCCCTCCTCCATCCTCTTTGTCCCTCCTTTCCTCCTTGGTTCATCATCCCCTTGTTGGGATTTCCTCAGCACCTAACCTAGGATTTGCAAGCATCAAGCATTCCACAACAAAAATTTAAGGGGATGCTAAGCAAACATCCAAGGATACATACTAGAAAACTAGGGTAACATAATAATGTAATCAAACATTACATAAGAAGTGATCAAGAATACAACCTTTGTAGACCCGGTCCTTCACTTCTAAAGCTCCGTGTTGACGTCCCTTCGCTGCGATCATTGATCTTCCGAACTCTAGTACGGGTTCCCTCGGAGAAATGAACAAGCTTGCTCGTAGTCTTCGAGGCCGAAGATGATCTACGTCGAGAAGACTCAAACTCAAGCTAACCCTTCACTAGGTCATAAACTTTGTGAAGAGAACACCCTATAATACCCAAGCAAGTGTATAAGATGATGAAATAGGAAGTGGGCTCATTTTAGATTTTATTTTCTCACAATATTTCTTCATTGATCCAAAACCTAGAAAGCTTTGGAGTTGTGAAGAAGAAGATGAAGATGAGAATGAACAAGAGAAAGAATGAGGTTGGATTTGCAACCATGGTGAGTTCTGTGTCATCACTAACCCTTGTAGAGACTTAACCATGGATCATGATAATTGGTTGGGTTAACTAAATATCTTAAAATAAAACAGACTTGGTGGACTTAGTCAATGGTTAGCAAGCTTCTCCAAGCTTCTAGCCATGACAATTTCCAACCAATTTTGTTAATTACTTAAGATAAATAAAACCCAAATTATATCATGTTATGGTGTAAGTAATACACACACAAATTGCATATATAACCTTGCATGATACATAATATATATCACATATATAAAATGCATACATAAGTGAGAAAAAGAAAAAGTCAAGTGAGCTATATTAGTCAATGTAAATTCATTTATCAAATATACAAATATACATTAAATCATTAAATCAACATTTGATTTAATGATCCGGCTATATCACATATAACCGACTAATATCAATAATATCAACTTACCGAATCAACACTTGATTCGATAACCCGGCTATATCACATATACCCGGCCGATATCACAAATCGCAAGAATATAATACGGTATCACATACTCGTATCAATCTCGGTCCCGCACATATCACATATGTGCTCCTACTTCGTTTCTCCTGAGCCAGGAAACCTCTGTGTAGGACTCTAAAGACCCGTCAATACGTCGGCAGTATGTGGTGATCATATCAGTCACCCACAAGCCACAAGCGGTTTGCCAAACGTAACGGCCACCCGGGTATTGAGCGATCAGAAGATCAACAAGCAAGCCTGCTCACATTCATGCGAATCCAATCAGTAACACTTACCGTACAGTCCGGTCTGTTCGTCTAATATGTCGCATATCTAGTTTAGGAGTGGTAAACGTCAAACCCCAGTAACTTGATAAGTCATGCCGATGTAAGGTTCATAACGTGCGTGAAACTACTGATAACACTTACTAGTAAATCACATCTACCCTGGCCAGGAATTTCAGTTATGGCCAATCGAGCATAGCGCAACATCAACCCTCAATACCGGGAGAGACGAATCCCCTCCTATCGCTCATTGCCTCCATGTGACTCGGGACTGTACCCAAAATCCACATGTTTGCACGACTCAGTAGAGCCGTGGTAGGGTGGAAATCAAAGCACAATGGGAGATACACAAGACTCTATGACGATCTCGGGTCGACAGACTAACCTGTACCAGTGTCACCAGAGAACTGCTATCTGACGTGAGGTATAATACCATCTAGGAGTTCTTGGCGAGTCCGTTCAGTGTACCCAGTCTCCACTGAGCACCTGTATACCATCTTTGATGTCAAACACCAATGGATATGGGATCATCCATCACGCATCTCAGGGGTCGAGAAGATATACGCTAGTCTACTCTGGAATATCGATGCCCCGTCTCGATATTCCCATGACTAGGAACATTGAAGGATGAACTCATGGACTACCCAGGCCCCACTAGTATGATCTGCATCATAATCCTGGAAGTCTAGTACACATCCTAAGGGTTTTATCAACATGTAACAGAGAGACGGTAAGTATACATGTTAAGATAAAGAGCAACCAGATAACATACTATCATGTCGAGCAAGAAAGTCCTCCCCATATATGTCCCAGCATCCACTATAATATACATCTCATGTACAATAATGGCCTCTAGAGTATACATACAACTAACAATCTCCCACTTGCACTAAGGCCAGTTGTTGTAGTATAGCATACCCAACACCCTATAAAAGTCTCTCGCAGGAAAGGACTCAGTGAGTGGATCCGCCGTGTTAACCTCTGAGTCTACTCTCCGAATCTCAATCTCTTGGAGATTGATTGATCATCCTTCGTGTGTATAGAAATGTTTTATCACAACCAAAGAAATTTATACCGCAATCAATAACGGTGTCTATTGTAGTTTCGTTAGCGAGAGCGGATCGTCCACTGAGAAAGTGTGAATTTGTTCGAAATCGTTTTATTTGAGTTGAAAAGAAAAGATAAAAGAAAATGATTCAATATTTATGAGATTTTAGTTTTAAGAACATAAAGAAATTAGATCTAGAATCAAGAATTAATAAAGATCAAGAAAATGTCCAAACCAATTGAATTCTCAAGATTTGAAAAGTAGCTTGTAGGAATCGATCAAATTGATAGTGATGATGAATACTAATAATTACGAATTCTTATCTATTGAGGATTTGTTGCTAGATTGATGACGATCAATGAGATTTAGGGATCTATTGAAGAAACTAAGGTTTCTCCTTCATCATCCCTTATCCTTTCATTGATTATCATTCATATTCTAGCCTCTAGCAAATTAAATCACCGATCGTTGATCTCTAATTTGGAGCAAAAACATTCAAAGTGATCTCGCTCAAATTAGATCTTCGATGATTCAATTTCCTAAAGTTTACAAAACTCATAAGACTTAAGAATCGTTCAAGAATTTCATCATCATCATCTATCTATTCTCTCGATTCCACTACAAGCGGAGATTTCACTCAAACATCATGAAAAAGGAAAGAATCAAGAATCGGTAACTTTTCATAATGCAAGAATGTAAATAAAAGCAAGATTTACAATATTCACCTTTATTAATTGACGATTAGGTACAATTCACTCAAAGATTACAAGATTTGAGGAGGTAACTAGATCCGCCGAAATTAGCTTCGCATCGATCATCTTGAGTCGTGGATCTACGTGGATCTCTTGCTCGGATGAAGATCGGCATTGCTTCAAAGGCTCGTTGAAGGCTTTCTTGAGACGCTTCTCGATGAATCTTGATTTGGCTTTGGATTTGGATTGGGTTAGGGTTTTGGATCACAAGTTGTGTCACTCAACTTATGCAAATTTGGCTCAATATTCAACAACTCAACAACCTTTGTAATGAAGCCTTAGGTCCTCTTTTATAGTTTTCCTCTATCTTCTCTTAGAAGCTTGGTTGTTATGAGGCTTGCATAGGAAGCTAGGTAGATACCAAGCTTACACTAGAAAATTGGCTGTTGTAGAGAAGTTTCTAGAGATTCTAGGGACTTTGAAGCGTCTTGGAAAAGTTTGGTCGTTAAAAGGAGGCCTCTGGAAAAAGTTCCCACCGCCGATGAGTCAGAACGGCCGCGGATCCGTGGCGAATCGGCCTGACTCAGCCGCGGATCCGTGGCCGTTTGATGGAGTCAGTGCATGAAAATCTCTGTGTCTCTTTATGTTGGCTTTAGGGTTCTTCTCTAATACCTGGAATCTTATTATTGTTTCTTAGTTGCTGCCAGATTTCAAGTCTTTGACTTGATGCGTTTTATCGGCACTTTTGTGATTCCGGTTCTTTAACCTGGAGAATTTCTGCACAAAATCTTGAGACAAGTGTTTAAATATACAAAGATCATGTATGTAGTAATAAACACACAATTTCCCTCATAATGCCGGTTATAATGTATAACACATGTTATTTGATATTTCGCAGACGGATTGCTAATATGTGTTATATTTATACCAAACACATTTAGATGATTAGAAAGAGTAGGGAAATTGATGTGTTAAGAATGCAATATTTTCGACTAATCAAATTCCCCCATACTTAATTTTAATCGTCTCGAGTAAACGTCTTTTATTTTTAAGAGAAGGAGAAAATATAAGAAAAAGAAAAACTAACTAGCACACTTTTGTAGGCAACACGATTGCACTGAGCACGTGCAACAAGCCTTTAAACCTCTAGGTGTCCTTAGTAGGAGGAGTGTTGTCTCCTAAGGGTTTTCAGCGGATTGCACCCACAAAATCCCATAATAAAAGGAAGACTGTGAAATTTACATATAAAGATCAGAATTATAAAAGAAAGACTTTGAAAATCAGAGTTTTCAACTACACTAGCTTTTCGGTTGTCATGAGCCCTATCTTAATAATCATGAAAAGATGTTAGAAATCACATCATCCCTCAATAAAACATCGTCTTTATTCTTCATTCCTATCTTTCTTCCAAACATTGATCATATACCCCTACGTGTGTGTAAAAGACATCCCTACACTCGGAGAATTCAATTCAAGCTATCATACTCTTGTCCATCTACCTCAGTACTTTTTAATCGGTGAATATTTAGATGAATTTTCTCACACATTTTCCATGCGACCGTTAATACTTCTTGAGGTACTAACCGACCGATTACTCATGTGCTCGCTGATTAGGCGTAAGTAGCATTTTTCTCGTCTTGCAACACCTAAGGCTTAGCTGTGACTCCCAAACCAGTTGGTCTAAGGCACTAGGTGATGAAGCACCCTCGCTATATATTTTTATTGCTGCCTTGGTGTTTACAAAACCAGTGTTCATTTTTCTACACCATTTTTTTTATTTTTCATTCATTATTTCCTTTGTACTTTGGCTTTTAGACAAGAGCATTTCAAAGTATCCTCTATTATCCCGAGTTTCAAGACGTATGTAAGTGTGTATAGTAGGGTATCAACATTCAAATGTTTGGCTTCCAGAATAGGAACTATTTTTCAGACTTATTTTTATCCTCAAATTAGTGACTTATGTCATCTTACTAACCCTTGGGACAACGGCTCATAACTACTTATTAATAGTTTCGTTTAAGAAAACTTCTAACTTTCTTGATTTTCTTAAATTTTTCCAATCTTTTGGATATAATTTTTTTCACTTTCTAATCTTTTATTATCTTATTTATGTACAAAAATATTTTTTTTATTTTTTATTATTATATGTTTTGTGCTTATGCAAAGTATGATGCAAAAGATGCGTAAATAAGCACAAACCTCCCCCAAACTTGTTTACAACAGTGTCCTCACTGTTGCCATCTGTTAAGTCTTGAAAACCTGTAGACTTGGAAGGAATTTTTTTAGCGGGGACAAGAAATATGGACGTGAAAATCTCCCCCAAAGTTATTTTTGGCTCACAATTTTAAGAACAACATTTATTTTCAAGAGCCAAAAATACAAAAGAAAAAACCCAAACTTGAGTTAAACAATATTAAGCATTTTAAAATCACAAGAGGGGGTCAAAGTTTATGGTCAATACCAAGATTTGCAAAGACCGAAAGTCAACACCAACCATTCAAAGATTTTATTGGTGTAGTGCATCGGTTTGTGGAAGAACATGTTATAAGGAGCCAGAAAGAAGTGGGGAAAAGATAAGTGGTGGGATAGAATGTGTTTGCGTCTCGTTTTAGAGAGACGACACAGTGACTGTGATGGATTACTCGCATTCTCTTTATAGTCCAGAAGAAGGGGTGGAGGTTCAATTTTTTTGTTTTTGAGATGATTCAACTCAACACCCGTGTCTTTTAAAAATGCGAGTTCATCAGCGAAAATGTCCTCAAAGCTTTCATCGATACCCCGAAGAATAATTTCATCCGAAAGAACGGGGTGATCCTCAAACTCCATAAAAAGTTCAAAATCAACGTTAGAGGTTGACCTGGACAGCTCAATAGAAGAATCCATATGTGTATAATATATAGCTGGGTCAAACAACAACGTATTGAGGAAGTCTGGATCGGTATCATGAAGCTCGTCAAATTCGCTGCTGTCGACATCCATTAATTCGACAGAACAGACCTGAGCAGAAGGTTCGGAGGGTACACTTCCCAATTTGTAAATGTTCAGCTCAATTGACATCTTCCCGAAGGATAGGGTCATAGAGCCATTACGACAGTTAATTATAGCATTGGAAGTGGCCAAAAAGGGGCGACCAAAGATCACCGGAATTTGATTCCGTGGGTTCACTACAGGCTGTGTATCGAGAACAATAAAGTCCACAGGGAATACAAATTCCCCGATTTTTATTAACACATCCTCCAGCTCACCCCTAGGTTTGGTGATTGATCGATCGGCCATCTGGAGAGTGCAGTGGGCTGGTTTCAACTCTCCGATCCCTAACTGCTCATAAACTGAGAAAGGAAACAGGTTAACACTTGCGCCAAGGTCAAGTAGAGCAAGGTTAATGTGTTTACCCCCAATAGAAATAGAAATAGTAGAACAGCCAGGATCCTTACGTTTCCTTGGTAATTGTTGGGGAAAAGCTGTGTCTACAGTACTTGACATGAACACCTTTTTTGGCACTTGAGTCTTCCTCTTCCTAGTGCACAAGTCTTTGAGAATTTTCGCATAAGCCGGGACTTGTTGTATGGCATCTAGGAGAGGGATATTGATGTTAACCTGTTTAAAAATTTCAGTGATCTTCTCCATTTGCGGACTTGGTCTGTTTTCCCTTAACCGATTCGGATAAGGAGCTTTAGCAACAATAGTTGGGTCCAACATTGGAGAAGATCATGTGGGTAGGAAAGATCCAAGAATAGGAGTGGGGATCGTCTTTGGTGGACTAGAAGAAGTGTGCTGAGGGTTCGAGCCTTAGGGAAAACGGAGAATAGGCTCAGAAGAAAATGGTGGGATAGACGAACTGGGGTCAGAAGTAGAAGTAGAAGTGGAATGAAAAGTCTCAGCCGGGGTATCATCGATTGATTCATCATTATTAGTATCAATCTCTTTACCGACATGGTTGTCAAGCACTCTTCCAGATCTCAACATGGTGATAGCATTCACATGATGTGAATAGCCAGGATTAGGTAGGGGTTGAGCTGGAAATTTCCCTTTCTCTCTAGCACTCATTTCGGCATTTATAAGGGCAATTTGTACTTCCATCGATTTAATACTTTCACTTTGGGAGTCAGAGTTTTTTTGGATTTTATCGATGGAAGACTTCATCTCAGCCGAAATTTGCATGAAATTTGTCAGAAGCAAATTCATGGTTTGTTCGAGTGAAGAGGAGCTATCAGTATCGGTCACTTGCAAAGAATTGTTATATGGTGCAGGTGTGTTGACCGGATTTTGAAAATTTTGTGATTGGTAGGGGTGCTGACTTATTTGAAGTGGTTGCTGTTGTGGTGGAGGACCCCTTTGGAAAATGTTTTGATTTGGAACCGTGTTTTGAGTTTGTTGTTGGTTCCAAGTAAAGTTAGGATGATTCCTCCAACCCTTATTGTAAGTGGAAGAATACGGATCGTTTTTAGGTCTTTGTTGGAAAGCAGCATTGGTATGCTCTTAACCTTGAAACTGAGAATTCAATGGACATTCTTCCGTAAGATGAGATGGATCAGAACAGTATCCACAGACAATTTTAGAGAGTGACATCTGATTTAGGGAGGCTGCTAAAATTTATGTTTCATAGCTTCGAATTTCTTTTGCATTGTTGCCATTTCAGCTCTAACTCCTATGGAAACATCAAGTTGATGAATGCCACCCCTAGACGATGACTAGTTTACACTCTCCCACTGCAAAGTTTTCTCAGCGAAATCTTCTAAAAATCTCCAGGCTTCACCATCATCTTTATTCATGAAGGTGCCTTGACACATAATTCAAGGGTCTGTTTTGTTGTAGGATTAATGCCCTCATATATGATTCTGCACAGATCCCATCTAGGAATTCCATGATGAGGACATTGAACTAACAGATCCTTGAAGCGTTCAAAACACTTCGAGAATGGTTCATTAGGAAGCTGGGTAAATTGATTTATTTCGCTACGGACTCGAGCTGTTTTATGATTAGGGTAGAATTTCTTTAGGAAAGCTGTTACGAATTCTCCCCAGTTTGAAATAGAATGTGCGGCTGTGTTATAAAGCCACTTCTCGGTTATATCGCACAAAGTGAATGGGAGAAGACGTAATCTCATAGCATCCACAGAAAGCTGTGAAGTACCCATCATAGCGCAAACGTTTTCAAATTTGGTAATAAAGACGTATGCGTCCTCAGACTTGAGACCGTGATATTTTGGTAAAAGATTGATGTATTGAGGTTTGATTTCAAAATTGTCCCCATTTGCTAGTGGAATGGTGAGACAGGTCAAAAGAGGACCTCGCATAGGGTAACATCTCTCCTGGAGAGAGATGCGGGGTGGATTCTGCGCACCTGCAGACGGTGGCAGAGTAGTGTTAAAAAAGTTCGATGGAGATCCGTCCATCGAAGTGGATGTGGTAGTGGGTGAAGAAAAAGTAGACGTAGAATTACCGACTTCGGAGTCGATAGGAGGAACGCGGATAAGACGGGCACTAGAATCCCGTGTCCAGCCGAGCATGCACTAAATGGTTTAGCACAAGTGGCAGCGTTAGTAAATTAGAGAAAAGTTTGGATTGGTGTTTGTTTTGAAAAAAAAAGGATTTTTGAAAAAATTCACACAAAAAATGCACAAGCAACCCTAAATCTATTGGTCACCTAGGTCAAGTCTCTAGACCGCTCCTAGACTTCCAGAAGATAAGTCACAAGATAGATTCTTTACTGCCTCTTTGCCTCTTTTGTAGCCAGGTAAGTGCCAGGTAAGTGGGAAGTTCTCCACTACGTAAGTAGTGGGCCTAATTAAGTAACCACTTGCCTTAGATACACTTGCCTTAGACACCACAAAAGAAACGCGGATAAGCAATAGATTACCCACGACCTCTTTCTGTCCTAAATGAGCGCGACGGTCCTTAGAGTCTGGTCTAGATATTTTTTAGCTAATGAGGGTGATGCGGATGCAAGTTTGTGATTTTTGGGGCTTAGGAAGGGTAATGAAATCCCCATCTAATCTGAATTTGGTCTTTACCTCTTAATTTCCGTATTAAAATATGCAAACAACCAAGATCAACATGCAACAATTTTTCTTTTTAGCGGCGCTGCGAATTTTTGCAAAGAAACCTGCAGAAATTGGTTAATGGACAGAGCAGGGAGGAGATAAGAAAGTACAAAAGTATACCTGAAAAGTTGGAAGCACTGAAACTGCTATGAAGCCGTGGTTCTTCCGCAAGAAGCACACAAATACCGCGGTTCCGCCACAGCTTAATGTGATCCCTGCACAGAAATTGGTGCAGATGCTCCTGTACCTTCACTGAGCTCTTTGAGATGACCTGAAAATTTTTCCCTTCGCTCCAGAGATTCCAGATCTCCTTGCAACAATTCACAACAAATCGTTAAGCACTTGATGCGATTTTTGATCTACAAATTCTGATGGAATAATAAATTTTTCCAACTCAAATTACAAAAACGAACAAATTAGCACACGTTCCCCGGCAACGGCGCCATTTGATTGATCATCCTTCGTGTGTATGGAAATGTTTTATCACAACCAAAGAAATTTATACCGCAATCAATAACGGTGTCTATTGTAGTCTCGTTAGCGAGAGCGGATCGTCCACTGAAAAAGTGTGAATTTGTTCGAAATCGTTTTATTTGAGTTGAAAAGAAAAGATAAAAGAAAATGATTCAATATTCATGAGATTTTAGTTTCAAGAACATAAAGAAATTAGATTTAGAAACAAGAATTAATAAAGATCAAGAAAATGTCCAAACCGATTGAATTCTCAAGATTTGTAAAGTAGCTTGTAGGAATCGATCAAATTAATAGTGATGATGAATACTAATGATTATGAATTCTTATCTATTGAGAATTTGTTGCTAGATTGATAACGATCAATGAGGTTTAGGGATCTATTGAAGAAACTAGGGTTTCTCCTTCATCATCCCTTGTCCTTTCATTGATTATCATTCAAATTCTAGCCTCTAACAAATTAAATCACCAATCGTTGATCTCTAATTTGGAGCAAAAACATTCAAAACGATCTCGCTCAAATTAGGTCTTCGATGATTCAATTTCCTAAAGTTTACAAAACTCATAAGATTTAAGAATCGTTCAAGAATTTCATCATCATCATCTACCTATTCTTTCGATTCCGCTACAAGCGGAGATTTCACTCAAACATCATGAAAAAGGAAAGAATCAAGAATCGGTAACTTTTCAGAATGCAAGAATGTAAAGAAAAGCAAGATTTACAATATTCACCTTTATTAATCGACGATTAGGTACAATTCACTCAAAGATTACAAGATTTGAGGAGGTAACTAGATCCGCCGAAATTAGCTTCGCATCGATCATCTTGAGTTGCGGATCTACATGGATCTCTTGCTCGGATGAAGATCGGCATTGCTTCAAAGGCTCGTTGAAGGCTTGCTTGAGATGCTTCTCGATGAATCTTGATTTGGCTTTGGATTTGGATTGGGTTAGGGTTTGGATCACAAGTTGTGTCACTCAACTTGTACAAATTTGGCTCAATATTCAACAACTCAACAACCTTTGTAATGAAGCCCTAGGTCCCCTTTTATAGTTTTCCTCTATCTTCTCTTAGAAGCTTAGTTGTTATGAGGCTTGCATAGGAAGCTAGGTAGATACCAAGCTTACACTAGAAGATTGGCTGTTGTAGAGAAGCTTCTGGAGATTTTTAGGGACTTTGAAGCGTCTTGAAGAAGTTTGGTCGTTAAAAGGAGGCCTCTGGAAAAGTTCCCACCACCGACGAGTCAGAACGGCTGCGGATCCGCGGCGGATCGGCCTGACTCGGCCGCGGATCCGCGGCCGTTTGATGGAGTCAGTGCATGAAAATCTCTGTGTCTCTTTGTGTTGGTTTTAGGGTTCTTCTCTGATACCTGGAATCTTATTATTGTTTCTTGGTTGCTGCCAGATTTCAAGTCTTTGACTTGATGCGTTTTATCGGCACTCTTGTGATTCCGGTTCTTTAACCTGGAGAATTTCTGCACAAAATCTTGAGACAAGTGTTTAAATATACAAAGATCATGTATGTAGTAATAAACACACAATTTCCCTCATAATGCCGGTTATAATGTATAACACATGTTATTTGATATTTCGCAGACGGATTGCTAATATGTGCTATATTTATACCAAACACCTTTAGATGATTAGAAAGAGTAGGGAAATTGATGTGTTAAGAATGTAATATTTTCGACTGGTCAAAGATCAACCATCTCCATGATCAGGTGATACTGCCTCAGAATATTTCTGGGTCACTGATGGGACCGGGGTTCCTAGGCCAAAAGCCAGACCTCTATTGTCTCACAATGGAAGGAACCTAGTTCATCTCATGAACAAATATACACCCAGACTTCCTCCTTGGTAGCATCTTTGATAGCGATGTCACCAGCCTTTATCATCTAGTTTGTCACGGTATCTAGCTTGAAAATCTTCCAACATACCGTCCCTCTATTGAGGGTAAAGACAATGTCTGTTACTGACATTCAGTCGTCCTTACCATCCTGGAAGCTATCCAGTAATTCTCTCCAGGATCGATTGATACCATCTCACTACATCTAGTGAGAATCCTAATATCCATTTAGATCTATCTCATAGATCCAAAACCCAGGATTTAGTAGGTATCTCCTTGATCCTATATGGAGAATCAATGTGATACGAGGAGATTAACCGAGTGTAGTATAGGAAACTCCTTCCCTATCAAGAGTATAGCATCCATGTACTTTACGATGAAGACCACCTTACTCTCTACTACCTTTTTGTATATACAAGGTTCATCTACCGTTTTGATGAAGTCAAACTCTTTGACTACCACATCAAAACAGAAGTTCCAACTCCGCGATACCTGCTTTAACGCATAAAGCAACTTGCACATATTTCCACTGCTCCCACTGTCTACGAAGCCCTCTGGCTGTATACATATAGACGTTCTTTTCTAAACCAGTATTTAGAAAAGCAGTCATGACACCCAACCGCCAGATATCGTAGTCTTGGTATGTAGCAATGGCAAGTAGGATCTGGATGGACTTAAGCATAGGTACCGGAGAAAAGGTTTCATCAAAAACCACACCTGGTTAATGGTGAGAACCTCTTACAACAAGTCTAGTTTTGAAAGTCTCAACTTTTCTATCTACACCAAGTAATCTTCTCAAGATATACTTGCTCCTGATGGGGATTTAACCCTTCAGATATAGCAACCAAAGTCCATACTTTGTTGGTGTATATAGATTCCATCTCAGATCGCTTAGCATCCAGCCATTCTTACAGAGTCCCCACTCTTGATGGCCTGCTCGAAACTAGTTGGGTCATCATCTCCATGATGCAATCCTCGCTCCCATTGTCATCGAGAAACCTAAGTATCTCTCAAGCGGATGAGGAACCCTACCAGATCGGCGGAGAGGTTGAGATTCGTCGGGAACTATTGAATCATCCGGTTCTACCAAATCATTAGCTGTAGTTTATATAGCTGGAACTCCTTCCAGTTCTACAGAACTGACCTTGCCTTGAACTTGTCCAGATTTTGCTTTTAGACATAGGCCGGACAACCCAAATCTTATCTTGCTTAAGAGATGGGCTCTTCCCATACCATATCTCATATGGAGTGGTAGGCACTGATTTGATTGGAACCCAATTCAATAGGTATGCAGCTTCTCAAGTGCATAACTCCCAAAGGAAATAGGTAACTCAGTAGTACTCATCATAGAGCATACCATATCTAATAGGGTACTATTACTCCGCCCCGATACACCGTCGTGCTGTGGTGTATACGGAGGAGTAATGCTGAGAGAGAATCTCATTCTCCTTTAGAATAGTCCAAGAATTCCATGCACAAGTATTCTCCTCCCTGATCCCATCAAAGGACATAATACTTTTACCCAGTTTTGGTTCTCTACTTCTGACTTATATTCTTTGAATTTCTCAAAAGGTTCAGACTCGCGTTTCAACAGGAACATGTGTCCGAATCTTGAGAGATCATCAGTGAATGTAATGAAATACAAAGAACCAGTCCTGGCATGTGTAGACAGGGGACCACATACATCATCATGTATCTTTCTCAAGAGTTCACTAACTCTTTCTCTGTTTCTAATAAACGGATCTATGGTCGTCTTATCTTTGTGACATGACTGGCAAGTTTCACAAGATGTAAATTCAAACTGATTTAAATATGCATCTAAATGTAACTTAGCTAGTCGGGTCGCATTGATATGACCTAGTCTACAATGGCTCAAGAATGATTCGTTCATTTCTGAACTCTTCCTCTTGTGTGTGTTCTGTACGTAAAGAACAGTGGTTTGATTTAGAACGTATATACTTTTAGATAACGTGCCTGAACCGATCAACTCTTGATATAGAAAATGTTCAAAACATTATCCAACAATACAAAATTATATCCTTTCTTTAGTAAATAAAGAGACTGATATAATGTTGCATATCAGGTTCGGTATCTAATAACAATCGTTCAGAATCAATGTATTTTGGTAATACAGAGTGATAACGGCCAACTTGCTTGGCTTGCGACAATTGCACCGTTTCTAACTCTTGAAACTTATCACCCGTTCTCAGTTCTCTACCTATCTGTAGCCCATGTAACAGATTACATATTTGGGATCCTGATCCGGTATCTCATACCCAAGACGTAAAGGATACTGAGAAACAGTTCTTGGTAATGAACACACCCGAAGAAGATGCATCTATCATGCACTTTCTTCGTTTGGGCAGCATGGGAATTCTGGTTATTCCCCTATTTCCTGCTCGGTCTTATAACAATTATAAGTTGGAGCGGGACCAACGTTCCCCAGCTCAGTATAACAAGCGGGTTCGGTCAATACATCCATATTATTATCTTGATTAAGGCGTGACATGGTCGCTACCTAGAGAGAGAGAGAGAAGAAAACACTCTACGTGCGCTCTTGCAAGATTAGATTGGTTATATTTTATCTAATCAGGATGGCTCCCACGGTTTTTATCAAATCTTCCTTCAAATCTTAAAAGGAAAGACTAGCCGGAATTAATTACACCCTACAAGTTCGCCAATCTTTCAGCCAGACCAGTGCCGGTACTTTAAGGGAGGTTCCCCGTGCTTTCGCACGGACCTAATTAAAATAAACCTCGTTTTCCCAGGAGCGTAACTCCGTTGACACCTTTCTAGACACCTACCTGATTGGCTATTGTAAAGTGCAAAACTCTCCCAGGAGTAACTATTACTCGCAGTGGGTATCAGGATCCAACTATCTCATAAAAGGTATGCAATCTCATTGCAAATTTCAATACTTGAAACTCCCGATAATGGTTTTTACCCCTAATGGCTCATGACCTTAACTATGGTCAACAAATCACAAGCACTAGTCAAGTTCTACCCGTCATTTCGTGATTAATTAGACCCACCCACATGACCCTTAACTATGGTCAACAAAGTCACACGACTGTCCTAACTAATCGCATCATATGCTATGTAGGAAGACATCACTAAGCTACTGTACACTGTGCCTTAACTATAGTCAACAAACACAGCACGAATACTAAGTATTCTACTTCCTAAAATGACGGAGGGTTGCGGATGGTTTTTAAGAAAACCTTTAACGCTTTGAACTTGATATCGTTGTAGAATCAAATGGTTTTAAATGGAGTGTTTTTAAGGTTTTTGCTAGTTTCGCTAAAAAGGTCACTCCCGGTGAAGGGATCTCGGCTCTTTTCTCGTCGAATGAGGTGCAGGATATTCACAATACCACTATGCAAAGCAAGAACTAGAAAAACATTCAAAAGACAAAACCGAGGGTTGTAGCATCTGCTAGTTATTGCTAAATAGGTCACTCCCGGTGAAGGGATCTCGGCTCTTTCCTTATCGAATAAAGTGCAGGACGTTCTCAAAGGAATACCGCTATGCAAAGAAACAACTAGAGCTACCTGTTTTTGAAAATTCGATTCCACAATATCATTAGGTTTATTTTCCTTTCATTAATCTCATTAATGAATGTCCCATCATTTAAGTTAGCTAAACATCACAGATAAATACAACGTACGTTTATGCCATCCACATTCGCCTCGATGTCCCGTCATGCACCGTTAGGTTAGGTAACTAACGGCAGAGCGGGGCAGGGCTAGCGCGGATATAAAACATAAGCAACGTCTATATAATATATCACATATAGTATATACGGTATCTATCTCATCATATCAAATGATCACATCATAGATATCACAGCAGAAAACAACATATGAAATATAGGATATACTAGGATGTCCGTGTTTTATTTTGAGCCTGTATAAAACACGGATTCCACGGTCGTGATGAATAACCAAACCCACATCCCTAAACCCCTTCGAGAGCGGCAAGTAACCCTACTAATTCTAGAGTTAGGAGACCCGGACTCGACTCCTCGAGATGGTCTCCCACTGGACTTTAGAACCCGGTTACTTGTGCTCCCCTCCCTGGGTCTATCCTAATGCAGAAAAGTAAATAATATACATTAACGGTGACATATTCCTCAACCCAGAAGTGCCCCAATAAAAGAATATTACATACAAGTTTTTACATGAATGAAAATGAAAAACTCCCATCTCACATAAAAACCCCAGCTATTCAAACACGACGATCCAATATAACATATCACAGCAACACATAACATCAAATGTCATCAACGTAAGTAAATATGCGTATCCCAATTGTCGTTGACGTATAGTAACGAAACCGGCGATACCCCACATATTACACTTACGGTCGCAGAAAAGAAAGTGAAAACTACAACAGTTGGAATCCGCAACCACCTTAGACATCATAAACCCGTAATATCTCATATTCCGGATTTCATGCCTAACATTATGAATTCCTTAGATATCGCATGCCTAACAATTATAAACCCCGCATTTTAGTCTCGATATTGAAAACACTTTCTAATAACTAGTCGGGCAATTCAACAAGATTCCCGACATTCCGATTGAATGCTCGTTGGAAACTTTAGTAGACGGCCGCATCCCCTGATACCGACGACGAAGTGCACTTAGGCGGAACACCGCGGCCGCGAGCACCCGAATGGATGCTTTTGGCGACGGGGCTTTCCTACAGTCACTTGGTCAGGGCTATGGGGCGTGGCTATCTAATAATGTTACCCGGCGAGTATCCGCATACACAACGTGATTGCGACGGACTTTTGATCGCATCAAAATCCCGTGGCAACCGATCAAATGAGACTAAATTGCTAGATTTATAAAATTCAAATATTATGGATTCCAATTATTGTATCACAATATACTAGACGATATTAAACGTTTCAATCGAATCAACAAATCCCCACAACTCCCATTGAGCTCAACACTTAAGCAAAGTTAAAGTATCCAAAACGTGCCACAGTACCTATGATCCAGCCGTAGAAGAGTCAAACCAATGCCCCACCTATGACATCGCGGAACTACGGCAAATCCTAGGGTTCAAGTCGCGGTTCCGAGGGCATATAATCGAGTTAAGGTTTTTGTTCTTCTAGAGGGTCCATAAAGTTACTTGCACGACTATTGATTATAATTAACTTAGAAAATTTCCAACACTTGGAAATTTCAGAAGGGGTCATGGGGTGATGTTTGAGATTCGTTCGAACTGTTAAACATGGTCTAGGTTACCAATACAATGCTAAATTATACGACTACGAAACACTCCATTTTAGTCCTATAGTAAAATTTACATCACATGAAAATTTGGATTAGGCAAACAATACCTAAAACCCCACAATCTACAGTACAGTGCACAGAAGAAATTTGGCACTGTTTAGAGCCAAAGTGGCCGGCCAGAGGGGGGTGATTCCGGGTCATTTCCGAGCAAAAGCTCCCAAATTTTTCCTGTGCACTTCTTGTATCATATACATCACTCTGCAGTTGTTTGCAAAATTTTTACAGACCTCTAAAATTTCGACAGAGAGCAAAACTGCAGGGTTTTAGAAACTGTTTTACGGATTTGTTTCGGTTTCGTATTATCATAACACTGTCTAGCTTTCTAGTTATGCTCTGATACCATATTGGGATTTCCTTAGCACCTAGCCTAGGGTTTGCAAGCATCAAGCATGCCACAACAAAAATTTAAAGGAGTGCTAAGCAAACATCTAAGGATACATACTAGAAAACTAGGGTAACATAATAATGTAATCAAACATTACATAAGAAGTGATCAAGAATACAACATTTGTAGACCCGGTCCTTCACTTCTAAAGCTCTGTGTTGACGTCCCTTCGCTGCGATCATCGATCTTCCGAACTCTAGTACGGGTTCCCTCGGAGAAATGAACAAGCTTGCTCGTAGTCTTCGAGGCCGAAGATGATCTACGTCGAGGAGACTCAAACTCAAGCTAACCCTTCACGAGGTCATAAACTTTGTGAAGAGAACACCCTATAATACCCAAGCAAGTGTATAGGATGATGAAATAGGAACTGGGCTCACTTTAGATTTTATTTTCTCACAATATTTCTTCATTGATCCAAAACCTAAAAAGCTTTGGAGTTATGAAGAAGAAGATGAAGATGAGAATGAACAAGAGAAAGAATGAGGTTAGATTTGCAACCATGGTGAGTTTTGTTTCATCACTAACCCTTGTAGAGACTTAACCATGGGCCATGATAATTGGTTGGGTTAACTAAATATCTTAAAATAAAACAAACTTGGTGAACTTAGTCAATGGTTAGCAAGCTTCTCCAAACTTCTAGCTATGACAATTTCCAACCAATTTTGTTAATTATTTAAGATAAATAAAACCCAAATTATATCATGGTTATGGTGTAAGTCCTACACACACAAATTGCATATATAACCTTGCATGATACATAATATAAATCACATATATAAAATGCATACATAAGTGAGAAAAAGAAAAAGTCAAGTGAGCTATATTAGTCAATGTAAATTCATATATCAAATATACAAATATACATTAAATCATTAAATCAACATTTGATTTAATGATCCGGCTATATCACATATAACCGACTAATATCAATAATATCAACTTACCGAATCAACACTTGATTCGATAACCCGACTATATCACATATACCCGGCCGATATCGCAAATCGCAAGAATATAATACGGTATCGCATACTCGTATCAATCTCGGTCCCGCACATATCACATATGTGCTCCTTCATTTCGCTTGAGCCAGGAAACCTCTGTGTAGGACTCTAAAGACTCGTCAATACGCCGGCAGTAGGTGGTGATCATATCAGTCACCCACAAGCCGTAAGCGGTCTGCCAAACGTAACGGCCACCCGGGTATTGAGCGATCAGAAGATCAACAAGCAAGCCTGCTCACACTCCTGCGAATCCAATCAGTAACATTTACCGTGCAGTCCGGTTTGTTCATCTGATATGTCGCATATCTAGTCTAGGGGTGGTAAACGTCAGACCCAAGTAATTTGATAAGTCATGCCGATGTAAGGTCCATAACGTACGTAAAACTACTGATAACACTTACCAGTAAATCACAACTACCTTGGCCAGGGATTTCAGTTATGGCCAATCGAGCATAGCGCAACATCAACCCCCAATACCGGGAGAGACGAATCCCCTCCTATCGCTCATTGCCTCCATGTGACTCGGGACTGTACCCAAAAACCACCTGTTTGCACGACTCAGTAGAGCCGTGGTAGGATGGAAATCAAAGCACAGTGGGAGATACACAAGACTCTATGACGATCTCAGATCGAGCACCAGAGAACTGCTATCTGACGTGAGGTATAATACCATCTAGGAGTTCTCGGCGAGTCCGTTCAGTGTACCCAGTCTCCACTGAGCATCCGTATACCATCTCTAATGTTAAACACCAATGGATATGGGATCATCCATCGCCCATCTCATGGGTCGAGAAGATATACGCTAGTCTACTCTGGAATATCGATGCCCTGTCTCGATCTTCCCACGACTAGGAACATTGAAGGATGAACTCATGGACTGCCCAGGCCCCACTAGTATGATCTGCATCATAACCCTGGAAGTCGAGTATACATCCTAAGGGCTTTATCAACATGTAATAGAGAGACAGTAAGTATACATGTTAATATAAAGAGCAACCAGATAGTGTACTATCATGTCGAGCAAGAAAGTCCTCCCTATATATGTCCCAGCATCCACTATAATATACATCTCATGTACAATAATGGCATTTAGGGCATACATACAATTAACACCCCTATCGCTTCTTGATCTTCATCTTCATCATCACCACAACCATCTTCTTCTTCATGCCCCACCCCTCCCCAAATTACCACCACCATCATTTTCTTCTTCATATCTCATCACTCCAAATCACCACCACCACCATTAGCATCTTTTCCCCCCTCCCTTATCGACCTTCTTTTTCTCCGACCTTCGCTCGACCTCCTCCCTCCTTCCTATCCTCCCCTCGTGCTCCTCCATCCTAACCCTCACCCCAAATTTTAACCTAACCCTAACCCTAACCTCCACACCGCCGATCCCTGTGATCTTTCCTCTCCTCCCTCCTCCCCCTCCTCCACCATCCCCTCTCCTTTCTCTTCCTTGCTGCCACCTCGCCGGAAACTTCCATCCCAACATTTTATTTTTTATTGATTTTAAATAGTTTGATTATAATTTAAACTATTTTTAAATAAAAATAAATAAAAACCGTCAAAAGTTAACGAAGTTAGCAGATATTTGGGGAATATTCTCCTTTTGGATGGCTGGGGCTTTTTTGTAATTTGTTAAAATTTAAAGGTTTTTTTGTAAATAGCTAACTTTTGGGAGGGCTTTTTGTAAAAAACCCATCATTATATTTTTGCCTGCCTACTATAAATGCAACTATTTTCTCCATTTCAGTGAGGGGAGAAAAAACTAGGTATCTATTACCCCAATCACAAAATTTGCTCTACTTAAGCAGCAATTAAACCACCATCCAACCTTCAACCACGTACATCTCTTGCTGCTCCCAATATTCTTTGCTTCGGATCAAACATTAAATTTAAGGCTGCAGGCAATTTTTTTTCTTCTTTTGGGAATAAGAGGCTGTAACTGAATTCAAGGAGGATTCAAACCATCTCTGAACCTGCATGTATATTTAAACTTATATTTTTGCAACAATTCGTTGTAAATTTTTTAGCAGAAGCAAAATCTTAACTGCACTTGATCTGTGTTGCAATCAAAAGAGAGATCACAAAATCCATAACCAGCCTGCCTGCATATTACAATGGTCCCTTCCCAGTCCGCAATAAATTTAATTGATACAACAAGAAAAACATCCAACTATTCAGAAAAGGGGGAAAGAAAGGAGTTAAAGTTGCTCAGCAGCAGTATTCAAGTAAGAATACAGTCGTTCCCTCAACCCACAGCTACCTCACTCTTTTCTGTGAAAAATAAATACTATACCCAAGCTCTCCTCATGAGAATAATATTACCAAGCCTAGTACAACACAGGACTAAAGTGTAAATATCAGCAAATCATATCAATCGTCTGGGTGTATCATTCCTTCTTCCTCATCAGGATGGATCATCCCTTCCTCTTCTTCCTCTCCATCGTAAGCTGCCGACGATCGCGGTCTAATATCGGTTTTATCATTCGAAGGCCCTACAATGCCATTCGGAGAGCTCGATTTCCCTCGCCTTCCGTTATCAATGTACGGGGACTGTGATCTCATCTTCCTTGGACTACGTGGGTGATATCGCCGATCGTTATCTCTTAATTGTATCGGAGACCTAGATCTCTCATTCCTCGGGCGTGGTGAGCGATATAGGAGGGGAGACCTAGATCTCTCGTTCTTCGTGCGAGGTGAGCGAGCTAGGAATGGAGACCTAGACCTCTCTTTCCTTAAGTGGGGTGAGTGATCATCTCTGATCTCACCATCATCATATGATGCTGGTGATGACTTCCGCTGCGGTGATGGTGAGCGATGAGGACGATTACGGGAATGATCAGCCAACGGTTCCCTCTTTGTGTCGAAGCTCTTGCTTCTGCTCCGCTGCCGAGCATGGTCTAAGCTCCGGCTCCGGCTCCGGCTCCTACTCTTGGCTCCGCTCTGACCCAACCCAACACGACGTCGTTTAGGGGTAGGGCTCAAGCTGCGGCTAACGCTTCGGCTGTGGACTCTACCTCTAGGAATGGGATTGGGAGCTTGAGGGCGGCCTCTTGCTTCTGGCCTAGGGCTTAAGCTGCGGCTGTAGCTTCGACTGGGAGCTCCGCCTCTAGAGATTGGTCTAGAGTCTTGGCGTCCTCTTGTTTCTACAGCATGTCTGTCTTGATAGCCATGGTCGTGACTGTACCTGGAATTATACAACACACAAACATTTAGAGAGCAAAAATCACAACTTGGGAGTTGAAAAAAAAGGAGGATATAGAGAAGAAATATTTAGTGAAAGAAGCCACATAAAAAGGGATGTGCAGGTAGTATAGCAACAGCTAGATATTGTTCAATTCTATGAGTACACATGCACATCTGTGTAACATTTCATCAAAAAAGAAAATGTTGCAACTCATCTGGATAAGAACCCAAATCATTCAAAAACTATGAACTCATAAATAGGACTTTTTTACAGTATAACGGAAGTGTTGTTCAGATTAAAAAATACATATGTATGAGGCCACATAAGGATGCACAACTGCATATGCATCCCATGCAGGTCACAGAGACTAGCTTCCAACCAGAAACCAACCTGTTCCCAATGATTCAAACATATACATTTGTAATGTTTATGGGCAATTATAAAGGAAGATAATCTGAAAAGACAAACAATTTACAGAAAGGGTAATCTGAAGACCACAAGGATGCACAACTGCATATGCATCCCATGCAGGTGCATCCCATGCAGGTCACAGAGGCTAGCTTCCAACCTGAAACCAATGATTCAAACATATACATTTGTTTATGGGCAATTATAAAGGAAGATAATCTGAAAAGATGAACAATTTACAGAAAGGGTAATCTGAAGACCCCAAGGGACTCTTATGAAACACAAAAGGTAACAGGGATAACTGTTCAATTAGTAAAAAACCGAGTTTTTTAGTTGCAGAAATTCCAATGGTCCAAATGAATTCATTCAACCCTAAAGGGTTGTTTGAATTTAGTTAGAAACTAACAAGTATTTTGCACGTGCGATCCACGTGTATATATTTTGGACTAGGATCATGTCGGAAGGATTTGGAATCAAACCCTTCCCACATTTTCACCATTAGATTAACTTTGAGATTTGTGCTCATAATTATGAATAAAAGCTTTCATTTATTATCAAACATAACATAATTGAATGCACAAATCCCAAAATTAATCTAATAGTGAAAAAATGACTCTCTCTCTCTCTCTCTCTCTCTCTATATATATATATATATATATATATATATATATATCGCACTAAAGCGTGTATAAATTCTTTTTATCCTGGACATTACATGAAAATTTCTAAAGATATCTATAGTTTTTAAGATGAAAAAAATCCTTCTTTTTTTTAATGAAGGTCATGTTATTGTTCTATGTTATTCTTTTTCGGTTAATTGCACATAGAGCCCTGAACTATTTTGGGTTGAGCACTTATACCACTGAACTATAATAATAAGCACTTACACCCCCTATGGTTAATAGATATTTTCCTAATACCCATTTTACCCCTTTCTTCTTCTCTTCTACTCTAAAAATACCAATCTTTAATCCTAAAATACAAATATTTTAGCCCTAAAAGCTTGATGTTGTCTTTTCTTCCATTACACCTCCCAACTTTTTTCCATTATCTCAACGGTATTAAGTTTTTAACCATAATCTAAAAGCTTGATATTTTAATACATTCTCTCCATTAATTTCAAGAACCGGGAAAAGAAATTCAAGATGAATATTTTTCAATTTTATTTATTTGATTTTGTTAAGTTTTTTTCTTTGGAATATTAGGGCCATGAGTTCTTGATACTTGAAGACAAAAGTGGAAAGGGATATAATGGGAATTAGAAAAACATTTTTCAATCAGAGAGGGTGAAAGCGCTTATTATGATACTTCAGGAGGTACAAGTGCTCGATCTCCCATAGTACAGGGGGTGTATCCACAATTAACCCTTATTTTTTAAATAAATGTTTTTCTCAATAAATTGTTTTGTTGTTTCTTCCATTGTTAAATGGTTGGACCAGTAACTCAATACTTAGAAAATAAAAAAAAATTATGTATTGTATACATATTAAAATTTATTAGAAAGATATGAGAGGTTAGGTGTTCTTTTTTTAAGGGAGGGGTGTGTGTGAGAGAGAGAGATGAATTAAGTATTATTTTGTCTTTTTATATTCTTGTGTCTATTTTCTAGGGAGGTGTGACAGAGATGAGTTGGATATTATTTTGTCTTTTTATATTCTTGTGTCTATTTTCTAGGGAGGTGTGACAGAGATGAGTTGGATATTATTTTGTCTTTTTATATAGATGATGTGGACAAGCTTATGGTGAAACATGAGGCGATGGCCTTTTCTCCTTTTTTCGAATTTATTTTTTTGCAAAATGATGCAATAATGATATCATGACCCAAAGGGTTTGGGTTATAATAGCAAGGATGTAATTGCTGCATTTAGTCAGTAATATTAGTAGTATGCGGGGGTAGTTTTTGTTGGACAATAGGATGTACATTCCTGGAGTTTTGGCGTACGAGGTACGAAAACTTCTAGCCTCAACACAGAGTTGCAAAGTACTTTTAGCAAATACAATAGTAAAAAGTTAATCAAACAACTCCAAGAGATCTAAAGAGCATATTTATAAGAAAAATACCTATCAAGAGAACTGCGACAAACACCACCACGACCACCATCCAATCTGCCCGAAGGAGGTAGTCCACGTCCAACCCAAGCACCAAACCCTGAATCACCACGGTCCATCATCCCATTGTCACGCCCTCTGTCACGACCACCTCCTGAACCCCAGCGCCGTGACCTGCCACCAAAACCACCACGTGATACCATGTCACGTAGCTCGGAAGGAACTCGCTGTCCTGCACCTTCCAGGGCTTTGACAAGCTCGAGGGCATATTTTGAATCCTGATCACAAAAAAACGTGTAGGATACTCCGGTGGCACCAGCTCTACCGGTTCTACCGATCCGATGAACATAGTCTTCGACACCAGTTGGGAAATCAAAGTTAATCACAACCCTGCAAGCCGTCAGGTAGCGATTATGAAATTGCAGAATAAAAACCTTAAAACTAATGACCATACTGCATAATTTTCATCCAATTATCACAACCAGGCGCCAAACTCTATGAGTTGATGCCAATGACTTATTCTGCGCAAGTATAAACAACAGAGGCTACTATAAAACCATGAGGGACAATAGATGGAGTGTAGAAATCCATTTTCTTTCATGCATAGTTAAAGCTCATACACGGGTTTGAGCCTTCAAGTCCCTTCGATTGGAAAGATTCCAAGCAAAGAGGTATAGATATCAGGTTTGGTACATGAATCACATTCATTCTGAATCAAAAGGAAAAAAACAATAAAGGAAAATGGCGAAACCCCAAAATTTGAATCACATGTCTATAAAATAAAATTCCTCAAACAGCATATCAAAACATTTATGAAGTGAAACTAGGGAAGTGAGTTGGGAATGCCACTTTGGACCTAAAAATTATATAAAGATCTAGCATTTGCTTACAGTCAATTACTCAGAAACACAAAGTGTGGGGATGAGAAAAGCAACAATAGCAAACTATAAGCATCATCAGTCAAGATAACGCGGTTAAATATGTATGAACTTCATGGCATCCTCTTGTCCAAATTCGTAATGATCACCAGACAGGATAAAAGAGAACAAGACAGCAAAAGAGATTAACTGTACTCCCAGCAATTTCAAAGTTTTGGGAAAAGATGATCACAGAAAAAAGGTGGCACCAAGATGGGTATAACGATAAAGGCTGATAAGCCCATTTCACATTTCCAGATCAGGACAACTGAAAAACAGAACCATGCAAAGACATAGATTCATGATTCGATGCATATAAAAAAAAACCATGATAAGATGCATAAATATAAACAAAAAAGAAGTATAATCATAAAGGCTCCTATAACTTGAAAAGAAGAAAACCTGATATCTTTTATGTCCAGGCCTCGAGCCGCAACATCAGTGGCTACAAGTATAGGGCATCTTCCAGTTCGGAAATGACCCAAAACCCTATCCCTCTCATTCTGATTCTTATCACCATGAATAGCGGCAGCACCAAACTGACGAGTGAGCGTCCTTGCTAGCTGATCACACATTTTTTTTGTGGAGCAAAATATAATGACTTTGGCGCCTGGATCTTGAGACCTCAGAATCTGCTCCAATCTTCTTTGTTTCTCGATAGGCTTTAGCACTTCTACATACTGCAATATACATACAAAAGAAAAGTAGACACTGATGATTTCAACAGACCAAATTAAAATAAAATTATGATATAAACAGAAAGAAAAAGGAAGATTTAGTGCGCACCTGGGTAATAGCTTTATTGGCAACAAGCTCATCAATATTGCCAATGTTAACCTGAACAGGATGGACAAGTAAATCTCCAGCAATTTTGCGAACTTCTTTTGGCCATGTAGCAGTAAACATAAGAGTTTGGCGGCGATGCGGTATCTCTTTAACAATTTTCCGTATCTGAGGCTCAAAACCCATGTCTAGCATTCGATCAGCCTCATCAAGAACCAGATACGAAACTTGACGGAGGCTAATTCGCTTCATCTCTAAAATGTCATTCAATCTCCCAGGGGTTGCAACTACAACATCTACCCCACGGTCCAAGTCTCTCAGCTGGGGACCTTTTGGGGCACCTCCATATACACACTAGTAAAACATGTATAAAGAAATGGGGTCAACACTCAAAACAAACAAATAAAGACCCAAAAGCTCTCAAAATAGTCTAACAACACATGGATAAAGAACAATATATTTAACTGCCCATTTCGATCAAATTGAACTAATGTGTAACAGTGTAAAAGAAATGCCAATAACATAAGAAACTAACCGTGCATGAAATTTTAGATGACCTGCAAAACTTATCAGCTTCATCTTGTATCTGTGTAGCCAGCTCCCTTGTTGGTGCCAGAACTAACACTGTTGGGCCTGCTCTAGGATTGTTGTGGAGGCGTTTCAGATGAATAAACCCTGGAAAAAGATAACCCAATGTTTTACCGGAACCTGTTTTAGCAATAGCCACAACATCACGACTCTGCAAAGCAATGGGCCATGACTGGGCCTGGATTGGAGTAGGAGCCGTGAAGCCTGCTCTGTGTACCTGAGGAAAGCAAAAAAAAACCCGCAACCGCCATGAGGACTACAGGTGAATTGTCTGCATTCATCTGACTATCTTACTATCTCACTCTCTTATTCACTTTCTTCTTGGAAATATTTTGAGGATTAAGCTTAGTGCCAGAAGAAGTGATCCCCGACTGATGACAGATGCTTGCCGAAGCAAGCTGGAGCAGCAGAAGAGGCCTTCTTTCATTTGGACCGAGCGGCAGCCTGAACCAAGTCACTCGAAGCTTGGCCTAAGTAAACCTGCAACTCATGACTCGGAAAGGCCTTCTCGATGTCGGTCCACCATAAAGGGCGCTCCAGATATGAATGCCAACCCAAAGAGGGAGGCACAGAGCAGCACAGCGTACGACATAAGCTCCTGCCTGGAGCAAATATCGCACCTACGACCAAAAAGTACAGAATGGACAGAAAAATAAATGGCCGTGAGACTGAAATTCATAATTGAGCCTCCAGCAAACAGAAAATTTGTACGTGGAATAGTAATCAGTTTCCAAACATGGCAGCGCACAGCATAGGGGAAAAATTATTATGGGATATAAAAAAGCACTGGAGAGTTTTTACATACCTCTTTGAGGATTTCTGAAGGAAAACCTGTTGACTCAAAAGTCATGTATGGAGGTGGAACATCATCGCCCTAGAAAAAAATCCCAGCAGATGGAAAATGTCAATGATAAAAACAAAAAGAGAATAGGCACAATAATGAATGGAAATGTCAAGCACAGAATCAGAAAACAAACAATTAAACAGCATACTGCTTTCATCGTCATGGAAATAGTAATCAGTAATAACCTATGGATCGTCCTGTTTTACACTCTTACTCACCGCTGGATCTGAAAGTATGGAATAACATGGGCAAAATAATAGCATGGACCCCCGAATTTGTATATACAGCTACCTCTAAGCTACCAAAGCAGCACATCGAACACGAGGATATTTAAATATAGAAATACAACATAAATAATATATATCTAGGTGTGATGGCCCCTCATCAAGTAGGGGTTTAATCAAGCTCTGGATTGAATTCCATAGAACTACCTTTCTCGAAGAACACAGATGATACAAAAAAGGAGGAAAGAATCTCAAAGCACTGCGATCAAAGTGCAAGAAGAATTATTACAGGGAGACAAATGGGGATGCTACAGAACTTCTGAAGCCATTTATTACAAGTATTCCAACCATGTCTGGATTTAGACACGGCATGATTGGCTGGCCACCAATTCCAAAAACCACACCAAATGATTTAAATGAAAATTAAAGAGGTTAATGCCAGAAAAGTTGAAACCAATAATTCTAGTACTGTTTACTGCCTATGTTCTCCATGCAGAACACATTTTATCACATGATGATAAAATACTTTCTTCAGGAGTATGACAACCTTGCATTTCAATCTCGCAAATCACAAGGAAGAAGTAATTTCAGCAACATTTAGAGCAAGTGTCTCCCATGTAATTATGGCGGCAACTGCATGCTCGATCTGTGGCGATCTCATCCAAAATATAGATGGCCTTTTAAACAATGGTGACTAGTTTTGTAATCACAAACATTCAGGTTGCCGGTTTGATCGCAGAGTCATGTCTGAGTACATGACCTTCCTTTAATGGTTTCATGAACTTGGCCTTCAATGAGGTTTTGGCACTCCAAGAGTTCAAGTGCTGTAAAACATCATTACATCAAACATCATTGAATCAAATACCGGCCATATCGGCCAATCTATCGTTTCGGGACCCCTCACGATACGATAAAACCAATAAAATTCCGCTGATATATTGGCCGTATATGACATATGAGACACCTAGCCGATACGATTCCGATATCCGCCGATATCGATATTTAAAACCTTGCATCAATCTACAACAAGAAGCCCCAGTCTTTAAATGACAAATTACTAAGAGCATCATCATAGCAATGGGACTCATGGGCTTGGATCACAGAGGCATATAGATCAGATCTAGCCAGGCCGCAAAAAATATATAATTCAATTCAAAACTTCAACAAGAACAGAAAATTAAAGTACTTGTTGACAGTAGCTTTGTATATGTTCCCCCAAGTAAGCAAACTGGTGCTGTGAAGGTATAGCCTAGACAATCCTACAAATTGGATCTATCTGCTCTTCTATACCGTCCAATCTCAAAAAAAAATTGCATGCACCCTATTCGTGTGAAGGGAAGCACCTGATAAGATCTTAATCTGGTAGCTTGAACATTGCATTCATCTTGATGAAAACAGAGGTGTGGAACCTAAAAAGAATCGTTGAAAGGTAATCCATAAACCAATTATATTCTCAAGACCAATCATCATGTGGATATTCTGCAACTATACAACGTGCATCCTTGAACTCAGAGGGCATTGCCAGAAGACATCTATGTGTTTGCATCTTGAAGTTGACCTGGGACCTTGAACAGGACAAAAGGTGACTAACATGCAATAGGATAATGACACAGGATGCATAACATCAAAGAATGAGAACCAAGCAACCCACACTACAATTTGAAAACAAAGATTAACGATGAGGAAACACTAAATTGAAGCAGTGATATATCAGTTTAATATAGTCTCGATCTTACCAAAACTGGATTCAAAAACACAAGGCTTTGTAATGACACAAACATCTTCAAGATCCCAAAGATACAAGATTCATGCACACGAGGTGGTGGAATCAGAAAAATCACACCTCAATGGATGCAACTGTAGACATTGTTCCGACGATAGGCTAGCATTAAACGGAATACTGCATTCATCTAATCTGCTCAACTCAGCTAGGTGTCTAGCAGAAGAAGAATTCAGCAGGATTTGCCTGCGAAGACGATGAACGAGCAATCATTGTGTTGCACATGTCCTTCTCCAACATCCGGACATTGAATCAATCACAAAACAGATTCCAGTAGCACCGTGGATCACATGTGTCGAGAAAGAGACCATCTTTTAGCTCTACCGGCATCAGATGTATCCATGCACCCATAGTTATACACTGTAGAGTAGGGTTAGCTACTCGCAGAGGTGAAAGTTGTTACAGTCCTTCCTCTCCATGATGGTGATCAGCCTTCCACAGTTCCACATACTGCTAGATGGACACAGGCTTCAAACGATAAATTTGGAGACCTGAACATCAGTCAGGACTCAGGACAGGGACAGCATGGTCCCCATGCTGTTGAGCATCAGGTTGCTTTGTCTTGTAGAAATTATAGAAGAAAGTGATCATCAACTGGGTAGAGCACAGGGGGCAACAGCTACATTTGTCCTTCCCATTGTTAGGGTTGGCAACAGAGCAGAAGCCAATGTTAAGACAGCGCCTTCTGTTTCCATCATGGTGGAGAGCCGCAAAATTTTCAGAAAGTTCCATCAAACTTCCAAATGCCCACAACATTATAGAGGAAAATTTCGGTAATTTTGAGGAGATAATTCCCAGGCATGATATCAAGTCCACTTAGGAAAGCAAGCTTCCCATGCCATCAAAATTTTGGCCCCAATCCTTGTTGCCATTGAGAATCAGGACATTCGATAGGCTTCACAGCTGGCCTGGAGCTCAATTCTGCCAAAATCAAGAACCCATCAAATTTTCTGAAAGTTGAATCAAGCTTCCAGATGAACACAAGCTTTAAGAAGGGTTCTTCAATAATTCGGCGAGATAAACCCCCCTGTCAATCGGCTTTAGACAGTCTCCATGCCATCAAACTACAGGTTCCAGCCCTTGTTGCCGTTAGGAACCAAGGCCGTCCAATGGAGTTTTGACCTGGGCTGGACCTCAGCTTTGATGTATTTTGTGCGCATGGGTACTTTTATCTACACAAATAGTTCAATATATGGAGTATAAGGGCCCCTATAGAAAGCTAAACTGTGCTCAGTTCTCAAAATCAGAATACTCAAGAGGCAGACAAGATTGTATAAGATCATTAGTTGAATAAGTAAGACTACACATGCGTCTCCATCCATGTCCCTCTCAGGAGAACCACTTCAAAAATAGAAACAATTAAAGATTCCTATCTGAAGTATAAAATCATTTCAGAAGTGAAAAGCCGCCAAACGGGTAGTGCCATTAGGGAAATGTTCAACATATAAGTTCCACAAAAACATCTAAGAGTATTCAACTAACCATCTACCAAGTGGTGCTTACTAGACACAAAATGATCTAGAAGTGCACTATAGAAGTAAGAAGGAAACCATCACACAAAAGTAAGCTCCTCAGAAAACTCCTGATTATGTAAGTATCTAAATAAAAACCCACACTGTGGATTGCAACTTGCACTAGAATAAAGACAGTAAACTATATCCTCCCTTGGAAGAAAAGGTAAAACGATTTCAAAACAAAAATCTATTATGCTTCTAATACCGAATTCAATTTTAGTCAAAGCAATATGAGATACTCACGATGATGGTTATTTCATTCTTATGACGATATGCTTCTGTGGATAAACCGGCAGATGCATCTGATGGCCCATGAGCTCTTGCTGGTTCCCTCGTACTATGTGTTCTATCAGCATGACCAATATCTCTTGGATCATGAATTGAATGAGAACCAGTTGGTCGACCACCTTGATACTGTTAGTTTTTTTAATACAAAGGTCAGTAAGCATATATTGCTGATTGGATGAAATACAACAGAACAAATGCTTCCTTTGTACTTAAAATTACGGTTTGGATCAACAAAAGTTAAGCTTTACCCTATTTAAAGATTTTATTTACTGGCAGAAAGTCTTCCAAGAGAAAAAATATTTAAAAATTATTGAGTGCATAATCTAAAGACCCAAAAGGTTGCATTTGTAAACTTGATAAAATCAAATTTGTATCTTTTCCATGTTGTAGAGGAACTTCCACTACTAAAAGATGGGTGTTATTTGTGAAGATCATCTATTGTTGGATTCATCACATCTGGTTTTCAATCATTGGTCTCAACCGCTTATAGCTAACAAAAAGGCACACAACTAAGAAACCACATATATTATTATATTATGGTGGCATACCTCCCAAATTCATACATCATGTCCTCCGAAAGATATGCAAGCAAAAATGCTTAATCAAATGATAATATATTCGTAATACTAGTAGCAATAATTTTGTCTTTTTTTGGGATAAAAAAATGTGGTTAATTAGGCCAACAGCAATTCATTAAAAAGATAATAATGAAAGTCAAGGCACATAAAAAAGGTAGTAATAATTTTGTCAATCCTGCTAATTTTAAGCAATCCAGCATATCAGCCGCAAGAACACAAAAAACCAACTCAACTATAGCAAAAGGAAACACCTTTCTCATCAATTTAAGCAAAATTTTCAATCAATCCATGATCGCTCACCTTCCCAAAACATTGCGAAAAAAAATCAATAACAAATTCAATTAAATCGCTAATAAATTCACCTGGTGGCTTCTAGATCGCCCATCATCAACATGATTCTCCCCGAGATGAACCGACGAGCTCACCGTCTTCGCTTGCGGCGGAGGCACCGGCGGAGGTCCCGGGCGCTTCTCCTTCACCGGCTTCTCGTACTGCGTGACATTAGTCACAGGATTCCAATAGTAGATATACCCAGTGCTCCCATCAACCAAACCCTTCCACGGCTCAGGCAGCGTCGGATCCTCAGGCGCGTACCTCGGCCCGCCGCCGTTCGTCGATTCCGCAGGCATGATCGATCCCCCAAACCCTAGATCTCAGAAAACCCTGAAAAGATCGATTTTTGATTCGAGATCTGAGAGAATTGAAGAGGGGAGCCCGAGAATTTTGAGGGGATCGATCCTTTGAGATCTGAGATAGAGAGAGGGAAAATCTAGGGTCTCTCTCTCGATCTCTCTCTCTCTATATAAAAAAGGAGAGGGTGAAGGGGGTCGCAAATTCGCGAGCTGAGGATCTTATCGCCGCGATGGGCGTGGGGTACTGTCGGATCGGGCCGAACCCGAACCCGAACCCGAACCCGACTTCCGAAATCCAATAGAGCGGCTAAATCAAATTGGGAAGTGTTTTTGGATAAATAACTTAAGCTTGAATAATGTCGTGGACTTAGTAGTCAATAGAGTGTAATAAAAAGCCAAAAACTTCAGCATTTTCAATTTGCTACCATAAGTTGTTTTCTTTTTCTTATTTCATCATCTATCTATCATCTTTTTTTATACTAATAGCCGTACATCTATTTTATCATTTTATTTGATAGCACATTGTATGGTAATAAAATGGATGATTTTTTTCCCTCAAGAGTTCCTACTTGCCCAAACCCTTCTTTGGTTGAAACCAATTACCACAATCCCCGGCCTTACTTTCTGCTAAACAAAACACTTCTATCGTTTAATTTTACAATGCTTGATCTGACTATTCAATAATTCCTAAATGGTTGATATAAGAAGAGAAAAGCAATTTGGTGATAAAAGAGACTGAAAAATGTAAGTAGCAGCGGTTATAGGAGTTATGTTGAAAATATAAAAACACAATCAAATATAAGGAAAAATCTTCTAACTTCTCTTCTTTATTCGACTTCAATACGAATTACAAAACTTCTCTTCAACTCTTCTTCTTCTTCTCTACATAAAATACCATAATCAATATATATTTATAGGCCCAGACAATGATGCTTAGAGATAATATTGATTTAATTAGGATTCATCTCTAAATAACTAACTAAATCTTATCTCTAAACAAATTTTCAAATATCTTCATAATTAATCTCATTCAACTAACAATTTAAATTTAGATCCAATCTAAATCTAAGTCCGTAACCCCCTCTCCTAACATAATTGAATGTATGACAATAAAATTTATTTGCCCCTAAGGGGCTGTTTGTTTGTAAATAATTGCCAAAACTTATGGGAATTGTGGGGCAAGATATTGTTCTTCAAAACAAAAAAAATATGGAATTATCATTTCTTTGTTTGTTGGACAATTTTTTAAAATTGGCATTTAAAAATATATATTATTAAAAAATCCAATTAAAAAATTATTACAAGTAGGCCGTTTTTGGCCACGACGCCACATCAGCGCCAGTGCTGGGCTTTTTTTTAAAAAAATTGTTTTTCAAGGAACGCATTTTTGAATTGCGTCCTGATGATGCTCAATAGTGGTGATCTCCAAAATCACAGCACGTGGCAGATGATGTATTCCAGAACTCAGAAGAAAAGGCCCACATGGGCCGACCAGGCCACCCCTGTACCCGACCTGCAAGCAGAAGCTGGCTCACCTCAGAGCCCCTTGCAAATTGGCCTCCTCGGCCTCTCAGCTCGCCTCCGAGCTACCAGAGGACCAAGATACCTCGGCCCTCCTGCTCGTTCCCGAGCTCCCCTGCCGAGGCCATCTTCCTCGGTCTCTCCGACCGACCAACTCCACCACTCACAAGTGTAACCGACGCTCCGCAAATCTCGCCATGCGCAGATTCTCCGCCAGCAACATCCCACGTTTCACGCCTTCACGATCCCCATTAATGGGCGATCCGCTCTTTTCGCGGGCGTGACGTCGGGAGCGTAACTGCCGGCGAGATTCTCGCGCCTGCTGCTGCGTGCTGCCGCCACTATATAAACCCCCATCACAGAGGGGTCAAGTAAGGATTTTCTACTCCACTTAGCCGTTACTCTGCTCGGATCTAGTACTAACTTGATCGTCGGAGGGTCCTCGATGGTACCAAACCACCCCGGGACTTCTTTGCAGGTACTCGGCGTAATCTACTCAAAACCCATTGAGACCCACACGCAACAAGAGATCACCTCCAAAATCCACCGGGAGATCGATGGAAGACAACATCTGACGGAGACCTAAAAAGGACCTCCATCAGTTGGCGCCGTCTGTGGGAACCAGACTCCAAAAAAAGACAAAGTTGGCCTTCCGATCTCCATCCACATGGCAAGCGACCACCCTGAAGATCCAGGTACCAGTCGCCGCCTCCCCCTCACCAGAGGCGCGGATGAACCCCCCGGCGACCATCATCAACGCCCTCGCCAGCCGAATAGATCGGCTACAGTCCTTGGAGGCGCTCGTCCGCATCCAAACGGCCGGGCCAGGGCCCCTGATCGCCGCTCCTCCGCCTCCAGAAGGCTCTGCCCTCGTCGGCACGGCCGACCACCGGCAGGCTACGACCCCTGGCCATAAATCTCACGGGCCGATACTCCCTAAGGCCCGCTGGGCGCCCCACGGCTCCACACCAAGATCCGCCGCCAGATCGCCTCGCCTCGAGCCTCCTCGCGACCTTTACCCCCCTGAGGAGATGTCGATCACCTCGCCTGTCCACAGGCATGATCGACACCCTCTCCCTCGACGGGGTCGTACAGAAGGGGCTCGCCACGACGGCTCGAGGGCCACCTCGCCCGGGGACCTGAGGGACCTTATCGAGAGGAACCGAGGTCGCGCTTAGGCGCGGGTTTCCCACAGCAGAGGCCAGCGATCACAAGGCGCCGAGTCCTCGGGGTACCACGGCCGACTCGACGCCCTCAAAAAAAAAAGATCGAGGGCATGCGCCGGGAAGGTCATCTCTCGGGCGACGGGGCTAAGTACGCCGCCGACTCACTCACTAAACCGTTTACCGAGGAACTGCTTGCCGTCCACGTCTCCTCACGCAACAAGCCCCCGAAGGTCTCTCTGTTCGACGGGAAAACCGACCCGAAAGACCATTTAGATGCTTTCACCGCGGGGATGAGCTTCCAGGACCATTCCGACGCCGCCCGGTGCAGGGCCTTCCCAGCCACCCTCATCCGTTCTGGTCGGGACTGGTTCCGAGGACTCAAGCCTCGCTCAATCTCGACCTTTGACGAGCTGGCTACTCAGTTCCTCGGCCACTTCGTTGGGAACCGTCGGCAGAAACATGCGGTCGACTACCTCTTCATAATTAAGAGCGGGGACAAGGAAACGTTCAAGGCTTACATCACCCTCTTCTACAACGCCCTCCTCGAGGTCCCCGAGCACCGGGACGAGACCGTCATCACGGTATTCAGATCCGGTCTTAGGCACAAGGAGTGGTTGCGCTCCTTTACGTTGGCGCAGCCTAAGACCATGGCCGAGGTCAAGGCGTGGACCGAGCGCGAGGTTCAGCTGGAGTCCGAGGTGAACGCGAACCTCCTCCGAGCAGAACGGTCCGACTAGAAGAAGAGGGCTCAGGAAGAGAGGCTGAAGCGTCAGCAGCCCTATCACCCGAAGTTCCAGGAGTACACCCCGCTCAATGTCTCCCTTGCAGTATTACTAGAGGAGGCCCAGAGCGAGGGGTTCTTCAAGTTCCCTCCAATCCCGCGTCAGGCCTCGAAGCGAACCCGGGGCCCTTACTGCACCTTCCACCGGACGCTGGGCCACGCCACGGAGGATTGTAAACAACTCCGGGACTACATCGAAAAGCTCATCCGATCGGGACACCTCGCCACCTACTTGAGGGACAAACGGCAGGCCGACTGCGAGCAGGAGCAGCGTCCCCCTCCCGCCGAGCTGACCATCGGCCAGATCATGCTCGTTTCGGTAGATGACCAGTCCGGCACTCAGGGAGCCCCATGCCTGGTGCCGAGCACGGAGACCAGCAAGCCTCCGAGGAGCTCGGGCCACGCTAATAAGGTCATCTATTAGCATGTACTTTTCTTTTAGGGCAATGTAAACTCTTACTAGGGTCTGTTGTTAATTTAATAAATATCAATGGAATATTGCGGAAAAGAAGGAAAGATCTCATTTATTCAAAAAAGGTATTATGGGCTCCTCAGCCATACATACAAAAAGAAAAAGAAAATTACAACAGCGGGGGAAGGGGGTGCAGAGAGCACTGCTCATGGTACTCGCTGAAGATCTCCGCCAGCCGAGGCCTCGCGAGATCCAACCTATGCCCTCGGTTCCCCCCGCGCGCGTCGACCCTGAGCCTCAGTTTGTAGCACTCACGGACGAGTGCCACCGATCGAGCCAGCCGACTCGCGGAGATCAGGACGAATCGCCTCAGAGACCGCAGCTTGCCTACGGCCTCGTCATAGAGCTGCTCGGACAAGGGGTTGTAAAGCCCCGGCGACGCCCTCCAGATAGAGTACATCAGCAGCTGCAGCAGGGAGGAGCGTCGAGGGAGCAGCCGGCCGAAGTGGTCTTCGATACTCCTATAGACCAACTGCACCGTATCCTCGGTGCAGTTCTGGTCATAGAGGTATACATCCTCAAAGTGGATGATCTCGGGATGGTATAGGGGAAGTCTTGTATTCTTAACGACCGGTTTACAAAGAAAGGAAGGACCAGCGCTCTTTCAGCCTTATATAACCCACTGCGCCCCAATGGAACTCAACAGTCTCCCGCTTTCGCCCAAAAGGTCGCTGCCACGCGGCGATCATCGAGCCTTCTCTGGCGGAATCGAAACGACGCGACCCTGGCGCTTCGCCTCCCCCAACATTCAATGCGCATGCTACGCGCACGTTCGCCATCGACCGTTCCTGTTCCCCATACCTGCAACTGGATGGTCGGGCGGCACCTCACGAAGAATCAGCCGAGCAGCTACCCTGCTTGGTTATCCCTGGCCGGTTACTTTCCCACTCACAACGCCAGGGATTTAAAGCCCTCGCTAAGAGGCAACCGCGCAGCTTCAGTGCCCGGTTATCCTTAGCAGGCCTCTGTTTTGAAATTCAAAACTCAACAGTTGAAGCAACGCTTCAGATCCGGCGCTCTGCGCTGCGCGCCACGTGTCAAACACGGGTGCGCTAGCGCAGTTGCGCTGCGCTCTGCGCTGTGCGCCACGTGTCGAACATAGGTGCGCCAGCGCAAGGTGCGCCAGCGCTGGAATTAAAAATTCCCCACCGTTAGATCAAAAGATCTAATAATAATAAATTATTAATTAATCAGAATTAAAATTCTGTTATGGAAAGATCTTTCCAATCTTGTTAAAAACAAGAAGATTGTCTTCTGTAAAACAGAAGCCCTAAGATCAAAGATCCAACGGTGGAGAAACATCCCTAAATCAATCAGAGAAAGATCTCTTAAAACTGATTCAACAAATCAATTGGCCCTATATAAAGGCTCCAAGACTTCAAGAGAGATATAAAAAAAACCCTTTAAAAACTTTGAGAAAAACTCAAAGAGAAAGAAAGGCAAGCCTTTAGAAAAAGGAGATCATTTCTTCATCTTCAAGGTAAAGAACTAGTTCTTGAACTACAGAGATGAAATCATCTCATGAAAAGAAGAACTATTTACTAAAAAAAAGATCATGGATCTATAAAAAGACCAAAGTCTTTGATATAAAAGAGATCAAAAGATCTTATTATAAACAAAAAGAAGAAGTATTTACTTCATTTACAGATCATTGATCTACAAAGGCAGTGCCTTTTTATAAATAAAGCAAGAACTTTTGTTTTTGAATCTTGAGGCAAAGCCTCCTTTAAAAAGGACATAAACTTGTTTCTCTGATCATAAATTTGATCAAATGCGCCTTGCACTATTGGAAAGTGCCTTGCACTCATGAACTGCGCCTTTGCGCTCCTTGGACCGGCGCTCAGCGCCAAAACATGCCACGTGTCAAGCACAGACACAGCTTACGTTTTGTGCTTCTGAAACGGCGCACTGCGCTCATGGGCTGGCGCTCAGCGCCAAGCGCGCCACGTGTCACTCACTGGTGCGCCATTAAATCAGCGCAAAGCGCTCATAAATTAAAAGCGCAATGCGCTAATAAACTGGCGCTTAGTGCTAAGCGCGACACGTGTCATTTTCGTGTGCGCTACTTGGCAGAAGCGCAATGCGCTCTTTAATTGGCGCAAAGCGCCTGGCGCGCTGTCAGAACACACATTGTTCTGATGAATGCTATGCATTCAATATAAGACAAAAAAATGTCAGGATCTAATGCTCAGCATTATTAAAAGGGCCAAGCCCAAATAAAGGCTCAACAACCCAGAACAATAAAATGTTAAACATTTGTTGGACTTAGCCCAAATTGGCTATAAGTCCTCAATTCAGATTAACTGAGCCCATATGCTCATTAATTCTTTGATCTTAGTCCCAAATTGGACTACAGATCTCTCAATCAATATTGGTTCAAGGGTACATCTCTTCACTCCTCTGATACATGCCATTGTAATCCTTCAACGTCTTCAGAGAGGTGACGGGTCCCGACGACCAGACACTTCATGGACTGTGGGGTCCTTAATCTCATGGACTATGATGTCCTTAACCTCGGACTGTAGGGTCCTTTTAAACCCATGGACTATGATGTCCTTAACCTCGGACTGTGGGGTCCTTAAACCCACAGACTATGATGTCCTTAACCTTGGACTGTGGGGTCCCATTAAACCCATGGACTACGATGTCCTTAACCTCGGGCTGTGGGGTCATTAAACCCACGGACTATGATGTCCTTAACCTTGGACTGTGGGGTCCCTTTAAACCCATGAACTACGATGTCCTTAACCTTGGATTGTGGGGTCCCTTTAAATCCACGGACTACGACGTCCTTAACCTCGGACTGTGGGGTCCCTTTAAACCCACGGACTACGACGTCCTTAACCTCGGACTGTGGGGTCCCTTTAAACCCACGGACTACGACGTCCTTAACCTCGGACTGTGGGGTCCCTATAAACCCACGGACTACGATGTCCTTAACCTCGGACTGTAGGGTCCCTTTAAACCCACGGACTATGATGTCCTTAACCTTGGACCACCGTGTCCTTAAACTGGTAATGGACCACCATGTCCTTAAACTGGTCATCGACCGCAATGTTCCTAAACTAAACAATAGAGCCCAAATGCTCTTTTGTTGGATCTAAACGATCCCGTTAAGTTGATCTTAGTTTAAAAATTAGATTAACGTATTCTTAACAAACGTTTAAGTTGATCTTAGTCTCAAACGAGATTAACGTGTCCTTAAACCCAACCCCCAAACCCAAATCTAAGAAAATACAGATTTGGACTAATCCACGCCCTACGGGCGACGACATAAATTAGTTTCCGTATACAATCCACGGGCAACCACAAACAAAACAAACACCCACGACACGAAGTGACCATCTGGAGAAGGAGAAAATGGTTACCGCGATGCGGTAGCGTAATTAACTGCAGGGGCTTGCGCCTGCAGGGAAGAGCGTCCCCACAATCAAAAACCCCTCAAATGAGGGGGAATCTGAAGAAGTCTGCTACATCGGCCGCATCCGTTTAAACCTTCGATGCACGGTGCCATAAATCAACTTGGCATCTTCGGAGAGGTGGACGGATAGCACCAAATAGCATATGCCCCCGGAATTTAGGCCCTGACGTCCCAACGTCCCGGTCGCGTCTTTCCGGCGGGGAACAGATTCTGGCACACCCGGTGGAACCTTTTCCTCTTTCCACTCCACACTTCGTGTGTCGTGTTCATGAACGAATCACGGTTTGCTATGGTTGCCTGTGAATTCAAGGTATTAAGATTTGGTTTCTTGCTCCGTGCAGAAAAAGCAGAAGATCAATGGCTTCAAACTGCACTAACGACAATAACTCTCACTCCGTCCCTGCAGGAGGAGTGACTTACGGGCCCTGTCACACCCCGCTTCCCAGAGTACGCTAAGATGGGCACGTGATATAGCCAACCATGCTACCTGTGGATAGGGAAAATCCTTCCACAGTCACATTACGGCTGTAGAGATATCAAGAACAGGAAAGTAAACCAACTATCTAGTACATGTCCATAAGCCAGAGTAAAAGAGTCAAGAATTAACAATGTGCGGAAGCTGAAAGATACAATAAATGAAACACCTGGAAGTGAAACTACGTACCGCCACCTTCACCGCTCGGTCTAACAGCGGCAATACTCCTGATCAGTCTGCAATAAGGTAGAAGAATCTGGGCCATGCAAAACCCAGACGTCAGCGCGTCATGTCATCAAGTAATAAAATACAAACAGGGTAACAGGCAATGCAAATATAATCATGAATGAAAAGCAGGTGTAACAGTAATGTAAATCAGGGCAGTGCAGGGTAGTGTACAGTGAGTAAACTAAACTGGTCTGTTGGGTTATCTATTCTAAAGTCTTTGAAATCAATTTGATGAATCATCGATATAACTAAATAGTATCCCGTGCATGCCCGGGACCACGGTCTACAGACTCTCGGGCTGAAACTGAGACGTGCCGCTAGGCACTAACAGGAAAAGAGTACAGACCAACAATGTCAGCAGCATCGTCACGAGGCGGGCCTAGCCTCTAAAACTGATCAGTAAAAGCAAGCAACTGTCGAGTTACAAGTCAGGATTTCATCATTGATTTCCCCATACCCCCAGATTATGTATGTCCAGTCAGGTATTCAGTAATCAAGAACTAATGCCAACACAGGATCAGGTAAGAGCAGGTTTGTCTGGATAGACAACAGGAACGGTCCGTAAGGACTACATGTCAGGTTTGTTAGCATTAGACACAAAATCAGGTAACGAGTAAAACCATGGTACATCGGGTCAGGTCAAGTAGTGTAATCAGGTGTCCTGTCATGCCAAGAGTGTACGGTACCATGTCAGGTCAAGTAATATGTGTAGCAAGTCGCGTCAGGGTGTATAAGATGTCATGTGGGTGCTCATAATCAAACTAACATAAACAAGATTATAAATGAACAAACATGAGTACTATCAGAGCAATAAACTAGATCGGGTAAGATGATAAGCAGATAAGTACATACTGCATGATATCGATGCACAGTTATCATTTTGTGTTAAGGGATAGTTGCACATTACATACTACAGTATAACAGTATGGATATTAGAATCAGGTTAAAATGTTCTAATAATCTAAAGACGCGATGGGCTTTAAATCAGGTTATAAATACGCGAACAGTCGTCCGACAGGTATAAGGTATAAAGGGGTACTATGGGCTACACACATAAATGTTAAAAGATTTAAATATAAACATGGGTACTATGTATAATAGAACTAGATGCAACCTGATATGTTCGAGTTATGAATCTAAAATGATATAACGGGACTTTAAATGGAACTCATGGTATTAAATGTAAACTACAGGTTTACTGTGCACTCAAATGGAGATATAATAATTCAAATAGCATATATTAATTTTAATAGCATGTAGCAAGTTTCACTTGCCTCGGGAACGGTGAATATGCGAACGGAACGACCACGGAGCACGATGCAACACAAGATCTCGACGTCGGATAAACGTCGCAAAATCACACGCGCGCACAGAACGGGTCCAGGAAGGACAAAGCACGACCACGCTGGATGGGGTGGTTTACTGGTCGTCGGCAACGGCACGGCTCCGGCGAGTGGTCGGGAAAACGGGAACAAGAAGTAGAAAACGAAAGAGAAAGGAGAAGAAAGGAAGAAAGAAGAGATGATGGTTGCACTGGGTTGGTATGACTCAGGACAGGGACAGAGGAGGCGAGAGCGTGATGGATTGATAACGAGTCACAGGTCACCGGCGATGGGATTTGCCGGCGATCACCGGAAGGATTTAGAAAGAGAAAGTAAAGAGAGAGAAAGAAGAAGAAGAAGAAGAAGAAGAAAATGAGAGAAGGGATGCGCTGGTCTCAGAGTTTGGATCAGAGAGAAAAGCGAGAGGCGAAGGCGATGAGGCTTGCCGTCATGGGGTCGTCGGCGAAGTGCAGGAGAGTGCAAAGGGTGCTCGGGTTTTAGGGTTGCAGGCTCCTCGAGGATGCTAGTGCAGGGTGGCGAGAAGGAAGAGTTGAGGAGGTGGAGGTGATGATGTTGGGGTCGAGGATTGCCGGCGACGAGGTATGCCATGTGATAGGTTCTCGTCGCGGTGGGTGCAGGAGGTCGGGTGTGCAGGGGGGTTTCGATGATGGGAGAGAAGAGAGAGCATGAGGAGAAGAGAAGAAGAAGAAGATGATAGAGATAAGGAGAGAAGGAGGTGTTGGCGATGACGATGTGATCGGCGGCTATGGAGGTGAGTATGGTGTTGGGTTCTGTCCGCAATGGGGTTCTGTATGGTGCAGGCTAGGGGAAAAGAGAAAGAAGAAGAAGATGGCGACGACGAGGAGGAGGAGGAGATGGGATGGAGGTGGTGACGAGATCGAGGATGGAGGTGTCGACGACGACGGCTAGGGCACTCATGGGGTGCTCGGGGTTTGAAGACGAGAAGAAGAAGAAGAAGGAGAAGAAGAGATGGAGGGAGGTGACCGTAGCAATCGAGGGTTGTGACGGGACTCCGTTCACCGCGAGAGGAGAGAGGGAGAGGCGCGATATGAGAGAGATAGAGAGTAGCGAGAGGAGAGAGAAAGGGAGAGGAAAGATGAATTTGTTGCTTTCTGTGGGAGAGACAAAGAGAAAAAATAAGGAGGAGAGAGGGAGCCAGCGAAGGAAGAGAGAGATGGAGAGAGGGAGCCAGCGAAGGAAGAGAAAGGGAAAGGGAGAGAGAATGAGAGAATCCGCGTGGGGTCCACCCGAAGAATTTGAGTAATGTGATTGGCTAGGTGAAACCGTTGGGGAAAATTTAGTAAAGATTTAAATTATTTCCCATAGCCATATCAGTTGCTGTAAAATACAGGAAAAGGATTTTCAATATATCAGAAAGACATTCCATTGGCTGGAAAAAATAGAGGGAAGATATATCCATCAAAGAATATTTCAACAGTTGCCAAAGCAGTGAAATTAATCAGACGAATTAAAAAAATATTTAATAATTTGAATTTGGCGGGATACAAAACTATTCAGAAATGCGTCCAGATTGTGTCCAAAATTTTGAATTTGAAATATGAAAATTATTAGCAAGTTCCAAAAATTGAAATGAAGGATTCTGTAATAAAAAGCATACCCCCAAGAACGGACGCACGCACGTGCGCGTAGCCGTCCAAACACGTCTGTTTCACTGAACGGGACGAGAGCACGATGCAAGGACGCTAGCACAAGGTTAGGGGTAACAAGCAGGCCATGAAAAGCAATTTTAATTTATTTTACATGATTTAAACCGTTGTTTGCAAAAGATGCGATATAGGATAAAATACCAGTATACTAAATTATGAGGTGCACCGGTCCATGCAACAAATCAAGGCAATCTATAATAAGAGTCAAACAGGTTCAAGCAAGCGGGTCGGGTTGAATGCCCAGTAACATGTAAAGTACTATTCGCATCCAAACACGCTAAATCAGGAATAGACCATGGATAAGTAAAATACTGAAACTGGAATTGGTATAAATGAACTCGGGTGTTACATTATACCCAACTACAAAAGAATTTCGTCCTCGAAATTCCAAGAACAAGAAAAGATAATCAATCAAGAGACTACAAAGATAGATACGAAATCTTCTGTCGGACTTCATCTTCTCGTTCCCAAGTTGATTCTCCATGTGAGCGATTACTTCAAGGAAACAAGTACAACAGTGATAACCTCGATCTTAAGAACCTTTTCTCATCGATCCACAATTGACATCGGTCCCTCCTCAAAGGTTAAATTTTCTCGTACAATCATCTCCGAAAGATCCAATACATGTATTTCCTCTTGAGCATACCTACGGGGTTGAGATACAAGAAACTCGTCATGAACATTCTCCAAAGATTGCGGTAACACCAAACGATGCGCCACTTCTCCAACACGCCCCAAAATCTTAAAAGGTCCAATGAATCGAGGACTAAACTTTCCTCGACTTCAGTAACGGATCACCCCTCTAGTCGGTGACATCTCTAAGAATACTAAATCACCAACAGCGAACTCTACAGCTCTTCTCGATGTAACTGCCCAACTCATTTGTCGGTCTTGTGCTGCTTTCATATGATTCCGGATAGTATAATCTTCTCAACCATTTGCACAACCAAAACTGGTCCCCACCAATCTTCGTTCACTGACATCGTCCCAACAAACAAGGGAACGACACTTGCGATCATATAAAACTTCGAATGGAACCCTCTGAATAGTCGCCTGAAAACTGTTGCTGTAAGAAACTCCACCCACTGTAGATGATCCTCATATGAACCCTTGAAGTCCAACCTGCAAGCTCTCAGCATATCTTTAAGAGTTTGGATCGTTCTCTCCGACTGGCTATCTGTTTGAGGATGATAAACTGTGCTAAACTTCAATCGAGTCCCCAAACTTCCTTTTTAAGGTCCTCCAGAAATGTGATAAGAAACGACTGTCACAGTCGGACACGATGCCCTCCGGTACTCCATGCAACATTACAATCTCCTGCATGTACCGTTCTGCCAATGTTTCTGTTGATTGACTAACTCTAAAAGGTTGGAAATGAGCTGCTTTGGTCAATCTACCAACAATCACCCAAACTGCATTGTTACCCTTTGGACTCCTCGATAAAGCCGTCACGAAATCCATGGTTATAAGTTCCCACTTCCACGGAGAAAACAGAAGTGGTTGCAATAAACCAGCAACCCTTTGCTTTCAGCCTTAACTTGCTGACACCAAGCACCTTGCCACAAAGCAAGCAATCTCCTGTTTCATGCCTTCCCACCAGAATTGCTGCCGTAAATCTCGGTACCACTTCGTGCCTCCTAGATGTACGGAATGTGCTGAACTGTGTGCCTCCTTCATAAGTCCCTCGCGAATATCTCCCTCTGGTACAAACGGCTACCATAACCCAACGAACTATCTTCATGGATCAGTAAACCTGTTCGAAGTTCAGTCTCCACCTGTCCACGGAACTTTTGTAATCTAGGGTCCTGCAGCTGCTCTGCTTTAATATTTTCGATCAACAGCGATTGTACTTGCTGTTGCATCAGCTATCCCCAATAATGCGGTAGCACACCCTCCAAAATGAATCTTCGAAAGTCTTCGGTAAGTTCCCTTTTGTGCAGCCAACATCCGAATTGTTGGTAACCGACTAAGCGCATCTGGTCACAACCTTAACTTTCCCGGATGGTACTTAAGATCAAGATCGTAGTCAGCCATCAGCTCCAACCATCTATGCTGCCTCACAATTAGCTCCTTCTGAGCGAACACGTACTTTAAGCTTTTATGATCGGTGAATATTTCGACCCCTTTCGCCCTATAAGTAGTGTCTCCAAATCTTCAAGCGAAAATCCCAGCCGCAAACTCTAAGTCATGAGTTGAGTAATTCTTCTCATGGGTCTTCAATTGTCTCAACGCGTAAGCTACAACCTTCTCATGCTGTACCAATACACACCCCAATCCTTTCCCAGATGCGTTGCTGCGAAACACCAATCCTCCGGAACTGTCTGGCATGGTTGAAACAAAAGCGGTTATCAAACTTTGCTCCAACGCCTCAAAAACTGACGCACATTTATTTGTCCACACAAATGGTACTTTCTTGTGTGTAAGCTTGGTCAGAGGCTCAGCCAACGAGCAAAATTCTTCACGAACCTTCTATAGTATCCTGCAAGTCCAAGAAACTTCTGATCTTTATAACATTCTTCGGAATCGGGTCTTGAACTGCTACAATCTTCCCTGGGTAAACGGCGATTCCATTTCCAGCTACGATATGTCCCAAAACTTTACATCTTCAAGCCCAAACTTGCACTTGCTCATCTTTGCATATACTCTTTCTTGCCTCAATGTCTGCAGTGCGATTTTCAAGTATTCTGCATGCTCTTCAATGCTCCTCGAGTAGATCAGAATATCTTCAATGACCCTTACTAAAACTGGTCCAAGAATGGTGAAAAGATTCAGTTCATCAAGTCCATGAATATTGCCGGTGTATTCGTTACTTCGAAGGGCATCACTAATACTCGTAATGTCCATACTGATTTTGGAACGCAGTCTTGCCAATATCTTCTGATTTAACTCGGACCTGATGATATCCTAACCGTAAATCCAGCATCGAGAATACCCTCACGCCACTAAGCTGCTCAAACACTTCGCCAATGCGAGAGATCGGGTACTTGTTCATAACAGTCACTCGGTTAAATTCTCGGTAGTCAACGCACGCCCTCCCTGTGTCATCTTTCTTCTTTACTAGGAGGACTGGGGCTTCCCCAGTTAAGTTGTTGCGGCGAAACCAACCCCTTTCAAGTAATTCCGCAACCTGTTTCCTGACTTCTTCCAACTCCACTGGTGCCATCAGTAATACGCCTTTATGATTGGCGCTGCACCAGGAACAAGTTCAATTGCGAACTCCACGTCTCGCTTCGGCGGTGAACCTGATATGTCTTCAAACACGTCCATGAAACTCTTAAATATAGCCGGCGCTTCTTCCTTATCCACTGCCATTGACGAAAGAACCTTGTTTGTCGGCCTAACCCTAATTCGGCTGGCCCGACAGAACTGCTTCCTCCAGCAAAACAACTTCCGAATGTCCGGGAATCTGGAGAATCACTTTCCTTTCCTTACAATCAATATGAGCATGGAAAGTGCCACAAAAATCCATTCCCAAGACAACAACAAACAAGGGAACGCACTAGGATTGGATAGTCCTAATGCGGGAAAAACAAGAACAAGTAAGATATCGAGATGACTTTATCCGAAGTCAAGATACTGAAGAGGGTTAACCTCAGTAAACATGATTCAAGCTGGTGATGAAACAATAACTGGTAAGCAAAGACACCGAGAGAAACAAGGTAGTACAGCGATCATGGAACAAGGAAGTGAATCCAGACCAGGACTCCAAGTTACTTAAATAGAGTACCGCATTGTAACCATGCTGCAGTTCATGGGTACAATTACATAACTCCACCCAAGTCGCCCAAATCCTAGTATCAGAATCAAAAAAAAAGAAGAAACAATAGAGAACCAAAAAGATCTCAGGTCGAAATGCAAAGTGGTTTGCATATCGCCCAAACAAAGGATCAAGAGAAGGATATGATTCAACAATCACGATAATCAAGGTGGCAGGACATGTTCCTAATCACGAGTATTCTGATTCGTGTATTGGGTCCACTACCCAACTACAAAAGAATCAACCCGATTAACCTATATCCTATGGCTCTAATACCAAAAGAACCATGTCACGACCCGCTTCCCAGAGTACGCTAAGATGGGCATGTGACATAGCCAACCATACTACCTGTGGATAGGAAAAATCCTTCCACAGTCACATTACGGCTGTAGAGATATCAAGAACAGGAAAGTAAACCAACTATCTAGTACATGTCCATAAGCCAGAGTAAAAGAGTCAAGAATTAACAATGTGCGGAAGCCAAAAGGTACAATAAATGAAACACCTGGAAGTGAAACTACGTACCGCCAGGAACTTCACCGCTCGGTCTAACAGCGGCAATACTCCTGATCAGTCTGCAACAAGGTAGAAGAATCTGGACCATGCAAACCCAGACGTCAGCGCGTCATGTCATCAAGTAATAAAATAAAAACAGGGTAACAGGCAATGTAAATATAATCATGAATGAAAAGCAGGTGTAACAGTAATATAAATCAGGGCAGTGCAGGGTAGTGTGTAATGAGTAAACTAAACTGGTCTGTTGGGTTATCTATTCTAAAGTCTTTGAAATCAATTTGATGAATCATCGATGTAACTCAATAGTATCCCGTGCATACCCGGGACCACGGTCTACAGACTTTCGGGCTGAAACCGAGACGTGCCGCTAGGCACTAACAGGAAAAGAGTACATACCAACGATGTCAGCAGCATCGTCACGAGGCGGGCCTAGCCTATAAAACTGATCAGTAAAAGCAAGCAACGGTCGAGTTACAAGTCAGGATTTCATCATTGATTTCCCCATACCCCTAAATTATGTATGTCAAGTCAGGTATTCAGTAATCAAGAACTAATGCCAACACAGGATCAGGTAAGAGCAGGTTTGTCTGGATAGACAACAGGAACGGTCCGTAAGGACTACATGTCAGGTTTATTGGCATTAGACACAAGATCAGGTAATGGGTAAAACCATGGTACATCGGGTCAAGTCAAGTAGTGTAATCAGGTGTCCTGTCATGCCAAGAGTGTACGGTACTATGTCAGGTCAAGTAATATGTGTAGCAAGTCGCGTCAGGGCGTACAAGATGTCATGTGGGTGCTCATAATCAAACTAATATAAACAAGATTATAAATGAACAAGCATGAGTACTATCAGAGCAATAAACTAGATCAGGTAAGATGATAAGCAGATAAGTACATACTGCATGATATCGATGCACAGTTATCATTTTGTGTTAAAGGATAATTGCACATTACATACTACAGTATAACAGTATGGATATTAGAATCAGGTTAAAATGTTCTAATAATCTAAAGATGCGATGAGCTTTAAATCAGGTTATAAATACGCGAACAGTCGTCCGACAGGTATAAGGTATAAAGGGGTACTATGGGCTACACACAAAAATGTTAAAAGATTTAAATATGAACATGGGTACTATGTATAATAGAACTAGATGCAACCTGATATGTTCGAGTTATGAATCTAAAATGATATAACGGGACTTTAAATGGAACTCAAGGTATTAAATGTAAACTACAGGTTTATTGTGCACTCAAATGGAGATATAATAATTCAAATAGCATATATTAATTTTAATAGCATGTAGCAAGTTTCACTTGCCTCGGGAACGGTGAATATGCGAACGGAACGACCACGGAGCACGATGCAACACATGATCTCGACGTCGGATAAACGTCGCAAAACCACACGCGCGCACAGAACGGGTCCAGGAAGGACAAAGCACGACCACGCTGGATGGGATGGTTTACTGGTCGTCGGCAACGGCACGGCTCCGGCGAGTGGTCGGGAAAACGGGAACAAGAAGTAGAAAACGAAAGAGAAAGGAGAAGAAAGGAAGAAAGAAGAGATGATGGTTGCACTAGGTTGGTATGACTCAGGACAGGGACAGAGGAGGCGAGAGCGTGATGGATTGATGACGAGTCGCAGGTCACCGGCGATGGGATTTGCCGGCGATCACCGGAAGAATTTAGAAAGAGAAAGTAAAGAGAGAGAAAAAAGAAGAAGAAGAAGTAGAAGAAAAGGAGAGAAGGGATCCGCTGGTCTCAGAGTTTGGATCAGAGAGAAAAACGAGAGGCGAAGGCGATGAGGCTTGCTATCATGGGGTTGCCGGCGAAGTGCAGGAGAGTGCAAAGGGTGCTCGGGTTCTAGGGTTGCAGGCTCCTTGGGGATGCTAGTGCAGGGTGGCGAGAAGGAAGAGTTGAGGAGGTGGAGGTGATGACGTCGGGGTTGAGGATTGCCGGCGATGAGGTGTGCCAGGTGATGGGTTCTCGTCGCGGTGGGTGCAGGAGGTCGGGTGTGCAGGGGGGTTTTGATGATGGGAGAGAAGAGAGAGCATGAGGAGAAAAGAAGAAGAAGAAGATGATAAAGATAAGGAGAGAAGGAGGTGTTGGCGATGACGATGTGATCGGCGGCTATGGAGGTGAGTATGGTGTTGGGTTCTGTCCGCAATGGGGTTCTGTGTGGTGCAGGCTAGGGGAAAAGAGAAAGAAGAAGAAGATGGCGACGACGACGAGGAGGAGGAGATGGGATGGAGGTGGTGACGAGATCGAGGATGGAGGTGTCGACAACGACGGCTAGGGCTCTCGTGGGGTGCTCGGGGTTTGAAGACGAGAAGAAGAAGAAGAAGGAGAAGAAGAGATAGAGGGAGGTGACCGTAGCAATCGAGGGATGTGACGGGACTCCGTTCACCGCGAGAGGAGAGAGGGAGAGGCGCGATATGAGAGAGATAGAGAGTAGCGAGAGGAGAGAGAAAGGGAGAGGAGAGATAAATTTGTTGCTTTCTGTGGGAGAGACAAAGAGAAAAAATAAGGAGGAGAGAGGGAGCCAGCGAAGGAAGAGAGAGATGGAGAGAGGACAAGAGAGAGAAAGGGAAAGGGAGAGAGAATGAGAGAATCCGCGTGGGGTCCACCCGAAGAATTTGAGTAATGTGATTGGCTAAGTGAAACTGTTGGGGAAAATTTAGTAAAGATTTAAATTATTTCCCATAGCCATATTAGTTGCTGTATAATACAGGAAAAGGATTTTCAATATATCAGAAAGTCATCCCATTGGCTGGAAAAAATAGAGGGAAGATATATCCATCAAAGAATATTTCAACAGTTGCCAAAGCAGTGAAATTAATCAGACGAATTAAAAAAATATTTAATAATTTGAATTTGGCGGGATACAAAACTATTCAGAAATGCGCCCAGATTGGGTCCAAAATTTTGAATTTCAAATATGAAAATTATGAGCAAGTTCCAAAAATTGAAATGAAGGATTCTGTAATAAAAAGCATACCCCCAAGAATGGACGCACGCACGTGCGCGTAGCCGTCCAAACACGTCTGTTTCACTCAACGGGACGAGAGCACGATGCAAGGACGCTAGCACAAGGTTAGGGGTAAAAAGCAGGCCATGAAAAGCAATTTTAATTTATTTTACATGATTTAAACCGTTGTTTGCAAAAGATGCGATATAGGATAAAATACCAGTATACTAAATTATGAGGTCCACTGGTCCATGCAACAAATCAAGGCAATCTATAATAAGAGTCAAACAGGTTCAAGCAAGCAGGTCGGGTCGAATGCCCAGTAACATGTAAAGTACTATTCGCATCCAAACACGCTAAATCAGGAATAGACCATGGATAAGTAAAATACTGAAACTGGAATTGGTATAAATGAACTCGGGTGTTACATTATACCCAACTACAAAAGAATTTCGTCCTCGAAATTCCAAGAACAAGAAAGGATAATCAATCAAGAAACTACAAAGATAGATGGGAAATCTTTTGCCGGACTTCATCTTCTCGTTCTCAAGTTGATTCTCCATGTGAGCGATTACTTCAAGGAAACAAGTACAACAGTGATAACCTCGATCTTAAGAACCTTTTCTCATCGATCCACAATTGACATCGGTCCCTCCTCAAAGGTTAAATCTTCTCGTACAGTCATCTCCGAAAGATCCAATACATGTATTTCCTCTCGAGCATACCTACGGGGTTGAGATACAAGAAACTCGTCATGAACATTCTCCAAAGATTGCGGTAACACCAAACGATGCGCCACTTCTCCAACACGCCCCAAAATCTTAAAAGGTCCAATGAATCGAGGACTAAACTTTCCTCGACTTCAGTAACGGATCACCCCTCTAGTCGGTGACATCTCCAAGAATACTAAATCACCAACAGCGAACTCTAGAGGTCTTCTCGATGTAACTGCCCAACTCATTTGACGGTCTTGTGCTGCTTTCATATGATTCCGGATAATATAATCTTCTCAACCGTTTGCATAACCAAAACTGGTCCCCACCAATCTTCGTTCACCGACATCGTCCCAACAAACAGGGGAACGACACTTGCGACCATATAAAACTCCGAATGGAACCCTCTGAATAGTCGCCTAAAAACTGTTGCTGTAAGAAACTCCACCCACTGTAGATGATCCTCATATGAACCCTTGAAGTCTAACCTGCAAGCTCTCAGCATATCTTTAAGAGTTTGGATCGTTCTCTCCGACTGGCCATCTGTTTGAGGGTGATAAGCTGTGCTAAACTTCAATCGAGTCCCCAAACTTCCTTGTAAGCTCCTCCAGAAATGTGATAAGAAACGAGTGTCACAGCCGGACACGATGCCCTCCGGTACTCCATGCAACATTACAATCTCCTGCATGTACCGTTCTGCCAAAGTTTCTGTTGATTGACCAACTCTAAAAGGTTGAAAATGAGCTGCTTTGGTCAATCTACCAACAATCACCCAAACTGCATTGTTACCCTTTGGACTCCTCGATAAAGCCGTCACGAAATCCATGGTTATAAGTTCCCACTTCCATTGAGAAAACGGAAGTGGTTGCAATAAACCAGCAACCTTTTGCTGTTCAGCCTTAACTTGCTGACACCAAGCACCTTGCCACAAAGCAAGCAATCTCCCGTTTCATGCCTTCCCACCAGAATTGCTGCCGTAAATCATGGTACCACTTCGTGCCTCCTGGATGTACGAAATGTGCTGAACTGTGTGCCTCCTTCATAAGTCCCTCGCGAATATCTCCCTCTGGTACAAACGGCTACCATAACCCAACGAACTATCTTCAGGGATCAGTAAACCTGTTCGAAGTTCAGTCTCCACCTGTCCACGGAACTTTTGTAATCTAGGGTCCTGCAGCTGCTTTGCTTTAATATTTTCGATCAACAGCGATTGTACTTGCTGTTGCATCAGCTATCCCCAATAATGCGGTAGCACACCCTCCAAAATGAATCTTCGAAAGTCTTCGGTAAGTTCCCTTTTGTGCAGCCAACATCCGAATTGCTGGTAACCGACTAAGCGCATCTGGTCACAACCTTAACTTCCCCGGATGGTACTTAAGATCAAGATCGTAGTCAGCCATCAGCTCCAACCATCCATGCTGCCTCACAATTAGCTCCTTTTGAGCGAACACGTACTTTAGTCTTTTATGATCGGTGAATATTTCGACCCCTTTCGCCCTATAAGTAGTGTCACCAAATCTTCAAGCGAAAATCCCAGCCGCAAACTCCAAGTCATGAGTTGAGTAATTCTTCTCATGGGTCTTCAATTGTCTCAACGCGTAAGCTACAACCTTCTCATGCTGTACCAATACACACCCCAATCCTTTCCCAGATGCGTTGCTGCGAAACACCAATCCTCCGGAACTGTCTGGCACGGTTGAAACAAAAGCGGTTATCAAACTTTGCTCCAACGCCTCAAAAGCTGACGCACATTTATTTGTCCACACAAATGGTGCTTTCTTATGTGTAAGCTTGGTCAGAGGCTCAGCCAACGAGCAAAATTCTTCACGAACCTTCTATAGTATCCTGCAAGTCCAAGAAACTTCTGATCTTTATAACATTCTTCAGAATCGGCCAGTCTTGAACTGCTGCAATCTTTCCTGGGTAAACGGCGATTCCATTTCCAGCTACGATATATCCCAAAACTTTACATCTTCAAGCCCAAACTTACACTTGCTCATCTTTGCATATACTCTTTCTTGCCTCAATGTCTGCAGTGCGATTTTCAAGTGTTCTGCATGCTCTTCAATGCTCCTTGAGTAGATCAGAATATCTTCAATGACCTTTATTAAAACTGGTCCAAGAATGGTGAAAAGATTCAGTTCATCAAGTCCATGAATATTGCCGGTGTATTCGTTACTTCGAAGGGCATCACTAATACTCGTAATGTCCATACTGATTTCTTGCGAATATCTTCTGATTTAACTCGGACCTGATGATATCCTAATCGCAAATCCAGCTTCGAGAATACCCTCGTGCCACTAAGCTGCTCAAACACTTCGCCAATGCGAGAGATCGGGTACTTGTTCATAACAGTCACTCGGTTAAATTCTCGGTAGTCAACGCACGCCCTCCCTGTGTCATCTATCTTCTTTATTAGGAGGACTGGAGCTTTCCCAGTTAAGTTGTTGCGGCGAAACCAACCCCTTTCAAGTAATTCCGCAACCTGTTTCCTGACTTCTTCCAACTCCACTGGTGCCATCAGTAATACGCCTTTATGATTGGCGCTGCACCAGGAACAAGTTCAATTGCGAACTCCACGTCTCGCTTCGGCGGTGAACCTGATATGTCTTCAAACACGTCCATGAAACTCTTAAATATAGCCGGCGCTTCTTCCTTATCCACTGCCATTGACGAAAGAACCTTGTTTGTCGGCCTAACCCTAATTCGGCTGGCCCGACAGAACTGCTTCCTCCCGCAAAACAACTTCCGAATGTCCGGGAATCTGGAGAATCACTTTCTTTTCCTTACAATCAATATGAGCATGGAAAGTGCCGCAAAAATCCATTCCCAAGACAACAACAAACAAGGGAACGCACTAGGATTGAATAGTCCTAATGCGGGAAAAACAAGAACAAGTAAGATATCGAGATGACTTTATCCGAAGTCAAGATACTGAAGAGGGTTAACCTCGGTAAACATGATTCAAGCTGGCGATGAAACAATAACTGGTAAGCAAAGACACCGAGAGAAACAAGGTAGTACAGCGATCATGGAACAAGGAAGTGAATCCAGACCAGGACTCCAAGTTACTTAAATAGAGTACCGCATTGTAACCATGCTGCAGTTCATGGGTAAATTTACATAACTCCACCAAGTCGCCAAAATCCTAATATCAGAATCAAGAAAAAGGGAGAAACAATAGAGAACCAAAAAGATCTCAGGTCAAAATGCAAAGTGGTTTGCATATCGCCCAAACAAAGGATCAAGAGAAGGATATGATTCAACAATCACGATAATCAAGGTGGCAGGACATGTTCTTAATCACGAGTATTCTGATTCGTGTATTGGGTCCACTACCCAACTACAAAAGAATCTACCCGATTAACCTATATCCTATGGCTCTGATACCAAAAAAACCATGTCACGCCCCGCTTCCCAGAGTACGCTAAGATAGGCACGTGACATAACCAACCATGCTACCTGTAGATAGGAAAAATCCTTCCACAGTCACATTACGGCTGTAGAGATATCAAGAACAGGAAAGTAAACCAACTATCTAGTACATGCCCATAAGCCAGAGTAAAAGAGTCAAGAATTAACAATGTGCGGAAGCCAAAAGGTACAATAAATGAAACACCTGGAAGTGAAACTACGTACCGCCAGGAACTTCACCGCTCGGTCTAACAGCGGCAATACTCCTGATCAGTCTGCAACAAGGTAGAAGAATCTGGACCATGCAAAACCCAGACGTCAGCGCGTCATGTCATCAAGTAATAAAATACAAACAGGGTAACAGGCAATGCAAATATAATCATGAATGAAAAGCAGGTGTAACAGTAATGTAAATCAGGGCAGTGTAGGGCAGTGTGCAATGAGTAAACTAAACTAGTCTGTTGGGTTATCTATTCTAAAGTCTTTGAAATCAATTTGATGAATCATCGATGTAACTCAATAGTATCCCGTGCATGCCCGGGACCACGGTCTACAGACTCTCGGGCTGAAACCGAGACGTGCCGCTAGGCACTAACAGGAAAAGAGTATAGACCAACGATATCAGCAGCATCGTCACGAGGCGGGCCTAGCCTCTAAAACTGATCAGTAAAAGCAAGCAACTGTCGAGTTACAAGTCAGGATTTCATCATTGATTTCCCCATACCCCCAAATTATGTATGTTAAGTCAGGTATTCAGTAATCAAGAACTAATGCCAACACAGGATCATGTAAGAGCAGGTTTGTCTGGATAGACAACAGGAACGGTCCGTAAGGACTCTATGTCAGGTTTATTGGCATTAGACACAAGATCAGGTAACGGGTAAAACCATGGTATATCGGGTCAAGTCAAGTAGTGTAATCAGGTGTCCTGTCATGCCAAGAGTGTACGGTACCATGTCAGGTCAAGTAATATGTGTAGCAAGTCGCGTTAGGGTGTACAAGATGTCATGTCGGTGCTCATAATCAAACTAACATAAACAAGATTATAAATGAACAAGCATGAGTACTATAAGAGCAATAAACTAGATCAGGTAAGATGATAAGCAGATAAGTACATACTGCATGATATCGATGCACAGTTATCATTTTGTGTTAAGGGATAGTTGCACATTACATACTACAGTATAACAGTATGGATATTAGAATCAGGTTAAAATGTTCTAATAATCTAAAGATGCGATGGGCTTTAAATCAGGTTATAAATACGCGAACAGTCGTCCGACAGGTATAAGGTATAAAAGGGTACTATGGGCTACACACATAAATGTTAAAAGATTTAAATATGAACATGGGTACTATGTATAATAGAACTAGATGCAACCTGATATGTTCGAGTTATGAATCTAAAATGATATAACGGGACTTTAAATGGAACTCATGGTATTAAATGTAAACTACAGGTTTATTGTGCACTCAAATGGAGATATAATAATTCAAATAGCATATATTAATTTTAATAGCATGTAGCAAGTTTCACTTGCCTCGGGAACGGTGAATATGCGAACGGAACGACCACGAAGCACGATGCAGCACAAGATCTTGACGTCGGATAAACGTCGCAAAACCACACGCGCGCACAGAACGGGTCCAGGAAGGACAAAGCATGACCACGCTGGATGGGGTGGTTTACTGGTCGTCGGCAACGGCACGGCTCCGGCGAGTGGTCGGGAAAACGAGAACAAAAAGTAGAAAACGAAAGAGAAAGGAGAAGAAAGGAAGAAAGAAGAGATGATGGGTGCACTGGGTTGGTATGACTCAGGACAGGGACAGAGGAGGCGAGAGCGTGATGGATTGATGATGAGTCGCAGGTCACCGGTGATGGGATTTGCCGGCGATCACCGGAAGGATTTAGAAAGAGAAAGTAAAGAGAGAAAAAGAAGAAGAAGAAGAAGAAGAAGAAGAAGAAGAAAAGGAGAGAAGGGATGCGCTGGTCTCAGAGTTTGGATCAGAGAGAAAAGCGAGAGGCGAAGGCGATGAGGCTTGCCATCATGGGGTCGCCGGCGAAGTGCAGGAGAGTGCAAAGGGTGCTCGGGTTCTAGGGTTGTAGGTTCCCCGGGAATGCTAGTGCAGGGTGGCGAGAAGGAAGAGTTGAAGAGGTGGAGGTGATGAGGTCGGGGTTGAGGATTGCCGGCGACGAGGCGTGCCAGGTGATGGGTTCTCGTCGCGGTGGGTGCAGGAGGTCGAGTGTGCAGGGGGGTTTCGATGATGGGAGAGAAGAGATAGCATGAGGAGAAGAGAAGAAGAAGAAGATGATAGAGATAAGGAGAGAAGGATGTGTTGGCGATGACGATGTGATCGGCGGCTATGGAGGTGAGTAAGGTGTTGGGTTCTGTCCGCAATGGGGTTCTGTGTGGTGCAGGCTAAGGGAAAAGAGAAAGAAGAAGAAGATGGCGACGACGACGAGGAGGAGGAGATGGGATGGAAGTGGTGACGAGATCAAGGATGGAGGTGTCGACGACGACGGCTAGGGCTCTCGTGGGGTGCTCGGGGTTTGAAGACGAGAAGAAGAAGAAGGAGAAGAAGAGATGGAGGGAGGTGACCGTAGCAATCGAGGGAGGTGACGGGACTCCGTTCACCGCGAGAGGAGAGAGGGAGAGGCGCGATAGGAGAGAGATAGAGAGTAGCGAGAGGAGAGAAAAAGGGAGAGTAGAGATGAATTTGTTGCTTTCTGTGGGAGAGACAGAGAGAAAAAATAAGGAGGACAGAGGGAGCCAGCGAAGGAAGAGAGAGATGGAGAGAGGACAGGAGAGAGAAAGGGAAAGGGAGAGAGAATGAAAGAATCCGCGTGGGGTCCACCCGAAGAATTTGAGTAATGTGATTGGCTAGGTGAAACTGTTGGGGAAAATTTAGTAAAGATTTAAATTATTTCCTAGAGCCATATCGGTTGCTGTAAAATATAGGAAAAGGATTTTCAATATATCAGAAAGACGTCCCATTGGCTGGAAAAAATAGAGGGAAGATATATCCATCAAAGAATATTTCAACAGTTGCCAAAGCAGTGAAATTAATCAGACGAATTAAAAAAAATATTTAATAATTTGAATTTGGCGGGATACAAAACTATTCAGAAATGCGCCCAGATTGGGTCCAAAATTTTGAATTTGAAATATGAAAATTATCAGCAAGTTCCAAAAATTTAAATGAAGGATTCTGTAATAAAAAGCATACCGCCAAGAACGGATGCACGCACGTGCGCGTAGCCGTCCAAACACGTCTGTTTCACTCAACGGGACGAGAGCATGATGCAAGGACGCTAGCACAAGGTTAGGGGTAACAAGCAGGCCATGAAAAGCAATTTTAATTTATTTTACATGATTTAAACTGTTGTATGCAAAAGATGCGATATAGGATAAAATACCAGTATACTAAATTATGAGGTACACCGGTCCATGCAACAAATCAAGGCAATCTATAATAAGAGTCAAACAGGTTCAAGCAAGCAGGTCGGGTCGAATGCTCAGTAACATGTAAAGTACTATTCGCATCCAAACACGCTAATTCAGGAATAGACCATGGATAAGTAAAATACTGAAACTGGAATTGGTATAAATGAACTCGGGTGTTACAGGCCCCAAGCGGGCTCCTTTTTCAAGATGTCAGTGGAGCAGGTAACTCAAGCCACCACTGTGCTATTCTTCGGGACCATGCTCCCACCCATGAGGTTCAATGCCCCAATGCCGTTGCAAGAAGCTCCAAAGAAGTCGGTCTTTGATCGGCTTACAACTTCTGTGGCTCCTCCCAATGGGTCACCCAATCCAAATGCTTCAGTCTTTAACAGACTGGGCCGAAGCTCATTTGGGCCCATGAAGAAGCCCACGATACCAGAAAAGGTTTTTCCGAAGAGGATAGCCATCCCTGCTCCCGTAGTCGTCAAGGCGGCTTCTCCTGCAAAGGGGTCGGACTTCACAGGACCGACTATTTCAGCTCCTGTTCCCAGCGAAATCATCAAGGTTGCTTCCCCTACTCGGATGTCTGCCTTCGATAGGTTGGCCATCCCCACTCAGCGGACATCAGTCTTCAATAGGCTGACAACGGCAACTTCTGACCAACACAGGGGGCATGAGGGAGTCACCCCTACAGCTGAGACAATCCCATCTACACGACATGCTCGCCGTTGCCACTGGCACCGAGTAAGGAAGGTTGTGTAAGTCCATGCTACCTCTCCCGGTACTTACGGGCTTGCGGAATTTGATGAAAAATAATTTTCTAGAGGCGGTAACATGGACTCAAAACGGATCTTTGTTAAACTATCTACCTAACAACCTAACTACGAGTTGTTAACTACTCGGTTAGGGGGTTATACCTTTCTTTCTTGAACTCCTTCGCCTTCATCTCTTGATGGTGTGCGGATCGGCTTCACCCCATCGTCTCCTTGCGCCGAAGATCGATCCACCCGAAAGCTTCTACCTTTGGCTTCTTCTTCGAACTTTGAAGAAACTAGTTCACTTGATTTGCTAAACCTTGTGAACTAGAGTGAGTAGAGAAGAGTGTGATGGGATTTTCTTTATGGTTCTTGCTTTTCAACACATGAGACAAGTGAACCATAGACAAGAGAGAAAGCAAGAGGAAGAGGGTGAGAGCAAGAGAATGAGAGAGCTCCAAAACCAAGAGAGAGCCAAGCAAAGAAAGAATGAGCCTCTCTTTTGTCATACACCCTCTCATAATCCAAAAGCATCATGAGCCATAATGTTAATCAAGTATTATGTGATGGTTTATATCATGTCAAAAGCAATATCATTTCCATGCACTCATTTTGCAAACCACAACAAGCAAGCAAAAGTCTTTGCATGAAAATGACAACCATTGTGATGATGATGGTCAACTAGTCCAACCTAGTCAACCGGTCAACAAAGTCAACAAGTCAACAAAGTCAACCCCTCAACAACCATGTCACTATAATACTTAATTAATATTACTGCTAATTATGTTTCATATTCTCATTAGGGTTTAGCAAAAAGTCAATAGTCAACAGTCAACAGTCAACAACCCTAATGAGAATCCTCTGCCTCTGTCTCTCTGTCAACTGTGCATACACACCCGCATCCGCGTTCCGAGGAACACGAATACATACGAGATAAAACCAATCCCAAAACGTACACTAGGATCTGGCTTAAACCAAAGCCCGCTAGTGTTAACTGTCCAGAAACTAAACGTGCACAAGTGCACGGATGTGACCGAACCCTGTCGCAAAACCATGCGACCTCTACTCTTTTGCCTAAAGGCGAATAGCTCTCTGTGTGGGACTCTAAAGACTCGACACTACGCTGGCAGTGGGTTTAACCACAGACCGCAAGCGGCACTAGCTGTGCGTAACGGTCCCCAGGTAGATGCCAACAAGAAGACTGACGAGGTGAAACCCATCTGAACTCCTACTGAGCCTGAATGTGACAATCTCCGTACATTCCGGTCTGTTCGTCTGATACATCGCATGGCGGGCCTAGGGGGCGGAAAACGTCAGTCCCTTAATAGCGGTACAAGTCGTGTCGGAGTGAATCCCAGAACACCCTGAGATAGCACTGGAAACCTACCAGTATATTTCGCTTGCCCTGGCCAGGGACTACTCGTGTAATGGCTCTCCTAGACACAGCGCGATGTCAACCCCCAATACCAGGAGAGATGAATCCTGTCTAACCGTCACTGCCTCCAAGTGCTTCGGGACTGCACCCAACTACTGCCTGTTTGCACGACTCCTTTGAGCCGTGGTAGGGTAGTAATCAAAGTACAGTGGGAACACACTCGAGGCGAAGTGACAGTGTCAAGTCAGCGGACTAAGCTGTACTCATGTCACCTGGGAACTGATAACTGATGATAGGTATAATACCAACCATTCAATTCCCGACGAGTCCTGTCCAGTGTACTCGTAACCTAACGAGCACCCGCATACTATCTCAAGTACGACGTATTGACGGCTGTGGGATAGACCGTCTCCCACACTGGGATGAGAAGCGCATACGCTAGTCTACTCCGGAGTATCGATGCCCTGTCTCGATAGTCCTGCGACTAGGGACCTGCATAAGGATGTGCTTATAGATTACCCAGCCCCCATGAGTGTGACTGCCATCACAACGCTGGTAATCAAGCAAAGATCCTAAGGGCTTCACTAATGTGTAAAGGCGATATACTAAAATAAACACATGTACACATTGAAGTAGAAACAAACCAAGTAGCATACTACCATTTTGAGCAAGATTGTCAATACAAGGTGAATATCCCAAGCTTCCATTAAGTAATATACATACTAGTATGATACAGTAATGGCCTCTAGGGCAGATACACTAACAATCTCCCACTTGCACTAAGGCCATGTACTGGCGTATCGAAGACCTATCATCTCGATCAGCCGCTCGAACTGAGTCTGGGGTAAGGCCTTCGTGAGTGGATCAGCAGTGTTATCTTCCGTATTTACTCTCTTCACCTCGATCTCCCGGCGATCAACGATCTCCCTGATCAGGTGGTACCGCCTCAAAATATGCCTGGACTTCTGATGGGACCTGGGTTCCTTCGCTAAAGCTATAGCGCCGTTGTTGTCACAATACAGCGGTATTGGATCAACACTGGTAGGAACCACCTGAAGTTCTGTGAGGAACTTCTTCATCCAGACAGCTTCCTTTGCGGCATCGCAAGCAGCTATGTACTCCGCTTCCATAGTTGAGTCAGCAACGGTTTCCTGCTTGGAACTCTTCCAGCAAACCGTCCCTCCATTGAGGGTAAAGACATAACCCGACATGGACTTGGAGTCATCCTTGTCACTCTGGAAGCTGGAGTCAGCAAAGGCCTCAATCTGGAGGTCTTTTCCGCCATACACCAAGAACATCTCCTTAGTCCTTCTCAGGTACTTGAGAATGTTCTTTACTGCTATCCAGTGTTTCTCCCCTGGGTTCGACTGATACCGGCTTACAACGCTCAATGCGTATGCTGCATCTGGTCTGGTACACAACATCGCATACATAATAGAGCCTACCGCAGATGCGTAGGGTATTGATGACATGCGAGCCCTTTCCAAATCAGTCTTGGGAGACATCTCTTTGGAGAGGGTGATTCCGTGACAAGCCGGTAGATTACCGCGCTTGGAATCTTCCATACTGAATCGTTTCAGTATGGTGTCGATGTACCTTGACTGTGAAAGTCCCAACATCCTCTTAGATCTATCACGATAGATCTGGATCTCCAGAATGTAGTTGGCATCGCCCAGGTCCTTCATGGAGAACCTCTGCGACAAGAATCCTTTGACTGACTGTAGCATAGGAATATCATTTCCTATTAGGAGAATGTCATCGACGTACAAGACGAGGAATACGACATTTCTTCCTACAATCTTACTGTAAATGCATGGTTCATCTAGGTTTTTGACAAAGTCGAATTCTTTGACAGTATCATCAAAGCAGATGTTCCAACTCCGCGATGCCTGCTTGAGTCCATAGATGGACTTGAGCAACTTGCACACTTTACCGCTGCTCCCACTCTGAATGAATCCCTCTGGCTGATCCATATAGACGCACTCTTCCAAATTTCCATTTAGAAAAGCCGTCTTTACGTCCATCTGCCAGATTTCATAATCGTGGAAGGCGGCAATGGCAAGAAGGATCCGAATGGATTTAAGCATGGCTACCGAAGAAAAGGTCTCGTCATAGTCCAAACCAGGTCTTTGACGAAAACCCTTTGCAACAAGCCTAGCTTTATAGGTTTCAACCTGCCCATCTGCACCAATCTTCTTTCTGAAGATTCATTTGCAGCCTACGGATTTTACCCCTTCTGGAGCAAAGTCCAAAGTACAAACTTTGTTGGTGTACATGGACTCCATCTCGGTCCGCATTGCATCCAGCCATTTTACCGAGTCACCACTCTGAATGGCTTGCTGGAAGCTAGTAGGCTCACCATAATCCATGGTGCAATCCTCTCTATCCCCGTCTATGAGAAAACCGTAGTATCTCTCGGGGGGATGAGACTGCCTACTACTCCTACGGAGTGGCGCAGGAATGTCCGGTTCTCCTGAAACTTCTGGTTCTTCCAAGCTTTCAGTAATAGCTTATGGTTCTGGAATTTCTTCCAGTTCTATTGCGCTCCCACTTATTCCTTTTTCTAAAAACTGATGTTCCAGAAAGTGGGCATGACGAGAAACAAAAACCTTTTGTTCCTCTGCGTAATAGAAAAAATACCCCCTGGAGTTCTTTGGGTATCCCACAAACTTACATAGTACTGAGCGTGCCTCGAGTTTGTCCGCATGCTGCTTTTTAACAAAAGCTGGACATCCCCATGTCTTTAGGTACTTAAGACAGGGTTTCTGCCCACTCCACATCTGATATGGGGTGGTAGGCACAGTCTTGGTTGGAGCCTTGTTCAAGAGATATGCAGCTGTTTCTAGTGCATAACCCCAGAAAGATCGTGGTAACTCAGCCTTACTCATCATGGAACGAACCATATCCAATAGGGTTCGATTCCTCCTTTCCGATACACCGTTGTGTTGTGGTGTGTATGGAGGAGTAAGCTGAGAGAGAATTCCATTCTCTTTTAAGTAGTCCAGAAACTCGGCACTCAAGTATTCTCCACCTCGATCAGATCTCAGTGTCTTAATACTTTTGCCTGTTTGTTTTTCAACTTCATTCTTGTATTCCCGAAATTTCTCAAAGGCCTCGGATTTGTGCTTCATTAAGAAGACATGTCCATACCTAGAGAAATCATTTGTGAAAGTAATGAAGTATGAATAACCGCTTCGCGCATGTGTAGATATTGGACCATACACATCCCTGTGTATGAGTCCCAAGAGCTCGCTCGCTCTTACTCCGTGTCCAGTGAACGGAGTCTTTGTCATCTTTCCCATGAGACAAGATTCACAAGTGGCATAAGACTGGTACTCGAACGGATCCAAGTATCCTTCTTTATGTAACTTTGTTAACCGTGTCTCATTGATGTGACCCAGTCTACAATGCCATAAGAAAGCCTGATTTAATTCTGGGGACTTTCTTTTAAGTGTGTTCTGGACACTGAATATCTGAGCTTGATTCAATACGTATATTCCGTTATTTAATGTACCTGACCCAATCAGTACTTGATTTAGGTGGATGTTTACTACATCGCTTACAAAAGTAAAATCATATCCTTCCTTAGAAAGTAAGGATACAGATATGATGTTACAAGTCGCACCTGGTACATACAAACAGTCACGCAGAATCAATATCTGCCCAGTTGTCAGTCCAAGGTGATATTCCCCTATGGATTCAGCATCCATGCTCATTCCGTTAGCAACCCTGAGAGTCATATCACCTTTCCTGATAACCCTACGGTTTTTCAGAGCCTGTAACGAATTACAGATATGAGATCCTGATCCGGTATCCAATACCCAGGAAGTAGGGTTAACTGACATACAGTTCTCAATTACAAACACACTCGAAGCCGAAGCCACAACATGCTTAGAATTCTGGCTACTGGCTTTGCTAGCCCTGCAATCCTTCTGCCAATGTTCATTCCCGTTACAATAGGAACGTCCATCTTTAACTATATCCAGTCCCGAAACTTTTGCCCTTCCTTTTCCTTCTTCTTCCCTGGTTTCCTTTAGGGTATAAGTAGAGGGCAGGGACTGTAGAATCAAGTCAGTACTTGACTTGTTCTTCAACGTGGTCTTCAGGTCCGTGAGCTCATAAGAGCTGGTCTCTGCAAGGACATTGCCCCTTACAGATGACCTGACAGCCAACCTCGCTGGAAGCAATTCGTTCGAGGTCTCATATCTTGCGATACGAAATTGCTCTCCATATAAAACTTTGTTATGGAGGAAGATAGAAACTGAGTCCATCTTCTCGTGCTGCCTCTGGCTTGCACCATTAACTGAGGCTAACACGAGGCACTTGGCTTTCGCACAGTCTTTTTCCGATGTCATACGGATGTCAATGTCCGTGACAGGGGAAACTGGTCCTGAGACGGCAGGGGTTTGATTAGTTAAGAGGTGTCCCAGCTTGTCATGGGTAATGGACATCTGGACAGACCTTTGCCAGTCATAACAGTCAGGTTCAGTCATTTTATTATCTAGATGTAACTTAGGTGTGGTCACTGGGTCGCTGCAATTAAGAGAGAGAGAAGAAAACACTCAGCATGATGCTCTTGCAAGTTTAGATTGGTTTTTAATTTATCTAAACAGGATAGCTCCCACTGTCTCTCGAATCCCTCCTCAAACCATAAAGGAAGAATTAGTCGGGATCAATCTCACCGTACAATACTTGCTTAACCGTTCAGCCAGGCTAGTGTCGGTACTTCGAGGGAGGTTTTCCAACGCTTTCGCGAAGTTCCTTAATTAAATAACCTCTTTTCCCTGGGGGCGTAGCCCCGCTAACACCTTTCTAGACACCTACTTGGTTTATAGCATTGATCGTTAAGTGAGAAAGTTCCCGAGGAGTAGCATATACTCACAGTAGGATCGGGATCCAAATATCATCGCGTGACAAAACTGAAGGAATCCTACCAGAATCATCACACTCCAAATGGTATGCAGTGCTAGCAAGTTTCAGTTCTTTTGAAACTCCCGATGTGGATTTTTGCCCCATGCTCTTATGACCTTGACGAAGGCCAAAATATCATAAGTCACATGTCAAGTTCTACCCGTCATTATCCAGGTTAATTTGAACCCACCCGTACATACTCTTGACGAAGGCCAAAATGGTAGTACGACTGTCCCAAACCAACGCATCTATCTATGCTACAGATAAACATTCAGCAGCTACCAATCACTATGCCTTGGCGAAGGTCAAAATACATAACTTGAATACTACTGAATATTTAACTGAAACGACGGAGGGCTACGAATGGTTTTGGCGAAACCGTGAACGTAGTGAACTTGATATAATCGATGGAACCATGATAGCTTTTAAAAGGAGTGGCTCAAACTCCGCATTTAAAAGTTGGTTTTTGAAAAGAACCGAGTGGTTTTGAAAGTGTTCCAACGACTTTTACTTGGTTTATTTTCTTGCATTAGTTCTTTTAATGCATATTTTTCTTGCATTAGTTCTTTTAATGCGTCCCATCATTTAATCCTACCATTGCAGAAAACAACCAAAATATGACGTACGCTTATGCCATTCGCATTCGCCACGGGGCTACGTCATTACCCGTTAGGTTACTTAACTAACGACAGAGCGGGGGCTGGGCTAGCGCGTCTGTAAAACATAAGCAATGCCTAAATAATATCATATATAGATATATTGCAATGATAGCCATTTCAGATCACAGATGAACACATTGGATATACTAGGAACCCGCAATTCGTACGAGCCTGTAACGAAAAGCAGATTACACGGTCGCGGTGAATACCCAATACCCCACCCAAGACCCCTACGGGTGCGGCAAACTACCCGCCAAGTACCCGAAGCGGAGCAACCTCCCTCAACACTGTGAGTAGGCTACTCGGCACTTCGAGATACCCGGTAGTTTGTGCACCCCCTCCATGGGTCTATCCTAGGAGCAAAAACAGTAAAAAGAAATTATAAAATGACGGCTACAACCCCGACCCGGTTGTGCGGCCATATAAATAATATTACATCAATTTACAAATTTACATGAATTGAAAGAAAAGAAAACTCTCGTCTCACAACCCCCGGCTATTCACCCGTGACAATCCAATGAATTCATATACACATACCAACATCATCACAGATCACAGATTTGTATAACCCCCACCAATCGACATATAGCGATTAGCAGACGTTCAATACAAATATCACATCACAGATAAATACCCGTCAGCTTAAGTCTTTAGAAACTCGATCAAAATACGGTTTTTAAAGCCCCAAAAACAAATTTTTCTTTCTGGAAAATCTGGGCTGAAAAAACATATACCAAAATTCCCAAAATACCCCACTAATTATACTGCAGTGAAGAAAATCTACAGAGGAGCAAGCTCTTTCCGCGTATCCGCGGCGCTTTGATGAGATCTCTTGATCGTTTTTCTTCAGTGCACTATAAAAACCCTGAGTCGATTTTTGAAGCATGATTTATTATTTTTACAGAACTTTAAAAATCGACAGCAAACATGAAATCCGGGTGTATTTCGCGACTTTTTCTCCGATCGAATTTCTAGTTACTATGCTAACATGTTAGGTAGTGTTTAACTAGGCTCTGATACCACTGTAAGTCCATGCAACCTCTCCCGGTACTTACGGGCTTGCAGAATTTGATGAAAAACAATTTTCTAGAGGCGGTAACATGGACTCAAAACGGATCTTTGTTAAACTATCTACCTAACAACCTAACTACGAGTTGTTAACTACTCGGTTAGGGGGTTATACCTTTCTTTCTTGAACTCCTTCGTCTTCATCTCTTGATGGTGTACGGATCGGCTTCACCCCATCGTCTCCTTGCGCCGAAGATCGATCCACCCGAAAGCTTCTACCTTTGGCTTCTTCTTCGAACTTTGAAGAAACTAGTTCACTTGGTTTGCTAAACCTTGTGAACTAGAGTGAGTAGAGAAGATGTGATGGGATTTTCTCTATGGTTCTTACTTCTCAACACATGAGACAAGTGAACCATAGACAAGAGAGAAAGCAAGAGGAAGAGGGTGAGAGCAAGAGAATGAGAGAGCTCCAAAACCAAGAGAGAGCCAAGCAAAGAAAGAATGAGCCTCTCTTTTGTCATACACCCTCTCATAATCCAAAAGCATCATGAGCCATAATGTTAATCAAGTATTATGTGATAGTTCATATCATGTCAAAAGCAATATCATTTCCATGCACTCATTTTGCAAACCACAACAAGCAAGCAAAAGTCTTTGCATGAAAATGACAACCATTGTGATGATGATGGTCAACTAGTCCAACCTAGTCAACCAGTCAACAAAGTCAACAAGTCAACAAAGTCAACCCCTCAACAACCATGTCACTATAATACTTAATTAATATTACTGCTAATTATGTTTCATATTCTCATCAGGGTTTAGCAAAAAGTCAATAGTCAACAGTCAACAGTCAACAACCCTAATGAGAATCCTCTGCCTCTGTCTCTCTGTCAACTGTGCATACACACCCGCATCCACGTTCCGAGGAACACGAATACATACGAGATAAAACCAATCCCAAAACGTACACTAGGATCTGGCTTAAACCAAAGCCCGCTAGTGTTAACTGTCCAGAAACTAAACGTTCACAAGTGCACGGATGTGACCGAACCCTGTCGCAAAACCATGCGACCTGTCGCAAAACCATGCGACCTCTACTCTTTTGCCTAAAGGCGAATAGCTTTCTGTGTGGGACTCTAAAGACTCGACACTACGCTGGCAGTGGGTTTAACCACAGACCGCAAGCGGCACTAGCTGTGCGTAACGGTCCCCAGGTAGATGCCGACAAGAAGACTGACGAGGTGAAACCCATCTGAACTCCTACTGAGCCTGAATGTGACAATCTCCGTACATTCTGGTCTGTTCGTCTGATACATCGCATGGCGGGCCTAGGGGGCGGTAAACGTCAGTCCCCTAATAGCGGTACAAGTCATGTCGGAGTGAAGCCCAGAACACCCTGAGATAGCACTGGAAACCTACCAGTATATTTCGCTTGCCCTGGCCAGGGACTACTCGTGTAATGGCTCTCCTAGACACAGCGCGATGTCAACCCCCAATACCGGGAGAGACGAATCCTGTCTAACCGTCACTGCCTCCAAGTGCTTCGGGACTGCACCCAACTACTACCTGTTTGCACGACTCCTTTGAGCCGTGGTAGGGTAGTAATCAAAGTACAATGGGAACACACTCGAGGCGAAGTGACAGTGTCAAGTCAGCGGACTAAGCTGTACTCATGTCACCTGGGAACTGATAACTGACGATAGGTATAATACCAACCATTCAGTTCCCGACGAGTCCTGTCCAGTGTACTCGTAACCTAACGAGCACCCGCATACTATCTCAAGTACGACGTACTGACGGCTGTGGGACAGACCGTCTCCCACACTGGGATGAGAAGCGCATACGCTAGTCTACTCCGGAGTATCGATGCCCTGTCTCGATAGTCCTGCGACTAGGGACCTGCATAAGGATGTGCTTATAGATTACCCAGCCCCCACGAGTGTGACTGCCATCACAACGCTGGTAATCAAGCAAAGATCCTAAGGGCTCCACTAATGTGTAAAGGCGATATACTAAAATAAACACATGTACACATTGAAGTAGAAACAAACCAAGTATCATACTACCATTTTGAGCAAGATTGTCAATACAAGGTGAATATCCTAAGCTTCTATTAAGTAATATACATACTAGTATGATACAGTAATGGCCTCTAGGGCATATACACTAACATGTTGGGGGCAACTCTCCTTCTGGACTGACTCCGCCAGCTCCTATGGTGGAAATTAATGCTGCTGTTCCGACTGGGAATAGCTTCGAACCACTAAGGAGGGTACGCAAGAACTCTCCGACTGCCGCGCTGAAAAGATCTCCTCCACCTGTGGAGAATGCCCCAAAGGTGAAGCTGGAGCAACCCCCTCAACGGCTGTCCTTTAAAATTTACAAGGTCTGGCGTCAAGTCCAAGACTCCGTGATAGATCACGACTATCTCTGCCGACAGAAAAAGATAAAGGTTCGGCAAGAGAAGAACTACTCTGTCAAGCCACAAAAGGCGACAGCTACTTGGGTGCCCACTACAACGGCCCCCTCAACTTTGACCGCCCATAAGAGGAGAAGGCCGGAGAAAATTCCCATGTCTGCGACAAACATCAAGGGCACTGAGCCTAAACACCCTAAGTCTGGGGGCATGGTGGTGCATACAGTTTATATGGTATCTGGAAAAGAGGATAGCCGTATCTCCACAGGTCATCGACCGCTTACGCGATCTATAACAAAGGCCCAAGAGCAACAACAGAAGCTCCAGGAAATGCTAACACAGATGGCCGTACTCACTGGGCCAAAAGAAAGTCCGGAGACGTCCTCAGAGCAGCGTCAGGAACAAGAAACTAATGTTGAATTCCTCCGAAGAATCCTCGAGAAAAAGGACAGAGAGGCTGCGGAACAAGCTGCCAACATAAAACAAATGGCATTCTTATTCCAAGACATGGTCGGGATGATATTACAGCCGGATCCCCCAGCTGAAGATCCTCCGATTATCCTCGAAGACGACAAAGTGGAGACGTCAAACCCTCTTCCAGCTTGTTCAGCAGCCAAGGAGGAAACCATCTCTGAAGCCACGCTCGATGATTATATAGCTCAACAAATACGAGCTCATCAAGTGAATGAAGCGGCCGGCCAAGTCGTTAAAACTGGGCGACCATACCCAGGCTGGTATGATCAAATAAAGTATCCGCCGGGATATACGATCCCTAAATTTCATGTATACAAGGGAACAGGCAATCCCCATCAACATGTCGCTCAGTTCAGAGCTCTTTGCGGCAATACCGGAGCTGACGACAAATTGTTACTTCGTCAGTTCGTCGGCAGCTTGGCGGAGACGGCGTTCGAATGGTATTCGGAACTGCCCAACGACTCTGTCAAAACTTTTACAGAGATGGAATTGCTGTTCACCCAGCGATTCGTGAGTGCTAGTGAACGCACCCCAATAACGGCATTGATCAATGCCAGGGTGAAACCTGGAGAAACCTGGCTTCAGTACGCCATTCGATGACGAAATCTATGGTCAAAATGTGAGCAGCGCATCGAAGAAGCGCCGGCGGTAGGCATGTTCGTGGGGACCCTCGACCCTCAAGCGACCATCTCCCAATTCATGATGTTCTTCAAGCCGACCACCTTCCAGGCCTTGATTGACAGCTGGCCCAAATAGACCAGATGGGCCATAGGCCTTCCTCTTCAAAGACGGAGCCTTGGAATGAAAAGGGCAAAGGGAAAGCAACCTTCATCGCCAACGCTCAACAACAGCCGAGCAACTTAAAGCCGGTTGTTCGCCAAAATAACGTGCGTCCACGCCCATCCCTCGAGGAGAGACTGGGACGTCCTTACTTATTTCCCGAGGATAAAACGAGAAGACTGTTCGAGCTGGCAGTGCGCAACAGACTCATCAATCTGCCGGATCCAAAACGTCCGTTGCAGCCAGGCGATCTCAATAATCCTAATTACTGCCCTTACCACCAAGCAGTAAGCCATCCAATCGAAGATTGCTTCATCTTCAAAAATTGGGTTGAAGACCAATATCAACAGGGCAAGTTCGTGCTGTCCGAAAACTGGAAGGTGAACCCACCACAACCTCACGCCCCTAAAAAAGTGGACATGCCGGAGGCATCGTGCTCATTCATAGAGAAAGCCCCATGGACCGAAAAGTCCGTAAACTATAAATTCGCCTCAAATATAGCAGTGAAGGACCGCTATATCCTAAAACTAGTTATGGACCGAAAAGTCCGTAAACTAGAAATCCGTCTCAAATATGGCAGCGAAGGACCGCTATGTCCTAAAACTGTCTATGGACCAAAAAGTCCGTAAACTAGAAATTCGCCTCAAATATGGCAGCGAAGGACCGCTATGTCCTAAAACTGGCTATGGACCGAAAAGTCCGTAAACTAGAAATTCGCTTCAAATATGGCAGAGAAGGACCGCTATGTCCTAAAATTGGCCACGGACCGAAACGTCCTTAAACTAACAATGGACCACTATGTCCTAAAACTGGCTATTGACCGAAACGTCGATAAACTACTACAGACCGCAGCATCTCAAGGCTGACAAAAAAAATGGTACGTCCATAAGCAAAATGGGCACGGATGAAAACCCAAAAGGGCGCCGTGAGTAAAAACAGCAGGACTACCGGCGAGTTTTGTGAAAACCCGAAAGGGCGCAATCTCGTTAAAAGACACTTGCAAGGTCCTCTCGACCTGGTGAGAAGAAAATACCTACGTGATGTTGGAGATAGTGCCCTCAGAGTCAATTATTGGATCACAGGCACGTGATTGCAATGATTGAGGGAGGACCTATCCCGGTACGACAGTCTTACTCGAGATGACAGTATGCTATCTGGTTTACCTTTATCATCGTGTACTGTTTCAGGTGACCTTACAGGTCGCTATTACACGTTGATAGAGCCCCTAGGATTCTTGCTTGACTGCCAGCAGTATGAGGGCGATCATATAAGTGAGAGCTGGAGTCTATAAGCACATCCTTAAAAGGTCCCTAGTCGTGGGAGTTTCGAGACAGGGCATCGATTCTCCAGAGTAGACTAGTGTATACAGTCGAGACCCCGACGAGGGGCGGTGGCCGGTCTCACAGGCCACTGGTGTCAGTTGGTTCACCTAAGATGTATACAGGTGCTCATTGGGTTATGAGTACACCGGACAGGACTCGCCGGGAACATGCTAGTTGGTCTTATACCTGACGTCAGATAGCAGTTCCCTGGTGACATGTGTACAGGTTAGTTCATCGACCTGGGGATCGTCATTTGTCTCGTGTGAGTTCCCACTGTGCTTTGATTACTACCCTACCACGGCTCAAAGGAGTCGTGCAAACAGGTTTTAGTTGGGTACAGTCCCGAGCCACATGGAGGCAGTGAGCGGATCTTCGGGGGTTCGTCTCTCCCGGTATTGGGGGTGAGGTCGCGCTGTGTCTAGGAGAGCCATTATACGAAGTCCTTGGCCAAGGCAGGAGATTTACTGGTAGGTATTCCAGTAGTATCTCAGGGTGTTCTGGGCTACACTTCGACACGACTTGTACCGCTTTTGGGGGTCTGACTTTTACCAACCCCCTAGGCCCGACATGCGATGCTCATAGACGAACGGACCGGACTGTACGGATATTGTCACTGACAGGCTCAGTAGGGTGTCAGGATGAGTTCGCTCATCGACGTCCCTTTTAGTCAATAGCTGGTGGCCCGTTACGTATTGGCTTATACCTCTGACGTGCTAGTGGTTAAATCCACAGCCATAGTATTGACGAGTCTTTAGAGTCCACCACCCTTTCAGTTACTCAAGCTTTCGGGCGAAACGCTGTAGAGGCCGTATGGAGATATGGCAGGGTTCGATCAGATACGTGCGGTATTGCACGGATCGTGATCGGACGGTTTTTACTAGCCGGCTTTGGTTTAAGCCGGATCTTAGTATTTGATAGTGTAGTTTTGTCTCTTTGCATTTGTATTTCGGTCGGAATACAAATGCGGGTGTGTATGCACAGTATCGGGGTTTTTCCTGTAATTTATTATGGGACCAGTTTTCTGGGGTTGCCAGTTTGCATTCCGTTCCGGCCGGTTTTTCATTGTTCCTTCACGGCCGGACTTTTAGTTGGAGGGGGTTATTTGCAAGTTTACAAATAACACATTGTGGAGGGGTTTATTGCAAAAGGATTGATTATGAAATCTTCTTTACTATTCATGCATTTATTGAGTTATGAGAGGGTATGGGTTTTGATGCATTAATTGTGATAAGATTGGAAATGGGCCGGCCACTGTTTGAGGTTGGAGTGTGTTTTTAATTTGTGTGTGAATAATTCATTTCATGCATATTAGTGGGCCCCCCCTCATTTGAGTGTGCTGGAGTTTTTGTTTGAGGTGATGAGTGATGATTTTCTAAGGAAATGAATGAGCTTAAAAGAGGCTCATTATTTTTCACAGCATGAGAGAGAGCTTGATTCATTCATTTTCCAGTGAGCACATTTCAGTTTGTGGCCGAGCTCATTTTCCATGGGTGCTCCATTATTCCCTCAAGCATCCATGAATATCTTTGTGCAAAATTCCTCCAACATGGCAACCTCATAAACCCCAAAGAGACAACTATTCTATACTATTCTACAGCAAATCTTGGACGCGTCGGCCAGCCAACTTCGCGCCCGAGTTGCCTCGGTATTGAGGTGGGAGCCCGTAAAAGATACAGGCGATGTGGTGCCCTTCCGGCGAGGAGGCGACGACCGGAGTTTCCGCAGGAGATCGGGACGACGATGAGAAGACCGGAGGACTCGGATCATTCGGTATATCTCTAACCCGTCTTGTATTTAGCTAGAACTAGTTTAATGGTCCGATCCGGTTGTTTAGTGCGCGGTGGTGCCGGTTTGCTAAGTTCGCAAAATTAAAGTTTATCACCGCTTCCGCATTTGGCCGTCGGATCGACGGCCGGGGCGCCGCCGTGCACTTACAGTGGTATCAGAGCCTCGCCATTAACTTCGTCTAGCTTCGTTTGATGTGTTTTGCATTTCCGATCGACCAAAATTCCAAAATCTACTTTTTTGCTAGCGACAGTTTTCTGTTGAAATTTTTTGGTCTCCAAAAATTTTTCAGGTTGTATAAAAGTACTGTGCTAGAAGACCTAAGACTACTGTAGAAATTCGAGACACTGATCTCTTCAGAGGAGCGCGGAACTGCGGCAAAACCCTACTTGTTGCCGCGTTTCCGCCGCAGTATTGATGGATCAGTGTGTACAATTTTTCCAGTAGGCTTTATGGGTTAAAATTGGGGTTTTGGAATAATAACATTTGGCCCAGAATTTCTTTATCTGCTACAGTAATGCTTGGGGGCCCACTTGTTAAGATTTGATTGATCGGATATTTTAAACACATTATTTCACAGTATTTACATTATATCTGCGACCGTGAATGTCACTCGATCGATAAATCCGGTCTAACTGCTATAGCCCGGTTAGACGGATTTGCGAACGTGACTTTCACGTTGATGTTTTGTGATTTTGCTGTGATGTTGCGGATCGGTCGTGGGGGATAGCCTGGATGCAATGCTAGTACAGTGTTGTTGTATTATGTACATTTGTTGTTGCGGGGCGAGCGTCCGACATGTGGACTGCCGTCACTGCCTGTTTGTATTATTATTTTGGGGCACGACCAGGTTGCGGTCGATGTACCCGTTGTATGTATATTTTACTTTCTGTACTAGGGTTACCCCGCGGAAGGGTGCACGGATAGCCGGGTTCTAGAGGGCAACGGGCCCGCATCTCAGGGCATTGAGACGGAGGGGGCTTCAGTCTGGAATTGGCGGGCTATTCGCCGCACTCGTAGGGGGTACAGGTTGACCCAGGAGGGGTGCCCAAGTTACCGGATTCCGTGAAGTGCTGGGTGGTCCATTCACGGCGCTGAAGGGGGCTGCCTCGCTTCAGGTTTTGGCGGGTGACTTGCCGCGCCCGTAGGGGTCTAGGATTTTATTGCACAGGCTATCCACACGACCAGGGGAACGTCGGGTTTCAGTAGTGGCTCTGTGAAACCCGGGATCCCAGATATCTGTATTGTTCTGTGATGATGTACATTTCTGTGATGTTGCACTTTTATCACGCCTTGAGCGAAATATAATATATTGGTATATATATTAGTAGATGTTGTATATGTTTTTCATCCGCGCTAGTCCAGTCCCCGCTCTGCCGTTAGTTAGCTAACCTAACGGGTGATGACGGGACCCAGTGGCGAATGCGGATGGCATATACGTACGTCAGTATATTTTCGTTCTTTGTGGTGTGATCAATTGATGGGACTGCATTGATTCGGATCAATGCAAGTTAAAACAAACCTAATCTGAGGATGTTGGAACACTTTTCAAAAGGCTGTTATTGCAAGGACGTTCACTTTTGTTTTGCATCGTGGTATTCATTTGGAATATCCTGCTCCTCAGTCGACGAGGCAAGGGCCGAGATCCCTTCACCGGGAGTGACCCCTTGGACAGAAGTTTGCGTTAGGGCATTAACTTCACTATAGCCGATTACTTTTGCTTTGCACCGTGGTATTCATTTGGAATATCCTGCACCCCATTCTACGGGGAAAGAGCCGAGATCCCTTCACCGGGAGTGACCTCTTTAGTAAAGGTTTTCGTCACTATATTTTCTAAAAAGCTATTCGTTCCTTCAACGATATCAAGTTCATTACGTTAAAGGTTTTCGCCAGAAACCATTCGTAGCCCTCCATCATTTCAGTTAAATATTCGGCAGTATTCAAGCTATGTATTTTGACCTCACGCCAAGGCATAGTGTTTGGTAGTTGCCGGGTATTTATCTGTTGCATAGGTAGATGCGTTGGTTTGGGACAGTCGTACTACTATTTTGGCCTACGTCAAGGGTATGTACGGGTGGGTTCAAATTAACCTGGACAATGATGGGTTGAACTTGACATGTGACTTATGATATTTTGACCTCACGCCAAGGTCATAAGAGCATGGGGTAAAAATCCACATCAGGAGTTTCAAAAGAACTGAAACTTGCCAGATATGCGCATACCTTCTGGAGTGTGATAACGTGAGCGGATTCCGTCACTTTATCATGCGATGAGAGTTGGATCCCGATTCCCACTGATGAGTTGGTTTACTCCTCGGGTATTCCCGACTAATTCTTCTTTCAGGTTTGGAGGAGAATTTGAGGTGCAGTGGGAGGTTTCCTGATTAGATAAATTGTTAACCATTCTGATCTAGGTTAGAGTGCACGCTGAGTGTTTCTTTTCTCTCTCTCTCTGGTAGCGACCATTGACCCGACCCTAAGACTACGACTCAGAGACCAAGTTGACCGAACCTTCTTTACACTGGCTTTTGGATTGTCAGAGTTGCAGACCTCATTGCCACTCCTACTTTTACCCTTTTCTCCAGGACACCCCGAACGTCCACTTCCATTGGACAAAACCATCGTATGGTTAGATACGAACTCGAAGGAATTCGAGGATGGTTTCCGGTTCTGGAGAAAACGGATAAGGTTTATTCAGTTGTCTTTTCCTTTTTGCCTTCTCTCAAGTTACGAGTACTCCTTAGTTTAGGAGATAGTACACCTATTATGCAAATTGGATAGTCTTCTTCCAAACCTTAGGCTGGTGCCGACCGGTAGGGAATAAAGAAAACAATTAGCCTAATCGGTGTGCAGAAGGTATTAAGATTAAGACAAAACAAGGGATTAGTAAGAGGGCAAAGTAAATTGCGACTGATATTCACAACCAAACCAAGTATTTCTTCGCCAATCCTAAATCACCTTTGTATTTCTCCAGGACACTCCGTATCACTACGAAGATCTACAGTTTATTGGATACTCCATCGTATGGTTATATACGAACTCGAAAGGAACTTGTTCCAGTTCGGGGATGGATTCTGGTCCAGGAGAAATAGGAATAAGGCTTATTCGGTTGTCTTTTATCTTCACCTTCTCTCGCATTGCGAGTGCTCCTAGGATTAGGACAGTACACCCATTATGCTTATTGGATAGTCTTCTTCCAAACCATAGGCTGGTGCCGAACGGTAGGGAAGGAAGAAAACCAATTGGCCTAATGGGGTGTGCAGAAGCTAATGACTAAAGACATATAAAGGGATTTGGAGAGGTGACAAAGAATTATACGGTTATAGTTATGAATCTGGAGAATGGTAGAGGCATTACTAGGAATACCAGGATACCCCATCGAAACATTTCAATGTTTCAGTTCAACTGTGTACTGTTAAAAGAAAACTGATTTCTCGATTAGACACTTGCTCCAGGGTATGTATTTACCAGGTTTGATTCTCACATCTGTATGGTTTTACAGATGATGAGTGGGAGTAAGTTATTGGGAATTGGGTGATCTTCCTCATTATATCGGGATTCGTTGTAATCGGTGATATTTGAGGAGATCACCTGGGATGTTTGCCGGTCGGCAAATATTTGGTTTTGAATATCCGCTGTTGTGCACCAATTTCAAATTGATATATCTGTACGTCTATTTTCATAGAGTGAGATATACCTTTTGATATTATGTCGATGACATTTACCTATATCAGTGGATGGTTAGGTAAGGAGCATCAAACAGCGGTGTAATTCTTCTTAACCATAAGTACAGTTTTCCACCTACGACGCACAGTGAAAGAGTTGTTAGACTCAGCGGACTTATACAGAGTATTGTATGTTGTCCAGTGTCCATTAGGACAGAGGGGTTGGTCCTCATACTATATTCTGTTTACTTTTAACTTCTCTAGTTCTTAGACATGTGTTTCGTAGAAACACAGGGTCTAAGTTTTGAGGAGTTATAGGTATTTGAATAGAGTAGAGAACCAGGTGTAGCAAGTATCGGGATTCTTCAAAGTGATCGAAGATATAGATACTTGTGTATGGTATTCAGTTGATAGTAATGATAAAGAGAAATTGCTTCTCTTTCAGGTTACTCATAATTGGAAGCGTTCCTAAGTTGAGTAACGCTGATCGGCCTCCTTCCATTTAGTTGATATGCACTGGAGACAGCTGCATGATTTGAATCTGGTTCAATTAAATCAGTGCCTCTGGTTCTATATTGGATATAGAACAGTTCGTATCTTAACGTTGTTAAGGTACGGGGAGTTGTCCGGTTTATGATTAAAACCAGACACTGGACAACTCAAGGCACGTTTCTGTAATGGCTGTTTGTGGGTTGACCCAGGCTTTGACGAGGGTTGATTTTCTACCATCTGGAAGATCAATAGTAATATTGTTCTAGACTCGCCACAGTTTTATTAAAAATGGATTTTTTCAAAGACAGTAGTGGGAGTATGGTAGAACTGGAAGTGATTCCAGAACCGCAAACGATTACTGAAGATTTGATAAGGAACCTAAAGATTCAATCTGATTTGACATTCCATTGGCCACTCCGCAGATAAGGTGGGTAACTTCAGGCACCCGAGAGGTACTCCGGTAGCCTCAAGGACGGTGACAGGGAAGTTCTTGTTTACCCACACTTGCCATTGCTGTTGTTCCAGGCTGCGAGGCCCGGCAGGAGGATAAGTATAGCGTCGTTCTAAACTAGCTTTAGAAGTGCACGTCTATATGACTCTGCCAGAGGGTTGTCGTAGTCAGTGGGAGCAGCGGAAGCATTGGTGGACATCAGGCTTATATCTATTTATAGACTAAAGCAGATGTAGCGGAGATAGATCATCTATTTCTGATGTGACAGTCATGGGTTTGACGTTATCAGAATAAGGGATGGATCTGTTGAGAAGGTAGTAGGGTGTGATATCCGGGTTTTGGATGACATACACAAAGTAGGAAGTGACATTCCTATACTACGATCGGTTATACTTTGGTCGTCACACAGTGGTTTCTCCACAAAGGACTTGGACATTATATAAGACATACTGGTTACTAGATGTATAGTTTTAGATCTAGATTTGGGTGGTTTCCCAATCAGGGTACTTTGACAGCATTCTAAGAGTATTTAGAATGGAAGACTCCTGGCACGGTAGTGTACCTGCAGGTGATGGAGTCACCCTCTCTAAAGGTGTCTTATAGACTAAAGTAGAGAGGGATGTGCATGATTGGCAGATCACTTGCTTAGGCAATTGAGTCAATCATGAGATGTCAAGTACCATACTAGATGTTGTTCTTGCACTAAATGCAATAAGTTGATATTGATCCAATCCTGGAGAAACAGTCGGAAGCAACTTTAGAACATAAGTAGATGTTCTAGGGATATGATAACGACAGCCTCATTCGGGAGACAGTTATCATTCCAGGCTTCTAAGGTGACATGGACGACAAGGAGGTTGTCAGAGTTATAGTTTTCCCTCTGACGAGGGGCAGTATTTTGGACAGGTGATCCAAGGCAATACTGAGGGAGGCATGGCGCAGGATACTGATTGAGTTCAGTTGACGATACAGTCTAAGAAGTTTGGATTTGAAGTTCATTTATGAGCTAGGTCCCATCAGACATCCAGACATTCTAAGACAGGTATTACTCATTTCGGGAGATGGCATTCTCCGCGAACTTGAGATTTAGAGAGACATAGAAAGAAACTTCAAGGCGGATCCACTCACTGAGGCTATTCCTCGACCGCAATAGTTTCACAAACGGGATTTGTGAGACTGACTAGTAGAGGAGTTGGGTGTTCGGTATCACACGGGCTGTGAGTATGCGACATCGCAATAATTAGCCTTGAGTGCAAGTGGGAGATTGTTGGAGATAGTACCCTCATAGTCAATTATTGGATCACAGGCACGTGATTGCAATGATTGAGGGAGGACCTATCCCGGTACGACAGTCTTACTCGAGATGATAGTATGCTATCCGGTTTACCTTTATCATCGTGTACTGTTTCAGGTGACCTTACAGGTCGCTATTACACGTTGATAGAGCCCCTAGGATTCTTGCTTGACTGCCAGCAGTATGAGGGCGATCATATAAGTGAGAGCTGGAGTCTATAAGCACATCCTTAAAAGGTCCCTAGTCGTTGGAGTTTCGAGACAGGGCATCGATTCTCCAGAGTAGACTAGTGTATACAGTCGAGACCCCGACGAGGGGCGGTGGCCGGTCTCACAGGCCACTGGTGTCAGTTGGTTCACCTAAGATGTATACAGGTGCTCATTGGGTTATGAGTACACCGGACAGGACTCGCCGGGAACATGCTAGTTGGTCTTATACCTGACGTCAGATAGCAGTTCCCTGGTGACATGTGTACAGGTTAGTTCATCGACCTGGGGATCGTCATTTGTCTCGTGTGAGTTCCCACTGTGCTTTGATTACTACCCTACCACAGCTCAAAGGAGTCGTGCAAACAGGTTTAGTTGGGTACAGTCCCGAGCCACATGGAGGCAGTGAGCGGATCTTCGGGGGTTCGTCTCTCCCGGTATTGGGGGTGAGGTCGCGCTGTGTCTAGGAGAGCCATTATACGAAGTCCTTGGCCAAGGCAGAAGATTTACTGGTAGGTATTCCAGTAGTATCTCAGGGTGTTCTGGGCTACACTCCGACACGACTTGTACCGCTTTTGGGGGTCTGACTTTTACCAACCCCCTAGGCCCGACATGCGATGCTCATAGACGAACGGACCGGACTGTACGGATATTGTCACTGACAGGCTCAGTAGGGTGTCAGGATGAGTTCGCTCATCGACTTCCCTTTTAGTCAATAGCTGGTGGCCCGTTACGTATTGGCTTATACCTCTGACGTGCTAGTGGTTAAATCCATAGCCATAGTATTGACGAGTCTTTAGAGTCCACCACCCTTTCAGTTACTCAAGCTTTCGGGCGAAACGCTGTAGAGGCCGTATGGAGATATGGCAGGGTTCGATCAGATACGTGCGGTATTGCACGGATCGTGATCGGACGGTTTTTACTAGCCGGCTTTGGTTTAAGCCGGATCTTAGTATTTGATAGTGTAGTTTTGTCTCTTTGCATTTGTATTTCGGTCGGAATACAAATGCGGGTGTGTATGCACAGTATCGGGGTTTTTCCTGTAATTTATTATGGGACCAGTTTTCTGGGGTTGCCAGTTTGCATTCCGTTCCGGCCGGTTTTTCATTGTTCCTTCACGGCCGGGCTTTTAGTTGGAGGGGGTTATTTGCAAGTTTGCAAATAACACATTGTGGAGGGGTTTATTGCAAAAGGATTGATTATGAAATCTTCTTTGCTATTCATGCATTTATTGAGTTATGAGAGGGTATGGGTTTTGATGCATTAATTGTGATAAGATTGGAAATGGGCCGGCCACTGTTTGAGGTTGGAGTGTGTTTTTAATTTGTGTGTGAATAATTCATTTCATGCATATTAGTGGCCCCCCCTCATTTGAGTGTGCTGGAGTTTTTGTTTGAGGTGATGAGTGATGATTTTCTAAGGAAATGAATGAGCTTAAAAGAGGCTCATTATTTTTCACAGCATGAGAGAGAGCTTGATTCATTCATTTTCCAGTGAGCACATTTCAGTTTGTGGCCGAGCTCATTTTCCATGGGTGCTCCATTATTCCCTCAAGCATCCATGAATATCTTTGTGCAAAATTCCTCCAACATGGCAACCTCATAAACCCCAAAGAGACAACTATTCTACACTATTCTACAGCAAATCTTGGACGCGTCGGCCAGCCAACTTCGCACCCGAGTTGCCTCGGTATTGAGGTGGGAGCCCGTAAAAGATACAGGCGATGTGGTGCCCTTCCGGCGAGGAGGCGACGACCGGAGTTTCCGCAGGAGATCGGGACGACGACGAGAAGACCGGAGGACTCGGATCATTCGGTATATCTCTAACCCGTCTTGTATTTAGCTAGAACTAGTTTAATGGTCTGATCCGGTTGTTTAGTGCGCGGTGGTGCCGGTTTGCTAAGTTCGCAAAATTAAAGTTTATCACCGCTTCCGCATTTGGCCGTCGGATCGACGGCCGGGGCGCCGCCGTGCACTTACACGTGAGATCCTTACGACTCACAAGGGAGCAACATACTTAGGAATCCCCACGATTCCTAAGGAGAAATTATACTTACGAGATCCTCACGACTCGTAAGGAGAATTCCCCTTTGAGACCCTCACGGCTCATAGGGTTCAAAAGCCTTAAACTACAGGGATCTGAACCTGTTCTTAAGCTATCACAATCTCCAATGCTGCCCTACAAGCGGTTCAATGCCGACCCTTGTATACAATCCACGGGCACGAACAAACATTTCCCTAACAAAGTCCCATCTGTGACTAGGGATATGCTCGTACAACAAACAACACTTGTAAGTCCTCTCGACTTATAAGGAGAAAATACTCTTGTAAGATCCTTACGACTTATAAGAGAATACACATTTAGGAATACTCACGATTCCTAAGGAGAAAACGCACCTACGAGATTCTCACGACTCGTAGGGAGAAAATTCTTTATGAGACCCTTACGGCTCATGAAGTCAAAAGCCTTAGTCGACGGGATCCTAACCCTATTTGCTAAGCCACCTTTGTTCAACATCGACAGAGGCAAATGATGATTCGCTCCTGGCAATATCCCAGTTGTAGCGATGCTGATTCCTAAATCGGTATCAAATTCCAAGTCCTTTCATAGCAAATGATGATTCGCTCCTGGCAATATTCCAGTCGTAGCGATGCTGATGCTGAGATTGACACCAGATTCCAAGTTCCACACTCACGATAAAAAATCAGCGAGCTAAAAATGCATATGAAATAGCCGAAATGATGGGCATCTTGCAATAAAATCAGCAAGTAAAAATATATACATACAAAAATAGCCGAAATGATTGGGCAACTCGCAATAAAAAGAAGCGAGTAAATACAAAAATAGCCGAAATGATTGGGCACCGCGAAAAATAGCCGAAATGATTGGGCAATCGCGAATTTTGCGATATAAAAAGCTGAAATGATAGAGCATCGCGGAAAGAAATAAAAAAATGAAAGAATAAAACTTTTGACCTACAGGTGAGTCCATACTAACTCCTGTATACAATCTATGGGTATAAACAAAAAGGGAACCACATGTCCCCCACCAGATCCTGTCAAAAGGGAAAGTCAGATCTCAATGGCAACATCTGCATCCCAGAAGATCAGCAACGGTGTTCCTTCTTATGCCAGTAGGGCACGGAAGCGACACAACGAAACAGAGCCATGGCAAAATCCCTGTTCTAAATCTCGACGGCCAAATCTACAGCCTGGAGACCCACAACAGCGTTCATCCTCATTCCAGCAGGATTCGGATGCGACAATCAATCTCGGAGCCACGGCAGAGTCCATAGTTCCAAGTCTCGATGGTTCACAGACAACCTAGAGAACGTCTCGACATTCGTCTCGTTACAGCAGACGCAACGTCGGTAAAGCGGAGTGACGGCAAAATCCCAGCTCCACCTTAGCATTCGTCTCGTTACAGCAGATGCAATGTCAACAACGGCGTTCCATCACAGTCCAGCAGGATGCAGATGCAACGTCAACGAAAGACCCCATGGTCGAAACAATGCGGAGTGACGGCAAAATCCTAGCTCCACCTCAGCATTCGTCTCGTTACAGTAGACGCAATGTCAACAACGGCGTTCCTTCGCAGTCCAGCAGGATGCAGATGCAACGTCAGCGAAAGACCCCATGGTTGAAACAATCCGGAGTGACGGCAAAATCCTAGCTCCACCTCAGCATTCATCTCGTTACAGCAGACGCAATGTCAACAACGGCGTTTGATCAGTCGAAAATAATGTATTTTTAACACGGCAATTTCCCTATCATTTTCACTCATTTAGAAGTGTTCTGTATTCATATTTCACATATTAGCAAATCGGTCGTAAAATATCAGATTGCATGTGTTAGACTCTAAAACCGGCACTATAAAGGAAATTGACTGCATTTCATGGCATCGCATCATCTCTATATTGCGCAACACTTGTCTTGAGAAATTGTGCAGGAAAATCCGGAAGAAAAGCCAAAATTGTCATTTTGCTGATCAAACATTACACCAACTCCAAGTTTTGAGATCTGGTAGCAATCCACAGGGAGAAATACAATTCAACATATCAAAGAAAGGCCCACAACTCAAGCCCAACAAGCACCAGAGAGCCCGAGCCCCAACTCTTCAAAAGCGCCGCGGAACCGCGGCGGGAGCCGGCTTGCGCCGCGGTTCCGCGGCGGTTTGGTCAGATCAGCAAATTATTTTTAGTGCAAAATTCATATCTCAAGGCCTACAGCTCAGAAAGATATGTCAAATTCCAGAATTCTCGCGAAGCTACTGCCAGATCAGCAAAGATCATTAAGCAAAGCTAATCCTAATTAAGCTCCTAACTAACCTCTTCTAGAAGCTCCCTCCTAACTAATCACATCTAGAAGCTTCTCCTCTAACTAACTTTTGGAGGGAAATTCAAATTTCATCCAACAAATTTTTGGAGGGAAATTCAAATTTCATCTAACAAACTTTTGGAGGGAAACTTAAAATTCAAATCCTAGATCTAGGGTTTTGATGGCTATAAATAGGAACCTAGATCTAAGGGTTGCGGAGGGTTGATGAGTTCATCATTAGTTAGTCTTCTCTCATCATTCTAATTCTTCATCTTCTTCCACAAGTCTAGTGACAAGGCTTGTGCGAAACCCTAACCCTAATTCCACTCCAAATTCAAGATCTTGAGTACCAATCAAGCAAGAAGGCTTCAACCTTTTAGGAGCCGAGCCGATCTTCAATCGGGCAAGTGATCCAAGCCGATCCGCGACTCAAGGAGACGAGCGAAGCCAAAATCGACGATCGAGTTCTTCCTCTTGTAGTTCTTGAGCGAATGTAATGAAATTGTTGATATAAATAAAAGGTGAAATTCTTTAATCTTGTTTTCTTTAAATTCTTGCATCATGATTAGATCTCAATTTGTGATTGTGGTTCTTGTTGTGATGTTTGAGTAAAACTCCGCTCGTTAAGGAGTCGAGACGATTATAGAATGATGATGTAATAAATCTTGATACGATTCTTGAGTCCTACGAGCTTTGTAAACCCTAGCAAGTTCAAGAATCGATGACCTAGTTTCGTTGCGATGCTTTCTTGATTGTGATCGCTCGAAATTAGGGATCTACGATCGTTTCTTGAATTTACTAGAGGCTAGAATGTGAATGATATCGACGAAAGAATAAGGGATAAGATGAAACCCTAGTTTCATAAGAAATCCCTAATTCTCGATCGATCATCATCGATCTAGTATCAATCCATCAAAGGATAAGAATACGTAATTGTAAGATTACATCATATCTATAGATCCGATCGATTCCTACGAGCCTCATTTCGATTCTTGATATTTGGTTGGAAAAATCAACAAATTACCACGTCTTGATTTTTAATGCTTTCTTAGATCTAGATTTTTCTCTTTCTTGAAATGCAATTACAAATCTTGAATTGTTTCTTTTCTTTTCTTTAAAATTTCAATTCATCTAATTCGAAAGACGAACTATTACACTGTCCCTGTGGACGATCCGCACTCACTTACAATCTACATCCGACACCGTAGTTGATTGCGGTCAAATAATTTTTGGTTGTGATTTCTTTACAATTTCCCAATTACACAAACAAGAATTTCTTAACAATCAAATGGCGCCGTTGCCGGGGATCGAACCCGGGTCACCCGCGTGACAGGCGGGAATACTCACCACTATACTACAACAAGAATTTCTTAACAATCATTTGATTGAATGATTTTTGTTGTGTAGTATGAAAATTGTAAAGAAATCACAACCAAAAATATTTTGATCAAATGGCGCCGTTGCCGGGGATAGTGCGCTAATTGTTCATATTTTGAAATTTGAGTTGAAAATTTTATTCCATCTAAATTTTGTGATCTAAACTCGCACAAACCCTAATACGTGTGTTGTGATTTGATTGCGAGGAATTCTGGAATCATTGGAGCTTGGATAAAAATTTTCTGAGCATTCCAGAGAGCTAAGGGGAGCAACAGAAGCATTCTCCTAAATTTCTGTGCAGTGATCCCTTTCCCCAACCGCGATTCCGCGGCAAAACCCCCCTCTTGCGGCGGTTCCGCAGCCTCTTCAAGGCTTCTCTGTTCCAAACTTCTTCAGGTACCTTCTTACCTTCTTCTCTCTCCTCTTTTAGCTCCAAATAACAAATTTCTGCAGGTTTCTTTGCAAATAATCGCAGCGCCGCAAAAAGCAAAATAAATTGTGCGTGTTTTTGATTTTTGATTGTTTGCATATTAATACGGAAATTAAGGGGCACGACCAAATCCAGATTAGGTGGGGAGTTCATTACCCTTCCTAAGCCCCGAAAATCGCAAAACTTGCATCCGCATTTACCCTCATTAATTAAAAGAAATCTAGAGATGACTCTAAGGACCGTCGCACTCAATTAGGACAAGAGAAGGCCGTGGGTAATTCATTGCTTATCCGCGTTTTCTTGTGGTGTCTAAGGCGAGTGTGTCTAAGGCTAGTGGTTTTTAATTAGGCCCACTACTTACGTAGTGGAATACCTTCCCACTTACCTGGCACTTATCCGGCCACAGGAGGACAAAGAGGCAGTGGGGGATTGATCCTGCGACTTGTCTTTTGGCAGTTAGGAGCGGTCTAGAGCCGGACCTAGGTGACCACTAGATTCTAGGGTTTTGTGTGTTGCATTTGTTGTGTTGCATCATATTTTCAAAATCCGTATCAATTTTCAAAACAAACACCGCATTCATCATTTCCCCTAATTATAAATTCACGCTGCCACTTGTACTAACCCTTTTTAGTATAAGATAGGCTGGACAACAGGATTCTAGTGCCTGTTCAGTCCGCGTCCCCCGATCGACCCTAAAGTCGGTATTTCTACACTTACCTTTTCTTTACCCACCACCACACCCACATCGATGGATCCGACTCCATCGAACTTCTTTTCCACTACTCTGCCGCCGTCCGTTGGTGCGCAGAATCCACCTCGCATCTCTCTCCAAGAGAGATGCTATCCTACACGAGGCCCCCTTTCCACCTGTCTTTCCACTCCACCAGCCAATGGGGAAAATTTTCAAATAAAACCCCAATACATCAACCTTCTACCAAAATTTCACGGTCTCGAGTCTAAAGATGCATACGTGTTTATCATGAAATTTGAAAATGTATGCGCAATGATGGGTACTTCACAGCTTTCTGTGGATGCTTTCCGTCTACGTCTTCTCCCATTCACTTTGTGCGATTTAGCCGAGAAGTGGATATATAACACTACCGCACATTCCATTTCAAATTGGGACGAATTCGTCAAATCATTCCTTAAGAAATTCTACCCACATCAAAAGACAGCTCGAGTCCGTAGCGAAATCTATCAATTCACCCAGCTTCCAAATGAAACATTTTCAAAATGTCTTGAACGTTTCAAGGATCTGTTAGTCCAATGTCCACATCACGGCATCCCGAGATGGGAACTGTGCCGAATCATTTATGAGGGCATTACTCCTTACACAAGACAGACCCTTGAATCCATGTGTCAAGGCAACTTTATGACCAAGGATGATGGGGAAGCATGGAACTTTCTAGAAGATTTCGCTGAAAAATCCTTACAGTGGGAGGGTGTGAGTCAATCGTTTAGGGATGGCAATGATATTTCCATAGGAGTTAGAGCTGACATTGCAGCTATCAATAAGAAACTCGAGACTATGGAAAACAAATTTTTAGCCGCCGCCCTAAGTCAAATGTCACTCTCCAAAACTGTATGTGGCTGTTGTTCTGATCCGTCTCACTTGACAGAAGAATGTCCGTTTCAAGGTCATGAGCATACCAATGTCGCATTTCAAAGACCTAGAAACGATCCATTTTTCTCCACATATGATCAGGGTTGGAGGAATCACCCTAATTTTGCTTGGAACCAATCCCAATCTCAAAACACAGTTCCAACCCAACACAATTTCCAAAGGGTCCCTCCACCACAACAGCAGCCACCACTTCAATTGAGTCAGCACCCCTTTCAATCACAAAACTTCCAAAATCCGGCCAATACTTTTGCACCGTCTAGTCCTTTGCAATTGACCGGTACAGATAATACCTCTGCACTAGCACAAACCTTGGATACTTTCATGAAACAATCCATCCAAGAGACGGCAAGTTTGCAATCTTCCATCGAGAATGTGATGAAGATCATTATCTCTCAAAATGAGAACATCAAATCGATGGAAGAACAAATTGCACAACTAAAAGCCGAAATGCGTGCAAGAGAGAAAGGGAAACTTCCAGCTCAACCTTTACCCAATCCTGGCTATTCACATCATGTGGATGCAATCACGTTGAGATCTGGAAGAGTGCTTGACACTCAGGTTGGGGAAGAGTTTGATGACACAGAAAAATCTATCCATGATACCCCGGCTGAGACCTTTCCTCACACACACCCTTCTAATTCTGACCCCAGTTCTTCTACCCCACCACCTTTCTGCGAGCCTATTCTTCGTTTCCCAAAAGGCTCGCCACTTCAGCCCACCTCTTTTACCCCTCCACGGACGATCCCCACTTCTATTTTGGGATCGGTTCCACACACACTTCCTTCTCCTATGATGGACCCAGCACTTATTGCTAAAGCACCTTATCCGAATCGATTAAGGGCTAACACACCGAGTCCACATATGGAGAAGATTATGAACATGTTTAAGGAAGTTAACATCAACATCCCTCTCCTAGATGCTATCCAACAAGTTCCGTCCTATGCAAAAACCCTTAAGAACTTGTGCACTAGGAAGAGGAAGACTCAAGTGCCTAAAAAAATCTTCATGTCAAGTACTGTAGACACGGCTTTTCCTCAACAATTACCACGGAAACGTAAGGACCCTGGTTGTCCTACTATTTCCATTTCTATTGGGGAGAAACACATCAACCGTGCGTTACTTGACCTTGGCGCTAGTGTTAACTTACTTCCTTACTCGGTATACGAGCAACTAGGTATCGGAGTGTTAAAGCCCTCGAGCATAACTCTCCAGATGGCTGACCGATCAATCACCAAACCTAGGAGTGAACTGGAGGATGTGTTAATAAAAATCGGAGAATTTATATTCCCGGTAGATTTTATTGTAATTGATACACAGCCTGTAGCGAACCCACGGAATCAAATTCCGGTGATTTTAGGTCGCCCCTTTTTGGCCACTTCCAATGCAATAATCAACTGTCGTAATGGTTCTATGACCCTATCTTTCGGGAATAGGTCAATAGAGCTGAACATTTACAAGTTGGGAAGTGCACCCTCCGAACCTACTGCTCAGGTCTGTTCTGTCGACTTAATGGATGTCGACAGCAGTGAATTTGATGATCCTCCTGATACCGATCTTGACTCTTTTCATATGTTATTGTTTGACCCAACTATGTATCATACACATACGGACTCTTCCACCGAGATGTCCGGGTCAACAATTAACACGAATTATGAACCGTTTTTAGAGTCTGAAGATCACCCCGTACTTTGTGATGATATTATTCATCGGGGTATTGATGGAACTTTTGAGGAGATCTTCGCTGATGAACTCGCATTTTTGAATGACACGGGTGTTGAGATGAATCATCTTCCAATCACTGAAATTGAACCTCCACCCCTTCTTCTGAACTGTAAAAAGAATGCGAATAATCCATCACATTCACTGCATCGTCTCTCCAAGATGAGACGCACACACATTCTTTTCCACCCCTTTCCCTTTCCACACTTCTTCTTTCACCAACCAGAGCACTGCATTGATAAAATTTTTGAATGGTTGGTGTTAACATTCGGTCTTTGCAAAGCTTGGCATCGACCAAGGATTTTTGACCCCCTCATGTGATTTTCAAAGCTTAACATTGCATAACTCAAGTTTGGGGGGAGTATATTTTCGGGCTCTTGAAAATAAAAGTTTTACAAAATTTTGAGCCAAAAATAAGTTTGGGGGAGGTTCTTCACTTATATTTTGCCCCTACTAATAAATTCCTTCCAAGCTTACAGGTTTTTCGAGATTTAGCAGATGGCAACAGTGAGGACACTGTTGAAAATAAGTTTGGGGGAGGTTTGTGCTTATTTTTGCATCATTTGCATATCATTTGCATAAGCACAAAACATTTTTGAAAACTATAAAAATTTCAAAATTTTCAAAAAGATAAAAATATTTTTTGTACATAAATAAGATAATAAAAGTTTAGATAGTGAAAAATTACATCCATGAGATTAGAAAAAATTTAAGAAAACTAAGAAAATTAGAAGTTTTCTTATACGAACTAGTAATAAGTAGTTATGAGCCGTTGTCCCAAGGGTTAGTAAGATGAAGGAAGTCACTAATCTGAGGATAAAAATAAGTCTGAAAAATAGTTTCTATTCTGGAAGCCAAACATTTTGAACGTTGATACCCTGCTATTCGCACTTACACACGTCTTAAAGCCTGGGATAGTAGAAGATACCTTGAAATGCTCTTGTCTTAAAGCCGATGTATGAAGGAAATAAAAAAAAAGTGAATAAAAAAAAATATATATAAAGTGGTGAGAAAAATGAACACTGGTTTTGTTATCACCGAGGGTAATAAAAAAAATATATAGCGAGGGTGCTTCTTCACCTGGTGCCCTAAGGCCAACTGGTCTGGGAGTCACTACTATGCCTGAGGTGGTGCAAGACGAGGAAAATACACCAAATAAGAAAGCACATGAGTAATCGGTCGGTTAGTACCTCAAGAAGTATTAACGGTCGCATGAAAGTGTGTGAGCAAATTCATATAAATATTCATTAATTAAAAAGTACTGAGGCTGATGGGCAAGAGTATGATAGCTTGAATTGAATTCTCCGGGTGTAGGGATGTCCTTTACACACACGCAGGGTTATATGATCGATATTTGGAAGAAAGATAGGAATGAAAAATAAGACGATGTTTTATTGAGGGAGGACGTGATTTCTAACATCTTTTCATGACCATTAAGATAGGGCTCATGACAACCGAAAAGCTAGCTTAGTTGGAAACCCTAATTTTCAAAGTTTTTCTTTTACAATTCTTGTCTTTAAATGAAATATTCATGATCTTCCTTTTATTATTGGATTTTGTGGGTGCAATCCGCTGAAAACCCTCAGGAGACAACACTCCTCCTACTAGGGACACCTAGAGGTTTAAAGGCTTGTTGCACGTGCTCAGTGCAATCGTGTTGCCTACGAAAGTGTGCTAGTTAGTTTTTCTCTTTCTTTATTTTCTCCTTCTCTTTTTAATAAAACATTCGCTCGAGACGATCGAAATTAAGTTTGGGGGTATTTGATCAGTCGAAAATAATGTATTTTTAACACGGTAATTTCCCTATCATTTTCACTCATTTAGAAGTGTTCTGTATTCATATTTCACATATTAGCAAATCGGTCGTAAAATATCAGATTGCATGTGTTAGACTCTAAAACCGGCACTATAAAGGAAATTGACTGCATTTCATGGCATCGCATCATCTCTATATTGCGCAACACTTGTCTTGAGAAATTGTGCAGGAAAATCCGGAAGAAAAGCCAAAATTGTCATTTTGCTGATCAAACATTACACCAACTCCAAGTTTTGAGATCTGGTAGCAATCCACAGGGAGAAATACAATTCAACATATCAAAGAAAGGCCCACAACTCAAGCCCAACAAGCACCAGAGAGCCCGAGCCCCAACTCTTCAAAAGCGCCGCGGAACCGCGGCGGGAGCCGGCTTGCGCCGCGGTTCCGCGGCGGTTTGGTCAGATCAGCAAATTATTTTTAGTGCAAAATTCATATCTCAAGGCCTACAGCTCAGAAAGATATGTCAAATTCCAGAATTCTCGCGAAGCTACTGCCAGATCAGCAAAGATCATTAAGCAAAGCTAATCCTAATTAAGCTCCTAACTAACCTCTTCTAGAAGCTCCCTCCTAACTAATCACATCTAGAAGCTTCTCCTCTAACTAACTTTTGGAGGGAAATTCAAATTTCATCCAACAAATTTTTGGAGGGAAATTCAAATTTCATCTAACAAACTTTTGGAGGGAAACTTAAAATTCAAATCCTAGATCTAGGGTTTTGATGGCTATAAATAGGAACCTAGATCTAAGGGTTGCGGAGGGTTGATGAGTTCATCATTAGTTAGTCTTCTCTCATCATTCTAATTCTTCATCTTCTTCCACAAGTCTAGTGACAAGGCTTGTGCGAAACCCTAACCCTAATTCCACTCCAAATTCAAGATCTTGAGTACCAATCAAGCAAGAAGGCTTCAACCTTTTAGGAGCCGAGCCGATCTTCAATCGGGCAAGTGATCCAAGCCGATCCGCGACTCAAGGAGACGAGCGAAGCCAAAATCGACGATCGAGTTCTTCCTCTTGTAGTTCTTGAGCGAATGTAATGAAATTGTTGATATAAATAAAAGGTGAAATTCTTTAATCTTGTTTTCTTTAAATTCTTGCATCATGATTAGATCTCAATTTGTGATTGTGGTTCTTGTTGTGATGTTTGAGTAAAACTCCGCTCGTTAAGGAGTCGAGACGATTATAGAATGATGATGTAATAAATCTTGATACGATTCTTGAGTCCTACGAGCTTTGTAAACCCTAGCAAGTTCAAGAATCGATGACCTAGTTTCGTTGCGATGCTTTCTTGATTGTGATCGCTCGAAATTAGGGATCTACGATCGTTTCTTGAATTTACTAGAGGCTAGAATGTGAATGATATCGACGAAAGAATAAGGGATAAGATGAAACCCTAGTTTCATAAGAAATCCCTAATTCTCGATCGATCATCATCGATCTAGTATCAATCCATCAAAGGATAAGAATACGTAATTGTAAGATTACATCATATCTATAGATCCGATCGATTCCTACGAGCCTCATTTCGATTCTTGATATTTGGTTGGAAAAATCAACAAATTACCACGTCTTGATTTTTAATGCTTTCTTAGATCTAGATTTTTCTCTTTCTTGAAATGCAATTACAAATCTTGAATTGTTTCTTTTCTTTTCTTTAAAATTTCAATTCATCTAATTCGAAAGACGAACTATTACACTGTCCCTGTGGACGATCCGCACTCACTTACAATCTACATCCGACACCGTAGTTGATTGCGGTCAAATAATTTTTGGTTGTGATTTCTTTACAATTTCCTAATTACACAAACAAGAATTTCTTAACAATCAGCGTTCGTTCGCGGTCCAGCAGGATGCAGACGCAACGTCAACAAAAGGCCCCATGGTCGAAACAAAGCGGAGTGACGGCAAAATCCCAGCTCCACCGCAGCATTCGTCTCGTTACAGTAGACACAATGTCAGCAACGGCGTTCTTTCGCAGTCCAGCAGGATGCAGACGCAACGTCAACAAAAGACCTCATGGTCGAAACAAAGCGGAGTGACGGCAAAATCTCAGCTCCACTGCAGCATTCGTCTCGTTATAGTAGACGCAATGTCAACAACGACGTTCCTTCGCAGTCCAGAAGGATGCAGATGCAACGTCAACGAAAGACCCCATGGTCAGCAAAGCGGAGTGACGGCAAAATCCCGGCTCCACCTCAGCATTCGTTACACCAGACGCAATGTCAACAACGGCGTTCCTTCGCAGTCCAGCAGGATACAGATGCAATGTCAAAAAAAGACCTCACGGTCAAAACAAAACGAAGCGAAGGCCAAATTCCTAGCTTCAGGGTCTTGACGGTAAATCATATAAAACCTGAAAGACTATCGGAAATCATCCCACACCAGCATGGAGTGATCGCCACCTCGACGTTCGTCTCGATACAACAGACGAGATGTCGCCACAGCATTCTTCCTCCAACAAGATTCAGACACGGCAAAGCAAACGAAGCGAAGGCCAAATTCCTAGCTTCAGGGTCTTGACGGCAACTCATATAAAACCTGAAAGACTACCGGAGATCATCCCACACCAGTATGGAGTGATCGCCACCTCGACGTTCGTCTCGATACAGCAGACGAGATGTCACCTCAGCGTTCTTCCCCCAGCAGGATTCAGACACAACAATCAAACAACGAAGCAAAGGCCAAATTCCTAACTTCAGGGTCTTAACGGTAACTCATATAAAACCTGAAAGACTTCCGGAGATCTTTGTTTCCCCCAATCAGAGCAAAGCTCTGTTTAAATTTCAAAAATTCAAAAATTGAAGCAACGCTTCAAATTTCTTGCGCTGCGTGCAATGCGCCACGTGTCAAAAGTTGATACGTCAGCGCAGCGCCCAAGGAAGCACAGCCAATCAGAGCAAGGCTCTATTTAAAATAAAATTAAAGGAAGCAACGCTTCAGATGCGCTGCGCGACACGTGTCAGCGCAGTTGCGCTGCGCTCTGCGCTGCGCGACACGTGTCAGCGCAGTAGCGCTGCGCTCTGCGTGTCAGGCACAGATGCGTTTGCGCCAAACAGAATTAAAATTCCAGTAAGATATTTCTGTTCTTGTTAAAACAAGAAGATTGTCTTCTGTAAAACAGAAGCCCTTGGATCAAAGATCCAACGATGGGGAAAAATCCCCAAATCACTCAGAGAATGATCTCTTTAACAAATTTAACAAATTAATGGGCACTATATAAAGGCCCCTAGACCCCAATTCAAAACACAACAACACAGAGAGACAAAAACAGAAACAAAGAGAGAACACCTCTAAAGAATTTTGAGAAGAATTCAGAAAGGAAAAAGAAGGTAAAACCTTTATAAAAAAGAAGAATTTCTTCTGAATAGATCATTGATCTAAGAACAAGATCAAGGATCTTCAATAAAAAATATAATAAATGACAAAGGCATTGCCTTTTTTATGAACCATTAGTTCTGGAATCTTAAAGATTCTTTTTTTGAATCCAAAATTGGATTAAGATATAAGAACAGTGCCTTGCACTTGTAAGTCTGCACTATTGCGCTCCTGGGTTGGCGTAAACCACCAGAGAGCGCCACGTGTCAACTCCAAGACCACTTGCGCTATGCGCTTTTAAAATAGAGCATTGCTCTCTGAAATTGGCGCAACTCACCAGAGCGCGCCACGTGTCAGCAGCGCAACAGCGCAGCGCACTGCGCTTGCGCTCACCAAAGTGTGACATGTGTCACCTCCACATGCGCTTGCGCTCAATAATTGGCGCAAAGCGCCTGACAGGCCACATGGCCACTGTCAGTTTAATTAATGCACTGCATTATTTACAGAAGGGCCAAGCCCAATTAAAAAGGGCCTAACAGGCCTAATAAAATGCAATGCAGAAACAGATGCTGCGCATCATTTAAAAGAGACAGAGCCCAAATCAAAAAGGCCTAGCAGGCCAAAAGAAAATGCAGTGCATTATTAAACAGGGGCAAAGCCTTAGCACAGGCCTAATAGGCCAAAGATAAAGACGTTGAATATTCTCAACTGGACTTAGCCCAATCATGGCCGTAAGTCCTCAAATTAAATTAACTGAGCAAGACTGCTCTCTTAAATCAATTTACATCCGGTTCAAGGGTACATCTATGAACTCCTCTGACACTTATCATTGTAATCCTTCAACGACGTCAGAGAGGTGACGTGTCCCGATAACCACATATTGATATGGACTGTGGGGTCCTTAAACCCATGGACTTATGCGTCCTTAAACTAATGGACTAATGCGTCCTTAAACACACCCATACGGACTGTGGGGTCCTTAAACCCATGGACTTATGCGTCTTAAACTAATGGACTAATGCGTCCTTAAACACATCTATATGGACTATGGGGTCCTTAAACCCATGGACTTAAGCGTCCTTAAACTAACATCCGTCCCTAAAACGGGAACGATGGACCACCATGTCCCTAAACTGGCAATGGACCGCAATGTCCTTAAACTACATATGGACCACTACGTCCCTAAACTGGAACAATAGAGCCCCCAAACGCTCTTTTGTCGGATCTAAACGATCCCGTTTAAGTTGATCTTAGCCTCAAATATGGCTAACGTATCCTTAAACATTCAAACAGACTTTAGTCCCAAATTGGACTATAAGACCCCCAATCAACTTTGGTTCAAGGGTACATCTCCGAACTCCTCTGACACCTGTCGTTGTAATCCTTCAACGTCGTCAAAGAGGTGACGGGTCCCGACGGCCATATATTAAATGGACCACTACGTCCCTAAACTGGAATAATAGAGCCCCTAAATGCTCTTTCCGTTAAGTTGATCTTAGTCTCAAATCAGACTAACGTATCCTTAACGAACGTTTAAGTTGATCTTAGCCTCAATATGGCTAACGTATCCTTAAACTAAAACACTGTTCCCCTCCGAAAGACGGCGCGACAGACGTCTTGCCTGAAATTTGGGGCAGATGCTAATTGGTGCTATCCGTCTACCTCTCCGAAGATGCCAAGTTGATTTATGGCGCCATGTATCGAAGGTTTAAACGGATGCGTCCGATGTAGCAGACTTCGTCAGATTCCCCCTCGCTTGAGGGGTTTTTGATTGTGGGGACGCTCTTCCCTGCAGGCGCAAGCCCCTACAGTTAATTACGCTACCGCATTGCGGTAGCAACTTTCTCCTTCTCCATGTGGTCACTTCGTGTCGTGTGTGTTTGTTTTGTGTTTGGTTGCCCGTGGATTGTATACGGAGACTGAGTTATATCGTCGCCCGTAGGGCGTGGACTAGTTCAAATCCGTATTATCTTAGATTTGGGTTTGGGGGTTTGGGTTTAAGGATACGTTAGTCTCGTTTGAGACTAAGATCAACTTAAACGTTTGTTAAGGATACGTCAGCCTAGTTTTTAGACTAAGATCAACTCAACGGGATCGTTTAGATCCGACAAGAGAGCAATTAAGGGAGCCCTGTTGTTTAGTTTAGTGACATTGCGGTCAATAGGTAGTTTAAGGACATTGCGGTCCAATGTTAGTTTTAAGACATTGCGGTCAAGGTTAAGGACATCATAGTCCGTGGATTTAAGGACTCCACAGTCCAATGTTAGTTTTAAGACATCACGGTCAAGGTTAAGGACATCATAGTCCGTTATTAGTTTTAAGACATCACGGTCAAGGTTAAGGACATCATAGTCCGTGGATTTAAGGACTCCACAGTCCGGCGTTAGTTTTAAGACATCACGGTCAAGGTTAAGGACCTCATAGTCCATGAATTTAAGGACCCCACAGTCCGTATCAATGTATGGTCATCGGGACCCGCCACCTCTTTGAAGACGTTGAGGAATTACAACGCCAAGTATCAAAGGAGTGAAGAGATGTACCCTTGAACCAAGGTAGATTAAATAGTCTTCGGCCCAATTTGGGACCAAGACCAATTAATTATGTTATGAGCCCATTAGCCCAGTTAAGTTTGAATTGAGGACTTATGGCCAGCTTGGGCTAAGTCCAATCATGTTTAGAATATTGGCTTTCTGTTGGTCCATTGAAGGAGAGGCTTTGCCTCTAGAAACTTAGCCAATCGGGCTAAAGTTAGTGTTAAACACTAAAGACCAACAGTGTTGAACACTGGGAGTGAGATTGACAAGTTAGTGTTTAACACTAAAAGATAGTTAGTGTTAAACACTAGCAACAGGGCTTTCAAATTAGTGCTTATACACTAAAGCAAATCAGTGTTAAACACTGGCAATGGAGATTTCAAATTAGTGTTTAACACTAAGGCAGATCAGTGTTAAACACTGGAAACAGGGTCTTCCAAGTTGGTGTTCAACACTAAGAAAGTCAGTGTTAAACACTGTAAATAGAGTTTTCCAAATTAGTGTTTAAACACTAAGAAAATCGGCGTTGAACACTGGATATAGATGTTTCAACTTTAGTGTTAAACACTAAGGCAAGAGGGGTCACGTGGTAGCACGTGAGAGCGCCCTCAATTCATTTTATTCTGCCAAAAGTATTGAATAGTTTGGAGCATCACGTGCTGTCACGTGATGGGCATTTAAATGTTTGTCTGTTAGAGCTTCTGCCAAGGGGTCACGTGGGGCACGTGAGGCGTTGCCTCAAAGCCCTTCTCTGTGGAACTTTTCAGGGGTCACGTGGTAGCACGTGACCCTGCTTCTTTGCATGTTTGTTTATCTTTTTTTTTTAAGAATTAAATTCTTCATAGGGTTAAACCCTAATAATAACTTTAGAGGAATTAAATTCCCACTTTCTTCTGAATAATTATATTCTTAGATAGAGTTATACTCTAGTTTCCTTTCTGTAAGAATTAAATTCCTCAAAGATGTAAAGAACTAAATTCTATCATAAGGTTAAACCCTAATTTCACTTTTTTTTTGAAAGGAATTAAATTCCTGTTATTTTGATAGAATTAAGTTCTTAATTAGGGTTAAACCCTGGTTCTGTCCATTTTGAAGGAATTAAATTCCCATAACATAGTATTGAACCCTAATTTTATCTTAAAGGAATTGAATTCCTATAGTTCTGTGAGAATTAAATTCTCAAACTTCCATTCCCCTTCTATGCTTTGGATCTGCATGGCAGGATCTCAACCCGATGAGAATTAAATTCTTAATTCATAGGGAGATGTGCACTTTGCAGATCCTCTGCTAGAGAAAAAACTAAGTTCTTCTTTTTATATAGGAGTTAAACTCTTTGAGAATTAAATTCTCTTTTTTAAGCCTCTCCCTTCTTAGCTAAGGTTTTCTTTTGCAGAGGATCAAATTCTTCCCAAAATCTCAAGGCTCCATTTCTCTCTGTGTGTATGTCTCTGTATCTTTGTATGTATTCTTCTTGGCTCCTATTTATAGGAGAAAGAAGAAAATCAATCAGTTTTAGTGAATCTTTCATTGAAAGATTTAATTTGTTTATTGAGAGATTTGATTTACATTCATCATTCATCTGGACCTTTGGATTATTAGGTGAATTTTATTCACCATTGGATTTTAAATCCAAAGATATCCCTTTGTTATTTCAGTTAGATTTTAAGGGGAAATCTTTCCAAGTTCAAGATTTTTCCATAAATAGGTGACATTTAATCACCTTTAGATCTTTAATCCAACGGTTCCAAATAATCATTCTCTTTTGGAAAGATTTGAATGCTCTTCAGAATTTAATTCTGTTAAATAAAGAGGCTTTGAAAGCCGGTCACGTGTGGCCACGTGACCCCTGGTCACGTGTAGGCACGTGACCCCTGGAACGGGCCTTTCTTCTCCTTTTGCGCTCTGTTCTCTGGCCGCTGTTCAGCCGTCACGTGCCAACACGTGACCCCTGGTCACGTGTGAGCACGTGACCTGTTTCTGGAGATTTTTTTTTTGATTTAATCAGGGAACGAATGCGTCTTGTGCCGCCGCTTTTAAATGTCACGTGTCAACACGTGACCGCTAGTCACGTGTTAGCACGTGATGCCTCCTCCATAAGTTTTCCTGATTTTAAATCAGGAAATAAATGCCACCACAGCGTTGTTCTCACGTGTCTACACGTGAGTGCAACGCTGTCACTTTGGTGACCGTTGGATCCATCTAGGGAATCGGGGAGATGAAGCATTTCTATCACATCCTATAAATATAGGGGTCATTTCAGAGACGCCTCCACTTTGCTCATCTTCTTCCTTTGAGAACTTTTTCTTTGATAATTTAATTCTCGTCTTCCAGAGCTTAGTTCTCTGCCTTGAAACATTTTCAGAGTTTAACTCTGTTTAAAAAGACTCTTTTCTTCAGGTAATGCTCTTGAATGAACGATGAACTTTCACATTCCTCTGGATTTTAAATCCAAAGCAAGGGTTTTTACCCTTTTTAACAAGAACCCATTCTTTCTTTGAGCTTTTCAACCAAAATATGAAACCATTTAATCTTCAACAGTAGATCTTTTAGGGCTCATATGATCCTTAGGGAGATGATGATGGCGGTTCAAATCCATGGAATTTAATTCCATCCCAAAAATGTTTCTAGGAATTTAATTCCCTTTTCTCATTAAGGAATTTAATTCCTATGAAGAACTCAGTTTCTTCGCATGGAGGCTTCTTAGGGTCTCTTAGCCCTAGGTTGTCCTTCTGTAATTAATGGAGCAGAAGCTTGCAATGATGTCTTCTGTGGGAATTTAATTCCCTTGATCCTGTTTGATTTGTTGTAGAGTCCAAGGTAGATTTGTCTTCTAGGGGATGTGCAGGGCCACTTGAAACCCACTTCCCATTTAATGAGGATATCCCCTTTGTCTTATTACAACTGCTTGGTCTCATTATTAACGAGCCGTCATCCTGATTCTGTAGGGCCCATGTGTTTTGTAGCCAATGGTCCCATAAAAAGAGTCTGTTATCGCTTTCTTCAACTGTCTTCATGTTCATGCATGTATATATATTGCTGCTTTGCTTTTGACAGTTTTCTTTTATTCGGTTTCAGGTGCAATGGCTTCTGTTCCGTGCTTCCCCTTCACTCGTTCGGAGGCCGCTTTTCCCCAATCACCATCTGACAAGGAAGCGATGGTGATGATCCGGGCTCATGACCCGAACTGCACCAGTTTACTTCTATGGGGAACCTGGTACAGTCATATCATCCGAGGTCGCTGGAGTTTCCTCTGCGAAATGCCGACAGAGCTTACTTTCCCGTTCTTGCCGATGGATCCCCCGAGAACGGTTTTCGCTGTGGAGATGCCAATTTGGACTCCAATGGGACGGCTTGAGCCTTCAACAACCGGTATCCCGAACCATCCGATCCCAGCCATAGATATTCTGGGGCGGCGTATTTGTCAGGGTGAGGCCTACCCGTGGGGGAAAATTTATAAGATAGGGCTCACTTCTCGACACCCTACGGGCTACTTTCTCTGGGCTCGCTACATCCTTTCTACCCATCATGCGCGGCTGCAGAAGGTCGGGCTTTACTAGGCGTGGATATTCTGGGGTGGCGTATTTGTCAGGGTGAGGCCCACCCGTGGGGGAAAATTTATAAGATAGGGCTCACTCCTCGACACCCTACGGGCTACCTTCTCTGGGCTCGCTACATCCTTTCTGCCCATCGTGCGTGGCTGCAGAAGGTCGGGCTTTACCAGGCGATATATGCGTCGCTTTTTCACTACCAATCTCCGCATGTCTGGTGGGTTAAGGTGTTCTTGAACCAATGGAATCTCCCCACCAACACTTTTATTCTAGGAGATCGCGAGGTCTCGATCTCTCTGGCAGAATTTTATGAAATCTCGGGATTGCCAATCAGGGGTACACTGTATGAGGAGTTGCTGCCTCTCGACGAGTACGTCTTTGAGCCCGAGCCTGCATCGGTTGATGGCTTGTCTGCCGAGAACGCTGTCCGCCACAAGCGTCCCAGCTTGATCAAGACGCTAGGTATCTTCACCGATTGTTCACCGAATCTGAGGAGCAGGGCGTTACTTTTAAGAGCTTCATTGCCTGCTTCCTTCGCGAGGACGTCCTGTCGAAGACAGCTCCGAAGTTCGCAAACATCAAAGATCCCTTTGGGTTTGGTCCGAAGAAGCTGCCGACCACTGAATCTGATCTACCACAGTACTACATCCCTATTATGTCGCCGATGTCTTTTGAATCCATTGCAGCTCCCGGCATGGATGAGGAGACGTTCTTCGTGGGGTTTGTCTGTGTCTGGCTCAGTTGGTTTGTCATCCCCATGCATTGCCGCTTTATGAGGGCCTCGGTTATCTACCCGGCTCATTGTATCGCTGAGGGGATGCGGTTGGCCATCGGCATCCCGACGTTGGCACATCTTTATCACGGGTTGGGCACTGCAGCTAATACCGCCAGCCCTGGCGTAGATGTGGTAAATTTCTCGCTTCACTACTTTACGTCCTGGATCGAAATGCACGTCTTGGGTGCCTTCGCTATGCATCAAAGGCCCGCATTTTACGACGCTTATACCTTCCCAAGGCTTATGCGATTGGTGGATGCTTCTGCCGCTGACCCGACTCAATTCGGGGCTATTCGGGCGTTGATTTCTCCTCACGCTACTGCTGGCGGGCTGGTTTTTAATGATCGGGTCTTATCTTCTCCCTCAGGTCTAGTTCAACAACTCTGGGACCGATCAAAGGATAACGTACCTTCTTTGAGGCCCCGGGAGGCCGCGCACTTGTATGTAATTAGACCAGGCTATTTGGTATTTCGCCAAGACAGTGCAGCTCTTTTCATGCGGTACAACCCGCATCGCTTCACCCGGCAGCTTGGATATGACCAGGGCGTTCCTTTTGAGGCTTTCATAGTTGCGCCAGTCCCTTCACTCGATGCCGTTCGCGACGCCGCTCACCATTTCGTGAGGTTGAACACCGGCTCCCACTTCATGGTCCCTGAAGCTGAGTACATGCCCCGATGCGTGGGATCGTTCACGGGTTGGTATCTCCATCGAGTCAATCCAATTATTCTTGAGGAAAGAAGGGTGCTTCTTGGTCATGGTGCCCCTACTCAGGTTCCGGCCCCGGGAGCTACGCTGCGACCACGCGTTCCGGTCCGCTTTCCTCTGAGGGATACCGGCACCGCGCTCATTCCGGGGGAGTCGGGAATAGATCTTACTCCAACAGCTGGTATGCCCCTGGGTACTCGGTCGCAGGGTAGACGGTCTCCGGCAACAGCGCCACCTCTCGAGGCAGTACCGCCCCCTGCGGCATCGACAATGGCGGTGTCATCCTCAGTTGTGGTACCGGGTGGGGGTGACAGGGACGAGGTTGTTGAGGGTGTTGAGGGCGACGTGGGTCGCCGTCGCCTTAAGGCTTCGCGGGGAAGGAAGCGGTCGTCCTCGGCGACTGGCTCTGGGTCCAAGCGCCGAAGGGAAGTGGCTACTAACTTGCTCGACTCTTTAACGGAGTCCGAGCCCATTCTTGAAGATGAGCCGTTGGCCTTGCCGGGATCAGATGCTGGACTACTTTTCCCAAGTTCGGCCGCCGAGGAAGCCGCGCAGTTGGCTGAGGCTATAAGACGTTCCAAGGACGCGTCTCAGAATGCCAGAGTTCCGAAGAAGCCTTATCCTGCTGTAATCTTTTACGAAGACCCTTCGTGGATTCGGCGGCGGTTTATCGGCCCTTTGGAGGAATGGGGGGAAAGGGCCCTAAAGCAGGCTGCTTCAGAGGACGCAGCGGACGCGCTTTCTTTATGGACCGGCGGCCACGAGTCTACCCTCGAACCCCGGCGGGCACGCCTCCTTGAGAAGGAGCATCGGCTTGAAGAAGCCATATTGAAGGCTTCCCTGCGCATCGGTACGTTTTTGTTCTTCTTTGTTGCTTTTCAGATTGTTTATGCCTGTGTGCATGTATCCTTATTCTTGTGTGAATTGTGCAGAATCTTCAACGATGGGGGAGGTCCCTACGGGCTTATTGAAGCTAAAGCCTGTCGACATTCCCGATCAAGCATTGCTCGATGTGGAGGGGGCTGATGAGGCTGCTCTTCTTACGATAGAGCCTCCAGTGGCAGTTCCTGATCACGGAGCGCTTGTTCCTTTGAGGGAGGCTCCTTTGGAGGTTGCCGCTCCAACGACTCTTCCCGAAGGCGGCCCAGAGGCCGGGATGGAGGTAATCAGGACTACCCTCCCTTTGTTGGAGTCCGAGGTCATGGCAGAGGCCGTCGAAGCTGCTATCCCCCCGGCTCAGAACGGGAGGAGTGTTGAAGGTAAACTTCTGCATTTTAAATTAGCAATCTCTCTGTGGTCTGAACTCTTTTGTCTTTCCCCAGAATTGCGCGGGCTGGTGACCTCTATTGCTGATTTGTCGCCTCGGCAATCGTTTCAACGCTTATTGGAGATGGCAGCTCCGCAGGCGATCTCCCCTCAGCGCATTGTCCTTTCCTCCGGGCAAGGTTAGCGTCATTCGCCATTTTTTATTATAGCATTGTTGCCATTTTTGCGAAATGACGTTGATGTCTCTTACAGTTTTGGAAGCTGACGACGAGGTTGAGGTCGTCGAAGGGCCAGGGGAACCTTCAGCTCCTACTTGCATAACCGTAGGTAAGTGAAATTTCATTATAGTCTCACTTGTTCTTTTACTTAAGAATTTTATTGACATCTTTCAAATCTGAACAGCCCTGCCAGCCTCCATAGCGTTGGAATCGCGCGTCGTTATACCTCCCGGCCCCTATGCTTTGCGGGCTTCAGAACGCTTGGCCCAATTAAGCCTTGTCTCCTTATCATCTTTGATTGAGGAGCTCCGTGCTGGCAGCGCAACCACAGCTGAAGCGTTCGCCGCCAAAGCTAACGGTTCTCTTCCTTTTCTTGCCAACTACCATAGCGAAGAGGTGGTGCGAGTTTGGGTGGAGTTCTGTCGGCAGGTGGAGGCTTGCTTGCACGCCCTTGAGTGTTCCCGCCTTTCTTCGGAAGCCGTGGCTGCAAAGGCGGAGTTACGGGGGCTGATAGCACGGTGCGTGGCAAACATGACGTCGTGCGAGAAAAGGCTCGGCCGTAAATTCTCGGAGCGGGAGCTAGCTTCTAAAGCGCTGAGCGAGCTTCAATCTAATCTTACCGCCAAGGCCAACAAAGCATATGAACTCTGGCGGGTGCTTCAAGAGTCTATCAAAGAGATGGTGGCTCTCGATAAAGCTGCCACGTTCACTCGCGAAAGGGTCGAGGCCCATAAGGCCACCGAGAAAGAGCTTGAAGGGCGGCTTGCTTCGTATCAGGCCCAGCAGGCTCAGACGGAGGCTCGTCTCCTGGAGATCCTGAATCATGAAGCCGTGACTCAGCAAAAGAATGATGAGCTAGTAAAATTGCTACATCGCCCGCCGGCTTGAAGACTTGTATCTTTTCCTTCCTTTTTGTACATACTCCTGGATGAGAGTATACTCTTTTCGCCTTTTTATGAATTGTACTTTGTATCCATTTTGGCTATGAATAAAAGACATATATTTTCTTCTCAATGATGTGTCTCTTTTTATTGAATGCGCTCTGTGGACAATTTTATCTTGGTCTCTTTGCAAGGCAGCGATGGCTTAGGATTCAGGGTTAAGATCTGCCTCCTAAGACTTTTGAGCTTTATGAGCCATGAGGGTCTCGTAAAGAGTTTTTTCTCCCTACAGGTCGAGAGGATCCCGTAGGTGTGAGTTCTTCTTAAGAACCGTGAGGATTCTTAAGCGGGTTTTCCCCTGGGAGTCGTAAGGATCTCAAAAGAGAGTTTTCTTCCTTACAGGTCGTGAGGACCTGCAAGTGCTGGGTGTGGTCACCCTTATCTGTGTTTCACGGGGTCAGGGGTTGCTTTAGGATACTTCTCAAGGTATCTTAGTTTAAAGACGTCGCGGTCAAGGTTAAGGACATCATAGTCCGTGGATTTAAGGACTCCACAGTCCGATGTTAGTTTTAAGACATCATGGTCAAGATTAAGGACTTCATAGTCCGTGGATTTAAGGACTCCACAGTCCGATGTTAGTTTTAAGACATCACGGTCAAGGTTAAGGACATCATAGTCCGTGGATTTAAAGACTCCACAGTCCGATGTTAGTTTTAAGACATCACGGTCAAGGTTAAGGACTTCATAGTCCGTGGATTTAAGGACTCTACAATCCAATGTTTAGTTTTAAGACATCACGGTCAAGGTTAAGGACATCATAGTCCGTGGATTTAAGGACTCCGCAGTCCCATGTTAGTTTTAAGATATCCCGGTCAAGATTAAGGACTTCATAGTCCGTGGATTTAAGGACTACACAGTCCAATGTGTGGTTGCAGGGACCCGTCACCTCTTTGAAGACGTTGAGGAATTACAACGCCAGGTATCAAAGGAGTGAAGAGATGTACCCTTAAACCAAGGTAGAATCAGTACAGAATCAGGGTGGTTGATCGTTAGTTTTAAGACATTACGGTCGAGGTTAAGGACATCATAGTCCGTGGATTTTAAGGACTCCACAGTCCTGTGTTTGCTCTGGATGCTTCACACGGGTTCACTGCCGTGCTTGGCGAGGACCAGGCTCCGCTCTGGGTGTTTTCCGCGGGGTCAAAGAGTGACATTATCCGCGTTCCATGTGACTAGGAATTTTGCACTAGATGCTTCACACGGGTTCACTGCCATGTTCGGCGAGGACTAGGCTCCGCTCTGGATGCTTTACACGGGTTCACTACCGTACTCTACGAGGACCAGGATCCGCTCTAGACGTTTTCCACGGGGTCAAAGAGTGACATTATCCGCGTTCCACGTGACCAGGAATTTTGCACTAGATGCTTCACACGGGTTCACTGCCGTGTTCAGCGAGGACTAGGCTCCGCTCTGGATGCTTCACACGGGTTTACTGCCGTGCTCTGCGAGGACCAGGATCTGCTCTGGACGTTTTCCGCGGGGTCAACGAGTGACATTATCCGCGTTCCACGTGACCAGGAATTTTGCACTAGATGCTTCACATGGGTTCACTGCCGTGTTCGGCGAGGACTAGGCTCCGCTCTGGATGCTTCACACGGGTTCACTGCCGTGCTCTGCGAGGACCAGGATCCACTCTGGACGTTTTTCATGGGGTCAAAGAGTGACATTATCCGCGTTCCACGTGACCAGGAATTTTGTTGATTGTATCCGTATTCCACGGAATTGGGATTTGACTTTTCGGTGATCAGTATATCGCCGAGCCATGGAACTGGGAGTTGCCGCTGTTCCGTTTCGCTTGAAGTTGTGTCCGTCGTTACGAGACGGGTGTTGAGATGATCTCTAGGTCACTTGCGTCCCGTCAAGATTTGGCTTCTTTATTTGATGAAACCTGGGGGGGGAGTATGATCACTTCTTTGTTTATGCATTTGGATTGTATACAGGGATTGATGTAATATCACCTGTAGGGCATAAATTAAATTTTCTTATTTTATTTCTTTTTCCGCGATGCTCTATCATTTCAGCTTTTATATCGCGAAGGTCGCGATTGCCCAATCATTTCGGCTATTTTTCGCCGTGCCCAATCATTTCGGCTATTTGTTTCATTTTTACTCGCTGCTTTTTATTGCGAGTTGCCCCATCATTTCGGCTATTTTGCGTGCATACATTTTTACTTGCTGTTTTTTATTGCAAGTTGCTCCATCATTTCGGCTATTTCGTATGCACGTGTGGCCTACTGGCTTTTCGCCATAAACCTGAAATTAGACACCAATTTTGGCATCAGCACCGCTACAACTGGGATATTGCCAGGAGCGAATCATCATTTGCCTCTGTCGATGTCGAACAAAGGTGGCTTAGCGAACAGGGTTAGGGTCCTGTCGACTAAGGCTTTTGACTTCATGAGCCGTAAGGGTCTCACAAAGGTATTTCTCCCTACAAGTCGTGAGGATCTTGCAGGCGTATTTTCTCCTTAGGAATCGTGAAGATTCCTAAGTGTATGTTTCTCTGTAAGTCGTAAGGATCCTACAAGAGGGTTTTCTCCTCCTAAGTCGAAAGGACTTGCAAGGGCTGTCCACCATATAGATATATCCCTAGTCATGGGTGGGACCTTGCTGGGGAAATGTTTATTCGCGCCCGTGGATTGTATACAAGGGTTGAGCCACTTGTAGGGCAATATCGAAGGTTGTGGGGGTTGCTTAAGCACAGGTTTAGGTCTCTATAACTTAAGACTTTCAAATCTTATGAGCCGTGAGGGTCCCATAAGAGAGTTCTCCTTACGAGTCGTGAGGATCTCGCAAGTGTATTTTCTCCTTAGGAATTGTGGGGATCCCTAAGTGTGTTTCTCCCTTGTGAGTCGTAAGGATCTCACGCGGGTGGTTTCTCCTTACAAGGTCGTGAGGACCCTGCAAGTGTCCTTTAACGAGGTTGCGCCCTTTCGGGTTTTGTTCAGTCAAACACACTCCCCTTTTTACCCCTTCCCCCTTCTTCTCTTCTTATAATGGGTGACCCAAACAGACGATCTCTTGCCGAGCTTTGCTGTCCACAACCAGATATCTCTTGTTTTCGTAATCCCTTCGGTATACCGTCCGGCTCTTCCATGTCCTTAAGAGATCATATAGAACAAGCAGGAAGAAACAGTTGGCCACCTCAGTCTAGGTCTTATCAACCGTATCCTAATCCTACACCTGTTTCAGTTCATACCCAGAGTGAGGAAGCCCCTAGACGAATGTCCATTGCTGAGCACATAGCTAGGTCTAGAGGCCAAAGTTTCAACCTGGACCAATATCAACCATCACCACTACTGTCCGGAGAGGAGTTTGATATGCGGTTTGTAGCATATAAGATGTCTGTTGAAAATAGCCAATCAACCAACCCATATCAATATTCTTCTTATCATAATATTGATCCTACTCCTACCCAAATTCCACAACCATTCTATTCCTATCAATCGAGTCCGACTTTTCCACCTACTCTAGACAGTTCTTCTAATCAGTTATTTGGGAGTTTTAATTATCCACAGGAATTTCAATCTTATACTGAAACCCCTTATCAACCCAAGACTAGTCTGGAGCAGACATTAGAAAAATTTATGGAACTGTCGAACCAAATTATGAAGGATTTGGGTAGTAAGACAGAACTGTACACCCTTCCTAATCAAACCTCCTGTTTCCAAACTGAAATCCACAACTCCAGTTTCATAGATTCATCAAGTACACCAAATAGAATGACTGATAAGTTGTGTGACTTTGTAGTGTTTGATTTACCCGACTGTGAAGGGTCCATTTCAAGTGAAACCATACCCAACCCTTGTGATCTCTACACCTCCACTCTTGAATCAAAACTAATTGAAAACCATATTTTTGATGAGGAGTTTGAGAATTTTAACCTTCACTTGAATGAGGTGATTGACGTTGGGGATATATTGATTGATGAACCCGAAATTTTGGATGATTTTGTCCCACCAATTCATCAAATCCTTTCACTTCCTTATGGTCATCATCTTGAGCCTTTAATTCTTCCCGAACCCCAAATATGTCTTGAAGTTGATGATAATGGTATACCCGAACATCAGACCGAAATACAGCCTCCATCTTCCACATCTGGTTCAGCAACACTCGACATACCAATTTGTTTACCCATTTCACCTTCTACTTTCTCCGGTTCTTCTTCTGTTCCTATAGTTTCTGTGAGTTTTGATGAATCACAGTCTGTTAATTCAAGTTCAATAATACCAGAAATTCAACTTGATTTGGATATTTTTGAAAATGAGGTAAATAAGTTTTTCGAGTCCTCTACCTCAATGATTTTTGATGAATCAAGTTGGATAAATTCTGGCACAAAACTTTTTGACAGCAAAATGTTCGATCACACGATTGATAAAAGTTTTGAAGAACTTTTTGCTGACGAACTTGAATTTTTAAACAATACGGATTTTGTGATTAATCAATCTCCACCTATAGAGGTTGAACCGTCACCATTCCTTCTTCCTAATCATTCACATTTATCCTCATTCTTTCTTTTCTCTAATTTCAAACCCTTTCCAGACCACCACTTATCCCTTCCCCATTTTTTCTTGACTCAATACAACACATTCTTCCACCAACCTATACGCTATACTGATAAAATCTTTGAATGGTTGGTGTTAACTTTTGGTCTTTGTAAAGTCTTATTTTGACCAAATGACTCACCCCCTCTTAAAATGCTTCACATTGTCTAACTCATGTTTGAGGGGGGGGTATATTTTTGGCTCTTGATCATAACTTTTGTCCTCAAATTTGTGAGCTAAAAATAAGTTTGGGGGAGCATTTTCACTTTCATATATTTTTGCCCCCATTAATAATGTCCTCCCAAGCTTACAGGTTTTGATGATCCAGCAGATAGTGTAGGGTTCCTAGGCACCCTAGTGAGGTCTCACAAGGCATCAACCATGCCAATTTCTAAAATTAACGGTGCCGAGAAACCCGACTACGGATCGTTGGCTAGAATTCTAGGCGAAAAACAATCTAGTTAACAACTTAACTAATGGGATATCGGAAATACAACCTTTGTAGATCCGGTGCTCCACCTCCATAGCTCCGCAACGAAGTCCCCTCGCTGTCCAAATGAGTTTCCGAGCTCTAGCGTCGGCTTCGTCGGAGAATGGGCAAGCTAGGTCGTCGATGTCCATGCCGAAGATGATCTATGTCGAGGCATCGCTAGATCAAGCTCTCACTTCACCAAGTCATGAAACTTGTGAAGAAAACACACTCTACTACTTGGCAAGAGGTAGAGGATGAAGAAATAGGAAGTGGGTTCAATTTAGAATTGGATTTCTCACTCTTTATCATCAATCACCATTGATGACCTCAAGGTTTTCTTCTTGAGTTCAAGGAAGAAGAAGAAGAAGAATGTTATGATAAGTTCAAATTAAAAAAGAAAAGAATATCAATTCTTATCATAACTTGACCATAGTTAAGTGTAGAGAACTAATCATGGTTTGATGCAATGGTTAGGGTTAAGCTAAAAACAAAAAGGTCATCAAGTCAAAGCAATCATGAAGCTTCATGAATGTTCAAAAGAAATGCCACCATTTTATCATTTCATTTCCTTTTTCCAATAAGAAAAAGATAAATGAATAAAATGAATAAGCAAATAGCAAACCCTAACCATTCCATTAACCAAGGTTTAATTCTATACACTTAATTAAAAAGGCATGTATCATCAAACATGATACAAGCATGTGCACAAAATCATATCGCATATGCAATGCGCACACCCGAGCGAGAAAATCCATTTAAAGTGAACCGAAACTAGTTAATGCAAAGTAATATATCAAATATATAATTATGCATTAAATCATTAAATCAACACTTGATTTAACGATCCGGTCATATCGCATATAACCGACTAGTATCATTAGTAACAACTTATCGAATCAACACTTGATCCGATAACCCGGCTATATCGGATATAACCGATCAATGTCACATCGCGAGAATCGAATACAGTATCACATACTGGTATTATTCTCGGTCCCGCACATATCTCATACGCGCTCCTATTTCGTTTTGCTTGAGCCAGGAAACCTCTGTGTAGGACTCTAAAGACTCGTCAATACGCCGGCAGCAGATAATGATCATATCAAGCACCCACAAGCCGCAAGCGGTCTGCTAAACGTAACGGCCACCCGGGTATTGAGCGATCTGAAGATCGACGAGCAAGCCCGCTCACACTCCAGTGAATCCAACCAGTAACACTACCGTACAGTCCGGTCTGATCGTCTGATATGTCGCATATCTCGCCTAGGGATGGTAAACGTCAGACCCCAATAGCTCAATAAGTCGTGTCGATATGAGGTCTATAACAATTCGAGAAACTACTGGTAACACTTACCAGTAAATCTCAGCAACCCTGGCCAGGGATTTCCTGTTATAGCCAATCGAACACAGCGCAACATCAACTCCCTATACCGGGAGAGACGAATCCCCTCCTATCGCTCATTGCCTCCATGTGACTCGGGACTGTACCCAAAAACCACCGTTTTGCACGCCCTCTTGGACGTGGTAAGATGGAAATCAAAGCACAGTGGGAACCACACAAGACTCTATGACGATCTCGGGTCAACAGACTACTCTGTACCAGTGTCACCAGAGAACTGCCATCTGACGTGAGGTATAATACCATCTGGGAGTTCTCGGCGAGTCCGTCCAGTGTACCCAGTCTCTACTGAGCACCCGTATATCATCTCCGATGTCAAACACCAATGGATATGGGATCATCCATCGCCCATCTGTATGGGTCGAGAAGGTACACGCTAGTCTACTCTGGTATATCAATGCCCCATCTCGATACACCCACGACTAGGGACTTTGAAGGATGTACTTATGGACTACCATGTCCCCACTAGTATGATCCGCATCATAGTCCAGGTAGTCAAGTACACATCCTAAGGGTTTTACCAACATGTAACAGAGAGACAATCAGTATACACGTTAAGGTAAAGTTCAACCAGATAGCATACTATCATGTCGAGCAAGAAAGTCCTCCCTATAAATGTCCCAGCATCCACTACAATATACATCCTATGTATAGTAATGGCCTCTAGGGCATACATATAACTAACAATCTCCCACTTGCACTAGGGCCATCTGTAGCAGTGGTTGTAGTATCTCATACTCAACCATCCCATAAAAATCTCTCTCTGGGAACAGGCCTTTGTGAGTGGATCCGCTGCGTTGTCCTCTAAGTCTACTCTCCAAGCCTCGATCTCCTTGGAGATCATCCATCTCCATGATCAGGTGATACTGCCTTAGAATTTGTCTGGATCACTGATGGGACGGGCGTTCCTTGGCATAAGCCACAACTCCATTGTCACACAATGGGAGGAACTAAGTTCATCTCATGAACTATTATACACCCAAACAGCCTCTTTGGTAGCATCTTAAGTAGCGATGTATCCCGCCTTTATCGTCTAGTATGTCACGGTATTTTGCTTGGAACTCTTCCAACATATCGTCCCTTTACTGAGGGTTAAGACAATGCCTGTGACTGACACTCAGTCGTCTTTATCACCCTGGAACCCTTCCAGTGATTTTCCCCAGGATCGATTGATACCATCTCACTACAACTAGTGAGAATCCTAACATCCATTTAGATCTATCTCATAGATCCACAAACCCAGGATTTAGGAGGTATCACTTTGATCCTATATGGAGAATCATTGTGATAAGCGCAGATTGATCGAGCGTAGCATAGGAAACTCTTTCCCTATCAAGAGTATGTCATCCACGTACTCTATGAGGAACACTACCATACTCCCTACTACCTTCTTGTATATACAAGGTTCATCTACCATTTTGATGAAGTCAAACTCTTTGACTACCACATCAAAACAGATGTTCCAACTCCGCGATGCCTGCTTTATCCTATAAAGCATCTTGCACACGTTTCCGCTGCTCCCACTGTCTACGAAGCCCTCTGGCTGTGTACTTATAGACACTCTCTTCTAAAACATCATTTAGAAAAGCAGTCATGACACCCAACCACCAGATATCGTAGTTATGGTATGTAGCCGTGGCAAGTAGGATCTGGATGGACTTAAGCATAGATCCTTAGAAAAGGTTTCAACATAATCCACACCTGGTCAATGATGCAAACCTTTAACAAGTCTAGCTTTGAAAGTCTCAACCTTTCCATATACACCAAGTAATCTTCTCAAGATATACTTGCTCCTGATGGGGATTTAACCCTTCAGATATAGCAACCAAAGTCCATACTTTGTCGGTGTATAAGGATTCCATCTCAGATCACTAAGCATCCAGCCATTCTTACAGAGTCACACTCCTGATGGCCAGCTCGAAACTAGTTGGGTCATCATCTCATGATGCAGTCCTCGCTCCCACTGTCATAGAGAAACAGAAGTATCTCTCAGGTGTGTGAGGAACCCTACTAGATCGGCGGAGAGGCTGAGGTTCGTTGGAATCTACTGAATCCTTTGGTTCTATCAAATCATCAGCTGCAGTCTGTATAGCTGGAACATTTCCAGTTCTACATAACTGACTTTGCCTCGAGCTTGTCCGGATTTTGCTTTTCAGACATAGGCCGGACAACCCCAAATCTTAACTAGCTTAAGACATGGGCTCTTCCCATTCCATATCACATATGAAGTGGTAAGCAACTGATTTGATTTGAACCTTATTCAATAGGTATGCAACTTCATAAGTGCATAACTCCCTAAAGGAAAAAGGTAACTCAGTAGTACTCATCATAGAGCACACCTTATCATATAGGGTGTGATTGCTCCGCCCCGATATACCATCGTGCTATGGTGTATACGGAGGAGTAATGCTGAGAGAGAATCTCATTCTCCTTTAGAATAATCCAGGATTTCCGTGCTCAAGTATTCTCCTTCTCGATCTCATCAAAGGACATAATACTTATACCCGTATTGGTTCTCTACTTCTAACTTATATTCTGTGAATATCTCAAAAGGTTCGAACTTATGTTTCAACAAGAACATATGTCTGAATCTCGAGAGATCATCAGAGAACGTAATGAAGTACAAAGAACCAGTCCTGGCATATGTAGACAGGGGACCTTACATACATCAACATGTATCATCCCAAGAGTTTACTAACTCTTTCTCTGTTTCCAATAAACAGAGCTATGGTCATCTTATCTCTATGACATGACTCGCAAGTTTCATAAGATGTAAATTCAAACTGATTTAAATATGCATCTACATGTAACTTCAGCTAGTCGGGTCATTGATATGACCTAGTCTACAATGCCTCAAGAAGGATTCGTTCATTTCTGGACTCTTCCTCTTGTGTGTGTTCCGCATACTAAAGAACTGTAGTTTGATTTAGAACATTAATGCTTTTAGATAACGTGCCTGAACCGATCAACTTTTGATATAGGAAATGTTCAAAACATTATCCATCTATATAAAATTATATCCTTTCTTTTCTAACAAAGAGAGTGATATGATTTGGTATATCAGGTTCGATATCTAATAACATTCGTTCAGAATCAATGTATTGGTAATACAGGGTGACAGTGACCGACAGACTTGGCTGCAACACTTGCCCCGTTTTCTGCCTCATGAAACTTATCACCCGTTCTCAGTTTTTCTACCCTTTTGTAGCCCTATGTAACAGATTACATATCTGGGATCCTGATCTGTTATCACATACCCAGGACGTAGAGGATACGGAGAAACAGTTCTTTGTAATGAACACACCCGAAGATGATGCATCAGCATGCACTCTCTTCGTTTGGGCGGCACGGGAAATCTGGTATTCCCCAAATTCCTGCTCGGTCTTATAACAATTATAAGTTGGAGCGGGACCAACGTTCCCCAGCTCAGTATAACAAGCGGGTTCGGTCAATATTCTGTATTATTATCTAGATTAAGGCGTGATATGGTCGCTACCTGGAGAGAGAGAAGAAAACACTCAGCGTGCGCTCTGGCAAGAATAGATTGGTTATTATTTTATCTAATCAGGATGGCTCCCACTGCTTTTTATCAAATCTTCCTTCAAACCCTAAAAGGAAAGACTAGCCGGGATTAATTACACACTACAAGTTCGCCAATCTTTCAGCCAGGCCAGTGTCGGTACTTTGAGGGAGGTCCCCCGTGCTTTCGCACGAACCTAATTACTGTAAACCTCGTTTTCCCAGAGGCGTAACCCCGTTGACACCTTTCTAGACACCTACTTGATCGGCTAATTATAATATGTAAAACTCTCCCAGGAGTAACTCTTACTCGCAGCGGGTATCGGGATCCAACTATCTCATAGAAGGTATGCAATCTCATTGCAAATTTCAACACTTGAAATTCCCGATAATATTTTGCCCCCAGCGTCCTATGACCTTGACGCAGGCCAACAAACCATAGTCCGCTAGTCAAGTTCAACCCGTCATTTCCTGATTGAATTAAACCCACCCGCACGACCCTTGACGCAGGCCAACAAAGTCGCACGACTACCCTAATCCAATCACATCATATGCTTATGCAGATAAGCACCAGTTAGCTACCGCACACTACGCCTTGACGCAGGCCAACAAACGTAGCACGAATACTAACTACTACTTATCTGAAATGACGGAGGGCTACGACAGGTTTTTCTGAAAACCTATTGCGTAATGAACTTGATATCGTTGTAGGATCGAATGAATTTTGAAATGGAGTGTTTTTGAGGCTTTTCTAGTTTTGCTAAAGGAGTCACTCCCGGTGAAGGGATCGTCGGTCCTTTCCTCGTCGAATGAGGTGCGGGATATATCATATATATCACTGTGCAAAGCAAAAACTCTTAAAAGCAATCAAAAGACAAACCGAGTGTGTAGCATCTGCCAGTTATTGCTAAAGGAGTCACTCCCGGTGAAGGGATCTCGGTACTTTCCTCATCGAATAAGGTGCAGGATATATCATATATACCGCTGTGCAAAGCAAGAACTGTAGCTACCTGTTTTATTTTGAAATTCGATTCTACAACATCTTAGGTTTCTTTTATTTCATTAATCACATTAATGAAGTCCCATCTTTTATGTACCTAAACATCACAGATAGATATGACGTACACTTATGCCATCCGCATTCGCCTCGATGTCCCCTCGTGCACCGTTAGGTTAGGTAACTAACGGCAGAGCGGGGCAGGGCTAGCGCGGGTGTAAAACATAAGTAACGTCTATATAATATATCATATATACTATATCCATCACAGAAACATCACATGATCACATCACAGATATCGCAGCAGAAGAATCATATGAAATATTGGATATACTAGGACGTCCGTGTTTTCAATACGAGCCAGTATAAAACACGGATTCCACGGTCGTGATGAATAGCCAAACCCACACCCCTAGACCCCTACGAGAGCGGCAAGCAACCCTACCAATTCTAGGGTTAGGAGACCCGGACTCGACTCCTCGAGTTGGTCTCCCACTGGACCCCAGAACCCGGTTACTTGTGCTCCCCTCCTTGGGTCTATCCTAGTGCGGAAAAGTAAATAATATACAAACGGTGACAACTTCCGCAACCTGGAAGTGCCCCAATTAAAAGAATATTACATACAAGTTTTTTACATGAATGAAAATGAAAACACTCATCTCACATAAAAACCCCCGGCTATTCAAACACGACGATCCAATATAACATATCCAGCAACACATAACATCACATGTCATCAACGTAAGTAAATATGTCCATCCCAATTGTCGTTGACATATAGCAACGAAACCGGCGATATCACATATTACACTTACGGTCACAGAAAAGAAAGTGTAAAACTACAACAGTTGGAATCCGCAACCTTCTTAGACATCGCATGCCTAAACCAATGAATTACTTAGACATCACATGCCTAACAATTATAAACCCCGCATTTTAGTCTCAAAATCGAAAACACTTTTCAATACCAAGTCGGGCAATTCAACAAGATTCCCGACAATTTGATCGAATGCTCGTCGCAAACTTCAGTAGGCGGCCGTACCCCCGATACCGTCGACGAAGTGCACCAAGGCGGAACACCACTGCCGCGAGCACCCGAACGGATGCTTTCGGCGACGGGGTTCTCCTACAGTCACTTGGTCGGGGCTATGGAGTGAGGCTGTCTATTAAGTTTACCCGGCGAGTATCCGCGTACACTACGTGATTGCGACGGACTTTTGATCACATCAAAATTCCGTGGCAACCGATCAATTGAGACTAAAGTGCTACGTTTATAACATTCATTTAGTTATCTCATAACTTTTTGTGAATTCCAATTATTGTATCCCATTCCGGATAAACAGAAAATGTTAAACTTTCCGATCGAACATTCAAACACCCAAGTTTTCCCGATACTGATCAACACATGAAACAAGTCTAACAACATTCAGTTCGTGCCTCAGTACCAACGGTCCAGCCGTAGAAGGGTCAAGCCAACGCCTCACATGTGGCACGCCGTACTGCCCCAAACCCGAAGGTTCAAAGGGCAGTTCAAGACGGTCACATAATCGAGTTAAGGTTTGTTGTCTTCTAGAGGGACCATCGCGTTACTTGCACTACTTAGAACGTCGTTAAACTATGGAAAAATCCAACACTTGGAAATTTCCCGACAGGGGAAAAATTGGGTATTTATATCCGGTCGAATTTTTTAACATATTCTAAAATTTATCCGGAAAGCCAAATAGACAAAATTTGATATCCCGATCGAAACACCGAATCCCCAAAACAACTGCAGAAAATTCAACTCTTGAAATTTTTTTAAAAATACCCAGAAAATCCAGAATAATTTAATAAGAGTTACTGTGCAAATATACGAGGATGACGTCATCAAGGTGCGGCGGAACCGCCGCATAATGCAGGATTATGCCGCGCTTCCGCCGCGGGATTTACTGTTCATGGGAAAAAAATTGCACCGAAATTCTTATAATTCCCTGCTGAATTTTTTACGCATTTTTAATTTGGAAAAATCCCAGAATTTGGAAAAAGTCCAGAGAGCTATTTTGGGTTCGGATTTGTGTTTCGATCGGACTTCAAAGTCCGTCTAGACTTCGCCTAAGGCTCTAGCTAGGCTCTGATACCACTGTAGGGTTCCTAGGCACCCTAGTGAGGTCTCACAAGGCATCAACCATGCCAATTTCTAAAATTAACGGTGCCGAGAAACCCGACTACGGATCGTTGGCTAGAATTCTAGGCGAAAAACAATCTAGTTAACAACTTAAGTAATGGGATATCGGAAATACAACCTTTGTAGATCCGGTGCTCCACCTCCATAGCTCCGCAACGAAGTCCTCTCGCTGTCCAAATGAGTTTCCGGGCTCTAGCGTCGGCTTCGTCGGAGAATGGGCACGCTAGGTCGTCGATGTCTATGCCGAAGATGATCTACGTCGAGGCATCGCTAGATCAAGCTCTCACTTCACCAAGTCATGAAACTTGTGAAGAAACACACTCTACTACTTGGCAAGAGGTAGAGGATGAAGAAATAGGAAGTGGGTTCAATTTAGAATTGGATTTCTCACTCTTTATCATCAATCACCATTGATGACCTCAAGGTTTTCTTCTTGAGTTCAAGGAAGAAGAAGAAGAAGAATGCTATGATAAGTTCAAATTAAAAAAGAAAAGAATATCAATTCTTATCATAACTTGACCATAGTTAAGTGTAGAGAACTAATCATGGTTTGATGTAATGGTTAGGGTTAAGCTAAAAACAAAAAGGTCATCAAGTCAAAGCAATCATGAAGCTTCATGAACGTTCAAAAGAAATGCCACCATTTTATCATTTCATTTCCTTTTTCCAATAAGAAAAAGATAAATAAATAAATGAATAAAATGAATAAGCAAATAGCAAACCCTAACCATTCCATTAACCAAGGTTTAATTCTATACACTTAATTAAAAAGGCATGTATCATCAAACATGATACAAGCATGTGCACAAAATCATATCGCATATGCAATGCGCACACCCGAGCGAGAAAATCCATTTAAAGTGAACCGAAACTAGTTAATGCAAAGTAATATATCAAATATATAATTATGCATTAAATCATTAAATCAACACTTGATTTAACGATCCGGTCATATCGCATATAACCGACTAGTATCATTAGTAACAACTTATCGAATCAACACTTGATCCGATAACCCGGCTATATCGGATATAACCGATCAATGTCACATCGCGAGAATCGAATACAGTATCACATACTGGTATTATTCTCGGTCCCGCACATATCTCATACGCGCTCCTATTTCGTTTTGCTTGAGCCAGGAAACCTCTGTGTAGGACTCTAAAGACTCGTCAATACGCCGGCAGCAGATGATGATCATATCAAGCACCCACAAGCCGCAAGCGGTCTGCTAAACGTAACGGCCACCCGGGTATTGAGCGATCTGAAGATCGACGAGCAAGCCCGCTCACACTCCAGTGAATCCAACCAGTAACACTACCGTACAGTCCGGTCTGATCGTCTGATATGTCGCATATCTCGCCTAGGGATGGTAAACGTCAGACCCCAATAGCTCAATAAGTCGTGTCGATATGAGGTCTATAACAATTCGAGAAACTACTGGTAACACTTACCAGTAAATCTCAGCAACCCTGGCCAGGGATTTCCTGTTATAGCCAATCGAACACAGCGCAACATCAACTCCCTATACCGGGAGAGACGAATCCCCTCCTATCGCTCATTGCCTCCATGTGACTCGGGACTGTACCCAAAAACCACCGTTTTGCACGCCCTCTTGGACGTGGTAAGATGGAAATCAAAGCACAGTGGGAACCACACAAGACTCTATGACGATCTCGGGTCAACAGACTACTCTGTACCAGTGTCACCAGAGAACTGCCATCTGACGTGAGGTATAATACCATCTGGGAGTTCTCGGCGAGTCCGTCCAGTGTACCCAGTCTCTACTGAGCACCCGTATATCATCTCCGATGTCAAACACCAATGGATATGTGATCATCCATCGCCCATCTGTATGGGTCGAGAAGGTACACGCTAGTCTACTCTGGTATATCGATGCCCTATCTCGATACACCCACGACTAGGGACTTTGAAGGATGTACTTATGGACTACCATGTCCCCACTAGTATGATCCGCATCATAGTCCAGGTAGTCAAGTACACATCCTAAGGGCTTTACCAACATGTAACAGAGAGACAATCAGTATACACGTTAAGGTAAAGTTCAACCAGATAGCATACTATCATGTCGAGCAAGAAAGTCCTCCCTATATATGTCCCAGCATCCACTACAATATACATCCTATGTATAGTAATGGCCTCTAGGGCATACATATAACTAACAGATAGCAACAGTGAGGAGACTGTTGAAAATAAGTTTGGGAGAGGTTTGTGCTTACTTTGCATTATACTATATTTAAGCACAAAATTTTTTTTTGATAATAAAAGAATAGAAAGTGAAAAATTACATCCAAAAGATAGGAATAGTTTAAGAAAACCAAGAAAATTAGAAGTTTTCTTAAACGAACTAGTAATAAGTGGTTTTGAGCTGTTGTCCCAAGGGTTAGTAAGATGAAGGAAGTCACTAATCTGAGGATAAAAATAAGTCTGAAAAATAGTTTCTATTCTGGAAGCCAAACATTTGAATGTTGATACCCTACTATATGCACTTACACACGTCTTGAAACTCGGGATAGTAGAGGATACCTTGAAATGCTCTTGTCTAAAAGCCAAAGTATGAAGGAAATAATAAATGAAGAAAAATATAAAAATGGTGAAAAGAAAAATGAACACTGGTTTTGTTATCGCCAAGGCAGCAATAAAAAAATATAGCAAGGGTGCTTCATCACCTAGTGCCCTAAGGCCAACTGGTCTGGGAGTTACTGCTAAGCCTTAGGTGGTGCAAGACGAGGAAAATATTATCACCTAATCAGCAAGCACATGAGTAATCGGTCGGTTGGTACCTTAAGAAGTATTAACGGTCGCATGAAAATGTGTGAGCAAATCTAAATATTCATCAAATTAAAAAGTACTGAGGCAGATGGACAAGAGTATGATGGCTTGAATTGAATTCTCCGGGTATAGGGATGTTCTTTACACACACGTAGGGGTATATGATCGATATTTGGATGAAAGGTAGGAATGAAGAATTAAGACGATGTTTTATTGAGGGATGAAGTTATTTCTAACATCTTTTCATGACTATTAAGATAGGGCTCATGACAACTGAAAAACTAGTGTAGTTGGAAACTCTAATTTTCAAAGTCTTTTTTTTATGGTTCTTATCTTTATATGTAAATTTCACCATCTATCTTTTATTATAGGATTTTGTGGGTGTAATCCGCTGAAAACCCTCAGGAGACAACACTCCTCCAACTAGGGACATCTAGAGGTTTAACGGCTTGTTGCACGTGCTCAGTGCAATCGTGTTTGCCTACGAAAGTGTGCTTAGTTTTATCCTTTCTTTTTTCTTCTTCTCTTAAATAAACTAATTTGCTCGGGACGATCAAAGATAAGTTTGGGGGTATTTGTTCAGTTGATAAAACTGCACACTTGTTATTACATTTTTCCTACCATTTTCATATTAAAAAGGACTTTATTATAATATATCATACATATGAGGGTTTATGTGTAAAAATACTATTTTCCATGTGTTGATATATTGTAATTAGCATTTGGTAGGAAAATGTATGCAAATAATATTATTGACCAAATCCTAGTAGAACTAAGTCTACTAAATATTATTTGTTAAGTTGTTGTGCAGAATTTGCAGGTCTAAAATCAAGGAAATCAAGTTGTTAAAGTAAACCTGCCTAATTAAGGAGTCAAAACTTGGAGATCAAGTCTGGCAGCAACTACGAGAAGATTTCCAAATTCTGAAGGTACCAGAGATAGCCACATGTCGCAAGGAGAAAGCCACAGAGAAATGATCAATTGATCATGACCCTTGGCCGCGGATCCGCGGCCAAACCCCCCTGTTGGCCGCGGATCCGCGGCAGTATAGAGGAGATAGAGTTGGAGATTTTTGGGGGTGAATCTTTGCTGTTAAACTTCCATATTTGGAAGCAAAGGTTCTGGCTTTGGTAATATAAATAAAGACCGAGAGCCTCTTGGAACATTTATCAAGCCGAAGAGATCACGAAGTCCAAGATGACTCACGCATCCAGGCTGATCATCAACTGTTCGTCTACCTCCTTAGGAAAGATCGAGAAGCAACTAGTTTTGTAATCATTTTCTAAGGAATAAAGTGTAGATTGTTCAAGTTGATTAATAAAGGTAGTTATTTTATTTAATTCTTTTGCATTTTACATTATGTTTTTCCTCTTTGTCTTTTCATCTTCTTCTCCCAACATGCGCGAGTAATTCTCCGCTTGTTAGGGTTCGTAGGATTAGGGTAGGCTAATGGATGATGAACATCCCTAAACCCTTTTTAAGTCCTATAAAGTTTATGAACTTTATCAAAAGAATCATTAACATCCTAATCGGGCGCGCTAACAATTCTTTGTTAGTTCCGACTGCGATTAGAGATTAGATTAATGATTGTTTTGGTAAAGGCTAGATATGAACGGAGTTCCGTGTCGAGATAAGGGTTAAGAGTGGGATTCCTTTTCCCTCCAGAAACCCTAATCTACACGCATCACCGTCGTTCTAGTTTTAAATCTATTAAACGATAAAAAGGGTAACTTTTAATTAATCATCCATAACTACTAAATCCTAACGAACCCTGCAAGCCCTCTTATTATATTAACTACATCCCTAAAATAATCTAGATCTATATATTTTGCATTCTTGCTTAACGTAGATCTAGAAACCATTCACAAAATTCTTATTTCCTCCTCTCTTTTTCAACACATCTGAAGTAAGAGTAAAAGGTTCCACGTTTCCCTGAGGATGACCCGTACTCACCTCGGTCTAGCTACACGCGACACTGTTCTGATTGCGGTTAAACTACAAACACACTCTTTCGTGTCAATCAGGTTTTCACAAACACTCGCCGGTAGCCCTGCCGTTTTTACTCACGGAGCCCTTTCGGGTTTTCATCCGTGCCCATTTTGCTTATGGACATACCGTTTTTATTTATTATTATTATTTTTTTTTATTTATCTATTTATTATTTATTTATTTTTTGTCTCGTCGGCCTAAGGATGCTGCGGTAGTAGTTTAAGGACGTTTCGGTCCGTCATTAGTTTAAGGACGTTTCGGTCCGTCGTTAGTTTAAGGACGTTTCGGTCCAATGTTGAGAGGGCCAGTTACTACTTATAGAGCTTGAGTTTAGGAAGATAGCGAGCGGACATAGTCGTCGTCATCTATCATTGACCTAGGCTGTGGCTCATTAAGCGTAGTATTTCTTTAGGAAGCAGCCGTTTATTGGCCTGAAAGGCCTTTCACCGTGCATATCCATGAGTAGATAGGCTCCACCCTGGTAGACCTTGTCTATGATGTACGGGACTTCGTAGTTCGGCTCGAATTTTCCCCGCTTGGCGCGATTGGGGATCATAGGCCTTTTGACCACTAGCACAAGTTCGCCTTGGCGGAATTCCCTCGGTCGGGTCAATCTTTCGTATGAGCGCGTCATCTTCGCTTTGTAAGCCTCCAGATTTTGTTGCGCTATGAGCCGAGTTTCATCAAGGGCGTCAAGCTCCTCAAGCCGAAGGTGGGCATTTTCTTCATCCGTCAACTCGCAGTGGACTGCCACTCGTAGAGAAGGTAGCTCTATCTCGAGGGGGAGTACTGCTTCCGTACCGAATACCAATGCGTATGGCGTTGTGTTTGTGGCCGTCTTGAACGTAGTTTGATACGCCCAAAGAGTCTCTTGCAGTCTCTCGTGCCAGTCCTTCTTATTTTGGGACACCGTCTTTTTCATGATCTTTGTCAAGGTCTTATTGAAGGCCTCAGCTAGACCGTTAGCTCGCGGATTATAAACCGAGGAATATTTCCAGTCTATATTGTGTTGTTGCGCGAAGCGACTGATCTTGTGGCTTCTGTAAGCTGGCCCGTTATCGGAAATGATCCGTCGCGGAGTTCTATACCGATAAATGACGTGCGTCTTGAAGAAATGGAGGATATTCTCCGTCTTCACTTCCCTCAATGCCACTGCCTCTGCCCATTTGGAGAAGTAATCAGTCGTCGCCAAGATGAAACGATGTCCCCTGGACGATGCTGGTTCGATGGGGCCGACTATGTCAGTTCCCCACATTTCGAATGGCCAGCTAGCCACCATTGGATGGAGTGGATTTGGATGCTGGTGGATAAAGTCCCCATGGATTTGGCATGAGTGGCATTGCTTCGCATATTCGAGGCAGTCCTGAATCATCGTGGGCCAGTAGTAGCCCAACCGCTTGATTTTCAACTTCATCTTTGGGCCTGCTTGGTGAGAACCGCAGAGTCCGTCGTGAACTTCCTGAACGACCCTTTTTGCCTCTTCAGGTCCTAGGCATCTCAGCCACAGAGAGTCAAATGACCTCTTGTACAGAGTATCGTTGACGAAGGCAAAAGACAGAGCTCGTTTTATAAGCTGATGTTTTGAAGACGCATCTTCGGGCGTTCGACGGTATTTGAAGTAGTCTATAAAGACTTCTCTCCAATCCTAGGCCTTTTCCCGGTCTTTTATTTGCAAGGTCATCTGCTCAGTCACTTCCTTTTCTTCGGATGATTCCGGAGATATTTCTGCTGGGGCAAGCACCCGACGGCTCTGTACCACGATTCTTACGTCGTCGAGGTTCTCATCAGCCAGTTCCTTAGCGAGCTTGGCCAACGCGTCTGCTTTGCTGTTTTCTGCGCGCGGTATGCTTTCCAAAGTACAGGAAGGAATTTGAGTGAGCAGTTGTTGTACTTTCTCGCCATACCTCACCAGCTCGGGTTTGCACGTTTGGTAGTCGCCATTTACTTGACTAACGACCAGCTGAGAGTCTCCGTAGATGAAAAGGTTCTCAATACCCATGTCGATGGCGATCTCGAGGCCTGCTATCAAAGCTTCATACTCGGCTTCATTGTTTGTCCTCGGTTCTGTTAAGGAGAAAGCAAAGCGCATTATCCCTTCTTGTGGAGTTACAAAGATGAGTCCTACCCCCGATTTGATTATCGGGGTACTTTGTTTGCGCTTCTTCATGGAAGATGCTCCATCGAAATAAAGCTCCCATCGGGTATCACCACCATTGATCATGTCAAACGCATGTTCGTCTGGCAGATCGCAATTCAGAGGAGAACCAGCAGGTACTGGATGCTCAGCAAGGAAGTCGGCGATGGCTTGGCCTTTCACTGCCTTGAGAGGCTGATAGGTTATCAAGAACTCCATCAAGAGCAGGGCCCATTTAGCGAGTCTCCCTATCAATATGGCCTTTGACATTAGATATTTGAGGGGGTCCACCTTTGATATAAGACGGACTTCATGCGCCAATGCATAGTGCCTGAGTTTTGTTATCGCAAAGATTAACGCCAGGCAATGTTTTTCGATAGGGGAGTAATTGCTTTCTGCCCCCAGAAGAACTCGACTCAAATAGTAGAGTGCTCTCTCCTTCCCTTGGTCATTTTCTTGTGCCCATAATGCGTCTAAGGAATCCTCAAGGGCTGTTGTATAAAGAATAAGGGGCTTTCCCTTGACTGGAGCAGCTAACACCGGCGGGTTCTGCAGGTACTGCTTGATCTCATCCAGCGCGCTCTGGCATTTTGATTCCAGACGAATGGAGTTCCCATCTTCATCAGGTGGCTGTAAGGACGGCACTTGCCTGACAGGTTGGCGATAAACCGTCGGATGTACGCGAGCTTCCCTTGGAGAGACCGCAACTGTTTGAGAGTTCTCGGCGGAGGCATTTCCATGATCGCCTTGATCTTAGATGGATCTACTTCGATACCTCGGTGTCGGATGATGAATCCCAGGAATTTACCCGAGGAAACTCCGAATGCGCATTTGAGGGGATTCATCTTCAAATTGTATTGCCGAAGGCGTTGAAATATGGTCTTCAGATACTCTAAGTGCTCTTCGTATGACATGCTCTTCACTACAAGGTCGTCGATATAGCATTCAACGATTTCATGTATAAGATCATCGAAGATCTTTGTCATGGCCCTCTGATAGGTGGCACCGGCATTCTTTAAACCAAAAGGCATAACTTTGTAGCAGAATATACCCAAAGGAGTCCGGAAAGCGGTGTGCTTCTGGTCTTCGGGATGCATCTTTATCTGATTGTACCCTGATGAACCGTCCATGAAAGAGAAAACTTCATGAGTGGAAGTATTATCTATCATCAGCTCAGTGACCGGCACTGGAAAATCGTCCTTTGGGCAGGCTTTATTGAGATCTCGGAAGTCCACACATATGCGTACTGTCCCATTTTTCTTCATTACCGGGACGATGTTGGCGACCCAGTCAGGATACTGTACCTCCTGGATAAACCCAGAATCGATCAGCTTCTTGACTTCGGCGTTAATGCTCATCTCAAGCTCGAGCCGCATTCTTCTCGGCGCTTGTTTGACTGGCTTGATATCCGGGGATATTGCTAATTTATGCACAGCAATCTCTGGATCTAATCCCGGCATTTCGGAATAGTTCCATGCGAAGCAATCTCTATGCTGTAGAAGCACGTCCTTTAACGCAGCCACCCTTTCTTCAGATAGCAGCTCGCTGACGAATGTCGGTCGCGGGTCATCTGCCGACCCCAACTCAATCTTCTTGAGGTTATCTGCAATAGTATGTATACCATCTTCTAGTTCTTTTGGAGCTGGTGGAAATTCTGAGATCACCTCATTGTCATTGTTTTCGAAGCACCAAGGGAGGTCGTCCCTATCCTCGGGCCCTTCTCTTGATATCGTTATCATATGACAGGTACGAGCTCGCTTCCAAGACCGTCGTGGATCTGGTTCTGCTCTTGTGGCTTTGGGTTTGTGCTTTTGTGGCGGCGTCACCCTCCAGCTGCTGGATAAAGCAAACCTGCCTTTCTGGTACTGGTCTTCCACCCGGTCTTTAAAGGTGAAGCAGTCTTCGATAGGGTGTCCTATGGCTCGGTGATAAGAGCAATAGCCCGGATGAGTGACCTCGTTAGCTTGCTCAGGGTGTTTAGACTCCGGAAGTGTGATCATTCGGTGCTTCATAGCGAGATCGAGTATTTTCTTCGTCTTTTCTTGAGGGAAGGAATACGCTCGACTCATCTTCTTCATGAGGGACAAGTCCGGACTGCGCAATACCCGATCACATGACTCTTTAATCCTGCGTCGTTGCTGTCAGCTCCTTTTTCCGCCTTTTGACTTATTTCTATCTCTGCGTCGGGCCTTTTGCGCAATGGGTCGACAGGGAGGAGCATCTTCGTCTTTTGCAGCCTGTTGAAACAGACGTTGCGTCCTGGCTTTCTCGTAGATGGCCATTTCGCGACTATGGTCGTCTCGAGCTTTTTGACCCGCTTTCCTGATAAGCTTGTCCATTCGTTCTTCAAACGACGAACTCGGCACTTTACTCGCGGGATCCAGTTTTGACGAGGGGTTAGCATCTCCCGACAGGGCGTCCTCTTTCTCATCGAAGTTATATATGGCGTAGCTACTGTGGGCTCGCTCCCGTTTCCCGGATCTCACATATCCAAGCCCGATCATTTCCATTCTCCCGTTAGGCAATTTGCGCTGGGTCCCAGGGACATCCCAAATCCTGTTGTAGAATCGAGCTTGTCGAATAGTCTGTTTTAAGGGTACCCCTTGGCGCTTCAATAGTCTTTTCAACCCGTCTGTGTAGTATCTAGACAAATGGATGGGTTGGAGCCTGTCGAGTGTAGAATCCGCGCCATGCCAGATTTCTTTCTCCGCTCATGTTTCTGTGGATCGGTAGAATAGGATCGCCTTTTCACCCTTTCGCCTGGGAGGGACGTAAAACGCCTACAGGTCTTGCACATTGTAAGCTTCAAGTGCATCAAGGTCGTTGTAGTGTCCCCGCGGCACCATGGTGATTTGCAAACTCTGATCATCGCCAGGGGATGTTTGTATTGACGGCCGACTGGAGAACACGGCATTAACCTCATCTTCCGAGTCACTTCCGAAGATCAACATGGGGGCGGACAGTCCCGGGTTGTTGCATCGAGACGGACCAGCGTAAACTATCTCTTCTTCTTCTTCGGTATCGCTTCCGAAAACAGGGATGGTGGCGGCGGCTTTGTTCTCCGGCTTGCAACACCTTTCTGTATCCTCGAAGTCTGGCAAAAAGTACTTTGCATCTTCGTACTTGCGGACTTCGTTCACGGAGAATGGGTTCAGCTCACCTGTTACGGTATACTCAAAACCATCCTTAAAGTATTTCATACACTGATGCTGTGTAGAAAGGATGATGTTGTACTCGTGTAACCAAGGACGACCGAGCAAGGCGTTGTAGCAGGTCTTGGCGTCAATGACGTGAAACTTGATGTCCGTGACGAGTAGTCCGAAACGTAATGTTAATATCACAGATCCGAGAGTCCGTGATGACTGGGAGTCGAAACCGGAGATGGTAATTTTGTCATGAGCGAGGTGCTGCACGCTCATGCAGATTTCCTTCAACACCCGAACATTAAGGAGATTGACGGAGGATCCATTGTCAACCAGGATTTTGCCTATTTTGATATCGTGGCAATATCCGGAGACGTATAGGGGACGGTTGTGGTCGCATGTCCCAAGGAGAAGGTCTTCGTCACCGAAAGTGATGTCGGCCGTGTGCACTTCTTCCAGTTCATCCTTCATCCTTTCTTCGGCGAGGAAGGCTTGGAATTGTTCGGGCTCTTGTAACGCCTTGATTAATGAATCTCTCGCTTCCTTTGATAATAGGAGGGCGTCGAGAATGCTGAGCTGTGAAGGTAGTTTCCTTAGGTGTGCTAGGATGTTATAGTCTACCTTACCCTTCCTGGGAGGGTCTTTGGCAGTCAACTCTTTCATGACTTGGTCATCTAAGGTGATATTCTCAGTGACCTTCTCCTTTCCCTTATCTTTTCTATTCGCGGGTCCGAGATTCTTTTCCGGGAGCGTGCGATTGCGCAGCTGAATGTTTTCGCAGGCCTCTGGTTCTTCCTCTCTCCCTAAGACGGACTCTTTAAAGAGAGGGCCCAGAGCCATTTCCTCATCAGAGTCGCTCCCAAAGGTGAGAACCTGTGATCCTCCGGCGTTAACGTGCGACAGTTACCGGTAGTTCTTTTGTGCCCGCCGGTAGTTCTTTCCTGCTCCCGACGAGTTCTGCGTTTCATGCATTTAAAATGTTGCCGGTGAGCAACATATCCTTGCCACCATATCTTAAAAGCGTCGCACTCTTCCGTGGGGTGTGAAATCTTCCGATGATATGAGCAATAATTAGGGTGCCTCTCCGCCCCATTGAGCGTGTTTTCTTCCGAGGGTGGTAGCTTCATTCCCATTGACATGGCTTTGGCAAACCTTTTCCTCGTCTTGAATATGTTTTTATCCGCATCGGATGTCTTTTGATCTTGCGGGAGTGCTTCGACTCTTTCGTTTAGTCGCTTACGTTTGGCTCCTTCCAATGCGGCCATCTCAGCTCCCGATCGGCTTTACTTTTCAAACGAATATCATCTAGAAAGGCGTCGATCATTTCATCTGTCGGCCATACAAGTTCTGGCTCAGGGTGTGCCCCCAGTTTCTCAGTGCCAGGAGTTTTTCCATCGTCTGTAAACGAGTGGGAGATCACATGACAACTCGCCACATATCCCTCGGATTCATCCGACGAGCTTTCTTCATCATCTTCCTTCTGAAAGACGTGGTTGAGGAACTCTTGCAGTGTGACGGGAGTCCGCGCCTTTTGATTGTACTCCTCCAGCGCGTCAATCTGTTTCTGCAAATCCGTGAGCTTGTCTCCAGGCTTCATGGGCTTCTTGGATTTCTTCTTCTTTTTCTTTGAATATTTTGACGGTTGGGTGTGAGTACTTGGGCCATCACCACCGCTCTTTGTAGTTGGACGCGGCTTCAGCATCCCTTCGATGATTTGAGGTTCAAGCGGGTTCTTCCATTCGACTGCTGGGCACGCATGAAGATCACTCAACATCCTTTTGGTTTTAGCTGATAGCACGACCTCCCATGGAGCTTTTTCAATAAAGGAACAAGTTGCCCTTGGTGCGTCTGTCTTCTTAGGAGTATGCGGCTGTGGCGGGTTCACCTTCCACTTTTCGGACAGCGCAAACTTTCCCTGGAGGTATTGATCCTCAATCCATCCTTTGAAGACGAAGCAATCCTCAATCGGATGGCTTACCGTTTGATGGTAATGGCAATAATTGGGGTTATTCACCTCAGTGGGTTGTGGCGGTCGCCTTGGGTTTGGCAAGTTGATAAGCCTGTTGCGTACGGCCAGCTCGAATAACCATTTTGTCTTATCCCGTGGGAATGAGTAGGGGCGCTTCATCTTCTCATTATAATACTGGCGTCTTTCTTCCAGTTGATCCGCCAGCTTTGGGGCACTGGGTTGCTACTGAGCATTCGCGACTAAGGTTGCTTTCCCTTTACCCTTGTCACTCCGAGTCTCCGGCTTCGGGGGAGACGGTCTATGACCCATCTGGTCCATCTGGGCCAACTTGTCGATTAAAGCCTGGAACATGGTTGGCTTAAAGAACATCATGAACTGGGAGATAGTTGCATGAGAGTCTAGGGTTCCCACGAACATGCCCACCGCGGGCGCTTCCTCAACGCGTTGTTCGCATTTCGACCACAAATTTCACCAGCGTATAGCGTACTGGACCCACGTTTTGCCAAGTTTCACCCTGGCATTAATTAATGCTGTTATCGGAGTGCGTTCGCTGGCGCTTGCGAATCGCTGAGTGAATAGCAATTCCATTTCAGCGAACGTCTTGATGGAATCATTCGGGATTTCTGAATACCATTCGAACGCTGTTTCTGATAAGCTGCCCACGAACTGGCGAAGCAACAGTTTATCATCACCGCCGGTGTTACCGCAAAGGGCCCTGAACTGAGCAACATGTTGGTGGGGATTGCCTGTCCGCTTTTACACATGGAATTTCGGTATTGTATAACCCGGCAGATATTTGATTTGGTCGTACCAGCTTGGATACGGTCGCCCCGTTTTTACGACATGACCAGCTGCCTCAGTCGCCTGATGAACCCGGATCTGCTGGGCTATATAGTCGTCCAAGTCAGCCTTGGAGATTGTCTCCTCCTTGGCCGTTGAAAGAACTGGTGGTGGATTCGACTTTTCTCCTCTATCATCTTCGAGGACGGTCGGGGGATCTTCAGCGGGAGGATCTTGTTGAATCATCATCCCAACCATGTCTTGAAATAAGTGGGCTATTTGCTTTATATTGGCCGCTTGTTCCGCAGCCTCTTTATCTTTCTTTTCCAATATCCTCCGAAGGAACTCAGCGTCGGTTTCCTGTTCTTGTCGCTGATCTGAGGACGCTTCGGGGCTTTCTTTCGGCCCAGTAAGCGCGGCCATTGCGATCATCATTTCCTAGAGCTTCTGCTGTTGCTCTTGAGCTTTGGTCACTGACCGTGTAAGCGGTCTATGCCCTGTAGATGCGCGACTATCTTCCTTTCCCGACGCAATGTATACAGTATGGACCATCATGCCCCCAGACTTAGGGCGTCTGGGCTCAGCGCCTTTAGCTTTCGTCGCAGGCCCGGGGATCTTCTCTGGCCTCCTCTTTTTATGAGCAGTGGAAGTTGAGGGGGCCGTTGAGGTGGGCACCCAGACAGCTTTTCGTGGCTTAGCGTGATGACTGACTTCCTGTTGGATTTTCAGCTTCTTGTGCTGGCGGGAGAAATTTAGATCGATCACCGAGTCTCGGGTCTGCCGCCAGACTTTATAGATTTTGGAAGACAGCCGTTGAGGAGATTGGGGCTGTTCTGGCTTTATTTCCGCGGCCTTTTTCAGCGGAGGGGGAGACCTCTTTAGCGCCGCGGCAGGAGAATTCCTACGCACCTTATTCAGCATCTCAAAGTTGTTCTTAGTTGGAACAGCAGCATTAATTTCTGTCGTCGGGGCTGGAGGAGTTAGCCCTGAAGGGGAGTTGCCTCCGGCCTTCCTCACTCGGTGCCAGTAGCGATGTCAAGCGTGCCGTGCTGATGGAATCGGCTCGGTGAGGGCGATAGCCTCGTCTTGCCCCCTGTGTAGATGGAGGGTCGCTACTGGTATCAGCCTGTTAAAGACCGATGTCCTTTGGGTAGCAGGAGCGGGAGCTGGAACAGTCAATCTTGTAAAGACCGACTTTTTGGCAGGAGAAGCCGCCTTGATGACTTCAGGAGCAGGACTGGTTATTTTCTTAGGAGCAGCCTTCTCTGGGATTGTAGGCCCCATTGCGGGTCCACAGGAGTTCTGGCCCAGTCTGGAGAAGACCAAGGAGCTGGTGTTGGGCGACCCGTTGAGAGGAGCTGCAGTAGGTTTAAGCCAATCAAAGACCGACTTCTTGGGAGCTTCTGGTGTCAGCACAGGAGCGGTGAAGCTCGTTGGCGGGAGCATGGTCCCGAAAAACAACCCGGTGGTGGCTTGAGTGACCTGTTCCACGGGCATTGTGAACAGCGAAGCAGCTTGGGGCCCGTAGGCTATACCTCCTGGCGAGGCGGAGCGCCGGTTGCAGTTGCAGTTAGAGCATTTCGCACAAGTGGAAGCCATTGATTCTTTACTTTCTGCAATAAGCAAAACGCCAAATCTTAGTACCTTGAAACCCAAGGGCAACCATTAGCGAGCCGTGTTTGGTTCGCGAACACGACACACGAAGTGTGGAGTGGAAAGAGGAAAAGGTCCCATCGGGCGTGCCAGAATCTGTTCCCCTTCGAAAGACGGCGCGACGGACGTCTTGCCTAAAATTCTAGGCAGATGCTAATTGGTGCTATCCGTCTACCTCTCCGAAGATGCCAAGTTGATTTATGGCACCATGTATCGAAGGTTTAAACGGATGCGTCCGATGTAGCAGACTTCGTCAGATTCCCCCTCGCTTGAGGGGTTTTTGATTGTGGGGACGCTCTTCCCTGCAGGCGCAAGCCCCTGCATTTAATTACGCTACCGCATTGCGGTAGCAACTTTCTCCTTCTCCATGTGGTCACTTCGTGTCGTGTGTGTTTGTTTTATCTTTGGTTGCCCGTGGATTGTATACGGAGACTGAGTTATGTCGTCGCCCGTAGGGCGTGGACTATTCCAAATCCGTATTATCTTAGATTTGGGTTTGGGGGTTTGGGTTTAAGGATACGTTAGTCTCGTTTGAGACTAAGATCGACTTAAACGTTTGTTAAGGATACGTCAGCCTAGTTTTTAGACTAAGATCAACTTAACGGGATCGTTTAGATCCGACAAGAGAGCAATTAAGGGAGCCCTGTTGTTTTGTTTAGTGACATTGCGGTCAATAGGTAGTTTAAGGACATTGCGGTCCAATGTTAGTTTTAAGACATTGCGGTCAAGGTTAAGGACATCATAGTCCGTGGATTTAAGGACTCCACAGTCCAATGTTAGTTTTAAGACATCACGGTCAAGGTTAAGGACATCATAGTCCGTTGTTAGTTTTAAGACATCACGGTCAAGGTTAAGGACATCATAGTCCGTGGATTTAAGGACTCCACAGTCCGGCATTAGTTTTAAGACATCACGGTCAAGGTTAAGGACCTCATAGTCCATGAATTTAAGGACCCCATAGTCCGTATCAATGTATGGTCATCAGGACCCGCCACCTCTTTGAAGACGTTGAGGAATTACAACGCCAAGTATCAAAGGAGTGAAGAGATGTACCCTTGAACCAAGGTAGATTAAATAGTCTTCGGCCCAATTTGGGACCAAGACCAATTAATTATGTTATGAGCCCATTAGCCCAGTTAAGTTTGAATTGAGGACTTATGGCCAGCTTGGGCTAAGTCCAATCATGTTTAGAATATTGGCTTTCTGTTGGTCCATTGAAGGAGAGGCTTTGCCTCTAGAAACTTAGCCAATCGGGCTAAAGTTAGTGTTAAACACTAAAGACCAACAGTGTTGAACACTGGGAGTGAGATTGACAAGTTAGTGTTTAACACTAAAAGATAGTTAGTGTTAAACACTAGCAACAGGGCTTTCAAATCAGTGTTAAACACTGGCAATGGAGATTTCAAATTAGTGTTTAACACTAAGGCAGATCAGTGTTAAACACTGGAAACAGGGTCTTCCAAGTTGGTGTTCAACACTAAGAAAGTCAGTGTTAAACACTGTAAATAGAGTTTTCCAAATTAGTGTTTAAACACTAAAAAAATCGGCGTTGAACACTAGATATAGATGTTTCAACTTTAGTGTTAAACACTAAGGCAAGAGGGGTCACGTGGTAGCACGTGAGAGCGCCCTCAATTCATTTTATTCTGCCAAAAGTATTGAATAGTTTGGAGCATCACGTGCTGTCACGTGATGGACATTTAAATGTTTGTCTGTTAGAGCTTCTGCCAAGGGGCCACGTGGGGCACGTGAGGCGTTGCCTCAAAGCCCTTCTCTGTGGAACTTTTCAGGGGTCACGTGGTAGCACGTGACCCTGCTTCTTTGCATGTTTGTTTATCTTTTTTTTTTAAGAATTAAATTCTTCATAGGGTTAAACCCTAATAATAACTTTAGAGGAATTAAATTCACACTTTCTTCTGAAAAATTATATTCTTAGATAGAGTTATACTCTAGTTTCTTTTCTGTAAGAATTAAATTCCTCATAGATGTGAAGAACTAAATTCTATCATAGGGTTAAACCCTAATTTCTCTCTTTTTTTAAAGGAATTAAATTCCTGTTATTTTGATAGAATTAAGTTTTTAATTAGGGTTAAATCCTGGTTCTGTCCATTTTGAAGGAATTAAATTCCCATAACATAGAGTTGAACCCTAATTTTATCTCAAAGGAATTGAATTCCTATAGTTCTGTGAGAATTAAATTCTCAAACTTCCATTCCCCTTTTATGCTTTGGATCTGCATGGCAGGATCTCAACCCGATGAGAATTAAATTCTCAATTCATGGGGAGATGTGCACTTTGCAGATCCTCTGCTAGAGAAAGAACTAAGTTCTTCTTTTTATATAAGAGTTAAACTCTTTGAGAATTAAATTATCTTTTTTAAGCCTCTCCCTTCTTACCTAAGGTTTTCTTTTGCAGAGGATCAAATTCTACCCAAAATCTCAAGGCTCTATTTCTCTCTCTCTGTATGTCTCTGTATCTCTGTATGTATTCTTCTTGGCTCCTATTTATAGGAGAAAGAAGAAAATCAATCAGTTTTAGTGAATCTTTCATTGAAAGATTTGATTTGTTTATTGAGAGATTTGATTTACATTCATCATTCATCTGGACCTTTGGATTATTAGGTGAATTTTATTCACCATTGGATTTTAAATCCAAAGATATCCCTTTGTTATTTCAGTTAGATTTTAAGGGGAAATCTTTCCAAGTTCAAGATTTTTCCATAAATAGGTGACATTTAATCACCTTTAGATCTTTAATCCAATGGTTCCAAATAATCATTCTCTTTTGGAAAGATTTGAATGCTCTTCAGAATTTAATTCTGTTCAATAAAGAGGCTTTGAAAGCCGGTCACGTGTGGCCACGTGACCCCTGGTCACGTGTAGGCACGTGACCCCTGGAACAGGCCTTTCTTTTCCTTTTGCGCTCTGTTCTCTGGCCGCTGCTCAGCCGTCACGTGCCAACACGTGACCCCTGGTCACGTGTGAGCACGCGACCTGTTTCTGGAGCTTTTTTTTATTTAATCAGGGAACGAATGCGTCTTGTGCCGCTGCTTTTAAATGTCACGTGTCAACACGTGACCGCTAGTCACGTGTTAACACGTGATGCCTCCTCCGTAAGTTTTCCTGATTTTAAATCAGGAAACAAACACCAAACCCAAATCTAAGTAAATACGGATTTGGACTAATCCACGTCCTACGGGCGACGGCATAACTTAGTCTCCGTATACAATCCACGGGCATCCACAAACAAAACAAACACACACGACACGAAGTGAAATTCTGGAGAAGGAGAAAGTTGTTACCGCTATGCGGTAGCGTAATTAACTGCAGGGGCTTGCGCCTGCAGGGAAAAGCGTCCCCACAATCAAAAACCTCTCAAGCGAGGGGGAATCTGACGAAGTCTGCTACATCGGCCGCATCCGTCTAAACCTCCGCTAAGAGAAACCATGTTCCCCACAATTTATGGCACCGTGTATCGGTCTAAACCTCCGTCTAAACATCCGTCTAAACCTCCGATACCCGTTTGGAGGGGAACATGGTTTCTCTTAGCGGAGGTTTAGACGGATGCGGCCGATGTAGCAGACTTTGTCAGATTCCCCCTCGCTTGAGGGGTTTTTATTGATTGTGGGGACGCTCTTCCCTACAGGTGCAAGCCCCTGCAGTTAATTACACTACCGCATCGCGGTAACAACTTTCTCCTTCTCCAGAATTTCACTTCGTGTCGTGTGTGTTTGTTTTGTTTATGGTTGCCCGTGGATTGTATACGGAGACTAAGTTAAGCCGTCGTCCGTAGGACGTGGATTAGTCCAAATCCGTATTTACTTAGATTTGGGTTTGGTGTTTTTAGTTTAAGTATGCATTAGTCGCGTTGCGGCTAAGATCAACTTAAACGTTCGTTAAGGATACGATAGTCCTTTTTGAGACTAGGATCAACTTAACGTGATAATCCATTTAATATCTGGCCATCAGAACTCGTCACCTTTCTAACGTCGTTGAAGGATTACAACGACAGATATCAGAGGAGTTCAGAGATGTACCCTTGAACCAAAGTCAATTTGGATTTTTACAGTCCATTTGAATGTTTAAGGATACGTTAGCCGTGTTTGGGGCTAAGATCAACTTAAACGGGATCATTTAGATCCGGAAAAAGAGCATTCGGAGGCTCTATTATTCCAGTTTAGGGACGTAGTGGTCCATCGCCAGTTTAGGGACGTGGTGGTCCACATTCCAGTTTAGGGACGTGGTGGTCCGTATTCCAGTTTAAGAACGTGGTGGTCCGTATTCCAGATTAGGGACGTGGTGGTCCGTATTCCAGTTTAGGGACGTGGTGGTCCGCTATTAGTTTAAGGACGTTTCGGTCCACGAGTTTAAGGACCCCGCAGTCCATATCCATATGTGGTCGTTGGGACCCGTCGCCTCTCTGACGTCGTTGAAGGATTACAACGAGAAGTGTCAGAGGAGTTCGGAGATGTACTCTCGAACCGGAGGTAAATTGATTTGAGAGAGCATTTGTGCTCAGTTCAATTTAATTTAAGGACTTACGGCCAGAATTGGGCTAAGTCCAGTTGAAAATGTTCAACATTTTATTTGCATTTGGCCTGTTAGGCCTTTACTGGGGCTCTGGTCCTGTTTAATAATACATGGCATTTTTGTTTGGTCTATTAGACCTTTATTTGGGCTCTGCCCTTTTATAAATGATGCGCAGCATCTGTTTTTTATTTGGGCTCTGCCCTTTTTAAAGTAATGCATTGCATTTAATTTGGCCTGTTAGGCCATTTTTAATTGGGCTTGGCCCTTCTGTAAATAATGCAGTGCATTAATCATCTGATAGTGGCTTGTCAGGCGCTTTGCGCCAATTATTGAGCGCAAGCGCTTATGATTAGGACACGTGTCCTGCTCTGGTGAGCGCAAGCGCAACAGCGCAGTGCGCTGCGCTGTTGCGCTGCTGACACGTGGCGCTCTCCCAAGAGCGCAACAGCGTAGTTTGGAAGTGCAAAGCACTAAGAATCTCTTAGATTCAAAAACAGGAGTGCAAAGCACTATTTGATTTCTTGATCTAATTTAGATCAAAGAAAAGATAAGTTTTTTCTTGTTTTTTCTTATCTCAAAAAACCAAAGGTTCATAAAAAGTGCAAAGCACTATTTTATTATATATATTTTTTATTTTTATTAAAGATCCTTGATCTTGTTTTTAGATTTATGATCTGTTCATAAGAGAACTTTCTCTTCCTTCTAAAGGTTTTTACCTTTTTGTTCTTGAAGAGTTCTTCAGAGTTCTCTTTCTCTCTTCTCTTTTTTTTTAGAAAATGTTTTTCCCTTTTGAAAAATGTTCCTCCTATTGAATTGAGGCCTAGGGTCCTTTTTATAGTGCCCATAAATTAGTTAAATTTGTTAAAGAGATCTTTCTCTGAGTGATTTGGGGAATTTTCCCCACCGTTGGATCTTTGATCCAAGGGCTTCTGTTTTACAGAAGAAAATATTCTTGTTTTATCAAGAACAGAAAAGATCTCTTAGAATTTTAATTCTGTTTAGCGCGCAAATGCATCTGCGCTGACACGTGTCGCGCGGCTCACAGCGCATCGCAACTGCGCTAGCGCATCTGCGTTGACACGTGTCGCGCGGCGCAAAGCGCAGCGCAACTGCGCTAGCGCATCTGCGCTGACACGTGTCGCGCAACTGAAGAGTTGCTTCCTTTAATTTTACTTAAAATAGAGCTTTGCTCTGATTGGGCGCACTGCCTTGGGTGCTGCGCTGCTGTATCAGCTTTTGACACGTGGCGCATTGCGCCCGGGATTTGAAGCGTTGCTTCAAAATTTGAATTTTGAATTTCCAGCAGAGCTTTGCTCTGATTGGGGGAAACAAATGCCCCCCCACCGTTGCGCTCACGTGGTGCACACGTGAGTGCAGCGGTGGCAAACTCCTGATCGTTGGATCAAAGGGTGAGCTGAAGGGGCGCAAGCGCCTTATAAATAGGACCTTTGGCCCTTAGTAAATGTTTTACCATTTTCAAGAATCTTGAGTTTTCAGAGCCTTGCTCTTGTTTAAGAATTTTAGAGCCTTGCTCTTGCTTTTCCACAAGAACTCCGGAGTTCAGCACTCGAAAACATCTTGGGTATTAATAATAAAACTAAATTAAATTAAATTAAAATTGATTAATAGAGCCTTGCTCTCATAGATCTTTGATCTAAAAGAAATCCTTTTGGGGTTTCACCAAATAGAGCTTTGCTCTCAGGAATCTGTTTCAGGGTTTCTCAACCCATGAACAGAAACTTGCATCTTTGGCAAAACATAGATTCCTTTGATCTAAAAGAACTCTTAAGAGTGTTTCATTGATCTTAGAGTCTGAAGGTAGCATTTTATTCATCATATCGTTTTGTTTAATCAGTCTTTCTGATAATTCTGTCGATCCTCTTTCACAGGAACAATGAACGCCCACATGTATGCTCTCAACGAGATCATCTCTTACGGGGACATCCGCCGACTTGGCCGCTTTCAAAATCGAGAGTTCACAAACGAGGAGTGTGCTGAAATAATGAGTCGTTTCGACGCGTACAATGGTCCACTGCTCCCCTGACGTTCCTCCCTCCTTAAGCTTATCGTGGGAGCCATCTGGGAAGCGCTTCCCCTCTTCTGTTCCGGCGTGTCACTTAGGGCGTTGGATGCTGCTGAGGACAAGGTGCACTCGGTGTACCTGTTGAACTTTATCTCGAAGAGACGGCGGGACAGTCTTATCGATCTCTTGCACGAGGTCTTTCAACAGTCCGCCATACTTGCTGCTTATCGGAGGGTGGAAGACATCAGGGGGACCCTGACGCTTGTGCTCATGAAAGAAAGCATACTAGGATGGTCCGCGAGGCGTGGAAAGTCATAGATAGAGTAGCTTTTGAGTTCCTCAATCCATGCCCTGGGTTCGAGGTTATTCCCTTGTAATAATGTTTTTAGTTTGTTGCTTTTATGATTGTAAGAACTTCTGGTGAAATTAATGAAATTTTTTGTTTTTCCTAGCCTGTCTTATCTTTTGTTCTGAATCTTTTGCATGAATGAATGTGTCTCGAACGCTTGGTCAAATGCAGATCAGATGCTCTTTCCGTCACTCTCTTATCATCAGCATGATGTTACAAATAGCATATAATAGAGTAAGCATCTTGACTTTCTTAAGAAACAGCGATGGCTTAGGCCGCAGGTTCAGATCTGCTGCCTAAGACTTTTCAACTCTATGAGCCGTGAGGGTCTCATAGAGACTTCTCCCTACGGATTGAGAGGATCTCGTAGGTGGGTTTTTTTCCCTTAGGAATCGTAAGGATTCCTAAGTGTGGTTTTTTCTTATAAGTCGTAAGGATCCTATAAGAGAATTTTTCCCTCTTATGAGTCGAGAGGACCCGTAAGCGGTTGTTTCCCTCCTTGTCGAAACTCGACTTTGGAGAGTGAGACCCGTGAATAGTATGCAAGAGACCGTTTTAGATCGATTTGTAGGGTCCCATTGTTCAGGAAGCAAGTTTTTCAGTCCCTGCTGCCTGAGGCTTCATCTTGCAAGTTGAGACGAATCGGGAATTTCCCGCGAAGACATTGGTTTCTCTGCGAGCCGACGCGAATCAGGAGGCTCTCGTCAAGAAGTGTTTGTATCCGTGAGTCGAGGAGTTTGCTAGGGATTATTTGTTTCCCAAGCGCCAAGGATTATTTGTTTCCTTAGGGTTTGAAACGAGTCGAGGACTTCCCACGGAGGCACTGGTGGCTCTGCAAGTCGACGCGGATCAGGAGGCTCTCGTCAAGGAGTGTTTGTATCCGTGAGTCGAGGAGTTTGCTAGGGATTATTTGTTTCCCAAGCGCCAAGGATTATTTGTTTCCTTGGGGTTTGAAACGAGTCGAGGATTTCCCACGGAGGCACTGGTGGCTCTGCGAGTCGACGCGGATCAGGAGGCTCTCGTCAAGGAATGTTTGTATCCGTGAGTCGAGGAGTTTGCTGGGGATTATTTGTTTCCCAAGCGCCAAGGATTATTTATTTCCTTGGGGTTTGAAACGAGTCGAGGATTTCCCACGGAGGCATTGGTGGCTCTGCGAGTCGACGCGGATCAGGAGGCTCTCATCAAGGAGTGTTTGTATCTGTGAGTCGAGGAGTTTGATAGGGATTATTTGTTTCCCAAGCGCCAAGGATTATTTGTTTCCTTGGGGTTTGAAACGAGTCGAGGATTTCCCACGGAGGCACTGGTAGCTCTGCGAGTCGACGCGGATCAGGAGGCTCTCGTCAAGGAGTGTTTGTATCCGTGAGTCGAGGAGTTTGATAGGGATTATTTGTTTCCCAAGCGCCAAGGATTATTTGTTTCCTTGGGGTTTGAAACGAGTCGAGGATTTCCCACGGAGGCACTGGTGGCTCTGCGAGTCGACGCGGATCAGGAGGCTCTCGTCAAGGAGTGTTTGTATCCTTGAGTCGAGGAGTTTGCTAGGGATTATTTGTTTCCCAAGCGCCAAGGATTATTTGTTTCCTTGGGGTTTGAAACGAGTCGAGAATTTCCCACGGAGGCACTGGTGGCTCTGCGAGTCGATGCGGATCAGGAGGCTCTCGTCAAGGAGTGTTTGTATCTGTGAGTCGAGGAGTTTGCTAGGGATTATTTGTTTCCCAAGCGCCGAGGATTATTTGTTTCCTTGGGGGTTGAAAGGAGTCGAGAATTTCCCATGGAGGCACTGGTGGCTCTGCGAGTCGACGCGGATCAGGAGGCTCTCATCAAGGAGTGTTTGTTTCCGTGAGTCGAGGAGTTTTGCTAGGGATTATTTGTTTCCCAAGCGCCAAGGATTATTTGTTTCCTTGGGGTTTGAAACGAGTCGAGGATTTCCCACGGAGGCACTGGTGGCTCTGCGAGTCGACGCGGATCAGGAAGCTCTCGTCAAGGAGTGTTTGTATCCGTGAGTCGAGGAATTTGCTGAAGATACTGGTTTCTTCAGAGTTGAACTGAACCGTCGAGATTTGGCTTCGTCTTCTGGCGGAGCCTGTTGGGAAAGTATCGTTCCCTCTTTGTTTGCACCCTTGGATTGTATACAGGGATCGATGCGATCTTAACTGTAGGGCCAAAGTTTTATCATCATCATTTTTTTATCTCCGCGATGCTCTATCATTTCAGCTTTTATATCGCGAAAGGCGCGATTGCCCAATCATTTCGGCTATTTTTCGCGGTGCCCAATCATTTCGGCTATTTATTTTATTTTTACCCGCTGCTTTTTTATTGCGAGTTGCCCAATCATTTCGGCTATTTTAATTTTTTTTTATTTTTACTCGCTGCTTTTTTTTATTGCGAGTTGCCCAATCATTTCGGCTATTTTATTTTATTTTTTATTTTTACTCGCTGCTTTTTATTGCGAGTTGCCCCATCATTTCGGCTATTTTGCATGCATATATTTTTACTTGCTGCTTTTTATTGCAAGTTGCCCCATCATTTCGGCTATTTCATATGCATGTGCGGCCTACTGGCTTTTTCCCCGTAAACCTGAAATTAAACACCGATTTCGGCATCGGCACCGCTACAACTGGGATATTGCCAGGAGCGAATCATCATCTGCCTCTGTCGATGTCGAACAAGGGTGGCTTAGCGAACAGGGTTAAGGTCCTGTCGACTAAGGCTTTTAACTTCATGAGCCGTAAGGGTTTCACAAAAGTATTTCTCCCTACAAGTCGTGAGGATCTTGTAGGTGTATTTTCTCCTTAGGAATCGTGAGGATTCCTAAGTGTTTGTTCCTCTGTAAGTCGTAAGGATCCTACAGGAAGGTTTTCTCCTTGTAAATCGATAGGATTTACAAGGGTTGTTCACCATGCAAACATATCCCCCAGTCTCGGATGGGACTTAGTTAGGGAAATGTTTATTCGCGCCCTTGGATTGTATACAAGAGCCAGTATTGGACCACTTGTAGGGAAATATCGGAAATTGTGGGGGTTGTTTAACCACAGGTTTAGGTCTCTGTAACTTAAGACTTTCAACTCTTATGAGCCGTGAGGGTCCCTTAAGGGAGTTCTCCTTACGAGTCGTAAGGATCTCGCAAGTGTATTTTCTTCTTAGGAATCGTGGGGATCCCTAAGTGTGCTGCTCCCTTGTGAGTCGTAAGGATCTCACGTGGGTGGTTTCTCCTTATTAGGTCGAGAGGACCCTATAAGTGTCCTTTAACGAGGTTGCGCCCTTTCAGGTTTTCACAAACACTCGCCGGTAGCCCTGCTGTTTTTACTCACGAAGCCCTTTCGGGTTTTCATCCGCGCCCAGTTTGCTTATGGACATACCGTTTTTTTATTCTTCTTTTTATTTTCTTTTTCTTTTTCTTTTTTACGAGATCGCGCCCTTTCGGGTTTTCACGAACACTCGCCGGTAGCCCTGCTATTTTTACTCACGGAACCCTTTCGGGTTTTCATCCGTGCCCTTTTTATTGGACATACCGTTTTTTTTTATTCTTTTTATTTTCTTTTTCTCTTTTTTTTTTCTGAGGTCGCGCCCTTTCGGGTTTTCACGAACACTCGCCGGTAGCCCTGCTGTTTTTACTCACGAAGCCCTTTCGGGTTTTCATCCGTTCCCTTTTTGCTTATGGACATACCGTTTCTATTTTTTTTTATCATCTCGTCAGCCTAAGGATACTGCGGTATTAGTTTAAAGACGTTTCGGTCTGCTATTAGTTTAAGGATATTTCGGTCCGTCATGGAGAAGGCCGTCTACTACTTATAAAGCTTGAGCTTAGGAAGATAGCGAGCAGACATAGTCGTCGTCATCTATCATTGTGTCATGCCCCGAAAGAGCACGTGACTGGCCCTTGAACCATATGAAGTCTATAGGACCCCATCTGATCTAAGTAAGCCAAAAGCCCAGAAATCTAAAATCCTTTTAAAGAGTAAACAAGGAAAACTGGTTTTAAGAAGTAAAGAAATCATGTTTCAAAAATCAATGTTTTTAAATAACTAAGCCGAATATGTATTTTTAAAATGTGTAACCTTTCCTGAAAATTTCGGCAGAGTTTCCTTTGTAAAAACTGGCCCCGAACGGGGTACAACAAGAATAATATATATGAAATGATAAAAGGCATCCCCAAGCGGGAGCTAGCTCTTCGTCAATCGACGGTCACAACCACACAAGCAATAATAATATACAACGCCAAAGGGCGAGGATCAAAACCCAAAAAGAACTCAAAACAGCCAGAAAACCGTAATACTACAAGCGCGACTCTAAGGTCGAAATAATACAACACTGTTTTCTAAGTCTGAAACAATATACAAGTTTTGGTTGATGGAATTCTAGATACAATGAATAATACATGAACAATGGTGGTTCTGATACAAAAGAACCCACCTACCCAAGCAAGTCACCCATAAGGAAGCAGTGTGCCAGAAATGCCGCTATGGAATCTGTACGGCAACACCTGCAAGAACTGTGGCACAACGGGGGTGAGTTGCCAACTCGTGAATAGAAAACATCTACAAGCAGAGATCGAATGCATGACCCATCCTAGGTCAATACGATCAGATGTATATAAACCTCAAAATGAATAAAGCTGAAGCATGCTAAACTGGCAATGTAATCTCTATACATGAGTGTAGTGCCAAGTGCTCGTGCTGGTGCCTCAGGTAATAGCATATCATAAATGTGGGGTATGATCAATGTAACCAAATCTGCATATACGTGGATCCCGTCCACTCGTCACCCAATGACAATAACCACCATGCATGTAAATATCATCAGCATATGCATGGGAATAATATGAGGATATAAACCATCTGTGTCCCTCGCGACACGTCAAAATCATGGAACCGGAGTGCCCAGCATCGACACTCGAAAATATCATGAAAACTGTGCCCAGCATCGGCACGTAAATCCTCATATATCGGGCTCCGTCAGTCCGGATCGGCCCACGGGCTCTGTCTGCGGTATCGACCCTCGGCCCCGGCACTACGCCCATATCCATCTATCGACTCTGGTCGGTATCCTCCGGATAACCGCCAGGTCCAACCAATCACCGGTAGGTACTCACCACCCTGCCAGGCTCATCGTCTACTCCATAAAAAACATTTCTTGTCCCGGGGAACCATACCGGGTCCACCATGTACCCGCAATCGGCCTCATCCGCCTCCTCGAATCGGGTTTCACATGTCGCTCTCAGCACCGAGAAAACACATGGTGGACGCACTGAAATATCATATCAAGGGTAACCGGGTTTTTAAAACAATTTCACATTCTCTTTTGAAATATCCACGGTTCCCAAATCCAGAAATATCATGGAAACAACATATCTCAATGCGTATAATCAGAAAGCATGATGCATACGACATGTAAAACAAATATAAGCATATCAGTCTGTCATGCAAGAATCATATCCTGAATGCAACAATACTACAGTGTAGTGACATGGCAATTATCGATGATGAAGTGTGTGAGCCGGCAAACAAGTGTACGTGGAACATACGCATCATCGATAATGGTGCTGGTGTCCTATCAGCATGACTGAAATATATCAACAATACAAGCGATGCAATGCAAATAGCATGAATATGCGGAATCGAATAATCAACGCAACAGTAAAGAACCTGCCTCAATAGATATATCCTGCAACCTTGCCTTTTGAAATAAGACGAATCAGGGCTTTTGGTAAAATAAGGGCTACGGTATTTTAAGAAAAGATGCATCATTTGAAAAATATCCGTATAAACCCTTCTGCCTATCTTTAAAATATCCCCGATTCGTTAGTTTTGAAATAGGTATGACTCGGGTCTAGTCTAACGCCTACTATGCGAACTACGAACCCAACAATCAAGTCAACCGGGAGGGGTATGGAAACCACCTAAATCTGAGTCGATATACATATATATATAGTCGGTGATCTCGCCTCAATAGTATCACGTACGATACAGTATATCATATAACATTCTCGAGTCATGAGTGCGGATCTAACATCAATATAAAGCTCATACGGTAAACCGTCGTACGGCATCCTAATAGCTGGGTACGGGTCAATATCACATTCATCTCAACACATATCCGGTATCACTACTATCATATCACATCACAAAAACGAACTCTGTCATATCGCCGAATCTCACGGCCTCAATCAAATCTCATCGACTCATCTCAATCTCATGTATCATCCTCAATCCCGTATATGAACACATAGTCTCATACCCATGTGTAGATATACAAACCTCCAGATGCGCACAGATAAATGAAAGAATGTATGCAAGTATATGTGTACGTGTATGTGTGAGTGCAACCACTACTCTAGGGTTTCGCACTATACTACACCAATACATCCTTATCACCAATAATATCAATATTACCATCAATAATCCTAAACAACACATAATAAATATATGTGTGTATACGTATTCGTATACATCACCACGGACTGCGGGGGTGCTATACGCCATCCACCCGACTTCTCCCCGTAGATATAATCTACTCACCTTGCTTCTCATGTGCCAATGCCGGTGTTGCTATCTTCATCTTCTTTGCCTCAACATCACGTGGGGTACCTACAAGGATATCACAAACGCTAAAGCACATGAAAATCACATCGGAAACCAAAACGGCACACGCTACGCCTATAGGTAAAAACCTATAACCTCGCATGCAAACACGATCAATATCCGCTTGTCGTTGACGTCCAAACGCCACCCGACAGGAACGAAACACCAAATACCAAAATCCATGCTAAAACAAGTCGTAAACCATGCACCAACATAGGAAAATCATCCCAGATTTTACCCTAGATGGAATCAGTCAAAACTAGACATACCCAGGGTCAAGACTAGAGGAATTAGGGCTATGCACAAAAATCGAGACAGTTCCCTCCTGCTCTGGCCGCAATTTGCGGCCAGAAGGAATTAATTGGCGGCCTCACTTTGGAGTTGGGGGCTAGGGTTTGGTGTGGTGGTTCCATGGTGCCTGCACATCTCACTGTCAACTCAGTTTTATTTTTGGGGTCTCGGGGTGATAGTAGATTCCTAAATACGATCACAGATTCATAGTTTTTCTCCGACATCAATTCCGTAATTCCGTATTCTGGTTTCAGTTTCAGGTTTAGGTCTAAACTAACATCACACCAGGGTTTCTAAGGTCACCACCATCCTCAATTTCATCTTTGATTTCAGTTTTACCCTAAACCCTAACTTGAATTCTTCAAAATCCACAAAACGACACAATATCGATATGAAACTAGAATTGATGCACAAGGAAATTGAAATACTACATGAGGGTGCAGAAATTATCTCCTTTGGCAACTCAAGAAAATTCTTGAGTTGCTCAAAGTCCTCCAAATCCAATCTTGCTAGGTTCAATGTATAGCTAGTGAGCTTGGGAGCAAGTTTTGTGAAGTGGGAATGGGGTTTTGGTGAGGGAAATGAGAGGGATCTAGGAAATTAAAGGGAGGAAGATGAGGGAGCGGGAGCAAGGGCAGCAGCAGCTCTTGTTTGAAGAGGGGAGAGAAAATAAGAAGGGAAATGATGGGGTATGGTTCAAAAAGGTAAATGTTGACTTGGTCTCTCTCTCTCTCATCATCACTTACTTTTTTCCTTTTCTTTTCCTTTCCTTCACACTCCAATAGTGAACCCAAAAGAACAACTATGGCAAAAGAAATATAACACAAGTGTAACAAGTGTGGAAAATGATATGTGCACATTTTTGCACAAAAAAGCTAAAAATCCAATTAGCGATTTTTAATCGCGATTAACACTAAATTAGCATATAACTAATCTTAAAAACTTTAAAATGGCATAATTCCATAAAATACCCTATTTTAGAATTTTCCATAATTTTCCAAAAATTTTCCCCATTTATTTGTATTTAATTATACCAGAATATTAAAATATTCATTAAAATAATATTAAATTATAAAAATTCCCGAAAATAATATTTTATTATTTTGGAAACGTTACACATTGACCTAGGCCGTGGATCATTAAGCGTAGTTTCTCTTTAGGAAGCGACCGTTTATTGGCCTGAAAGGCCTTTCACCGTGCATGTTCATGAGTAGATAGGCCCCACCCTGGTAGATCTTATCTATGATGTACGGGCCTTCATAGTTTGGCTCGAATTTTCCTCGCTTGGCGCGATTGGGGATCATAGGCCTTTTGACCACTAGCACGAGTTCGCCTTGGCGAAATGTCCTCGGTCGGGTCAATCTTTCGTATGAGCGCGTCATCTTTGCTTTATAAGCTTCCAGATTTTGTTGCGCTTTGAGCCGTGTTTCTTCAAAGGCATCAAGCTCTTCAAGCCGAAGGTTAGCATTTTCTTCGTTCGTCAGCTCATGGTGGACTGTCGTTCGTAGAGAGGGTAGCTCTATCTCGAGAGGAAGTACTGCTTCTGTACCGAACACCAACGCGTACGGCGTTGTGTTCATGGCTGTCTTGAACGTAGTTCGATATGCCCAAAGAGCTTCTTGCAGTTTCTCGTGCCAGTCTCTCTTATTTCGGGACACCGTCTTTTTCATGATTTTTGTCAGGGTCTTGTTGAAGGCTTCAGCCAGACCATTAGCTCGTGGATTATAAACCGAGGAATATCTCCAGTCTATATTATGCTGTTGCGCAAAGCGACTGATCTTGTGGCTTCTGTAAGCTGGCCCGTTATCGGAGATGATCCGTCGCGGAGTTCCAAACCGATATATGACGTGCGTCTTGAAGAAGTGGAGGATATTTTCCGTCTTCACTTCTCTTAACGGTACTGCTTCTGCCCATTTAGAGAAGTAGTCAGTCGTCGCCAGGATGAAACGATGTCCCCTAGACGATGCTGGTTCGATAGGGCCGACTATGTCAGTCCCCCACATTTCGAATGGCCGGCTAGCCACCGTTGGATATAGTGGATTTGGATGCTGGTGGATGAAGTCCCCATGGATTTGGCATGAGTAGCATTGCTTCGCATATTTGAGGCAGTCCTGAATCATCGTGGGCCAATAGTAGCCCATCCGTTTTATCTTCAACTTCATCTTTGGGCCCGCTTGGTGAGAACCGCAGAGTCCGTCGTGAACTTCCTGAACAACTCTTTTCGCTTCGTCAGGTCCCAGGCATCTCAACCACAGAGAATCAAACGATCTCTTGTACAGAGTATCGTTGACGAAGGCGAAAGATAGAGCCCGCTTCATGAGCTGATGTCTCGTGGATGATTCTTCAGGCATTCGGTGGGACCTAAAGTAGTCTATGAAAACTTCTCCAATCCTCAGCTTTTTCCAGGTCTTTTACTTGCAGGGTCGTTTGCTCAGTTGCTCCTTTCTCTTCGGATAATTCCGGAGATATTTCTGCTGGGGCAAGCACTTGACGGCTTTGTACCATGATTCTAACGTCATCGAGATTCTCATCAGCCAGTTCTTTAGCAAGTTTGGCCAATGCGTCTGCTTTGCTGTTTTCTGCGCGTGGTATGTTTTCCAAAGTGTAAGAAGGAATTTGGGTCAACAGTTGTTGCACCTTTTCGCCGTACTTCACCAACTCCGGCTTGCATGTTTGGTAGTCGCCGTTTACTTGACTAACGATCAGTTGAGAATCCCCGTATATGAGGAGATTTTCAATTCCCATGTCGATGGCGATCTCAAGGCCTGCTATCAGAGCTTCGTATTCGGCTTCATTATTTGTCCTCGGCTCTGTTAAGGAGAAAGTGAAGCGCATTATCCCTCCTTGTGGAGTCACGAAGATGAGGCCTACCCCTGATTTGATTATGGGGGTACTTTGTTTGCGTTTTTTTTTCATGGAAGATGCTCCATCGAAATAAAGTTCCCATTGGGTATCACCACCGTCGATCGCGTCAAACGCATGTTCGTTTGGCAAATCGCAATTCAGAGGAGAATCAGCCGATATCGGATGCTCAGCGAGGAAATCGGCGATGGCCTGGCCTTTCACTGCCTTGAGAGGTTGATACGTTATCGAGAACTCCATCAAGAGCAGAGCCCATTTAGCGAGTCGACCTGTCAATATGGCCCTTGACATTAGATATTTGAGAGGGTCCACCTTTGAAATGAGATGGACTTCATGTGCTAATGCGTAATGTCTGAGCTTTGTTATCGCAAAGATTAGCGCCAGGCAGTGCTTCTCAATGGGAGAGTAATTGCTTTCTGCTCCCAGCAGAACTCGACTTAAGTAATAGAGTGCTCTTTCCTTCACTTGATCGTTCTCTTGTGCCCATAATGCGCCTAAGGAACCTTCGGGGGCGGTCGTGTAAAGAATGAGGGGCTTTCCCTTAACTGGAGCAGCCAACACTGGCGGGTTCTGCAAGTACTGTTTAATTTCGTCCAGCGCGCCTTGGCATTTGTGATCCCAGATGAATGGGGTTCCCTTCTTCATCAGGTGGCTATAGGGACGGCACTTGCCTGAAAGGTTGGCTATAAATCGCCGTATGTATGCGAGCTTCCCTTGGAGAGATCGCAACTGTTTGAGAGTTCTCGGCGGAGGCATTTCCATGATCGCTTTGATCTTTGACGGATCTATTTCAATACCTCGGTGTTGAACAATGAATCCCAGGAATTTGCCTGAGGAAACTCTGAATGCACACTTGAGCGGGTTCATCTTCAAGTTGTATTGCCGAAGGTGTTGAAATATGGTCTTCAAATGCTCGAGATGTTCCTCGTATGATTTGCTTTTAACCACGAGATCGTCGATATAGCATTCGACGATTTCGTGTATAAGGTCATCGAAGATCTTTGTCATGGCCCTCTGATAAGTGGCACCGGCATTCTTTAAACCGAAGGGCATCACTTTATAACAGAATATACCTAGAGGGGTCCTGAAGGCGGTGTGCTTCTGGTCTTCGAGATGCATTTTTATCTGATTATACCCTGACGAGCCATCCATGAAGGAGAAAATCTCATGAGTGGATGTATTGTCTATCATCAGTTCGGTGACTGGCACTGGGAAATCATCCTTCGGGCAAGCTTTATTGAGATCCCGAAAGTCCACGCATATGCGCACCGTCCCATTTTTCTTCATCACCGGGACGATGTTAGCGATCCATTCAGGATATTGAACCTCCTGGATAAAGCCAGAGTCGATCAGCTTCTTGACCTCGGCGTTGATACTCATCTCGAGCTCGAGCCGCATTCTCCTCTGTGCCTGTTTGACTGGCTTGATGTCCGGGGATATCGCCAATTTGTGTAGCAATTTCTGGATCTAGTCCCGGCATTTCGGAATAGTTCCACGCGAAGCAATCTCTATGCCGCAGAAGCACATCCTTTAACGCAGCTACCTTTTCTTCAGATAGTAACTCGCTGATGAATGTCGGTCGTGGATCGTTTGCCGTCCCCAACTCAATCTTCTTGAGGTTATCTACAGTGGTATGGATTCCATCCTCCAGCTCTTTTGGCGCTGGTGGGAATTCTGAGATTATCTCGTCGCTGCTGTTTTCGAAGCACCAAGGGAGCTCATCTATGTCCTCGGGCTCTTCTTTTAATATTGTAATCATGTGACAGGTGCGAATTCGCTTCCAATCCCAATGTGGAACCGGTTCTTCTTTCGTGGCCTTGGGCTCGTGCCTTTGTGGCGGCGCTACCCTCCAGCTGTCAGACAGAGTGAATTTTCCAAGCTGAAACTGATTTTCAACCCAATTTTTGAAGGTGAAGCAGTCCTCGAGAGGGTGCCCTATCACTCGGTGGTAAGAGCAATAGTTCGGGTGTGAGACTTTACCCGCTTGTTCGGGGTGTTTAGACTCCGGCAGTGTAAGCATTTGATGTTTTAGAGCAGGATCAAGTATCCTCTTCGTCTTATCCCGAGGATAAGAGTATGCTCGACCCATTTTCTTCATGAGGGATAGATCAATAACGCTCGCCTCCCGTTTGCGTGACTTCTTAGCCCTGCTTTGTTGCTGTTGAGCGCCTTTTTGGCCTTTCGACTTATTTCTGCTTTTACGCCGAGCCTTCTTTATAACAGGTTGACAAGGAGCGGCATTTTCATCCTTTACGGCTTGTTGGAGAAGGCGTTGCGTCTTGGCTTTCTCGTAGATGGCCGTCTCGCGGTTGTGGTCCTCTCAGACTTTTTGACCAGCTTTCTTTATAAGTTTGTCCATTTGCTCCTCGAACGACGGACTGGGCTCCTTTGCATCTGGAACTTTCCCTGTCCCAGGATTAGCGTCCTTCTATTGAGCATCCGCTTCTTCATCAAGGTCATACATGACGTAGCAGCCGGGTAGTAACTCTCGTTTCTTTGACCGGATGTATCCAAGCCCTTTTGTTTCCATTCTCCCGTTAGGCAGTTTGCGTTGAGTCCCGGGGACGTTCCAGACCCTGTCATAGAATTCGGCCTTTCTAACGGTCTGTTTGAAGGGTATCCCCTGGCGTTTCAGCAGCTTTTTCAAACCTTCCGTATAATATCTGGGGAGACGGATAGGCTGAAGCCTGTCGAGCGTAGAATCCGCGCCATGCCAGATTTCTTTTTCTACCTTGGTTTCTTCAGAGCGGTAAAACAGAATTGCTTTCTCGCTCTCTCGCCTGGGAGGGATATAGAATGTCCGCAACTCTTCTACACTGTAGATATTAAGTGCATCCAGTTCTTTGTGGTGTTTAAGCGGCACTATGGCGACTTGTAGACTTTGCTCTTCGTCAGCGGACGTTTGTATTGAAGGTCGAGCAGAGAATACAGCATGGACTTCATCTTTCAAGTCGCTGCCAAAGATCAATGTAGGAGCCGATGGTCCCGGCTTGTTGTGTTGGGGCGGACCCGAATAAACTATCTCCTCTTCCTCCTCAGTATCACTGCCGAAGACAGGGATGGTAGCGTTAGTTTTATTCTCCGGCTTATGACACTTCTCTGTGTCTTCGAAATCCGGTAAGAAGTATTTGGCGTCTTCATATTTGCGGACCTCGTTCACAGAGAACGGGTTCAGTTCTCCCGTCACGGTATACTCGAAACCATCCTTAAAATACTTCATACACTGATGTTGTGTAGAAGGGATGATGTTGTATTCGTGTAACCATGGTCGACCGAGCAAAGCGTTGTAGCATGTCTTGGCGTCTATGACGTGGAACTTAATGTCCGTGACGAGCAGTCCGAAGCGTAGCGTCAGTATCACAGACCCAAAAGTTCTTGATGACTGGGAGTCGAACCCGGAGATGGTGATCTTATCCCGAGCAAGGTGCTGGACGCTCATGCAGATTTCTTTTAAGACCCGTACATTGAGGAGATTAACGGAGGATCCATTGTCGATCAGGATTTTTCCTATCTTTATATCATAGCAGTATCCCGAGACATAGAGAGGGCGATTGTGCTCGCACGTCCCAAGGAGGAGGTCCTCGTCGCCGAAAGTGACATCGGCCGTGTGCACTTCCTCCAATTCATCCTTCATCTTTTCCTCGGCCAGGCATGCTTGGAATTGTTCCGGATCTTGGAGTGCCTTAATTAACGAATCTCTCGCCTCCTTTGATAGCAGAAGAGCGTCAAGAATGCTGAGCTGTGAGGGTAGCTTCCTCAGATGCGCTAAGACGTTGTAATCCACCTTATTCTTCTTTGGCGGGTCTTTGGCAGCTAGCTCTTCCACCACTTGGTCATCTAAGACGATATCTTCGGAGACCTTTTCTTTCCCTTTATCTTTTTTGTTCGAGGGTCCGAGGTTCTTTTCGGGCAGCGTGCGATTACGTAGCCGGATATTTTCGCAAACCTTCGGTTCTTCTTCTTTTCCCGAAGCGGACTCTTTAAAGAGAGGGGCAAGTTCTAGCTCTTCATCAGAATCGCTCTCGAATGTAGGCACTTGTGACCCGCCGGTGCTAACCATGCAACAATTGCCAGCAGTTCTTTTAAGCCCTTCGGTCGTATTTCTTTGCTCTCGACGAGTTTTATGCTTTTCCTGCTTAAAGCGTTGTCGATGAGCAACATATCCTTGCCACCATCTATCGAAAGCTTTGAACTCTTGAGTGGGGTGCGAAATCTTTTGATGATATAAGCAATAGGAGGGGTGCGTTTCCATTTCACCAGTGATGTTTCTTTCAGAGGATGGTAGCTTCATGCCCATTGATATGGTCTTAACAAACTTTTTCCTCATCTTGAATTGGCTTTTGTCGGTAGCGGAGGTGTTTAGCTCCAACGGGATCGTCTCAGCTCCTTCATCAAGTCGCTGGCGCTTGGCCCTTTCAAATATAGCCGCCTCGTGCTCCCGATCAGCTTTACTTTTCAACCGAGCTTCATTAAGGAATGCGTCAATTACTTCATCTGATGGCCCCAAAACTTTCGGTTCAGGATCTGCCCCCAGCTTTTCGGTGCAAGGAGTCTCCTCATCGTTCGTGATCGAATGGGAAATCATATGACAGCTCGCCACATATTTCTCGGATTCATCCGATGAACTTTCTTCCTCATCTTCTTCTTGAAAGACGTGATTGAGGAACTCTTGGAGCATAATGGGAGTCCGTGCCTTTTGTAAGTCCGCGCGCTTGTCGCCGGGCTTCACGGGCTTCTTAGATTTCTTCCTCTTCTTTTTCGAAGATTTTGACGGCTGGCTGCAAGTGCTTGAACCACCACCATCGGTCTTTGGAGTTGGACGTGGCTTCAACATCCCCTCAATGACCTGCTGTTCTAACGGGTTCTTCCACCTAATCGCTGGACATGTCTGAAGGTCGTTCAGCATCCTCTTTGTCTTGGCTGATAATACAACCTCCCCAGGAGCTTCTTCAACGACGGAGCATGTTGCCCTCGGCGTATTCGTCCCCTTAGAGGTGTGGAGCTGCGGGGGATTCACCTTCCATTTGTCAGATAACGCGAACTTGCCCTGTCGGTACTGGTTTTCAAGCCAATTCTTGAAAACGTAGCAATCTTCGATCGGATGGCCTAGTACTCGATGATAAGGACAGTAGTTGGGCTCGTTGACGTCACTTGGTTGCAACGGACGTTTTGGATCCGGCAGATTTATGAGTCTGTTGCGTAATGCCAGCTCGAATAACATTCTTGTTTTATCGTGGGGAAACGAGTAAGGACGCCCCAGTCTCTTCTCAAGGTCTACGTACGGACGCATATTATTTTGACGCACAACCGGCTTCGAGTTGCTCGGTTGTTGTTGAGCATTAGCGACGACGAATGCTTTTCCTTTCCCTTTGTCATTTCGGGAGTCCGGCTTTGGAAGAGGGGGTTTATGGCCCATCTGATCCATCTGCGCTAGCTTGTCAATCAAAGCCTGGAAGGTAGTCGGCTTGAAAAACATCATAAATTGCGAAATGGTTGCTTGTGGATCAAGGGTTCCTACAAACATACCCACCGCGGGAGCTTCTTCAATGCGCTGCTCGCACTTCGACCATAAGTTCCGCCATCGTATAGTGTATTGAACCCACGTCTCGCCGAGTTTTACCCTGGCGTTAATCAGTGCCGTCATCGGGGTACGTTCACTGGCGCTTGCAAAACGCTGAGTAAAAAATAGCACCATTTCCGCGAAGGTTTTGATAGAGTCGTTCGGGAGCTCAGAGTACCACTCGAACGCCGTATCCGATAAACTTCCAACAAACTGGCGAAGCAAAAGCTTGTTATCACCACCGGTGTTGCCGCAGAGTGCCCTGAACTGGGCAACATGCTGGTGAGGATTGCCCGTCCCCTTGTAGACATGGAACTTGGGAATTGTGTAACCTGGCGGGTACTTGATTAGGTCGTACCAACTTGGATATGGCCATCCCGTTTTTACGACCTGGCCAGCTGCTTCGGTCGCATGATGAACCCGTATTTGTTGGGCTATGTACTCGTCCAAATCAGCTTTAGAGATTGTATCCTCTTTAGCTGTTGATAGGGCTGGCGGAGGATTTGATGTCTCTTCCCTATCATCTCCAAGGACGATCGGGGGCTCTTCGGTCGGAGGATCTTACTGTATCATCATCCCTATCATGTCTTGGAAGAGGAGGCCCATACGCTGTATGTTGGCTGCTTGTTCAGCAGCCTCTTTGTCCTTCTTTTGCAATATCCGACGAAGGAATTCGGCGTCGGTTTCTTCCTCTTGGCGTTCATCCGAGGACGTTCCAGGGTTTTCTTTTGGCCCTGTAAGTGCGGCCATAGCGTTCATCATTTCTTGGAGCTTCTGCTGCTGCTCCTGAGCCTTGGTCACTGACCTCGTGTGCGGTCTATGACCTGTTGATATGCGGCTATCCTCCTTTCCCGATGCCACATAAACTGTATGAACTATCATGCCCCCGGACTTAGGGCGTTTAGGCTCACCACCTTTGGCATTTGCCGCGGGCGCGGGGGTTTTCTCCGGCCTTCTTCTTTTGTGAGCCGTTGAGGTTGGAGGGGCCGTTGCAGTGGGCACCCTAGCGACTGTCATCCTGTCCTGTTTGATCGGACGGTCCTTTTCTTTTTCCACTTTCACCTTTTTCTGTTGACGAGAGCGACCTGGGTCAATCACGGAGTCTTGAACTCTCCACCAAACTTTATAAATTTTTTAGGACAGCCGTTGAGGGGGCTGTTCTTGCTTCGTTTCCGGAACTCTCTCCGCGGGCGGAGGAGATCTTTTCAATGTAGCGGTTGGAGAGTTCTTCCGTACCCTTCTCAGCAGTTCAAAGCTGTTCCCAGTTGGAACAGCAGCGTTGACTTCCACTACTGGAGCCGGTGGAGTTAGCCCTGAGGGGGAGTTGCCCCCTGCCTTCCTCACTCGTCGCCAATGGCGACGTCGAGCATGACGAGCCGTTGGGACTGGCTCGGAGATAGAGACAGCTTCTTTTTGCCCCCTATCTGAATGAGGCGTCGCTGGTGCTAACCTCTCAAAGACCGAGGTTGTCCTTTGAGGTATGATATTTAACCTGTCGAAGACAGATCCTCGGGCGACGGCAGGAGCAGGAATCGTCATTCTCGAAAAGACTGATTCTTTGACAGGGGAAGCCGCCTTGACGACTTCTGGAGCAGCAGTTATTGCTTTCCTTGGGACAGCCAATTTAGAGTTCTGATTTAGCATGGTGAAAACAGAGGCTGTCGGTTTGGTAGTGGGCGACCCGTTGACAGGGGTCGTCGCAGCAGTAAGCCGGTCGAAGACCGACTTCTTATTCACTTCCGGTGCAGGTATTGGCTCAGAGAAGCTTGTAGGTGGGATCATGGTCCCGAAGAACAGGCCAGTGGTGGCCTGGGTCACCTGGTCTACTGGCAGAGTGAGGAATGAAGCCGCTTGGGGCCCATATGCTACACCTCCCTGTGAGGTGGAGCGTCCGTTGCAGTGACACTTCGAGCAGTTGGTGCAATTATAGGCCATTGAATCTCGAGTTCTGCGCCGGGCAAAAGACCAAATATTAGTAACTTGAAATCCGAAGGCAACCATTAACAAACCGCGATTGGTTCGCGAAGACGACACACGAAGTGTGGAGTGGAAAGAGGAAGAGGTCCCACCGGGCGTGCCAGAATCTGTTCCCCTCCGAACGGCGGCGCACAGGACCGCGGTGTCCTGACGCTGAGATTCGGGGCAGATGCTTTATGGTTTTATCCGTCCACCTCTCCGAAGATGCCAAGTTGATTTATGGCACCGTGTATCGGAGGTTTAGACGGATGCGACCGATGTAGCAGACTTTGTCAGATTCCCCCTCGCTTGAGGGTTTTTTTTATTGTGGGGACGCTCTTCCCTGCAGGCGCAAGCCCCTGCAGTTAATTACGCTACCGCATCGCGGTAACAACTTTCTCCTTCTCCAGAATTTCACTTCGTGTCGTGTGTGTTTGTTTTGTTTATGGTTGCCCGTGGATTGTATACGGAGACTAAGTTAAGCCGTCGTCCGTAGGACGTGGATTAGTCCAAATCCGTATTTACTTAGATTTGGGTTTGGTGTTTTTAGTTTAAGGATGCATTAGTCGCGTTGCGGCTAAGATCAACTTAAACGTTCGTTAAGGATACGATAGTCCTGTTTGAGACTAGGATCAACTTAACGTGATAATCCATTTAATATCTGGCCATCGGGACTCGTCACCTTTCTAACGTCGTTGAAGGATTACAACGGCAGATGTCAGAGGAGTTCAGAGATGTACCCTTGAACCAAAGTCAATTTGGATTTTTACAGTCCATTTGAATGTTTAAGGATACGTTAGCCGTGTTTGGGGCTAAGATCAACTTAAACGGGATCATTTAGATCCGGCAAAAGAGCATTCGGAGGCTCTATTGTTCCAGTTTAGGGACGTAGTGGTCCATCGCCAGTTTAAGGACGTTGTGGTCCGTATTCCAGTTTAGGGACGTGGTGGTCCGTATTCCAGTTTAGGGACGTGGTGGTCCGCTATTAGTTTAAGGACGTTTCGGTCCACGAGTTTAAGGACCCCGCAGTCCATATCCATATGTGGTCGTTGGGACCCGTCGCCTCTCTGACGTCGTTGAAGGATTACAACGAGAAGTGTCAGAGGAGTTCGGAGATGTACCCTCGAACCGGAGGTAAATTGATTTGAGAGAGCATTTGTGCTCAGTTCAATTTAATTTAAGGACTTACGGCCAGAATTGGGCTAAGTCCAGTTGAAAATATTCAACATTTTATTTGCATTTGGCCTGTTAGGCCTTTACTGGGGCTCTGCTCCTGTTTAATAATGCATGGCATTTTTGTTTGGTCTATTAGACCTTTATTTGGGCTCTGCCCTTTTATAAATGATGCGCAGCATCTGTTTTTTATTTGGGCTCTGCCCTTTTTAAAGTAATGCATTGCATTTAATTTGGCCTATTAGGCCCTTTTTAATTGGGCCTGGCCCTTCTGTAAATAATGCAGTGCATTAATCATCTGATAGTGGCTTATCAGGCGCTTTGCGCCAATCATTGAGCGCATGCTCTTATGATTAGGACACGTGTCCTGCTCTGGTGAGCGCAAGCGCAACAGCGCAGTGCGCTGCGCTGTTGCGCTGCTGACACGTGGCGCTCTCCCAAGAGCGCAACAACGCAGTTTGGAAGTGTAAAGCACTAAGAATCTTTTAGATTCAAAAACAGGAGTGCAAAGCACTATTTGATTTCTTGATCTAATTTAGATCAAAGAAAAGATAAGTTTTTTCTTGTTTTTTCTTATCTCAAAGAACCAAAGGTTCATAACAAGTGCAAAGCACTATTTTATTATATATATTTTTTATTTTTATTAATGATTCTTGATCTTGTTTTTAGATCTATGATCTGTTCATAAAAGAACTTTCTCTTCCTTCTAAAGGTTTTTACCTTTTTGTTCTTGAAGAGTTCTTCAGAGTTCTCTTTCTCTCTTCTCTCTTTTTTTAGAAAATGTTTTTCCCTTTTGAAAAATGTTCCTCCTATTGAATTGAGGCCTAGGGTCCTTTTTATAGTGCCCATAAATTAGTTAAATTTGTTAAAGAGATCTTTCTCTGAGTGATTTGGGGAATTTTCCCCACCGTTGGATCTTTAATCCAAGGGCTTCTGTTTTACAGAAGAAAATCTTCTTGTTTTATCAAGAACAGAAAAGATCTCTTAGAATTTTAATTCTGTTTAGCGTGCAAATGCCCCAGCGTGTGACACGTGTTGCGCAGCGCACAGCGCAGCGCAACTGCGCTAGCGCATCTGCGCTGACACGTGTCGCGCGGCGCAAAGCGCAGCGCAACCGCGCTAGCGCATCTGCGCTGACACGTGCAGCGCAACTGCGCTAGCGCATCTGCGCTGACACGTGTCGCGCAGCGTACAGCACAGCGCAACTGCGCTAGCGCATCTGCGCTGACACATGTCGCGCAGCGCAGTGCTTGCGCTACTGAAGCGTTGCTTCCTTTAATTTTACTTAAAATAGAGCTTTGCTCTGATTGGACGCACTGCCTTGGGTGCTGCACTGCCGTATCAGCTTTTGACACGTGGCGCGTTGCGCCCGGGATTTGAAGCGTTGCTTCAGAATTTGAATTTTGAATTTCCAGCAGAGCTTTGCTCTGATTGGGGGAACAAACCACACTTAGGAATCCTCACGATTCCTAAGGAGAAAATACACCTACGAGATCCTCTCGACTCGTAAGGAGAAAAGTCTTTATGAGACCCTCACGGCTCATAAAGTTGAAAAGCCTTAGGTAGCAGATCTGAACCTGCTTCCTAAGCCATCACTACTTCTCGAAGTATTCAAGACGGAATGTTCTATATCACCTACAGGCTACGCTTACTTAAGGAATATGCCAATAACAAAGCAGAAAATAAAAGGAAGGAGGCAAAAGATTTGTCATTCATACTCGGAAAATTCTTACATCAATAAAGACAATAAACAAAAGCAGCATTATTGAAATGTTTACAAGGGTATAACATCAGATTCAGGGCATGGATTGAGAAATTCAAAAGTAAGGCCATCTAAAGTCTTTCTGGCTTTCCTCATCATTCTCGTATGCATCCTTTCGCGATCGCGAGCATCGATGTCCTCACCGATATCCTCCACCCTCTGATAAGCAGAGAGTATCGCCGCTTGTTGAAAAGTTTGATGCAGAATGTCGATGGGATTGTCTCGCCTCTTCTTTGTGATTAGACCCATCAAATGCACCGAGTGCACCTTATCCTCGGCATCGTCCAATGCTTTGAGCGGCATGCCTAGATAGAATAAAGGGAGCATTTCCCAGATTGCCCTCACGATAAGCTTCAGGAGAGAGGAACGACGAGGAAGCAGTCGACCGTTATACGCACTAAAGCGACCCATAATTTCAGCGCACTGGGCGTTGGTGAATTCTTGGTTTTGAGCACGACCGAGTGAGCGGATGTCTCCGTAAGAAATGATTTCATCGAGGTCATACAAATGAGCGGCCATGACGTCTGAAAAGAAGATCAATAAGGGTTAGTAGACAGGCTGATTAGGAGAAAAGCTTATCGAAACAAATAAGGCAATTTAAACAAGTACTGATGAAATCACCCAATGAATTTAATTCTGTGCAATTAATAAGGGAATCCTAAAAAGGATTTCACATTTAAAGAAAAGGTCCCTCGGGACAGAGGAGTTAAATTCCTCGAGAGCAATGCTCTGCAAACAGGAGTGATACCTGTCAAAGTCAATTATGAGGGTAATTAAAAATTCTTCGAGAATGCTATGAGCCTCACTCTGAAGAAATGATGGAATAACCATCAGAAGATTTAAAATAAGGGTTTTAATGAATTAAAAATTCTGAAATCTATGAACAAACTCTAAGAGTTCTTCATGAGCAAAGCTCTGTTCATTAATGGGCTAAGAAACTCAAGAAAAGATCTCCTTAGATCCATGGATTCCAAGAGAGCAAAGCTCTATTAATGAAACCCTAAAAGGGTATTCTTTAGATCAAAGATCTATGAAGAGTAAGGCTCTATTAATGGGTAAAACCCCTAATTTATTAAAAAAAATTAATTTTACCTAAGTTTGGAAAGAGTTCTGACTCTTGAAAGTTCTTAAACAGAAAAGCAAAGCTCTGAGTGAAAATTCTCAAGAAGAAGATGGAAATCATCTAAGGGACCAAATGTCCTATTTATAGGCATTGAAACGCCTCTTCAACTTCTGAGTTGATCCAAGGGCGCAGATGCTACCACCGTTACACTCACGTGTGGGCCACGTAAGCGCAACGGTGTGGGGCATTTGTTTCCTCCAATCAGAGCAAAGCTCTGTTTTGAAATTCAAAACTCAACAGTTGAAGCAACGCTTCAGATCCGGCGCTCTGCGCTGCGCGCCACGTGTCGAACACGGGTGCGCTAGCGCAGTTGCGCTGCGCTCTGCGCTGCGTGCCACGTGTCGAACACGGGTGCGCTAGCGCAGTTGCGCTGCGCCACGTGTCGAACACGGGTGCGCTAGCGCAAGGTGCGCCAGCGCTGGAATTAAAAATTCCCCACCGTTAGATCAAAAGATCTAATAATAATAAATTATTAATTAATCAAAATTAAAATTCTGTTATGAAAAGATCTTTCCAATCTTGTTAAAACAAGAAGATTGTCTTCTGTAAAACAGAAGCCCTAGGATCAAAGATCTAACGGTGGGGAAACATTCCTAAATCAATCAGAGAAAGATCTCTTAAAACTAATTCAACAAATCAATTGGCCCTATATAAAGGCCCCAAGACTTCAAGAGAGAGATAAAAAAAACCCTCTAAAAACTTTGAGAAAAACTCAAAGAGAAAGAAAGGTAAGCCTTTAGAAAAAGGAGATCATTTCTTCATCTTCAAGGTAAAGAACTAGTTCTTGAACTACAGAGATGAAATCATCTCATGAAAAGAAGAACTATCTTCTAAAAAAAAGATCATAGATCTATAAAAATACCAAAGTCTTTGATATAAAAGAGATCAAAAGATCTTATTATAAACAAAAAGAAGAAGTATTTACTTCATTTACAGATCATTGATCTACAAAGGCAGTGCCTTTTTATAAATAAAGCAAGAACTTTTGTTCTTGAATCTTGAGGCAAAGCCTCCTTTAAAAAGGACATAAACTTGTTTCTCTGATCATAAATTTGATCAAATGCACCTTGCGCTATTGGAAAGTGCCTTGCACTCATGAACTGCGCTTTTGCGCTACTTGGACCGGCGCTCAGCGCCAAAACATGCCACGTGTCAAGCACAGACACAGCTTGTGCTTTTGAAACGGCGCACTGCGCTCATGGGCTGGTACTCAGCGCCAAGCGCGCCACGTGTCACTCACTGGTGCGCCATTAAATCAGCGCAAAGCGCTCATAAATTAAAAGCGCAATGCGCTAATAAACTGGCGCTTAGCGCTAAGCGCGACACGTGTCATTTTCGTGTGCGCTACTTGGCAGAAGCGCAATGTGCTCTTTAATTGGCGTAAAGCGCCTGGCGCGCCACGTGGCGCGCTGTCAGAACACACATTGTTCTGATGAATGCTATGCATTCAATACAAGACAAAAAAAATGTCAGGATCTAATACTCAGCATTATTAAAAGGGCCAAACCCAAATAAAGGCTCAACAGCCCAGAACAATAAAATGTTAAACATTTGTTGGACTTAGCCCAAATTGGCTATAAGTCCTCAATTCAGATTAGCTGAGCCCATATGCTCATTAATCCTTTGATCTTAGTCCTAAATTGGACTATAGATCTCTCAATCAATATTGGTTCAAGGGTACATCTCTTCACTCCTCTGATACATGCCGTTGTACAACGTCTTCAGAGAGGTGACGGGTCCCGACGACCAGACACTTCATGGACTGTGGGGTCCTTAAACTCATGGACTATGATGTCCTTAACCTCGGACTGTGGGGTCCTTTTAAACCCAGGGACTACGATGTCCTTAACCTCGGACTGTGGGGTCCTTAAACCCGCGGACTACGATGTCCTTAACCTCGGACTGTGGGGTCCTTAAACCCACGGACTATGATGTCCTTAACCTTGGACTGTGGGATCCCTTTAAACCCATGGACTACGATGTCCTTAACCTCGGACTGTGGGGTCCTTAAACCCACAGACTACGATGTCCTTAACCTTGGACTGTGGGGTCCCTTTAAACCCATGGACTACGATGTCCTTAATCTTGGACTGTGGGGTCCCTTTAAACCCACGGACTACGACGTCCTTAACCTCGGACTGTGGGGTCCCTTTAAACCCACGGACTACGATGTCCTTAACCTCGGACTGTGGGGTTCCTTTAAACCCATGGATTATGATGTCCTTAACCTTGGACCACCATGTCCTTAAACTGGTAATGGACCACCATGTCCTTAAACTGGTCATCGACCGTAATGTCCCTAAACTAAACAATAGAGCCCAAATGCTCTTTTGTTGGATCTAAACGATCCCGTTAAGTTGATCTTAGTCTAAAAATTAGACTAACGTATCCTTAACAAACGTTTAAGTTGATCTTAGTCTCAAACGAGATTAACGTGTCCTTAAACCCAACCCCCAAACCCAAATCTAAGAAAATACGGATTTGGACTAATCCACGCCCTACGGGCGATGACATAAATTAGTCTCCGTATACAATCCACGAGCAACCACAAACAAAACAAACACCCACGACACGAAGTGACCATCTGGAGAAGGAGAAAGTGGTTACCGCGATGCGGTAGCGTAATTAACTGCAGGGGCTTGCGCCTGCAGGGAAGAGCGTCCCCACAATCAAAAACCCCTCAAATGAAGGGGAATCTGAAGAAGTCTGCTACATCAGCCGCATCCGTTTAAACCTTCGATACACGGTGCCATAAATCAACTTGGTATATTCGGAGAGGTGGATGGATAGCACCAAATAGCATCTGCCCCCGGAATTCAAGCCCTGACGTCCCAACGTCCCGGTCGGCTCTTTCCGGCGGGGAACAGCCTCCTAAGGCCCCTCAACGCTAAGGATCAAAGTCCTCCGTAGAGGCAGCCGAGTGGCTTCCCTACTCGGCTATCCCTAGCCGGTAGCTTCCCTACTCTCAACGCCAGGGGTCAAAGCCCTCGCCATGAGGCAACCGCGCATCTTCGCTGCCCGGATGTCCTTAGCAGGCCTCCTAAGGCCCCTCCAACGCTAAGGGTCGAAGTCCTCCTTAGAGGCAGCTCAGCAGCTACACTGTTCGGCTATCCCCGGCTGGTAGCTTCCTACCATGACCGACAGGGATCGAAAGCCCTCCCAGAGGCAGTCGAGCCTGAGGATCCCTCGCTCGGCTATCTTTCAGGATAAAAGCCCTCGCCAAGAGGCACCGTGCAGTAACCCTTCCCGGCCAAGGGTCCTTGGTAGGTTTCTTACAGCCCCTCCCGTGGTAAGGACCAAAGTCTTCCCAGAGGCAGTCGAGTCCTTGCTCGGCTATCCCCGGCTGTTAGCTTCCTACCACAACCGACAGGGATCAAACTCCTCGCCAAGAGGCACTGGGCAGTAACCCTGCTCGGTCCCCGTCCTGAAAGATAAAAGCCCTCGCAAGAGGCAACTGAGCAGCTACCCTGCTCAGTCATCTCCGGCTGGTAGCTTCCTACCCATGACGCCATGGATCAAAGCCCTCGCAAGAGGTATCCGAGCGGCTACCCTGCTCGGTCATCCCAGGCTGGTAGTTGCCTACCCACGACGCCAGAGATCAAAACCCTCGCCAAGAGACAACAGCACAGCTTCGTTGCCCGGTCATCCTAAGTGGGCTTCTTACAGCCCCTCCAACGCTAAGGATCAAAGCCCTCCTTAGAGGCAGCTCAGCAGCTACCCTGCTCGACTATCCTTGGCTGGTAGCTTCCTACCACGACCGACAAGGACCAAAGTCCTCCTAGAAGCAGTCGAGTCCCTGCTCGGCTATCCCCGGCTGGTAGCTTCCTACCACAACCGACAGGGATCAAAGTCCCCGCCAAGAGGCACCGGGCAGTAACCCTGCTCGGTCCCCATCCCGAAAGATCAAAGCCCTCGCAAGAGGCAACCGAGAAGCTACCCTGCTCGGTCATCTCTGGCTGGTAGCTCCCTACCCATGATGCCATGGATCGAAGCCCTCATAAGAGGCATCCGAACGGCTACCCCGCTCGGCCATCCCAGGCTGGTAGTTACCTACCCACGACGCCAGAGATCGAAGCCCTCGCCAAGAGGCAACCGTGCAGCTCCACTGCCCGGTCATCCTTAGCGGGCTTCTTACAGCCCCTCCAACGCTAAGGATCAAAGCCCTCCATAGAGGCAGCCGAGTGGCTTCCCCGCTCGGCTATCCCCGACCGGTAGCTTCCCTACTCGCAAAGCCAGGGATCAAAGCCCTCGTCAAGAGGAAACCACGCAGCTTCACTGCCCGGTCATCCTTAGTGGGCTTCGTACAACCCCTCCAATACTAAAGATCGAAGTCCTCCATAGAGACAGCCGAGTGGCTTCCCTGCTCGACTATCCCTGGCCGGTAGCTTCCCTACTTGCAAAGCCAGCGATCAAGGCCCTCGCCAAGGGACAACCATTCATGCTCGGCACAAACACGGCGGACATCCCTTTGCCCATTACATGCAGAGGATCCGAGGCCCCCAACAAGTGGCATTAGGTCTATCCAAGTCTGAGCGATCCCCCCTCGACTTCGGGGCCATGGAGAAGCCTCCTTCTCAGCAGCGCTTGTCACGCTTGGCAAGTGATCAAAATCAACTCGACGAACGATCGCTAGGCAGATGGCCGACCTGACACGAAAGCTCAACAGTGCAAGCAGGGATATTTTACAAAGCATTCTTCACAAACAGAAGATAAAGTGCAAACCGATGAAACCAAAGAAAAAAGTTTTATTACTAAAAGGCAAAGTCTTTACAAAGGGTATTTTGGGCTCTCCAGCCTTACAAAATGCCCGGAAGCTTACAAAATTCCAGAAGCAACAAAACAAAAGAAGAAGGAAGACGGGGGCTTTAAGCCTCGGGGCCGGGCGTGACCTCAGGGTCCTCGACATCCACCAGGGGACGAGCAGGGTCCTCGGCGACTTCCTCGTCAGGAATCTCTTTCCCCTGCTCCTCGGCGTCCGCAAGGGGGTATTCGGCCCGGAGCTCTTAGTCGGCAAACCCCGGCATCCGGGCCTTAACGGCATAGAGGGCCTCGTGCCAGATGAGGGTTGTGGCCACGTTCAGGTCATCATAGAAGTCCTTCGACTTCTTGTAACCCTCCACCGTCTTCGCCGCCGAGAAGTCGGCCAACTTCGCCGCTCTCAAGTAGGCCGACTTCGCCGACTCGGCCGCAGCCCCCAGCTCCTTCCGGAGGGTCTTCACCGTCTTCTTCAGGTTGTCGGCGAGCACCTGAGCGTCCTCAAGCTTGGCCTCAGCAGCCATGGCGGCCTCGCGGTACCGAGCAACCTCCCGTTTCCCGGCCTCCACCTCGCCCTCCAGGGCGGCAACCATCGCCGTCACCACCTCCAGCTCCCGCTTGGAGCTCTCTTCCAGCGAGGCGAGCTGGCCCGCAGCCTTCATCGCCGGGGCTATCACCTCGGCATCCATGTGTAAGGCGAGGGCAACGTGCTGGAGAACCTGAAAGATAGGAAAGAGATCAGAAAGACGAAGGAGGCACCGAACCTCACAAAAAGCGAAAAAAAAAACCAAACGCTTAACTGGACGGACTCCTGGGCGATGAACACCATCTGGGCCCTGAAGGTCCCCCCGGGGACCCTACCCCCTACTGATTTCTCTATCTCATGAAGCAGGCTATCCGCGACGTGTAGGGTTCCTAGGCACACTCATGAGGTTCCACAAGGCATCTACCATGCCGAAATCAAATTTTTATGTGCCTAACAACCCTAATCTAGATCGTTTACTAGAGGTAAGGCGAAAATATAAGCAAGCAAACAACTTTACTAATAAGTGAAAAGGATTACAACCTTTGTAGATCCGGTCCTTCACTTCTAAAGCTCCGTGTTGACGTCCCTTCGCTGCGATCATCGGGATCCCGGACCCTAGCGTTGGTTTTATCGAAGAAATGAGCGGGCTAGGTCGTTGACTTCGAGGCCGAAGATGATCTACGTCGAGGAGACTCAAACTCAAGCTCCATCTTCACTTGGTCATAAAATTTATGAAGAGAACACCCTATACTACATGGCAAGTGGTAGAGGATGAAGAAATAGGAAGTGGGTTCACTTTGGATTTGGATTCCTCACTCTAAATCTTTACTTGAAAATTTCTAGCAAGGTTTTCTTCACTTGAAGAAGATGAAGAAGAAGAGAATATGAATAATAGAATAACCAAAATGAATAATCAAGTGAAGTCTATCATGATGTAACCATGGGTGAGTAAACCATTGTAGAGACTAAACTAGAGTTTATGTTAATGGTTAGGTTAGCAAAAATCTCATGCAAAACAAAAATGGTGGACTTTGTCAAAGATGCTTGAAAGCTTCATGAAGCTTCAAGCACAAAACAAAGAAAGCCGCCATTTTGTATTTGCCAAAATAAATAAAAATAAATAAAACCCTAACCATTAACCTAAACTTGGTGTAAGTCATACACACACCCAAGTTTGCATGTATCATCAAACATGATACAAACTAGTGCACAAACATATATCATATATACAACTTGTGCATATCAAGTGAGAAAATCAATCTTAAGTGAACAAATACTAGTTAATGTAAAGTAATATATCAAATATATAATTATACATTAAATCATTAAATCGATACTTGATTTAATGATCCGGTCATATCGCATATAACCGACTAATATCAAGTGTATCAATGTATCGAATCAACACTTGATTCGGTAACCCGGCTATATCTCATATAACCGTCCAATGATACAAATCGCAAGAATAGAATACAGCATCACATACTGGTATTATTCTCGGTCCCGCACATATCTCATATGCGCTCCCATTTCGTTTCGCTTGAGCCAGGAAACCCCTGTGTAGGACTCTAAAGACTCGTCAATACGCCGACAGTAGGTGATGATCATATCAAATACCCACAAGCCGCAAGCGGTCTGCTAAACGTAACGGCCACCCGGGTATTGAGCGATCAGAAGATCAACGAGCAAGCCTGCTCACACTCCTGTGAATCCAACCAGTAACACTTACCGCACAGTCCGGTCTGTTCGTCTGATATGTCGCATATCTCACTTAGGGGTGGTAAAACGTCAGACCCCAGTAGCTTGATAAGTCATGCCGATGTAAGGTCCATAACAAGCACGAAACTACTGATAACACTTACCAGTAAATCAGTGCAACCCTGGCCAGGGATTTCCAGTTATGGCCAGTCGAGCATAGCGCAACATCAACCCCCAATACTGGGAGAGACAAATCCCTTCCTATCGCTCATTGCCTCCATGTGAATCGGGACTGTACCCAAAAACCACCTGTTTTCATGCTCAATAGAGCCGTGGTAGGGTGGAAATCAAAGCACAGTAGGAGACACACAAGACTCTATGACGATCACGGGTCAACAGACTAAGCTGTACCAGTGTCACCAGAGAACTGCCATCTGACGTGAGGTATAATACCATGTGGGAGTTCTCGGCGAGTCCGTTCAGTGTACCCAGTCACCACTGAGCACCCGGATACCATCTCTGATGTCAAACACCAATGGATATGGGATCATCCATCGCCCATCACATGGGTCGAGAAGATATACGCTAGTCTACTCTGGAATATCGATGCCCCGTCTCGATATTCCCACGACTAGGAACATTGAAGGATGTACTCATTGACTACCCAGGCCCCACTAGTATGATCTTCATCATAGTCCTGGAAGTCGAGTACACATCCTAAGGGCTTTATCAACATGTAATAGAGAGACAGCAAGTATACATGTTAAGATAAAGTGCAACCAGATAGCGTACTATCATGTCGAGCAAGAAAGTCCTACCTATATATGTCCCAGCATCCACTACAATATACATCTCATGTACAGTAATGGCCTCTAGGGCATATATATAACTAACAATCTCCCACTTGCACTAGGGCCATCTGTAGCAGTGGTTGCAGTATCACATACTCAACCATCCTATATAAGTCTCTCTCTGGGAAAAGGCCTTTGTGAGTGGATCCGCCATGTTGTCCTCTGAGTCTACTCTCCTAACCTCGATCATCCTGGAGATCAACTATCTCCATGATCAGGTGATACTACCTCAGAATATGTTTGGGTCACTGATGGGACCGGGTTCCTGGGCCAAAGCCACACTTCCATTGTCACACAATGGTAGGAACCTAGTTCATCTCATGAACTAATATACACCCAAACTTCCTCTTTGGTAGTATCTTTGATAGCGATGTCACCAGCCTTTATCGTCTAGTGTGCCACGGTATCTACCTTGGAACTCTTCCAACATACCGTCCCTCCACTGAGGGTAAAGACAATGCCTGCGACTGACATTCAGTCGTCCTTATCACCCTGGAATTTTTCCAGTGATTCTCCCCAGGATCGATTGATACCATCTTACTACACGTACTGAGAATCCTAACATCCATTTAGATCTATCGCATAGATATAAAATCTAGGATTTAGGAGGTATCATTTTGATCCTATATGGAGAATCTTTGTGATAAGAGGAGATTGACCGAGCGTAGCATAGGAAACTCTTTTCCTATTAAGAGTATGTTATCCACGTACTCTACGAGGATCACCACCTTACTCTCTACTACCTTTTTGTATATACAAGGTTCATCTACCATTTTGATGAAGTCAAACTCTTTGACTACCACATCAAAACAGATGTTCCAACTCCGCGATGCCTGCTTTATTCTGTAAAGCAACTTGCACACGTTTCAGCTGCTCCCACTGTTTACGAAGCCTTCTGGCTGTGTACTTATAGACGTTCTCTTCTAAATCAGTATTTAGAAAAATAGTCATGACACCCAACCACCAGATATCGCAGTCATGGTATATAACAATGTTAAGTAGGATCCGGATGGACTTAAGCATAGCTACTGGAATAAGTTTCATCATTATCCATGCCTGGTCGATGATGAAAACCATTAACTAGTCTAGCTTTGAAAGTCTCAACTTTTCCATCTACACCAAGTAATCTTCTCAAGATACACTTGCTTCTGATGGGGATTTAACCCTTCAGATATAGCATCCAAAGTCCATACTTTGTTGGTGTACATGGATTCCATCTCAGATCGCTAAGCATCCAGCCATTCTTACAAAGTCCCCACTCTTGATGGCCTGCTCGAAACTAGTTGGGTCATCATCTCATGATGCATTCCTCGCTCCCACTGTCATCGAGAAACCGAAGTATCTCTCAGGCGGATGAGGAACCCTGCTAGATCGGCGGAGAGGCTGAGGTTCGTCGGAGACCATTGAATCCTTTGATTCTATCAAATCATCAGCTGTAGTTTGTATAGCTGGAAATCCTTCCAGTTCTACAGAACTGACCTTGCCTTGAGCTTGTCCGGATTTTGCTTTTGACATAGGCCGGACAACCCCAAATCTTAACTTGCTTAAGAGATGGGCTCTTCCCATACCATATCTCATATGGAGTGGTAGGCAGAGATCTGATTCGAACCTAATTCAATAGGTATGCAGCTTCTTAAGTGCATAACCCCCAAAAGGAAACAGGTAACTCAGTAGTACTCATCATAGGGTGCACCATATCATATAGGGTGTGATTGCTCCGCCCCGATACACCGTTGTGCTGTGGTGTATACAGAGGAGTAACACTGAGAGAGAATCTCATTCTCCTTTAGAATAGTCCAAGAACTCCATGCACAAGTATTCTCCTCCCTGATCTCATCATAGGACATAATACTTATACCTGTATTGGTTCTCTACTTCTAACTTATATTCTTTGAATTTCTCAAAAGCTTCAGACATGTGTTTCAACAGGAACATGTGTCCGAATCTTGAGAGATCATCAATGAATGTAAGGAAGTACAAAGAACCGGTCGTGGCATATGTAAACTGGGGACCTTTATACATCACTATGTATCAGTCCCAAGAGTTCACTGACTCTTTCTCTGTTTCCAGTAAACAGAGCTGTGGTCATCTTATCTTTGTGACATGACTGGCAAGTTTCATAAGATGTAAATTTAAACTGATTTAAATATGCATCTAAATGTAACTCAGCTAGTCGGGTCGCATTGATATGACCTAGTCTACAATGCCTCAAGAAGAATTCGTCCACTTCTGAACTCTTCCTCTCGTGTATGTTCTGTATACTAAGAATTGTAGTTTGATTTAGAATGTCAATGCTTTTAGATAACGTGCCTGAACCGATCAACTCTTGATATAGGAAATGTTCAAAACATTATCCAACAATACAAAATTATATCCTTCTTTAGTAATAAAGAGACTGATATGATTTTGTATATCAGGTTCGGTATCTAATAACATTCGTTCAGAATCAGTGTATTTTGGTAATACAGGGTGATAGTGACCAACAGACTTGGCTGCAACACTTGCACCGTTTTCTGTCCCATGAAACTTATCACCCGTTCTCAGTTCTCTACCTTTCTGTAGCCCATGTAACAGATTACATATCTGGGATCCTGATCCGGTATCAAATACCCAGGATGTAGAGGATACAGAGAAACAGTTCTTTGTAATGAACACACCCGAAGAAGATGCATCATTATGCACTTTCTTCGTTTGGGCGGCATGGAAATCCTGGTATTCCCCTAATTCCTGCTCTGTCTTATAACAATTATAAGTTGGAGCGGGACCAACATTCCCCAGCTCAGTATAACAAGCGGGTTCGGTCAATACATCCATATTATTATCTTGATTAAGGCGTGACATGGTCGCTACCTGGAGAGAGAGAGAGAAGAAAACACTCTGCGTGCGCTCTTGCAAGATTAGATTGGTTATATATTTTATCTAATCAGGACGACTCCCACTGTTTTTATCAAATCCTCCTTCAAACCCTAAAAGGAAAGACTAGCCGGGATTAATTACACTCTACAAGTTCGCCAATCTTTCAGCCAAGCCAGTGCCGGTACTTTGAGGGAGGTTCCCCGTGTTTTCGCACGTACCTAATTAAAATAAATCTCGTTTTCCCAGGGGCGTAACCCCGTTGACACCTTTCTAGACACCTACTTGATCGGCTAATTGTAAAGTGCAAAACTCTCCCAGGAGTAACAATTACTCGCAGTGGGTATCGGGATCCAACTATCATATAGAAGGTATGCAATCTCATTGCAAATTTCAACACTTGAAACTCCCGATAAAGGTTTTTACCCCTAGCACTTATGACCTTAATTATGGTCAACAAATCATAAGCACTAGTCAAGTTCTACCCGTCATTTCATGATTAATTAGACCCACCCACATGACCCTTAACTAAGGTCAACAAAGTCACGCGACTGTCCTAACTAATCGCATCATATGCGGTGTAGGAAGACATCATTTAGTTACCGTACACTGTGCCTTGACTATGGTCAACAAACACAGCACGAATACTAAGTACTCTACTTCCTAAAATGACGAAGGGTTGCGGATGGTTTTTAAGAAAACCTTTAACGCTTTGAACTTGATCTCGTTGCGGAATTAAATGGTTTTTAAATGGAGTGTTTTTTAGGCTTTTCTAGTTTTGCTAAAGGGGTCACTCCCGGTGAAGGGATCGTCGGCCCTTTCCTCATCGAATAAGGTGCAGGATATATCATATATGCCGCTGTGCAAAGCAAAAACTATAGAAGCAATCAAAAGACAAACCGAGGGTTGTAGCATCTGCTAATTATTGCTAAAGAGGTCACTCCCGGTGAAGGGATCGTCGGCTCTTTCCTCATCGAATAAGGTGCTGGATGTTCTACAAGGAACACCGCTATGCAAAGCAACAACTAGAGCTACCTAATTTTAATTTTGAAATTCGATTCCACAATATCTTTTAGGTTTATTTTCTTTCATTAATCTCATTAATGAATGTCCCATCATTTAAGTCCACCTAAACATCACAGATAAATACAACGTACACTTATACCATCCGCATTCGCTTCGATGTCCCGTCTGCACCGTTAGGTTAGGTAACTAACGGCAGAACGGGGCAGGGCTAGCGCGGGTGTAAAACATAAGCAACGTCTATATAATATATCATATATACTATATACAGTATCAATCTGAACATATCACATGATCACATCACAGATAACGCAGCAGAAAATATCATATGAAATATTAGATATACTAGGACGTCCGTGTTTTATTTTGAGCCTGTATAAAACACGGATTCCACGGTCGTGATGAATAGCCAATCCCACACCCCTAGACCCCTACGAGAGCGGCAAGCAACCCTACCAATTCTAGAGTTAGGAGACCCGGACTCGACTCCTCGAGATGGTCTCGCACTGGACCCTAGAACCCGGTTGCTTGTGCTCCCCTCCTTGGGTCTATCCTAATGCGGAAAAGTAAATAATATACAATGGTGACATCATCCTCAGCCCGGAAGTGCCCCAATAAAAGAATATTACATACAAGTCTTTACATGAATGAAAATGAAAAACACTTATCTCAGATAAAAAAAACCCGGCTATTCAAACACGACGATCCAATATAACATATCCAGCAACACATAACATCACATGTCATCAACGTAAGTAAATATGCCCATCCCAATTTTCGTTGACATATAGTAACGAAACCGGCGATATCACATATTACACTTACGGTTACAGAAAAGAAACTGTAAAACTACAACAGTTGGAATCCGCAACCTTCTTAGACATCGCATGCCTAACAATTACAAACCCCGCATTTTAGTCTCATTATCGAAAACTCTTTTCAATATCAAGTCGGGCAATTCAACAAGATTCCCGACATCCTGAACGAATGCTCGTCGCAAACTTTAGTAGACGGCCGCACCCCCGATACCGTCGACGAAGTGCACTAAGGCGGAACACCGCTGCCGCGAGCACCCGAACGGATGCTTTTTGGCGACGGGGTTCTCCTACAGTCACTTGGTCGGGGCTATGGGGCGTGGCTATCTATTAAGTTTACCCGGCGAGTATCCGCGTACGCAACGTGATTGCGACGGACTTTCGATCACATCAAAATTCCATGGCAACCAATCAAGTAGGACTAAAGTGCTAGATTTATAGCATTCAAATTAGTTATCTCATAACTACATGTGGATTCCAAATATTGTATCACATTTCAGATAATTAGACAATGTTAAACTTTCCGATCGAATGATCAAACACTCAAGTTTTCCCAAATAGCTCAACACTTGAAATAAGTTCAAAAACATCCATTTCATGCCACAGTACCAACGGTCCAGCCGTAGAAGGGTCAAGCCAATGCCTCACATGTGGCACGCCGTACTGCCCCAAACCCTAAGGTTCAAAAGGCAGTTCAAGACGGTCACATAATCGAGTTAAGGTTTGTTGTCTTCTAGAGGGTCCATCGCGTTACTTGCACGACTTAGAACGTTCTTAAACTATGGAAAAATCCAACGCTTGGAAATTTTCCGGCAGGGGAAAAAGTGAGTTATTGATATCCGTCCGAACTTTTTATTACATTCTATAAATTACCCGGACAAACTAAACAAAGTTAAATTATCCGATCGAATCAACGAGTCCCCAATACAACCCTAGAAAACTCAACACTTGAGTGGAATTAAAAAATTCCCAGAAAAAAATGACAAGAAAGGACCTAAGAATAAATATATGAAGTTCCAGGGACTAATTCACAATTTTGGCTGCGGAACCGCCGCCAAACCCTTGGTTTGGCCGCGGTTACGCGGTCAAATTTTTGAGTTACAGGTCCGTACTTCACAGTAATTCATAGTTTTTCCTGCTTAAATTTCTAAGCATTTTTAATTTGGAAAAATCCACGGTTTTAAAAAATGTACAGAGAAGGGTATAATTTAGGGTTTCGGGGTTCGATCGGATTTCTAATTTCGTCTACCCATCGCCTAAAGCTCTAGCTAGGCTCTGATACCACTGTAGGGTTCCTAGGCACACTCATGAGGTTCCACAAGGCATCTACCATGCCGAAATCAAATTTTTATGTGCCTAACAACCCTAATCTAGATCGTTTACTAGAGGTAAGGCGAAAATATAAGCAAGCAAACAACTTTACTAATAAGTGAAAAGGATTACAATCTTTGTAGATCCGGTCCTTTACTTCTAAAGCTCCGTGTTAACGTCCCTTCGCTGCGATCATCGGGATCCCGGACCCTAGCGTTGGTTTCATCGGAGAAATGAGCGGGCTAGGTCGTTGACTTCGAGGCCGAAGATGATCTACGTCGAGGAGACTCAAACTCAAGCTCCATCTTCACTTGGCCATAAACTTTGTGAAGAGAACACCCTATACTACATGGCAAGTGGTAGAGCATGAAGAAATAGGAAGTGGGTTCACTTTGGATTTGGATTTCTCACTCTAAATCTTCACTTGAAAATTTCTAGCAAGGTTTTCTTCACTTGAAGAAGATGAAGAAGAAGAGAATATGAATAATAGAATAACCAAAATGAATAATCAAGTGAAGTCTATCATGATGCAACCATGGGTGAGTAAACCATTGTAGAGACTAAACTAGAGTTTATGTTAATGGTTAGGTTAGCAAAAATCTCATGCAAAACAAAAATGGTGGACTTTGTCAAAGATGCTTGAAAGCTTCATGAAGCTTCAAGCACAAAACAAAGAAAGCCGCCATTTTGTATTTTCCAAAATAAATAAAAATAAATAAAACCCTAACCATTAACCTAAACTTGGTGTAAGTCATACACACACCCAAGTTTGCATGTATCATCAAACATGATACAAACTAGTGCACAAACATATATCATATATACAACTTGTGCATATCAAGTGAGAAAATCAATCTTAAGTGAACAAATACTAGTTAATGTAAAGTAATATATCAAATATATAATTATACATTAAATCATTAAATCGATACTTGATTTAATGATCCGGTCATATCGCATATAACCGACTAATATCAAGTGTATCAATGTATCGAATCAACACTTGATTCGGTAACCCGGCTATATCTCATATAACCGTCCAATGATACAAATCGCGAGAATAGAATACAGCATCACATACTGGTATTATTCTCGGTCCCGCACATATCTCATATACGCTCCCATTTCGTTTCGCTTGAGCCAGGAAAACCCTGTGTAGGACTCTAAAGACTCGTCAATACGTCGGCAGTAAGTGATGATCATATCAGTCACCCACAAGCCGTAAGCGGTCTTCTAAACGTAACGGCCACCCGGGTATTGAGCGATCAGAAGATCAACGAGCAAGCCTGCTCACACTCCTGTGAATCCAACCAGTAACACTTACCGCACAGTCCGGTCTGTTCGTCTGATATGTCGCATATCTCGCCTAGGGGTGGTAAAACGTCAGACCCCAGTAGCTTGATAAGTAATGCCGATGTAAGGTCCATAACAAGCACGAAACTACTGATAACACTTACCAGTAAATCAGTGCAACCCTGGCCAGGGATTTCCAGTTATGGCCAGTCAAGCATAGCGCAATATCAACCCCCAATACCGGGAGAGATGAATCCCTTCCTATCGCTCATTGCCTCCATGTGAATCGGGACTGTACCCAAAAACCACATGTTTGCACGACTTAGTAGAGCCATGGTAGGGTGGAAATCAAAGCACAGTGGGAGACACACAAGACTCTATGACGATCTCGGGTCAACAGACTAAGCTGTACCAGTGTCACCAGAGAACTGCCATCTGACGTAAGGTATAATACCATGTGGGAGTTCTCGGCGAGTCCGTTCAGTATACCCAGTCACCACTGAGCACCCGCATACCATCTCTGATGTCAAACACCAATGGATATGGGATCATCCATCGCCCATCACATGGGTCGAGAAGATATACGCTAGTCTACTCTGGAATATCGATGTCCCGTCTCGATATTCCCACGACTAGGAACATTGAAGGATGTGCTCATTGACTACCCAGGCCCCACTAGTATGATCTTCATCATAGTCCTGGAAGTCGAGTACACATCCTAAGGGCTTTATCAACATGTAATAGAGAGACAGCAAGTATACATGTTAAGATAAAGTGCAACCAGATAGCGTACTATCATGTCGAGCAAGAAAGTCCTACCTATATATGTCCCAGCATCCACTACAATATACATCTCATATACAGTAATGGCCTCTAGGGCATACATATAACTAACACGACGGGCAGCCCCGAGGGCACCGCGAACTGGAGGCCTCCTTCCTCCACTATGATCGGCGAGGGCGCGCCCCGGGAAGACCTCCGGGAACCCCTCTCGAGCGGCTCCGTTGGAGAGCCGACCTGCTCCTCCGAGGCCGGGTCTTCCAGAATTCGAGCCCGCTTCCGGCTAGATGCTCTGCTGGGCCCCGGGGCGGTATCCGTCCCCGAACGCTCACGGGACGCGACGGCATAGGAGAGGGAGCCGGGGCAGGCTTCGCACGAGAAGAGCTGGCACCCTCAGCCTTCGCGACCTTCCTTGGCTGGCGCATAGAGGATCGGAGCGAGTCCATATCCATGAGTCCTACACAAAACCAAATGCAAAGAAGTCAGCGACACAAGCAGTATACAAGCCAAAAAGCAAGCCTAAACTTACCGACGAACTCGACGGGGCTGAGCCGGGCCCAACCCAAGACCCTCTCAGACAGCAGCACGTCGAATCGGGGGATGGGCTCACATGACGCCACTCTCACCGCGGCGGGGTCATTGGACTGGTTCCCCGGCAAGCATTTCTCCCTCGACCATTTTGTAGGCACGGGCCAGTCCTCGCCCTCGGGAGGGGAAACGAAGAAGCACTTCTTCTTACAGTCGTGAATTGAAGAAGGCAAGGCCATAACCCCTGTCCTGGCGGCATCCCCCTGCCGCTTTCTAAAAGAGAGGTAGACCCACCTCGGGTCGCCCGCTCGACCACCAGGGTGATTTTTGAAGATGAGGGAAGAATCAAGGAGGGAGAGGCTGAAGGGAGCCGCCTGTAACTTCAGGCGGATCAGGAACCCGAGGAGAATCCTCCACGAGTTCGGCAGTAACTGGCCAGGGGCTAATCCAAAGAAGTTCATCGCTTCGATGACCTCGGGAGAGAAGGGCAGGCGCATTCCACCCCAAAAAGCTTCCAAGTACAGGGCGATCTCCCTACCCCGTACTTGGTCTGCCCTCTCTCCCTCCTTAGCCAGACGAAGCGTGTAACGTGAGGGGATGTGGAAGCAAGCCCGAGCATTGGCGATCTCGTCCTCATTCCTCACCCAACACGAGGCGCCGGGGGCAGCATCTACCGCCTCCTCCCTGGGGGTTGCCCCCGCCGTGCGATCCCGGGAAGAGGATCCGACCCCTGCTCCCCGGGAGGACTCAGGCTCAACTAAAGGGTCCCTAGAACCTACTCCTACGACATCTACAGACTCTACGAAAGAAGACATCTAACCTTGAGAAGAGGGATCCTCGGAAAATGAAAGCGGAAGGAAGAAGACGAGCGCCAAGCAACCAGGACTTAGAACATGGAAATATGAAGGAGCAGGGGCCTGGAGCAGGCCCCACCCCTATTTTATCACCGCAAACGACCTCATCCAACGACGCCCTTCATCTCCCGCCGAAACGCCTCCTCGCGTCCAACGGCTCCGATTGCTCCACTTGTCGTTCCCGCACTGGACCGCACCCCATCAGACGCCGCAGGTCTGCACACGTCGCGTCGGCCAACCGACGCTTGACACGTGGACTGTCGCTTTAGTGGCAGGGTGCACGAACCGGCGCTCCTTCCTTGAATACAGAGATCTCACCCTGATTCGTTGATAGAAAAGATAGCTGACAGCCCGGAGACGCGTCCCGACGAAACCTTAGGAGGGAGCTCACCCCGGGCGGCCTGTTCATAACATAATATTGCATTTTGTATTCCCCATTCTTATGCATTTAAGAATAAAAACAGGTGCTTTTGACCCATGTCTGCTACATGTTACAGGTTACAGGTTGTTGGAGCAAAAACAGTGAAAAACACAAAAGACGACACAAAAGAAGGACTTTTGACCAATAATTAGGAGGATCTTAGTAAAGCCCAGCAGAAGAATGGTTCACCATCAACAAGGCAACGCAAGATCCAAATTTGCGAGAAAAACGGTTAAAAAAATCCCTTGCAAAGTGTTCACTGAAGATCTGGAATTAATACAGAAGCCAAATTGATAAAAGTAATAAAGAACCAGGAAGCCCAAAAGATACCAAGGAAGCTCAGAAAAAATGATGGGCTGAACTCACCATTGGGCCGCGGATCCGCGACCCAAAGCCCACCAAGGCCGCGGTTCCGCGGCCGTTTGAAGCAGTCATGGAAAGAAATTTTGGGAGATTGCTCTGAAGGCTATGGAAAGATTTCTTGGGGGTATATTTGTAATTGTAGACATGCGGTGCAATTGTAAACCTAGGGTTTCTATGTCCTATAAATAGAACCCAAGACCTTGTATTTTCTTATGCCTCTTCTCATGAATAAAATTCTGTTTTCTTGAAGTTAGAGTGCATCAACAGTAAGTAGGTTATTTTCCTTGCAGTAGTTGTAGTTTTTTATATCTGCCCTAGGTAATTTATTTTTCTCGCCTTAGTTTAATTTATTTTAGCTTTTATTAATTTGCAATGATGTTTTCTCTCTTTAATAAACTCATGTCTTCTTTCATCCCCTCAATGAGCGAGTAGTTTCCTCGCTTGTTAGGGTTAGGAATAGGGAAGGATTTGAGAGACGAAGATCTCTCATCTCTTTTCGTTGCTAAACTTTTATGAACATTAGAACTCCATGCATACCTTTTTATTCCGCTCCCTACGGCACTTTTACCCTCGAGGTAACGGTGAATTCCGTAGTCTAAAGGCCCGGATTTTAAGGTTTTCCATGGAGGTTAGGGTAAAGATTAATAAAGGAAGGACAAGGATCTAGAGGAAGAATCAATCATCCCAATCATCCTAATCCCCTTTATAAATATTTACCATAACACTAATATGATATCTTTAATTAATGGCAATGGAAAGAGATGAAGATTTTTGTTTACCAAATTTTCCCTAGACCTAATCCTAGCAAGTTTCTAATCCTAGTCTCATACAACTTCAATTTTTAGGTTTAATTATAAATCCAAACACCATTTGGAATTAACTCGTAAGAACTTAAAGGAGATTTACACATCCCTGTGGACCGACCCGTATTCACCGGCTAGCTTCATGCGACGCCGTTCTTGATTGCGGTAAATATTTTTGATCGACAAAACTTCTCTTAATCACGGCCCGACAGTCCACTCCTGATCCGACCCGCTAGCTGATCGGGACAAGAGTGGGGGGCTAATGATGATGCTCAATAGTGGCAATCTCCAAGATCAGAACACGTGGCAGATGACATGTCCCAGAACTCAGAAGAAAGGGCCCACAGGGGCCGACCAGGCCACCCCTATACCCGACCTACAAGCAGAAGCTGGCTCACCTCAGAGCCCCCTGCAAATTGGCCTCCTCGGCCTCTCAGCTCGCCCCCGAGCTACCAGAGGACCAAGATACCTCAACCCTCCCGCTCGTTCCCAAGCTCACCTGCCGAGGCCATCTTCCTCGGTCCCTCCGACCGACCAACTCCACCACTCACAAGCGTAATCGACGCTCCGCAAATCTCGCCATGCGCAGATTCTCCGCCAGCAACATCCCACGTTCCACGCCTTCACGATCCCCATTAATAGGCGATCCGCTCTTTACGCGGGCGTGACGTCGGGAGCGTAACTGCCGGTGAGATTCTCACGCCTGCTGCTGCGTCCTGCCGCTACTATATAAACTCCCATCACAGAGGGGTCAAGTAAGGATTTTCTACTCCACTTAGCCGTTACTCTGCTCGGATCTAGTACTAACTTGATCGTCGGAGGGTCCTCGGTGGTACCAAACCATCCCGGGACTTCTTTGCAGGTACTCGGCGTAATCTCCTTAAAACCTATTGATACCCACACGCAACAGGAGATCACCTCCAAAATCCACCGGTAGATCAACGGAAGACAACATCTGACAGAGACCCGAAAAGGACTTCCATCACGTCCCATACAATTCAAAGAGACTCTTCAAAACTGCGCCCCTTTGAATTGTGATGCTTCTTCTTCCTCCCTCTCATTTTCTTCTTCCTCTCCCTTCTTCCCCTTTCTCTCTCATCTCCAACATCAATTCCCTTCTCCACCGACGTCGTCGCTCCTTCATCGTCGCCGCTCCTTCATCGCCACCGCCACCCTCCTCCTCCTCCTCAATGCGATCCTCTCTCTCACCACATGGAACCCTTCGTGCTTATCAATTTCTTGAATCGAGGGAGGCTTTCTAAATTTGCAGCAGGTCGAGATGGATTTTTTCTTGATTTTTCTTGTTTTGGCTGCAATTTGATAGTTAGAATTTGGTTTTGGGGTCTGTGGAAACGAAGAGGAAGGAGAGGACGATGGTGAGAGGGGAGACGAGGTGGTTGTGGTTGGACGGCGGTGACGGTGAAGGAGGAGCGGCGGCGTCGGTGGAGGAGAAAATTGATGTTGGAGATGAGAAAGAAAGGGATAGAGAGAGAGAGAGGAAGAAGAAGATGACAGTAAGGAAGGAGATGAGTGTGCAGAGGGAGGAAGGAGAAGTATTGGACACATTTTTGAAGTGCATCCCATACAATTCAGAGGGGCGGCACACTTCAAAAGTGCGTCCCTTGGAATTTTTTTTTTATAAAAAAGCCCAGGGCCAGCGCTGAGTTGGCACTGATGTGGCGTCTATGTGGTCAAAAGTGACATATTTTTGAAATAATTTTTTAAAGTGTAATTTTTTAATATTTTTTTTTTAAATGCCTATTTTAAAAAATTGTCTTTGTTTATTTGCATGGAATAAGAATTGCAGGTTTTGGGAATTAACATCATCAAAATAGCAGTGCCAATTCCAAATTTAAGGTTTCTAATGGAATTGCCCCAAAGGCACATAGGATTAATATATTATTTTATTTGAGAAAAGTCATGCTTACCTACTTTCTCTCTCTTCTCTTTATCTAATTCCCAAAACTCAATTCGCACTTGTTTTTGTGCAACCAAACAAAATAAAAGATTGAACGAAACAAAAACCATTCTAATTCTTTACAAACAAATAAATGAATGACAATTCCAGCAGATAAAAATTTTTGTTTGTAAAACCTCAATCCCCATTCCCGTTTTTTGATTCCAGCAAACACACCGCCCCTAAGAGGACAAGGAAGAGCAACTGTACTTTTTTAGGGGGGAAAACTTTGCAACTAAAAGAAAGAAGGGAAAAATGAGTTTAAGTTTTGAGGTTTCAAAAGCAATAGGTTCAAATCCATAGACCAAAAAATCTTGTGAAAATACCTTCTAAACTCAAAGATTCCTTTGTTTTAGCACTTATAGTATATTAACTAATATGTTATGTCAATAATGCCCTTTGAGAAAAGCACTACATTTATTTTTTAAAATATTATATTTATATTTTAAAATGCTGCTACAACTATCCTATAAAATACTATATTTATGCTGAAATTACTATATTTGTATTAAAATACTACATTTGACATTAAACTGCTACATTTATTGATGAAATTACTACATCCAGTACATTTGACCTGTTTATAAGATAAATGTAGCACTTTAAAAGACCAGTATAATACTTTAAAAGGTAAATATAGAATTTTATCTCAAAGGACATTATTGACATAATATATTAGTTAATATACTATAAGGACTAGCTAAGACAAAGGAATCTTTGAGTTTAGGAAGTGTTTTAGGAGTTTTTTATGGCCTAGGGACTTAAACCTATTGATTTTGAAACCTAGGGACTTAAAACGATTTTTCCCAAGAAAGAAATACAATATCAACACCAAAATTTATCAGCAATTGTATTTGGATTAAATAGCTGCATGAAATATAATTACTTGCTCAATCACAGATACCATTCCCAATTTTTGAAGTTCACAGATCCACAGGCATTAAATTTAACACAGCAGTATAAAAGATACACTGGAAAATAAACAAATAAAAGAAATGAATTCACTGAATCAAGAATACATTAAGAAACTACAATCAAAACACCTCAAACAATAAGAGCCAAGCCAAGAAACGATCACAATAACAGTGGCCTTACTGGAATGAATGCTATCAACACATGACATGTTTCGATGTCATTTGCTTCGACTGATGTTTCAAAACATGCACATTCAAACTTGGAGCTGCGCAAGCAAAAGGTAAAAAAGCCTGAAATCTGGAATGGGTCGATACAAAACCAGACCAACAGCTTCAACAAGCGTTAGATATGTAATTTCACATAGCGAAAATGACCAACAAGTTATACATTTATTTTTAAATCGGAATCCATTTCAAGCCCAGCCTGATAAATGTAAAGCATAACGGCAACTTTCAAAATACCAAAAATCAGTTTCCTATGCAGAAAGAAACAAAATATCTCAAAATAATCACTAGTTCCTTCCCATAATATTTTTGACCAGATCTAAAACCCGGACATAATCATAAAACAACGAAGAATGCGTCCCCTCAAGCCCATCTCGATGATACCTATTGCTCCCCGCAAGGTTATTGCAGGGGCTCCCGCCAATAACTAAGTCAAATCCGCCATATTTACTAATCAACTGCTTCAGTTTCTCACCGTCGATCTCTTGAATATCACCAAAATCAATCAGTGTCCCAGTCTGATTTGTCTGTTCCCACCAACTCCTCACTACATTTCTGTTCGCTTCTGATAACTCAACCGAAACCACAACCTTCAATCTAATCCCGAGCCGGTGAAGCGCCACCTCAGCACCCCCAATCCCCGAGAACAAGGACAGAACGGTAATTCCATCGGGGAAAATGTTTTTAAGAACCGATAGGTGGTAAGCAACGGTGTCGACCTGAAAAGAATTGCCCAACGACTTGAATCGATCGGTTCGGCTCATCACTCCTCTGGTGTGGTCTCTTGGAAATCCTAGAAGCATTTCATATTCATACGTCTCCAATGGCGCAACCTTGTTACGCCCAACCCATACTAAGTTCCACTTGCGGCATTCTAGAAGAATCCACTTCTGAATCTTTTGAGGTGGCGGGTCCCTGAATTCAGTTAAGGCTAGCCGGATTCTTTCTAGTAGCTTTGCGGCAGAGATGCAAGTCTGGAGGCAGTTGAATTGGGTCCTCTCGTCCCACGCAGGCCACCAATTTCTTGTTTGTGGGAGAGCTGCTTGGATGGTTTTCTGAGGGATAGGTTGGAGAGGGAACCGATTATTAATCGGTAGGTTGTGAACGTATCCTCTCTTTCTAGCGGCAGCGCAAAAGAATTTCGAGTCTACGAATTCAGGCTCGATGTCATATAGGAAACGAGAGATGGTATCCCATACACCAGGTGGAGCTAAAGCGACATTTTCATAATAGAAATATGGCGGGCCAATCGCTGCATCTGAGAGAGATCGTTTTGTGACACGAGCTGGCTCAGAGGGGAGACCGAAACCAATCATGGGCTTAGGGATGGACATAAATTGAGAGGGAGCGCCGTCTTCATTGTGCATTACGACCTTCTTAATGCATTCTTTCTTTGCATGATTGAGGTCTCTATGGATATTGACACGGCTTCTCTTGATCTTCCTCTCTTCTTTAACCCTCCTCCTCTTTTGCTCGTTAGTGAAGGAATGCACATAGTTCTGCTAAGACAGTAAAAAGTTAAGACTTCTAGCATGTAAAGTAAATAAGTAAAAATAAAGATAAACAAGGAGAAAAATGAGCTAATAACTGCATTTTAGGTGATATTGCTTTGCATGAAGGCTGATGAAAATTATAGCACTTCAAAAAATGAGCTAATAACTCCATTTACCTACGAGTTAGTTTATTATTATCATCATCATTATTATTCTATCCAAACAATGGAAATAAATCTACCCTAAGTTTTATATAGTCCCCATTACTTATGGAAGCCTCATATATAAACTACTTACCACATTTTCAGCAGAATTTGGCTCAGCAGATGACTGCCCCTCTGCAAATTGCGCTGCAATTTGCGCAGCACAAATGGAGTCTGCGAGCTCCAGAACTTCAGCATCCGGACCTTTATGATTTAAAACAAAAAGAACAAAAGGAAGGAGTTATGCCAAAATGTTTGAAAGTATATAATGCACACATATCCACGCAAATTTTAATACTAAAAATGTCCTGGGTTCAGCTATTCGCGAAACCATGTACAGTTTTTAACAGTAAGTTGCAAAACAGATCCTGAAAAGAACTAACAAAATGGGAGGATCAAAAAATAATGAGAAACATACACAACCACAGATTAAATCAATGGGCGGTGAGCAATCGCACGTAATTATTTCATGCAAGGCACTCCTCGGCGATGTATCTAGAAAACCGTTTGTATATGTGGCAGATAAATCTTCAGATCTAGAATAAATTTCGACAAGGGCTTATATCGAAGAGTTTTGGTTCTGTTTCGAATTGATGAGCATAACACAAAGTTCTAGTGGATGTGAATACTGCAAATGCTGTCAATTATTAGAGAATATCTATACTACATGCTTCTCTCTTACCTAACTATTTTATTTATTGGCTTGTAAGAATAGATGGTACATCTTCTAATGGAATTACATGCATCTTAGAAACTTTGAGGGCTTAATTCCAAAAAAATCCAAATCTTTTAGCTAAATTACGAGAAACTCCCAAAAACTTTCAAAATTATGAGAAACTACCATGGTACAAAAAAATTCAGTTTTTTGGCAGTTTCGTGCAATTTATTGCTGATGTGACACCTTATTTCTGATAGTTTTTCATTGTTTTCGAAAGTTTTGTGGTGGTTGTTTGTGTATTTTAAAAGTTTTGGAGGGTTTCTCGTGTTAAAAGGTTTGGGTTTTTTTTTGGGAATTGAGCCAACTTTGAGCACACATTTTGTCTCCCACGTTGATCAGCATATAAACAACTAGAACAAATTAACACAATTAAAATAAATAAACTATCTTTGCCTCATTTATTTGGACTCAACCACCAATGAATATCATCTAGTGCCACAAGCTTGGTCATATTTCTTGCCCCCCCCCACCCCCACCCCCACCCACCACAAACTTTCAACCATGCTTATAGATACCATTTCAATAGGTTTTGGAGGGTTTCTAGTAATTTAGCTAATTTTTTTTTTTGGGAATTAAGCGAACTTTGAGCAAACATTTTATTTCCCACATTGATCAGCATATAAACAACTAGAACAAATTAACACAATTAAAATAAGTAAACTATATTTGCCTCACTTATTTGGACTCAACCACCAATGAATATCATCTAGTGCCACAAGCTTGGTCATATTTCTTCACCCCCCCCCAAAAAAAAAACAAAAAACCTTTCAACCATGCTTATAGATACCAATTCAATCGGTTACCTTCTACGTGATAGGAGCAACTTTCGTGCCTATATAAACTCAGCCTGACACAATCAGTAATAACTTCATGGATCTTGCTTTGTAAAGTTCAATACGAAGTATAAGCTTCACATACTTCTTTTATAAAATTCAGCTTTCACTTCATTTGCCTATTGAAAAAATGCAATATGCGGGTTCTTTTTTAATTCTTAAAGTGAGGGCTAGTTATCAATATTCGACGCACATGCACACATATCAGTCATACACTAGGTAGTTGCCAAAATGAGCGGCAGTTCAGTAATAGAACATACGAGCTCACTTAATATGAGAATTTAAATGCCCAAATTTAATACTTGGACACAAGCCGTTCCCATTCACATTAATGGACGGGACATTGAACTGAAAACCCATTATGGCCACTAAAGAGTAAACTCTGTAATAGGATGGGCTCTTCTATCATGGATCTGGGGATTGAAGATGTCCAATTAATGTTTTAAAAGCGGAATAAAAGGGCAGAACGGTCTAGGAGCCTGACCGCTTAAGCGCTTAAGCGGCCGCTCAGAAATTAGAAAAGAGACGTTTTCATCAATTTTCAAATTTTTGTCAATAAATATTGATTCTAATAGAGTTCTAACTACTTTATATTCCTTTTGCACTTGTAAATGCCTAAATTAGCATTATATAAGGCATAAACAACCAAAAATGCAAATTGTCGGTCAAGAAAATCCTATTATTGCTAGAATATGTTTCAAAAATAAATGTCGAACGTAACTAGAAGAATCAACAAAATTAGTAAAAAAACAACAATAGCAAAAAAAAGTACCTAAAAGATTGCAGCCTAAGGCAAATCGAGTCGAAATCGAATTAGAAATTCAAGGTCGAAATTTGAAAACTACTCGAAATCGGAATAGGAAAACCCTAGAATTGCTTGAAACCGATTCGGATCTTGATATCTAGAAGTTGTTCAGACCCAAAACCTTAATTTTTGAAGTTTCTAAACCCAAATCTTGAAGTTTGTTGAAGTCGAGTGGCTCGTGTCGACTTGAACATGCCAGAGACGTACATGTAAAAAGAGGATGGGATTTGGTATTATTGGTATTTGTGTTATTCTCACACCAATAACAATACTTATATACCCAATATGACCCTTATAAAGAGTATACATCAATAAAAATAAGTTATGTAATATCATCCGTTTAGACGGGATAAAACGGAATGGCGAAACCTATCCCGCCGCTTAAACGACCGCTTTTTAAAACACCGTGTCCAATATAAACCCATTAAACAAAAGGTCAAGGAGTATCAAGGACAAAAGATATTTGGTGCATTAGGTTTTAGGGAATGAAGTTCACAAATGATGCCATCAATCAAAGGATGGAGAGTTGGCTTTTTACCTCCAAACGAGAAAATTTCCTTTCTTAGACAATGAATACCAGTTTTTCTCGAGTGTCTGTGAGCACGGGTGCATGTAAGTGTGCGCGCATGCACGCGCGCATTTGGGGGGGGGGGGATTAAAACTCGTTCATAAACAAAGAAATGCAAAATAATTACATAAACTTTACATCCATGGAAAACTCACACGTCATAAACCATAATCAATATTAAAACAAATATATTCAATAAATGAAACAGTTAATTTTTTGATCGCGTTTGTTGTTGCTGTTCTAAATTTCTAACTTCTTGACATTGTTCTTCTAATCCTTTTACATAGCTTCTTCATAAAAATCTCTCCCCCTCACCCCCTCCACACAGCTAGGCACACATGCATGCGTCGCCGGGTTACAGAAGTTTCACTTCACTAGAACAATATCTAATACATAATTAGTGGTTACTAAGTTTCAGCGATTGTAACAATATTACTAGCTTTTACTTGAGTGCAAGCAATAATGTCTCTACAAGTTATAGGAAATGGAGGTTAATGTGACCAGTTCAATTTATTATAGGCAGCATGTGAAAAGAGGCTAGGAGGCAAGGTTGTAAAAAGTGGCAGGCGGTACTAGGTGGCTGGGGGCGTCTAAGCAGGTCTTTAAGTGCCACCTAGGCGGTATTAGTATTTTTAATTAAATATGTTTGGGCGTGGAGATATAAGGTTTTCTAGCAAGAATAATGATAGATTATGGTATTTAATCAGGTTTGCTATGCATTTATTTTGTTTAGGGGGATACCAATTCCAACAATGTGCAATAAAGAGGTCAAATGATTAGGAGGGTTCAGCCCCTAAGCTCCTGCCTAGGCGAGTGATACAGCCGAGGCCCCATTTAAGCGGGAACTTAGGCGGTCCAACTCGCTTAAGCGCAAAACCTTCTTTATTGGGCCGCTTAAGTGAAAAGTGAAGCGGGCTTGTGCTGCTTTCGCTTAAGCGGCCGCCTAAGCCGCTTTTTACATCACCGTTAGGTGGAGGTATATACAAAACAACAGTTCTTTTTTACAGCATGGTAAAGCTTAATACCATGCTACCATTAATTAACAGTGATCATGTCACCAAAAATGCGCGATCAGTAAATGGTTTCGTGTTTTTGTTGTTTCCACAAAAGGGAAGAAGATAAATTAATGAAAAATCAAATTCAGCAGAACTCCCTCTGGTATGCACTGTATGCTTCTGTACGCTCTTGATAGGAGATGTATTGACTTTGGCATATCAGATTATTTAAATCATTTGGTTCTAACGGATGAATGATAAGACAAGCAATAATTTCATTTAAATTGCCTCAAAACGATGTAGGTAATTGTTTTAGCACATATTCTATAGCATTCATATACTAAAAAGATAACATACCACATCTATCAATAGCAGAAGATGCCTCCTCAGCGGGAAAGCCCATATTTACTAATGTTGATATCTTTCTATCCTTTGATAAATCATCTGGGAGCATCTATAAGAAATTTCAGCAAAACAGCATGATACATTAGTTATAATACAAGCTCTGGTGCAATGGTAGCTTGCCCACTAAATCTCTGGTTCAGCAAACTACAATTTCATCTATAGAATGAAACGAGTCAATCAAAAAAAAAAAAACGCACGAGGAAAGATGAAAAAGAAAAGGACAACAAGCTAAAATTTTCCCATCCCAAGGACGGTGAGAAGAAAAACCAATTAAACATCCTATGAATGGCTTGTATAACGGTACCCTTCTCCTGAAGATATCAAATACAATTTACGTCAAACAGATGGCAATGCAGCCTGATCAGCAAACCCAACCTGATTTAACTAATATTGGTTTAGATAATCATTTTACATTAGCACACTGCCTATCAAAGATTTAATTATTGGATATTACATTCATATCTGTTCAGTGTTTTCTGAATAAGATAGCAAGACAATATCCAAAATATGGGTCAGTATTGGATCGAATACATCAAGCATTCTATATATACTTAATGTATACAAATGTTTCTGAGAATCAAACTTGAGGTTAGTTGTGATTTCTAGGTGTAATCTGTTATAAGAATTACTATAAGCTACATGGAAAGGCATTCAAAAACATATTTATGTTCATGCCTTGCAGACAATTAATTAACTCATGTCAAATAATAAGTTGTCCTTGTTTTTTTTTTGGAGGAAAGAGGTGGATAAATTAGCCACCCCATCGCATTAAAAAGCTTTTAATGTTTACACCCATATGCCATCAAGGCCAAAATAAACCTACAACCAAATACCATAGGAAAACATCTATGGTAATCAAGTCATCGATACAAATTACAACTAGTGCCTCACATCCGAGGATCACAAGACCAAAAAGATACACCCCACCGAATACTTCCATGGCCTAGCATGTTGCTCAGGCCCCTCCTCATCGGTCCCATCACCCTCGTCATCCTAGCTCTCCTCCTCCTCAATCTCCACAACCTCGGGTATCATCTTCCTAATCTTTAGCTTCGAAGTATCTGCAAGCAAGTTTGACCAGCTGAGCAGGACAAAGGATATATGAAAGGCGAAATTATTAATGCGGTTAATTCTCTCCCTAAAAATTCTATCGTTTCTTTCTCTCCATAAATCCCAAGTTACTCCCATAACAATAATGTCCCACTTTTTATTATTCCCCCCTCTTAGACCTTTTTTCCAATCCCCCAAACATCACAAACCGATGTGGGTAACCTAAAAATATTATTTCTCGCGCAGTAATGTGACCACACATCTTTAGCAAAGGGGAAGCTGAAGAAAAGATGATCCCCGTTCTCATCTGACGATTGACAAAGTTCGCAAACGGAAGGACCCTGCCACTTCCGTTTAGCCAAGTTATCTCTAGTTAGCACCGCCTTCTTTGCCATCAACCAACTGAAAACCTTGATCTTACTCGGTACCTTTGCCTTCCATATTTGTCGTATGTTTCCTCCCGTTTTGGCCCTTCCATTGATAATCTTATAAAGTGATCGGAGACTTTCTGTTGCTATTCCATCTCCAGCACGGGCGGTCCTTACTCTGGCTGTTCGGTTGCCAGTCTTTTAAGTATAGCGAAAGCTCCTTCAACTCTTGTCATTCTCTTGCCGTAAGAGTTCGTCTGAAAGTAGGTCGCCACTCTCTTCCATTCTATGCATTTGCCACCTTCAACTGCCTATCTTTGGCCAAGTTGTATATTTTTAGGAACTTGTATCGCAATGCCGCCTCTCCACACCAAACATCTTTCCAGAAGTTAATTTTCTGTCCGTCTCCAATCGTGAAAGTTATTCCTGATAGGAAAATCCTTTTGTTCTTGTATACGCCTTTCCAAAAGCTCGAGTAAGTAGCAGCATTCTTAATTTTTCCCCAAAACAGTCCATTTCTCAAATAGTTTTCCTTAATGATACTCTTCCATCTGCGCATGTCCTAGTTGAATGACTTCCACCACCATTTCGCTAGCAGGGTCCGGTTCATATCTCGCGGGTTTATAAGCCCCAATCTTTCCAACTCCTTGGGCTTGCATACCTCCGTCCATCTTACCAAGGCGTAACCCTTATCTCTGTTTCCACCTTTCCATAAGAAATTCCGGCAAATTCTGTCGATGCACTTCTCAATTTTGATCGGCAGCTCATGCACTGCCAAGTAATACAACAGTATTGTTGAAAGAACTTCATTAAGCAGTGTCACTCTCCTCCCAATAGATAGCAGACGTCCCTTCCAACCATCCAGCTTGTAGGTCAATCTATCAATGACCGGTGTTCATTCCGTATTTTTTAATTTCCCCGGTCGTAACAGAAGTCTAAGATATTTAATCGGGAAGGTCTCTAAGTTGCATCCAAAAATATTTGCCAAGTTCTGCTCATCCTCCTCGCCACCCCCAATCAAAGTTAGCGAGCTTTTATGATAGTTGATTTTTAGCCCAGACCATTCCTCAAAAAGACAAAGAAGTCCTTTTATTCTTCGTGCTTGACCCTCGTCCTTTACGTCAAATATTAGCGTGTCGTCTGCATACTGTAAATTAATTACCGACGTTCTCGAGCTTTCCAGACTCTCAAACAAGCCAGTCCTGCAGGCTACCTTAATCATCTTGTTCAGACCATCGGCCACCAACGTGAAGATCGGAGATGACAGCGGATCTTCCTATCTTAATCCTCTTTTACATTTAAAATGTCCCGTAAGCCTACCATTCATGTTAATAGCCACTTTGGCTGACCTTGGCCACTCCAAAATCCAGGCACACCATCTTTCCCTGAATCCTCTATTGCTAAGAATCTTTAAAATCCATCCCCAATCCACTCTATTGTATGCCTTTTTACAGTCTAGCTTCAGCATATATCCTTTCAATCGTCTTCTCTTACAATTTTATATAATCTCCTGTGCCGTCACCACCTCCTTCGTGATCGATCTACCCAGGATAAAACCTGTCTGGTAATCTTGGATAATTGATTTCACAAGATCCCCTAGTCTGGTGGCTATTAATTTAGAGATAATTTTCATAATACCATTCACCAGACTAATAGGCTTACGGTCATTGACACTAGCCACATCTTCTCTTTTGGGGATTAGGACTACGTTAGTATAATTGAACCCGTGTACCTCCTCAAAACCCGTGTGCTATTGTTTGATAAGATCACAAATATCCTCCCGCACGAGTTCCCAAAAGTATTGAAAAAATACATCGGGAACCCATCCGGTCCGACTGCTTTATCCAGCCCTAGACCAAACACCGCTCGTTTAACCTCTTCCTCCAAAAACGGACCATCCAACTCATACTTTTGCTCTGTTGCGATTGCATCTTCCAACTCCCAAAATTTCATGTTCGCTCCCGGACTGAAAAGTTCGAAAGCGGCAAATTAGTTCCTGAAATGGTCCCTTATGTGATAGCGAATCACGTTCTCATCCTCCACTTCCTGTCCCCAATAACTATCTTGGTAATGATGTTCCTCTTTCGCCTACCATTGGCGATTTGATGAAAGAATTTTGTGTCCAAATCCCCCTTTTTGAGCCAGAGCACCGTTGACCTCTGTCTCCACATGATCTACTCCTTATAAATGCCCCTAGCTTGTCCCAGATCCCACCCATCTCTTCCCATTCATCCAGCGATAGGTCGTCCAATTCTTCCTTCTCCTCCAACCTCGCCAATATGTTCATCAGGTCCCTCTTTTGGTCTCCAATACTACCGAACTTATATTTTACTCATCTGGATAAACACGCCCTAAGATATGCCAATTTGGCAACCAACTTGCTAGAAGCCAAAGAATTTTCCACATAGGAGTGACTATCATAACAATGTTTAATAACATTCCTGCAAGAATCGTCCTCGAGCCACATCTTCTCAAATCTAAATGATTTTATCTTGACCATTGCATTTTCCCCGTTATATAAGTTTAGTAGGATATGATCCGAAGTTGGGCTTTTTAATGAAAACGAATGCGCCAGAGGAAACCTAGCCCAAAAAAACGAAAATCTTATCATGTTTGGCGAGGCAAGGTTTAGCTTGCCGATCAACCAAGTGAATATCTTGTCGTTGTTGATTAAATCCACAATGGCTCTTTAGGTACAGGGAAAGCACATTCTTCTCGATTAGGGATCTCTTGTCACCCTCTCTTCCGCTGGTAACTTGCACAGAAAAGTAGTTGACTTGAGCAAGAAAACTACCTCGTCCTCTGCTTAAATCAGTCTTCAAGTAAAGGTTGAACAACCCACTTCTCGTAACTGAGAACAACATGACTAGACATTGAAAACCCTGCTATCTCGTTCATCTCCCTTGCCCCTTTTCCTTTCCTCCATATCTGACCATGTTAAAGTCCCCTCCTATCACCCATGGATGCTGCCGTTTGCTTTCAACGTATCTGATCTTCTCGAAAAATTATTTCTAAGTTCCCTTCTGTTAGTTCCGTATACCGCTGTCACCGTTTCGAATTCCCCCTTACAGGTTTTAGAGCCATCGATACAGTGAAAGCGCCAATCCACTCGTCTATAATCGTAAAGGAGTACCGGTTAACCCTTATCAGTATCCCTCTCGATACCCCCTTCGAGTTCTTACATCTCCACTCTATGTTCCTATTCCCCCTACAAAATCTAGGACGGAAACCAGTGGATCCATCAACTTAGTTTCGGACAAGCAAGCCACATCCGATTTAATATCCCCTATAACCTCTTTAATCATCCTACGTTTTTGAGGCAGCCCCATACCCAACATTCCAGAAGGTGTAATTCATTGAGACACTAGTAAGGTATCCCCCATCTTCTACTTCGTCAGCATTTAATAAATTAAGAAGGTCGTTGCTAACTTCTAAAGACACATCATGGTGGAATGAAGAAATAGAGGATGCTATTAAAATTAAGAGTGATTCTTATAAAGATTTGAAAAAATACAAAGATGCGGAAAGATCTGAGAAATATAAAATGGCTAAAAAGAAAGTTAAGAAAGCTGCAAGGAGGTGTACGAGAAGTTAGACACTAAAGAGGCTGAAAATGATATATACTGAATTACTCGGATGCGGGAAAGAAAGACCAGAGACTTATGTGGGTGAAGTGTGTCAAAAATGAAAATCAGAAGGTTTTAGTTTGAGATGAGGATATCGAGAAAATGTGGAGAGTTTATTTTGACATATTATTCAATGAGAGATTTACCAAGAATTTGGATGGACTTGTCATTCAATCTCAAGATATAAACCGTGATTTCATACGTAAAATAAGATTACTTAAGGTTAAAGAAGGTTTGAAGAGAATGAGATCAAAAAAAGCGGTTGGTCATGACGGAATTCCTATCAAGTTTTGGAGATACTTAGGAGAAATAGACGTTAAATGGCTGATGGACCCATTTAATAAGATTTGGTAGACCAAAAAGATGCCAAATGAATAGAGAAAAAAATACCATTGTATCTATCTATAAGAACAAGGGTAACATTCAAAGTTGCTCAAACTACCGTGAAATAAAACTTATATGTCACACTATGAAACTTTGGGAGAGAATGATTGAATACAGGCTAAGGAAGGATATTAAGATAACAGAGAACCAGTTTGTGTTCATGTCTAGATGATTGACGACAAAGGCTATTCATTTGCTTCGTTAACTTGTCGAGCGTTTTCGAGAGAGGAGAAAAGATTTGCATATGATATTTATTGATTTAGAGAAAACGTACGACAAGGTACCTAGAGAGCTATTATGGAGGACAATGATGAAGAAGGGGGTCATCGTCAAGTACATTGACATAATTAAGGATATGTACGATGGAGTAGTGGCAAATGTCAGAACTTGCGGCGGCCTAACGAGTGATTTTCCAATTATAATTGGTTTACATCAAGGATGTGCATTAAGTCTGTTCCTGTTTACCATCATGATTGATGAGCTTACTAGAACTATCCAAGATGGGGTACTTTGGTGTATGCTATTCGCTGATGATATTGTTCTAGTAAATGAGACGAAAACAGGGGTTAATACCAAATTGGAGTTATAGAGCCAAATGTTAGAATTTCGGGGGTTCAGATTGAGCAGGTCTAAGACAACATATATGCATTGCAAATTTAGCAAACAAAGAAGTCAAAACCATATTGGTATTACATTGGAAAAGCAGGAGATATCACCGCGATCAGTTTAGATATCTAGGTTCCATCATCCAAAAGGATGGGGAGATCGATAGCAATGTTAATCAAATGATCCAAGCTGGTTGGTTGAAATGGAAGAGTGCAACATGGACTTTGTATGATTGTAACTTTCCGTTAAAGTTGAAAGGGAAGTTTTATTGGAGCGCTAATCGGCCTGCCTTATTATATGGTACAGAATGTTGGGCTCCTAAGAAGCATCATACACAGAAGATACACATTGCGGAGATACGCATACTTCATTGGATATGTGGTAACACTATAAAAGATAAGGTGCGAAATGAGAATATTCGTGCAAAAGTTAGTGTAGCACCTATGGAGGAGAAGATGCGGGAAAACCGGCTAAGATAGTTTGGTCATGTGCGACACAGACCTATGGAAGCACCGGTTCGACGAATGGATACTCTCGATATAGGCAATGTCAAAAAGACGAAAAGGAGACCGAAGAAAACATGGATGGAGGTGACGAAAAGATATGGTTGCCAAAGGTCTCAAAGAAAGTATATTGTTCGATGGGATTGAGTGGAGGCGGAGGATTCATGTGCTGGACCCGGCGTGATTCTCATGTTGGTTCATGTAGCTTACCCTATATACTTGGGATAAAAGGCTCAATTGTTGTTGTTTGTCGTTGCTAACTTCTAATAATTCATCGTAATTAAAATTAGCAAAAACATCAACGTTATCCCCCCTTAGATACCCATCTAGTAGATTAGACATTAAAAACAGAGTCTGTATATTGCGAAAATAGAAAATGATGCAAAATTATCACTTGAAACCCGGTTATAGTTCTTCCTCTCGCTAGCGCTGGCCAGCATCCGTTCCAAACTCAGAATCTCCCCACCATGTATGTTACTCCTTAATGTGCTATCCTCAACTAACTCCTTGCCCCTGCACACGCTATGTGAGTCTCCTCCACCCTTTCTACCTAAGTATCCTCCATCTTTTCCTCCTCAGCCTGTAGTTTTCCTTTTGTAGAAACAAAATTCTATTCTGTCTTTTCTGGTTCTCCCCCACCCTTTGCGTTCTCAGGAGAACAAACAATTTGTGTCGAGCTTCTCTCCTTCATGGCTTCCGCCCAAACTTCTTTTCAAGCCAATTGTCTAAGTAGTTTTTAAGCCCACCAGAAACTCTATTTTCTAATTCCTTTCTTAGGTCAAAATCCTTTTTCGGTCATGGCCCACATCATCTTGGCCCACACCCAAATCACCGCTCCTTATCTTTCTTTTATATTTCGAACTCCATTCCTTAACAGTTCATCTCAGGAGAACAAACAATAAGTCGTCCTTGTTAGTTATTCATGAATTTGGTCTCAAGCATCCATGCGATGCAACTAGATAAGTAACTTCGTGATACACACATAGACACACGTGTGTGTATGCAGGGGCGGACCTATGTTAAAAAGTATGAACACCCAGGTTGCATTTGCCGCCTGATATGAGCAATCATAATTAAATCATTGAAAAAGCACCATATCAGCCCCATGTATGTTCTTGCGAAGTTACCTATTCTATCGTAAAGTCTTCCCCCCAAAACCAAAGTTCCACTCTCTTCCTAAAAGCAACGTATTCAAATTGTGATCCAAAGATCTTTCCCTCTATCTCAATGGGGTTATGTGTTTGAGAGTGTGAATCTATTTTTGTAGTGTGAATCTTGCAAGCTAAATGATCTTATTATGATTGCTAAGTTTGAAGGCTAAGTCCTAAAGAATGAAGCTAATATTTTTTCTAATGGAAAAAGCTAAAATTAAGACAATATATGAATTTTATCCGCTCTTTAAGCTATCATGTTATTTGCATGTTCAAATCGATAGTAGTTTCACTCTCGGCAATTTTATCTCTAAAATGTTAGAAACAATACAGTTTTTATAGTCTATAATTGGATTTCATTAATAATTATGGTTTAATTTTCATTTTCTATAAAAAAAAATTAATGCTATTTGGTTGGAGTTTAACATTAAAACTGTCTTCGGTGTGCCCCCTCTAGCTTACATTTCCGGCCTGCCACTATATATATATAAATTTCTATTTGCTACCAAGAACTGTCGACACTTTTCCAAAATGGTACCATGAACTTCTAAAATGATGGATTCATACCATTAACTTTTAGAGTATCAAAAGACCCCCTAATGACGTTCCCTAACGACGTTAACTAAAAATGAGGAAAAGACTATAATGCCCTCCAATAAAATACAAAAAGACTATAATTACAAAAAACATGAGAAGGGTGTTGGTCTTTTTGTAATTTTCCATTAATGTTGTTATAGGGATCTCTTATACTCTGAAAGTTCATGATATCAATCCATTAGTTTAAAAGTTTATAGTAAAATTTAGGGAAAAGTTTCTATAGTTTATGGTAGCAAATATATGTGTATATATACGCGTGTGTACACGCACACATGTGCGTGTATATATGAATGTATATTTGTGAATGTGTATGTATACGTTTATATGTGTATGTGTATACATATGTACATGTATGCATGTGGTATGTATGTGTGTGTAGAGAGGAAAAGGGGCACGAGCCAGCGGCCCTATTTTTAAAAATGAGCCATCATCCCACAACACACATACTTCCGTGTATTTCACCAATTCAGACTGGCCATCTTGATCTATGTATCATGAAACCTCTATATACAAAAAATCTCGGGATTTAAAGATTTTTAACACGTTCATCAAACAGATAGAAAAATTAACGGATTATCGGTATAGAAAAATTGCGGTTGCATGATGAACGCGTTAGAGATCTTTAAATTCCGAGATATTTTGTACATAAGGATTTCATCATACGCAGATCAAGATGGCCGGTTTGGATTGATAAAATATACGGGGGTATGTGTGTTTTGGGACGAGAGCTCATTTTTAAAAAGGGTCGCCGGCTCATACCCGTTTTCCTATATGTGTGTGTAGATATATGTATGTATGTGTGTATAGATATATGTATGTGTAGATGCATATATACATGTAAGCGTGTGTGTATTGATGTATGCATGTATGTATGTATACACATACACACATGTACGTATATATGTATGTGTATATTTTTTACACATGCATACCTACATACATATGTATATATGTATACACATACATACCTATGTACGTGTATACACACATTTCTATATATGTATGTGTACCTACTCATACGTACGTATGTATGCATATCTACGTATCCATCTATGTATATGTATTTATATATGTGTGTAGCAAGTTGCAATGTCCTAACTATAAATTATTGTGCAAATGTCCACTTCTACAGGATTCTTTATATATGTTTGTATGTATGTATGTGTACACACATGTACGTACGTACGTACGTACGTATACATACATATTTGTGTGCGTGTGTATGTACGTACGCATGTATGTATATTTATGTACACATGTATGTATGTACGTATGTATATGTGTGTAGCAAGTTAGAGTGTCCTAATATAAAATTCCTTAGCAAATGTCCACTTCTACAGAATTCTTTATAACCAAAACGTTGTAAAAATCTCAAATAACTTTTCTTGTGGATCCTAGTATCAAACGTCGCTACAAAGTATGAATTAGATACACTTACATTAAAATTATGTTTAAAAAGCATTGTAAATCTCGACTAACTTTTCTAGTGGATTCCACTGTCATTTGTTACTATAAGTATGAACTAGCTATATTTACATTAATATTACCTTCTAATATATATATATAAAATAAATCAAATATGAATTGGGTGCATGTATTAATTTTTTATTTATATCATATATCACACAATTATATAAAGTTTTGCTATATTGTCGTATACATCCTTGGAACAATACAAACAATATCACTATCCAGATCATAATGGTAAAGTCTATATTAGCATTATGCATCCATATATGTGTTTTAGCGGCCAATATTTAAAATAATGATTGCATGATGAATGAACGATAAGTCACCACTGAGCTAAGTCATGGCGAAACTAAATAGTAGACATCGAAGTATTACGAGAGTCATGTAGGAATAGGACATAATACTACTCAAAAGTCAAATCACGTCTTTTGTTTATAGCACGACATATTAGCCATTAAATTACATATGGAAATAGATAGTTGGGATTATCAAGCTAGCATATATAATCTAGTACATTACCTCCTCGTATTCAAAGTCATCCAGGTCAAAGAGATTATCCCCTTCATTTACAGAAGAACAGTTAGCATGTAACGATCCATATCTGGAAGGAGAATTTTCGATAGCCTGCAAGGAACAACATAATGCAAGGATTAAAAATATATATACTTTGGCCTCCCCAGCAATACTCATGGTTCATAAACTAGAAAATGGATACTCCAGCTTGTTCTACTACCAACCACCAGCTTGTTCTACTTCTAAAATGAAGAAAACACCAAGAGCTTGACATGGCAATGGATAAACAAAGTAATCACATGAAGATAAGCTTAAAAGTTTATGCCTAAATTATGATATATAAATGGTTACATTTTGAGTATAATCAACTGTAACATTTCCTACTATAAAGAAAATTATTTGAAAAAGAATGCAATCTTTCCGTAAGTGATGACCCACTGAAGAAAAACGAGGTAGCTGATAACTAGATCTAGAATAACCTATTATGATTATATCTACTGAATATCAGTAAAATCTCTTCTTTTAAGTTATAAGACCGGAGCCTCATGGAACCACCTCCCACCTAGGAAAATAGGGTTGGCCTCCTTTCTCTTTGTGTCAATCGAATGCCTTAAACTTATAGTCTCTCATCATGATTCTCATGCCCTATCTTCTTATTCTTCCATCCCTTATGAACAATGTCATTAAAAGTCTAAACTTGTAATAGAATGTAAAGTGCTTCTGCTTGCACAAAAGGAAAAAAAAAGTTAACATGGACTTCAAACATATTTTTCTAGGTTAAATCAGTCATGTACATAGCAGTAAACTTCATATGGTTGCATATAGAGAGATAGAGTACGGCTATACTCATATTGGTAGGATTTGGAAACAAATCCTACCAATTTCTTAACCATTGGATTTGATTTGGGATGTATGATATCAATGATATGATTGATGAGAAATATAAGAGATCCTCTCCATAATTGCCAGCACACATCCCTAGTTTAATCAAATCATATCATTGATATTACACATCCCAAATCAAATCCAATGGTTAAGAAATTGATAGGATTTGTTTTCAAATTCTACCGATAGGAGCATAGTCATACTCTAGACATATATATGTTACAGTTGTTTGGCAAATCCAAAATCAAAATTGCCAGGCTCCATTAATGATTAGAACAAAATGAATAAATTAATAAATCAACAAATTGCATGAATCGCCTCAAGTCTAGCCACACTCATACGCATTAAGGAATTGTTGCCCAGAGGAACGACATTCGTCATCTTAAAGTTCACATGTGAGAGACTAAAATAGTCCCACATTGAAAAAACTATGAGAGGTATATGGGTATAAGATATAAGATAAGCCAAACTTTAACAAGGGTTAAGTCTTATTGTAAGAACCCACTTATATCAAAAGCCCGTATACACTCATAAATAAAAAATATATAATCGCCCCATCTTGTTCTTATATATATATAATATATTATATATACAGAGAGAGAGGCAATAGGATGGAATTTCCTCCTATGGCGTCAAAAAATACAACCTTCACCATTTTTTCCGACGATCGGCACCCATCATCATCATCATCATCATTTAAAATGTGCATACACCAAATTTCATGTAATTCCACCACTTATTCACCGTTGAATTAGCAATGCAAAAAGTTCTATTGTCGGTAAACCATTAATTTTGCAACAACTAAATCAACGGTGAAAAATGGTATAATCACATGAAATTTGGTGTATCCACATCTTAGATGATAAAGATGGAGGTGATGTATACCGATCGTCGAGAAAAATCATGGAGGATGCATTTTTCCGACGCCATAGGAGTAAATTCCCTTTTATGGCACATTTCCACCATTAACCACACACACACACACACACACACACATATATATATATATAATCAGAGACACTGGCTCGATCCGAAATCTCAACAATACCTATGAGAGAAGCAGGCTACAAGCACCAAAAAGTGCCTTGAGAGACCTAACTCTACTAGTCTTGTGCAATCTACGTGACAACCACACCAAGAAAAAATGATGGCTGCACGTGAGGGGGAGTGTTGAGATGTGAAAGATTAAAATAGTCCCATATTGAAAAATCTATAAGAGGTACATGGGTATAAGATATAAGATAGGCCACACCTCAACAAGGATTCGGTCTTATTATAGAAACTCACTTATATCAAAAGCCCGTGTACACTCGTAAATAAAAAATATATAATCGCCCCTCGTTCTTTATATATATATATATATATATATATAATATAATATAATATAATATAATACACAACATTACATTATTATGCTCCGGTATTGAAAATTTGGTCTTTACATCCAATATACGGACATGTTTCCTATAAATTCCATGGAAATGAGCTTCTAAAGCAGAGGTTAGATATGAAAATGGTGGTCACAAAGAAGAAATTGATGCCATCAGTCATGATTTATATGTGAAAAAATAAAATATAGATATTTTTAGCTCGAGCGAGAAGTACATGATATTTTTATATGGTTGTCTCAATGACCCAATGCGGTGTTGTTCACTGCTCGCACTAAGCAACATATCAAACACATTGTATGTGGAAACTATGGAGAAGATGTAACGCGAGTAACACAAACAACAAGAGACTAAGGGTTTATGTGATATGACCAACTTGACCTACTCCACAAGCAATGTGGAATATGATTCACTATGAGATAGAATTACAAGAGAGCTATAACCTAGAAAGAACTCACCAACTATCTAAAAGCAATTTAAGGCTCACGCCTCACTTGACATGAGCATACAAGAGATACCCGAACCCAAGACAAAGAAGATGGAAAAATTAACAAAAGCTCCTACAATATAGTAAATTTCCCACTCCTTGACCAAGCCACTTATCTCACCGAACGATTCTTATCCCCACCTAAAATAAACTAGTGACAAAAGAGGTTGAACCAAGACCCAGACCAAACTTAAACCAAATGAGTTTGGCTTGGCCCAATAAATGCAATTTCTAGGAAACAATTGTTTTCACAAGCATTATGACTTAAAAAAAAAAACTACCAATCATTATGATCCAATGCTCTAGTCTATGTCCATGCAAACAATTATCAAATTATGATGAAAATGTTTATGATCATCAAATACAAAATAAAATGAATGTTTCAGAATAACTGGCAAACAAAGGCTTAACATTTACCTCATAAGCAAGAAGTGCTTCAAGTACACCTTCCATATCTCCCTCCCCTGAAATGAAATAAAGTAAAATTATAGAACAGGTTTAGAACTTAGAAGCGTGAGCACAGAACAAATTATTCTTACTATTTTCCTTGAGTGCTTTCACCACCATATCTTCAGAAAATCCCATTGCACGAAAACAACTTTTCAAATTGAGAGAAGAAGGGCCCGCCTCAGAAGCCTAAAAGAAACAACCAAAAGGAAATTAATCATTCTGTTTTGAGACAGTGTACTAACACAGTATTTGATTCTTTAAAACTGATTGCAAATAGACTAGTGCTGATCCTTTTGGGATATAATCAATGTGCTAATACACAATTTTTCTTGACTATGCCAGTTGCTCCATCAAACAAAAGTGTCCAAAATGTTTGAAACAAAATCCAAATATATATATTCTGACCAACGTAATATGAATACGATCTATATAGATTAGTAGATTGAACTTTTCATGCACTGACCAAAAAAAGAATAATCTATTTGTTACCTCCCTTGAAGAGCTAGCACCGGCCTCCCATTCCCGGCCAGAGACAGACCTACCGGGGCCAAAGCTACTTAATGTCGGTTCCTTCTCTCCCTCCTCACTATCCCACTCATAATTATCACCTTCTTCGCTATCGCTAGTCCAACCCTGCAAGTCATTTAATAATGCAGTGATAAAGGAAACTTTTGTACATACATGCTCAGGAGAATGGAAAAAAATAACAATTTTGAGTGATGAAACTAACAAAAAGAAATTAAACTAACCATTCTTTAATTTCCCCAATTTATGATTCCTCTAGAAAAGCTTGCACGCTTGATAAACAGGTCAATCAAACCCTTGACAGATACACATTCAAAGAACAATGAGAACAGAATATTGATTAAGTACATTAGATCTCACGTCAAACTAGGTCACGCAAATTTATTTTCGATTGGAAATTGTGGTAATATCTTAGGAACGGTTTGCATATAGCAATATCGGTCGTTTAGGGTTATGGCAAGTCCTACTATTTATCTTGTTTCATCCTGATGTTAATTAATAGAGGGCACACACAAATAAAAATTGTAAAATATCTCATATCCTTGTTACAAAAACAACATTTCAATGGAAGAGGTGGCATGTAATAGGAGAATCTAGGGGACACAAACTAGCCATTTAGGACAATGGCAATCCATTCTATTGACCATAGTGTCCTCCAGCTAAAAGCGGACGTTGATGATAAAACATTGTCATATATTTCATTAACCTATCTTCATTATTTCAAGTAACATACTGAGTTTGGGGCTAAATCGTAAATATAGGAGAACTGAAGGGGCTTGCATTTAAAAATGCCCATTCTAGATTTCGCTTCCCAAACTCCATATATTACTTGCATCACTCATAAACAATTCCATTTTGATGGGAAAATGCGGCATATAAAACACATCTTTCCCCAAATGTAGGAAGATTCGTGCGATCCATTAGGTCATTCAGGGTTTTTTTTTGCGATCTTACATTGGTTCATAAAAAGATTGCATTTGATGTCATATTGCAAAGAAACAAAATCTAGAGAGAGAAAATTACCTCCTTTTTCTCTAATCCGCGATTCGAAAACCCTAATCAATCCTGAAAAAAGAAAAAAGAAAACATTAGTGCAACATGTCAATGGAATCAGAAACAATAAGCGCGAGTGTCGATCTCTACCGTTTGCTAACTCTCACCATTCAAATCGCGAGAGAGATTTATCCTAGGGTTTCGATTAGGGTTTTTGAGAATTGGGAGATTTTTTTTTAAAGGATTGAGAAGAAAGAAATTAAAGAAAGAAAACTAAATAGGAATGGTGAGAGAGAGGCGAAGGGTTAAACGTAAATTGCATGCAGATGGAAAGAGTGAGTCCTGGCAGGCAATTACCAAAATGCCCATGAAGAGGGGATGCATTGCATTTTTTGGGGAGGGCATTTATGAGAAATTGTTCGGTGTTCCCGATGGAATAGATAGGAACATCTAGACGGCGGAATCCCCGATGGAATAGATAGAAATATCTTGACGGTGTTTGAAATGCATTTATGGTAACATTTATGTCCGTTCAAAAAAGAGATAATTTCTATGTAGCCTCGAGGCTCCAGCTAATCAAATGACTCTTCAAAAAGTCGATGTATGATGTTGGATGACAGTAATATCCAGCTGGCATGCCTGAATTGTTGGATTTGATACGTTATGTAGCTTTTGTTGTAGGGTAAATGCAAATTTTATATAAAAAAAGGAAAAAGAAGAAATTATAGCATGAAACCATGTAAATAATTTTGAAGGACGGCATCGGAGGGAATTTCTTTCTATGGTGTCGAAAATGATCGACACCTATCATAATCATCTTTATCATATAAGATGTGGATACAATAAATTTCATGTGATTTCATAATGATGGAAGTCCTTTTTGGGTCTCCGTCAGATGTTGTCTTCCGTCGATCTCCCGGTGGATTTTGGAGGCGATCTCCTGTTGCGTGTGGGTCTCAATGGGTTTTGAGGAGATTGATGGTTTGAGGAGTTTGCGCCGAGTACCTGCAAGGAAGTCCCGGGGTGGATTGGTACCACCGAGAACCCTCCGACAATCAAGTTAGCACAAGATCCGAGCAAAGTAACGGCTAAGTGGGATGAAAAAAGCTTACTTGACCCCTCTGTGATGGGGGTTTATATAGTGGCGGCAGCACGCAGCAGCAGGCGCGAGAATCTCGCCGGCAGTTACGCTTCCGACGTCACGCCCGCATAACGAGCGGATCGCCCGTTAATGGGGATCATGATGGCGTGAAACGTGGGATGTTGCCGGCGGAGAATCTGCGCATGGCGAGATTTGCGGAGCGGCGGTTACGCTTGTGAGTGATGGAGTTGGTCGGTCGGAGGGACCGAGGAAGATGGCCTCGGCAGGGGAGCTCGGGAACGAGCGGGAAGGCCGAGAAGTCTTGGTCCTGTGGCAGCTCGGGGCGAGCTGAGAGGCCGAGGAGGTCAATTCGCAGGGGTCCTGAGGAGAGCCAGCTTGTGCTCGCAGGTCGGGTATAGGGGTGGCCTGGTCGGCCCCTATGGGCCCTTTCTTCAGAGTTCCGGGACACGTCATCTGCAACGTGTCCTGATCTGGGAGATCGCCAATATAGAGCATCATCACATAACTTTTGCACCGTTGATTTAGTGGGTGCAAAATTAACGGTTTATCGATAATAGAACGTTTTACATTGCTAATATAACGGTAAAATAGCGATGGAATCATATGAAATTTGGTGTATCCACATCTCACATGATAAAGAAGATGATTGGTGTCGATCATCGAAAAAAATCATGGAGAATATATATTTTTGATGTCACCTTAAAAAAAGGCCTTCTAGTGCCTCTCTCTTTCATTATTCTCTTTTACAAGCTGTATATATGGTCATGTTATGTCACATCCTGCTTTACAAAATACACAAATACGGGAGCGTAATAAATCCAACCATGATACCCACGATAAGGAAATATCATTACATAGTCACATTACGAATGTCAATCAGTAATCATGAACAATAATATAAATATCTATCTCTAAATATGTCCAATAGCCACGATAAACAATAACAGGAAACGATAGCGGAAGTAATAAAAATCTAAGGAAGAAATAAGAATAGCTAAACCATAATAAGAACTATATCAGCGAAATGCTCCCCACTGATCTGCAATCCTGTCAACTTACTCACGATCCTTTTGTGCTAAAATCAAAGAATCTGGGCCATGCAAAACCCAGACGTCAGTACATCATAAATATCATAATAATAATACAACCCGTATGAAATATAGTATACCATATGCAATAATCTCGATGTTATGGGTATAAAACAAAAAGTAATAGCAATAGCATATGATGTAATAAGCAAGATATAATGGAACAATCAATCAAGTGTATCTTATGGGTCCATGTTACTAAGTTATCTATTCTACAGCTATTTGAAACCAATTAATATAATTCTCGATATAACTCAATAGCATTTCGTGTGTGCTCGGGACTATGGTCATGATTCTCGGGGCTGAATCCGAGACGTGTCGCTAGGCAGTAAAACAATATCATTGTTCCCCGCCGAAAGACGCGACCAGGACGTTGCGACGTCCGGACCTGAATTCCGAGGGCAGATGCTAATTGGTGCTATCCGTCCACCTCTCTGAAGATGCCAAGATGATTTATGGCACCATATATCGAAGGTTTAAACGGATGCGGCTGATGTAGTAGACTTCGTCAGATTCCCCCTCGTTTGAGGGGTTTTTGATTGTGGGGACGCTCTTCCCTGCAGACGCAAGCCCCTGCAGTTAATTACGCTACCGCATCACGGTAACAACTTTCTCCTTCTTCAGATGGTCACTTCGTGTCGTGGGTGTTTGTTTTGTTTTTGGTTGCCCGTGGATTGTATACGGAGACTAATTTATGTTGTTGCCCGTAGGGCGTGGATTAGTCTAAATCCGTATCTTCTTATATTTGGGTTTAGGGGTTGGGTTTAAGGATACGTTAGTCTCATTTGAGACTAAGATCAACTTAAACGTATGTTAAGGATACGTCAGTCTAATTTTAGACTAAGATCAACTTAACAGTTTGTTAAGGACACGTTAGTCTAATTTTAAACCAATGTCAACTTAACCATTTGTTAAGGATACGTTAGTCTAATTTTAGACTAAGATCTACTTAACGGGATCATTTAGATCCAACAAAAGAGCATTTGGGCTCTATTGTTCTAGTTTAGGGACTTTGCGGTCAATTGACAGTTTAAGGACATGGTGGTCCATTGTTAGTTTAAGGACATTACGGTCCAATGTTAGTTTAAGGACATCACGGTCGAGGTTAAGGACATCATAGTCCGTGAGCTTAAGGACCCCACAGTCCAATGTTTAGTTTAAAGACATTACGGTCGAGGTTAAGGACATCATAGTCCATGAGTTTAAGGACCCCACAATTCAATGTTAGTTTAAAGACATTACGGTCGAGGTTAAGGACATCATAGTCCATGAGTTTAAGGACCCCACAGTCCAGTTTAGAGACGTCATAGTCTGTAAAGTGTGTGGTTATCGGGACCCGTCACCTCTCTAAAGACGTTGAAGGATTACAACGATAAATATCAAAGGAGTGAAGAGATGTACCCTTGAACCAAAGTTGATTGGGGATCTGTAGTCCAATTTGGAACTAAGATCAATTAATTAGATTATGAGCACATTGGCTCAGTTAAATCTGAATTGAGGCCTTATGGCCAACTTGGGCTAAGTCCAATTACATTTAAAGTGTTGGCCCTTTATTGGACCATTAGACATTTGTCTGGGTTTAGCCCCTCATTATTTAGCAATGCTAAATAAGAGTTTGAAGGCTCTGATGACATTTTGTCTTTGACTGAGCATTAAACATTATAGTTCTGAGTTTTACTCAATTTTGAGATTTAGTTAAAGGAGAGGTTTTTGCCTCTGGAAACTTAGCCAATTTGGCTAAGATTGACTTTAAGATAGTGTTAAACACTGGAACGCTCAAATTAGTGTTAAACACTAGAGAGGAAGGGGTCACGTGGGGACACGTGAGAGCGTCCAAAGGTGGGGCGAGATCTCCTTTACTTTGTCTTGCAAATAAGTGTTAAACACTTTTAATTTCCTGACCATCACGTGTGGGCACGTGATAGGCACTCATGCACTGATTTGGTAAGGCTTTTATTAGGGGTCACGTGAGGACATGTGAGAGCGCCCAAAGCCAACATTGCCTTTGCTTTTATTTTCTTTATTTTGGAAGTCACGTGGGAGCACGTGAGGCATTGCTTCAGGGCTAATTCCTTCTTATTTTGGAGGATTTGTTCAGGGGTCACGTGGGGGTACGTGACCTAGTTTATTCTTTCTTTTCTGACCATTGCGGATTGGGGTCACGTGTCATCACGTGACCAATGTTCTTTACGTGCACGGAGATCTTTCAAGTCTCTTTATTTTAAGAATTAAATTCTCTGTAGGGTTAAACCCTAATTATGTTTTTAGAGGAATTAAATTCCTATGCATGTGGAAGAATTAAATTCTTCTGTAGGGTTAAACCCTGATTCTGTCTTGGAGGAATTAAATTCCTTTGAATTGGGAGAATTGAATTCTCATATAGGGTTAAACCCTAGTTTTATTTTGAAGGAATTAAATTCCTGTGAAAGTGGGAGAATTAAATTCTCATATAGGGTTAAACCCTAGTTCTGTTTTGGAGGAATTAAATTCCTATGAATTTGGGGGAATTAAATTCCCTAAACTCAATTCTCCCTCTAAGTTTTGGATCTGCATGGCAGAATCTCAACCCGATGAGAATTAAATTCTCAATCTATGGAGAGATTTGCTTCTGCAGATCTTCAACCTGAGGAAGAACTAAGTTCTTTTTCAGAAGAGTTAAACTCTTAAATTGAGAATTAAATTCTCTTTATTTTATGTAACTTAGATCTCTTTCCCCTTTCTCACCTAGGGTTTCTTTTCTCTGAAGAGATCTTTTTTTTCTCTCTTGAGAATTAAATTCTCTTCTCTTTTTTCTCTCTGTTATTGTATATTTCCCAAAAAAAGTAGATCTCCCTCTCTTCTCTTCTTGGCTCCTATTTATAGGAGAAAGAAAAGAATCAATTTGTTTAGTCAATCTTTCATTGAAAGATTTTAATTGATTTTGTAACCAACATGATCTTTTAGACCACTCAGTGAATTTTATTCACCATTGGATTTTTAATCCAAAAGATCTTTTATCTGTTATTCAAATTTCAGGGAAATCTTTCCTTGTATAGAATCTTTCCATAAATTGGTGATTTTTAATCACCATTGGATTTTTAATCCAACGGTGCTCCATTTTACAGAGCACCATCCCTTTTGTTTGGAAAGATTTAGAGAAATATTTTTCCAGTTAGGGTTTTTGATTCTCTCTTAATTAGAATTTAATTTTATTAATTCATAGATCTTTAGGAACCCATCACGTGTTGGCACGTGACCCCCTGATAAGTATTTGACCAGAATTTAATTCTGTTATTTTAGAGAACTCAGGAATTATCACGTGTCAGCACGTGGCTCTTGGTCACGTGTTGGCACGTGATGCCCCATTGGGATTTTTCCTTATTATTTTATTATATCTTTAATTCTTTTCAGTGGGTTTAAAGGCCCATCACGTGTTGACACGTGACCCCACTGATTAATTATTTCCAATTATTTATTTTATTCAGTGCCTACAGGCTTTGCCTGTAAATGGTCACGTGTCTGCACTTGATGCCCGGTCACGTATGGGCACGTGATGCCCGGTCACGTGTGGGCACGTGATGCCTCATAACTTTTGATCCCTGATGAATTATGAAACCCATAATATATCAACTCGAAGGATTTTTCGAGACACTTTCGATACCATCAGAATTTAGCTGTTTCTCATTCGGGAGTTTGTCAAAATACAGCCCGGAAAATACTGGTTCACATTTTCTTCCTTAGATTACACGTGCATAGCATATTTGCTCATAACTTTTGATCCCGGATGAATTATGAAGCCCATAATATATCAAATCGAAAGCTTTTTCGAGACGCTTTCGATACCATCAGAATTTAGCTGTTTCACATTCGTGAGTTTGTCAAAAATACAGCCCGAAAAATACTGGTTCACATTTTCTTAAACGTATCGCTGCCATTTGATCTTTTGGGCTCTTTTGCGCAGAAATTTTTTGGCGGGAACACATGCCCCCCCACTACTTTGCTCACATAAGTATATACGTGGGTGAAGTAGTGTAGAATAATTCATAGCGTATGACCAGTTTCGGGTTGGTATATAATTTTCAAAATCTTGATCTGAGAAGATAACGAGCGGACACAAGCGTCGTCATTTATCATTGACTCAAATCTCGACTCTTAAGAGATATAGTTCCAAACCCTCTGCTCCATGAGCCGCACCCTTCTACTTCTTTATGTTTTACTCCGGCGTGAAGTAGTTTATATGCTCATGAGTAACTTCTCTATTTCAGTGGCATGTAGCTTTGGCAAGTGTGGCCCATAGATGGTAGATAACAGTTCATCTTGAACTCTTTATAAAGTAGTGATGGCTTAGGAAACAGGGTTAAGATCTGTTGCCTAAGACTTTCCAACTTTATGAGCCGTAAGGGTCTCACAAAGCCTTTTCTCCCTACGAGTCGTGAGGATCTCGTAGGTGTTTTTTCTCCTTAGGAGTCGTGAGGACTCCTAAGTGCGTTTTCTCCTGAGAATCGTAAGGATCCCATAAGAGAATTGTTTTTATGCGTAGGGACACTAATTTTCCCGCAAGTTGAGACGAAGCGAGAGATTCTCGCAAAGACACTGATTTCCTTGCGGGTCGAAACGAATCGAGAGGTTCTCGCCAAGGACGTTGATTTCTCTGAATCGAGATAAGAAGCGATGGCTTAGGAAACAGGTTCAGATTTGCCGCCTAAGACTTTTCAACTTTATGAGCCGTGGGGGTCTCATAAAGATTTTTTCTCCCTACGAGCCGAGAGGATCTCATAGGTGTATTTTCTCCTTAGGAATCGTGAGGATTCCTAAGTGTGTTTTTTCTTCAGAGTTGTAAGGATCTCACAAGAGAATTTTCTTTCTTACAAGTCGAGAGGACTCGTAAGTGATTGATGAGTTGACCTACTCCCGAGTCAAAGCATTGCTTCAATAGGGAGGTCGAGGGTTGACTTTAGTTTGTCTGTCCACCGCTGAGTCATGGAACTGGGAACTTTGCCGCGGCTCCGCTTTGCTGACGTCGTATATTTCTGCAGAGACACTGATTTCTCTGCGGGTCGGGGCGAATCGAGATGTTCTTGTCAAGGACACTGATTTTCCTGAATCGAGGTTTTTTTCCAAGGACACTGATTTCCTCGGAGTTGAAACGAATCGAGGTATTCCTGCAAAGACGCTGATTTCTCTGCGGGTCGATGCGAATCGAGATGATCTCGTCAAGGACGCTGATTTCCCTGAATCGAGATATTTGCCAAGGACACTGATTTTCTTGGAGTTGAAACGAATCGAGGTATTCCTGCAAAGACGCTGATTTCTCTGCGGGTCGATGCGAATCGAGATGATCTCGTCAAGGACGCTGATTTCCTTAAATCGATGTATTTGCCAAGAACGCTGATTTCCTTGGAGTTGAGACGAATCGAGCTATTCCTGCAAAGACACTAATTTCCTTGCGGGTCGACGCTGTTCCCCTCCGAATACAGAGACGCGACCGCGTAGATTCGTCTTGCCTGAGATTCGGGGCAGATGCTATTTGGTTTTATCCGTCCACCTCTCCGAAGATGCCAAGTTGATTTATGGCACCGTGTATCGGAGGTTTGGACGGATACGGCCGATGTTGCAGACTTTGTCAGATTCCCCCTCGCTTGAGGTTTTTTTTTATTGTGGGGACTCTCTTCCCTGCAGGCGCAAGTCCCTGCAGTTAATTACGCTACCGCATCGCGGTAACAACTTTCTCCTTCTCCAGAATTTCATTTCGTGTCGTGTGTGTTTGTTTTGTTTGTGGATGCCCGTGGATTGTATACGGAGACTAAGTTATGCCGTCGCCCGTAGGACGTGGATTAGTCCAAATCCGTATTTACTTAGATTTGGGTTTGGGATTTTAGTTTAAGGATACGTTAACCATATTGAGGCTAAGATCAACTTAAACGTTCGTTAAGGATACGTTAGTCCTATTTGAGACTAAGATCAACTTAACGGGATCGTTTAGATTCGACAAAAGAGCATTTGGAGGCTCTATTGTTCCAGTTTAGGGACATAGTAGTCCATTGCATGTATGGCCGTCGGGACCCATCACCTCTCTGACGACGTTGAAGGATTACAACGACAGGTGTCAGAGGAGTTCAGAGATGTACCCTTGAACCAAAGTTGATTGGGGGATTTGTAGTCCAATTTGGGACTAAAGTCTGTTTGAAGGTTTAAGGATACGTTAACCATATTTGAGGCTAAGATCAACTTAAACGGGATCGTTTAGATCCGACAAAAGAGCATTTGGGGGCTCTATTGTTCCAGTTTAGGGACATGGTGGTCCATCGCCAGTTTAGGGACATGGTGGTCCATCGTTCCCGTTTTGGGGACAGGTGTTGGTTTAAGGACGCATAAGTCCATGAGTTTAAGGACCCCACAGTCCGTATTGTTGGTTTAAGGATGCATAAGTCCATGAGTTTAAGGACCCCACAGTCCGTATTGTTGTATGGTTGTCGGGACTCGTCACCTCTCTGACGACGTTGAAGGATTAAAACGACGGATGTCAGAGGAGTTCAGAGATGTACCCTTGAACCGGGTGTAAATTGATTTAAGAGAGCAGCCGTGCTCAGTCAATTTAATTTGAGGACTTACGGCCAGAATTGGGCTAAGTCCAGTTAAAAAATGTTCAACGGTTTTTATTTGCATTTGGCTTGTTAGGCCTTTACTAGGGCTCTGCCCCTGTTTAATAATGCATGGCATTTTGTTTGGTCTATTAGACCTTTATTTGGGCTCTGCCCTTTTTTTTAAAATGATGCACAGCATCTGTTCTGGTCTGACAGACCTTAATTTGGGCTCTGCCCTTTTTAAAAACAATACATTGCATTTTATTAGGCCTATTAGGCCTTTTTTAATTGGGCTCGACCCTCTTTAAGTAATGCAGAGCATTAATGATCTGACAGTGGCCACGTGGCCTGTCAGGCGCTCTGCGCCAATTAATGAGCGCAAGCGCATGTGGAGGTGACACATGTCGCACTCTGGTGAGCGCAAGCGCAGTGCGCTGCGCCAGTGTGCTGCTGACACGTAGCGCGCTCTGGTGCAGTGCGCCAATTTAAGAGAGCAGTGCTCTGTTTTTAAAGTGCAAGGCGCAGTTTGTTCTGGGGCTGACACGTGGCGCTCTCTGGTGGCTTGCGCCAACCCAAGAGCGCAACAGTGCAGATTTACAAGTGCAGGGCACTGTTTAATATCTTGATCCAATTTTGGATTAAAGAATAGAATCTTTTAAGATTCCAGAACCATTGGTTCATCAAAAGGCAATGCCTTTATAGATCAAATGATCTGTGAAGTAATACTTCTTTTAATCTTTTTGTGATTGGATCTTTTTTTTATCTTTTTTTCCTTTTTAATTGAAGATCTTGATTTGTTCTTTGATCATTGATCTTTATAGGAGAAAATTCTTCTTTTTATTCAAAGGTTTTTACCCCTTTTTTCTCTGAGCTCTTCTCAAAATTTTCTAGAGGAGTTCTGAATATCTCTTTGTCGATTCTCCCTTTAGACTTGGAGTCTAGGGGCCTTTATATAGTGCCAATAGATTTGTTAAATTAGTTAAAGAGATATTTCTCTGAGTGATTTAGGGATTTTTTCCCCACCGTTGGATCTTTGATCCAAGCGCTTCTGTTTTACAGAAGAGAATCTTATTGTTTTAATAAGATCAGAAAGATCTTTCAGAATTTTTCTGTTTGGCGCAAGCGCACCTGCGCTTGACACGTGTCGAGCAGCGCAGAGCGCAGCGCAACTGCGCCAGCGCAACTGCGCTGCCACGTGTCGCGCAGCGCAGAGCGCAGCACAACTGCGCCAGCGCAACTGCGCTGCCACGTGTCGCGCAAGCGTAAATCAGCTGAAGCGTTGCTTCTTTTATTTTTGTTTTAAATAGAGCCTTGCTCTGATTGGGTGCGCTGCCTTGGACGCTGCGTTGGCGTGTCTGCTTTTGACACGTGGCGCATTGCGCGCAGCGCAAGGAATCTGAAACGTTGCTTCAATTTTTGAATTTTTGAAATTCAAATAGAGCTTTGCTCTGATTGGGGGAAACAAATGCCCTCCACCGTTGCGCTCACGTGGCGCACACGTGAGTGCAGCGGTGGCAAGATCCTGGCCGTTGGATCAACTGAGGAGTTGAAGGGGCGCAAGCGCCTATAAATAGGACCCTTGGCCTTCAGTAGATGATTACCATCTTCAAAAACTTTTATTTCTCAGAGCCCTGCTCTTGCTTTTAAGAACTTCAGAGCCTTGCTCTCGTTTTTCAAGAACTTCAGAGTTCAAACTCTTAAAACTTTTTAGGTAAAATTTTTAATTCAAATTAAATTAAATTAAATTAATTTTATTTGACAGAGCCTTGCTCTCATAGATCTTTGATCTAAAGAAGACCCCTTTGGGGTTTCACCAACAAAGCCTTGCTCTCAAGAACCTGCTTCAGGGTTTCTTAACCCATGAACAAAGCATTGCTCTTGGACCAAACATAGATCTTTTTGATCTAAAAATGAAGAACTTTTAAAAGTTTTCATGGATCTTTAAGATCCCAAATTTTTAATCTTTTTTGAGTTAATAATAATTTTTTTGTTTTTTATAGATTTTCTCATCATTTTCACAGAGCTAGCTCTTTTTTAAGGAATTTTATCCCCTTGAGACCAGAGTTTGATAAGTGTCACTCTGTGACAGGGCTTTGCTCTGAAAGGGGAGATCTTCTCCTTGTCTCTAGGAATCTTTCACTTAATGAGATTATTCTTTTGGGGATCTTCTCATTAATTGACAGTCACAGTCCCATCCAATGATGGGGCTGTCTTATTAACTGATGAATTGTCACCTAGATTTTGTGGGTCCCCCTTTGGTCCCCTACCCATTGTATTGCAGTGTTGTATAAATCTTGAAGTTCCAAGTGTCAGGCCCCCCCTTTTTTTAAAAATTAAATTAAGATACTGACGGCTGATTTGTGTCCCTTTGCAGGAAACATGTCTGCTGATTTGTCATTCCCTTTCGTTCGCTCAGAGGAAGGATTCCCTGAAGCGCCAGTGGATCAGGAGGTGCTCGCCCTTATTAAGAATCATGACCCCGAGCACAAGTACCTTCACCTGTGGGGCAGGTGGTATAATGATATCATCAAGGGTCGCCGAAGCTTCGGTTCCGCGACGCCGTCTGATCCCATCTCGTCGATCCCCTATGCGGACGAACCCCCGGTGAAGTATGCCGTGGAGGTCAAGAACTGGAATTCGGAGGATCTTCTCTAGCCTTCGATCGCTGCCATTCCCGTGCAGCCGCCGCCGGCCGTAGACATCTTGGGGCGGCGTATATGTCAGGGTGAGGCACGCCCTTAGGGACAGGCATACAATATTGGATTGACCCCACGACAACCGGCCGGATATCTGCAGTGGGCCAGATATATCCTATCAGCGAAGAGGACGCATCTGATGAAGATCGGTTTGTACTCCGCAATCTACGTCTCGCTGTTTGAGTACTCCGCTCCTCCAACGTGGTGGGTTAAGGCCTTCATCGAACAATGGAACATCCCCACCCACATCTTCCTTATGACGGACAAGGGAAGTCTCCATCTCCCTGGAAGAGTTCGTCGAAATCTCGGGTTTGCCGGTGAGGGGGGAGCATTATGAGGAGCTGCTTCCTCCTGACGAATACGTCTTCGCCACCAAGCCGCTGGTGTTTGATTTGACGCCGGAGAATGCTATTCAGCACCAGTTTCCGGGCTTGGTGAAGGTGCTGAACATATACGAAGGTCTCTATCTGGAATCAGGAGTTCGGGGAGTCAGTTTCGCAGATTTTATCGCCCGCTTCCTTCGACCGGAAATTTTAGCGCAGCGGAGTGATAAGTTCGCCAAGCTCGACGACCCTTTCGGCTTCGGCTTGGACCGTCGACCAATATCGAAAGACGATCAGAAGGATTTCTATCTCCCCGACGCCGCCATCATGCCCTTGTCAGAAATCACCGCCCCGGGCATTGATGAGGAGACCTTCTTTTAAGGGTTCCTGGGATTGTGGCTGTGCAGCTTCGCGCTCCCCATGCACCCGCGCTACATGCGGCCGTCCGTTTTCTACCCAGCGCATTGGATGGTGGTTGGCCTGCAGTTATCAATAGGAATCGCCGGGTTGGCTCACCTGTATAATGGACTTAGCATGGCGGCGGACGCTAATGAACCCGGCAGCCCGTCAATTTCCCGATGCACTACTTCACTTCGTGGATGGAAATGCATGTGCACGGGGTATTCAGCGTCCATAAGAGCCCTTCGTTTTTTGAGAGGTGCAGACTCCTAAGAGTCGTGCGGCTGATCGGTGCCTCGATCGTGAATGCGCCTCCGCGGGAGGCTAGGGGGTTGCTCCTTCGTCCACACCTGGTCGGAGCGAAGATTTCTTTTGTGGATAAAGTCATAACTATCGGCTCAGAAACCTCCAAGGCGGTGGTGGCACTACGTGACGGCTTCAAGGATGGGGCCTCCGTACTGAAAGCCCGGGAGATTCTTCACCTCTACTCCATTCGGCCGGGCTACCTGGTGTTCAGGCAGAACGAGATGGCGCTTTTCATGAGGTATAACCCCCACCGGTTTGCCCAACAATCAAGCTATAACCAGGGGGTCCCGCTAGAGGCATTTTTGGAAGAGCCCGCGGCCAGCATGGAGGGGATACGGAGCGCGATGCACCATTTTACGCGGCTGAATACGGGCTCCCACTTTTTCATCAGCGAGCCGAGCTGCGTCCCCCGGGTCCTCCATGCGTACGTGGCTTGGTACGCGCATGCAATGGGTGCAGTCATCCGTGAGGAGAAGCGCATGTTGGTTGACCATAAGGGTGCGCCTCCCGGCGGCGACCGCAAGGCTCCCCTGAAGCCAAGGACCCCGGTCGTTGCTCCGTTGAAGGATGTTGGAGCTGGATCACCGCGCGTGTTGAGCCCTCCGCGCGGATTACCTTGTGATACTGTAGACGTGCCACCAGTGCCCCGTGCTCCAGTGGAGACGGTAAATGTGGTTTCGCCGGAGTCCAGCGTGGGCGCGGATATCGGGACCCGCCGCCCTAAGGTGCCTGCAAAGCGCAAGTTGATCTGGGGTGCGACTGGGGCCCGCGCCCAGAAAAGGAAGAAGAAGTCGATCCTCGCTGCTGATGTTGCGTTCGGTCAGGAACCTCATGCTCCCTATAGCGAGGGCTTGGGCGAGTACGGGAACAACAAAGGATTAGTTATGCCGCCAGACGATACTGATCTGGCGGCCGCCATCGCAGCTTCAGAGCGATTGGCGAGGCGCGACGCGTGGCTAGCTAAGCTTGCGCAATCGGGTAATTACTAGTCGCATTTTTTTTATTGCATCGTACCTTTATTATTGTAAGTCCACGTTACCCGTCCCGATTCTTTCGAGGATGCGGAAATGGTGAAAAACGATTTTTCATGAAAGGTAACATGGACTCAAAAACCGGATCTTTGCTAAACAAACTATCTAACAACCTAACTAGGAGTTTAACTACTATGTTAGGGGTTGTACCTTAACTTGAACTCCTTCTCTTCGACTCCTTGTGGTGGTCGGATCGGCCTCACCTCGTCGTCTCCTTGTGCCGAAGATGGATCCACCCGAAAGCTTCTACCTTTGGCTCCAACCTCAATCTAGAGGAAACTAAAGTGTTAGGTTTGCTAAACCTTCAACCTTAGGATGAGTAGAGAGTGGTTTTGGTGTTTTATCTCAAAGGATAACGGTTCTCAACTCATGAGAGGGATTTTTCCTTGAGCTAGAGGAAGAGGGAGAGCAATGGAGAGAGCTTGGATGAGAGAGTGTGAGAATGATAAAATAAGTGAAGACTTTTGCAACCATGCTCTCAAAAACCAAAATAATCATAATAATAATTGTAATCAAGTATTTTGTGATGGTTCATTTCAATGGCAATATCATTTCATACATTTAATGCATTTTGTGAACAAATAAGCAAGCAAAAGTCATAGCCATGAAATGATAGCCATTGTAATGATGATGGTCAACAAGTCCAAGTTAGTCAACCGGTCAACAAAGTCAACAAGTCAACAAAGTCAAACTTTCAACCCAACCATGGCACAATAATACTTAATTAATATTATTACTAATCATATTTCTTATTCTCATTAGGGTTTAGAAAAAGTCAACAGTCAACAACCCTAATGAGAATCCTCTGCCTCTGTCTCGGTCAACCGTTCATACACACCTGCATCCGTGTTCCGAGGAACACGAACACAAACGAGATAAAACCAATCCCAAAACGTATACTAGGATCTGGCTTAAACCAAAGCCCGCTAGTAATAACTGTCCGGACACCAAACGTGCACAAGTGCGCGGATGTGACCGAACCCTGTCGCAAAACCATACGACCTCTACTCTGTTTTGCCTAAAGGCGAATAGCTCTCTGTGTGGAACTCTAAAGACTCGACACTACGCTGGCAGTGGGTTTAACCACAGACCGCAAGCGGCACTAGCTGTGCGTAACGGCCCCCAGGTAGATGCCGATAAGAAGACTGATGAGGTGAAACCCATCCGAACTCCTACTGAGCCTGAATGTGACAGTCTCCGTACAGTCCGGTCTGTTCGTCTGAGAATATCGCATGGCGGGCCTAGGGGGGCGGTAAACGTCAGTCCTCTAATAGCGGTACAAGTCGTGTCGGAGTGTAGCCCAGAACACCATGAGATAACACTGGAAACCTACCAGTATATCTCGCTTGCCCTGGACAGGGACGACTATGTGTAATGGCTCTCCTTGACACAGCGCGATATCAACTCCCAATACCGGGAGAGACGAATCATGTCTAACCGTCACTGCCTCCAAGTGCTTCGGGACTGCACCCAACTACTACCTGTTTGCACGACTCCTTTGAGCCATGGTAGGGTAGTAATCAAAGTACAGTGGGAACACACTCGAGGCGAAGTGACAGTGTCAAGTCAGCGGACTAAGCTGTACTCATGTCACCTGGGAACTGATAACTAACGATAGGTATAGTACCAACCAACAGTTCCCGACGAGTCATGTCCAGTGCACTCGTAACCTAACGAGCACCCGCATACTATCTCAAGTACGACGTACCGACGGCTGTGGGACAGACCGTCTCCCCTGCTGGGACGAGAAGCGCATACGCTAGTCTACTCCGGAGTATCGATGCCCTGTCTCGATAGTCCTACGACTAGGGACCTGTATAAGGATGTGCTTGTGGATTACCCAGCCCTCACGAGTGTGACTGCCATCACAACGCTGGTAATCAAGCAAAGATCCTAAGGGCTCCACTAATGTGTATAGGTGATATGCTAAAAGAAACACATGTACACATTGAAGTAGAAACAAACCAAGTAGCATACTACCATTTTGAGCAAAATTGTCTATACAACTGTGAATATCCCAAGCTTCCATCAAGTAATATACAAACTAGTATGATACAGTAATGGCCTCTAGGGCATATACACTAACAATCTCCCACTTGCACTAAGGCCATGTACCGGCGTATCGTAGACCTATCATCTCGATTAGCCGCTCGAACTGAGTCTGGGGTAAGGCCTTCGTGAATGGATCTGCAGTGTTATCTTCCGTAGCAACCCTCCGAACCTCGATCTCCCGGCGATCCACGATCTTCCTGATCAGGTGATACCGCCTCAAGATGTGTCTGGACTTCTGATGGGACCTGGGTTCCTTCGCTAAAGCTATAGCCCCGTTGTTGTCGCAATACAGAGGTATTGGATCAACAATGGACGGAACCACCTGAAGTTCTGTCAAGAACTTCCTCATCCAGACGACTTCTTTTGCGGCATCAGATGCAGCGATATATTCCGCTTCCATCGTCGAGTCAGCAACGGTTTCCTGTTTGGAACTCTTCCAACACACCGCCCCTCCATTGAGGGTAAAGACATAACCCGACATGGACTTGGAATCATCCTTGTCACTCTGGAAGCCGGAGTCAGCAAAGGCCTCGATCTGGAGGTCTTTTCCGCCATACACCAAGAACATCTCCTTAGTCCTTCTCAGGTACTTGAGAATGTTCTTTACCGCTATCCAGTGCTTCTCCCCAGGGTTTGACTGATACCGGCTTATCACACTCAGTGCATAAGCTACATCTGGTCTGGTACACAACATCGCATACATTATAGAGCCTACCGCAGAAGCGTAGGGTATAATAGACATGCGATCCCTTTCCAAATCAGTCTTGGGAGACATCTCTTTGGAGAGGGTGATCCCGTGACAAGCCGGTAGATTACCGCGCTTGGAATCTTCCATACTGAATCTTTTCAGTATGGTGTCGATGTACCTGGACTGTGAAAGTCCTAATATCCTCTTGGATCTATCACGATAGATCCGGATCCCCAAAATTTAAGAGGCATCACCCAGGTCTTTCATGGAGAACCTGTGTGACAAGAACCCTTTGACAGATTGTAGCATAGGAATGTAATTTCCTATCAAGAGAATGTCATCCACGTATAAAACGAGGAATACGATAGTTCTTGCTACAAATCTACTATAGATGCATGGTTCATCTAGATTTTTGATAAAGCCAAATTCTTTGACCGTCTCATCAAAACAGATGTTCCAACTCCGCGATGCCTGCTTTAGTCCATAAATGGACTTAAGCAACTTACACACCTTTCCGCTGCTCCCACTCTGAATGAAACCCTCTGGCTGGTCCATATAGATACACTCATCTAAATTTCCATTTAGAAAAGCAGTCTTTACGTCCATCTACCAAATCTCATAATCGTGGAAGGCAGCAATGGCAAGAAGGATCCGAATGGATTTGAGCATAGCCACTGGAGAAAAGGTTTCGTCATAGTCCAAACCAGGTCTTTGACGAAAACCCTTTGCAACAAGTCTAACGTTATAGGTCTCAACCTGTCCATCTACACCAATCTTCCTCTTGAAGATCCACTTGCATCCTACGGGTTTTACCCCATCTGGAGCAACGTCCAAAGTCCATACTTTGTTGGTGTACATGGACTCCATTTCGGTCCGCATTGCATCCAGCCATTTTACCGAGTCAACGCTCTGAATGGCCTGCTGGAAGCTAGTCGGCTCATCACTATCAATGATGCAATCCTCTCTATCTCCGTCTACGAGAAAACCGTAGTATCTCTCGGGCGGATGAGACTTCCTACTACTCCTGCGGAGCGGCGTAGGAATGTCCTGTTCTTTCAAACCCTCTGGTTCTTCTAAGATCTCAGCAATAGCTCGTGGTTTTGGAATTTCTTCCAGTTCTATTGCGCTCCCACTTATCTGATTTTCCAAAAACTCAGTTTCCAAGAAGCAGGCATGACGAGAAACAAAAACCTTTTGTTCCTCTTCGCAATAGAAGAAATATCCCTTGGAGTTCTTTGGATACCCCCACAAACTTGCACTGTACTGAGCGTGCCTCGAGTTTGTCCGCATGCTGCTTTTTGACAAAAGCTGGATATCCCCATGTCTTAATGTGCTTAAGATAGGGTTTCTTCCCACACCACATCTGATATGGTATGGTAGGCACAGTCTTAGTTGGAACTCGGTTCAAAAGGTATGCAGCTGATTCCAGTGCATATCCCCAGAATGATCGCGGCAACTCAGCGTTACTCATCATGGAACGTACCATATCCAATAGGGTTCAGTTCCGTCTCTCCGATACACCGTTATGTTGCGGAGTGTATGGAGGAGTAAGCTGAGAGAGAATTCCATTCTCTTTTAGTTAATCCAGGAACTCGGCACTCAAGTATTCACCACCTCGATCAGATCTCAGTGTCTTAATACTTTTGCCGGTTTGTTTTTCTACTTCATTCTTATATTCCTGGAATTTTCCAAAGGCTTCAGATTTATGTTTTATTAAGAAGACATATCCGTACCTTGAAAAGTCATCCGTAAAAGTAATGAAGTAAGAATAACCGCTTTGTGCATGTGTAGACATTGGACCGCACACATCGCTGTGTACGAGCCCCAAGAGCTCGCTCGCTCTTACTCCGTGTCCAGTGAACGGAGTCTTTGTCATCTTTCCTTTGAGACAGGATTGACAAGTTGCATATGATTGATATTCGAACCGATCCAAATATCCTTCTGCATGTAACTTCGTCAACCTTCTCTCATTGATGTGACCCAGTCCACAATGCCACAAGAAAGCATGATTGATTTCTGGAGACTTTCTTTTGTGTGTATTCTGGACATTGAAAATCTGTGGTTGGTTTAATACGTATATACCATTGCTTAATGTACCTGACCCAATCAAAACTTGATTAAGGTGAATGTTCACAACATTGCTTACAAATGCAAATTCATAACCTTCTTTAGACAATAAAGATACAGATATGATATTACAAGTTGCATTGGGTACAAAATAACAATCACGTAAAACCAAAACATGTCCATCTGACATTCCCAAGTGATAGTCCCCCACGGACTCAGCATCCATGCCAGCTCCGTTTGCAACTCTGAGGGTCATATCACCTGCCTTCAAAACCCTACGCTTTCTCAGTGCCTGCAAAGAATTACAGATATGAGATCCTGATCCGGTATCCAATACCCAGGAAGTAGGGTTTATTGATAGACAGTTTTCAATAACATACACACCTGAAGCCGAAGCCGCAACTTGCTTCGGGTCCTGGTTCTCAGCCTTCCAAGCCCTGCAATCCTTTTTCCAGTGTCCTTTCTTATGACAATAGAAGCACTCTTCCTTTCCCACAAGCTGCCCTGCTATCTTTGTTGCCTTTGCTTTTCCCTTCGTTTTCACTTTACGAACACCGCCCCTTGGTTTGGTGGGGGGTTTTCTTCTTCTTTCCCTTGGCTTTCGTCCTGGACCTAGAAGAGGAAGATCCTCCAACAAATAAAGTGGATGTTTCCCTACCTTTCTGTTGGGTGCCCTCTGCACTCCTCAGCAGGTTGAGGAGTTCTGAAAGTTCAACTTCTTTTTCTTGCAAGTTGAAGTTCAGGATAAACTGGGCGTAAGTGGAAGGAAGGGACTGGAGAATCAAGTCAGTATAGAGCTCGTTCTCTAACGTGGTCCCAAGGTCCGCGAGCTCTTCAATATAGCCAATCATCTTAAGCACGTGTTCTGCTACCGATGATCCGACGGCCAATCTCGCCGAAAACAGCTTTTTCGAGACTTCGTATCTGGCGATACGTGATTGCTCTCCATACAGTTCTTTTGTATAGAGAAATATGGATTCAAGGTCCATATTCTCGTGCCTCCTCTGATGTTCATTGTCCATAGAGGCAAGCACGAGGCACTTGGCCTTCGCGCAGTCGATCTTCCAGGTCTTACGGATTTTCTTATCCGCGACGCTGGAGGTGGGACCTGGGACAGGGGGAGCTTTGGTGGTAAGAAGATACCCCAGCTTGTCATAAGTGATTGCCATTTTGACATTCCTGAGCCAATCTTTGTAGTTTGGCCCTGTCAGTATATTTTTATCTAGTAATAACTTAAGTCCGGTCATGACGACTGGTCGCTGCAATTAGGAGAGAGAGAAGAAACACTTTAGCATGATGCTCTTGCAAGTTTAGAGTGTTTTTTAGTTTGTCTAATCAGGATGGCTCCCACTGTTTCTCGAATTCCTCCTCAAACCAAAAAGGAAGAATTAGTCTGGATCAATCTCACCGTACAATACTTGCTTAACCGTTCAGCCAGGCCAGTGTTGGTACTTCGAGGGAGGTTTTCCAACGTTTTCGCGAAGTTCCTTAATTAAATAACCTCTTTTCCCTGGGGGCGTAGCCCCGCTAACACCTTTCTAGACACCTACTTGGTTTATAGCATTGATCGTTAAGTGAGAAATTTCTCGAGGAGTAGCATATACTCACAGTAGGATCGGGATCCAAATATCATCGTGTGATAAAACTGAAGGAATCCTACCAGAATCATCACACACCAAATGGTATGCAGCACTAGCAAGTTTCAGTTTCTTTAGAAACTCCCGATGTGGATTTTTGCCCCATGCTCTTATGACCTTGATTTTGGCCAACAAATCATAAGTCACATGTCAAGTTCTACCCGTCATTCTCCAGGTTAATTTGAACCCATCCGTACCTACCCTTGACTTTGGCCAACAAGGCAGTATGACTGTCCCAAACTAACGCATCTATCTATACTGCATATGAATATCCAATAGCTACCAATCACTGTGCCTTGACTTTGGCCAACAAACATATCTTGAATACTATTGACTATTCATATGAAATGACGGAGGGCTACGAATGGTTTTAGCGAAACCGTGAACGTAGTGAACTTGATATAATCGATGGAACGTGATAGCTTTTAAAAGGAGTGGCTTAAGCTCCGCGTTTAAAAGTTGTTTTTGAAAAGAAACCGAGTGGTTTTGAAATTGTTCCAACGAATTTACTTGGTTTATTTTCTTGCATTAATTTAATGCGTCCCATCATTTAATCCTACCATTGCAGAAAACAACGAAAATATGACGTATGCTTATGCATCCGCATTCGCCACGGGGCCCCGTCATTACCCGTTAGGTTACTTAACTAACGACAGAGCGGGGGCTGGACTAGCGCGGATGCAAAACATAAGCAATGCCTAAATAGATATCATATATAGATATATACATTCGTCAGATGCAATGATAGCCATTCCAGATCACAGATGAACACATTGGATATACTAGGAATCCGCATTCCGTTCGAGCCTGTAACGAAAAGTGGATTACACGGTCGCGATGAATAGCCAATACCCCACCCTAGACCCCTACGGGTGCGGCAAACTACCCGCCAAATACCCGAAGTGAAGCAACCTCCCTCAACAACGTGAGTAGGCCACTCGGAACTTCGAGGTACCCGGTAGTTTGTGCACCCCCTCCTTGGGTCTATCCTAGGAGCAAAAACAGTAAAAGAAATTATACAATGGCGGCTACAACCTCATCCCGGATGTGCGGCCATATAAATAATATTACATCAATTACAAATTACATGAATTGAAAGATAAAGAAAACTCTCATCTCACAACCCCCCGGCTATTCATCCGCGACAATCCAACGAATTCATATACACATACCAGCAACATTACAGATCACAGATATGTATAACCCCCACTAATCGACGTATAGCGATTAGCAGACGTTCAATACATATATCACATCACAGATATAACCCGTTAGCTAAAGTCTATAGAGGTTCGATCAAAATACGGATTTGTAACCATTCCAAAACACAAATTTGTTTTCTGGAAAATCTGGGCAGAAACAAACCATCCTAAAAATCACAAAACACCATTATAAGAACACTGCAGGAGAAATGACCCACGGCCGAGTCAACTCGGCCGCGGATCCGCGGCGCGTTGACCGAGTCACTGGATCATTTTTCTTGGGTGTTCTTTAAAAACCCTGAGCCGATTTTTAGTACATGATTTATTATTTTTTGAACAGAAAAAAAAATCGGCAGAAAGTTCACTTTTTCGGAGTGTTTTGCGGTTTTTTTCTCCGATCGAAATTCTAGTTACTTTGCTAACATGTTAGATAGTGTTTAGCTAGGCTCTGATACCACTGTAAGTCCACGTTACCCGTCCCGGTTCTTTCGGGGATGCGGAAATGGTGAAAAACGATTTTTCATGAAAGGTAACATGGACTCAAAAACCGGATCTTTGCTAAACAAACTATCTAACAACCTAACTAGGAGTTTAACTACTATGTTAGGGGTTATACCTTAACTTGAACTCCTTCTCATCGACTCCTTATGGTGGTTGGATCGGCCTCACCTCGTCGTCTCCTTGTGCCGAAGATGGATCCACCCGAAAGCTTCTACCTTTGGCTCCAACCTCAATCTAGAGGAAACTAAAGTGTTAGGTTTGCTAAACCTTCAATCTTAGGATGAGTAAAGAGTGGTTTTGGTGTTTTATCTCAAAGGAAAATGGTTCTCAACTCATGAGAGGGATTTTTCCTTGAGCTAGAGGAAGAGGGAGAGCAATGGAGAGAGCTTGGATGAGAGAGAGTGAGAATGATAGAATGGGTGGAGACTTTTGCAACCATGCTCTCAAAAACCAAAATAATCATAATAATAATTGTAATCAAGTATTTTGTGATGGTTCATTTCAATGGCAATATCATTTCATGCATTTAATGCATTTTGTGAACAAACAAGCAAGCAAAAGTCATAGCCATGAAATGATAGCCATTGTAACGCCTCCGTCGACTGATCAACTCAAAACGGTATAAAGTGGGCTGCCTTGGTCAGTCGATCGATGATCATCCAAACTGCGTTATTGCTCTTTGAACTCCGTAGTAAAGCTGTCATGAAATACATGGTTATATGTTCCTACTTTCACTAAGGAATCGGAAGTAGTTGAAACAAACCGGCATCCCTTTGATGTTCAGCCTTCACTTGCTGACATACCGAGTATCTTGACACAAAACGAGCGATCTCTCTTTTCATGCCTTCCTACCAAAAATATTGTCGCATATCCCTGTATATCTTCATACCTTTCGGATGTACCGAATATGCTGAACTATGAGCTCCCTTCATAACTTCTTCTCGAACTTCTCTTTTTGGCACACACAATCAACTGTTGTACTTTAACGAACCATCTTCATGAATCAACAAGTCCGTTCGAAGACCTATCTCAATTTTCCCTCGAAACTTCTGCAATTTAGGGTCTTGCAACTGTGTTGCCTTGACTCTATCTATCAACAACGACTGTACTTTCAATCGCATCAACAATCCCAAAGAATCCGATAACACGATCTCCAACTCAAATCTTTGAAAGTCCGATATAATCTCCTTCTGCGAAGTCAACATCCGCATTACTGGCAACCGACTTAAAGCATCTGGTACAACATTCACTTTTCCCGGATGGTACTTTAGATCAAGATTATAGTCAGCAATTAGCTCCAACCATCTACACTGCCTCATGTTGAGCTCTTTCTGCATGAACACATATTTTAGGCTCTTATGATCGGTAAATATCTCGACCTTCTCATCAAATAAGTAGTGTCTCTAAATCTTTAGTGCAAAGATAACTGCTGTCAGCTCCAAGTCGTGAGTTGGGTAGTTCTTTTCATGAGTCTTCAACTGTCTCGGCGTATAAGCTATCACTTTTTCATGCTGCATCAAAATATATCCCAAGCCTCTTCCCGGTGTGTCGCTATGAAAAACTAAACCTCCGGAATCATCTGGCACAGTTAAAATAGGAGCGGTTGTTAATCTTTACTTCAACGCCTCAAACGCTTGCATACATTTCTTGGACCAAACAAATGGTACCTCCTTTCACGTTAACTTGGTTAATAGCTCCGCTGTACGAGCGAAATTCTTCATAAACCTTCGATAATAACCAGCAAGCCCAAGAAAACTTCTAATCTCCGCTACAGTTTTTGGATTCGGCCAATCATGAACAACGCAATCTTTTCCGGGTCAACTGCGATTCCATCTTCGGATATAACATGACCCAAGAAATTCACTTCATTGAGCCAGAACTTGCACTTGCTCATCGTAGCATACAGCTTCCCTTACCTCAATGCCTGTAGTGCGATCCTCAAGTGTTTTTCATACTCTTCTTTGTTCCTTGAATACACCAGAATATCATCGATTAAATTCACCACGAATCGATCCAAATACAACGAAAAGATCTGGTTCATTAAATTCATAAATACCGCCGGTGCTTTAGTAACTCTAAACGGTATCACTAAATCCTCGTAATGTCCGTATCAAGTTTGAAACGTTGTTTAGCAGATGTCTTCTGTCTTTACTCGAATTTGGTGATAATCTGATCGCAAATCTAGCTTCGAAAATACTCTCGCGCCACTGAGTTGATCGAATAAATCGCCTATGCGAGGGATTGGATACCTGTTTTTGATGGTCACCCAATTAAGCTCTCGATAATCGATGCATATTCTCCGCGTGCTATCTTTCTTCTTGACTCATAGAACTAGAGTTCCCCAAGGTGAACCGCTGCTTCGAATCCAGCCCTTCTCTAATAATTCCACGGCTTGCTTCTTTGCTTCTTCCAGTTCCACCGGTGCCATCGGATAATAATCCTTCGAAATTGGTGATGCTCCAAGAATAAGGTCAATCGCAAACTCTACATCTCGCTTGGTGGTAAACCTGAGATGTCTTTGAACACATCCATGAATTCCCAAACAACTATCGGTGCTTCATTTGCAACTTGTTCACGAACCTCACCTTGCAGCAAACACACAAACAGCTCCTATCTTCTTGAATTTGCAAGTCTGTTCTAAGACTTGTGGGTTATCATCCCACCACACTTCCGCTGTGCTACTTTGATAAAATGAGGCGTGTCTTGAAAACTTCCTCAATCAACCATCTTACACCTGATCGTCCTCAAAGCGGTCTGTCCCAGCTCCCACTCAACTAATCTCGAACTGCTGTAATCTTTAAATGCACTTTGTGTTTCTCCCCGTCCTTCGAAATGCAAACGGATCTGTTACTACGGGAAAAGGAAAAATAACGTGGTTATTGGATTCAAGTTCATGTTAAGACACAGGTTCGTAAGCAATGAAACTGAGAGAAAATAAAGTAGTACAACGAACATTAGTCAAGGAAAATGAACCAAAATAGGACTCCAAGTTACTAAAAATGAGTACCGCATTGTAACCATGCCGCGGTACATAATTATAATCATATAACTCCATCTGAGTCGCCAAAATCCTACTATCAGAGTCAATGGAATAAAATGGGAGAAACAATAAGGAATCAAGATGATTACAAGATGAGATGCAATGTCATTTCTATATCGTCGAGATAAAAGAGTATAAGCGAGAGATAGGATTCAAGAATTCGAATGACAAGACAATAATATGGTAAGACATGTTCCTATCGTTCAAGGGTTTCAAGGTCAATGTATTGGGTACCATACCCAACTACAAATTCAACCAAGCCCATCTAGCCTAAACTTATGCTTTGATACCAACAAAATCTTGTCACGTCCCGCTTCCTAAAATACACAAATACGGGAGCATAATAAAACCAACCATGCAACCCACAGTAAGAAAACATCCTTCCATAATCATATTACGGCTGTCAATCAGTAATCATGAACAATAATATCAATATTTATTTCTAAACATGTCTAATAGCCACGATAAACAATAACATGAAACGATAGCGGAAGCAATAAAGATCCAAGGAAGAAACAAGAATACCTAAACCATAATAAGAACTATATCAGCGGAATGTTCCTTACTAATCCGCAATCCTGTTAACTTACTCACGATCCTCCTATACTAAAGTCAAAGAATCCGGACCATGCAAAACCCAGATGTCAGTGCGTCATAAATATCATAATAATAATACAACCAGTATGGAATATAGTATACCATATGCATTAATCTCGATGTCATGGGTATAAACAATAAGCAATAGCAATATCATATGATGTAACGAGCAAGATATAACGAAACAATCAATTAAGTGTATCTTATGGGTCCATGCTACTAAGTTATCTATCTTACTGGTATTTAAAACCAATTAATATAATTCTCGATGTAACTCAATGGTATCCCGGGACCACGGTCATGATTCTCAGGGCTGAATCTGAGACGTGCCGCTGGACAGTAAAACAATGTCATGTATAGATGAATGATGTCAACATCATCATTCAGGAGCCCGAATCTTGTATCGACTGATCAGTCTCTAGCAAATAATGAACTGTTGAATCACAAGTCGGGTTTCATTCTTGATTTTCCCTTTTTCCCCAGGTTTCATGTTCAAGTCACGCATCAATTAAATATTTACCTAATGCCAACACATGAATAATTAAGTACAGATACAAGTCATGTCGATCAAGACATTTCAGTTAATCAAGTCAATATCAATATTTATTGGCATTGGTAAACATTACATGGCAAGTATGTACTGACACGTATAATAACAATAACATGATAGCAATATACAAGCATGTCAGGGATAACATAATCATATCATGTATAAGATCAAGATAACAACATTAATAAGGATAGTATATTCAATCCGATTAATAACAATAAAAGTGCCGTTGATTTACATGCCTAAGAAAGTTCCGTTCAGAAATTTAGCGTCACTCTGATTTGTAAAATAGTTTAAAAATAACAAACGTTCTCCAAAAGGGACGTGTCATATACCAAAACAAAGATAATTCAATAAACTTTTCATTGTTATAGGTTAAAGTATCTCATGTTGTTCCTCCAAAAAATTATGAACATTTGAAGTAGAAAGTTTGTTACTGGAATTTCTCTGGACAACAGTCTAGAGGTACTTTCATTTACATTTTACATTATTTAAACAATTTATTTTGAAATTAAATCTTTCACAGGGTTACAGTATTATGAGTTAGCTTCGTAATAAACTAAGAACACATGCTAATAATTTTTCTATAATTTATAATGAATTTTATAAGATAAGGTGTGCAGTAAATTCCAAATTTGTTGTATCCGCTTGGCGACGACGTTTCATGTGTAAACTATAATATTTTTAAATTATATTTTGCAACAATGATTATTATATCTAATATAAACTAATGATCATAATATGAGTTTCAATAAGGGTTTCATTATTATGTACACTATTTCCTGAAAAGACTTGGGCTTAGTTTCAGGTTGCAACAGTTAGCAAAATGGGTTGTGTGTGTGTGTGTGTGTATAGTGATCATCATTAAATAAACCAGACAACATAGTTAACGATACCAACATAAATAAACTGAGATGCCTATAAACCATATATATTAATGAATTTATATAAAACTAAACTATAAAACCTATTTTTGAAATATATTAAAGTTATAATGTACACATGCACAATTAATGTATTACTTTAGACGTGTGTGTGTATATATCCAATATTAAACTATAGATAATATTAGTTAATAATCTGCAACAATCAATACCTATCAAAATAATATTATTAATTAAGGATGATTGTTCTCTTAAAATATATACTAATTTTAACCGTTACAAAAAAATAATATTATGACGACCGTAATTGTCGTCGTAGCTAGCATGTACAAACAAGTATTAGATATTTTCCTTGGAGACGACGGAGACGAGAAAGATGGCAGCGATTTGGTGTTGGGTCGACGGCGATATGGTGCTCTGGCTACGGCGGCGGCAGTAGCACCTTGGGTCGACGGCTAAAAGGTTCTTGGTTGATGATCCGGTTGGTGGAGTCTCGAACAGGATGAAGGGGATGGTGATGGTGCTTGAGGCGAGATGATGGTTGCGGCGATGGTTGTTGGGTTTCAACTGTTGAGATGATGAGAATCGAAGAAGATGCTGCGGTTTAAGGAAGAAGAAGGAGGTGGCCGGTTAATGTAGGGTTCTCAGTCGACGTTGGTGGTGACGTAAGGAGAGGAAGAGAAAGAATCAAGAGAGTGAGAGAGAAGAGGAAGAGAAAGAATCAAGAGAGTGAGAGAGAGATAGGATTATAATTGATATACATATATAGATAGAAGGAATATTACACAAAACTCCTATTTCAATGATGTACCCGAAAACAAACTGTTTGAAAAGATTAATTCAAGATTTAAAAGGATTTCTAAATATATAACTATCATAACTATTAAAATTATCGAAAAAAAATACATTATTATACCTTTCTAAATCTAACCGACAAAAATAGCTTTCGTTAAAACTATCATACTAATATATATCCAAATGCTAGATATGCAACAAAGAAATATATTACATGAATATTAAACAAGATATTATTAGATTAGCAAATAATTATCTTACAACTAGATAACTATAATATAATCCACCACGACACAATATTAAACTCTAAATAAATAAAATAATTTTATTAAAGCCAAAAATATACTGTTAAATCTAAAAGACTGCACCAAGTTCTAGGGTGTTACATGGTATATATGATGAGGTTGAAATATTATTTATCCATGCAAAAATATTACTTTTATTTACTTGTACTTTATCATATTTGCATGTAGTCCAAAACACAGACATCACATATCTCTTTTGTGCCATTTATCCCTACCATTATAATGGAAAAGAGGAGCGGTCTCCAATTTTGAAATTGACTTGGAGGTTTGCTATCTAATTTGCAAAAGAAATTCATTAAAAAATATAAAAAATTAAATCTCAATTTATAATCGCAACTAATCTCACACATCTCTTCCAATAACTAATTCCACAAATCTCTCTCGGTAACTAATTCCATACAAATCTTTTTTTTAATTACACTTAATACATATAACCTGCATCACACGTGTAAAATATTAGTAAAAATAAGAAAACCGGGCCTGAGGAGGTTTCCAAACCTAATTCCTGCGAACACACCCGCGGCGGTAGTACCCCCATGCATCCGTGTCTGTGTTCGCAGGTGCAGGGCCTGGGAGCTCTATATAAATATTTAGATGGCCTGAGTTTCTTTTCTTTATCTTTTGGATAAGCTGGTGATTTAGCTATGAGAAATAAGATTAAATTGCATTCAAATTGCACGACGTTTCACTAATTCTGCTAATAAATAATCTTTTTTTTCTAGCATTAACATACATACTCCATAGTTTTCTGACGTGTAAGTAGAAAACAAAAAGGTCTCAATTCAGCACTTTACTCATTTCCGTTAACCTACTGCGAAAATATTCCGCGGTAGATTCTCATGTAGCTAATATGATATATATTATTGTCCATTATACCCTTAGCTTGAAATATTAACTTGATTAAAGAATTTAGCCCCAACCCAATATGATGATGCTCGATATCGGCAATCCCCAAGATCGTGACACGTGGCAGGTGATGTGCCCCAAGACCTAGAAGAAAGGGCCCACAGAGGCCGACCAGGCCACCCTTGTACCCGACCTGCAAGCACAAGCCGACCCTCCTCGGCCCCCCTGCAAATTAGCCTCCTCAGCCCCTCAGCTCACCCCGAGCTGCCACAGGACCAAGACTCCTTGGCCCTCTCGGCCCTCTTGCTCGCCTCCGAGCTCCCCAGCCGAGACCGTATCTCTCGGTCCCTCCGACCAACCAACTCCACCACTCACAGGCCGCTCCGCAAATCTTGCCACGCGCAGATTCTCCGCCAGCAACGTCCCACGTTCCACGCCATCACGATCCTCATCAATGGGCGATCCGCTCTTTACGCGGGCGTGACGTCAGGAGCGTAACTGCTGGCGAGATTCTCGCGCCTGCTGCTGCGTGATCCACCACTATATAAACCCCCATCACAGAGAGGTCAAGTAAGCCATTTTTTTTACACTTTTATGCCGTTACTCTGCTCGGATCTCATCACCAACTTGAGCGTCGGAGGGTCCTCGGTGGTACCAAACCACCCCGGGGCTTCTTTGCAGGTACACGGCAGCAACTCCCTCACCTCACCTCCTCCTTCAAAAACCCATTGAGACCCACACGCGAAGGAAGATAATCAACTAAGTCCACCGGTAGATCAACGGAAGACAACATCTGACGGAGGCCCGAAAAGGAGCCCGATCAGCTGGCGCCGTCTGTGGGAAAAGATTCCACAAAATACAAAGTTGGCCTTCCTATCTCCACCCTCATGGCGGACCACCATCCTAGGGATCCCGGTACCAGCCGCCGTCTTCCTCTCACCGAAGGCGGGGATGAACCTCCCCCCCTGACCGTCATCAGCGCCCTCGCAGGCCGGATAAATCGACTGCAGTCCCTCGTCGAGGCCCTCGTCCGCGCCTAAGCAGCCGCGCTCGGGCCCGAGATCGCCGCTCCACCGCCTCCAGAAGGCTCTGCCCCTGTCTGGACGGCTAACCACCAACGGGCTGCGTCCCCTGGCTGCCGCTCTCTCGAGCCAGGGCTCCACGCCAAGATCCGCCGCCAGAACGCCTCGCCTCGGGCCTCGTCGCGACACTTATTCCCCTGAGGAGATGTCAGTCACTTCGCCCATCCACGGGCGTGGTCGACCCCACCACCTTCGGCGGGGCCACACAGAAGGGGCTCCCCTCGGCGGCTCGAGGGCCACCTCGCCCAAGGATCCGAGGCACCTCATCGAGAGGAACCAGGGCCGCTCCCAGACGCAGGTCACCCGCAGCGGAGGCTAGGGATCCCAAGGCGCTGATTCCTCGGGATACCATGGTCGACTCGACGCCCTCGAGAAGAAGATCGAGGGCATGCGCCGGGAGGCTCACCTCTCAAGCGACGGGGCTAAGTACGCCTCCGATTAACTCACAAATCCGTTCACCGAGGAATTGCTCGCCGTCCACGTCTCCTCGCGCAACAAGCCCCGAAGGTCTCTCTGTTCGACGGGAAAACCGACCCGAAGGACCATTTGGACGCTTTCACCGTAGGGATGAGCTTCCAGGACCACTCCGACGCCGCCTAGTGCAGGGCCTTCCCGGCCACTCTCATCCGCGCATGTCGGGACAGGTTCCGGGGGCTCGAGCCCCGCTCGATCTTGACTTTCGACGAGTTGGCTACTCAGTTCCTCGGCCATACATGCAAAAAGGAGGAAAATACAACAGTGGCGGGTAGCTTCCCTACCGCAACGCCAAGGACCAAAAAGCCCTCTCAGAGGCAGTTGAGCCCGAGGATCCCTCGCTCGGCTATCCTCAGCGGGCAGCTTCCCTGCCGCAACGCCGGGGATCAAAAATCCCTCCCAGAGGCAGTCGAGCCCGAGGATCCCTCGCTCGGCTATCCCCAGCTGGCAGCTTCCCTGCCGCAACACCGGGGATCAAAAAGCCCTAGCTGGACGGGCGGGCTGCACCTCGTCAAAAATTCAACCCAGCAGCTACCCTGCTCGGTCGACCCCAGCGGGCAGCTCCCCTGCCGCAACGCCGATGAACAGAAAGCCCTCCCAGAGGCAGTCGAGCCCGAGGTTCCTTCGCTCGGCTATCCCCAGCGGGCAGCTTCCCTGCCACAACGCTGAGGATCAAAAAGCCCTCCCAGAGGCAGTCGAGCCCGAGCTTCCCTCGCTCGGCTATCCCCAGCGGGCAGCTTTCCTACCACAACGCCGGGGATCAAAAAGCCCTCTCAGAGGCAGTCGAGCCCGAGGTCCCCTCGCTCGGCTATCCCCAGCGGGCAGCTTCCCTGCCACAACGCTGGGGATCAAAAATCCCTCCCAGAGGCAGTCGAGGCCCGAGGTTCCCTCACTCGGCTATCCTTCAGGACAAAAGCCCTCGCCAAGAGGCACCGGGAAGTAACCCTACCCGGCCAAGGGTCCTTGGTAGGCTTCTTACAGCCCTATAGCTTTTTCTCGCGCCAAGGACCAAAGTCCTCCCAGAGGCAGTCGGGTCCTTGCCCGGCTATCCCCAGCTGGTAGCTTCCTACCACAACCGACAGGGATCAAAATCCTCGACAAAAGGCACTGGGCGGTAACCCTGCTCGGTCCCCGTCCTGAAGGATCAAAAGTCCTCGCAAGAAGCAACCGAGCAGCTACCCTGCTCGGTCATCTCCGGCTGGTAGCTCCCTACCCATGACGCTAAGGATCAAAGCCCTCGCCAAGAGGCCCCGAGCAGCTACCCTGCTCGGTCATCCAAGGCTAGTAGTTGCCTACCCACGACGCCAGAGATCAAAGCCCTCGCCAAGAGGCAACCGCGTAGCTTCACTGCCCGGCCATCCTTCGCAGGCCTCTCACGGCCCCTCCAGTGTCAAGGATCAAAGCCCTCGCCAAGAGGCACCGAGCAGCTACCCTGCTCGGCCATCCTTCGCAGGCCTCTCACGGCCCTTCCAGCGTCAAGGATCAAAGCCCCCGCCGAGAGGCATCGAGCAGCTACCCTGCTCGGCCATCCTTCGCAGGTCTCTCACGGCCCCTTCAGCGTCAAGGATCAAAGCCCTCGCCAGGAGGCACCGAGCAGCTACCCTGCTCGGCGCATCCCCAGCGGGCATCCTCCTGCCTATCAGACGCTAAGGATCTCAAGCCCTCACCGCGAGGCCGCCGAGTTCCTTCCTGCTCGGCGCATCCCCAGCGGGCATCCTCAGGCATCCTCCTGCCCATCAGACGCTGATGGTCTGAAGCCCTCATCGCGAGGCCGCCGAGTTCCTTCCTGCTCGGCGCATCCCCAACAGGCATCCTCCTGCCCATCAGACGCTGATGGTCTGAAGCCCTCATCGCGAGGCCGCCGAGTTCCTTCCTGCTCGGCGCATCCCCAGCGGGCATCCTCCTGCCCATCAGACGCTGATGGTCTGAAGCCCTCACCGCGAGGCCGCCGAGTTCCTTCCTGCTCGGCGCATCCTCAGCGGGCATCCTCCTGCCCATCAGACGCTGATGGTCTGAAGCCCTCACCGTGAGGCCGCCAAATTCCTTCCTGCTCGGCGCATCCCCAGCGGGCATCCTCCTGCCCAGCAGACGCTGATGGTCTGAAGCCCTCATCGTGAGGCCGCCGAGTTCCTTCCTGCTCGGCGCATCCCCAGCGGGCATCTTCCTGCCCATCAGACGCTGATGGTCTGTAGCCCTCACCGCGAGGCCGCCGAGTTTCTTCCTGCTCGGTGCATCCCCAGCGGCATCCTCCTGCCCATCAGACGCTGATGGTCTGAAGCCCTCACCGCGAGGCCGCCGAGTTTCTTCCTGCTCGGCGCATCCCAGCGGGCATCCTCCTGCCTCTCAGACGCTGATGGTCTGAAGCCCTCATCGCGAGGCCGCCGAGTTCCTTCCTACTCGGCGCATCCCCAGCGGGCATCCTCCTGCCCATCAGACGCTGATGGTCTTGAAGCCCTCATCGTGAGGCCACCGAGTTCCTTCCTGCTCGGCGCATCCCAGCGGGCCTCCTCCTGCCCATCAGACGCTGAGGATCTGAAGCCCTCTTCGCGAGGCCGCCGAGCTCCTTTCAACTCGGCGTATCCCGGCGGGTAGCTTCTTACCCAACAAAGACAATGATCAAAGTACTTCCAGACTCGACTATCCATGGTCGGTAGCTTCCCTACTCGCAACGCCAGGGGTCAAGGCCCCCGCCAAGATCAACCGAGCAGCTTCCCTACTCGGTCATCCCCAGCAGGCATCTTCCTGCCCAACAGACGCTGCGGGTTTGTAGCCCTCATAACGAGGCCACTGAGCCCATCACATGCAGCGGATCCGAAGCCCCAACAAGAGACGCTAGGTCTATCCAAGTCTGAATAATCCCCCCTCGACTCCGGGGCCATGGAGATGCCTCCTTCTCAGCAGCACTTGGCACACTCGGCAAGTGATCGAAATCAACTCGACGACCGGTCGCCCCACATGTCATGCCCACACTGGGCTGCGTCCCATCAGTCCACAGGTCTGCACACGTCGCGTGCTTGACACGTGGACCGTCACTTCAATGGCAGGACGCACGAACCGGCGCACCTTCCCTAAATGCAGAGATCTCGCCCCGATAAGCTGGAAGAAAAGACTGCCGACAGCCTGGGGAAGCGTCCCGACGAAACCTTAGGAGGGAGCTTACCCCGACGGCCCGGCAGTCCACTCTTAACCCGACCCATTAGCTGGTCAGGACAAGAGTGGGGGGCTAATGATAATGTTCGATATCGGCAAGCCCCAAGATTGTGACACGTGGCAGGTGATGTGCCCCAAGACCCAGAAGAAAGGGCCCACAGAGACCGACCAGGCCACCCTTGTACCCGGCCTGCAAGCATAAGCTGGCCCTCCTCGCCCCCCTGCAAATTAGCCTCCTCGGCCCCTCAGCTCGCCCCGAGCTGCCACAGGACCAAGACTCCTCGGCCCTCTCGGCCCTCTTGCTCGCCTCCGAGCTCCCTAGCCGAGGCCGTATCTCTCGGTCCCTCCGACCGACCAACTCCACCACTCACAGGCGTAACCGCCGCTCCGCAAATCTCTCCACGCACAGATTCTCCGCCAGCAACGTCCCACGTTCCACGCCATCACGATCCCCATCAATGGGCGATCCGCTCTTTACGCGGGCGTGACGTCGGGAGCGTAACTGCCGGCGAGATTCTCGCGCCTGCTGCTGCGTGATCCACCACTATAAAAACCCTATCACAGAGGGGTCAAGTAAGCCATTTTTTTACACTTTTATGCCGTTACTCTGCTCGGATCTCATCACCAACTTGAGCGTCGGAGGGTCCTCGGTGGTACCAAACCACCCCGGGACTTCTTTGCAGGTACAAGACAGCGACTCCCTCACCTCACCTCACCTCCTCCTTCAAAAACCCATTGAGATCCACACGCGGAGGAAGATAATCAACTAAGTCCAACGGGAGATCAACGGAAGACAACATATGACAGAGGCCCGAAAAGGAGCTCCATCACAATATGTCCTTAATCGCTCTATTCTCTATTTTTTTAACCAAGCATTGAAAGGCTTCGAGATCATGGCCCCTTCTACAATTTAACCTTCAACTCACCGCCCAAGCCAGTTGACACTAGGTTATCAATAGAGAGTTCAAGATCTAGGATTTTACATGCTGTAGATTTGGGGATCTAGGGTTTTACATGTTGTGATTTGGGGATCTAGAGAGGTGATGTTGAAGTCAATGGATTTGATGAATAGGGTTGATGGTAGGGTTCTGTTTTTTCCATTAAGGGTAAACTTGTAAATTCATGCATGTCCTTAGCTCCATCAATGAAAGTAAGGGATACAACTTTAAGGTATTTAAGTGCAAAAAAATATATTTATATACTGAAATGTTGAGACAATGGGGGATTTTATTGCAATATAGCAGACCAAAAACGAAAAATTCAAATCCAAGTTTTTTTTGAAAGATTTGTCAAGTATATGATTCTTGTATGGAGTTTAGGAGCTAGTTCATAAATAGATTCCCCGGGAGCGGGATCTGTTAGTCTTCGATTTTCGGTTAGAAGGTTGTAATTTCTGAAACTTCTATGGAAGAGAAGCAAATGCAACGCTTTCATAAAAATTCGCGTATAGAATTGAGAATAAAGTTTTCATTCATGGATATATTCCCCCATGGAACACCCAGGCCAGCATAGAGGGCAAGAAATTGTAGAGGAGCATGATCCGAAGAGGTGGTTGCTACAATAATGGAATATTCCAAAGTATTCACTTCTGAAAGAATTTAGATGGATGGTTATGATGCTCTTTTTAGGAAATCACAGCGTTCTTTTATCTACCATGTTCGAAGCTCACTTCTTTTCGCCTTAGGTTAGGGTATGTGTTCCAGTTGATTCAGCGAAGAAAAAACCTACCATCCAGAACACTCCCCTACTAACATTCAAACCCATTAAAGCCCTAGTGGAGCTGGGACAAAAAAATTCCGTCACCCCGTGCTAAGGACTCATGGAAATACCTTGTTTTCCGGAAAAACCTGCACGTGGAGGAAGACCTCCAGAAAATAAGAGATATATGACTGAAGATGCTAGAGTAGATGTATGTACCCTTACACATCTTATATAATTCTTGTAATATTTGTTGAATATTAATATGACTTTATAGTTGCATTGATAGTAATTTATTAACTGGGTCATTTATATTTATAATAGTTATAATATCCTTAAAAACCATATTGTGTCACTTGTAGTCTAATCTAGTTCTCAAATGAGTACTTGGTCTATAACTAGCATGCGATAGTTAGATTTAACAGGTTATCATGTATGACACCGACACGTTAGATTTGGTTATGTGCCTCAGTCACTGAGGAGATTTTCCAGGTGTATGTCATGAGAACGTATTTGGATACATGTAGTATATGACCATGTTTGAATTTTCTAGGACATTCCATTTATGAGATAAAGAATTTAAACAGTTACATAATCCATTTGACTTGATGTCGTTATTGTTTTCGATATGTTATTTGAGTATGTTTTGATATGATGGTATTTCTTGCCGTCAAACATGAATAACATATCTAAAATATTGGGCCGCTTTAATACATTTAGAAGGATAATGGATGTCTAGATAGATACCAATATTCTTATGTTGATGAGAATAAGTTTACTATTCCTTCCTATAGCGTAAATATCCCGCCAACGGGTGTTTTGGAAAACGATTTTTTAAAATTATATTATTATAATAATATTTATTTTCGAAATGAAATTATGTTAACAGGGAATAAAACTTTAGGTTTGAGCAATTAGGTGAATATGTCATGCTCATTAAATGGTTTAAAGATAAGAAACTTGATGTCCGAAGGAGGGATTACATGTAAATTGATATTTATTGTCATCTCACATTATTCTAGAGCTTTTATGAACAGTTAGCAAGATGGGTATTTGACTTTTAATTAAACTATTAATTAATTAATTAATTAAGAATAATTTAATTGATAAGTGACTCTTGATGTGATCCAATTGGTCCTAGTTATAAGCCTTTTCGGTGGAAGACACAACCATAAGAAAAAGAGAGAGTATTATTATTAATACAATTGTTGTATTATCAATATATGGGTTTTTAGTCCCATATCGATATTAGGGGTGGAGGTATCGTAATATAACCCTATATAAAGATGCACCGGTTTGCCATGAAAAAGAGAGAGAATATGATAAGAAATATTCCTCTTAAAATATATTAGACAAGAAACACGCACGTGCATAGCACGTGTGTGATGAGATAAAATTATCATGTGTCATAATTTTTTGTATGCTTTTCTGATGGTCATTAGTCTAAGAACCTTTTTATTAAGTTTGTTTATTTCCCAAAGAAAAGACATTTTGTATTGAAAATTATTAAAGGGCGTAAAGATAATTATATGTATATGAGAGAATGACATAACATGCTCTTGCTCTAGAATCCTCATATGGATATTTTTTTTTTTGCATTTTCTTAATGAAAAAATGAGAAATTTTTTGTGTTGCTCCGATGAGTTTGAGTTATAATAGTAGAGATATTAGATGGATGCTTATCAACCAATGGGTGTGTTCATCTTCCAAGAGGTTGGGGGCCTTTGCGTTTGTGGTGGCTGAGTATTTGATCGGTTAGATCGAGGTGCACAAAGGTATGCATTTAATTTCAAATAAAATCCGATTTTTAGGCAATTGATCCATTTTTTCGCTATAGGTATGCATACGTTTCCTTCATAAGAGAGAGTCAAAAAAGGATCTTACATTGTATAATCCTACATAATCTAAATGAAGAAACATGATATTTTAGTAAATAATTTCAATATTTTGAAGATTTCAATATTTTCTTCAAAATATTGGGAATCCCAGGGAGTTTTTTTTGTATTTCAGAACGAATCTTGTCAAAATTAAAGAAATGACTCCAAAAAAATTTAGGAGATAATTCTTAGGATGCTTGCAACTGATAGCTGTGGAGCTATCATGCTAGTTACATACATATGTTGCTCTGCTTTGTATAGCATTACATATTTATTAGAGATAATGTATAAAAGAGGCCCAAGGAGGGAATTATTTAGGGGGCGTAAGAAAAAAAATACATCCTTTATTCTATTTTGTTCGACAATCGACACCCATCATTTTCATCTTAATCATTTAATTAGATGTGGATACATCAAATTTCATGTGATACTACCACTTTTTCACAGTTGAATTTGCAATGTAAAAAGTACCATTGTCGGTAAACCATTAATTTTGCACTCACTAAATCAACGGTGAAAACATGTTTGAATCATATGAAATTTAGTATATATATATCTTAGTTGATAAGGATGAGAATGGTTTGTCCCGATCGACGAAAAAAATATAAGAGGGTAAACTTATTTCATCGTCATTGAAGGAAATTCCCTCCCAGCGTCTTTGTGATCCATCGTTATTCTCTATTTATATATAGTTTGAAAAGACTAATCCAAACTAATATGCATTTTTGGCTGTAAATTGCAATCAACTGAAGCCAAGTAGCATTTTTACAATTGAAAAATCACATAGTATATAACATGGCATTTTCTCTCTTTTATTTCAGTAGAATCCAAGGCCAAAACACCATCACATCACCAGGATATCAAGTAAGAAAATAAAAAGAAAGAAAAAAAAGCAAAGCTTTAGACATATTTCATCTGCATGAGTGATGTATATATAGCCTTGATTCTTCAACAAGTTGTTATTTCTTTGCTGCTGGTTTCCCACCCTTAGCCTGCACCAAAAGTTGAGCACATATTCATTTTACTCTTCTTCTTCTTCTTTGGTTGTTGATCTGATCGATTGGGGATCTATACGACTCTAGTTCATTAAAATTACGAAATCAAAGCATTACAGCTTATAATAGTATACATATTGCTTGGAGTAAATTGCCAATAAATACCATGAATTCAGTCATCTGCAAATGATCTCCATAGATGAACTTTTAGCTGCTTTCATCCTAATACATTCTAACAAGTACTATACATTTTATATATGTTACTAAATCGTAAATAACGAAAGTTCATGGTATTTATCGCAACCAAGTACCAACTACAACCATGTTGTTTATTTGATTTGAAAAATTCATGGTATTTATATAAAGGGAACTAGATAAATATAAGGATTTTTTTCTTGAAAAAAATAAATCTATGAGCTTGCCTTCTTCTTGGGTTCTTTGGGTTTCTGCTCAGGCTTCTTCGGAGCCGACTTCGAAGCCGTCGACTTGGATGAGGCTTCATTGGTCTTGATGGGATCTTTCTTTGGCATCCCAAATAGAGTTTGGGAGCCAATATGTTTCTCTGCCTTCATTGATGCCATTCTTTGATAAGTTTCTCTCTTCACTTGAGAACTCGAAGTTTAGAACCAGTGCTATGATATTTATACTTGGCATCCAACGGCCTTGTGTTTTGTTCTGAAGGAACTGATGATCAAGTGCTATGAGGCATGGAATTAGATTCATGATATAGCCAAGATTCGGTTTGCTAGTTGTATAACACGCATGTTGGGGAATAGAATAATATGTAAGCTTTTGTTCGCGCTATTAATTATTTTGCAAATGCATGGGTTAGCCAATCTTGAGCAAACGTGTGAGCTATTATTAAAGGAAGGAACATTCTTTCTCTTGTTGATTTATTGTTCATCGAGTTCGATCCCTTAAATTGTATAAGTAGGAGAAAAAGGTAAATAAAGCATTAAATAACAGAACTTCGTCAGTCTTTATTGACAGATTGAAATTAATGATAGTAAACGGATATATGAATTGCACCAAACTCCCTATCTTCGGCTATTGGCCCGAGACTTGATCTGAAGCCCATGTGCAAACGCAGAGCTGGACATATGGGTTGTTTGCATCGAGAATCTTTAAACCGAGCCCGTCTTTAACAACTTAGAGACGGGTACAAGAACTATATTCACTACTACAAAAGGGACCTACAGTAACGAGGAATTGATCCGGTCTAAACAGTGACCAATATTTCATCACGGTTCGCTATGATTTAGTCACAGGTATCACCGTGACTAAATCTTTACGAGTGGCGGGCCCCACACCCCACTCGTCATAAATCCCAATCCCCCAAATGTTCTCCCAATCAAGCACTCATTTTCATTCTCCCAAAAATTTTCCCACCCCCTAAATTTTCTCCCGCCGTCATGGTTGATTCCGCCGCCGCCGCCGTCGTCAAAGACCACGTCTGCTCGTCTTTGTAGTCGAGGCTGTTTGAAACCCTCGCCGCCTCGCCTCCGCCGCTTCGCCATCGCCGCTCGCGATCGACGCCGTAGCCTACCCCGGTCTCGACGTTTCGCCGCCGCTTCTCAAGCTCTCTCTTGTCCGTTGTCTTGAAAAGGTAAATATAACCTAGTTCAATTTTATTTTTTTCCTCAAAAAATTAAAAAAATTTGCTCTCAAGATTAAATTTTGTTGGTTGGTGTTGATTGATGCAACAATTGCAGCTGCTGCTAGGGTTTTAATTAAGGTTAGGTTTAGGACCAGGTTAGGGTTTTGGAGGTTTGGGTTAGGGTCAGTGTTTAGAGTAGTTAATTAGGGGTTAGGGATTGAGTTAGGGTTTTGGGTTTGGGTTTGGGTCAGTGGTTAGGATAGTTAATTAGGGGTTAGAATTGGGGTTAGGGTTTTGGGTTGGGGTTAGGGTTAGGGTTTTGTAGTTTAGTGAAATGAAACGATAGTCAAAGGCATTTTAGTGACATAGTTATAAAAGTTAATGGTATTTTAGTGTTAAAAAATTAAGTTGAGTGAAAGGGTGTTGTACTAAAAAAACTTAACCATAGTTTAATGAAAAACAACAATAATTAAAGGTATTTTAGTGGATTTTATATTAACTTAGTTAATTTAAGAATATGAGTTATTTATTTAAATTTGTTAAAATAGATTTATGAAAACCCCCCAATAGTTAAGGGTATTTTAGTGTAATATACACATTCACATACACACACAAGCATACACACACACACAAGCATACTCACACACATATGCGCATAAACATACACACGTACAACGCCAAATCATAATTCATCTTCGATCATTAATTATTCTCTATATTGAACTCTTGTCAAATACCACCCTAATCCCAACCCTAAATCCAAAATCTTAAACTCAATTACGAAAACCCTAAATTTTAAAAATTTTACCCTAAAATAAAAACTTCTAACACATTGAAATCGAAACGTAAACGTAAAACTGGTTCAAATTAAATATTTAACTTATGCGTATGATAGTCGATGAAAATATGAAAATTTCATATTATCGTAGCCAATCATATGTGAAAATGAAAACGTGACCTAATTCCCGTTTATCGGTTAACATACGTTCGGTGTTCGTCGTGACATAAAACTACACGAAGTTTGTTAAACATCGGACGTTATCGTTTGGTTTCTAACAACCACTGCGTAGTCTATATGACGAGAATTAATATTCGATCGTATGATAACCAATAGATTTGTCCCGTGTGGATAAGTTAGGAATGTATAAAGCAGACACCTGCATTCACTTGTGTTTTTCATCCGTTTCGGTATATTTCGTCGGTACCTTTCCGCTGGTTCTCCATGTGCAACGATAGATTAGATGTTCGTTTCAATGATGTTTTACAGTATTGAAACGATTATCTGTTCTATTACAGTGTACTCAGAGAACAGCGGGGAGGTGCTGCCGAAATTTTCTCGAAACGGATGAAATCACAAGTGAATGGATGTATGCTTTATATATTCTTAATGGGATATGTGCCTTACCCCCGATAGCTGCTACTCTCGACATCCAATATAGACCATTTAATTTCATCATCCTCTTTTTTGGAAGAAGAATCCAACTCCCTACCTATGAGCATTTGCTCTTGGTCATTGATAATGTAACAACTCCATTTTTAATGTACAAAGAATTGATTTAAATTCAAAGTATACTTGGAGTATTTAATGTTACCGATATCTCTTTAAGTATTTATTTCATACCATAATTACAAGAAAGAGCTTGTAGCTCATTGGTAATACCTTGCATTGCTGAACCAAGCCACCAGAGTTCAAATCCCCTGCCCCCACATTATTTTTAGATTATTTTTGTTTTAAATTTTATAGAAGCCCAACAGTCCAACAGCCATAACTCCAGAATTTCCCACTACACCCACAAATGTAAAAGCACCAATGGCTACCCCCGGCGACCCCCCCACCTCCCGACCGCCGGGATCGGCCGGACCGCCGAGTCCCCTGAATGAAAGATGCGCCCCTTGGTCTTCTGTACACCCCTGCATACTTTAAATGGTTAGATCATTTCCAGAAAACACAATAAACACCAATTACTCCAATTTTTAATGATTTTTACAATTATTTTTACATTTTTATTTAAAAACCCTACACCTACCCTAACCCTATCCTAACCCTATAAATACACCCCTACCTCCTACCCTCTCATCCCAAAATTCTGAGCCCACTCTCTCAAAATCTCAAGAAAATATTGTATACTTTGAAAACGAGCGAAAGACGAAACTCCAACGAAATCGACGGCGAAATTCCGGTGATCGTGCTAGGAACTCTCGGCGACGAATCGACGCACCGGCGAACCCTTTACTTCCCTCTCACTCTCTAATGTTGTCCAAAACCCGTAAGTCCTTTTCTATCTCCCCTTTCTATTCTAAGAAATACGGATTTACAAAACCCGACGGAATCAGCACAAATCCGATTTTCGATTCGGTTTTTTCTTATAAACTTCATTTCTCATTATTTCAATTATGTTTAAACTCTATCATGTTGACTATTAAACACTAAACAACTAAATTGATCAAACTTAAATACATGAAATGATACCTTTTCCATTTATCGTATTTTTTTCACTTAAATACCATATTGTTCCAAATTCACATTGAACCCCATTAACCTTGCTATAACTATAAGTAGAGCACGAGGTAATGACCTACCTCCTCACACACTCCCATCTAAACATAGTACTATAATCTTGGAAATTTAAAATACGAGAAAACAAACCTTTTTTATTAAAATACCCTTTACTTAATAAAACTTTTAGTATTGATACATTTTTATAAATACATAACTTTTGAAATAATAAAATATATCTAGACTCATCCAATTAAGGACTGTCACATTCATTAGGAAAAGTCGTGAACTTTCAATCGTTTATCTAAACCTGACTTTGTGGTGTCTAGGCTAGTCGAATGAGAAAGGTAACTTTAAAAGGCCCGTCTCACGATAATTCGTGAGCGGATCCCTCCTTTCTTCACTTGTACTTACCTGGCCACAATTGGTGGTGAAGAGGCGATTTGAACTTGCACTAGAACATAAAATACGAGAAAACGACATCTTTACAAATAAATACTATTTACTTAATAAAACCGTATTCTAAAGGATTAGTATTTATAAAATCTTTGTAAAGCGCCGCTACAACCCATTTTGGGGAACCCGTTCGGGATGGTTCGGATTATCGCACATCCTCGGGCTTAGTAGTGCGAGATTCAGACCTCCGCAAGGAGCATTCGGTCTCGAAAGATTTAAAATACGACATCTTAAGAAAATGAGATTTTTAGAATATAAAATATTTATAAAAATTATTTTTGTATAAATATATGTATATTTATCATTAAAATATCTATTTTGTTATGATATGAATATTCAACCTTTTTTAAAAATGTCACAAGAATCGGTTTACACTAAAATACCATGAATTCAATATAATCACAATTTACACATAAATACCTTTATTTATGAAATTATGATATTTTCACTAGAAATATCACAATATAAAATCCACATTCATTACAACTCTAAAGGCGAATAATAAATACTTGGGGTGTATCTTGAAAACTATACAAAAGTATTTTTACATAAAACCCCTTCAAGTTTTATAAATTACCCTAAGGACCATAGTAAATATAGGACTTCGATTTACATCTCTACTATCTGACTCGGATTTGAGTCTGATTATAATCCGACTTGAATATGATTCAAGTACCATATAAATCTACAATATTACAATTCAACATGAACACACGAATCCATGAATCTAATTATCAATCTATTCAACTTGACTGAACCAAACCATGGATATACTTTCCATGTACATGAATCCAGTTTACATCCATTACATTCGTTACTGATATCATAGTTTCGGTCAGTCATCCAACTATACAACTTATACAATACAATATAACAATACAATCAAAACACTACGGGGTTTAACGGGTAAATTGGTACGTAAGGTGTTAAAAGTGGCACGAGACAGTAAAATTAAGACACCTAACATGAATCCTGTTGCTGTTGTACCGTGGCATAACGGTTCCTTGTACTTTCAGTTTGCCCTGGTCTCTAGCATATAGAGACCCCTCTCGTATACACAGGCATCTTTCTGTACTAAGCTACAAACAACAGCGTTAACACAATATTCCACAATATTATACAACTTTAAAAGATACATTCTTATTCTGTCTTTTCTATTTCTCCCTTATCTTTAGGACTTACCGAACGACCTGTTCACTGACGACATTCTATTTCTTTCTTCTTTGAATGTCGTCAGGTGATCTGGACACAGCAGAGATCGAGCCCACCAGTGAAGATTTGGATTAGTTCCTCGAAGACCCCGATCTCTAGACATTGTACATTTCCATTCAGTACCTTTAATTTCCTATTATACCATTGTTTAGGCATCTTTTTTACTTCAGTTGTATTTTCTTTTCATGCATTATACAAAAGAATGTTAATGAATAAAGTTGCTGTTATTTTTATACCTCTTGTCTCTTGTGATTACCTTTATATTGCTTAGATACGCTTAGCGTATTTACTTCACAGTAAATACGTAGCGGACCTCGTCGCATCCCTTTCGCCGTACACCGGGAAGCGGGACGTGACAGGTTTTGTTTTTTTGTAGATCCGTATTTCTTAGAATAGAAAGGGGAGATAGAAAAGGACTTACGGGTTTTGGACAACACTAGAGAGTGAGAGGAAAGTAGAGGGTTCGCCGGTGCGTCGATTCGTCACCGAGAGTTCCTAGCACGATCACCAGAATTTCGCTGTCGATTTCGTCGGAGCTTCGCCTTTCGCTCGTTTTCAAAGTACACAATATTTTCTTGAGATTTTGAAAGAGTGGGCTCAGAATTTTGGGATGAGAGGGTAGGAGGTAGGGGTGTATTTATAGGGTTAGGCTAGGGTTAGGATAGGTGTAGGGTTTTTAAATAAAAATGTAAAAATAATTGTAAAAATCATTAAAAATTGGAGTAATTGGCGTTTATTGTGCTTTCTGGAAATGATCTAACCATTTAAAGTATGCAGGGGTGTACAGAAGACCAAGGGGCGCATCTTTCATTCAGGGGACTAGGCGGTCCGGCCGAGTCCGGCCGGCGGCGCCGACTCGAGTCGGCCGGTCCGCCGGCCGACTCTGCCGAATCCGGCCGAGTCCGGTGGTCGGGAGGTGGGGGGTCGCCGGGGGTATCCATTGGTGCTTTTACATTTGTGGGTGTAGTGGGAAATTCTGGAGTTATGGCTGTTAGACTGTTGGGATTCTATAAAATTTAAAACAAAAATAATCTAAAAATAATGTGGGGCAGGGGATTTGGACTCTGGTGGCTTGGTTCAGCAATACAAGGTATTACCAATGAGCTACAAGCTCTTTCTTGTAATTATGGTGTGAAATAAATACTTAAAGAGATATCAGCAACATTAAATACTCCAAGTATACTTTGAATTTAAATCAATTCTTTGTACATTAAAAATAGAGTTGTTACAGATAATCTTTATAACTAAATCGTCAATGGAAATTTAAATTAACCAAGTCGTCAATTAAACCTAGCACCAACGCTTCTTAGTATCCCGTCTATCGTGCACCTGTCAAGGAATCTTAATCTAATGCGTCTTGCCTATATGAATCTTGTTTAGTCCGAGATGTTCCAATATGGCATTCTTGTACCTCTACGATAAGAGTTGGATATACGTCGATACTCTCTCAAGAGTCAACCGCTTTTTCGTTGACGGTGTTAGCTTTTTCACCGATTTTGCCTACGCATGTCTTGGGTTACCGAAAGAGCACAAAATCTATTGTCCTTACTCTAAGTGTATGAATAAGCGATTGTTCAAGAAGTCAGAAGTTGAGTTACACATCGTGAGATACGGTTTCGTTAGAGATTATACTATATGGGAACTTCACGGAGAAAAAGTCGTTGTAACGGGAGACGAGGCATGGGTGCAAGAGACGAGAAACGAATTCATCGAAACGGAAACCGCAGAGTGGTAAGGGATAGTAGAAGAATAGGAGAAAGATGAATGTCAGTTTGAAGAAGACGAAGTCGTCGAAGAAGATGATGCTGTATTCGCGCCGATCGATGACATGGATGACCTTATAAATACTGCTGGACTTTCTTATGATACGGAAAGCACTGGATCCTCGTTATTAGAGAAGTACAAGGCTGACTCTAGGATCCCGCTATATCCAAATTGCAAAAGGTTTTCAAAACTGTTATTTTTTGTACGTCTCTTCCAGATCAAGTGTAAGAATAGATGGAGTGATCAGTCTTTCACCGATCTCCTAGAACTCCTGAAAGAAACTTTTCTTGACGAAAATGAAGTGCCGCCGAGCTGGTACGAGGCGCAAAAGATAATCACAAATATCGGCTTGAAGTATCATAAGATACATGCATGTGAGAATGATTGTGTTTTGTTCCGGAATGAACATGCAACACTCAGAAACTGCCCCATGTGCAGGACCGGCCGATTCAAGCCTGAGAAAGACTCTCAGTCGAGTGATGTGCCTGTGAAGATTCTTCGTCATTTTCCATTAATATCGAGGCTGCAACGGTTATTTATGTATGAGGAGACGGTGTCCGAAATACAGTGGCACCATAAAGCGCCTCGTGAAGTGGGAAAAATGAGTCATCTCAGAGATTCAATGTCGTGGAAAGTTTTAGATGAAAAACATCCTTCATTCAGCGTTGTAACACCCGAGCCCAATACTACCATTTCTGTTACTGGTTGAGTGTTAGATATTGCTCATTTCATTTATCTTGCTTGTTTGGGTCTTACTGTAAAATTTTAACTGGCTAAGTCATTTCTGCAGATGACAAATTTTAACACCTAAAGTAAAAATTAAAAATATCTATATTGGCCTACCCGTCACCCCTAGCCGCGTAGTAGCGTCCGCGCGTCGAGTTTTCATCCCGTTCGGTGAAACGGGCGAGTTTGGACGGCTACGCGCGCGTGCAAGTGTCCGACTTGGGGGCATGCTTTTTAATCCTAAAACACTTCATTTTAAAATTTGGAACCCGCTTAAAATCCTATTATTTGAATTTCGAATTTTTGGACCCAACCCGGGCGCGATTTGGAAATATTTCATTTAGCGCCAAATTTCCAAATCAATAAAATATTCAAAACTATATTATAACCATATAAAATTTCGTTTATATTATAATCCTACTGTTACTATATATTTTCTATTCATAATCTTTTCACTGTGATCTTTGAAATCTTTTTGATTTCTGTTAAAGAAATCTCTGGCCAATCACAGAGGGTTTTACCCCCGTGGGCCCCTCCTCAAGTGTCTCTCTCTCTCTCTAACTACCTATCTCTCTCTCTCTCTAACCCTCTCTCTCTCTATCCCCTATATATATCCTCCCTTCCCATAAATTTCCCAGAACCCACGCGAGGAAAACCCATCGCAACCCTAACCCTAGCCACCGTGTCCGTCGCCGCCGCAGCCCCAACGTCGACGCCACCACCACCATCACCCTCGCCTCTTCGCCCTCGTCGCAGCCTGCACCTTCTTCCCCCTCTTCACTCTTTCCCGAGCACCTGCACACCGCCTACACGCCGCCTGCACGCCGCCTGCACCTCGTCGGATCGCCGCCGGCGATCTCGATCCGCCCCGGCCTCGCTAGCACCCCCTCGGTGAGCTTCTCATCCTCCATCTTCTCCTTTCTTCTTCTTCCTTCTCTGGTTAAGATTCTTGAATCTGGAAATTTCCGCCGTCGCTGCAGGTACCCCGCCGGAGCTCCGTCGCCGTGGTCGGCGATCACCAACCGTCCCACAGATCCTCGTGAGCAGTCCCTGCTCCATCCTCCTTCTCTTCCTCTTTGTTTCTTTCTATTCTTGTTGCAAAGTCTTGATTGTCGCTATTTTTGCATCTCGCCGGAATCCGGCCATGCCGACGACTTGATCCGACGTTCCAGCGAGGTACCCCGGTCCGCGTGGTCCCATTGTTCGTTGTTTGGGTTCAATCCGTGAACCGTGCGTCCGTCGAGTGTTTTCCCGCCGACGTTACGTTCCGTTTTCGTGTTCGTCGTTCCGTCGAGGCAAGTATCACTTGCTACATGCTATACTATACAATTAAATATATTTTGACTCATTAAACCTGCAAAACTCAACTCGGTATGGATATTTTCTCATTTGGTCGCAATATGACATATATCATGATACAGTTAACCTAAAATTACATTTTACCACTTTAACCCTAATAACGAAGTTTACCCGTTAATCACATTTTACCGTTTAAAGGATGATAGCCTTTACACGTGTAGCTCTATTACATTATGATATTGATATAACGGTATTGCACCATCATGTGATCTATTGCACCGCAAGGGGTGCTCGAAACCTGCTAATATGATAAAACGGCTGTACTATACTAATGCACTATTGTGATTAAATGAACTGCTTATTGTTGTTTAATTTATTGCTTATTTCCTGCTGATTAATCCCCTGTTCGAATATATACCTGTTGTGAGCACACCCACGATATTGTTACATCTTGACCTGACTTTGCTACACATGATATATACCGATGCACCTGACATGGTACCCTTTACTATCGACTTGACCTGATGTACCATGACCTGACCTGTTACCTGATCTCGTGCCTAATGCCAACAAACCTGACATGGAGTCCTCATGGACCAAGCTTGTTGTCTATCCAGACAAACCTACCGTTACCTGAACTTGTGTTGGCATTAGTTCTTGACCACTGAATACCTGACCTGACACATATAACCTGGGGGTATGGGGAAATCAAAAGGGTAATCTAAAGTGTAACTTAAAAGGGTATTACTTGATCCGTGGTCCCGGGGGGTAACAGGACAGAGCCATTCGTGACTCTTACTTTTTCCTGATCCGTGGTCCCGGGGGGCAACGGGACAGAACCACTACTGGTTCCCATCTTCCTGATCCGTGGTCCCGGGGGGTAACGGGACATATCCTTTGAGTTACATGGAGGATTACTCGAATTGATTTCAAAGACTTTAGGATAGAAAACCCGATAAAACAGTTTAGTTACCCACTGCACACTACCCGCACTGCTTGTTCCATACTATTGCTTCATTCATGTTTATTTCTGCATTGCCTATTACACTGTTCACATTATATTATTGGTTGACATGACGCGCTGACGTCTGGGTTTTGCATGGCCCAGATTCCTTACCACCGTCGCTGTCCGAGCAGGAGTACTTCAGCCAACAGGCTGAGTTGTGAGTTCTGTAGTGGTTAGTTTTATTTCCCGCATTTTTATTTCCAGATGTGAGCCCGCATTATGGGACATACTTTTCTATTATTGTATTGGATCATTTGCTTCCGCATTTATTTATCATTGACTCTTGTTATTCTGGATTTGGACATGTGTTAGGTAGTTTTATCTTGTTCTTGATATCTCTACAGCCGTAATGTGACTGTGGATGGATACTTCCTACCCACAGGTAGCATGGTTGGCTATGTCACGTGCCCAATCTTGCGTACTCTGGGAAGCGGAGCGTGACATGGTTCTTTTGGTATCAGAGCCATAGGTTAGTTGGGTTGATTCTTTTGTAGTTGGGTATTGTACCCGATACACGAATCAGAATACCCGTGCTTAGGAAACATGTCCTACCACCTTGACCGTTTTACTATTCTTGAATCACATTCTTCCTGGTTATATCGACGTGCAAACTTACTTTGCATGTCGACTCGAAAACCTGATTTCTTGTTATCTCTAGGACTTAGGCGACTTGGGTGGAGTTAAGTAATTGTGGCTATGATACCGCGGCATAGTTACAATGCGGTACTCTATTTAAGTATCTTGGAGTTCTAGCCTTGAGTTATATATTGAATCTATCATCATGCTAATGTTGGGTGTTTTGATTTCAGGAATATGGCAGATAAGAATTTCAAGACGTATCAGAGGCGTGTGGATGAAGCCGCCATGTTGGGAGTGATACGTGGAATGCTGGAAAATCAGAAGAGGCATACTGAGCTGATCCAGCAGCAAGCAGATTCATTTCAGGAAGGTTTGCAGGCCATTCGGCAGTCTGTAAACAACGCTGGAGCTAAACCAGTTGACCGAGTAGGGACCGTGGCAGATTTCAGACGTTTGGGTCCTACTACTTTCACTGGTCTGGAGGAGCCGTTGCCAGCCGAGCAGTGGCTAGTTGACACGGAGAATTTGCTGATTGCGGCACAGATCCCAGAGGACAAAAGAGTTGAGGTGGTGCGCATTCAGTTAGTGGATTACGCCCGAGAGTGGTGGCTTGTGGAGGAGACCCGCTTGCCCAAGCCGATCAGTTGGGCGGATTTTTCTAAGAGTTTCCTGGAGAAATTCTTCCCGCGGACTGCACGGGAGGAAATGGAAGAGAAATTTATTGGGCTGAGGCAAAATGGAGCACCCGTGGACGTACATGCAGCGGAGTGGACAAGACTCAGCCGTTTCGCTGGACCTTTAGTCGCCAACGAGGCAGACAGGGCGCGAAGGTTCATGCGCAGTTTGGATGTGGACATCCAGAGGCAGATTGTCTCCCTGGGTTTGACCACTTTCTCGCAGGTTCTTACGGCAGCCCGGGAGCAACAGAGTTTATCGGGAATGAAAGGGAACCTGCAGCAGACAGCAGTTGCGGCCAGGAAGCCCGCATTTGTACCTAACCGAGATCATGGGCGCAGAGGTATTCCAGTGGATCGACGTAGTGTAGCACCAATGAAGAAGCCTGTGGTCATGGATCGAAGAAAAGGCATGATTTGTAACTACTGCCGTTTGCCCGGGCATGTGCAGAAGGATTGCCGAAGGAAGCTGGGACTTTGTTTGGTTTGTGGAGCGGCCGATCACGCAGTTGGTGCCTTTCCGTCGAAGCTTCGCACGAGAGATGATATACAGAAGCCTCCGCAGAGACCGTTCCAAAGACAGAAACAGCTGACTCAGGGACCTAATCAGGCTCGAGCTTTCACCTTGACAGCTGAGGAAGCTAAGGCATCAGGAGAAGTGGTTTCAGGTACTTTACTCGTTCATGGTTTTCCCGCATTGGCATTATTTGATTCCGGTGCATCCCACTGTTTTATGTCATCCAAATTTATAACTACGCACTCGATTACCTGCACGACCCTGTCTAGTTTTTGGGACATATACACTGGAAATGGGAAAATCATAGCTAGTAGGGAATGTAGAGATTGTACAGTTGTTGTGTGCGGACGGGAACTCTTTGCAGATTTCTTGGTAATAGATACGGGCAGCTATGAAGTTGTCTTGGGAATGGATTTTCTTGGCACTTTCCACGCCCACATTGACTGTAGGGCAAGGAAGGTAATTTTCCAGATTCCCGGACATCCTGAGTTTACCTTCACTGGGGGAAGCAGTTCTGTCGGGCCAGTCGAGTTTAGGGCTAGGCCGACAAACAGTATTCTTGCAGCTATGGAAGTTGATAGTAATGAAGAGCCGGCAGTTGTTCGCGACTTTATGGACGTATTTGAAGATATATCGGGCTTACCGCCGAAGCGAGACGTGGAGTTCGCGATTGACCTAATTCCTGGTGCAGCGCCAGTATCTAAAGCTTATTATCCAATGGCACCAGTGGAATTGGAAGAAGTTAAGAAGCAAGTCGCTGAATTGCTTGAGAAGGGTTGGATTCGAAGCAGCAACTCGCCTTGGGGGGCTCCAGTTCTTCTAGTAAAGAAGAAGGATGGCACGAGAAGGATGTGCATCGATTATAGAGAATTAAACCGGGTGACTATTAAGAACAAGTACCCGATCCCTCGCATTGGAGAACTTTTTGAGCAGCTTAGTGGCGCGAGGGTATTCTCGAAACTGGATTTGCGATCCGGATATCATCAGGTCCGAGTGAAAGCAGAAGATATTTGCAAAACGGCGTTTCGAACTCGGTATGGACATTTTGAGTATCTAGTGATGCCCTTCGGAGTAACGAATGCGCCGGCAATATTCACGGATTTGATGAACCGAATCTTTTCACCATTCTTGGACCAGTTTATTGTGGTATTCATTGACGATATTCTGGTGTACTCGAAGAGTTCGGAGGAGCATGCTGAGCATTTGAAGATCGCACTGCAGACATTGAGACAGGAGAAATTGTATGCGAAGATGAGTAAGTGCGAATTTTGGCTGGAAGAAGTGAAGTTTCTGGGGCATGTTGTGTCGGGCGACGGAATCGCCGTCGATCCCGAAAAGATTGCAACAGTTCGAGATTGGCCTATTCCAAGAAATGTGGCTGAGGTAAGAAGTTTCCTTGGTTTAGCCGGATACTACAGGAGATTTGTGGAGGACTTCGCTCGTTTGGCAGAACCGTTGACCAAGCTTACGCGCAAGGAAGTACCTTTTGTATGGACGGATAAATGTGCGTTGGCTTTCGAGACGTTGAAGCAGAAGTTGATAACCGCCCCTATCCTGACCGTACCAGACAATTCCGGAGGACTGGTGATTCATAGCGACGCATCTGGGAAAGGATTGGGATGTGTTTTGATGCAGCATGGGAAGGTCGTAGCCTACGCATTAAGACAACTGAAGACCCATGAGAAGAATTACCCGACTCATGACTTGGAGCTTGCGGCTGTGATCTTCGCCTTGAAGATTTGGAGACACTACCTTTTGTATGAGAGAGTCGAAGTTTTTACAGATCACAAGAGTTTGAAGTATGTGTTCACTCAGAAGGAGTTGAACATGAGGCAACGTAGATGGTTGGAGCTGATGGCCGACTACGACCTTGATCTTAAGTACCATCCGGGAAAAGTTAACGTCGTGCCGGATGCGCTTAGTCGGTTACCAGCGATTCAGGTATTGACTACGCAGAGGGAGATTATTGCGGATTTTCGAAGATTTGACTTGGAGGTTGTGCTACCACATTCTGCGGGACAGTTGATACAGTTGCAAGTACAGTCGTCCTTAGTTGAGAAGATTAAAGCGGCACAATCGCAGGATCCTAGACTGCAAAAGTTTCGAGAGCAGGTTGAAACCGGACTACGAACAGATTTACTGGTCCACGAAGATGGTTCGTTGAGGTATGGTAGCCGTGTGTGTGTGCCAAAGGGGGACGTGCGTGAAGAGCTTATGAAGGAGGCACACAGTTCAGCTTACTCTGTACATCCAGGAGGTACAAAGATGTACCGAGATATTCGACAGCATTTCTGGTGGGAAGGCATGAAACGGGAGATTGCTCGCTTCGTGGCTAAGTGCTTGGTATGTCAGCAAGTCAAGGCTGAACACCAAAGGGTTGCTGGTTTGTTGCAACCACTTCCGATTCCTCAGTGGAAGTGGGAATATATAACCATGGATTTCGTGACGGCTTTACCGCGGAGTCCAAAGGGCAACAATACAGTATGGGTGATTGTGGATCGGTTGACCAAGGCAGCTCACTTTATCCCTTTCCGGGTTGGTCAATCAACGGAGACTTTGGCAGAACGGTACATGCAGGAGATTGTAAGATTGCATGGCGTACCAGTGAGCATCGTGTCCGATCGGGACACTCGGTTCTTATCACACTTCTGGAGGAGTTTACAGGAAAGTTTGGGGACTCGATTGAAGTTTAGCACAGCTTATCATCCTCAAACTGATGGTCAGTCGGAGAGAACGATCCAAACTCTTGAAGACATGTTGAGAGCATGCATGTTGGACTTCAAGGGTTCATGGGAGGATCATCTACACTTGGTGGAGTTTCCTTACAACAATAGTTTCCAAGCAACTATCCAGATGGCTCCGTTTGAAGCTTTGTATGGTCGTAAGTGCCGTTCACCTGTTTGTTGGGATGATGTTGGTAAACGAAGATTATTGGGACCAGATTTGGTGGTACAGACAGTTGAGAAGGTGAATACAATCAGGAAGCATATGAAGGCAGCTCAAGACAGACAGAAAAGTTGGGCTGACACGTCAAGAAGACCTCTAGAGTTCGCCGTGGGTGATTTGGTATTCTTGAAGATATCACCAACTAGAGGAGTGATTCGTTTTGGGAGTCGAGGGAAGCTTAGTCCCCGATTCGTTGGACCCTTCGAGATATTGGAGCGCGTTGGAGAGGTAGCGTACCGCTTGGCGTTACCGCAGTCCTTGGCAGGTGTGCACGATGTGTTTCATGTATCTCAACTACGAAGGTATGTTCGAGATGAAACACACGTCTTGGATCATTCGGAGTTAACTGTACGGGAGGACCTAACTTTTGAGGAGCGACTGGTTGAAATCATGGATCGAAGGAAAAAGGTTCTTAAGAACAAAGTTATCCCCCTTGTGCTAGTTTCTTGGGGTAATCGATCGCGTGGAGAATCCACGTGGGAGCGAGAAGACGAGATCCGACAGAAGTTTCCTCACCTTTTCCTGTAGTTTTCTATCTTGTATTCTTCGAATTTCGAGGACGAAATTCTTTTGTAGTTGGGTATGATGTAACACCCGAGCCCAATACTACCATTTCTGTTACTGGTTGAGTGTTAGATATTGCTCATTTCATTTATCTTGCTTGTTTGGGTCTTACTGTAAAATTTTAACTGGCTAAGTCATTTCTGCAGATGACAAATTTTAACACCTAAAGTAAAAATTAAAAATATCTATATTGGCCTACCCGTCACCCCTAGCCGCGTGGTAGCGTCCGCGCGTCGAGTTTTCATCCCGTTCGGTGAAACGGGCGAGTTTGGACGGCTACGCGCGCGTGCAAGTGTCCGACTTGGGGGCATGCTTTTTAATCCTAAAACACTTCATTTTAAAATTTGGAACCCGCTTAAAATCCTATTATTTGAATTTCGAATTTTTGGACCCAACCCGGGCGCGATTTGGAAATGTTTCATTTAGCGCCAAATTTCCAAATCAATAAAATATTCAAAACTATATTATAACCATATAAAATTTCGTTTATATTATAATCCTACTGTTACTATATATTTACTATATATTTTCTATTCATAATCTTTTCACTGTGATCTTTGAAATCTTTTTGATTTCTGTTAAAGAAATCTCTGGCCAATCACAGAGGGTTTTACCCCCGTGGGCCCCTCCTCAAGTGTCTCTCTCTCTCTCTAACTACCTATCTCTCTCTCTCTCTCTAACCCTCTCTCTCTCTATCCCCTATATATATCCTCCCTTCCCATAAATTTCCTAGAACCCACGCGAGGAAAACCCATCGCAACCCTAACCCTAGCCACCGTGTCCGTCGCCGCCGCAGCCCCAACGTCGACGCCACCACCATCATCACCCTCGCCTCTTCGCCCTCGTCGCAGCCTGCACCTTCTTCCCCCTCTTCCCTCTTTCCCGAGCACCTGCACACCGCCTACACGCCACCTGCACGCCGCCTGCACCTCGTCGGATCGCCGCCGGCGATCTCGATCCGCCCCGGCCTCGCTAGCATCCCCTCGGTGAGCTTCTCATCCTCCATCTTCTCCTTTCTTCTTCTTCCTTCTCTGGTTAAGATTTCTTGAATCTGGAAATTTCCGCCGTCGCTGCAGGTACCCCCGCCGGAGCTCCGTCGCCGTGGTCGGCGATCACCAACCGTCCCACAGATCCTCGTGAGCAGTCCCTGCTCCATCCTCCTTCTCTTCCTCTTTGTTTCTTTCTATTCTTGTTGCAAAGTCTTGATTGTCGCTATTTTTGCATCTCGCCGGAATCCGGCCGTGCCGACGACTTGATCCGAAGTTCCAGCGAGGTATTCCGGTCCGCGTGGTCCCATTGTTCGTTGTTTGGGTTCAATCCGTGAACCGTGCGTCCGTCGCGTGTTTTCCCGCCGACGTTACGTTCCGTTTTCGTGTTCGTCGTTCCGTCGAGGCAAGTATCACTTGCTACATGCTATACTATACAATTAAATATATTTTGACTCATTAAACCTGCAAAACTCAACTCGGTATGGATATTTTCTCATTTGGTCGCAATATGACATATATCATGATACAGTTAACCTAAAATTACATTTTGCCACTTTAAACCTAATAACGAAGTTTACCCGTTAATCACATTTTACCGTTTAAAGGATGATAGCCTTTACACGTGTAGCTCTATTACATTATATATTGATATAACGGTATTGCACCATCATGTGATCTATTGCACCGCAAGGGGTGCTCGAAACCTGCTAATATGATAAAACGGCTGTACTATACTAATGCACTATTGTGATTAAATGAACTGCTTATTGTTGTTTAATTTATTGCTTATTTCCTGCTGATTAATCCCCTGTTCGAATATATACCTGTTGTGAGCACACCCACGATATTGTTACATCTTGACCTGACTTTGCTACACATGATATATACCGATGCACCTGACATGGTACCCTTTACTATCGACTTGACCTGATGTACCATGACCTGACCTGTTACCTGATCTCGTGCCTAATGCCAACAAACCTGACATGGAGTCCTCATGGACCAAGCTTGTTGTATATCCAGACAAACCTACCGTTACCTGAACTTGTGTCGGCATTAGTTCTTGACCACTGAATACCTGACCTGACACATATAACCTGGGGATATGGGGAAATCAAAAGGGTAATCTAAAGTGTAACTTAAAAGGGTATTACTTGATCCGTGGTCCCGGGGGGTAACGGGACAGAGCCATTCGTGACTCTTACTTTTTCCTGATCCGTGGTCCCGGGGGGCAACGGGACAGAACCACTACTGGTTCCCATCTTCCTGATCCGTGGTCCCGGGGGGTAACGGGACATATCCTTTGAGTTACATGGAGGATTACTCGAATTGATTTCAAAGACTTTAGGATAGAAAACCCGATAAAACAGTTTAGTTACCCACTGCACACTACCCGCACTGCTTGTTCCATACTATTGCTTCATTCATGTTTATTTCTGCATTGCCTATTACACTGTTCAGATTATATTATTGGTTGACATGACGCGCTGACGTCTGGGTTTTGCATGGCCCAGATTCCTTACCACCGTCGCTGTCCGAGCAGGAGTACTTCAGCCAACAGGCTGAGTTGTGAGTTCTGTAGTGGTTAGTTTTATTTCCCGTATTTTTATTTCCAGATGTGAGCCCGCATTATGGGACATACTTTTCTATTATTGTATTGGATCATTTGCTTCCGCATTTATTTATCATTGACTCTTGTTATTCTGGATTTGGACATGTGTTAGGTAGTTTTATCTTGTTCTTGATATCTCTACAGCCGTAATGTGACTGTGGATGGATACTTCCTACCCACAGGTAGCATGGTTGGCTATGTCACGTGCCCAATCTTACGTACTCTGGGAAGCGGGGCGTGACAAGCGTAGACTCTCATAACGTGAGGCTGGGAATTGCAAGTAACGGTTTTAGTCCATTTGGGATGGTTTGCGGTGGACGTACTCAGAGTACTTGGCCCGTTGTGGTGACTATATACAACCTGCCATCATGGAGGGATATAACCCAGTCTTATTTTACGTTGGCGCTTTTAATCGACGGTCCATTGTATTCTGGGAAAAATATCGACGTGTACCTTTAACCATTGATCGATGAGTTAAAGTTATTGTGGGAACCTGGCATGAGAACCTATGACGCAGATGGTAAACAATTTTTTCAGATGCGGGCTGCTTTGTTGTGGACTATTAATGATTTTTCAGCCTACGACATGCTGTCGGGGTGGATAACTCAAGGTAAGCTTGCTTGCCCTAGTTGTCATACGCATACGAGCGCCGTACGCTTGAAGTTTAGCGGGAAAGAGTCACATATGTTTCTTGCCTATAACACATAGATTCAGAAAGAATAAAGAATTGTTCAACGGTAAGACAGAGACCGGTAGGCCTCTTAATCCATTGTCTGGTAACGACATATTCCAACAATGGAGAGGTTATCAGAATATCACTTTCGGAAAGAAACAAAACAAAAATGCAATGCCATGCCCGACTAGTTGGAAGAAATTAAGTAGTTTATTTCAACTTCCGTACTGGTTCGATCTACTGCTCCGCCATAATTTATATGTTATGTATATCGAGAAGGGTGTCTCTGAACACGTCATCAATCTTCTGCTTTGTAAGGATGGAAAAACGAAAGAAAATCTCAATACCCGCGGTGATTTGACGGATTTAGATGGTTTGCCCATTAAAGAATAATTGCATCCTCGGCCTGTGGCTGGTAAACCAGGTTATTACGAGATCCCACCAGGAATCTATAACCTAAACAAAGAGGAGAAGCGGTGGTTCCTGCGGGTGTTGAAAAATTGAAAGTCCCTGATGGTTTCTCATCAAACATTTCCAAATAGGTACAAGTAGAAAATGGAAAAATCGTAGGACTCAAAAGCCACGACTACCACTGCAACATGTTCTTTTATGCCCGAAAGCATCGGTAAAACCCGAAGTTGGTCTCGTTCTTAACGACTTCTACACGTATTTTCGACAACTGTGTTTAAAAACGTCGACGTCAATGAGATAGCAGAGCTCGAAAAAATATTCTTATGATCCTTTGCAAGCTCGAAACTATCTTTCCATCTTCATTTTTTGACATTATTGTTCACCTATGCGTCCATTTGGCAATCGAGTCAAGATTGGCGGTCCGGTGCATTACTTCTGGATGTATCCCATCGAGAGTTATGAAATTTTTATTATTAATCATTTAAATTGCAAAATATTATCGTGGATTATTAATATCAATTATTTTCAACAGATATCTATTAACTTTAAAAAACTATATCCGCAACAAGTATCGTTCTGAAGATTCGATCACGGAAGGTTATCTCTTGGGAGAAGTGACGTCTTTCCGTGCTCGTTTCCTTAACGACGATGTTAGGACGAAGCTGAACAAACCGCCGCGTGTTCCTGATGGTCCAATTGGAGCAGGAAGGCTAAAAACATGTCTTATGATCTTATTGGCGGTTTACATGCGTTCATCTTGCTAAACAACGAATGTTTTGCTAAATATGCAGAGTAAGTTCTTATAATTTCATCCATTTAAACCGTTTGAAATTGAGTATAATCTAACCGATATAACTATAAATTAACAAACAGAGCGCACAAAACTATACTCAAGAGATTGAATCTCAGGACATGGTCGGATGACAGAATCGAGGAAGAACAGATACGCACTTTCGTCGTTTGGTGTAGAGAAGAAGTTGACGGACATATAAATCGTGGTGAGCAGATTGATAGAGAGGTCCAGGAACTTTTAATCAGTCCATCGATTGCAGCTACGTTTTACAATGGGTACGGGATTTCCGGCTACAAATTTGAGATCGAAAGGACGGAACGCATTAGTGCTATGCAAAATAGCGGCGTCGTAATCTCCGACGACAGAGGAAAACCTTATTATAGTGTTCTTGAGCAGATTATAGCGGTCTCATACATTCATAAGGCTGCACCATTTTTTATATTCCAATGAAGATGGTATGATACCAAGTCTGAACGGGGTATGAAGGTCGATAAATACAAACTCACTTTGGTAAACACCAAACAGACAGCCTACGAATACGATAACTTTATCTTTCCATCGATGGCAACACAAATATATTATTCTCGGGACCTGAAAAAGGCTGACTGGAGTGTTGTTTGTCGTTGGAAACTAAGAGATTATTATAATGTGCCGACGTTGAGTGACTCTGAAGATGAGAGTGACGAAGAAGAGATGATAACACATCTCAGTCTGTCTATTGAACGTACCAACGATCCAAACCATTCTGCACCGTCTATCAATACGTTAGTAAGACGTGACATCGGCCAAGTGATTATCACAGATCAAGATTTCGATAATCTACCCAACGAATCTTCAGCTAATACACCGAACAAACGTGCTAGGTAATGAAATTGAACTAAATATTTTAAATTGTATAATGTTTATAAGATTTTTTTAATATTTGAATAAATATGTAGGGTCTAATGGGAGGCTATAGATCCGGCTCTAGACATCATAGGAAACGATGTCTAGATGAGATTGGCAAGATGTCAGTAGCTGCAGCAGCAGCGCCTACCCTTACCCACGCCCCACATACTAGCACCCCTCCTACCGCCCCTCCTACCATGGCCCCTCCTACCGGCGCCTATACTACAGGACCCCCCACCCTCAGTAGCCACAGCGCCACAGGACCTGCTGCCTACTCCTATTAGCGGGGTAGCGGATCCTTCTATCCCAGTCACTCTTCTTGCACATTGTATATAGCTATGTATTCATATTTTAGTTTTCTATTAAAATAATTCTTTTGAATCATCTAACAGTTTATTGTTTGCAGTCATACATGGGACTGAGGGTACGGGGTCTGGCGTCAATTCTAGCGCCATGCCGGGAACGCCAGGTATAATCATTATTGCTTAAATCTTGTAAATAACGATTGTAATTTAAATTTATCAAATTCTATATACATACTCTGAATATTATAATATTGTGTCCTTATATTTATATTTTTTTAGGCTCCACCAGTGTTAGGACGAGAGGTCCTACTGGGCCCTCCTCCTCCAGGCCAGATCCAGGCGCTACTGTCATGCCCCGGAATTGGCGCGTGACCGGCACTTAAATCACGTGAAGTTTATAGGACCCCACCGTAAGCCAAGCTAGCTGAAAGCTCAAAAATCTAAACCTGCTTAGGAAAATAATGGAGGTGAAGTTTTGAAATAAAGGTATAATATAATCAAGTTCTTTCTTAGAAAGTATAAGTAATGTTATATGAAAATACAAATGAGATGTATACTATAGTTGAAAATATTTTCGTCATTTGAAATTTGGGCAGCACATCCTTTGTAAATTTTGATCCAAAAACCAATACATATACAATAATAATATGGCATCCCCAAGCGGGAGCTACCTCTTCGCCAATTGGCGGAATCACAACCACGCAAATAAGAATATACGACGCCTAAGGTGAAGATTAACCACAGAAAAGAATAGAGAAAACCAAAACACTATCAAAACCAATATAGGAATATATACAAGTCTCGACTCGAAATACAAAGAATATACAAACCGGTCTCTAGGTCTACTAAATGTACATAGTCCGGTTGATGGAGCTTTTAAATAAATACAAATGAATAATGAATATACAACGGTGGTTACGCTCTATATTGTAACCCACATACCAATGCAAATCACCCAGAAAGGAGCAATGTGCTAGCAAGCCGCTACTGAATCCGAGCGGTTGATCCTGCAAGAAAACTGTGACACAACGGGAGTGAGTTGCCAACTCATGAGTAGAAGACATCATCAGGTAGAAATCAAATGTATAACGATCTCTTAGATCATACAGTAACATAATAATATAATACCGTGTGGTAACAAGGGTGATTGTGTATACATAAGTATAATAATAATAATGATAACATCGTGCCTGTAGTAATATATGATACTATGCCATCTGTGACCTACAAAAGTATATATATGTATCATCCAATGTGTGCCCATTAACGACACATCAAATCATCAGAAAACCTGAGTGCCAAGTATCGACACTCGAAATCATCATAAAATCCGTGTCCAGTGTTGATAAGGAATTCTTCATATCTCAGGTGCCGTCTCATCGGGTCGGCCCTCATATCCATCTTTCTCAAATTGCTCTGGTCCGTATCCTTCGGATATTTGCCGAGTCCAGTACGGTCACCGGTAGGTAGTGTTTCCCTGCCAGGCTCAACGTCTCTCTATACGATCTTCTTGCCCCGGGGTACCGTACCGGGCCACCATATACCCGCAGATGGTGTCTCCTCTCTCCTCGAATCGAGTATACACATAACTCAGAACCGAGAAAACTCATGGTGGACGCAAAATATCATATCAAGAGAAAACCGCGTATTTTTAAATAAATCATAAGTTTTTAAAATATATCTGCGGTTTCTCAAATCCAGAAATCTCATGAAAACCGAATCTCATAAGCAAGAAACAATATGTACAGGCACAGAACAAATCTGTAATGCATAACCAGCGTGTTTATATGAGCGTGGCGTTTAACAAGGTAAGGAAATGAGATAACTGAACTAGTAAGTGTGGTACAGGTTTACTAAATAATAACTAAAATGCTACCGGTTATAAGGTGATACGGTGAAATAGCGATTTCTAATGTGTACGTGGTATGGCAATTACCGATGATGAGTGTGTGAGCCGGCGAGTATGTGTACGCACAACATGCGCATCATCGGTAATGGTGCGTGTGTCTTATCAGACGAAGTCACACAAAGATAAGGATAAGGAACGTAGTATGCATGTCATAAATGAAAATAATATAAGCATTACTGAAAGAGAAAAGCATAAACGCAAACAGTATAAAATACGCAACTATATATGAGCCATACAGTTATGGTTTAAAATAGTACGAATCGTTGTTTTTGAAATGGGGGCTACGGTATTTTTGAGGAAAAGATACCATTTGAAAATCCGTAGCGTCCCTTGAGATTGTCATTTAAAAGTGCATAACGATTCGTTAGTTTTGAAAATAGGTATGGCACTAAATATATCATAATATCTACTTAAACGATTAAAAAACAATATTTTTCCGAGTTGATACATACATAAGTCGGCGATCCATTTTCATAGTATCACGTACGGTATAATCCATCGCATGGTATCATCAAATCAAGAGTACGGATCTATCGTCACGTGCATCATATCATCTCAAGGATGAACCAAGTAGTGAAGCTGCTGGGTTGCCTCTTGGTGAGGGCTTCGAGAATATGGACAGTCGCGATTGACACGTGCCACGAACGCGTGGAGGAGGCGAAGCGCCAGAGCCGCGTCGTTTTGATTTTGCCTCGAGCGGCGTGATGTCTGCCGCATGGCGGCACAGTTGCGGGCGACCGTTGAACTCCGGGGGCATTGTGGGCGACCGTTGACCGTCTGGGAGACGTTGAACGGGGTGTACTCCTGGAATTTTGGGAGATAGGGTTTTTGCCGCTCAGGTCCCCTTCTCTCTTCTCTTGCCCTCTTCTTTTGGTCGGTTTGCTCTGCCCGGGGGAGATTTGCGTTCACCTCGGCTTCGAACTGGACCTCGCGCTCGGTCCAGGCCTTTATCTCGGCCATGGTCTTAGGTTGCGCTAATGCAAAGGAGCGTAACCACTCCTTGTGCCTAAGACCAGACCTTAGAGCCGTGATGACCGTCTCGTTCCGGTGCTCTGGGACCTCGAGAAGGGCGTTGTAGAAGCGGGCGATGTATGCTTTGAACGTCTCATTATCCCCGCTCTTGATTATGAAGAGATTGTCGACTGTGCGTTTTTTCGCCTGTTGCCGACGAAGTGGCCGAGGAATTGTGTGGCCAACTCGTCGAAGATTGAGATCGAGCGCGGGTTGAGTCCTCGGAACCAGTCTCGTCTAGAGCGGATGAGAGTGGTCGGGAAAGCTCGGCACTGGGCGGCGTCGGAGTTGTCTTGGAAACTCATTCCCGCGGTGAATCCATCCAAGTGGTCCTTCGGGTCAGATTTGCTGTCGAAGAGGGAGACCTTTGGGGACTTGTTGTGGAAGGAGACGTGAACGGCGAGCAGCTCCTCGGTGAACGGTTTTGTGAGCGAGTCGGCGGCGTACTTAGCCCCGTCACTCAAACGGTGTCCTTCTCGGTGCATACCCTTGATCTTCTTCTCGAGGGCGTCGAGTCGGTCGTGCTATCCCTACGACTCGGCGTATTCTGATCCCCGGCCTCTACTGTTGGAGGCCTGCGTATGGCCGCGGCTCCGGTTTCTCTGAATGAAGTTCCTTAGATCCCCCGGCGAGGTGGCCCTCGAACCGCCGCGGCGAGTTCCGTCCGCGCGACCCCGTCGAGGGAGGGGGTATCGGTCATGCCTGGTAACAGGCGAGCTGACAGACATCTCCTCGGGAGGGACAGGCGCGCGGAGGATCTCGGGGCGAGGTGCTCTGGCGACGGACCTCGGTGTCGAACTATGGGGTGCCCAGCAGGTCTCAGAACGTATCGGCCCGGAAGATCTGCGGCCGTAGAAGGTAGTGATGCGGTGGTCAGCGGTGCTGACGCGAACGGAGTCTTCTTTCCTCCTGTAGGGGTCCTGGTCCCGAGGTGGGGGAGTGGCGACTAGGTGATCTTGCCTCGCCGTTTGGACACGGATCAGCGCCTCCACAACCGAAGCGAGTCGGTCCATCCAGCCGGCGAGGGCGTTGATGGCATTCGGCGGAGGAGGTTCGTCCACGCCTCCGTTGAGGGGGAGGCAGCGGCTGGTGCTTGGATCGTCGTGATGATCGCTCGCCATTGGATTGAGATCGAAAAGTGAACTTTTGTTTTTGTGGAATCAGGAATTTCCCACAGACGGCGCCAGCTGACGCGACTTGGACACGCCAAGATGTTACCTTCCGTTGATCTGCTGATGGAGGCGACGGGTGGCTAAGATTGGATCCGGAGGCTGTCGCTCCTGAAGCGTGTGGATCTCAATGGGTTTGAGGTTGTGGTTGCCGAGCTACCGTAAGGAAGTCCCGGGGTGGTTGTACCACCGAGGACCCTCCGACGGTCAAGTTAGACTAGAGATCCGAGCAGAGTAACGGGTTAGTGGAGTAAAAATGGCTTACTTGAACCGTCTGAAGAAGGGATTTATATAGCGGTGGCAGCAGGCGAGACAGGCGTGAGAATTACGCTGGCCATTACGCTCCCGACGTCACTCCCGCGTGATGAGCGGGACCTCCCATTAATGGTGAGACATGCTCGTTAATGGAGGATCGTGGTGGCGTGGAACGTGAGATGTGGCCGGCGGAGATCTCGCGCATAGCGAGATTCGCGGGATGGCGGTTACGCCTGCAAGCAGTGCTGTTGGTCGGTCGATAAGGCCGAGGAAGATGATCTCGGCAGAAGAGCTCGCGGAGGAGCGGGAGAGCCGAGCTATCTTGGTTCTGCTCGAGCCGGGAGGCGAGCTGAGAGGGCCGAGGAGGCTCGGGCCTGTGATAGCTCGGAGACGAGCTGTGAGACCGAGGAGGCCAATTGTGCTGGGGGCTCGGAGGTGAGCCAGCGTTTGTTTATAGGATGGGCACATGAGTGGTCTGGTCGGCCACTGTAGGTCCTTTCCTGTGAGCCCTGGGACACGTCATCTGCTACGTGTCCTGATCTGGGAGATCACCGATATCGAGCATCATCAGAAATCAAACTTGGGGATAAGTAAGCTAGGAACTGAAGTAAATCATTTAATGATGATTGTGAAACAATGGCTCTCATCCCTCTACATTGTGGTTGCCAATAGAGCAACCCTAAAGCCGCGACTTATCTGTCCAAAACCTAATCACGTTACCATCTCCAAATTTAAAAGCCAAATGATCATGAAAAATATCCCAACAAAGAAAAGATGCCTTTCCAAAAATATGAAGCATTCATTGATGAATGAACAATAACTCCAATTTGAAAAAATATAGAATTTAAGCAAGATGTTGATAAAGAGTTATGGTTGTTAAAAGCCTTCGACGGCCATTTGCATAGTTAAAAGAATGAATATTAAGAACCCCAAGACAGCCTTGTTGCTTAGTCTTACAAACTCGTCCCCAGTTGACATTGTGCATTGATTAAACTGTCAATTCAATTTTTCCTCTTCACAAAAAATTGGATCTTATAGAATCGATATTTTTAGAGACCCTAGAAAAAACTTTGGGTATTCATGTGTTACCGTCACCAAATTTTACATGTCATTTAGTGGTCTCTCATTTCATAATTTTGGTATAATAAAATTATTGGTTTATTGAGCTTATTATAACACTATTCTAGCAAACAATAGTAAATATTTAAATGCTTAAGAACAAAGGAGAGGTAAAGAGATTTTATTTATATGAGTGGGTAGGGGTGGGGGGAGGGAAAGTATAATTTAAAATTTTAAACGGACGGTGACATGAACAGCCTAGATTGAGACAAATTTAAAGAGGATTTTGTCTAGATGCCATCTACATTTATGCAAGAAGGCAAATCTTTTAGAAACCCCAAAAAGTTTTTTTTTATGCGCCCCCTTCAAGAATCAAACCGGTGACCTCACTTTAGAGAGGAAAGTTACACCAACTGAGCTAGGTCTATTATCTTTTGGAATTTAACAGAGCATTTTTTCTTTCTTAATTTGTTATTTCTACTATTCTAGCAAAACTATATATAATAACCTGCTTACATACAATAAAAGCTATTAATAATATAAATCATAATATACTTCAAAATAATATAAATCATAATAAGCTTAATATATTAATCTTAAGTAACAAGTATGGTTTAATTCCAATTGAAACACTTTTATATAAAATATTATATATATGATGTCTATATATTATAGAAGGATAACTTTGATCTATGACTGGTTCATAATAGTTAAATGGGTTTTTTTTCCTGAAATAATAATAATTTAAAAATTAATTATTAAAATAGGGGGCTTCAATTTAAATTTACAAGAATAGAACGGTTTCGTCCCGTACCCCGGCCCCACCCCCACCCCCGAATAGGGGGCGGATTCAAAACCCGCCCCCTATACATTTGTATAGGGGCGGGTTCTGTGAACCCGCCCCATTTTTATAAATTTTTTTTAATTATTAATTATATAATTTTAATTATAATTATATAATTAAAAATATAATTTGAATTATAATATGATTGTGATTATTATCATAATTATAATTCTTTAAAAAAAATTAAAAGTAAATAAACGTAAAAAATATTTAAATAAAATAATAAAATTTCACTATATCAATATTTTTTACAGAATGAATCCGTCAAAATTTACAATACAAAAAAATCCTATCCGATTTCTATCTCGACGGTCAAATTTATAATATCAAAATGAATCCGTCAAATTTACAATATAAAAAAATCCTATCTGTTTGTAAAATGTAAATTCTATATCGACGGTCAAATTTATAATAACAAAATGAATCCGTCAAATTTATAATACAAAAAAATGTGAGTGCACTTGTCACGATCCTGAAGGTCCCGCCCCTGATGACTGTCCTGGACATCTGGTCCTATAATGGCCTGGTTGTTTGCACAGGCTACATCTGGCGTGTCTTTGCTGAGGATCAGTATCCATTGTCATTCGATCTCGACGCACCTTAGGTCTTCCGGGCCTTATATTTTTTTCCGGCGGTAATACAGTCGGTGTTTGTCTGTTGGCAGTATAATAGTGCCAATAGCGACTGTCCGGTATAGGATGAAATTTTGGATCGTATGCGCCTTGGTAATTGGAAACTGTATAGTAATAGGAAGCAAAATTGTAATGTGAGTTATGCATGCTGCTCGCAGCAGCAATTACGTGGGCACAAGGTAAATGTTGTTGCTGGAAAAGACCGCATGTACACGAAGAGAGCCCTTCATCTCTAAAGTTCACGGTATATTGATTCCCATTATTGCCCGTTACTTGAAACTCCGCCGTGTCAAACCTTTCGGATCTGTAGTATTGTGCTCTGCGCTCTCTTTTCCGAAATATATCTTCGTAATACGCGGTGAGCGGAGTCTCCATCGCCAAAGACTTTTCTCTTCTGTGCACAAAATAAGTATTCATTCGGAAAAAGGTTCGAACAATCAACCCCTGTATCGGTAAGTCTCTAACGCCTTTAAGGACCCCGTTGAAACTTTCAGACATATTAGTCGTCATTAGTAGATATCTGCACCCATCATCATGTGCTTGTGACCACATGCATACTGGATACTCATCTAACCACGCTTTCGCGGCTTGACTCATCTCCCCAATTTTCGTCATGTATATGTCGTGAACATTAGGGTCAGGTGTTTCACCGGCTTTGTACATAAGCTTATGTAGATCCGAATTTTTAAATTTTCGATAAAAATTTTGCCTGAAGTGCCGTAGGCAAAACCTATGTGGGGTCGTCGGAAATACAGTTCTCATTCCAGCTAGTATTCCCAGATGTCTATCAGATATGATGCATAAATCTGTTTTTTCAATAACAGATTGGATATTTTTGAGTTGACGGAAAAACCATGACCAGGATGATGTATTTTCACCCTCGACAATAGAAAATCCCAACGGAAATATACCGTTATTAGCATCAATACCTGTAGCAATTAACATGCAGCCTTTGTACTTACCGTATAGATACTTACCATCAATGCACAATACCGGCCGACAGTGTGTGAAACCAGCCGCACAAGGACCAAAGCACCAGAAAATTCTTTGAAACCTGACAGAATTAGTGGCATGATTAGCGAGCAAATGTAAGATGAAGTGCAATTCCGGTGATCTTGTAACATAATAGAATTGATGCAAGTAAGTTCTTGGTTGTATTTAGTGACCTTCCAAACTTTGGCTCTTTTGGAGCAACATGCATGCAATCTCCACTTACATTCAGGAGCTTTCGTACATACCACCGTATAGTACGTCTTATTTGACTTTTCGGTTTTAAATGTAACGTTTTGCTGAATAGACCACGACTTCAGCTTACAAATAAGATCTCCTTTTTCCTGAAACAAATTTCCGACACTGACGCACTCTTCGCTTGCTGCTGTCGCGTCCAAATAGGGTGCCGTATTTACTTCTGCCACGGCTAAGTCTACCCAACTATCATCTTCCAGCGGATCGAGGCCGGGATCTTCTAGTTCGACAAAATCGTTATTCGCAACCATACCATCAAAGAATGATACCTCATTCAATCCAGCGGCATATTCCACGCTATCCTCCCCCTGATGATCTTCACCGATTTCATCATCATCACTGCCACACATATCAATATCACCCGCAGCAACATAAGGCTCGGGTGCAATATATGATGGATGTGGTCGGTGTAATGTGGATGGTTCGGGGTGAGAAGACCGGAAAGATGTGGACGGATATGCTTGGAATGCGCTACTTGGATCGTGTTGGAATGATGCGGAGGTGTGGGAAAATCTGCGTTTAGTATATAAATTGTTATAATATTATTCCTTAATATTTTCGTAAATAATTCATCACTTGTTTCAGATTTATTTACCTGTGGAAGGTTGTGTATGGTAATCCTTGTTGTTCTTCTGGGGTGTATGTAACTGCAGCAGTCGGCTGTGAGAACCTGGATTTATGGATTTATAAAATGTTTGAATATTAGTATTTTGGTATTAGCAAAATGTTTGAATATGGATTTATAAAATGTTTACCCATGAATTTGAAGGTTTGAATAATGTTGTGTATAGTCATATCCACCGAGACTGACGGTATCATCGTTAACCATGTGACCGTACCCCCAGGAACTATCTCCAGCATTACCATCAAAATTACCCGTTGGAGGGGCATCTGATACTTCCAATTGCTCCTTCTGAACCAAAAGTTCAAAAGAATGCCGGGTGTTTGACAGACCAAAATCTATCATCGAAGATATTGATGCATCGTCTATAATTTCAACTAATGCATTTCCACTAAACATAGGCCATATACAACTTAACTTAACCCTACTTTCATGGGGATCGTATTTCGTGATTTTGAACACTTTATTCTCTAGTTCATCATAAGTCGTTGATGGTTCTAATCGCATGATTCTTGCGGACCCGCCCATATACTCGGGACCTTGTGCACTTGTGATAACCCGGCCATCGTATTTACATACAACAAATAAACTTGAAGAGGCCATAATCTGCATCAAACAATATTAAGCCAACAATAAAAAAAAGCGTTAACAACTTCATACAATCACCGTCAAACCATGCACAATCATACATAGAGCTATGGTCTTTAAAGTCCACTAGACTGCTCCTAACTGTTCCAAAGTGACAAGTTGTAAGATAACCCTCAAATCGCCTCTTCACTGTCAATTGTGGCCAGGTAAACACAAATGAGGAAAGGAGGGATCCGCTCACGAATCACCGTGAGACGGGCCTTTTAAAGTTACCTTTCTCACTTGCCTAGCCTAGGCACCACAAAGTCAAGTTTAGATAAACGATCGAATGCCCACAACCTTCCTCTGTCCTACTGAGCACGAGAGTCCTTAGTTGGCTGAGTCTAGATATTTTTTAATTATACTCGAGGGTAATGCATATGCTGTTAGTGATTTTTGGGGTCTTAGGAAGGGTGATGAAATCCCCATCCAATCTGAATTGGTGTTATAGCCCCTTAAAATCCGTATTATTTATGCAAAACAGTAACAAACATAAATTGAAAACACTTGCAAACAACTTATTTGGCGGCGGCACAAAAACAGTTATATTGGAGAGAGAAAGAGAGTTCGCGCAAAGAATCCTGCACAAAAACAGTTATATTTTTTATGTTGTGTTGAAATTGCAAAAAAAATTCTTTTATGCCAAAATTGCACAAAAACAATTATATTCCTCTGTATTGTTTTAGATCCAATCATTTCTAGCAGGAGTGCCATTTATTGTCGTTGGGTTCATGTAAAAATTTTATTAAACATGCACTTTTCCCATTTTCTTTTCAATTATGTGAATTCATTTGTATCAGACTCTTTCATTTTCATGGATTATGTTGCTTTGTGAAAATTGGAAATCATGCTATTCTCTTTGTTGTACCGGAGTGTACATTTGCTTAAAGCAGAGATATTCATAACTAGAGCATTTCCTCCCTATGCGTTGTATGAGGAAGTTACATTCCCTACAACAAATAACATGCTATTTGCAAAATGATTATCATGTAGTTAATGGTTTTCAAATTACACAAAAATTATTGGCAAGTCTGAAATTTAATTTGGTTGAATTGCACAAAAAAAAATCATTACTATTACAGTTAATTTATCTGTAAAAAAGTAAACGCATAGAAGTGTAATTAAATATTTTTATTTTAAATTATTAATTTCTACACTTAACAGTTTGATAATCTTGTATAATTTTTTTATTAGTTTTTTTTATTAATAATGTTGAGCATCGGGCGTACCTATTTTTTATTAATTGTTCCGTCTAGAAAAGATTGGCTTGCTTCCAATATTTTGTGAACTGTTCCGTCTTGATCCTATCCAGCAGCTCCTCCTTCCAGATTATGGTACTGAACTTGACCTTCTTCTTAAACTCCACATTTACACAAAATTGATAACGGAGAAAAACTGAAAGAGCGTAAAATGGATAGTGACTTGTACAGAAGAAAAATTGATAGAGCGTAAATGGGTAGTGAAATATATAGCGGAGAGCTATTTATAGGATATGAGGGCCGGCTAATTATTGAAGAGGGCGGGTTCTAATAACCCGCCCTCTTCCTTCTGCACAGGACCTGACACACAGACACGATGGGACAACACAGACATGTAGGGTTCCTAGGCACACCCATGAGGTTCTACAACTGATCAACCATGCCAAAATCAAATTTTTTTATGTGCCTAACAACTCTATGCAAGATCGTTAACTAGAGATAAATGCGAAAGCATGCAAGCAAACTACTTTGCTACTAAGTGAAAGAGACTACAACCTTTGTAGATCCGGTCCTCCACTTCTCCAGCTCCGTGTTGACGTCCCTTCGCTGCGATCATCGGAATCCCGGACTCTAGCGTCAGTTTCATCGGAGAAATGGGCGGGCTAGGTCGTTGACTTCGATGCCGAAAATGATCTACGTCGAGGCGACTCAAACTCAAGCTCTATCTTCACTAGGTCATGAAACTTGTGAAGATAACACACTCTACTACATGGCAAGTGGTAAAGGATGAAGAAATAGGAAGTGGGTTCACTTTGGATTTGGATTTCTCACTTGGAATCATCACTTGGAATTTTCAAGAAAGCTTTCTTCTTCACTTGAAGAAGATGATGAAGAAGAAGGAAAAAGAATTATTCTTGAAAATAATAAATCAAGTGAATACTTATCATAATGCAACCATGGGTGAAGTAAACACATGTAGAGAATAAACTAGGGTTAGGTGTAATGGTTAGATTAAGGAAAAAACAAAATGGTTGAAGCTTCATGAAACTTCAAGAATGAAAACAAATAAAGCCACCATTTTGTTTTTGCCAAAACTAAATAAATAAAATAAATTAATTAATTAAAACCTAACCATTAACCTAAAGATGGTTTAAAGCATACACACATCCAAGTTTGCATGTATCATCAAACATGATACAAACTAGTGCACAAAACTATATCATATATACAATGTGCACATTCAAGTGAGAAAATCAATCTTAAATGAACCAATATTAGTTAATGTAAAGTAATATATCAAATATATAATTATACATTAAATCATTAAATCAACACTTGATTTAATGATCCGGTCATACTGCATATAACCGACTAATATCAAGTGTATCAATATATCGAATCAACATTTGATTCGGTAACCCGGCTATATCTTATATAACCGTCTGATGATACAAATCGCGAGAATAGAAATCAGTATCACATACTGATATTATTCTCGGTCCCGCACATATCTCATATGCGCTCCTATTTCGTTTCGCTTGAGCCAGGAAACCTCTGTGTAGGACTCTAAAGACTCGTCAATACGCCGGCAGCAGGTGATGATCATATCAAACACCCACAAGCCGCAAGCGGTCTGCTAAACGTAACGGCCACCCGGGTATTGAGCGATCAGAAGATCAACGAGCAAGCCCGCTCACACTCCTGTGAATCCAACCAGCAACACTTACCGTACAGTCCGGACTGTTCGTCTGATATGTCGCATATCTCGCCTAGGGATGGTAAACGTCAGACCCCAGTAGCTTGATAAGTCATGCCGATGTAAGGTCCATAACAAGCATGAAACTACTGATAACGCTTACCAGTAAATCAGTGCAACCCTGGCCAGGGATTTCCAGTTATGGCCAATCGAGCATAGCGCAACATCAACCCCCAATACCGGGAGAGACGAATCCCCTCCTATCGCTCATTGCCTCCATGTGAATCGGGACTGTACCCAAAAACCACCTGTTTGCACGACTCAGTAGAGCCGTGGTAGGGTGGAAATCAAAGTACAGTGGGAGACACACAAGACTCTATGACGATCTCGGATCAACAGACTAAGCTGTACCAGTGTCACCAGAGAACTGCCATCTGATGTAAGGTATAATACCATCTGGGAGTTCTCGGCGAGTCCGTTCAGTGTACCCAGTCTCCACTGAGCACCCGCATACCATCTCTGATGTCAAACACCAATGGATATGGGATCATCCATCGCCCATCACATGGGTCGAGAAGATATACGCTAGTCTACTCTGGAATATCGATGCCCCGTCTCGATATTCCCACGACTAGGAACATTGGAGGATGTACTCATGGACTACCCAGGCCCCACTAGTATGATCTACATCATAGTCCTGGAAGTCGAGTACACATCCTAAGGGCTTTATCAACATGTAATAGAGAGACAGCAAGTATACATGTTAAGATAAAGAGCAACCAGATAGCGTACTATCATGTCGAGCAAGAAAGTCCTACCTATATATGTCCCAGCATCCACTACAATATACATCCTATATACAGTAATGGCCTCTAGGGCATACATATAACTGACAAGACATGGCACAACACACAGTATACGATGGGACAAATAACACAAATAATTATTGAAGAGGGCGGGTTTTAATAACCCGCCTTCTTCCTTCTGATGTCCTTCTGACAATCCAACTATCCAACTTTTGATGATGGGACAAAAAAAAAACTGATGTGACCATTCATATAATTATTAAAGAGGGCGGGATCTAATAACCCGCCCTCTTTAATAACACAACAGACACACATTTTAAAAAAATATATAAAAGGAAACTGATTTCACACCACACCTTTAAAAAAATATATAAAAAATAAAACCATTGAAGAGGGTGGGTTATTTGAACCCGCCTTCTTCCTTTGTGAACAGGAAAAACCAAACTGATTTGACACCACAAACATAACCTCTTCAACTGATTTGACAACCAATACTGTATCGTTAAAGAGGGCGGGTCCCTAGAACCCGCCCACCCTTCACTATAAAACCCAACCCCCTCCAGTGCATTTCATCGAACAAAATTAACTCTTCATCTAATCTCTGCTCCAGTGCATTTCAATGGAGAATCAACCACTCGACAAATCTCTGCTCGTTCATCAAAATGAACACAGATCGTTTAATATATTACACGGAGAGGAAATATTCTAAACTTAGTAATTTGTTTTAATTACCCCTTTCTTTTAATTCTAATAGTTGAAAATAACATTATTTAATTTTGCAGGATGGAGATAATCTCACCGTCGTCACCCATAGCTCAGACAAATGGATAGTTAGCGACCAACGAATAACCCAGCGGCTTCGACGGGCCGGATTTTATAAAGCTTCATTGATTCGTCATATCCAAATCGATCACGCCCTTGTTACCTCTCTGGTTGAGCGCTGAAGAAAAGAGACCCATACTTTTCATCTAAGATGGGGTGAGGCCACTATCACACTCTAGGATATTGGCCTCTTACTCGGTTTACGGGTCAAAGGGCTTGGGTTGGTCGGAGGAAAAATTATTGGTCCAGATACCGACCACCCATACTGGGATACATATGCCGAGTCTGTTCTCGGACAGGTAAAAAATTTCATTCTGATTCCCCTCTTTAGTGTACCTATTGCATGTTGTACATTATTTCTAGTTTTAATATTTCATAAAAAATTCTAATATCAGGCACCATGAGGCTACAGTAAGGGGTATAAGATCAGTTTAAACTGGCTAAAAGATACATTTAGTAATATCCCTGATGAAGCCACCGATGAAGTCTTGGATAGACATGCATGTGCCTACATTCTGTACATGATCGGTTCTTGGTTGATGCCCGACCAATCAGCAACGCATGTCCATCCGTTATACCTTGGCTTCCTAACGGATTTTGATGTGTGTGGCCAATATGCTCGGAGAGCAGGGGTCCTGGCCTTTCTTTATAAGGAACTCGATAAGGCATGTGCTCCTACGAAGAATAAAATTTGTGGATGCATTACATTACTTCAGGTAAATTCCTTATTTTTCACAGCTAGAAATTTGCAAAATTGTAATATTGGTTTTCTCTCTTATAATCTAAAACTTTATTTATAGATCTGGTCATGGAAGCATATGTATATAGGAAGACCGGAGAATGTTAAAATAACTGGCTTGGATACCCCTGGAAAGCCGCTCGGCTGTTGGTGGAATGGGAAGAAAGCGTATAAGGCTTCTCGTCAAGTACTTAAGTACTATAGAGATGAGTTTGATCACATGGAGGCGACTCAGGTAACCATAACTTAGGTAATTGAGTTTGTTTTACAATTTTGAAACACCTTCATCACAATTTTTGTACTATGTTATTTGCGCAGTTCCTGTGGACGCCTTATACAGCAGATCGTCTGCAAAGCTTACCCGGCATCTGTATCGAAGGAGAGCCGGTTTGGCGGGATCGATGCCCACTCCTCTGCATTAATGTCGTTGTCATGCACCTTCCGGACCGGGTGTTGCGACAATTTGATAGATCGCAACATATTCCTGTCCCACCGCCTTCGCCTATGACAATAGAGGGAGACATGCGAGGAGGAAAGACGGAGCGTGATTGGAGGGAGCATCATCATCAATATTTGCTGAGATGGGAGGATAGGCAGCGTAATATTGCCTTACAGCAAATAGGTGACCAAACAGCCACCGACGCTACCAAAGCATATCTACAGTGGTATAAGCGTGTCACCATAAGATATCTTTGTGCAAAAACTTCCCAAACATCTCGCGGTACGAGCCTAGAGGCCACATGAAACGAGATTTGGTAAGTTGAATTCTTTATATTATATTACTTTTTAACATCCGGCGGTATGAGTCAATACTTATTTCTTATTTCTAATGTAACGACAGGCTCGTGGGTTGCATCTCATATAAACAATGGTGCAGGAACCATACCCGACTGATGCTGGTCCGGCAACACAGGCTCGATTTTCAAATGTAGACCAATTAATTGGTGGTGTATTCGGTTCATATAATATTTCTCAACATTTATCGCCGGCACCAGAGCAGCAGTATCAGCCGGCACCGGAGCCGCAATATGAACCGGCATCAGAGCAGCACCATGACCCGGCACCAGAGCCGCAGCATCACGGAGATCCAGCGCAGCAGGATCAGTGGTTTGGATCACCATACCGTCAGCAGCAACCCTGGCATACCGGACAAGCGCAGCAACACCAGTCTTAGGGGTCAGGTTTTACAGAACAGTCGTCTTGGGGGTCAGGTTTTGCGCAACAACAGCAACCTTGGGAGTCAGAATTTGCTCAGCCATGGGGTCAAGGTTTTGTGCAACATCAGCCGCATGAAACCGGGACAGGCTCTTCGCTACAACTGCCCAGTTGGGACACGGATTTATCGTCCTGCATGCAGTTGTTGGGAGGCAGCACATATCCGACACTTGTCCACATTCAGGTTCAGGATTTGCGGATCAACAGTATGTCCAAGACGCTGCTGAAGCCGAAGCCGAACCTGAAGCAGAAGAGCAGACGCCGCCGTCATCTACCCAAGAAACAGGTGGGTCCTCCAGTCATCCCAGGAAACATAGGTTTATGTCAAGCCTCCTCGGATTTTATAAGGGAAAGGGAAAAGAAAAACGATAGTATTTACATTTTATAAACAGATAGGATTTTTTTTATATTGTAAATTTGACGGATTCATTTTGATATTATAAATTTGACCGTCGAGATAGAAAATCGGATAGGATTTTTTTGTATTGTAAATTTTGACGGATTCATTCTGTAAAAAATATTGATATAGTGAAATTTTATTATTTTATTTAAATATTTTTTATGTTTATTTACTTTTAAATTTTTTTTAAAGAATTTTAATTATGATAATAATCATAATCATATTATAATTCAAATTATATTTATAATTATATAATTATAATTAAAATTATATAATTAATAATTAAAATTAAAATTAAAAATAAAAAAAAATGGGGCGGGTTCCCAGAACCGGCCCCCTATTCTGGGGTGGGGGGTGGGGCCGGGGTACGGGACGAAACCGCCCTATTCTTGTAAATTTAAATTTAACCCCCCTATTTTAATAATTAATTTTTAAATTATTATTATTTCAAAAAAAAACCCTAGTTAAAATCTAAGAAAGATGAATTAATTAATGGGTTATCGACTTTTTCACAAATTGCAATTAAATTTTACAATGCAAATTTATGATGGGCACAAACATACTTGGCCCACATAGCGAAATATTCTGGCTTCGCTCTCAAGTATATGACAATAATCATAAAATATAACAACTTTTTATAAAATATTACCATGGTTAATATTTTCACAAACACTTAGTGGAATCGATCTAAATTATGATTTATAAAACTTGTATATAGTAATATAACATAAATAAATATATTACAAATACCAATGAAATAAAATGAAAAAACAAACAATCAAATATCCACATACTAATATGATCGGTTAACCGCTATTCCGCCGGATAACCGGTTTATTCAGCGAATATCTGATTTAACTGGATAATGGGTTTTCCGTTCAGTTTGCGAACGAATCCGGATATCCGCCGGATATTCCTTTTTTAACCGTGAAAACATGGAACATTTGGATGGAGGTAGAAGGTAAAAAGCTTCGTTTTTTAATCGGAAGAACAAGGACTTTACAAAACTAAAATGAAGATTAAACTGAAGTGTACTGGGTATTTATATGTTTTGCATTTTTATTTTATTTTATTTTTTTCTCCTTTATGAATATATATGCTAAATGGATTAGGATGCTAGAAAACTTGATCAGCATACTCATACAATGTCTTGCAATTTTCTGAAGTGGAAAAACAATTTTATACATTTTAAAGTTTTGGCTTATTTTCTAGCATTTATTAAAAATAGAAAATGCTTTTATGAGTTGGAAATTAATTTTAGTTTTATGACAAAATTAGCATTTAGCTGAATGTCCTCCTAGCGAAGCTGTCAGAGCAGGTTTTTACCGGCAAGGGGCTCCAAGATTTCTTCTCTGGATAGGATTTTTTATTGAGTAAATTGTCTAAAGCCCCTCAACCCACGAAATTAAATTGGAAGACACCATGGAGTACTTTTAGGCTGTTATATTTCCGTATATACCAAAAATGTTCGTGACACCCATGTGCACAATTAATGCTAACAGATGTAAAGTTGGGTCGATGGACACATGTGTATTTACCAGTGTTTTAAAAGGCGGAGGCGTGACGACATTCGACCCTCAGCCAGGCGAGCCGTTAGGCCTTGAGCCGTAAAGCGTAAGCTTCATGATTTTCGTATTTTTATTAATTATAAATTTAAAGAAAATTCAGAATATAAGATAATATTATGATCTTCCTTCACTCATATACCAAAACAAAAATGTCCTTAACACAATAAATTATGGATATTAATTAATATTTAATAATAATATAGTTTTATAGTATAATTTTAAATTTTAAATTATCAATGAATACTGATTATTTGTTTACTTGTGTAGAAACATAGAAAAAAAATTGAAATGTTATGTGATGCCTTATTAACCCAAAACCCAAACCCAAAGCCAATAACCTATCCCTTTATTACTCTCTTATTATAGCACCACAAAGAAAGAAAACCCTAGCCCTTTCTCGTGGGGGTTCCCTGCGCTCCAACAATGGAAGAACGAAGCTTTCTTCTCTCTCAGCACTTTCGATTCTCGCCTTTTAGTCTCGATCTCTCTGCCAACTTGCGCAACACTTACGATCCTCGCCTTTTAGCCTCGATCCTGCTGCCAATTTGCGTAGCACCTTCGATCCTCACCTTCTAACCTCGATTTCGCTGCCAACTTGCAATCTAGAAGACAAAATGTCACGCTCCGCTTCCTAAAATATGGAATACGAGGGATGACTAAGCCAGCCATTCTCCTACGGTCAAGGAATAATCCCGCCGTAGTCACACTTCGGTTTCAAGCATTACATGGTAGTCAGTAAACAGTACTAGAATAAAGGAATATCACAGTTCACAACTTTATTACAATGCAATAAAAGGGTTCAAAATACATTTATTTTGTAGATTATAAACTAACCAACGAAATACAAAATGCTGAAAGCAAAAGAAATGGCGTTGATGATGCAGTCTAGACCTCCGCGATCTCGAATGGCAGGTCCTGCTCCTGGGCAGAATCCACTTCGTCATCTGAACATGCACACTTAGGTCGTCATGGCGACCCATATAGCAATAATATATATGATGGGTACAAGGCTATTAAACATGAAATATGCAACTGAATGCAGAAAATGAGTATAATGAACATCATTACATACGAACAGTGTGGTATAAATACCATGTTAGTAAACTGGGCAATGTGCATGTCGCTACTTATCAGTCATTAAGTCAGTGAAATCAATTGGTGGAAAACATGCTCGTGTTTAACAAGGGTCTCGTGCATGCTTGAGACTACAGTCCACTGTTGCCCGGGATGTAACCTTGCAGCCGTGCCGCTAAGCCCACGACCTAATATATATATATATAGCGAATGATCATCCTCTAAATCACTGTACCTCGCTAAATACGAGCTCAATTCCACATTAATTTCCCCATTCTCCGGGTTATAGTATGAATTCAGGTATTAGATAAGTTGTGAAAAAATACGTATCGCTTTCACTTTCAATCATGTTTCTACTTATCAATATCACTTTCGTATTTGCCACAACCGAATCACTAACAATTATATATCGACAGTACAAAACAGTCGCTAGGTCTCAATGTTAACAATCACTATGCAGCAGTTATAAAGCAAGCACAAAAACAGACAAAATGCACTTAACAGACATTCATTATATTTTGACAGCCAACGCCATATACTTGCACAATTTACCATAAAACACACGTATAAAATCAACCAAAATAATATAAAAGACGTACTAAGCACACTTGATTATCTAAGCAGTAAAATTAGTTTCATGTCAAACGGAATTCAGGTTAGTGAAAATTATCTTCGTTTTAAATTAGCAAACGAGTGCTGGAATTCCAATTTCAGAACTGAAAATCCAACTTCACGCGCGTTTTACCAGTGATTATGTTCAGATTCAGGTGTTGCCCAGTTGAATAAAATCTAGTTCTATGTGTTAGGTTTCCAACACATCAAACGGATTATCAATAGCCTTCATGTACTGGATGTTACGTCTTGTTTAAGGTGACGGTGTAAGAAACGTCACTGCAGAAACTGCAGAACATATCGACCTTCTAAATTACAAACTAAATATCGAACAACTGAACGAGACCAGATTCATGTGTTAGCTAACTAAATTATCTACACGACTATATGGGGCTCCGCGCATTTTCAGTTTAAGGCAGGTATGTACAGGTATTTAAATTCGGGTATCCTCATGAAATGCTGCCCCAGACTGTAGTCCAGTGCCGTATTCCCAGCCAATTCTCGTTACAGTAATCTACCAATATCGAAAAGTAAACTATAGATGGTCTTAGATTATCAAGTCGGTTTCGATATGAGCCGTAGAACATCACATTCCAAACTGTATTGAATTTACAATGATTTTAACAAGGTAACGTGCGCGGTAAAATTCAGATTTAGTGTCGCCTTGAGGGTGCAACTTTACATTATTAAAGACACGATACTAACTCAAAACCTTACACGACATTCACTAATCAGTAAGGGATTCGACGATCGCAAAACATGGACACTTTTAAGCAGAATTTTCTTTCATGTGTCGCTTCGAACTTAGATTTAAATACGAGTATCGATCGTCGTCAGTGTTATCGAAATGATTATAACAATTAATTCATGTGAATTATAAATGATATCATTATGGTTGACAGACCCGAATTGGGTTCAATTCAATACAATCAACACAATGGTTTGCTAACAATTCCCTTTTAATTTATGATCTTTATGATCTAAATACACACACACACACGTACGATTAAATGTTTAACTTGGTCATTTAATCTAACTGGTAAATTAGCATGAGCAGCAAATGAAGAATTTTCACTTGCCTTTGGCGAAAGTGGCACGGCAGTGACGACGATGGCGGAAACAGCACTGGCAACGAGAAGGACCGCAAAGAGCACGAGCTACACGGCTAGGTTTGAGCTCGGCCAGGGCTTAGCTTATGCGCGGGCTCTATGCTGCTGTGGTGGCAATGTCGGAGCTTGACGTTGCTAGTGATCGACGGTGGAAGGAGTTGAAGTTGAAGTGGTACCAGGGAATTCGACGATGGCGGTGGGTTTGCAGTGGTGGTGGCAACGTGGCAGTGGGTTCGTGGCGTGGAGCTTGGAAATGGTGTGCAGGGGATAAAAGGGAGGAGCTTGATTGTTTAGAGGAACACGTCGACGTCGAGGAGGAAAGATCGACGGAGGAGGAAGCTTCGGTGGAGGTGAATATGAGTCGATGGTGGGTTCGTGGTGGCGGTGCGCTCGAGTTGAAGGAAAGGCTCGTTGGCCGCGAAGGGGGAGCTCCGAGGATGGAGTTGGGTCGGCTTGGGCGCTCGAAGGCGTCGGTGGTCGTCGGCGATGTGGAACTCGGAGCTTGGAGTTGGGGATGGTAGAGTGAACGAGAGAGAGTGGGAACAAGAGTGAAGTAAAGAGAGACGAGGGAGAGAGTGAAGTAGAGAGGGAGAACGAGAGATCGTCGGGGAGTGAGACGAGTGGATTTGGTTGTCGTGGCCGTTGAGGGGAGCGAGTCTCACGAAGACAACTAGAGAGGGGAGACGCTGGAGGGTAGAGATATTTGTTGGAGGGGATCGCGGGTGTTCGTTGGCGACGGGAGCACGGTCGTCGCGGCATGGGTGCGGATCTCGTGGACGTGGACACGAGGAGACGTTGGAAAAGAAACGAGCGAGAAAAAAGAGGGAGCGAGGGAGAAGAAGAAGGGGGAAGCAGGTCGGGTCTCAAGTCGGGTAGAGTTAGGTTATGGGTTTAGAGTTAGGATTAAGAATTGATTATTAAAAATATAATAAAAATATGGGGAAAATATAGGAAAAATCTGAAAAAAATATACGGAAAAATACATATACGGGACTGGGGATTTACAAAAAATCCACGATCCAGGTTAGAATTTAAGTTTTTTCTGCTTTTCTTTGCCCAAACAAATGAAGCGTACGCTTCAAGATGCTTCACGATTGAAACGTACGCTTCGTCCGTCTCAATGAAGCCTCGCGAATGAAACGTACGTTTCAAGGGAAAGTCTCGTCTCTCCTCTGCGCTCCAGGACGAAACCCTAGCCATTCGCTCTGAGGCGCGCCTCAGAAACTGATATTTACAATGTTGCTATTGTATTAATTTCAATATCTATGTTGATAAGACATATTTATCTAAAACCCTGTAGGCATTTTTTCGTCTAAAGCCCGGCCCACGAAATTAAATGGAAAAACATCATGGAGTACTTTTAGGTTATATTTCCGTATATACCAAAAATGTCCATGACACCCATGTGCACAATTAATGCTAACAAAATTTGAAGTTGTGTTCATGGAAACATGTATATTTACCATGTTACCTGAAATATGTATTGTATTAACTTCAGTATTTATCCTATTCAGAATACAATTCATCACAGAAACAATGCTCCAACCAAACTTCCATTTCCCTCCAAAAGTAGTCAGTTCCCTCCAAAAATAGTGGAGATTGCATGCATCACGTTTATGTAGCGTTAACATATATGTTAGAGATATCCAACATTTACATAGATAAGTACTATATGTAAGCAGTTAACTATAATAGTCCAAAATGTCTATAAACAGTTTAATTTCTGCATAGAAATTGAAGATTGATAGGTTTAAACAATTATGTTATGCTCAAGTTTATATATTCATGTCTGAACAAGATGAAAGGTCTATAAGGACATTACTCAACTCACACATGTGTTGGATGGAATTTCTATTGATGGACATCCCCGGCTACTAGAAAATCAGTCTCGAACATGTTTGTAGAAGTTTTAATGCCTCGACGTACCTATTGGGCAATTGAGGCTAAGAATGACTTCCGTCAAAGATTTGGGATTAAGATTTCATACTCAACATTGCTTGGCAAGCAAAAGAAATGATGCAAGACAACCTTTTTGAAAACTATAGCCACTCTTACGACTCTCTAAGAAAATATCCATGGAAGTGCATTGAAACTTATTCTGGTAGCATAATCACTATTGATAAAGCAGCGAACGATAGGTTCATGAGATTGTTTGCTATGGACCTATGGTGCTTGCTATGCCGGTTTTTCGGATAGTTGTCGCCCCTTCATATTTTTTGATGGAACATTTATTAAGAATAGGGCAAAAGGACTTCTATAGGTTGCTCCTACTTATGAGTGAATCATTATGTTGCTTGTAACTGCCAAACAATTCTGACAGTTAACCGAAGTTATGTTCCAGTTTATGTTAGCATACTTGTTAAAAATGACGATTAACGTGTTGCAAATGTCGGTAAACTAATGGAAGTTATATTCTAGTAAACTTTTCCTGCAATAAATATGTGGTTAACATATATCTCTGTTTCTTTTTGTGCAATATTTATGTAGTTAACATACATATATGTTTCTTTCACTGCAATATTTATGTAGTTACCTTTTGTACAAGAAAAATACATGACATATGTACTAATTTAACTTAATTTTTTCCAACCAATTAACCAAAAATGCAAACATAACAACTGATTAACCAAAATTAACAGAAGTTAAAAATCATGTACACCCATTACATAAAAATACCACAAAAGTATAACCATAACAGCATTCGGAACATTTGGTTTAACAACAGAAATTATTCTCTGTTGTGTCATAGTTTCTATAACCTTTATCAACTTTTCTAGCTTCCCTCCTTCACAAAGCCCCATGACCAGAATAGTAAAAGACTTTATATTCTGGTTGGGACCATTTGTAGCCATATCATCGAGCATAGTCATAGCTACTTCCAAGTTTTGTAAACTACCTTTTACTATTTGCACTGTTCAGTTAATCACCTTGAAGTATTGATTACAATAAGCTCCCTTTTACAGTTATTTATTTTAAGGGTAGTTTAGTGTAACTTATAGAAAATCATGATTCTAGGCATGATCTTTCCCAAGCCTAAGCACTGGGGATAAGAAATGTTTTTCTGGTATCTAAAGCCCATTCTCTAGTCAGGTTGTAGGGTATTAAGAATGAACTCGCGCGCGGGGGGGGGGGGGGGGGGGGGGAGGACAAGTCAAGATCTTTATCTAATGCCTAACCCAACTCTGGTACCAACTTTCTTTTTTCTGGAAGGGACGCTATAAAGGCATTTCACCATGTAATATATGAAACTGAAAATCAAAATGCAAGATCCTCGAAAAAGAAACTCACAGAATAAGGAGTGTTGTATTGCTGGCCTAAGGCATCCCCTCCTTCAACCATTTGAACACCCTGTGTTCCATGAATAAACCCTGGGTTTCCAGGCCCACCTTTCCATGACGCAGGATTTAACAGATATTATCCCAACCACAAAATCTGAATGTTGTTCGGCAATTTTCACAGCAGCAGCTGAGTAATCTCCTGTAGCAAGGTTATGCGCGGAGCTCATTTCAGCGAGCAATAACAGTTGACAAGCCCTGTAAATAGTAATATGTAAATTTAAAAAAAGGCTTAATTACACTAAAGTACACTTACAATCACTGTTTCTCACTAAACTATTTTATTTCAGTAAACTCCTTGAAGTTCTAAATTTAAGGGTATCTTAATGAAACAGATCTAAAGCCAAATCTGAAGGATGTTTGTTGAAATCGAAAAAAATTGAAGGTAGTTAGTAAAAATTTAGCGAGTAATTAAGTAACAGAAAAGTTGATTCTAAGATATTAGATGTGTCAAAGTTTAGAAACCATCAAATTGAGGCCATCCACAATTCCAGGTCCAGAGATTATGTGCGCATTAACGATATTTGCCCAGTCCAAAATGCGGAAGATATCTCTAGAAATAATACAGGAAAGAACAAATTGATATTCAATATAACAAATATATCTTTTTCACCATTGATTTAGTGGGTGCAAATTTAATGGTTTACCAACAATAAAACTTTTTACATCTCTAATTCAACGGTGAGAAAGCGGTAGAATCACATGAAATTTGGTGTATCCATATCTTAGAGGATGAAGATGTGTATGATGAATGCCGATCGTCAAAAAAAAAATCCTGGAGGGTGTATTTTTTCGACGCCATATGAGGATATTCCTCTCTCTCTCTCTCTCGATATATATATATATATATATATATATATATATATATATATATATATATCATGTGTACAAGGAAAAGCGGAGCTTAAAACAAAGTGCTTCAATATCTATGATGCTAAAAAATCAACTATATTGGAGTATATAAGGGTAAAAAGAGCTTACCGAGAGAAGCTGAGAGCCAAAATCTGGTGTAAAATCAGGCAACATGTCCACACAGGTTTTCAATAATCAAATCTCTTGTCCAGCCTGTACAAATTTAACGACCATGTATAAATACACTGTTAAGAGATCACTAAACTATATTTAAGTACTACTGTTGTAGTAGAGAATTTATTTAACAGGTTAACCATACATCAACATCATCTTAATGAACAATTAATACAATGCTTCCGTGATACTCATAATTTAGCTTTGTCATAGTAGATAGCACATTTAGATAATTTCGGTAATTTACAGTAATCTAAATTACCAATTAAAGCTCAGAAAATCCACTAATTGATGTTTTAATGGCAATTTCGCAAGCCTCGATGATTCGGAGCCAGGCCATTCCCAATGCCAAGAGATGGAACCTTGAAGCAACTGGTTTTAGATTATTCTTTCAGCGCATTAACAATGTAATATCAAGCAATCAACGCAGTTGAAATAGAAGTCTACAATGCCTTAAAAAAATTAAATGACATAAAGTAGAGTTCTAAAACCTTATCCGCAATTTCAAAGCAACTCGCTCGCAGTCCCCACATCCGCCGCCAAGCACAGATCACCCTGCTTCATCTCCATCAGTTGCAACAGCCTCTTGGTTTACCCTAGGGTGAAGAATTATATACACTAAAATGAATATAGATTGATGGTTGACATTGTACAAATCACTGCGAAACCAAAATTTAGGGATGCTAGAGTTTATACAAGTTTCACACAAATTAAAGAAGAAGAAGAGTAATTAAATGATAACAAATCCTATCCGGAGAAGAAATCTTGGAGGCCCTTGCCGGCGAAAACCCGGTCCGAGAGCTCCGCCAGGACGGCGTTCACCGTCAGCAGGGCCACGCTGGATCCGGCGATCATCCACAGTACGACCCCGGTGGTCTCCACCACCTTCCCGAAGGGCGGCCACTCGATCTCCCTTATCTCCTCCGCCACCCCCTCCAGCAGGCCCGGCGCCGCTTTCTCCGCCTCCTTCCTCGCCGCCATCGCCACCTTCAGCTCCACCGCCACTCTCGAGCTCGAGCTCTCGTCGTCATCCTCTTCCTCGTTTTTCAATTACTCTGTATCTGCTTCTTCTTGTTGTTGTTGTTTTTTCTCTTCTAGGATTTCTGAGGCGCCGCCGCTGTCTTGGACGGCGGAGGAGAGGAAGGAGAAGCGGCGGCGGGAGAGGGAGAGGGAGAGGGGAGGTGACGGGATCCGAGTTGAGCGGTGATGGGACCGCAGTGACGGCGGCGGTGGGGATTTAGGGAGGAGGCGGGAGAAAGGGGCGACGATGGCCATACGGTTTCGTGGTGGGTGTGGACGGGTCCCGCTTCTTTTTTATTCGTGGAGGAGGTAGGGATTTTAGGGATTTGGTATGCTTACTGGAGGTGATTGTTAGTGTTAACCTAATATCTTCTTCTGTATAATATAATGCAAATACCTGAGTTAAATATCTTCTCCTTTCTCCAAAATTTTTCTCCAAAATTCGAAAAAACAAAAAGGAAAATTCCCTTCTTTTAGGGCCACCAACTCATCATTCACTTCTTCTAGGGCCTCCAACTCATCAAGAAAGAATACAAAATAATCGATGCCTTACAATGTAAATTTGCACATTTACACATGAACTCTCATTATTTACAAATTTACATACATAGTCATTCTCACAAATATGAAATATTACATTTGACACGTGCAACACACGTGCACAAGTTCTAGCTTGTAGCCACAGTTTCAATATCCTACCATGAACCGGCTTCTTCAATATCTCGACCATCGGCATCAAATACTGATCTTTTGGGCTTGCATCATTCAGATTCATGAAATCAATGCACATTCTTACAACATGCACCATTTTGGCCACCCATTCAGCGCACCGTGCATGTCTAATAAAGCCGGCCCCTTTGCTTCTTGACTTTGTTCACAATTTCTGAATTCATTTTCCTGGGAAGTTGTTTATAAGCTTTAAAGCCGTACTTTATACGTTCTACCAATTTTCGGATTAGCCCTGTTAGCTCAGAATGACTTCAAGCGAAACAATCCGTATAAGCAAAAGAACAATTGTATTAAATTTAAATGAAAGTTTTTACAAAGATTCTTGCTTATATACAAAGGTACATTCATCATTACAGCGTTAATTTCTTCAATCACATCTTGAGTTGCGGCCTTCAAATCACTTGCATTCCCGGCCAAGATTTCCTTTATCTCTGAAACCGATAACTCTTATGTATGCCCGATTGTTTCTTCTAATCCGTGTTTAGGGCAGAGTCACTCCCGATTCCGAGATGACTTGCTAGAACCGTGAGTTGGGCCTTTCAAGTGGCCTCTACTGCAAGATGGTTGTGCTCCATGGGACAACCCCGCTTTTGGGCGAGCTTGGAGCTTCACGCGGCAGTAAGTGACGATTGAGGAATCGTACTCCCTCTCTATCGAGATTTCTTCTGGTCATAGTAGCTACTAACTGGTCATCAGGGCCTTCTGCGAAGCGTGGCGGTCCCATCTTGCTATGGTACAATTGTTGGAAAAGGGCTTTAATCAACTCTGATCAAACCGAATGTAACGTCTACGGTTTTCTTGTACATAAATAAAAGCCTTTATATATATTACTTGTGTCAAAATAATTTCTTAAGGCTTCATTTAGTAGAAAAAGCTTTAAAATAGTTGTTTTATATTTAAAACTAATTAATATAATTTGTTAATAATTTTTAAGCAATTTATTTGTATTTTTAGAGAAGAAAAAGGTTTTATGAGAGGTTTTCAATAATGAAAAAGAAAAAATGCTTTAGATCTTATAATTAAGCAAGCATGATTTTATATGCAACTCATTAGCACGATGGGAGACTAGGAACTGACCGTAACACAACATTTACTGATGTATAAATATATAATTTTTTTTGTCATGTTAAATAACTAAACAAATTTGAAAACATTACTAAAATGCTTACATGCTTACTAATATAAATAACTACTTACTACCATAGCCATTAATGTAACTACAATTAACTTAAACTTAAAAGAAAACATCACAAATCACACTGTGATAAAATTTACTTCATGGGACTAATTGGAGAAAAACAAGTATCGGTATCAACGATGACATAGCAAGAGGAGGGAGATTCAACAAAAGAAAGAGAGACGGAGGAAGAAGGAATTTACTCGCGATTACAGACTAGGACGTAAAGTAAGATGGAATTTTATTGAGGCATTTCATCAAACATCCACGTGCGCAAATTTGAAACGTCGACCTGAGATCTAGAGACATGGAACTGATCGTTATACTAACACGGACTCGGGCCTAGCCTTGAAGCCTCGGTTCTCGGCTCGGTGGAGTTCAGCTAGGGGTTGCAAGGGGTTCGGCGAAGGTGGGTGATCTCGGCTGGAAAATTTGAGCACAATCTTCCAATGCACGCAACTGCGGCTACAAAGGTTATCGTAATAGACCAAAAACAAAGTATCCAAGATCAAGTTGTCCTCGATGACAGATTCCTCCACCCATAGGATAGTAAAATCAACTTCCTAGAAAGCATACATATAAATGAACATGAAGCAAACAAAAGATATGGAAACAACAAAGGCTAAAAAAATAGTAGAAGGAACGATTATGCACTAGGATTTGAACAGATGCCATTCAAGGTCTCAGGTTTCAGTTTTAACTACAAAAGTTAAATTATGAAAACACAAAAACATAACCCAAAAGGAAGTGTAAACAATAATTGACAAACCAAACTGAGAATGAAAAGGTAACCTTGGTTCTATAAACAAGAAGGTGAGGGGTGTTTGGTTTGGGTCTTGGTTCAGTTTGTAGGGAAGATGAAGAAAAGGATGGTGAAGGGAAAAGAGATGAAGTCAAAGAAGGAGGAGGAGAAGGTTGTTGCATTATATAGGAGAAAGAAGAAGTGAACGAGTGAGAGAGTGGGGTTTGGTTTTAATGGAAGAGGTGCAGGAGATGAGGAGGCTACGGTTTGAATGGGGGAGGCAAACAGTGAGGGGATCGGTCACAGCAAAAGAAAAGGGAAAGAGAAGAGAGGGGAGTGGGTTTTGGTTTTAAGTTATAACAAATGGGTTAAAGGGTTTATGGGTTAAATTCTTGGGAAAAATAGAAAATGGAATTTGGGTTATTGGGCTTAGAAATATAGGAAAAGAAATTTAGAGATATGGATGAGAGAATACATAGAAAATATATTTAATAGAAAACCAAAAATATACGGAAAATACGAAATGAAATAAATACAGTATTAAAGAAAGATAATATGAAGGTATATGGATTTTGGGGTCATTACAAAATAAATATGCAACCACGCCCAAGACAAGCTCTCTAACTGTCGCTATTGATCCAAGCAACCAAGCTGTAAGAAACTATGGCACAACAGAGATGAGTTGCCAACTCGTGAGTAGAATTCGGATAACAAGATAGAAATCACTTGCATAAGCGATGAAACAACTAAACCATGGGTAAACATGTATATTGCGGAAGGTAAATAAGCATGCATCAAAACTAGAATTCAAGCCATGAATAACAATAATAATAACCCATCATGTACATCTCGTATACCGCTATCCTAGCATGTGTAGTATACTAATATATGTAGTTATCATGGCATCATAAAATAAATCTATATCTCGTCCGATACGCATATAGCAAGACCACTAAAGTATATGAAGGCATGCGAGTCACGGATGTAGTATGCATATCTTAAACTTAAATTTAAGCGCCATAAAACGATAACAATAATCATTCGTGAACATCTCGAATATATATATATATATATATATATATATATATATATATATATATATATATATATATATAACGGTGTACAATCTCTATCATTTCGTTTCAATCTCATCAACTAATACCGACCCGGGTTATATATATATAACGGTATACAAACGCTATCATTTCTTTTCAATCTCATCATATAACCCCGGTCGGTATCCTCAGGATATCCGCCGTGTTCCACTATATATCCGTAACCGGTTCCTTCCCCTCCTCGGTATCGGATAAATCCATAACCGTTTCTTTCCCCTTCGGTATCGGATGCCACCAAACCAGTCCACCATGTATCCGTAACCGGCACCTCTCTCAGTACCGGATATATCTGTAACCGGCTCCTCTCCTTCGGTACCATATAACATAAACGTAGTACAAACAAATAACATAATCATCGCGCGAACGAATAAAATAAACGCAGCACAAAAATTAACACAATCATAGCGCGAACGGATAAGATAAGCGCAGCACAAACAAATAACACAATCATAACGTGAACGGATAACATAAACGCGGCACAAACAAATAACATAACCATAGTGCGAACGGATAACGTAAATGCAGCACAACAAATAACACAATCATAGCGCGAACGGATAGCGAGTAAAGTAAGCGTAGCGTGAACGAGTATTGTAAATGGATAAATACTTCCGAATAATCCAATTATATTTTAAAATAGAACGAAACGTTGTTTGGAAATAATGAGGCTGCGATATTTTAAAAATAGATATATCTTTGAAATCCAAGCATCACGTTCTTTGTATTATTGCTTAAAATATGAAACGAATGGTACTTAGAAATAAGTATTGTTCTCCTCCGAACGGCGGCCAGGACATGGGCGTCTTGCCTGAGGTTCGGGGCAAATACTATTTGGTTTTATCCGTCCACCTTTCTGAAGATGCCAAGTTGATTTATGGCACCGTGTATCGGAGGTTTAGACGGATGCGGCCGATGTAGCAGACTTCGTCAGATTCCCCCTCGCTTGAGGGGTTTTTGATTGTGGGGACGCTCTTCCCTGCAGGCGCAAGCCCCTGCAGTTAATTACGCTACCGCATCGCGGTAACAACTTTCTCCTTCTCCAGAAATTTCACTTCATATCGTGTGTGTTTGTTTTGTTTGTGGTTGCCCGTGGATTGTATACGGAGACTAATTTATGTCGTCGCCCGTAGGACGTGGATTAGTCCAAATCCGTATTTACTTAGATTTGGGTTTGGTGTTTTAGTTTAAGGATATGTTAGCCATATTGAGGCTAAGATCAACTTAAACGTTCGTCAAGGATACGTTAGTCTGAATTGAGACTAAGATCGACTTAACGGAAAGAGCATTTAGGGGGGCTCTATTGTTCCAGTTTAGGGACGTAGTGGTCCATTTAATAATATATGGCCGTCGGGACCCGTCACCTCTCTGACGACGTTGAAGGATTACAACGACAGGTGTCAGAGGAGTTCGGAGATGTACCCTTGAATCAAAGTTGATTGGAGGTCTCATAGTCCAATTTGGGACTAAAGTCTGTTTGAATGTTTAAGAATACGTTAGCCATATTTGAGGCTAAGATCAACTTAAACGGGATCGTTTAGATCCGACAAAAGTGCGTTTGGAGGCTCTATTATTCCAGTTTAGGGACGTAGTGGTCCATAGGTAGTTTAAGGACATTGCGGTCCATTGCCAGTTTAGAGACATGGTGGTCCATTGTTCCCATTCTGAGGACGGATATTAGTTTAAGAACGCATAAGTCCATGGGTTTAAGGACCCCATAGTCCATATGGATATGTTTAAGGGCGCATTAGTCCATTAGTTTAAGGACGCATAAGTCCATGGGTTTAAGGACCCCACAGTCCATATGGGTGTGTTTAAGGATGCATTAGTCCACGGGTTTAAGGACCCCGCAGTCTATATCGATGTGTGGTTGTCGGGACCCGTCACCTCTCTGACGTCGTTGAAGGATTACAACGATAGGTGTCAGAGGAGTTCGGAGATGTACCTTTAAACCGGATGTAAATTGATTTAAGAGAGCAGTCTTGCTCAGTCAATTTAGTTTGAGGACTTACGGCTATGATTGGGCTAAGTCCAGTTGAGAATATTCAACGCTTTTATCTTTGGCCTATTAGGCCTGTGCTAGGGCTTTGCCCCTGTTTAATAATGCAATGCATTTTCTTTTGGTCTGCTAGGCCTTTTTTGATTTGGGCTCTGTCCCTTTATTTATGATGCAGAGCATCTGTTTGGGCTCTGCCCTTTATTTATGATGCAGAGCATTTTATTAGGCCTGTTAGCTCATTTTTAATTGGGCTTGGCCCTTCTGTAAATAATGCAGTGCATTAATCAAACTGACAATGGCCATGTGGCCTGTCAGGCGCTTTGCGCTAATTATTGAGCGCAAGCGCATGTGGAGGTGACACGTGTGCGCTGCGCCAGTGCGCTGCGCTGCTGACACGTGGCGCACTCTGGTGAGTTGCGCCAACGTTAAAGAGCAATGCTCTATTTTTTAAGAGCGCATAGCGCAAGTGGTTTTTATGGCTGACACGTGGCGCTCTCTGGTGGCTTACGCCAACCCAGGAGCGCAACAGTGCAAATTTTACAAGTGCAAGGCACCGTTTCAATAACTTGATCCAATTTTGGATTCAAGAAAAGAATCTTTAAAATTCCAGAACCAATGGTTCATAAAAAAGTGCAAGGCACTGTTATTATTTTTTTTTTTGAAGATCATTAATCTTGTTCTTAGATCAATGATCTATTCAGAAGAAATTCTTCTCTTTTATAAAGGTTTTTACCTTTTTCTTTTTTTTCTTGAGTTCTTCTCAAAATTCTTCAGAGTTCTCTCTATTCTCTGTGTTGTTGTTTTTTGATTTTGATCTTGATGTGTTTTGAATTGGGGTCTAGGGGTCTTTATATAGTGCCCATTAATTTGTTAAATTTGTTAAAGAGATCATTCTCTGAGTGATTTGGGGAATTTTCCCACCGTTGGATCTTTGATCCAAGGGCTTCTGTTTTACAGAAGACAATCTTCTTGTTTTAAGAAGAACAGAAAGATCTTACTGGAATTTTAATTCTGTTTGGCGCAGACGCACCAGCGCTTGACACGTGTCGCGCAGCGTACAGCGCGGCGCAACTGCGCTGACACGAGTCACGCAGCGCACAGCGCGGCGCAACTGCGCTGACACGTGTCGCGCAGCGCAGCGCTTGCGCAACTGAAGCGTTACTTCCTTTAATTTTGTTTTAAATAGAGCCTTGCTCTGATTGGGCGCGCTGCTTTGGGCGCTGCGCTGACATATCAGCTTTTGACACGTGGCGCGTTGCGCGCAGCGCAAGAGATTTGAAGCGTTGCTTCAATTTTTGAATTTTTGAAATTCAAACAGAGTTTTGCTCTGATTGGGGGAAACAAATGCCCCCCCACCGTTGCGCTCACGTGGCGCACATGTGAGTGCAACGGTGGCAAGATCTTGGCCGTTAGATCAACAGGTGAGTTGAAGGGGCGCAGGCGTCTATAAATAGGACTCTTGGTCCTTAGTAAATGTTTTACCATTTTTCAAGAACTTGAATTTTTAGAGCCTTGCTCTTGTTTAAGAATTTTAGAACCTTGCTCTCGTTTCTTTCCAAGAACTCCAGAGTTCAGATTTTTAGAACAATTTAGGTAAAATTTAAATTAAATTAAATTAAATTAACAGAGCCTTGCTCTTATAGATTTTTGATCTAAAGAAAACCCCTTTGTGGTTTCATCAACAGAGCCTTGCTCTCAAAAATCTATAGATCTATAGAGATCTTGTTTCATGGGTTTAACCCATGAACAGAGCTTTGCTCATGGATCAAATGTAAATCTTTTTGATCTGGAAATGAAGAACTCCTAAGAGTTTTCATGGATCTTTAAGATCCCAAAATTTTTAATTCTTTTAAGAGTTAAATTTTTCTTTTGATGGATCTTTCCATCATTATTACAGAGCTAGGCTCTTTTTAGGAAATTTTTATTCCCTTGAGATCAGAGTTTGACAGATGTCACTCTGTGATAGAGCTTTGCTCTGAAAGAGAAGAATTTTTCTCCTTGTCTCTAGGGATTTCCTATTAATGAGAATATTCTCTTGGGGATCTCTTCATTAATTGACAGTCTCATCCAATGATGGGGCTATCTTATTAACTGATGCACCGTCATCCAGATTTTGTGGGTCCCCATTTGGTCCCCTGCCTACTGCCTTGCAGTGTGGTGTAAATTTTTAAAATGCCAAGCGTTGGAATTATAACACCGACGGCTAATTTTTTGTCCCTCCGCAGGAAACATGTCTTTCGATACCTCATTCCCATTTGTTCGTTCGGAGGGAGGATTCCCCGGAGCACCCGTAGACAGGGAGGTCCTAGCTATGATCAGGGACTACGATCCGGAATATAAGAATCTTCATCTTTGGGGGTCGTGGTACAACCAAATAATCATGGGTCGACAGAGCTTTTCATGCGCAGTACCATCAGAGCCTATTACGGCGATCCACTATGCCAGCCCACCCCCGGTGCAGTATGCCGTGGAGATGGTCGATTGGACTTCAAAGGGCCTTCTTCATCCTGCTACAGATGCAATTCCGGTTCAGCCTCCTATGGTTTTGGATATTCTGGGACGCCGTATTTGTCAAGGTGAGGCACGATCTTGGGGGCAATCATATAACATAGGTCTGATCCCCCGCCATCCGATTGGTTATCTGCCATGGACTCGCTACATTTTGTCAGCGAAGAAGTCGCAGTTGATGAGGCTCGGGTTGTACACTGCTGTTTACGTTTCCTTCTTCCAATATCCCACGCTTCCCACCTGGTGGCTTAAGGCCTTTTTGGAGCAGTGGAACATCCCTACTCACACTTTCCTCGCAATGGACCGGGAAGTGTCGATTTCTTTGGAGGAATTCACATAGGTCTCCGGCTTACCGGTTATAGGGGAGCACTATGAGGAGCTGCTTCCTACAGACGGATATGTCTTCGGTGCTAAGCCGGCAATAAGGGGCCTCACTCCGGAGAATGCTGTTCAACATCAGTTTCCAAGTCTGATCAAAGTGTTGAACATCTACGAGGCCCTTTTTATCGAGCGTGGGAGCCGCGGGGTCAGTTTCGAGGATTTCATCGCCCGATTCCTTCACCCAAACGTTCTCTCGGCAGAAGCTGCCAAATTCGCCACTCTTGATGACCCTTTCGGTTTGGGTTTGGACAACCTGCCAGCGAAGGAGGTAGATCAAATGGGCTTTTTCCTTCCTAACTCTCCGGTTGTCTCTTTTGCGGAGGTTGCAGCCCCTGGGATGGACGAGGAAGCGTTCTTCTTAGGATTTCTTGGGCTATGGCTGAGTTGGTTTGCGCTCCCGATGCATTCTCGCCATATGAGGCCCTCTGTTTTTTACCCAGCTCACCGGATGACCATTGGGGTAAAAGTGGCCGTCGGGATCGCCGGTTTGGCACACCTATATCACGGCCTTAGTCAAGCGGCGGATGCTAATGAGCCTGGAGTACTGCACGTGATCTTCCCGATGCATTACTTCATATCATGGCTTGAGCTGCATACCCTGGGCGTTTTTGGTATGCACAAAAGGCTCTCGTTCTATGACAGGTGCAGTTTCCCTCGAATCATGCAACTGATCGGCGCCTCCATTGTGACCCCGTCGCCACGGAATGCAAGAGGTTTGCTCCTTCGCCCCTACACAATTGGAGACGGGATGTCTTTCATTGACAAAGTGCTGACCATTGGAAAGGCATCTACCACCACAGTGCGGCCATTGCAAGACACTTTCAAAGATGGGGCCTCAGTTCTGACGGCCCGGGAGACCCTCCATCTATATTCTAGCGTTTAGGCAAAACGGTGCGGCGCTTTTCATGAGATATAACCCGCATCGTTTCGCCCAGCAACTGAGCTATAATCAAGGGGTGCCATTGGAGGCTTTCCTACTGGAACCTACTGCTACTGAAAAAGGGATGGAGAGCGCGCTGCATCACTTCATGCGTCTGAATACGGGCTCTCATTTTTTCATCAGCGAGCCGGCTTGGGCCCCACGAATCCTCAATACATATACAGCGTGGTACAATCATTCGACGGGCGCCGTTATAAAGGAAGAAAAGCGATTGTTGGTTGATCGTAAGGGTGTGCCTCCCGGCAGCGACCGCAAAGCTCCTCTGGTGCCAAGGACCCCCGTAGTTCCTCCGCTGAAAGATGCTAGAGCCGAACCGCCGCGTGTGCTGAGTTTTCCACGCGGATTGCCACTTCCTGATACTGCGGATGCGCCACCAGCGCCCCGTGCTCCAGTGGAGACGGTAATTGTGGCTTCGCCGGAGTCTGGCGTGGGCGCGAACATCGGGACCCGTCGCCCCAAGGTGCCTGCAAAGCGCAAGTCGATCCCGGGTGCACCCAGGGCTGGTGGGCAGAAGAGGAAGAAGAAGTCGCTCTTCTCGGTTGACGTTGCGTTCGGTCAAGAACCTTATGCTCCCTATAGCGAGGGCTTGGGCGAGTATGGGACCAATAAAGGATTGGTTATGCCGCCAGATGACACTGATCTGGCGGCTGCCATCGCGGCTTCAGAGCGATTGGCGAGGCGCGATGCATGGCTAGCTAAGCTTGCACAATCGGGTAACTACTAGTCGCATTTTTTTATTGCATCATATCTTTATTATTGTTTTTGACTAATGCTTTTCCTCTCTTTAAAACAGGCATCACTACTGAAGAGGCTATTGCTGCTTCCCTCAAAACCTTTCAAGAGGAGGAACGACTCAGAGCATCGTTAGGGCTCGGTACATTTCGATTCATTAAGTCTTTATTCTCCTTTGTTATGGTCAATCTAACCTTTCCTTCGTTTTATTGCAGAGACCGCGGGACCTATTTTGCAAGCCGATGCGGGGACTCTCCCCGGGCCCGCTACTGAAGTCCCAGTCTTTTCGGAGCTGCCGCGAGAGCCTCAACTCGACAAGTCGACGAGGGATGCCTTGAAGGATTTGGAGGCATCCCTGTTCACGGACGAGGACGTCTCAATGAAGGAGGCTTTGAAGAGGTCTGTCTCAACGGCTCGGGAGGAGAGAAAGTGGCTAAGGCACGAAGCGAAGGCACGCAGGGCTGCTTTGGCCATGGGAGCTGGCCCAAGCACCGTCCCTCATGCTGATACTCCCTCAGAAGAGCCCCCGGTCGCCTTGTCCACAACTCGCAGACAGGTGGCGCATGCAGCTCGTGGGGCTAATGATAAGTCCACCTCAGGTAATGTAACTTTCAAGATTTGTTTGTAAGAATTGTAAACTTGTCGGTTCTTATATATCTTGTCCTGCAGGGCCAAGTCCAACCGAAGGGGAGACGGAGACTGTCGAACCTAAGGGGACAGAGGAAGAGGCACCGGCCGAACCCGAGCCGACGGTGGGCAACGTCGCCGGGGTTGCTGAACCTGAGCTGGGGGCTGAGGGAGCTGCACCAGAGATGGTCGTTGATGCCGAGCCTGAGGTGGCGGCAAATGAGACGACCGCTGTAACTGAGCCTGGGGCAGCGGCGGGCGGAGCGTCTGAGACTGGTGTCCCCATGGTAATGGCGGACGAGACAATGGCGACCGCCGAGCTCGGAGAAGTAGCGGGTGAGATGGGCACGACTCTTGGGGAAAAGCCAGCTGCTCTTTCTCAAGAGTCTGGCAGTGCTCCGATTATTGCTCTCCCCGTCTACGGTCCTCCGCCGTCTCCTGGTCGGGCGAGTACGACGACAGCCCCTGTCGAGTCCGGTGATGAGGCTACGGGAGGTGGACTCGTATTGATGGAGGAGGGAGACGCCTCCGTTTCGGCTGGCGGCTCATCAGGTAAATTTTGAGTTACTGTCCCTTTTTATATCTTGCAATCCTTTATGACAAGTTTATCCTTGTTTTTAACGCAGGTGCGGCCAGTGCCGATGCTCCATTGCTCGAGGGAGCGCCGTCAACTACTGCCTTGGCGGTGGTCACCTCTCAGCCTTCCCTTGTACCATCGCAAATGTTGGAAAGTATGGATTTGCAACCTATTAGTTTTATCTTTCAGCCGCATAATTTATGTACTAAAGTCGTACTATTGTGTCTTTTCAGGAGTGCTTTTTGATCATCTTTATCAGGTGTTGCACCCACACTTCTCCTTCCCATCTGAACTCGCTTCTTCCTCCAGTGGCGCTGGTGAGTATAGTTTCCAACTGATGTCTTTCTTTTTTCAGTAATGGAATCATTTCTAACTTTCCCTCGTCCTGATTGCAGTGCTACAAATCGAAGGAGGGGATGAAAGATCGGTCGCGCCACCGGCCCTTCCGGCCTTGCCACCTGCTGCAGCTGGTATAGTAAACTATCGCATCGATGACTTTTTTCGTATTTCTTGAACCGTCATCTAATTGTGTTTTGCTTTTTTCAGCTGTCGTTCCGATCCCGGCGTCCTTTGAGTCTCGCGTTACAATGCCAGCAGGCCCCTTCCTGAGACGTCCGTCTTCAAAGGGTGCCGTAATGAGCTTGGGCATGCTGAGCGGATACGTCGAGGAGCTTGACACAGACGCTCTCCCTTCTGCCGCGGATTTTGCTGCGGAGGTTAACCCGATGTTGGCGGCGCTTGTGAATTTTCACGATGGAGGTGTCGTCGAGCTTTGGGTTAATCACTGCAGGGAAATCGAGGTCCGCCTGCATCAATCGGAGTCTATGCGCCCTACTCCCGAGACCTTAGCCGCAAGCAATCAAAGAGCAGCGTGGATCGAGTAAAGCGCTTCTTACTTCCGTCACTTGGAACAAGAAGTGGCTTTAAGGCTGAGGGAATGCCAAGAGACCTCAAACGAGATGGCTCGTCTGCGCGCTGAGGTTGAGGCGAACGATGCCCAGGTGAAGGCTATCTTCGAGGGCCTCCTGGAACGCATCTCAAATGGGCTAAACCTAAAGCGAAAGCTCGATGCCGCCGAGCGTGATACCCAAGGTCGCGAAGCAGCTCAGCAGGCCGTTGGGGAGCAGCTTGCATCCTTCTTGCAGCAGCGGGCTCAAGTGGAAGCGGAACTGGCGGTGGTGGCCGATCAAGAGAAGGCATGGAAGGAAGTGCGCGAACAACTGATAGCGCTATTTAAGACGCTTCCTTCCCAGTAGCTGCCCTTGTATCAATATACTTGTAAAAATTTTCTTTTTCGAATAAGATGTATCCATTCTTTATTCTTTTTGTACGATTCACCTTGTATTTGATTGAATTAATAAATAAAGATACACATTTTTTCTTTGCAATGCCTTGTACTATTTCTTTGCTCTCTCCCTTTCTCTTATTATCAGTATGCTGTCTTGATAAACATGGTTGACAGATAATAGAGTAAGCATCTTGGTTTCTTCAAGAAATAGCGATGGCTTGGGCCGCAGGTTCAGATCTGCTGCCTAAGACTTTTCAACTCTATGAGCCGTGAGGGTTTCATAGAGACTTTTCTCCCTACGGATCGAGAGGATTTCGTAAGTGGATTTTCTCCTTAGAAATCGTGAGGATTCCTAAGTGCGTTTTCTCTTATAAGTCGTAAGGATCTTATAAGAGAATTTTCCCTCTTACGAGTCGAAAGGACTCGTAAGCGGTTGTTTCCCTCTTTGTCGAGATTCGACTTTGAAGAGTGAGACCCGTGAATAGTATACAAGAGACCGTTTTAGGCCGACTTGCAGGGTCCCAATGCTTAGGAAACAAGTTTTTTAATCCCTGTTGCCTAAGGCTTTATCTTGCAAGTTAATACGAATCGGGAAGTCCTCGCGAAGACACTAATTTCCTCACGAGTCGAGACGAATCATACAGCTCTCGTCAAGGACACTGATTTCCCTGAGTTGAAGTATTTTGCCAAGGACACTGGTTTCCTCGGGGTTGAAACGAATCGGAGTATTCCTGCGGAGACACTGGTTTCTTTGCGGGCCAACGCGAATCAGAAAGCTCTCATCAAGGATGCTAGTTTCCCTGAATTGAGGTATTTGCCAAGGACACTAGTTTCCCGGGGTTGAAACGAATCGATGTATTCCTGCAAAGACGCTAGTTTCTCTGCGGGTCGACGCGAATCAAGAAGTTCTCGTCAAGGACACTGGTTTCCCTGAGTCGAAAGATTTTGCCAAAGACACTAGTTTATTCGGGGTTGAAACGAATCGAAGTATTCCTGCGGAGACACTGGTTTCTCTGCGGTCCGACGTGAATCAGGAGGCTCTCATCAAGGACGCTAGTTTCCCTGAATTGAGGTTTTTTCCAAGGACACTGGTTTCCCTGGGGTTGAAACAAATCGATGTATTCCTGCAAAGACGCTAGTTTCTCTGCGGGTCGACGCGAATCAGGATGCTCTCATCAAGGATGCTAGTTTCCCTGAATTGAGGTATTTGCCAAGAACACTGGTTTTCCTGGGGTTGAAACGAATCGATGTATTCCTGCAAAGACGCTAGTTTCTCTGCGGGCTGACACGAATCAAGATGTTCTCGTCAAGGACACTGGTTTCCCTGAGTCGAAGGATTTTGCCGAAGACACTGGTTTCTTCGGGGTTGAACTGATCTGTGGTGGTCTTTCAGGTTTTATATAAGTTACCATCAAAACCGTGAAGCTAGGAATTTGATCTTCACTTCGTTTGCTGGCACTGCGTCTGCTGTATCGAGACGAATGTCACAGTTGTCTCTAGGTTGTTGGTGAACTGTCGAGATTTGGCTTCGCTTTCTGGCGGAGCCTGTTGGGAAGGTATGGTTCCCTCTTTGTTTGCGCCCTTGGATTGTATACAGGGTTCGATGTGATCTCACCTGTAGGGCGAAAGTTTCATCATATATTCTTTTTATTATTGTTTTATTTCCGCGATGCTCTATCATTTCAGCTTTTACATCGCGAAGGTCCCGATTGCCCAATCATTTCGGCTACTTTTCGCGGTGCCCAATCATTTCGGCTGTTTATTCTATTTTTACTCGCTGCTTTTTATTGCGAGTTGCCCAATCATTTCGGCTATTTTGTGTGCATACGTTTTTACTTGCTGCTTTTTATTGCAAGGTGCCCCATCATTTCGGCTATTTCGTATGCATGTGCGGCCTACTGGCTTTTCGCCGTAAACCTGAAATTAGATGCCGATTTCGGCATCAGCACAGCTACAACTGGGATATTGTCAGGAGCGAATCATCATTTGCCTCTGTCGATGTCGAACAAAGGTGGCTTAGTGAACAGGGTGAAGGTCCTGTCGACTAAGGCTTTTGACTTCATGAGCCGTAAGGGTCTCACAAAGGTATTTCTCCCTACAAGTCATGAGGATCTTGTAGGTGTATTTTCTCCTTAGGAATCGTGAGGATTCCTAAGTGTATGTTCCTCTGTAAGTCGTAAGGATCCTACAAGAGGGTTTTCTCCTTGTAAGTCGAGAGGACTTACAAGGGTTGTTCATTATGCGAACATATCCCCAGTCACGGATGGGACTTGGTTAGGGAAATGTTTATTCGCGCCCGTGGATTGTATACAAGGGTCAGTATTGGACCACTTGTAGGGCAATATCCAAGGTTGTGGGGGGTTTGCTTAAGCACAGGTTTGGGTCTATGTAATTTAAGACTTTCAAATCTTATGAGCCGTGAGGGTCCCATAAGAGAGTTCTCCTTACGAGTCGTGAGGATCTCGCAAGTGTATTTTCTCCTTAAGAATCGTAAGGATCCCTAAGTGTGTTGCTCCCTTATGAGTCGTAAGGATCTCACGCGGGTGGTTTCTCCTTACAAGATCGAGAGGACCCTGCAAGTGTATTTTAACGAGGTTGCGCCCTTTCAGGTTTTCACAAACACTCGCCGGTAGTCCTGCTGTTTTTACTCACGGAGCCCTTTTGGGTTTTCATCCGTACCCATTTTTCTTATGGACGTACCGTTTTTTTTTATTCTTTTTATTTTCTCTTTTTTTTATTCTTTTTTTTTACGAGGTCACGCCCTTTCGGGTTTTCACGAACACTCGCCGGCAGCCCTGCTGTTTTTACTCACGGAGCCCTTTCGGATTTTCATCCGTGCCCATTTTGCTTATGGACATACCGTTTATTTTTTTTTCTTTTCTTTTTTTATATCGGCTTTAAGGACGTTTCGGTCCGGCATTAGTTTAAGGACGTTTCGGTCCGTTCAGGAGAAGGCTGTCTACTACTTATAGAGTTTGAGCTTAGGAAGATAGCGAGCGGACATAGTCGTCGTCATCTATCATTGACCTGGGCTGTGGCTCATTAAGCGTAGTATTTCTTTAGGAAGCGGCCATTTATTGGCCTGAAAGGCCTTTCACCGTGCATATCCATGAGTAGATAGGCTCCACCGTGGTAGACCTTGTCTATGATGTACGGGCCTTCATAGTTCGGCTCGAATTTTCCCCGCTTGGCGCGATTAGGGATCATAGGTCTTTTGACCACTAGCACGAGTTCGCCTTGGCGGAATGTTCTCGGTTGGGTCAATCTTTCATATGAGCGCGTCATTTTTGCTTTATAAGCTTCCAGATTTTGTTGCGCTATGAGCCGGGTTTCATCAAGGGCATCAAGCTCTTCAAGCCGAAAGTGAGCATTTTCTTCGTCCGTCAGCTCGTAGTGGACTGCCACTCGTAGAGAAGGTAGCTCTATCTCGAGTGGGAGTACTGCTTCTGTACCGAATACCAACGCATACGGCGTTGTGTTCGTGGCCGTTTTGAACGTAGTTCGATACGCCCATAGAGCTTCTTGCAGTCTTTCGTGCCAGTCCTTCTTATTTCGGGACACCATCTTCTTCATGATCTTTGTCAAGGTCTTGTTGAAGGCCTCAGCTAGACCATTAGCTCGCGAATTATAAACTGTGGAATATCTCCAGTCTATATTATGTTGTTGCGCGAAGCGACTGACCTTATGGCTTCTGTAGGCTGGCCCGTTATCGGAAATGATCCGTCGCGGGGTTCCAAACCGATATATGACATGCGTCTTGAAGAAATGGAGGATATTCTCCGTCTTCACTTCCCTCAACGGTACTGCTTCTGCCCATTTAGAGAAGTAGTCAGTCGTCGTCAAGATGAAACGATGTCCTCTAGACGATGCTGGTTCGATGGGGTCGACTATGTCAGTTTCCCACATTTCGAACGGCCAGCTAGCCACCGTTGGATGTAGTGGATTTGGATGCTGATGGATGAAGTCCCCATGGATCTGGCACGAGTGGCATTGCTTCGCATATTCGATGCAGTCCTGAATCATCGTAGGCCAGTAGTAACCCATCCGTTTTATCTTTAACTTCATCTTCGGGCCTGCTTGGTGAGAACCGCAGAGTCCGTCATGAACTTCCTGAACGACTCTTTTCGTTTCGTCAGGTCCTAGGCATCTCAATCACAGAGAATCAAACGACCTCTTGTACAGAGTATCATTGACGAAGGCGAAAGACATAACTCGTTTCATAAGCTGATGTCTTGAGGACGCATCTTCAGGCGTTCGACGGGATTTGAAGTAGTCTATGAAGACTTCTCTCCAATCCTCAGCCTTTTCCCGGTCTTTTATTTGCAGCGTCGTCTGCTCAGTCGCTCCCTTTCCTTCGGATGATTCCGAAGATATTTCTGCTGGGGCAAGCACCCGACGGCTTTGTACCACAATTCTGACGTCATCGAGATTCTCGTCAGCCAGTTCTTTTGCGAGCTTGGCTAATGCGTCCGCTTTGCTGTTTTCCGCGCGCGATATGTTTTCCAAGGTGTAGGAGGGAATTTGGGTCAACAGTTGTTGCACCTTTTCACCGTACTTCACCAGCTCTGGTTTGCACGTTTGGTAATCACCATTTACTTGACTGACGACCAGTTGGGAGTCTCCATATATGAGGAGGTTTTTAATTCCCATGTCGATGGCGATCTCGAGGCCTGCTATCAAAGCTTCATATTCGGCTTCATTGTTCGTCCTCGGTTCTGTTAAGGAGAAAGTAAAGCGCATTATCCCTCCTTGTGGGGTCACGAAGATAAGGCCTACCCCTGATTTGATTATAGGGGTACTTTGTTTGTGCTTCTTCATGGAAGATGCTCCATCAAAATAAAGCTCCCATCGGGTATCGTTCCCATCGATCGCGTCAAACGCATGTTCGTCTGGCAGTTCGCAATTCAGAGAGGAATCGGTAGGTATCGGATGCTCAGCGAGGAAGTCGGAGATGGCCTGGCCTTTTACTGCCTTGAGAGGTTGATAGGTTATCGAGAACTCCATCAAGAGCAGGGCCCATTTAGCTAGTCTCCCTGTCAATATGGCCTTCGACATTAAATATTTAAGGGGGTCCACCTTCGAAATGAGACGGACTTCATGCGCCAACGCATAGTGCCTGAGCTTTGTTATCGCAAAGATCAACGCCAGGCAGTGTTTTTCAATGGGGGAGTAGTTGCTTTCTGCCCCCAGCAGGACTCGACTTAAATAGTAGAGTGCTCTTTCTTTCCCTTGGTCGTTCTCTTGCGCCCATAATGCGCCTAAAGAACCTTCGAGGGCGGTCGTATAGAGAATGAGGGGCTTTCCCTTGACCGGAGCAGCCAGCACTGGCGGGTTTTGCAAGTACTGCTTGATTTCATTCAGCGCGCTTTGGCATTTTTGATCCCAGACGAACGAGGTCCCCTTCTTCATCAATTGGCTATAAGGACGACACTTGCCTGAAAGATTGGCTATAAATCGCCGTATATACGTGAGCTTTCCCTGGAGAGACCGCAGCTGTTTGAGAGTTCTCGGCGGAGGCATTTCCATGATCGCCTTAATCTTCGACGGATCTACCTCGATACCTCGGTGTCGGACGACGAATCCCAGGAATTTGCCCGAGGAAACTCCGAATGCACACTTGAGAGGGTTCATCTTCAAGTTGTATTGCCGAAGGCGTTGAAATACGGTCTTCAGATGCTCGAGATGTTCCTCATATGATTTGCTTTTAATCACAAGGTCGTCGATATACCATTCGACGATTTCATGTATAAGGTCATCGAAGATCTTCGTCATGGCCCTCTGAGGTGGCACCGGCGTTCTTTAGACCGAAGGGCATCATCTTATAACAGAATATTCCCAGAGGAGTCCGAAAAGCGGTGTGCTTCTGGTCTTCGGGATGCATCTTTATCTGATTATACCCTGATAAGCCGTCCATGAAGGAGAAAACTTCATGAGTGAACGTGTTATCTATCATCAGCTCAGTGACTGGCACTGGGAAATCGTCTTTCGGGCAAGCCTTATTGAGATCCCGGAAGTCCACGCATATGCATACTGTCCCATTTTTTTTATCATTGGGACAATGTTGGCGATCCAGTCGGGATATTGAACCTCCTGGATAAAGCCAGAGTCGATTAGCTTCTTGATCTCGGCATTGATACTCATTTCAAGCTCGAGCCGCATTCTTCTTGGCGCTTATTTGACCGGCTTGACGTCCGGAGATATCGCCAATTTATGCACAGCAATTTCTGGATCTAATCCTGGTATTTTGGAATAGTTCCACGTGAAACAATCTCTGTACTGCATAAGCACGTCTTTTAACGCAGCCACTCTTTCTTCAGATAGCAACTCGCTGACGAATGTCGGTCGCGGGTCATTCACCGTTCCCAACTCAATTTTCTTGAGGTTATCTGCAGTGGTATGTATTCTATCCTCCAGCTCTTTCGGTGCCGGTGGAAATTCTGAGATCACCTCATCGTTGCTGTTTCCGAAGCACCAGGGAAGGTCATCCATGTTCTCGGGCTCTTCTTTTGATATTGTTATCATGTGACAAGTACGAATTCGCTTCCAAGACCAATGTGGAGCTGGTTCTGCTTTCATGGCTTTGGGTTCGTGCTTCTGTGGCGGCGTTACCCTCCAGTTGTCAGACAGAGCGAACTTGCCAAGCTGATACTGATCTTCGACCCAATTCTTAAAGGTGAAGCAGTCTTCGAGAGGGTGCCCTATTACTCGGTGATAAAAGCAATAGTTTGGGTGTGAGACTTCGCCTGCTTGCTCAGGGTGCTTGGACTCCGGCAGTGTAAGCATCTGGTATTTTATAGCTCGGTCAAGTATCTTCTTTGTCTTGTCCCGAGGAAAAGAGTACGCTCGACTCATTTTCTTTACAAGGGACAAATCTGGACCGCTCGATTCCCACTTGCGTGGCTTCTTAGTCCCACTGTGTTGCTGTCGAGCGCTTTTTTCGCTTTTCGACTTGTTTCTGCCTCTGCGTCGAGCCTTTTTTATAATAGGTTGACAGGGAATGGCATTTTCATCTTTCACGGCCTGTTGGAGGAGGCGTTGCGTTTTAGCTTTCTCGTAGATGGCCATTTCGCGGTTATGGTCGTCTCGGACTCTTTGACCAGCTTCCCTTATAAGCCTGTTCATCTGTTCTTCGAACGACGGACTGGGCACTTTTGGATTAGGAACTTTTACCGATTCAGGATTAGCGTCCTCCCATTGAGCATCCGTTTCTTCATTGAAGTCATGTACGACGTAGCAATCGTGGAGTAGCTCTCGTTTCTTGAACCGAATGTATCCAAGCCCGATTGTTTCCATCCTCCCATTAGGCAACTTGTGCTGAGTCCCGGGAATGTTCCAGACTCTGTCATAGAAATTAGCTTTTCGAGCGGTCTGTTTGAAGGATATCCCCTGGAGCTTCAGCAGCTTCTTCAAGCCTTCTGTATAATATCTTGGCAGACGGATGGGTTGAAGCCTGTCAAGCGTAGGATCCATACCGTGCCATATTTCTTTCTCCACTTTGGTTTCTTCAGAGCGGTAGAATATAATTGCCTTTTCGCCTTTTCGACTGGGAGGGACATAGAACGTCCGCAGCTCCTCTACAGTGTAGGTATCGAGCGCATCCAGTTCTCTATGATGTTTAAGTGGGACCAAGGAGATTTGCAGACTCTGCTCTTCGTCAGCGGATGTTTGTATTGAAGGCCGAGCGGAGAATATGGCATGGACCTCATCTTCCGAGTCACTACCAAAGATCAACGTAGGAGCGGATGGTCCTGGCTTGTTGTATTGGGGCGGACCCGAATAAACTATCTCCTCTTCCTCCTCGGTATCACTCCCGAAGGCAGGGATGGTGGCGTTAGCTTTGTTCTCCGGCTTGTGACACCTCTCCGTGTCTTCCAAATCCGGTAAGAAGTATTTGGCGTCTTCATATTTGCGGACTTCGTTCATGGAGAACGGGTTCAGTTCTCCCATCACGGTATACTCGAAACCATCCTTAAAATATTTCATACACTGATGTTGTGCAGAAGGGATGATGTTGTACTCGTGTAACCATGGTCGGCCGAGCAGAGCATTATAGCACGTCTTAGCGTCTATGACGTGGAACTTAATGTCCGTGATGAGTAGTCCAAAGCGTAGCATCAGTATCACAGATCCAAGAGTTCGTGATGATTGAGAGTCGAACCCAAAGATGGTGATCTTGTCCCGAGCGAGATGCTAGACGCTCATGCAGATTTCCTTTAACACCCACACGTTAAGGAGATTAACGGAAGATCCATTGTCGACCAGGATTTTTCCTATCTTTATATCATGGTATCCTGAGACATAGAGGGGGCGATTGTGTTCGCACGTCCTAAGGAGAAGGTCTTCATCGCCAAAAGTGACATCGGCCGTGTGCACTTCCTCCAATTCATCCTTCATCTTTTCTTCGGCCAGGAAAGCTTGGAATTGCTTGGGGTCCTGTAGTGCCTTGATTAATGAATCCCTTGCCTCTTTTGATAGTAAAAGGGCGTCAAGAATGCTGAGCTGCGAGGGTAGTTTCCTCAGATGCGCTAGAACGTTGTAATCCACCTTATTTTTCTTGGGCGGGTCCTTAGCGGCTAGCTCTTCCATGACTTGGTCATCTAGGGCGATATCCTCAGAGACCTTTTCTTTCCCTTTATCTTTCTTGTTTGAGGGTCCGAGATTTTTTTCGGGTAGCGTCTGATTACGCAGCCTGATATTTTCGCAGACCTTCTGCTCTTCTTCTTTTCCCGATGTGGACTCTTTAAAGAGGGGGCTAAGAGCCATTTCCTCATCAGAATCGCTCCCGAATGTGAGCATTTGTGATCCCCCGGCGTTAACCATGCGACAATTGCTGGTAGTTCTGTTAAGCCCCTCGGTCGTATTTTTCCGCTCCCGACGAGTTTTGCGCTTCTCCCGCTTAAAATATTGTCGGTGAGCAACATATCCCTGCCACCATCCATTGAAAGCTTTGCACTCTTCAGTGGGGTGCAAAATCTTTCGATGGTACAAGCAGTAGGGAGGGTGCATTTCCGCTTCACCAGTAATGCTTCCTTCAGAGGATGGTAGCTTCATACCCATGGATATGGCCTTAGCAAACCTTTTCCTCGTCTTGAATTTGTTTTTATCTGTGGTGGACGTACTTTGCTCCCGCGGGAGTGTTCCCCTCCGAATCATGGAGACGCAACCGCGTAGGTTCGTCTTGCCTGAGATTTGGGGCAGATGCTATTTGGTTTTATCCGTCCACTTCTCCGAAGATTCCAAGTTAATTTATGGCACCGTGCATCGGAGGTTTAGACGGATGGGGCCGATGTAGCAGACTTCGTCAGATTCCCCCTCGCTTGAGGAGTTTTTGATTGTGGGGACGCTCTTCCCTGCAGGCGCAAGCCCCTGCAATTAATTACGCTACCACATCGCGGTAACAACTTTCTCCTTCTCCAGAATTTCACCTCGTGTCGTGTGTGTTTGTTTTGTTTGTGGTTGCCCGTGGATTGTATACGGAAACTAATTTATGCAGTCGCCCGTAGGACGTGGATTAGTCCAAATTCGTATTTTCTTAGATTTGGGTTTGGGGTTTTGGTTTGAGGATACGTTAGCCATATTTAAGGCTAAGATCAACTCAAACGTTTGTTAAGGATACATTAGTCTGATTTGAGACTAAGATCAACTTAACGGAAAGAGCATTTAGGGGCTCTATTGTTCCAGTTTAGGGACGTAGTGGTCCATTGCATGTATGGCCGTCGGGACCCGTCACCTCTCTGACGTCGTTGAAGGATTACAACGACAGGTGTCAGAGGAGTTCCGAGATGTACCCTTGAGCCAAAGTTGATTGGTGGGTCAATAGTCCGATTTGGGACTAAAGTCTGTTCGAAGGTTTAAGGATATGTTAGCCATATTTGAGGCTAAGATCAACTTAAACGGGATCGTTTATATCCGACAAAAGAGCATTTAAGGGCTCTATTGTTCCAGTTTAGGGACGTGGTGGTCCATGTTCCAGTTTAGGGACGTGTGGGTCCATGTTCCAGTTTAGGGACGTGGTGGTCCAAGTTCCAGTTTAGGGACATGGGGGTCCATTGAATTTATGGCCGTCGGGACCCGTCACCTCTCTGACGTCGTTGAAGGATTACAACGATAGGTGTCAGAGGAGTTCAAAGATGTACCCTTGAAGCAGGTGTAAATTGATTTAAGAGAGCAGCCGTGCTCAGTCAATTTCATTTGAGGACTTATGGCCATGATTGGGCTAAGTCCAATTGAAGATGTTCAACATTTTTATTTGCATTAGGCCTATTAGACCTTAATTAGGGCTCTGCCCCTGCACTGTATTTTATTCTGGCCTGTTAAGCCTTTTAAGTTGGGCTCTGTCCCTTTTTTTATAATGCAGAGCATTTGTTTTGGTCCATTAGGCCTTTTAAATGGGCTCTGCCTTTTAATAATGCGCTGCATTAATTAATCTGACAGAGCGCCACGTGGCTTGTCAGGCGCTTTGCGCCAATTGAGGAGCGCAAGGCGCAAGTCTATGGAGAGGTGACACGTGTCACGCTCTGGTGAGCGCGATCGCAGTGCGCTGCGCCGTTGCGCTTCTGACACGTGGCGCGCTCTGCTGGGTTGCGCCAATTCATGAGAGTAGTGCTCTATTTTAACAGCACATAGCGCAGATCGTTCTGGAGCTGACATGTGGCGCTCTCTGGTGGCTTGCGCTAACCCAGTAGCGCAACAGTGCAGATTTACAAGTGCAGGGCACTGTTTTATTATTTTGATCAATTTTAGATCAAAGAAAACAAATTTTCTTATTTTCAAAGAACCAGTGGTTCATAAAGAAGTGCAAGGCACTGTTATTATTTTTCTTTTATTGAAGATCATTGATCTTGTTCTTAGATCAATGATCTATTCAGAAGAAATTCTTCTTCTTTTTTTATAAAGGTTTTTACCTTTTTTCTTGAGTTCTTCAAAATTCTTCGGAGCTATCTCTTTTTGTTGTTTTTCTAAAGTTTTTTGATGTCGATCTGTTTTGAATTGGGGTCTAGGGGCCTTTATATAGTGCCCATAAATTTGTTAAAGAGATCTTTCTCTGAGTGATTTGGAGAATTTTTCCCACCGTTGGATCTTTGATCTAAGGGCTTCTGTTTTACAGAAGACAATTTTCTTGTTTTAACAAGAACAGAAAGATTTTATTAGAATTTTAATTCTGTTTGGCGCAGATGCACCAGCGCTTGACACGTGTCACGCAGTGCACAGCGCAGCGCAACTGCGCTGACACGTGTCGCGCAGCACAGCGCTTGCGCAGAAGCAACTGCGCTGACACGTGTCGCGTAGCGCAGCGCTTGCGCAACTGAAGCTTTGCTTCCTTTAATTTTGTTTTTTAATAGTGCCTTGCTCTGATTGGGCGCACTGCCTTGGGCGCTGCGCTCCCTGCGCTGGCATGCCTGATTTTGACACGTGGCGCTCTGCGCGCAGTGCAGGGGATCTGAAGCGTTGCTTCATTCATTAAAATTTAAATTTTCAATGTAGAGCTTTGCTCTGATTGGGGTAAATAAATACCCCCCCACCGTTGCGCTTACATGGCCCCAAACGTGGGCGCAGCGGTGGTGGAATCCCAACCGTTGGGAAGTTGAAACGACACTTATTGCCTATAAATAGGACCTTTGGTCCCTTAGATAATTTTCATCTCTTCATAGGAATTTTATTCAGAGCCCTGCTCTTTTGTTTAAGCACTTTTACAAGTTCAAACTTTAGGTAAAAATTAATTTGGATTAAATTAAATCAATTTTAAGAGCCTCGCTCTCAATAGATCCCTGATCTAAAGAAGACCCATTTAGGGTTTCACTTAGCAGAGCTTTGCTCTAAAGGGGTCTAAAGAGAACTAAGGAGAACCCTATTAGGGTTCCATTAATAGAGCTTTGCTCTCTAAAAGATTTTCCTTGTATTTTCTCATTTCATTAATGGAGCTTTGCTCCTTCCAAATCATACAAAAGAACTCTTAGGAGTTTTTCATTGATCTTGGAGTTTAAAGATGGCATTTTATTCCTCGGTGCATTATATCGCTTTGCTTAATCAGTCTTTCTGATAATTTTGCTGATTCTCTTTCACAGAAACAATGGACGCCCACATGTATGATCTTGACAAGATCATCTCTTACGGGGACATCCGCCGACTTGGCCGTTTTCGAAATTGAGAGTTCACAAATGCGGAGTGTGCTGAAATCATGAGCCGCTTCGACGTATATAACGGTCAACTGCTTCCTCGACGCTCCTCTCTCCTGAAGCTTATCGTGGGAGCCATTTGGGAAGCACTTCCCTTATTCTGTTCCGGCGTGCCGCTTGGGGCGTTGGATGCTGCTGAGGATAAGGTGCACTCGGTGTATCTGATGCATCTAATCTTGAAGAGACGGCGAGACAATCTTGTCGATCTCCTGCACCAGGCTTTCCAACAGTCCGCCATACTCGCTGCTTATTGGAGGGAGGAGGACATCAGGGGGGACCCCGACGCTTGTGCTCGTGAAAGAAAGCACATTAGGATGGTTCGCCAAGCTTAGAAAATCTTAGATAGGGTTACTTTCTAGTTCCTCAATCCATGTCCTGGGTCCGAGGTTACCATTGTAGACATTTTAATAATGTTGTTATTTATTTCTTTATGATTGTAAGAACCCATTTGTACTATGAATGGAAAATTTTTTATTTCAGCTTTTCTCATTTCTCGTTCTGAGTCTTTTGCACATGCATGAATGAGTGTGTCTCGAATGCTTAATCCAACGCCAATCAGATGTTCTTTCTGTCACTTTCTTCTTTCTTTTATTATCCGGATGTTACCTTAGTGAACATGGTTGACAGATGATAGAGCGAGCAGTCTGTCTTGGCTTCTTCCAAGTGGAAATGAGGGCCTAGGCCGCAGGTTCAGATCTGTTGCCTAAGACTTTTCAACTTTATGAGCCATAAAGGTCTCATAAAGACTTTTCTCCCTATGGATCGAGAGGATCTCGTAGGTGTATTTTCTCCCTAAGGGTCGTGAGGATCCCTAAGTGTGTTTTTCTCTTACAAGTCGTAAGGATCTTATAAGAGAATCATCCCTTCTTACGAGTCGAGAGGACCCGTAAGCGGTTGTTTCCCTCCTCGTCGAGATTCGAGTTTGGAGAGTGAGACCCGTGGATAGTATGCAAGAGACCGTTTTAGGCCAACTTGCAGGGTCCCAATGCTTAGGGAACAAGTTTTTTAATCCTTACTGCCTAAGGCTTTATCTTACGAGTCGAGCCGCATCGAGCAGTTCTCACAAAGACATCAATTTCTTCACAAGTCGAGACGAATCGAGCATTTCTCGCAAGAATATCCTAACGTCACAGTTAACCTCTGCTCTTTACGACAGAAGTCTGTTAGGGTCTGTGGTACTTAGGAATTTGGCCGTCGTACCGTCGCATCAGCTGACATATTCCTCGATAGGCAATCGTGCTGTTCGAGTAGCCCTGCGACTGCCGTGTCTCCGATCCCTTCGGGGGCTGGACAAGACGTCTTCAAGCAATCTTCCTAGGCAGTTTGACCGTCGGAAGAGCAAGCGTTAGGAATTTGCCATGCCGCTTTTTACTTGAGGTTAGGCTCATTTTGGAGAGCCCCGATGAGTCATAACCACTCCGCGCTGGTGTGGGATGATCTCCGATAGTCTTTCAGGTTTTATGTGAGTTGCCGTCAAGACCCTGAAGCTAGGAATTTGGCATTTGCTTGGTTTGCTGGCATCGCGTCTGCTGTATCGAGATGAATGTCGCGGTTGTCTCTAGGTTACTGGTGAACCGTCGAGGTTTGGAACTAGGGATTTTGCCATGGCTCCGTTAGTTTGGTTGTTGCGTCTGATCCCTGCTGAAGGAAGAACGCTGGGGTGACATCTCGTCTACTGTATCGAGACGAACGTCGAGGTGGAGCTGGGATTTTGCCGTGGCTCCGTTTGTTTGATTGTTGCGTCTGATCCCTACTGGAGGAAGAACGCTGAGGTGACAACTCGTCTACTGTATCGAGACGAACGTCGGGGTTGTCTCTAGGTTGCTGGTGAACCGTCGAGGTTTGGAACTAGGGATTTTGCCGTGGCTCCGTTTGTTTGATGATGTTGCGTCTGCTGTGTCGAGACGAACGTTGAAGTGGTGACCATTCCGCACTGGTGTGAGATGATCTCCAGTTGTCTTTCAGGCTTTATATGACTCGCCGTTAAGACCTTGAAGCTAGGAATTTGGCCTTCACTTCGTTTGCTTTGTCACGTCCGAATCCTGTTGGAGGAAGAACGCTGTCGTGACATCTCGTCTGCTGTATCGAGACGAATGCCGAGGTGGAGCTGGATTTTTCCGTTACTCCGCTTGTTTGACCATGGGGTCTTTCGTTGGCGTTGTATCTGCATCTTGATGGACTGCGAAGGAACGCCGTTGTTAACATCTCGTTTGCTGTATCGAGAGATTGTTGAGATGAAGCTGGGATTTTGCCGTCGCTTCGCTTTGTTTCGACCGCAAGGTCTTTTGTTGGCGTTGTATCTGCATCTGGTTGAAGTGAGGAGAAACGCCGTTGTTAACATCTCGTCTGCTGTATCGAGACGATTGTTGAGATGAAGCTGGGATTTTACCGTCGCTTCACTTTGTTTCGACCACGAGGTCTTTTGTTGGCGTTGTATCTGCATCTTGATGGACTGCGAAGGAACGCCTTTGTTGATTCTTAGGCCGTCAATATTGCCGTTAAGATTTGGAACTAGGGACTATGCCGTGGCTCCATTTCATTGTGACTCTGAGGTTGGTTGTTGACGTCACGTCTGCATCTGGTTGGAGTGAGGAGAAACGCCATTGGTGATCTCTAAGTTGTCGATATCGACGTCGAGACCCTGAAGTTAGGGATCTTCCTTTGCTTCATTTGTTGACATTGTGTCTGCAATATTGAGACAAATGTCGAGGTTGTCTCTAGGTTGTCTATGAACCGTTGAGATTTAGCTTTGCTTTCTGATGGAGCCTGTTGGGAAGGTATGGTTCCCTCTTTGTTTGTTCCCCTGGATTGTATACAGGGATCGATGTGATCTCACCTGTAGGGCATGAATTTTGTTATATATATTTTCTCATTTTATTTCTTTCCGCGATGCTCTATCATTTCAGCTTTATATCGCGAAGGTCGCGATTGCCCAATCATTTCGGCTATTTTTCGCGGTGCCCAATCATTTCAGCTATTTATTTTATTTTCACTCGCCACTTTTTATTGCGAGTTTCCCCATCATTTCGGCTATTTCACACGCATACATTTCTACTTGCTGATTTCTATTGCAAGTTGCCCCATCATTTCGGCTATTTCGTATGCATGTGTGGCTCGCAGATTTTTATCGTGAGTATAAAACTTGGAATCTTGATGCCAATCCTAGCATCAGCATCGCTACAACTGGGATATTGTCAGGAGCGAATCATCATTTGCCATGAAAAGGCTTGGAATTTAATACCGGTTTAGGCATCAGCATCGCTACAATCGAGAGATTGCCGAGACCGAATCATCATTTGCCCCTGTTGATATCGAACAAAGGTGGCTTAGCGAACAGGGTTAGGGTCCTGTCGACTAAGGCTTTTGACTTCATGAGCCGTAAGGGTCTCACAAAGGTATTTCTCCCTACAAGTCGTGAGGATCTCATAGGTGTGTTTTCTTCTTAGGAATCGTGAGGATTCCTAAGTGCATGTTCCTCTGTAAGTCGTAAGGATCTTACAAAAGGGTTTTCTCCTTATAAGTCGAGAGGACTTACAAGGGTTGTTCATCGTGCGAACATATCCCTAATCACGGATGGGACTTGGTTAGGGAAATGTTTATTCGCGCCCGTGGATTGTATACAAGGGTCAGTACTGAGCCACTTATGGGGCAATATCGAAGGTTGTGGGAGTTGCTTAAGAACAGGTTCAGGCTTCTGTAACTTAAGACTTTCAAATCTTATGAGCCGCGAGGGTCCCGTAAGAGAGTTCTCCTTATGAGTCGTGAGGATCCCGCAAGTGTATTTTCTCCTTAGGAATCGTGAGGATACCTAAGTGTGTTGCTCCTTTATGAGTCGTAAGGATCTCACGTGGGTGGTTTCTCCTTATAAGGTCGAGAGGACCCTGTAAGCGTCTTTTAACGAGGTTGCGTCCTTTCGGGTTTTCACAAACACTCGCCGGTAGTCCTGCTGTTTTTACTCACGGAGCCCTTTCAGGTTTTCATCCGTGCCCATTTTGCTTATGGACATACTGTTATTTATTTATTTATTTATTTTATTCTTTATTTTTTTTATCTCGTCTGCCTGAGGATGCTGCGGTAGTAGTTTAAAGACGTTTCGGTCATTTGCAAGTTTTAGGACATTGCGGTCCATCATTAGTTTAAGGACGTTTCGGTCCGCCGTTAGTTTAAGGACGTTTCGGTCCGTCATTAGTTTAAGGACGTTTCGGTCCGCCGTCACCGTATTTGAGGCGAATATCTAGTTTATTGACTTTTCGGTCTGTGGGGCTTTCCCTATGAATGAGCATGATGCCCCCAGCGTATCTATCTTTCTCAGAGGGTGCGGTTGTGGAGGGTTCACCCTCCAGTTTTCGGAGATGACGAACTTGCCCTATTGGTATTGGTCTTCAACCCAGTTCTTGAAGACGTAACAGTTTTCGATCGGATGGCCCAATACTTGGTGGTAAGGACAATAATTAGGACTGCTGACATCATCTAGTTCTAGTTGGTGTTTCGGCTCCGGTAGAGTGATAAGCCTGTTATGTACTGCCACTTCGAACAACCTCCTTGTTTCATCCTGGGGAAATGAGTAAGGACGTCTTAACCTCTTCTCGAGGGATATGCGTGGACGCATATTGTTTTGACGAACAACCGGTCTAGGGCCACTCGACTGTTGTTGAGTGTTGGCGACGAGGGTCATTTTCCCCTTTCCTTTATCCTTTTTTCTCGATCCTTTGTTTACGGGGACGAGATTTTTTTCCAAGTAGCATGCGATTGCACGGCTGAACGTTCTTGCAACTCCTCAATTCCTTCATTTTTGAAATAGATTCCTTAAGGAGAGGGTTGAGGGCAGCTTCTTCGTCAGAGTCGCTTCCAAAGGTGATAATTTGCGATCCCTTGGAGTCGGTTATATGACAGTCGTCGGCGGCTCTTTTGCGCTCATCTATCGTATTTTTTCGACGTCTACGAGCTTCACACTTTGTCCTGTTGAAGTGTTGCTTTTGAGCGACATAGCCTTGCCACCAACACTTAAAGGAGTCGCAGTCTTCGGTAGGATGTATGATATTCTGATGATATAAGCAGAAGTTAGGATGCGTCTCTACTCCACTGAGAGTATTTTCTTCAAAGGGTGGTAACTTCATGTTAGTTATATGTATGCCCTAGAGGCCATTACTGTACATACGATGTATATTGTAGTGGATGCTAGGACATATATAGGGAGGACTTTCTTGCTCGACATGATAGTATGCTATCTGGTTGTACTTTATCTTAACATGTACTCTGATTGTCTCTATGTTACATGTTGATAAAGCCCTTAGGATATGTACTCGACTACTGGGACTATGATGAGATCATACTAGTGGGGCCACGGTAGTCGACGAGTACATCCTATAACTATTCCTAGTCGAGGGTGTATCGAGACAGGGCATCGATGCACCAGAGTAGACTAGCGTATACGCATCTTGACCCATAAGATGGGCGATGGATGATCCCATATCCATCGGTGTTTGACATCAAGGATGGTGTACGGGTGCCCAGTAGAGACTGGGTACACTGGACGGACTCGCCGAGAACTCCCAGATGGTATTATACCATACGTCAGATGGCAGTTCTCCGGTGACACTGGTACAGAGTAGTCTGTTGACCCGAGATCGTCATAGAGTCTTGTGTGGTTCCCACTGTGCTTTGATTTCCATCATACCACGTCCAAGAGGGCGTGCAAAAAGGTGGTTTTTGGGTACAGTCCCGAATCATATGGAGGCAATGAGCGATAGGAGGGGATTCGTCTCTCCCGGTATAGGGAGTTGATGTTGTGCTGTGTTCGATTGGCTATAACCGGAAATCCCTGGCCAGGGTTGCTGAGATTTACTGGTAAGTGTTATCAGTAGTTTCTCGAACTGTTATAGACCTCATATCGACACGACTTATCGAGCTACTGGGGTCTGACGTTTACCACCCCTAGGCGAGATATGCAACATATCAGATGACGAGACCGGACTGTACGGGAGTGTTACTGTTTGGATTCACAGGAGAGTGTACAGGCTTGCTTGTTGATCTTCTGAGCGCTCGATACCTGGGTAGCTGTTACGTTTAGCTGACCGCTTGCAGCTTGTGGGTGTTTGATATGATCATCACCTACTGCCGGCGTATTGACGATTCTTTAGAGTCCTACACAGAGGTTTCTTGACTCAGGCAAAACGGAGTAGGAGCACATATGTGATATGTGCGGGACCGAGGATAATGCGATATGTGATATCGTATTATATTCTCGCGATATTTGATATCAGCCGGGTCATCGGATCAAGTGTTGATTCGATGAATCGGTACGGATAAATATTAGTCGGTTATATGCGATATAGCCGAATTGTCGGATCAAGTGTTGATTCGATAATTTAATGTATAATAATATATATGATATATTAAATTGCATTAACTAATATTTGCTCACTAAAAGATTCTTTTTCTCACTCGGATAATACATTGATATATATGCGATATATGTTAATTGTATTATTTTATTTTGTTACGATAAATATTATATATGTGATATATAATATTGTAACATGATATGATAAATAATGCAACTTGTTTTGTGGAGTTTAAACATGATTAGGGTTTTGATTAGGGTTAAACCTTCTAGTTGATTCTAGAAGCTTTTCATTTTTGTCATGATAAAGATATTTGTGAGTGACTCATTCTTAACTCAACCCAAACCCTAACCCTTGGTCAATTCTCTACAATGGTTAAGTCAACCATGGTTGTATAATTCATCATTATCTCTTTTGCATTATTCATCACAAATGAAATTCTATTATTGTTCATCTTCTTCCTTCATTCTCTTCATGAAAAAGCTTTACTAGTTTTTCAAAAGTGATGAATAAATATGAGAAAAAGATAAATAAAGAGAGCAAAAATCCTACTTCATCATCCTCATCTTCCCTTGCCATTTAGATGAGGATGTTCACATCATTTCATGAGTGTTAGCTTGTGTTAAAGAAACTTCAAGGTAGATCATCTTAGTATCGAAGATCGGAAGCAAAGGTTGCGTCTTTCTCTTCGTGGAACCTCTCGAGAGTCCGGATCCCGATGATCGCAGCGAAGGGACCACAACACGGAGCATATGAAGTGAAGGACCGGATCTACAAAGGTTGTAATCCCTCTCACTTAGTGTTAAAGTGTTTAGCATGCTTGTTTTCGCCTAATCTCTAGTTTAAAGTTCCGTATTCGGGTTGTTCGGCACGGCTAAATTTTAAATCGGGCATGGTTGATGCCTCGTAGACCCTTGTGCGCGTGCCTAGCAACCCTACACTTCATTCCCACTGATAGGGCTTTAGCGAACCTTTTCCTCATCTTGAATTTGTTTTTATCCGCAGCGGATGACTTTTGATTTGACGGACGTGCCTCGACTCTTTGGTCTAGTAGTCGGTGTTTGGCTTCTTCCGGTATGGCCATCTCACGCTCTTGATTAGCTTTAACTTTCAGACGAATTTCATTCAGGAAGGCATCGATCAACTTATCTGACGGCCGCAAAATTTCTGGTTCAGGGTTCGCCCTCGGTTTCTCGGCGCAAGGAGCCTCTTCATCATCCGCCAATGAGTGAGAGATCACATGACAAGTCATTATGCAGTCTTCGGATTCACCTGATGAGTCTTCTCCATCGTTTCCGTCCTCGACAAAAGAACAAGTTGCCCCCGGCGTGTCCGTCTTCTTTGGAGAGTGCGGCTGTGGTGGGTTCACCTTCCAGTTTTCAGACAGCGCGAACTTGCCTTGTAGGTACTGATCCTCGATCCATCCTTTAAAGATGAAACAATTCTCGATCGGGTGACTTACCGTTTGGTGGTAAGGGCAATAATTGGGATTATTGAGATCGCCTGGCTGCAACAGACGTTTTGGACCCGGCAGATTGATGAGTCTGTTGCGTACTGCCAGCTCGAACAGTCTTCTCGTTTTATTCTGAGGAAACGAGTAAGGACGTCCCAGTCTTTCCTCGAGGGATGGGCGTGGACGCACGTTATTTTGGCGAACGACTGGTTTTGAGTTGCTCGGCTGTTGTTGAGCATTGGCAACGACGATCGCTTTCCCTTTTCCTTTCTCATTTCGAGAATCTGGTTTTGGAGGAGAAGGTCCATGGCCCATCTGGTCCATTTGGGCTAATTTGTCGATCAGGGCCTGGAAGGTGGTTGGCCTGAAGAACATCATGAATTGCGAGATGGTCGCTTGCGGATCAAGAGTGCCCATGAACATGCCTATCGCAGGTGCTTCTTCTATGCGTTGTTCGCATTTCGACCATAGGTTCCGCCATCGTGTTGCGTATTGGACCCACGTTTCGCCGGGCCTTATCCTGGCGTTAATCAGCGCTGTTATCGGGGTGCGTTCACTAGCACTCGTGAATCTTTGTGTGAATAGTAGCTCTATCTCCGCAAATGTTTTGACAGAGTCGTTAGGTAGCTCCAAATACCATTCAAAGGCTGTTTCTGCTAAGCTGGCGACGAATTAGCGAAGCAACAATTTGTCATTGCCTCCAGTATTGCCGCATAAGGCCCTGAATTGAGCGACATGCTGATGCGGATTCCCTGTCCCTTTATATACGTGGAACTTAGGGATCGTATATTCCGGCGGGTAACTGATTTGGTCATACCAGCTTGGATAGGGTCGTCCGGTTCTAACAATTTGCGCAGCCGCTTCATTCGCTTGATGAACTCGTATTTGCTGAGCTATATAGTCGTCTAGTGCGGCCTTGGGAATGGTTTCCTCCTTGGCTGCTGAAAGGGCCGGAGGAGGATTAGATGTTTCCCTTCTATCGTCTTCAACAATGATTGGAGGGTCATCAGCTGGAGGGTCTGGCTGTAACATCATCCCTACCATATCTTGGAAGAGGAGCGCTATCTGTTTTATGTTAGCCGCTTGCTCTGCGGCTTCTTTATCCTTCTTTTCGAGGACTCTGCGTAGAAAGTCAGCGTCAGTTTCTTGTTCGTGACGCTGTTCTGATGACGACTCCGAGCTTTCTTTTGGCCCGGTAAGTGCAGCCATTGCAGTCATCATCTCCTGAAGCTTCTGCTGCTGTTCTTGAGCTTTCGTCACGGATCGGGTGAGCGGTCGGTGACCCGTCGAAGTGCGGCTTTCTTCCTTTCCGGAAGCCATATAAACTGTGTGCACTACCATGCCCCCAGACTTGGGGCGTTTGTGCTCAGCGCTTTTACGAGTCGCCGTATTCATAGGGGCTTTTTGCGGCCTCCTTTTCTTTTGAGTGATTGACGTTGAGGGATCCGCTGCAGTGGGCACCCAGCCAGCTGTCACTTTTTGTTGCTTTGAGTAGTCCCTCTCCTTCCGAACCTTCACCTTTTTCTGTCGGCGGGGATAATCTTGATCAATTACTGAGTCTTGGACTTGACGCTAGACCTTGTAAATTTTGGAGGACAGCCGCTGAGGGGGCTGCTCCAACTTCTTCTCTGGAGTATTCTCCACAGGTGAAGGAGTTCGTTTCAACACCGCCGCAGGAGAGTTTCTGCGCACCGTGTTCAGCAATTCAAAACTGTTCCTGGTTGGAACAGCAACATCGATCCCCATCGTTGGAGCTGACAGAGTTATCCCAGATGGGGAGTTGCCCCCAGCCTTCCTCACTCGGCGCCAGTGGCGACGTCGAGCATGTCGTGCTGATGGAGTTGTTTCAGCTATAAGGGCGACTTCATCATGCCCCCTGCTTTGAGGGGAGACTGTTATTGGTGCTAGCCTGTCGAAAACTGACACTTGTTAAGAAGCCATGTTTAATTTGTCAAAGACAGACCTCTAGGCAGGGGAAGCAGCTTTGAGGACCTCGCTTGGAGTAGAACCCGGAATGACCATTCTTGTAAAAATTGACTTCTTGGAAGGAGAAGCCTTGATTTTGTCCACTTGAGCCGGGATGGCTATCCGCTTTGGGATGGCAACTTCGGGTATTGCGGGCTTATAGGTGTTCTGGCCCAGTCTGTTGAAAACTGAGGTAGTGGAGTTGAGCGACCCGTTGAAAGGGGCCGCGGTAGTTGTAAGCCGATCAAGGACCGACTTCTTTAGAGCTTCTTGCGACGTCATTGGGGCATTGAAGTTCATCGGCAGGAGCATGGTCCCGAAGAATAGTCCAGTGGTGGCTTGAGTTACTTGCTCCACTGGTATCTTGAAAAGAGAGGCCACTTGGGGCCCGTAAGTCACTCCTCCAACAGGGACGGAGCGAGAGTTGCAGTTGCAGGTAGTGCATTTTGAAGCCATTGGTCTTTTGTTTTCTTTCTGCACGGAGCAAGACACCAAATCTTAGTACCTTGAATTCACAGGCAACCACAGCAAACCGCGATTTGTTCGCGAACACGACACACGAAGTGTGGAGTAGAAAGAGGAAAAGGTCTCACCGGGCGTGCTAGAATCTGTTCCCCTCCGAATCACGGAGACGCGACCGCGTAGGTTTGTCTTTCCTGAGATTCGGGGCAGATGCTATTTGGTTTTATCCATCCACTTCTCCGAAGATGCCAAGTTGATTTATGGCACCGTGCATCGGAGGTTTAGACGGATGCGGCCGATGTAGCAGACTTTGTCAGATTCCCCCTCGCTTGAGGGGTTTTTGATTGTGGGGACGCTCTTCCTTGCAGGCGCAAGCCTCTGCAATTAATTACGCTATCGCATCGCGGTAACAACTTTCTCCTTCTCCAGAATTTCACCTCGTGTCGTGTGTGTTTGTTTTGTTTGTGGTTGCCCGTGGATTGTATACGGAGACTAATTTATGCAGTCGCCCGTAGGACGTGGATTAGTCCAAATCCGTATTTTCTTAGATTTGGGTTTGGGGTTTTGGTTTGAGGATACGTTAGCCATATTTGAGGCTAAGATCAACTCAAACGTTTGTTAAGGATACGTTAGTCTGATTTGAGACTAAAATCAACTTAACGGAAGGAGCATTTAGGGGCTCTATTGTTCCAGTTTAGGGACGTAGTGGTCCATTGCATGTATGGCCGTCGGGACCCGTCACCTCTCTGACGTCGTTGATGGATTACAACGACAGGTGTCAGAGGAGTTCCGAGATGTACCCTTGAGCCAAAGTTGATTGGTGGGTCAATAGTCCGATTTGGGACTAAAGTCTGTTCGAAGGTTTAAGGATACGTTAGCCATATTTGAGGCTAAGATCAACTTAAACGGGATCGTTTAGATCCGACAAAAGAGCATTTAAGGGCTCTATTGTTCCAGTTTAGGGACGTGGTGGTCCATTGCCAGTTTAGGGACGTGGGGGTCCATGTTCCAGTTTAGGGACATGGTGGTCCATGTTCCAGTTTAGGGACGTGGTGGTCCATGTTCCAATTTAGGGACGTGGGGGTCCATTGAATTTATGGCCGTCGGGACCCGTCACCTCTCTGACGTCGTTGAAGGATTACAACGATAGGTGTCAGAGGAGTTCAGAGATGTACTCTTGAAGCAGGTGTAAATTGATTTAAGAGAGCAGCCGTGCTCAGTCAATTTCATTTGAGGATTTATGGCCATGATTGGGCTAAGTCCAATTGAAGATGCTCAACATTTTTATTTGCATTAGGCCTATTAGACCTTAATTAGGGCTTTGCCCCTGCACTGTATTTTATTCTGGCCTGTTAGGCCTTTTAAGTTGGGCTCTGTCCCTTTTTTTATAATGCAGAGCATTTGTTTTGGTCCATTGGGCCTTTTAAATGGGCTCTGCCTTTTAATAATGCGCTGCATTAATTAATCTGACAAAGCGTCACGTGGCTTGTCAGGCGCTTTGCGCCAATTGAGGAGCGCAAGGCGCAAGTCTATGGAGAGGTGACATGTGTCACGCTCTGGTGAGCGCGATCGCAGTGCGCTGCGCTGTTGCGCTTCTGACACGTGGCGCGCTCTGCTGGGTTGCGCCAATTCATGAGAGCAGTGCTCTATTTTAACAGCGCATAGCGCAGATCGTTCTGGAGCTGACACGTGGCACTCTCTGGTGGCTTGCGCCAACCCAGTAGCGCAACAGTGCAGATTTACAAGTGTAGGGCACTGTTTTATTATTTTGATCAATTTTAGATCAAAGAAAACAAATTTTCTTATTTTCAAAGAACCAGTGGTTCATAAAGAAGTGCAAGGCACTGTTATTATTTTTCTTTTATTGAAGATCATTGATCTTGTTCTTAGATCAATGATCTATTCAGAAGAAATTCTTCTTCTTTTTTTATAAAGGTTTTTACCTTTTTTCTTGAGTTCTTCAAAATTCTTCAGAGCTCTCTCTTTTTGTTGTTTTTCTAAAGTTTTTTGATGTCGATCTGTTTTGAATTGGGGTCTAGGGGCCTTTATATAGTGCCCATAAATTTGTTAAATTTGTTAAAGAGATCTTTCTCTGAGTGATTTGGGGAATTTCCCCCACCGTTGGATCTTTGATCCAAGGGCTTCTGTTTTACAGAAGACAATCTTCTTATTTTAACAAGAACATAAAGATCTTATTAGAATTTTAATTCTGTTTGGCGCAGATGCACCAGCGCTTGACACGTGTCACGCAGCGCACAGCGCAGCGCAACTGCGCTGACACATGTCGCGCAGCGCAGCGCTTGCACGGAAGCAACTGCGCTGACACGCGCCGCGCAGCGCAGCGCTTGCGCAACTGAAGTTTTGCTTCCTTTAATTTTACTGATTGGGCGCACTGCCTTGGGCGCTGCGCTCCCTGCGCTGGCGTGCCTGATTTTAACACGTGGCGCTCTGCGCGCAGCGCAGGGGATCTGAAGTGTTGCTTCATTCATTAAAATTTAAATTTTCAAAGTAGAGCTTTGCTCTGATTGGGGTAAACAGGGAGTATCCCAACTGTTTCGTCACGTCGCTGGCGTTTGGCCCTTTCAAATATGACCACCTCGCGTTCCCGATCAGCTTTACTTTTCAACAGAGCTTCGTTGAGGAATGCGTCAATTGTTTCATCTGATGGCCCCAGAATTTCCGGTTCAGGATCTGCCCCCAGCTTTTCAGCACAAAGAGTTTCCTCATCATCTGTAAACGAATGGGAGATCATATGACAGCTTGCCACGTATTCTTCAGATTCATCCGACGAACTTTCTCCCTCATCTTCGTCTTGAAAGGCGTGGTTGAGGAACTCTTGGAGTATAATGGGAGTCCGTGCTTTCTGGTTGTATTCCTCCAGCGCGTCAATTTATTTTTGTAAGTCCGTGCGCTTGTCGCCAGGCTTCACGTGCTTCTTGGATTTCTTTCTCTTCTTCTTTGAAGATTTTGACGGCTGGTCGTGAGTGCTTGGGTCACCACCATCGGTCTTTGTAGTTGGACGCGGCTTCAACATCCCTTCAATGGTCTGAGGTTCCAACGGGTTCTTCCACCTGATCGCTGGGCATGTTTGAAGATCGTTTAGCATCCTCTTTTTCTTGGCTGATAGCACAACCTCCTATGGAGCTTCTTCAACGAGAGAGCATGTTGCCCCCGGCGTATTCATCCTTTTAGGGGTGTGAGGCTGCGGTGGATTCACCTTCCATCTGTCGGACAACGCGAACTTACCCTGTTGGTACTGATCCTCAATCCAATTTTTAAAGACATAGCAATCTTCGATCGGATGACCCAGTACTCGATGATAGGGACAGTAGTTGGGATCGTTGACATCATTTGGCTGCGACGGACGTCTTGGATCCGGCAGATTTATGAGTCGGTTGCGCAATGCCAGCTCAAACAGTCTCCTCATTTTATCTCGAGGAAACGAGTAAATACGTCCTAGCCTTTCCTCAAGGGGCGTGCGCGGGCGCATATTATTTTGACGGACAGCCGGTTTCAAGTTGCTCGGCTGTTGTTGAGCATTAGCGACAATGATCGCTTTTCCCTTCCCCTTCTCGTTTCGAGAGTTCGGTTTTGGAGGGGGCGGTCTATGGCCCATCTGATCCATTTGAGCCAGCTTGTCGATCAGGGCCTGGAAGGTAGTTGGCTTGAAGAACATCATGAATTGGGATATGGTTGCCTGCGGATCGAGGGTTCCAACAAACATACCCACTGCCGGTACCTCTTCAATGCGTTCTTCGCATTTTGACCATAGGTTCCTCCACCGTATCGCATATTGAACCCATGTTTCGCCTGGTTTCACCCTGGCATTAATCAATGCCGTTATAGGGGTACGCTCCCTGGCACTCGCGAATCGTTGCGTAAACAGCAGCTCCATCTCCGCAAAGGTCTTGATAGAGTCGTTTGGGAGCTCGGAGTACCATTTGAATGCTGTATCCGATAAGCTACCGACGAACTGGCGAAGCAACAATTTATCATCACCGCCGGTGTTGCCGCAAAGCGTCCTGAACTGGGCAACATGCTGGTGGGGATTGCCAGTCCCCTTATACACATGGAATTTCGGTATTGTATAGCCCGGCGGGTACTTGATCTGATCGTACTAGCTCGGATATGGTTGTCCCGTTTTTATGACCTGACCGGCTGCCTCAGTCGCCTGATGAACCCGGATCTGCTGAGCTATATATTCGTCCAAGTCAGCTTTGGAGATTGTCTCCTCCTTGGCTGTTGACAGAGCCGGTGGAGGATTTGACGTTTCTCCCCTGTCGTCTTCAAGGACGATCGGAGGATCTTCAGTAGGAGGATCTTGTTGAATCATCATTCCCACCATGTCCTGGAACAGGAGGGCCATTCGCTTTATGTTTGCTGCTTGTTCAGCAGCCTCTTTATCCTTCTTCTCCAATATCCGACGAAGGAATTCAGCATCGGTTTCTTGCTCCTAGAGTTGATCCGAGGACGCTTCGAGGCTTTCTTTTAGCCCAGTGAGTGCGGCCATCGCATTCATCATTTCCTGGAGCTTCTGCTGTTGCTCCTGAGCTTTGGTCACTGACCGTGTAAGCGGTCTATGACCTGTAGATGCACGGCTGTCCTCCTTTCCCGATGCCATGTATACAGTATGGACTACAATGCCCCCGGACTTAGGGCGTTTAGGCTCGCCGCCTTTGACATTTGCCGCGGGCATGGGAATTTTCTCCGGCTTCCTTCTCTTGTGGGCCGTTGAAGTTGAAGGGGCCGTTTCAGCAGGCACCCTGGCGATGGTCGTCCTTTGCTGTTTGTCCAGACGGTTCTTTTCTTCTTGCACTTTTACCCTTTTCTGTTGGCGAGAGTGATCTTGGTATATTACCGAGTCTTGAACTCTCCGCCAAACTTTATAAATCTTGGAGGATAGCCGTTGAGGGGGCTGCTCCAGCTTAGTTTCTGTAACTCTCTCCGCAGGTGGAGGAGATATTTTTAGCATAGCAGTCGGAGAGTTCTTACGTACCCTCCTCAGTGGTTCAAAGCTGTTCCCAGTTGGAACAGCAGCATTAACTTCCACTACTGGAGCAGATGGAGTCAGCCCTGAGGGGGAGTTGCCCCCGGCCTTCCTTACTCGGCGCCAGTGACGACGTCGAGCGCGTCGAGCTGTTGGGACCGGCTCGGTGATTGGGATAGTTTCGTCTTGCCCCCTGTCCGGATGAGGCGCCGCTGGTGTCAGCCTCTTGAAGACTGATGTTGTCTTTTGAGTGGTGATGTTCAATCTGTCAAAGACAGATCCTCGAGTAGGAGCAGGAGTCGGAATGGTCAGTCTTGAAAAGACCGACTCTATAACAGGAGAAGCCGCCTTGACGACTTCAGGAGCAGAGGTGGCTATCTTCCTCGGGACGACCACTTCAGGGTTCATGGGCTTCTTGGCGGGCCCATCGGAGTTCTGGTTCAGCCTGGCAAAGACAGAGGCTGCTGGCTTGGTATTGGACGACCCGTTGAAAGGGGCCGTTGTAGCAGTGAGCCGATCGAAGACCGACTTCTTGTGCGCTTCTGGTGCGGGCACTGGAATAGCGAAGCGTGCAGGCGGGAGCATGGTCCCGAAAAACAGGCCGGTGGTGGCGTGGGTCACCTGTTCTACCGGCATGGCAAGGATGGAGGCCGCTTGAGGCCCATAGGCTACGCCTCCAGGTGAGGCGGAGCGTTGATTGCACTTGCATTTTGAGCAGCTCGAGCAGTTGGAGGACATTGATGCTTGATTTCTGCACCAGGAAAAAGACCAAATCTTAGTAACTTGAAATCCAAAGGCAACCATTAACAAACCGTGATTCGTTCGCAAAGACGACACACGAAGTGTGGAGTGGAAAGAGGAAAAGGTCCCACCGGGGGTGCCAGAATCTGTTCCCCTCCGAACGGCGGACAGGACATGGGCGTCTTGCCTGAGGTTCGGGGCAGATGCTATTTTGTTTTATCCGTCCACCTCTCCGAAGATGCCAAGTTGATTTATGGCACCGTGTATCGGAGGTTTAGACGGATGCGGCCGATGTAGCAGACTTCGTCAGATTCCCCATCGCTTGAGGGGTTTTTGATTGTGGGGACGCTTTTCCCTGCAGGCGCAGGCCCCTGCAGTTAATTACGCTACCGCATCGCGGTAACAACTTTCTCCTTCTCCAGAAATTTCACTTCGTGTCGTGTGTGTTTGTTTTGTTTGTGGTTGCCCGTGGATTGTATACGGAGACTAATTTATGTCGTTGCCCGTAGGACGTGGATTAGTCCAAATCCGTATTTACTTAGATTTAGGTTTGGTGTTTTAGTTTAAGGATACGTTTGCCATATTGAGGCTAAGATCAACTTAAATGTTCGTCAAGGATACGTTAGTCTGATTTGAGACTAAGATCGACTTAACGGAAAGAGCATTGAGGGAGGGCTCAATTGTTCCAGTTTAGGGACGTAGTGGTCCATTTAATAATATATGGCCGTCGGGACCCGTCACCTCTTTGACGACGTTGAAGGATTACAACGACAGGTGTCAGAAGAGTTCGGAGATGTACCCTTGAACCAAAGTTGATTGGAGGTCTCATAGTCCAATTTGGGACTAAAGTCTGTTTGAATGTTTAAGGATACGTTAGCCATATTTGAGGCTAAGATCAACTTAAACGGGATCGTTTAGATCCGACAAAAGAGCATTTGGAGGCTCTATTATTCCAGTTTAGGGACGTAGTGGTCCATAGGTAGTTTAAGGACATTGCGGTCCATTGCCAGTTTAGGGATATGATGGTCCATTGTTCCCATTCTGAGGACGGATATTAGTTTAAGGACGCATAAGTCCATGGGTTTAAGGACCCCATAGTCCATATGGATGTGTTTAAGGACGCATTAGTCCATTAGTTTAAGGACGCATAAGTCCATGGATTTAAGGACCCCACAGTCCATATGGGTGTGTTTAAGGATGCATTAGTCCACGGGTTTAAGGACCCCGTAGTCCATATCGATGTGTGGTTGTCGGGACCCGTCACCTCTCTGACTTCGTTGAAGGATTACAACGATAGGTGTCAAAGGAGTTTGGAGATGTACCCTTGAACCGGATGTAAATTGATTTAAGAGAGCAGTCTTGCTCAGTCAATTTAGTTTGAGAACTTACGGCTATGATTGGGCTAAGTTCAGTTGAGAATATTCAACGTTTTTATCTTTGGCCTATTAGGCCTATGCTAGGGCTTTGCCCCTGTTTAATAATGCAATGCATTTTCTTTTGGCCTGCTAGGCCTTTTTTGATTTGGGCTCTGTCCCTTTATTTATGATGCAGAGCATCTGTTTGGGCTCTGCCCTTTATTTATGACGCGGAGCATTTTATTAGGCCTGTTAGGCCCTTTTTAATTGGGCTTGGCCCTTCTGTAAATAATGCAGTGCATTAATCAAACTGACAATGGCCATGTGGCCTGTCAGGCGCTTTACGCTAATTATTGAGCGCAAGCGCATGTGGAGGTGACACGTGTCAAGCTAGCGCAGTGCGCTGCGCCAGTGCTCTGCGCTGCTGACACGTGGCGCGCTCTGGTGAGTTGCGCCAACGTTAAAGAGCAATACTCTATTTTTAAAGAGTGCATAGCGCAAGTGGTTTTTATGGCTGACACGTGGCGCTCTCTGGTGGCTTGCGCCAACCCAGGAGCGCAACAGTGCAAATTTTGCAAGTGCAAGGGACTGTTTCAATAACTTGATCCAATTTTGGATTCAAGAAAAGAATTTTTAAGATTCCAGAACCAATGGTTCATAAAAATGTGCAAGGCACTGTTATTATTTATTTTTTATTGAAGATCATTAATCTTGTTCTTAGATCAATGATCTATTCAGAAGAAATTCTTCTCTTTTATAAAGGTTTTTACCTTTTTCTTTTTTTTCTTGAGTTCTTCTCAAAATTCTTCAGAGTTCTCTCTATTCTCTGTGTTGTTGTTTTTTGATTTTGATCTTGATGTGTTTTGAATTGGGGTCTAGGAGCCTTTATATAGTGCCCATTAATTTGTTAAATTTATTAAAGAGATCATTCTCTGAGTGATTTGGGGAATTTTCCCCACCGTTGGATCTTTGATCTAAGGGCTTCTGTTTTACAGAAGACAATTTTCTTGTTTTAACAAGAACAGAAAGATCTTACTGGAATTTTAATTCTGTTTGGCGCAGACGCACCAGTGCTTGACACATGTCGCGCAGCGCACAGCGCTTGCGCAACTGCTCTGACACGTGTCGCGCAGCGCACAGCGCGGCGCAACTGCGCTGACACGTGTCGCGCAGCGCAGCGCTTGCGCAACTGCGTATGCGCAACTGCGCTGACACGTGTCGCGCAGCGCAGCGCTTGCGCAACTGAAACGTTACTTCCTTTAATGTTGTTTTAAATAGAGCCTTGCTCTGATTGGGGGCGCTGCTTTGGGCGCTGCGCTGAAATATCAGTTTTTGACACGTGACGCGTTGCGCGTAGCATAAGGGATTTGAAGCGTTGCTTCAATTTTTGAATTTTTGAAATTTAAACAGAGGTTTGCTCTGATTGGAGGAAACAAGTACAACCTTTGTATTTTCATAATCTCCCAAATGGGATAAATCGTAAGACTCAGCAAGTTAATAATAAAAGACCGTATTCGGCAAATCATCACCATCTCATCCAGTACGGAATATTTTTCAGTTGAAAATATTGCGCATTTGATATGACATTTTCCTTACTATTTTTATATAATAAAAGGTGTTTATTATAAATATAACACATATGAGGGTTTATCCGTAAAAATGCTATTTTCACCATAGCTAGAGCTTGCAACCAGATAGAAATATGCTCTTTCTTTATGCAGGATATTTAGCTAAGTCGTCTTCCAGTTATCTTGGTTTATATTATAATTAACATTATGAAAAAAAATGTAAGCATATAATATCTATGTAATATTTGGTCTATTTAAATATGCTTACCTTATTAAATATTTTTGACCAATTCTCTTAAAACTATAATATCATGTCAAATGGTTAAGATAATATCTCAATAAAAATAAATTCTACCAACATTATTTATTGAGATAATTGTGCAGAAATTATATCAGGACTGGAATCAAGAAAATCTGAGTTATCGAGATCAAATCTGCCGAAATCTTAAAATAAATCGAAGAAATCAATTCTGGCAAAGACTTAGAGAAGATTTTCAGATTCCAGATATCAAAATAGTCTATATGTGTCACCAGAAGAGGCCACAAGATTTTTGAAGCAACGAACCCCCTAACCCACCATGGATCCGCGGCCAAACCCACCAAATGGCCGCGGTTCCGCCGCAATATTGAGAAGTTAGGGCTCTGGATTTTCTGGTTGGGATCCTAACAAGTAGTTACCATATTAGGAAACTAGGGTTCTGGCTCTGTGAGTATAAATAAGGACCGAGAGTCTCTTGGAAAAATCATCAAACCGACGCGATCACGAAGTCCACGACGGCTCAAGAATCCTGGTTGATCATCGATAGTTCATCTACTTCATTAGAAGAGATCGAGAAGCAAACTAGGGTTTTGTAATCATTTTCTAAAGGAACAAAGTGTACTTAATCTTATTGATTAATAAAGGTAGTTGTTTTCTTATATCATTTTATTTTCTGTAGTTTTCAATATGATTTCCCTTTCTATCTTTTCTTTTCTCAACATGCGTGAGTAATTCTCCGCTTGTTAGGGTTCGTAGGATTATGGTAGATTAATGGATGATGAAGATCCTTAAACTCTTTTTACGTCCTATAAAGTTTATGAACTTTACCAAAAGAATCATTAACATCCTAATCGGGCGCGCTATCAATTCATTGATATTCACGACCACGATTAGAGATTAGATTAACAATTATTTTGGTAAAGGCTAGTCATGAACGGAGATCCATGTCAAGATAGGGGTTAAGAGTGGGAACCCTTTTCCCTCCAGAAACCCTAATCTACATGCATCATTGTCGATCTAGTTTTAAATATATTAAAAGATAAGAGGAGTAATCTTTAATTAATCATCCATGACTACTAAATCTTAACGAACCCTACAAGCCCCCTTCTAATATAAAACATACATCCGTAGTTAATCTAGATCTATATTCTACATCCGTATTTAACGTAGATCTAGAAACTATTTCCACTATTCATTATTCTTCCTCTTTTCCTAATCAACACGCCTAAAGTAAGATTAAAAGATTCAACGTTTCCTTGAGGAAGACCCGTACTCATCTCAGTATAGCTACACACGACACCGTTATTGATTGCAGTTATTCTACAAACAACTTCTCTAAAAAAGATTCAATCAAATATCATCACGTACGATGACAACAAAATATTCTATTGAATCAAAATCATAAATTCATTTAATCCGGAAATAATTTATTGTGTTTAATAACAGTCAGTACGGACATCTAGTCTACGCATGCAAACACACAGTTCAAATAGTACGGACGACTAGTTTATGTTCACACACAGCAAATATTACAGATATCTAGTCGTGTAATACACAGCGACTGGTGCGGACATTTCGTCGACGTATTTTCTCAACGATTAGTACGGACACTTAGTCGTGTACATGCATATAACATTGATTATAATATAACATGTAAAGTATGACAAGTTTTACACGTGGCATGGAAATTACTAGTAATGTGTACGTGTTAGCAAGTGTTCTAGTCTATACGTGTCATGACAGTTACTAATGATGTGTGCATGTAGCATATGAGTCTGTATTGGTCCCGTATGGTATTCATTAGTAATTGTGCAAGTGTCCTAGCAAGTATGTTCGCACAAGTATAGCAAAGGAAAGAAAATATAGCATTGGTAAACTAAGCATATGAGATAAGAATTATAATAAATAAAGAAGTGTTCATAATAAATTTAGTTGTGGGTGTTATACACTATCCATTTGATTTCCTTCTTGTAGATACTCCGACTATGGCATTAACTAGTCGAATCTCACGACTGTTGCGTCTCTCCTCATTATCTCGGGATCACCCGCACTCGATCCTAAAATCAATAATAATCATAAATATGTAAGGAAACCCCATCAATATTGAAATAAACCCAAGCAAACTAAATATGGCGCAAAACTCAAGTTAATCATGCAAACAAAAGAGCACGTCTGAAGCTCAAAAACTCATATGTCTGAAGAAGACGTCTAGTCGAGACAAAGAAGAAGCAGACGTCTGAGGAATAAGTGTCAGATGTCTGAGCTAAAAAACACTGAGACCCCAGAGAAAGAGCAGACATATGAAATTTTAAGCTCAGACATCTGACAAACAATATAACTTTAAAACAGAAACAACGCAGACGTCTGAAGATCTAGTCTCAGACGTTTGAAGAACAAAACTGCTGCTCGAAAAACTGGAATTTTGCAAAATGTTTTGAAACACAAAAAACTAACTCTTTTCTAATGAATACAAGTTGTAAACAAGAAAACTTGCATTAACACACTACAACTACAAGTAACTATTTAAAACTCCATTTTTGCAAGATTTAAACCATAAAAATATGATTTTTAAGTAGAAGATATAGTTTTCATCGCAAATAAAACTTAAAACTTAAAATCAAAAGGTTTACCTTGAAAAATTTGAGTAAATGAGAAGATCCAAGGTTTAAATGAGGCTACTTGAAGAACTTGAGGTGACTCTACTTGAATAGATGAGTACTTGATAGTTGAGGAGATAAAGAAGTGTAGGGTTTTTTTGGAGTTGGATTTTGAGAGAGATTGAGAGAGTGAGGGAGAGCTGTCACACCCCGCTTCCCAAAGGACAAAAATGGTGACTATCACGGTTCGCAACCTAGCTGTATTGAGGGTGGTCTAACTCAATACAGTTACGTTAAGCGTATATATATATCATGCATGCAATGTACCAAAACAAATAGTAAAAGTAAAAGTATTTATTTCCATTAACTAAAACTTATTACATCCCAAGGTACTAAAAAGGAAAATTAAATTGTTTGATTATATCGACGAAAAAAGAAAGCAAGCCTTAAACATGTGGGCAACTGAAAAATAAAAGAGCTATTTTAATACTCTGGCATCAACTCCGTGAAGTCCTCATCAGTGGGCTCCACTACATCGTCTCCTTCTTCATCAAGCCTGTCCTCATCAACGGATATTGCAGGGATAGAGAAAAAGGGAAAGAAAAGACAGTCAGCGAGTTACACTCGGATAGGATTGCCTCATAAGATAGTAATGGTAAGGAAGACAAGTGTGTACAATGCCTGATGTCATATGTGTGTAGTGGTAATCTGTATAAGATATCTACTTAGTTTATTAGATAAGGGTACAGATACTCATGATTATTCCGTTGTGAGCCAAAGAACAACAATTGGGGGAAGTGAATAGTATTTTTTCACCTCCCCGAATCATGATCGAGTAATAGAGGAATTCGAGTTCTATATATAACTTTACCCAAATCAAACTACCCATCCCCGTTGTTCAGTGCAAAAGTTTTACGGATTAGAGTTAGTGCGTATATTATCTAAGCATGGAATTTCAACATTTGTGTCATCCATATATTGGATTGGTCACCCAAAATATCGGGATCTTCATAAATAATAGTCGCCTGTATATCAGACTGGTCACCGTTCATATAGGGGTCTTCTCAATAATGGTCACCCGAAATATCGGGATATATAGTAGCCGTCCATATATTGAACTGGTCACCCTTAATGTAGGGATCTTTATAAAGTATTCCATAGCTAGGTTCACGCATCTAATTCTAACCGTATTATATGTCATGTCATGTCATGTATTATAAGTTGGATTCATTAGAGAATATCTTAAAAGATTTGGACTTCCACAATCGCTCATGTTATTTTTGTTGCCATTATAATTGTAAGGTAGTTCATGGTATTTTATAGAAAAAATTAACTTATAATAAAAGTTATGGTATTTTAATTAAATTTTATTTTTATGAAAGATTAAGGTGTTTTAATATAAATATCTTTTTATAAAAGATTAAGGTGTTTTAATGTAGATTTTGGTATTTTAATAAAATATCTCTTTATAAAAGAGTGTGGTATTTTAGTAAAAATATCTTTTATAAAAGATTAAGGTATTTTGTTGTAATTATTATTATAGGAAAAAGCCATGGTGTTTTGTTGTAAACATTTATCTTAAGAAATACCAAGATATTTTAATGTAAAATAATATTTAGTAAAGTCCATGGTATTTTAATGAAACCATTTATTTTTAGAAAAGACCATGTATTTTATTAAATATGTTATTTTAGAAATGATCTTGGTATTTTATTAAAGGTGATATTTTAGAAAACATCTCCGTGTTAGCAACCACTACACATGGACGGTCATCATTTGTATCCTTTTCAAGAACAGTTACCTAATAATAAACATAGGGTGTTTTACATAAAATATTTAGTATAGGGTATATATTTAAAAACACGACTTTCCAAAAGGTCGAGAGATTTTATTGAAAATAAAATAATTAGTTTATAATTTTGAACAAACATATTATTTTTAGGAACCTAAGTACTTTATTTAATACTTAACTATTATTATAGGGGTATTTTATTTAAAGGAAACCTTTTAAATAAAATGGGGGTATTTTTGTGGAAGGAGCATTTTTTGAGATCAAAAGGTATTATAAGATAAGTATGATATGTTATCTTAGCATCCAATAAGCAACAACGTGATTTTTATGACATAAAAGCTTTTAAGGGGGTAGGTCGTTACTCCATGCATTACCATCAAGCATATCTATGTTTAGTCACATGAGGGATATTGAAAAGGTAACATAGCATGAGCAAGATTTCAGTTGACCAAACTAATGTGTGCAGAAAAGTTTATCATACCAGATCTAATCGAATGGGTAAAGAGAAATGATAGAAAAAGTTGTGAGAGGTGGATCCTATCTTGATTGATTATCGAAATGCCGATGGAATCTTCCTTTTCGTTATTTTTCTCCTTCCTCAGATTTTTCCAGAACGTGTGGATGGCACCGTTGCGTAGCTCTTCGAATTCTAGTCGCACGGCAATTTTCTGCGAATTTTTCGGAGTAGAATTAACGTGGAAAAGCTCAAGAGACTGGGTTCTATTTATAGGGTTTTTTCTCAACAATATAATCCCCAATCAAATCCCCAAAAATATCCACCAGAAAACCATAGCAATCAGTACTGAAAATCAACAGCAAATCAAGATTCGAGGTTGTTGGATTCGCATCCAACGACCTACACAAGGCCAGGGCACGACCACGTAGCCGTGTGAGGATCCACGCATTTTCGAGTGGTCCCCACTTCGTAGGCGCCCTACGCATTTCGTAGCCGTTGGATCTCAGATCCAACGGCCCCGATCGTTTTTCCCTTTTTATATATATATTTTTCCTTTTTTAAAAAAATCCTTTTGTTTTTAAAACAGTTTTTATAAATCTATTTTTGTTTTTTTAAAAAAATAGTTAAAAATAGTTTAAATTACGGGAAAAAATATGAGAAAATTCCAGAAATTTTATTTTATGATCTTCAGTTTAAAAATATTTTTTGCTTAAAACTAATTTGTTTCCTCATATTCTAAAATATTAGTTAGTTACTATATTTATTAAAATCTATTTTAAATACGAAATATTTATTTTAATTAATAAAAAAAATATATAAAAATTTTGTTAATACATTATAAAATTGTATAAAAATATTCTAAGCACGGAAAATTATAAATAACTTTATAAAATTCCAATAATTATATTTAAATGTTTTAAAAATTACTAAATTAGTTTTAAATGTAAAATCATCTTTTAAAACTATTTTCCATCAACGAAGTACTCAAATAAATACTTGATACAAGAAAATTTAATAAAAAACCTTTTATTAGGTATTAGAAAATACGGACGTTACATAGCTATGGAAATTATGAGAGTGATAAAGACATTAGAGAAGAAGGAAAACAAAGAAGATGGATATAGTGCTTATAGGCATGGAAAGCCCATGCTTCCCTCTCCTATATTTTATTTAGAGAGAAAAAGAAAAGAAAATATAAATATTAAATATGCATGCCATACCAAAATAAGTAATAACCTCTCTACCAATTTATGAAAACCCAATTCAATAAATGTTATCACTTTAATAAAACTCATTATATCATTATTTAAATTCTAAAATAAACTTTAAATTTTTTGAAATGTTACAATATTTCCCCCTTAAATAAATTCAGTCACCGAATTTAAATTAAACCCAAACCTGAAAATATTTTATTCAATCAAATAAAAAAGGGCTCCAAAGTCCCACACAAGTTAGAAATACAATGATGGAAAGTGCGTGCATGAAAACAAAAGTGTGATGCAGATCCTGAACGCTCGCCTCCAAACGAGAAATCCTACCGGAAGAATGAAGATCAACCTATTCCTGTGTCACCGGAGTACCGTATTGGTCAGTCCTCATCTCAGATGAGTCTTCCCTGACCTCATCTCAAGTTGCAGCCCTCTCGGCATGCAAAGACTTTGGCGGCATGTTGACTGGAACGAGAGTTGGTAAAATTGTAACAATTGGAATGAAGGAATGTATAAAATCGAAGAAAGAATCTCAAGATACATCCTAAAGGAAATCAGGCGGAGTACCGTATTGTAAATATGACGCGAAACATATTTACAATACGTAACTCTATTTATGTTACCTACTCCATCATATTAAGGACAACTTACGTATCGAAAGTTTGGGTCTAAGACCCCCAAAGTCAGGTCTAAATTCCGCAAGGTTAGGCCTAGGTTTCGAAAGATCATCACCTAGACTCCACATGGTTAAACCTAGATTCAACAAAAGTAAAATCTGGCTCCGATATCAATTTTGTCATGACCCGGAAACGACATGTGACCGACACTTAAATTACGTGAAACCATTTGAGCAATAACGTAATCTAAGTAAGCCTAAGCCAGAATCAAAACCTATAAGTTCAAAGAAATAGAGGCGAAGTTTTAAGAAAAGTTTTATAAAGTGAAATATAACTTATTTTGTAAAGATTTATCGTTTGAAAAATATACAGCACCTCCTTTGTAATTTTTTTATAAAATTCCTATACAATAGCAGTAAAAATAAATGCATCTCTATACGGGAGCTAACTCAACGCCCGCACGACGAAGACACAATCCATGCAAAATATACAACGCCTAAAGGAGAAGAAAAACAAGCGGAAAGCAATAAACACTGCATATAAATAAAATCAAGCCGACTCCACATGAGTGCGTCTACAACAACAATATAACGTCTAAGGTCTTGGGCAAATACACCCGACTTGGTTGATGGAGTATTTCTAGGTTCAAAAATAGATACAAGGAAAATGCCGAAACATATTCTAACCCACCTCACTCAATATAAATATGCAACCACGCCCAAGATAAGCTCTCTCACTGTCGCTATCGATCCAAGTGACCAAACCTGCAAGAAACTATGGTACAACGGAGGTGAGTTGCCAACTCATGAATAGAATTCGCATAGCAAAATAGAAATCACATGCATAAGCAGTGAAATAACTAAGACATGGGTAAACATGTATATTGCGGAAGATAGATAACCATGCATCAAAACTAGAATTCAAGCGATGAACAACAACAACAATAACCTATCATGTACATCTCGTATACCTCTATCCTAGCATGTGTAATATACTAATATATGTAGTTATCGTGGCATCATAAAATAAATCTACAATTCGTCCGATATGCGCATAACAAGACCACTAAAGCATATGAAGGCATGCGAGTCATGAATGTAGTATGCATTTCTTAAACTTAAATTTAAGCGCAATGAAACAATAACAATAATCATTCGTGAACATCTCAACTATATGTAACACCCTAGTTTGATCGTATGTTTTTCTAAGTATATTAATTAGTAATTTGAGTTTCTTTTAATTATTATTGTTTGGGTTGTGATTGATGTTTGGATAGCATGTGTGTTTATCGAACCCGATCCGCTTGCGTAAAATCCATTATGAGTTGATAGTTAGATAGAGTATATTTTATTGATATTTATTAATAGACTAAATCTATATGAATCTCAAATAATAGATATACAATATTTAAACTATATATTTTTTTTCTGGTAGCCATACGTTATGGGTAATTTATATCTAACCTTTAACCGTTAGTATGCTTTTATCCTATTTAAATATCCTATGATATTTTATTGACGGTTATCTGTTATATATAAATCCTAAACATCCTAAAATACTATGTATAATATGTTAGATTGGAATATTTTTCTAACCATTATATTTATGGTTTAAGTGGGCTACGTATATGTAGATAACTTCTGATATATTTTTGAGTTTTAGTAAAGACGGATCGGGGATCATAATATCTTTATAAAATATTATTTAGTTATATATATATATATATATATAGACTTATACCTAATATAAAATAAAAAATATATTCCTTTTATTTAAAACCCATCTCTCTCTCTTCCTCTCTTTTCCCTCTCGTCTCCATGTCGACACCCTCGTTGTCACCCTCTCTCCGACCATCACCCACAACCCACTCATCTCGCCATCATCATCCTCATCTCGTCGCCGACTCCCTCTCCCACGAGACCTCGTCGCCACTCTCCTCTCTAACCGCAGCATACACCATCGCCTCACCTCGCCAAGAACCCAACTCGACCGACCCATCATCGCAACCATTATCAAACCTGATATCCTCACCAAGCAGCCGCCTACATCTTCCCACTGCCACTCTCCATCGCCACCGACTCCCTACACTTCGTCTTCATCGCCGAGCACCTTGTAGCCGAGCATTCGAGCCAACTCTGTCCATCTCCTGCATCGACACCATCTTCTTCTTATTCTCGATCGCCACCAACACACCTCTCCTTCACCTCAGTGCAACACGACTGAGCACCACCCAGAAAACCGAACCCATAATCATCGCAACCCAACTCCAATCTTCGCCTCAAGCGTCGCTGTTATCGTTGCCAATTATCTTGTTTTCTCTTGCTACCGAGACGATCACCATCATCAGCATCTAAAACGAGACAGCACCCTTAGTTGAGCCAAGCACCTTAGAACCGAGCAAAAACTTCTAACCGAGATCAAATATTTATCTTGCATCGTGTTGTGTTTGCGTTTCCGTGATCGATAGACTGAGGCAAGTTTCTAACTTGCTACATGCTATAGTTTACGCTATATATATTGTCGTATTATTATTATACTATTATATCTGTATAATTCGTATACCGTAGATAGTTAACATTAATACGTTTTTACAGTATACTGTTTATGCAAATATATCTAAATAATAATACCTAATAATTAACAAAACTATTATAATGCGATCAAATGGATAAATTCAACCTGTAGGAATTAATATGGTTATTTTCGTTATATCATATATCGCACCTAGATAACGGTTACAACTGTATTCATCAGGACACGTTTATACGATATTATTACGAAATAAGCACTTTATCTAATTTAATACACTATCATTGACATGCTTGTAATCTGCTGGACTATTACTATTTTTATTATCATGTTAATACCCGTTGCCTGTAATACTTACTGATGTCAACAATACCGACTTGTTATCCGATTGACTCAAACTTTTTGGAAAAAAGCGGTTACCGAAAGTAAGCACGTCAGCCCAGCGGCCCTGATATAAATGACATGTTGTCTTGATAAACATAACATGTACCTCCATGTTCCTGTGTTGGTATTAGGTAGATATTATTTTCATACCTGACTTGGAAAATGAAACCTGGGGAAATGGGGAAATCAAAAGTGTAACTGAAATATAACTTAAAAGGATATTACATGTTTCCGTGGTTCCGAGGGTTAACGGAACAAAAAAAATCATTATTGATTTATACATCTTGCATCCGTGGTCCCGGGGGGTAACGGGATATATACTTTTGAGTTACATGGAGGAGTACATTAATTGGTTTCAAATACCTATAGGATAGATAATTTAGAAACACGGACCTTAGGATACACGTGACATGTTTGACTACTTATAGCTTGCTTGTTATATTACCTTTCACTACTTTTGTTTATACACATACCTCACACTTGCACGTGACATCCTATATGGCATACTGTTCAGTTTATTATTATTATGATATCTTTGACGCACTGACGTCTGGGTTTTTCATGGTCCAGATTTTTTGACCTTATAACTGAAGAATCATGAATATTTTGACAGAATTGCCGAGCAGTGAAGAGTTTTCTGCTTGTTTTAGTTTAGTGATACTTTAGGTTTATTTTCTAGTTATGGTTTTGTCATTGTGATTCCATAAGGGATGAGATTAGGATATTATTTCTTTTGTTGGATCTTTATTTGTTTTCGCCACATTTTAGTTATTATTTATTATGGCAGCTTGGACATGAGATATATAGATATTTATTTACTGTTCTTGATATCTGATTGACAGCTGTAATGTGATTATGGAAGGATTTTTCCTTATCATAGGTAGCATGATTTGCTTTGTTACGTTCCATATTTACGTATTTTTAGAAGCGGGGCATGACACTATATATATATATATATATATATATATATATAATGGCGTACAGTCCCTATATATATATATAACGGCGTACAGTCCCTATCATTTCTTTTTAATCTCATCATATAATCCCGGTCGGTATCCTCTAGATATCCGCCGTTTTCCACCATATATTCGTAACCGGTTCCTTGCCCCCCTAAATATCGGATAAATCCGTAACCGGTTCCTACCCCCTCAGTATGGGATGCCACCAAACCAGTCCACTATGTATCCGTAACCGACTCCTTCCCCCTCGGTATCGGATATATCCGTAATCGTCTCCTCCCCTTCGGTACCGGATAACATAAACGTAGCACAAACAAATAACATAATCATAGCGCGAACGGATAACATAAACGTAGCACAAATAATTAACACAATCACAGGGTGAATGTATAACATAAACGTAGCACAAACAAATAACACAATCACAGCGCGAACAAATAATATAAACGTAGCACAAATAAATAACACAATCATAGAGCGAACGGATAGCTAGAAAAGCAGGTATAGCGTGAACGAGTATTGTAAATGGATAAATACTTTCGAATAATCCAATTATATTTTAAAATAGAACAAAACGTTGTTTGGAAATAAGGCTGCTGTGATATTTTAAAAATAGATATACCTTTGAAATCCAAGCAGCACATCCTTTGCATTATTTCTTAAAACATAAAACAAATCGTTATTTAGAAATATGTACAACATTTGTATTTTCATAATCTCCCAAACGGGATAAATCGTAAGACTCAGCGAGTTAATAATAAAAGACCGCATTCAACAAACTATCACCACCTCATCCAGTACAGAATTTCATCACGTACGATGACAATAAAATATTCCATAGAATAAAAATCATAAATTCATTTTGTCCGGAAACAATTTAAAGCGTTTAATAACAGTCAATACGAATATCTAGTCTACGTACGTAAACACATAGTTCAAATAATATGGGCCGCTAGTCTACGTGCACACACAACAAATAGTACGGACATCTAGTCGCGTACACACACAGTGACCTGTTAGTGTTTATGCCCTAGAAGGCCATTACTGTATCATACTAGCTTGTATATTACTTAATGGAAGCTTGGGATATTCACATGTATATAACAGTCTTGCTAAACATGGTAGTATGCTACTTGGTTTTTCTATCTTAATATGTGAGTGTACGTATTGATAGAGCTCTTAGGATCTTGCTTGTCTACCAGCGTTGTGATGGCAGTCACACTAGTGGGGGCTGGGTAGTCTACAAGCACATCCTTATTCAGGTCCCTGGTCGTTGGATTATCGAGACAGAGCATCGATACTCCGGAGTAGACTGGTGTGTACGCTTCTCATCCCAGTTGGGGAGATGGTCTGTCCCACAGCCGTCAGTACGTCGTACTGGAGATAGTATGCAGGTGCTCGTTAGGTTACGGGTACACCGGACAGGACTCACAGGGAACTGTTGGTTGGTTTGATACCAGTCGTCAGTGAACAGTTCCCAGGTGACATGAGTACAGCGTAGTCCGCAGACTTGACACTGCTACTTCGCCTCGAGTGTGTCCCACTGTTCTTAGATTGCTACCCTACCACGGCTCAAAGGAGTCGTGCAAACAGGTAGCAGTTGGGTGCAGTCCCGAGCACTTGGAGGCAGTGGCGGTTAGACAGGATTCGTCCCTCCCGGTATTGGGAGTAGATATCGTGCTGTGTCAGAGAGCCATTACGCAAAGTCCCTGGCCAGGGCAAGCGAGATTTGCTGGTAGGTTCCAGTAGTTTCTCAGGGTGTAATGGGCTTCACTCCGACACGACTTATACCGCTATTAGGGGACTGACGCTTGCCGCCCCCCTAGGCCCGATATGCGATAGTCTTGGACGAACGGACCGGACTGTATGGAGATTGTCACATCAGACTCAGTAGGAGTTCGGATGGGTTTACTCATCGGCCTTCTTATCGACAACTACCTGGGGACCGTTACGTACAGCTAGTGCCGCTTACGGTCTGTGGTTAAACCCACTGCCAGCGTAGTAGTCGAGTCTCTAGAGTCCCACACAGAGAGTTTCCTACTCCAGGCGAAACGATATAGAGGTTGCATGGTTTTGCGACAAAGGGTTCGGACGCATACGTGCGTTTACGCACGTATGACTTTCGGACAGTTTTTACCAGTCGGCTTTGGTTTAAGCCAGTTACTGGTATCCGGTTATTGGATTTTTACAGTCTAAAGTTTTTCCGTATTTTTACGGATCGGGGGGCGTTCTCGTAATTGTACGAGAAGCTTCTAGAAGATGTGACTAAGGAGGTTTCTTTTGGATAAGAAAGTGAGTCATGGTGGTGATTCATTCATTTCATTAATGCACATTTATTGCTTAATGACTCATGCTAATGAATCACCACTAGATATTTCATGAAGCATGCTTATTCATTTCCTTTATTCATTTTTCTTAAAAAGAAATGCTTCATGATATATTATGATACACTCTCTCTCTTCTCTCATTATCTCATTCACATTCTCTCTCCTCAAGCTCTCATCTTCAAACCCTAATCCTTACACCTCATGAGTTGAGATCAAAGGATTAGTTAGACTAAACAATCCATAACCATCACTCTTTATCATCCTTTCATCTTTGATTAGCAATCAAAGTTGATTAGTTACCTCAAGTGAGAGGTTTAGCTTGGAGTTTTGCTCTCGGGTGGATCGTCTACTACCTAGAGAAGGCCGAGGAGAACAAGGAGATCGTAAAGACGAAGGACTAGTATCGATAGGTATAATCCCTTAACACTTTAGTTTAGTATAACTATGTGTTTGGTTATTAGTTGTTTAGCTTCGATTTAAGCGGTTAGTCGATGTTCGTTCTTTAAGCTTGATCGTTTTTGAAAATTCCGCCTCCCCACAAGTACTGGGGTGTACTACATCGACTTACAGTGGTATCAGAGCCTCGCTAAACACTAAATAACTTAATTGCAAATTTGTACGAATTTCGAACGGAAAAACGAAGCCGAAAAACCCTAATTCTGTCATGTTTCTGTCGAATTTAAAACGATGTCAGAAAATTTTTCAGGTGAGTTCAGAGAGCTTTACATGACACCAGAAGAACACCCAAGAAAAACAGTCGACTGAATCGACCATCTCGCCGCGGAAGCGCGGCCTCAGCCTACTGAGTCGCCGCGCTTCCGCCGCCGAGTTGGCGAGTCAGCGACCGATTTTTCTTCTGTTGCTTCTCTGTAAAATTTAGGGTTTTCTGGAATATTTAATTATTGCTCAGGTTACTGTTTAACAGAGCAGATTTTGGAGCAATATTGATGTTGTTTATTCGATCGAATTGTACAGTATTTGCGTATTGGATTATATCTGTGATTGTTTGATGTGTTCGTAAACCTCCCCCAACTGCTAGTATGTCGGTTGGCAGGGGGTTGCACATTTCTGAAATGGTTATATCTGTTTGTGCATATAAACTGTATTGGACTGTTGTGGTGTATAGCCGGGGTTTGCAATGGGTTATTGATTAATTCATTTGTTGTAAATGTAATTTGTTGTAATATTATTTTTGCGGGGCACTTCCAGGTTGCGGTCGTAGCCACCGTTGTATTATTTCATTTTACTGTTTTTGCTCCTAGGACTGACCCAAGGTGGGGTACACAGACTGCCGGGTGGGTAGTTTGCCGTACCCGTAGGGGTCGAGGGTGGGGTAACGGCTATTCATCACAACTGTGTAATCTGTCTTTTCTTGCAGGCTCAAAAGAAATACAGATTGCTTGCATATCCAATATTGTTTATCTGTGTTCTGGAATGAATATCATTGCGTCAGACGAATGTAAAATATCTATATTTATTGTAGCTATTTAGACGTCACTTATGTTTTACACCCGCGCTAGCCCAGCCCCCGCTCTGTCGTTAGTTAAGTAACCTAACGGGTGATGACGGGACCCCGTGGCGAATGCGGATGGCATAAGAGGACGTTGTATTTTCGTTGTTTTCTGCAATGATAGGTTAATGATGGGACGCATTATCTGTAATGCAAAGAAAACAAACCAAAGTTTAAATCGTTGGAACAATTTAAAAGAAACCACTCGGTTATTTTTAAAACAGATATTTTTAAATGCGGAGATTTAACCACTCCTTTTAAAAGCTATCAGGTTCCTTCGGTTATATCAAGTTCACTACGTTCACGGTTTCGCCAAAACCATTCGTAGCCCTCCGTCATTTCATCTGGGTATTCAGTAGTATTCAAGCTATGTATTTTGACCTAACGCCAAGGCATAGTGTTTGGTAGCTACTGGGTATTCATTTGTTGCATAGATAGATGAGTTAGTTTGGGACAGTCGTATTATCATTTTGGCCGAACGTCAAGGATATATACGGATGGGTTCAAATTGACAAGATAATGATGGGCAGAACTTGACATGTGACTTATGACATTTTGACCTAACGCCAAGGTTATAAGAGCATGGGGCAAAAACTTATATCGGGAATTTCAAAAGAAACTGAAATTTGCAAAGAGATGCATACCATTTTGAGTTTGATGAATGTTGGTAGCATTCCTACAACATTATCAGACGATGATATTTGGATCCCGATCCTACTGTGAGTATATGCTACTTATCAGGATATTCGTCACTTAACGATCAATGCTATAAACCTAGTAGGTGTCCAGAAAAGTGTCAGCGGGGTTACGCCCCCAGAGAAAAGAGGTTATTTAATTAAGGAACTTCGCGAAAGCGTTGGAAAACCTCCCTCGAAGTATCGACACCGGCTTGGCTGAACGGTTAAGCAAGTATTGTACGGTGAGAATAGTCCTGGCTAATTCTTCTTTTATGGTTTGAGGAAGGATTCGAGAAACAGTGGGAGCCATCCAGTTTAGATAAACTAAAAACCACTCTAAACTTGCAAGAGCATCGTGCTAAAGTGTTTTCTTCTCTCTCTCCTAATTGCAGCGACCCTGAAAATGACTGGACTTAAGTTACTTTTAGAAAAGAATATACTGACGGGGCCAAACTATAAAGATTGGCTGCGGAATGTCAAGATGGCCTTGACCTATGACAAATTGGGGTACGTCCTCACCGCTACGGCACCTGCTGTCCCTGGTCCCAAATCCAGCAATGCGGATAAGGAAATCCGCAAAACCTGGGATTTAGATTGCGCGAGAGCCAAGTGCATCGTGCTTGCCTCGATGAACAATGAACATCAGAGGAGGCACGAGGATATGTCCCTAGATGGCATATTTCTCCATACAAAGGAACTTTATGGAGAGCAATCTCGTATTGCAAGATACGAGACCTCGAAGAAATTATTTCGAGCGAGGTTGGCTGTCGGGTCATCGGTAGGTGAACATGTCCTACAGATGATCGGCTATATTGAGGAGCTCGCAGACCTTGGGACGACTTTGGATAATGAGCTCTATACAGACCTTATTCTCCAGTCCCTTCCTCCCACCTACGCCCAGTTTATCCTCAACTTCAACCTTCAAGGAAAAGAAGTTGAACTTGCGGAACTCCTGAACATGTTAAGGAGTGCAGAGGGCACCTTACAGAAGGTAAGGGAAACACCCGCTATGTTTGTTGGCGGTTCATCTTCTTCAGGGTCCAAGGCTAGGGCCAAAGGAAGGAAGAAGAAGGCCGCACCCAAACCTAGAGGAGGTGTTAGTAAGGTGAGAGGGAAGGGAAAGATAAAGAAAGCAGTACCGATAGTTGGTCAGGATGAGTGCTTTCATTGTCACAGGAAAGGGCACTGGAAGAAGGATTGCAAGGCGTGGAACGCCAAGAACCAGGAACCGAAGCAAGCTGTGGCTTCGACTTCAGGTGTGTTTGTAATTGAGAATTGTCTGTCGATCAACTCTACTTCCTGGGTATTGGATACCGGATCAGGATCTCATATTTGCAATTCATTGCAGGCACTGAGAAACCGTAGAGTGCTGAAGGAAGGTGATATGATCCTCAGGGTTGCTAACGGAGCTAGCGTGGGAGCTGCGTCCGTCGGGGATTATCACCTAGGATTGACGAGTGGACATATTTTGGTTTTGCATAACTGTTATTTTGTACCCAGCTTAACGTGTAATATCATATCAGTTTCCTTGTTATCAAATAAAGGTTATGATTTCACGTTTGTAAGAGATGTTGTCAACATCCACCTTAATCATGGTTTGATTGGGTCCGGTACTCTAAATAACGGCATATATGTTTTAAACCAACTCCAAATTTTCAATGTCCAGAACACACTAAAAAGAAAGTCTCCAGATTTAAATAAAGCTTTCTTATGGCATTGTAGACTGGGTCACATCAATGAGAGAAGGTTAACTAAGTTGCATAGAGAAGGATATTTGGACACGTTTGAATATCAATCCTATGACACTTGTCAATCTTGTCTCAAAGGAAAGATGACAAAGACTCCATTTACTGGACAAGGAGTAAGAGCGAGCGAGCTCTTAGGACTCATACACAGTGATGTATGTGGTCCAATGTCTACACATGCGAGAGGTGGTTTTTCCTATTTCATTACTTTCACGGATGATTACTCAAGATACGGATTCATTTATCTGATGAAACATAAATCCGAGGCTTTTGAGAAATTCCAAGAGTATAAGAATGAAGTAGAAAACCAAACCGGCAAAAGTATTAAGACACTTAGATCTGATCGAGGTGGTGAATACTTGAGTGCCGAGTTCCTAGGTTACCTAAAAGAGAAAGGAATTCTCTCTCAGCTTACTCCTCCGTACACTCCACAGCATAACGGTGTATCGGAGAGACGGAATCGAACCCTATTGGATATGGTACGATCCATGATGAGTAATGCTGAGTTACCGCGATCTTTCTGGGGACATGCGCTAGAATCAGCGGCATATCTTTTGAACATGGTTCCTACCAAGACTGTGCCTACCACTCCATATCAGATGTGGAGCGGGAAGAAACCCCATCTACAGTATATAAAAATTTGGGGATGTCCAGCTTTTGTTAAAAAGCAGCATGTGGACAAGCTCGAGGCACGATCAGTAAAGTGTAAGTTTGTGGGATATCCAAAGCACTCCAGGGGATATCTATTCTATTACGCAGAGGAACAAAAGGTATTTGTTTCTCGTAATGCCCATTTTCTAGAACATCAGTATTTAGAAAAGGAATCAAGTGGGAGCGAAATAGAACTGGAAGAAATTCCAGAACCACAAACTGCTACTGAAAGTTTGGTAGAACCAGAGGTTCAAGAAGAACAGATCATTCCCGCACCCCTCCGCAGGAGTAGTAGGCCGTCTCATCCGCCTGAGAGATACTACGGTTTTCTCATAGACGGGGATAGAGAGGATTGCATCATAGATGATGATGAACCTACTGACTTCCAGCAGGCCATCCAGAGCGGCGACTCGGTACGATGGCTAGATGCAATGCGGACCGAGATGGAGTCCATGTACACCAACAAAGTATGGACTTTGGACTTTGCTCCAGATGGGGTAAAACCCATAGGATGCAAATGGATCTTCAAGAAAAAGATTGGTGTAGATGGACAGGTGGAAACCTATAAGGCTAGACTTGTTGCAAAGGGTTTTCGTCAAAGACCTGGTTTGGACTATGACGAAACTTTTTCTCCAGTGGCTATGCTCAAATCCATTCGGGTCCTTCTTGCTATTGCTGCCTTCCATGATTATGAAATCTGGCAGATGGACGTAAAGACGGCTTTTCTGAATGGAAATTTAGAAGAGAGCGTCTATATGGATCAGCCAGAGGGTTTCAATCAGAGTGGGAGCAGCGGGAAAGTATGCAAGCTGCTTAAGTCTATTTATGGACTAAAGCAGGCATCGCGGAGTTGGAACATCTGTTTTGATGAGACAGTCAAAGAATATGACTTTATCAAAAATCCAGATGAACCGTGCATATATAGTAAAGTTGTGGCCAGAAGTGTCGCATTCCTCGTCTTGTACGTGGATGACATTCTATTGATAGGAAATGACATTCCTATGCTACAATCTGTCAAAGGATTCTTGTCACACAGGTTCTCCATGAAAGACCTGGGTGATGCCTCTTACATTCTGGGGATCCGGATCTATCGTGATAGATCCAAGAGGATGTTGGGACTTTCGCAGTCCAGGTATATCGACACTGTACTGAAAAGATTCAGTATGGAAGATTCTAAGCGCGGTAATCTACCGGCTTGTCACGGAATCACCCTCTCCAAAGAGATGTCTCCCAAGACTGATTTGGAAAGGGAACGCATGTCTATTATACCCTACGCTTCTGCGGTAGGCTCTATAATGTATGCGATGTTGTGTACCAGACCAGATGTAGCTTACGCACTGAGCGTGGTAAGCCGGTATCAGTCAGACCCAGGGGAGAAACACTGGATAGCAGTAAAGAACATTCTCAAGTACCTGAGGAGGACTAAGGAGATGTTCTTGGTTTACGGCGCTAAAGACCTCAGGTTGGAGGCCTTTGCTGATTCCGGCTTCCAGAGTGATAAGGACGATTCCAAGTCCATGTCGGGTTATGTCTTTACCCTCAATGGAGGGGCGGTGTGCTGGAGGAGCTCCAAGCAGGACACCGTTGCTGACTCGACGATGGAAGCGGAGTATATAGCTGCTTGCGATGCCGCTAAAGAAGCAGTCTGGATGAAGAAGTTCCTAACAGAACTTCAGGTTGTTCCTACCATAGTTGATCCAATACCTCTGTATTGCGACAACAACGGAGCTATAGCTTTAGCGAAGGAACCAAGGTCCCATCAGAAGTCCAGACACATCTTGAGGCGGTATCACCTGATCAGGGAGATCATTGATCGTCAGGAGATCGAGGTTCGGAGAGTTTCTTCAGAAGAGAACATTGCTGATCCATTCACGAAGGCCCTTCCTCAGATTCAGTTCGAGAGGCTGCTCGAGATCATTGGTCTACGATATGCCAGTACATGGCCCTAGTGCAAGTGGGAGATTGTTAGTGTTTATGCCCTAGAAGGCCATTACTGTATCATACTAGCTTGTATATTACTTAATGGAAGCTTGGGATATTCACATGTATATAACAGTCTTGCTAAACATGGTAGTATGCTACTTGGTTTTTCTATCTTAATATGTGAGTGTACGTATTGATAGAGCTCTTAGGATCTTGCTTGTCTACCAGCGTTGTGATGGCAGTCACACTAGTGGAGGCTGGGTAGTCTACAAGCACATCCTTATTCAGGTCCCTGGTCGTTGGATTATCGAGACAGAGCATCGATACTCCGGAGTAGACTGGTGTGTACGCTTCTCATCCCAGTTGGGGAGATGGTCTGTCCCACAGCCGTCAGTACGTCGTACTGGAGATAGTATGCAGGTGCTCGTTAGGTTACGGGTACACCGGACAGGACTCACAGGGAACTGTTGGTTGGTTTGATACCAGTCGTCAGTGAACAGTTCCCAGGTGACATGAGTACAGCGTAGTCCGCAGACTTGACACTGCTACTTCGCCTCGAGTGTGTCCCACTGTTCTTAGATTGCTACCCTACCACGGCTCAAAGGAGTCGTGCAAACAGGTAGCAGTTGGGTGCAGTCCCGAGCACTTGGAGGCAGTGGCGGTTAGACAGGATTCGTCCCTCCCGGTATTGGGAGTAGATATCGTGCTGTGTCAGAGAGCTATTACGCAAAGTCCCTGGCCAGGGCAAGCGAGATTTGCTGGTAGGTTCCAGTAGTTTCTCAGGGTGTAATGGGCTTCACTCCGACACGACTTATACCGCTATTAGGGGACTGACGCTTGCCGCCCCCCTAGGCCCGATATGCGATAGTCTTGGACGAACGGACCGGACTGTATGGAGATTGTCACATCAGACTCAGTAGGAGTTCGGATGGGTTTACTCATCGGCCTTCTTATCGACAACTACCTGGGGACCGTTACGTACAGCTAGTGCCGCTTACGGTCTGTGGTTAAACCCACTGCCAGCGTAGTAGTCGAGTCTCTAGAGTCCCACACAGAGAGTTTCCTACTCCAGGCGAAACGATATAGAGGTTGCATGGTTTTGCGACAAAGGGTTCGGATGCATACGTGCGTTTACGCACGTATGACTTTCGGACAGTTTTTACCAGTCGGCTTTGGTTTAAGCCAGTTACTGGTATCCGGTTATTGGATTTTTACAGTCTAAAGTTTTTCCGTATTTTTACGGATCGGGGGGCGTTCTCGTAATTGTACGAGAAGCTTCTAGAAGATGTGACTAAGGAGGTTTCTTTTGGATAAGAAAGTGAGTCATGGTGGTGATTCATTCATTTCATTAATGCACATTTATTGCTTAATGACTCATGCTAATGAATCACCACTAGATATTTCATGAAGCATGCTTATTCATTTCCTTTATTCATTTTTCTTAAAAAGAAATGCTTCATGATATATTATGATACACTCTCTCTCTTCTCTCATTATCTCATTCACATTCTCTCTCCTCAAGCTCTCATCTTCAAACCCTAATCCTTACACCTCATGAGTTGAGATCAAAGGATTAGTTAGACTAAACAATCCATAACCATCACTCTTTATCATCCTTTCATCTTTGATTAGCAATCAAAGTTGATTAGTTACCTCAAGTGAGAGGTTTAGCTTGGAGTTTTGCTCTCGGGTGGATCGTCTACTACCTAGAGAAGGCCGAGGAGAACAAGGAGATCGTAAAGACGAAGGACTAGTATCGATAGGTATAATCCCTTAACACTTTAGTTTAGTATAACTATGTGTTTGGTTATTAGTTGTTTAGCTTCGATTTAAGCGGTTAGTCGATGTTCGTTCTTTAAGCTTGATCGTTTTTGAAAATTCCGCCTCCCCACAAGTACTGGGGTGTACTACATCGACTTACATGACCGGTACAGACATCTCGTTGACGTACTCACTCAACGATTAGTATGGGCACTTAGTCGCGTATACACACATAACATTGATCATACTATAACATGTAAAGCATGGTAAGTTCTACACGTGGCATGACAATTACTAGTAATATATACGTGTTAGCAAGTGTTTTAGTTTATATGTGTCATGGCAGTTACTAATAATTTGTACGTATAGCATGTGAATCTGTGTTGGTGCCGCATTGTAATCATTAGTAATTACGCAAGTGTCATCGCAAGTGTGTTCGCATAAGTATAGAAAAGGAAAGGAAAGGAAATATAGCATTGGTAAACTGAGCATATGAGACATGGATTATAATAAATAAAGAAGTGTTCATAATAAATTTAGCTGTCGGGGATGCTATACGCCATCCACCCGATTTCCCACTTATAGATGCTAAATCTATTCACCGACTGTGGCACTGGCTAGTCGAATCTCACGACTGTTGCGCATCTCATCATCGCCTCGGGATCACCTGCCCTCAATCCTACAACCAATAATAATCATAAACATGCAAGGAAACTCCATCAATATCGATATAAACCCAAGCAAACTAAGCACGACGCAAAACTCAAGTTAATCATGCAAACAAAAGAGCATCGCATGTCTGAAGCTCAAAGGCTCACACGTCTCAAGAAGATGTCTAGTCGAGACAGAGAAGAGACAGACGTCTGAAGAACAAGTGTCAGACGTCTGTCCTTAAAAACACTGAGACCCCAGAAAAAGAGCAGAAATCTAAAACTTTAAGCTCAGACTTCTGACAAATAACATGAATTTAAAACAGAAACAACACAGATGTCTAATGCTCAAGTCTCAGACGTCTGAAGAAAAAAACCGCTGCTCGAAAAACTAGAATTTTATAAAATGTTTTGAAATACAAAAAACTTGCTCTTTTCTAATGAATACAAGTTGTAACAACAATAAAACTTGCACTGACACACTACAACTACAAGTAACCATTTAAAACTCTATTTGTGCAAGATTTAAACCATAAAAACATGATTTTTAAGTAGAAGATATAGTTTTCATTGCAAATAAAACTTAAAATTTGAAATCAAAGAGTTTACGTTGGAAGATTTAAGCAAATGAGATGATCCAAGGCTTAAATGAGGCTACTTGAAGAATTTGATGTGGCTTTACTTGAAGGGATGAGTACTTGTGGTTGAGGAGATGAAAAATTGTAGGGTTTGTTAGGAGTTGGGTTTTGAGAGAGAGTGAGAGAGAGGAGCTATGGAAATTGTGAGAGTGAGAGAAACTGTAACATTTCAGAAAATAGAAAATAATATTTTTGAATTTAAATAATAAAATAATAAATTTCACGGATATTATATGAATATAGATTTGAGTTTTAGTAGAATGATATAGTTATATACCTATATTTTTGGAAAATAATTGGAATTTAAAATAAATTATCATTTATGAGAGCATTCAATTGACTTGGGCTTTTTATAAATTAATATATAATTAATACATATAAGTTTAATATTAAACTTGATTAGTATTTCATTAATTGTGCATTAAACCAAGTTATTTTGTTAAAACCATGTTTAGTATGTATGACATATTGTGTACATGTTATCTTTTCATTTTTATTTTTGGTTCATAATGGTTTTATTAGTTTTTAAAGAAAAGAGAAAAAAGAAGAAAAGAAAAGAAAAAGAAAAGATATTGAGAAGGGACAAGAGGACCATGAGGCATGGGTAAGAGAAACCACCTCAAAGCCTTACACAAGCTTCACAAAAAATGTTCCTCACCTCATTACAAGCATCATGACATGATCAAGTAGGGGTTTTGAGCATCTTGGGCCATCTTAAAAATTTCTTGAGTTGCTTTTTAAGGTAATACTCTCACCTTTAGACTAGTTTTATGTTTCCTAACCTCACAAACTAATTTAGAGTTAGAAAGTTTATGTTTTGTGAACTGGGAAATTTCCAAAGTGAGTGGATAAAACTTGCAGTAGAGATTCAGTGGAGATTTAGTGAGTGTATACAAGACCATTAATGATAAATGAGAGTGTTTTAGTGGAGAAGTTCTCGGATTTGACGAGTTTAGAATTTTTTGATGTCGGTTTTGGATGACTGTTGATGTTTAAATGTTATCTGAGATGACTTGAGGACTTTGAAAATTAAATAGCGGATACAATGAAATATATAGACTAGTAGAAATCCACCATAAAAGCCCGAGCCCCTAACTCCAAAACTTGGCCGCCGTTTTATTCATTTTTACCGCAAATATCGGGTCAAGTTTGGAATTAGGCTCTGAAACTTGGTCTATAGCTCACTCATTGGATAATTAAGACTACCCTATATATAAAAAGTCTAATATCACCTTAAGTAAAATCTGGAGTTGTTTTACTTGTTTTCTGTCAATATTTTGCGACTTTTGAAACTTGATTTTTGGATATTTGTGTTTTGACTCGGTCGTTTGACATTCGTACATCGACGTCGGGGGTTGTTTTGTTGTTCTAGCATGTGTGGACCATAGGTTCTAACCAATGTGTGCTTCACTCGTCGTATCAGTTTTTGACTTGGATTTTCATGCAATGCAATATGCTTTGATTTGTAGGTACAAGCGCGTGGACTTTTAGGACGACGAAGGAGGGCAAGGCATCCGTCGGAATCGGATAGGGCGAGGCGAAGTTAGGTAAGTAGATGCATATCTACCGGGAAAGTCGGGTGGATGGCGTATAGCACCCCTGCAACCGTAGTACTAGGATACTAGATATATAGTTATATATAAATATATTAGATATGTATACCCAGCCTATAGGGTTATTAGGATACTATATACGATTGTAGTAGACTTAGTAAAAAGATATCCCCTAGTACTTTTCCTTAACCTATGAACTATATCTTCTATTGAAGTATATAAATACATATATTTTACAATATGACATGTTAAGATGAGGATATGATCCGATTTGATGATACGAGTCGTAAAATTGGATATGATGATTTGAGGCGACGTGATATGATATGATATATGATGACATAAGATGATATATGATGATATGAGATAAGAAGATGTACATGACTATAGATCCGTATTATTGATTTGATGATATCGTACGATGGATATTCTATACATGATATGATAAGGATGGATCGCCGACTTATATTTCGACTCGAGAAAAGCTTGTTTAAATTCACATAGTAGATATTATGATATGTCTAGAGCTATACCTATTTTCAAAACTAACGAATCGTTACGCACTTTTAAATGATAACTTCAAGGGACACTACGACTTTTCAAATGGTATCATTTTCAAAAACATAGTAGCCCCCTATTTTCTAAAACAATAATTCATACTATTTTAAACTATAACTGTATGGCTCATACGTAGTTGCGTATTATTTTTTTTATACCGTTCGCGTTTACGATTTCTTTATTCTGTTTATGTTCGCACTACGATTTCTTATTTCTGCATATGCTCGCATTATTTTCGTTTACGATATATATACCGCGTTCATACCTTTATCTTTATATATGACTTCGTCTGTTAGGACACACTCACCATTACCGATGATGCACATGTTGCACGTACACCTACTTGCCGGCTAACACAAAAATCATCGGTAATTGCCATTCCATATACATAGATAGAAATCGTTATGTTACCGTATCACCTTATAACCTGTTAGCATTTTAGTTACTGTTTAGTACCCAGTACCACATACTAGTTCAGTTGTTGCACTTTCTTTACCTTGCTACACGACACGCTCATATGAACACACTTGCTATGCATTACAGTATAGTTTTGTGCCTGTACGTATTATTTCATTACCGCCATGCTTTCATGAGATTCTGTTTTCATGAGATTTCTGAATTTGAAAAACCATAGATATTATTTAAAAACTCATGATTGTTTTAAAAAAACACGGTTTCTCTTGATATGATATTTCGACGTCCACCATGAGATTTCTCGGTGCTGAGCTATGATGATTACCCGATTCGAGGAGTGAGGAGTCACCGTATTCTGGTATATGGTGGACCCAGTACGATACCCCGGGACAAGAAGATTGTATAGAAAGGAATTGAGCCTGACAGGGGAACACTACCTACCGGTGACAGTACTAGACTCAGCGGATATCCGGAGGATACCTACCGGAGTGATATGAGATAAATGGATATGAGGACCGATCTGATAAGATGGTGCCTGAGATATGAGGGTCGATCCGATGAGACGGCGCCTGAGATATGAGGATTTACGTGTCGATGCTGGACACGAGTTTTTGATGATTTCGAGTGTCGATGCTCGGCACTCAGGATTTTATGATGATTTGATGTGTCGTTGATGGACACACGTTGGATGATACATATATATGATATGGATGACAAGGTACCACATATTGATACAGGCACGATATTATATATTTATACACATATGTATGCACGATCACCTTCTACTCCATACGACATGATATTATATTACAGTATGACCTACGAGACCGTTATACATTCGATTTCTACCTGATAATATTTTCTACTCACGAGTTGGCAACTCACCCCTATTATGCCATAGTTTTCTTGCAGGACTGACCGCTTGGATTCAGTAGCGATTTGCTGGCACATTGCTCCTTTCTGGGTGATTTGCATTGGTAGGTGGGTTACAGTTCTGAGCGTAACCACCATTGTTTATTTTTATATTCATTATATCTAGTTAAAAGCTCTATCAACCAGATTACGTATATTTGGTAGACCTAGGGACTAGTTTGTATATTCTTTAGACTTAATGACGAGACTTGTAATATTCCTTATATCTGGAGTTTGATGATATTTTGGTTTTCTTTACTTTCTTTTCTGTGATTGATCTTCGTCTTAGGCGTCGTATATTCATGTTGCGTGGTTGTGTTTCTGCCGATTGGCGAAGAGCTAGTTCTCGCTTGGGGATGCGTATGATATTATCGTTATGTATTGGTTTTTATCAAAATTTACAAAAGAGGTGCTGCCCAAATTTTAAACGACGAAAACATTTTCAAGCCTTAGTATATAATCCACTCGTATCGTTATAAGCTTTACTTATATTTTTAAAAAGAGAACTTGATTTCATTTATACCTTTCTTTCAAAACTTCACCTCCGCTGTTTTCTTTAAAATGTTTAGATTTCTGGGTTTTCGGCTTACTTGGGTTACGGTGGGGTCTTATAGACTTCACATGATCTAAGTGCCGGTCACGTGCCATTTTCGGGTCGTGACAGAAACATTGGAGAAGAAGGAAAAATGAAGAAGATGGATATGGTGCATATTGGCATAGAATGCCCATGACTTTCCCATGCCTCCTTCTCCCATATTTTATTTAGAGATAAAAAAAAGAAAATGTAAATATTAAATATGCTTGCCATGCCAAAATAAGTAATAACCCCTTTACCAAATTTATGAAAACCCAATTCATTAAATGTTATCGCTTTTATAAAACTCATTATATTATTATTGAAATTCTAAAATAAACTTTAAAAATTTTGAAATGTTACATTTGGTTTGATAGCCGGGACCTTCATGTCGGGGACCTCCCTTTGGTTGTCATCATGGTCTTTTGAGCCCTGTTCAATGACTCAGGTAGCTTCAGTAAGTGGGTGTACTCTTTCTGAAACTGCAAGTTTGGGAAGAGGACACAAGCGTCATCATCCAAAGAGAAATCAGTTTTATCCAGAGTGGGCCCACCCAATAAGATAGTTAGAGTAGATCTCCCTTATATTTTTATAGTCGTCAACAAATTCCCCCCACCGATCTTTGCACGTGTCCTAAACACGTGGGAAGATCAGTGTTCCCACTGACTTTTGGTTTCTATACCACTATATTTGTTTCCATACCACAGGGCTTGCATACTACGCTTTTGGTTTATGTACCACGCTTTTGGTTTCCATACCATAGTTAAGGATTTGATGATATAGTTTCGCACACCCTCATCCTTTTATCCCTTAGGTTTATAATCATGGATATGTAACATTTTGAAAATTTTATATATTATTTATAATTTAAAGAGGGATATTATGAATTTTACAGATATGATAACCAGTGTGGATTGAGTTTTTATAGTTGGTATAATTATATATACCTTCATTTTTTGGATTAATTGGAATTACAATAAATTTATAATGACATTTTTTTAATGGGGTAGTCTTTAATTGGTTTTAAAACAATGGTCTATACTAACTATGCTACTAAAACTAAGTTTCTTTTCTAAATATCATTTAAATGTGCCATGGCAAGTTAAATATCCTTCTTATCTATTATTTCAATTCTATTATGTTTAAAAATATCACGAGAGGCATGGGCATGAGAGGCATGGGTTTTAAATATTAGGATTGGGAGAAAGAGAGGAAAGCCTCATATCCTTTTACATTCTCATCTCCTCATTTGCATAATTCGTCCCTCCCAAATCCTCTCATCTTCTCAACATCACCATGGCTATTCAAAAATCTCATTTATCCTCTCATAAACTCTCATAAATATACACACAACTCAATCAAAAATCCAAACACCCATGATCATATTTTTATGAGCCCAAATCCCTTCTTTTGCAAAGTTCTACAAGCTTGATCCCTTGAAGACCCCTAAGGCTTGGGTTTTCTCTCCTTCTCAATTTCAAGAAGAGGTAAACTCTCATCTTTACTTAGTTAAAGAGACTTGCCATGAAAACTCTAATTTTAAGTTTAAGGTCGTGTTTTAGTTTGTTTTGATATTTCAATATGGGTTTTGAAATGGGATATGTATTAGGATAGTTTCTTTGTAAACCATAACCTAATTTGAGATAGTTAATGGTATTTTGATGCAATGATTCTTGTCTTAACGTGTTTGAAAGTTTTAAAATATGGTTTTCATTGAGTTTTGAAGTTCGAATGAAATCTGGAGCTTACTAAGTTATTCAAAAAATAAAAGAAAATTTATGTGAGATGCTGGGACCAGTAGAAGACCACCCACGAAGCCCGAGCCCCTATATCCTCTACCTGGCCACCAAAATATCCTTTTTGACTGCAATTTGCGGCCATGCTTTTGAATTAGGGGTCGGGGTTGGGTCTGTAGATCATACACTCCATAAATAGGCCACTGGTATACCTCCTTTTGCCCCATATTCACTGTAGGAAAATCTGGGAACGTTTTGGTTTGTTTTAGACGATGTTTTGTGGGTTTTAAAACTTGGTTTTTGGATTTCTATGACTTTACTTGGTCGGTCGATATTTTTACGTCGACGTCGAGGGAAATTTGTCGCATTTAGCGTATATTGGCCATAGGTTTTAACTTATGCGTGCTTCGCTCGTTATTTCAATTTCGATGTGTGATTTTACGCATTTATGTTATGGTTTCGAATGTCGATACGATTGCAGGGACTTCTGAGATGGCGAGGCGTTCATAGGTTTCGACTAACTTGAGACGTCGGTGAGTAGATGCATATCTACGGGGGAAGTCGGGTGGATGGCGTATAGCACCTCCGCAACCCTAGTAATTAGAATACTATATATTAGAACCGTATTCCTAGCCTATAGGGTCATGTTAGAACACCCATATACATATACTCGTACACTTAATAGGTAGTTACATATTATTATTTCATAGCTATTAAGCTACACACACACACACATGTATATAGGTATATATATAAATGATTATTGTTATGTGTTGTACGCGACTAGGTGTCCGTAATTGATATGATATGAGTAAGCATACGTGACTATAGATCCGTATTGTATTGATTGAATGATATCGTACGAGGGAGATTCCATACATGATGTGATGAGGATAGATTGCTGAATACGGCCGATAATCATTTGACTCGGGAAGTCTTGCTAAATCCCGAATTGGGACTTTATGAGATATTTAGAGCTATACTTATTTTAAAAACTAACGATCTGTTTCCTACTTTAAAATGATAATGTCAAGAACGTGCTACGAATTTTTAAATGATATCTATTTCAAAAATATGGTAGCCTCTTTATTTCCAAAACAACGTTTCGTTCTATTTAAAACTATAACGGTATAGTTCATAAGTTATTATCTATACTAACGCCTGTTCACGTTATAATTATTCTATTCTTTATACTCTTGCGTATCGATTACTTTATTATATACTCTACGCTTATACCATTAGTTCGAATTAGTTTTGTAGGCTAGTTTACAATTAACATGCTATACGAACACACTTATAAGAACACTGCACAATTACCAATGATTTCTATATTGCACATATCACAGACGCGCATGTTACACAATACATCATTGGTACTGCCATGACACTGTAGGACTGTTATACTATGTTATATGTAGATGTCGATACGGTTTATCATGACTTCCCTATATACAGGAAATTGATTAGTGTGTGTGTATATATATATATATATATGCTGTTGACAGGAATTGAGAGCTATTCTTATGCGAACACATTGATAGAACACTTACACAACTACTAATGATTGCCATGCTACACAAGCACAGATGCGTATGCTATACTACACATCATTAGTATTGCCATGACACAGTAGGAACTACCATGCATGTTCATGTGTTGATTATATAAATGCACGACGCATTATGATACTTGCTGATTTGAGATGCGAATATCATTGCCATGGGTATTCGTATATGATCGACATAGATTTTATGATGTTTTTATTTAGGATGATATATCTTAGTGGTATGAGATACTGCTATATATATATATATCATCAAAATAAATTATGCAAATGTTGTTCTTCGGAACTTGATATTTTCCATGGATTTGAGAACCGCGATGTGATTTACAAAATCTGAGTATGTTTTAAAAATACGGTTTTCTCTTGATATGATGAGTTGGCGTCCACCATGAGTTTGATATTTTTCGATTTAATTTTATTCCGAACCGCGTGGAGGAGTTATACGGTTGCGGACATGCTATGTTATCCGGACTGAGTGAGGGGAGTATACAGTCGGATATATGGTGGACCCGGTCGAGGCCGAGGGGCAGGAAAGCCGCATGTGAGGCAGGGAGCCTAGCGAGGACACTCAATACCGGAGATAGATTAGAGCACGGAGAATATCCGGGGGATACCGATCGGGGCTATTGATATCGAGAGAGGACCGGTCTGATGAGACAGTGCCTATGATATCTGGGTTTTACGTATCGATACTGGACACAGGATTTATGATGATTTCGTGTGTCTAAGATGGACACTTACTTGATGATATATATATGTTATGGATGTCATATTTCCATATATTGATTGATCATGAGGATCATTTATGTTGTGTGCGATCCGATATGACGCGCTTATACATACTGATGTGATATTTATGCATATTTATATTTATATTCGTTAATACATAGTATGATAATATTTTACTGTATGACTTAGGTAGATTGTTATGCATTTTGATTTCTACCTTATGATATCTTCTACTCACGAGTTGACAACCCGCCTCCATTGTGCTTTAGTTTCTTGCAAGACCGACTGCTCGGATCAGTAGCGGCTTACCGGTACACTTCTTATTTCGGTGATTGCTCTGGTAGGTGGGTTACATGTTGGATCGTAACCGCCTCTCGTATAGGTATATTCTTTTATGATCTAACTAAAAACTCTATCGACCAAAACTTGTATTTTTTTATGGACTTATAGATGAGACTTGTATATTATTCTTTTAGATGTCGAGCTTGGATATAGTCGACTTGATGATGCTTATAGTATTTCCATACCTTCTCTTGAGATGATCTTTGCCTTGGACATCGTATATTACTGCGTGGTTATGATTCCGCCGATTGGCCGATGAGATAGCTCCCGATTGGAGACGTTGATATTATTTATGTGTATGTACTAGTTTTTATCAAAATTTACAAAGGAGGTGCTGCTAAAATTTTAAATGAAGAAAATATTTTCAAAGCTTAATCTAAAACCCACTTGTGTTTTCAAACAAACTTTACTTATGCCGGCGTCCTGGCCAACAAAAGTGGCCGGTGTGGAACAAAAACGGGGAACAAAAATTCTGGCGCTGATGGAACCCAATCCCAAGATCGAACCCATAAACACTATACTAGCTAACAAAAGGTGCTAAACTACAAGTTAGAAAGATTATACCGAATAGAACCATGTCCTTCGGTCTTCATCTTTCTCCATGGCTCCTTGAGGTGTGCTTGAACAAAGTTGGTCGCCGGTCTTCCTTCATCAAAGACGATCTACCCGAGGGATGTAATTCCGGCTCTAGCTCCACACCAAGATGCTAGTGGAGCAACTAGGGTCTCTACGATGCTACCCTAGAGAGCCTAGGATGTAGTGAATGTGGTCTAAGTGTTATCTATCTCATATCATGAAGGTGGAGGCAACAATGAAAAGCTAGAGGAGAAATGGTGAGGAAGGAGCTCAAGAAAACCCAAGTGAAGAAGAACAAGCATGCTTGCAAAAATGAGCTCAACCTTGGAGAGAGAAAGTAGCATGCTTGGTTTTGTAAAAACCATTTTTCCATTTTTAAATTCCTCCCATACTTGAATAGTGAACACAAATGAATTAAGAATTCATTTGTGTGCACTATTTAAGTATGGTTCTCACCATACCCATCATGTTATATTCCGCCTCATTTATCCATTTAATGAAAATGGTCAAACCCTAAAATGAGGTGGCACCTTCTAGAATGTTATCCGGTAAAAAATATGGATTACATTCAACTGTATATACACACCTGTATCCGTACCGAAATACGAATACCCAAAGAGATAGAATAACACAAAGAATATAATGCTAGAATATACGTATCGAAATACATATACGTAAATTATTAAATCAATACCTGATTCAATAATCCGGCTCAAACCCGAGCCGGCTAGTATTATCAACTGTCCAATCGAAAGTCCGAGTACAATGTATACCAATCGATCGGAACCCTGTACGTATCCAATACGGCAACTATATCATTTCGCCAGAACCAGGGAAACCCTCTGTGTGGGACTCTAAAGACTCGTCAATACGCTGGCAGTGAGTTTAACCACAAGCACGTCAGCGGCACTAGCTGTACGTAACGGCTACCCAGGTATTGAGCGAAAGGAAGGCTGACGAGCAAGCTCATCCAAACCCCTACTGAGCCTGTCAGTGACAATATCCGTATAGTCCGGTCCGTTCGTCTAAGAGTATCGCATATCGAGTCTAAGGTGGTGGATAAAGTCAGACCCCTAATAACGCGATAATTCGTGTCGGTATGTAACCCATCACCATCTGAGAAAATATCGATCCTAGATCGGTAATTCTCATATACCCCGGCCGAGGATTTCAGGTGATGGCCACCCTTGCACTGCGTGACATCAACCCCCAATACCGGGAGAGACGAATCCCTGACGATCCGCTCACTGCCTCCATGTGGCTCGGGACTGTACCCAACTAAAACCTGTTTGCACGACTCTTTTGAGCCGTGGTAGGGTAGTAATAAAAGCACAGTGGGAACTCACACGAGACAAATGACGATCTTAGGTCGACAAACTAACCTGTACACATGTCACCTGGGAATTGCTATCTGACAATAGGTATAATACCAACTAGCATGTTCCCGGCGAGTCCGTCTAGTGTACTCATAACCCAATGAGCACGTGTATACTATCTTAGGTGAACAACTGACACCAATGGTTTGTGAGACCGGCCACCGTCCCTCGTCAGGGTCTGGATAAGTATACACCAGTCTACAATGGAGTATCGATGCCCAGTCTCGATACTCCCACGACTAGGGACATTTAAGGATGTGCTTATAGACCCCCAGCTCCCACGTATATGATCGTCATCATAATGCTGGTAGTCAAGCAAGAATCCTATGGGCTCTATCAACATGTACATGATGATAAAGACAAACCAGATAGCATACTATTATCTCGAGTAAGACTGTTTTATCGGTATAGGTCATGCATCAATCATCATAATCACTTGCCCGCGACTACGATAATTTCCTTGAGAGCACTATAGCCAACAATCTCCCACTTGCACTTAAGGCCAATTATTGCGATGTCGCATACTCACAGCCCGTGTGATACCGAACACCCAACTTCTTTACTAATTAGTCTCACAAAGCCTGTTTATGAAACTAATGTGTTCGAGAAATAGCCTCAGTGAGTGGATCCGCTCCAATGTTTCTTTCTATATCTCTCTATATCTCAACTTCGCGAAGAAATCTATCTCCCGAAATGAGCGATACCTATCTTGGATTTTTTTTGGATATCTGATGGGACCCAGTTCACAAATGAACTCCAAATCCAGCAAATTTCCTAGACTGCATCATCCACTGAATTTAATCAGTATCATGCGCCATGCCTTTCCTTAGTATCCGCTTAGACCATCTGTCCAACATACTGTCCCTCATAAGAGGGAAAACTATAACTCTGACAGTCACTCTGTCATCCAGGTCACCTTGGAAGCCTGGAATGATAACCGTCTCCCGAAGGAGGCTGCCGTTATCAAATCCCTAGAACATCCACTTATGTTCATAAACTGCTTCCGAACGTTTTTCCAGGATTGGATTAATATATATTTATTGCAGCTAGTGCAAAAATAATATCTGGTGTGGTACCTGACATCGCACGATTGACTCAATTGCGTAAGCAAGTGATATGCCAATCATGCAAATCCCTCTTCCCTTTAGTCTGTAAGACACCTTTAGAGAGGGTGACTCCATCACCTGCAGGTACATCACCATGACAGGAGTCGTCTATTCTAAAACACTTTAGAATAGTGTCAAGTACCCAAACTGGGACACTTCCCAAATCGAGATCTAAAACTATAGATCTAGTAACCATAAAATCTGATATTATATCCATGTCCTATATGGAGAAACAACTGTGTGACAACCACAGTATAACCGATCGTAGTATAGGAATTTCACTTCCTACAAAGTGTATGTCATCCAAATACCAGGACATACCAACCTACTTCCTTCTTAACAGATCCATCTCCTATTCTGATGAAGTCAAAGCCCATGACTGTCACATCAAATATAGATGACCTATTTCCGCTATACCTGCTTTAGCCTATGAATAGACATAAGCTACTCACCCTCTATGCTTCCGCTGCTCCCACTGACTACAACAACCCTCTGGCTGAGTCATATATGCGTGCACTTCTAAAGCTAGTTTAGAACAACGCTATACTCATCCCCTTGCCGGGTCTTATAGTCTGGAACAGCAGCAATGACAAGTCTGGGTAAACAAGAACCTCCCTGTCACCGTCCTTGAGGTTACCGAAGTACCACTTGGGTGCCTGAGGTTACCCACCATATCTGCGGAGTGGCCAATGGAATGTCAAACCTGATTTAATCTTTAGGTTCTTATTAAATTTTCAGTAATCGTTTGTAGTTCTGGAATCACTTCTAGTTCTACCATACTCCCACTTCTGTTTTCTGAAAAAATCCATTTTACTAAAACTGTGGCGAGTTAAGAACAATATCACTATTGATCTTCCTGATGGTAGAAAATTAACCCTCGTCAAAGCCCGGGATAACCCACAAACTGCCATTACTGAAACATGCCCATAATTTGTCTAGATTCTGGTTTTAATCATCACCTGGACAACTCTCTATATCTTAATATCGTTAAGATACAAATTGATTCTATATACCATATAGAAACAAAGGCACTAATTTTATTGGAACCAGATTCAAAATCATACATCTGTCTCCAGTGCATGTCAACTAAATAGAAGGAGGCTGATCAGCATCACTCAACTTAGGAGTCCATCCAGATATGAGTAACCTGAAAGAGAAGCAGGTTCTCAAAAAAAAATATTACTATCAATGGAATACCAAACACAAGTATCTTCATCTTCGACTATCTCGAAAAATCCTTATACTTCCAACAAATGGTTCTCTACTTTATTCTTATACCTATAACTTCTCAATATCTGGACCTTGCATTTCAATGAAATACTTGTCCATAAGTGGAGAAGTCACAAGTAAACAGAATATAGTACGAGTACCAACCCCTTTGTCCTAATGGACACTGGACAACATACAATACTTTGTATAAGTCTACTGAGTTCATTAACTCAAACCTTGTGCATCGTAGGTTGAAAACTGTACCCAGGCGATTTCCTCAAATATCACCAATTACAACAAATTCCGATATAATGAGGATGATCACCTAATTCCTAATAACTTACTCCCACTCATTAACTATAAAACCATACAGATATGAGAATCATACCTGGTAAATACATACCCTGGAGTAAGGGTCTAATTGGGAAATCGGTTTTCAATTAATAATGCACAGTGAAACTGAAACATGAAAATGTTTCGAAGGGGTATATGGGTATTCCTAGTAATGCCTCTTCCATTATCAGATTCATGACTGTAACCGTATATTTCGTTGCCATCTCTCCAAATCCCTTTATTTGTCTTTACTGATTATCTTCTGTACACCCCTTTAAGCTAAAATGGTTTTCTTCCTTCCCTACCGTTCAGCACCAGCCTATGGTTTGGAAGAAGACTATCCAATAAGCATAATAGGTGTACTCTTCTAATCCTAGGAGTATTCGCAACCTGAGAGAAGGTAAAGATAAAAGACAACTGAATAAACCTTATTCCTATTTCTCCTGAACCAGAATCCATCCTCGAAAAAGTTCCTTCGAGTTCGTATATAACCATACGATGGATTTATCCAATGGAATTGGATGATCGTAGTGATACGGGGTGTTCTGGAGTAATACAAAGGTGAAGTAGGAGTGGCGATGAAATATGTGGTTTGGTCGTGAATGTTAACAGTCGCAATTTACTTTGCTCTCTTTCTGATCTCTTTATATGTCTTTACTTATTACCTTCTGTACACCACACTTAGGCTAATTGGTTTTCTTCATTCCCTACCTTTCGGCACCTGCTTATGGTTTGGAAGAAGACTATCCAATGAGCATAATAGGTGTACTCTCCTAATCCTAAGAGTATTCGCAACCTGAGAGAAGGTAAAGATAAAAGACAACTGAATAAACCTTATTCCTATTTCTCCTGAACCATAATCCATCCTCGAAAAAGTTCCTTCGAGTTCGTATATAACCATACGATAGATTTATCCAATGGAATTGGATGTTCGTAGTGATACGGGGTGTTCTGGAGAAATGCAAAGGGTAAAAGAAGGAGTGGCAATGATGTATGCAACTCAGACAATCCAAAAGCCAGAGTTTTAAGAAAGTTCGGTTAATTTGGTCACTGAGTCATAGTCTAGGGTCGGGCCATGGTCGCTGTCAAAGAGAGAGAGAAAAGAAACACTCAGCGTGTACTCTAGCCTAAATCAGAATGGTTAATCACTTTATCTAATCTGGATGGCTCCTACTGTTTCCTCGAATTCTCCTCCAAACCCAAAAGGAAAATTAGTCGGAATTACCCGAGGAGTAATCCTACTCATCAGTGGGAATCGGGATCCAACTATCATCGCATGATAACTTGATGGAAGCCACTCAAGTTATCACACTCCAGAAGGTATGCGCATGCCTGGCAAGTTTCCTGTATATTTGAAACTCCCGATATGATTTTTATCTCATGCTCTTATGACCTTGACGTAGGCCAACAAATCATAAGTTACATGTCAAGTTCTACCCGTCATTGTCCAGGTTAATTTGAACCCACCCGTACATACCCTTGACGTAGGCCAACAAGGTAGTACGACTGTCCCAAACCAATGCATCTATCTATGCAACAGAAAAGTAACAAATAGCTACCATACACTATGCTTTGACGTAGGCCAACAAACATAGCATGAATACTAAGTGCTACCCGTCTGAAATGACGGAGGGCTACGAATGGTTTTTGGCAAAAAACCTTTAACGTAATGAACTTGATATCGTTGAAGGAACCTGATAGCTTTTATAAATATACAGCTGCGAATACCTTTGCTAAAGAGGTCACTCCCGGTGAAGGGATCTCGGCTCTTTCCTCGTCGAATGAGGTGCAGGATATTCCAAATTGAATACCACGATGCAAAGCAAAAAATAATCGACTATAGTAAAGTTATTACGTTGACGCAAACTTTTACTCAAGGGGTCACTCCTGATGAAGGGATCTCGGCCCTTGCTTCGTCGAATGAGGTGTTGGATATTTATAACCGAATACCACTGTGCAAAGCAAAAGCCTACGTCTGTAATGTCAGTTTTTAAAATTGGTTCCAACAACATCAAATATAGGTTTGTTTTATCCTTACATTGATAAGAATCAATACAGTCCCATCAATTAACATATCACACCAGAAAAGAACAAAAAATAAAATGTACATATATGCCATCCGCATTCGCCACTGGGTCCCGTCATCACCCGTTAGGTTACTTAACTAACGACAGAGCGGGTACTGGACTAGCGCGGGTGCAAAACATATACAACATCTACTAGTATATATAAATATATATACCATTCGTCCCAGGCATGATATAAAGCAACATCACAGAAACATCACAGAAGTAACACAAAAGGGTGGATAATCTTGGAGCCCCGGGTTTCACTTGAGCCGCAAATGAGACCCGACGTTCCCTGTCGTGTGGAAAGCCTATGCAATGAAACCTAGACCCCTACGAGCGCGACAAGTTACCTGCCAAAACCAGAAGTGAGGCAACCCCTTTCAACAACATGAATGGGCCACCCAGCACTTCACGGAATCCGGTAACTTGAGCACCCCACCGTGGGTCAAACTATACCCCCTACGAGTGCGGCGAATAGCCCGCCAATTCTAGAGTAAGGTCCCCTCCGTCTCAACGCCATGAGATGCGGATCCATTGCCCTCTAGAACCCGGCTATTCGTGCACTCCACCGCGGGGTAATCCTAGTACAGAAAAGAAAATAATATACAAGGGTGACATCGACCTCAACCCGGTTGTGCCCCAAACAAATAATATACAGACTGGCAGTGACAGCAGTCCACATGTCGGACGCTCGTCCCGCAATATCAAATATACAAATAAAATGAAACTGAACAATACTAACATTGCACCCAAGCTATCCACCACGATGATCCAGCCGCAACATAGCACAACACAAAACATCAACGTGAATGTCACGTTCGCAAACCCGTCTAAAAGGACATATAGCAATTAGACGGGTTTACCGATCGTGTGACATTCACGGTCGCAGATGCTAAACTAAGTACTAATAATTACACAGTTAAAATTTCGATCGACTAAATTTATCCGCAAAGGCCCCAAAAGCAAATCCAGTACTCAAAAGATTCTTGGCCCAAACCATATATCACAAAAATCATTTTTCCATGTCAGAGAGTGCCAGAAAAAATTTGGACGCATTTGGCCACAAAAGCGCGGCGGAACCGCCGACAAATGGCATGTTTTACGGCGGTTCCGCGGCCAAAAAATTAATTCAAACTTCCAAATTTCTTGTGGTGCTCTACAATTTCCTTCACGAATTCTTAAGCTATACAGAAAGATTTTTCGAGCAAGATTTAAAATCGACAGAAACTTGGCACAATGGAAAAATGATTTGGAAATTTTGATCGATCGATGTTCTAACTTCATGCAACCTAGCTAGTAATGGTTTATGGGCGGCTCTGATACCACTGCTGGGTTATGCCGGCGTCCTGGCCAACAAAAGTGGCCGGTGCGGAACAAAAACGGAGAACAAAAATTCTGGCGCTGACGGAACCCAATCCCAAGATCGAACCCATAAACACTATACTAGCTAACAAAAGGTGCTAAACTACAAGTTAGAAAGATTATACTGAATAGAACCATGTCCTTCGGTTTTCATCTTTCTCCATGTCTCCTTGAGGTGTTCTTGAACGAAGTTGGTCGCCGGTCTTCCTTCATCAAAGATGATCCACCCGAGGGATGTAATTCCGGCTCTAGCTCCACACCAAGATGCTAGTGGAGCAACTAGGGTCTCTACGATGCTACCTTAGAGAGCCTAGGATGTAGTGAATGTGGTCTAAGTGTTATCTATCTCATATCATGAAGGTGGAGGCAACAATGAAAAGCTAGAGGAGAAATGGTGAGGGAGGAGCTCAAGAAAACCCAAGTGAAGAAGAGCAAGCATGCTTGCAAAAATGAGCTCAACCTTGGAGAGAGAAAGAAGCATGCTTGGTTTTGTAAAAACCATTTTTCCATTTTTAAATTCCTCCCATACTTGAATAGTGAACACAAATGAATTAATAATTCATTTGTGTGCACTATTTAAGTATGGTTCTCACCATACCCATCATGCTATATTCCACCTCATTTATCCATTTAATGAAAATGGTCAAACCCTAAAATAAGGTGGCACCTTCTAGAATGTTATCCGGTAAAAAATACGGATTACATTCAACTGTATATACACACCTGTATCCGTACCGAAATACGAATACCCAAAGAGATAGAATAACACAAAGAATATAATACTAGAATATACGTATCGAAATACATATACGTAAATTATTAAATCAATACCTGATTTAATAATCCGGCTCAAACCCGAGTCGGCTAGTATTATCAACTGTCAAATCGAAAGTCCGAGTACAATGTACACCAATCGATTGGAACCGTGCACATATCCAATACGGTAACTACATCATTTCGCCAGAACCAGGGAAACCCTCTGTGTGGGACTCTAAAGACTCGTCAATACGCTGGCAGTGGGTTTAACCACAAGCACGTCAGCAGCACTAGCTGTACGTAATGGCTACCTAGGTATTGAGCGAAAGGAAGGCTGACGAGCAAGCTCATCCAAACCCCTACTGAGCCTGTCAGTGACAATATCTGTACAGTCCGGTCCGTTCGTCTAAGAGTATCGCATATTGAGTCTAGGGGGGTGGATAAAGTCAGACCCCTAATAACGCGATAATTCGTGTCGGTATGTAACCCATCACCATCTGAGAAAATATCGATCCTAGATCGGTAATTCTCACATACCCCGGCCGAGGATTTTAGATGATGGCCACCTATGCACTGCGCGACATCAACCCCCAATACCAGGAGAGACGAATCCCTGACGATCCGCTCACTGCCTCCATATGGCTCGGGACTGTACCCAACTAAAACCTGTTTGCACGACTCTTTTGAGCCGTGGTAGGGTAGTAATAAAAGCACAGTGGGAACTCACACGATACAAATGACGATCTCTGGTCGAAAAACTAACCTGTACACATGTCACCTGGGAACTGCTATCTGACAATAGGTATAATACCAAATAGCATGTTCCCGGCGAGTCCGTCTAGTGTACTCATAACCCAATGAGCACCTGTATACTATCTTAGGTGAACAACTGACACCAATGGTTTGTGAGACCGGCCACCGCCCCTCGTCAGGGTCTGGATAAGTATACACCAGTCTACATTAGAGTATCGATGCCCAGTCTCGATACTCCCACGACTAGGGACATTTAAGGATGTGCTTATAGACCCCCAGCTCCCACGTATATGATCGCCATCATAATGCTGGTAGTCAAGCAAGAATCCTATGGGCTCTATCAACATGTACATGATGATAAAGACAAACCAGATAGCATACTATTATCTCGAGTAAAACTGTTCTATCGGTATAGATCCTGCATCAATCATCATAATCACTTGCCTGCGACTACGATAATTGCCTTGAGAGCACTATAGCCAACATGTTGGGTATGGGATACTACAACAACTGGCCTTAATGCAAGTGGGAGATTGTTAAGGATATGTATACCGTAGAGGCCATTATTGTATATTGATGTATATTATAGTGGATGGTTAGATATATATATAGAGGACTTTCTTGCTCGACATGATAGTATGCTATCTGGTTGTTCTTTATCTTAATATGTACACTTGTATTATTATACTGTCTCTCTAATACATATTGATAAAGCCTTTAGGATGTTTGCTTGACCACTAGGACTATGATGAAGATCATACCACTGAGACTTGTGTAGTCTACAAGCACATCTTTTAATAGTTCCTATTCGAGGGAGTATCGAGACAGGGCATCGATATTCCAGAGTAGACTAGTGTGTATGTTTCTTGACCCTGTATGGGGCAATGGTTGATCCCATATCCATTGGTGTTTGACATCAAAGATTGTACACATATGCTCATTAGAGAATGGATACACCGAACAGGACTCGCCGAGAACTCCTAGATGATATTATACCTATCGTCAGATAGCAGTTCTCTGGTGACACTGGTACAGGTTGGTCTGTAGATCCGAGATTGTCATAGAGTCTTGTGTAGTTCCTACCGTGCTTTGATTTCCTCCCTACCACAAAGGAGTCGTGCAAACTGGTGGATTTTGAGTACACTCTCGAGTCACATGGAGGCAATAAGCGATAGGAGGGGTTTCATCTCTCCCGGTATAGGGAGTTGATGTTGCGCTATGATCGATTGGCTATAACAGGAAGTCCCTGCCCAGGGCTGATGATGTGATTTACTGGTAAGAGTTATCAGTAGTTTCTCATACCGTTATAGGCTACACATCGGCATGACTTATCAAGTTATTGGGGTTTGATGATTCCACCCCAGACTCGATATGCGACATATCAGACAAAGAGACCAGACTGTACGGTAAGTGTTACCTATAGGCTTCATGGGAGTTTGGACAAGCTTGCTTGTTGATCTTCTATTCGCTCAATAACTGAGTAGCCGTTACGTCCAGCTAGTACCGCTGATGGCTTGTGGGTAACTGATGTGATCATTACCTACTGCTGGCGTATTGACGAGTCTTTAGAGCCCTACACAGAAGTTTCCTAGTTCAGGCGAAACGAAGTAGGGCACATATGTTGATATGTGCGAGGGCCTGATTAAATACGAGTATGTGATACCGTATTCTAATCTGGCGGTTATTTGTTATCAGTTAGGTTATATGTGATATAACCGGATTGTCGAATCAAGTGTTGATTTGATAATATGATATACAGATAAATAATATTAGTCGGTTTTATGTGATATAACCGGATTATTAAATCAAGTGTTGATTTAATAATATGATATATATTTATATTTGATATAACTATATATTAACTAATATTATTAGCTCACTAATTATTTTCTTCATAATATATATATATATATATATATATATATATATATATATATATATATATATATATATATATATATATATATATATATATATATGAAGCATGATAGGATTTTCTATTTTGTGTAAATAGAAAATAAGGTGGAAAAATGGGGAGATATTTAGAGTATGGTGTGAAGCATGGGCTTTATCATTTGTTTATTAGTCTTGACTCACTATTCAAGCATGGTTGCAATTTATTATTGCAAATAATTTTATGCTTGAATAAGTGAGGTCAAGAGAGAGCCATTCTTCACTTCATTCTACACTTAGCCATTTTTTTGAGTTGAGCTCATTTTGCTCTCTAGCTCTCTTCATCTTCCTCCTCACCTCCTCCAAGTTCAATCCCTCACATGTGTTGTGAAACCTTGAGCTAGTGAGAACCCTAGTGAGCAAACAAAACCCCTACTTCACCATCCTACACTTAATTAGGAATTAAGTGTAGCGTGTTTCCTTCACTAAACAGTTTAGTGAAGAGATAGCTTGGATTAGCGGAGCTTCGGATGTATCATTTTCGGCACGAAGATCGCAAAAAGGAAGCTTGTTCAATCTTCAAGTGGAGCCTTGTGGAGTCATAGGGACTACAACCCGGAGCTTTTGAAGAGAAGGACTCGTTCTACAAAGGTTGTAGCATTCTTCTCTTAGTGTAAAGTTCTTTAGATATCATGTAAACCCTAATAATCTAGTTTGATCCTTAGTTAATCTAGCTTAGCACCAAGAAATTTTTAAAATTGCATGCTTGATGCTGGTTTATGTTAGTTATATGTATGCCCTAGAGGCCATTATTATACATGTGATGTATATTATTGTGGATGCTTGGACATATATAGGGAGGACTTTCTTTCTCGACATGATAGTATGCTATCCGGTTGCTCTTTATCTTAACATATACACTTGTTATCTCTCTATTACATGTTGATAAAGCCCTTAGGATGAGTACTTGACTACCAGGATTATGATGCAGATCATACTAGTGGGGCAGAGGTAGTCGGCAAGTACATCCTTCAAATGTTCTTAGTCGTGGGAGTATCGAGACGGGGCATCGATATTCCAGAGTAGACTAGCGTATACGCTTCTTGACCCATATGATGGGCGATGGATGATCTCACATCCATTGGTATTTGACATCTGAGAAGGTATACGGGTGCTCAGTGGAGACTGGGTACACTGGACGGACTCACCGAGAACTCCTAGATGGTTTTATATCTCACGTCAGATAGCAGTTCTCTGGTGAAACTGGTACAGGTTAGTCTGTTGACCCGAGATCGTCATAGAGTCTTGTTTGTCTCCCGCTGTGCTTTGATTTCTACCCTACCATGGCTCTACCGAGTCGTGCAAACAGGCGGTTTTTGGGTACAATCCCGAGTCACATGGAGGCAATGAGCGATTGGAGGGGATTTCATCTCTCCCGGTATTGGGGGTTGATGTTGCGCTATGCTCGATTGGCCATAACAGGAAATCCATGGCCAGGGTTGCTGAGATCTACTGGTAAGTGTTATCAGTAGTTTCTCGAACCGTTATGGACCTTGCATCGGTACGACTTATCAGGCTATTGGGGTCTGACGTTTTACCACCACCAGGCTGTGATATGCGACATATCAGACGAAGAGACCGGACTGTACGGTAGTGTTACTTGATTGGATTCTTGGGAGTATGAGCATGCTTGCTTGTTGATCTTCTAATTGCTCAATACCCGGGTGGCCGTTACGTTTAGCAGACCGATTGCGACTTGTGGGTGATTGATATGAACACCACCTACTGCCGGCGTATTGACGAGTCTTTAGAGTTCTACACAGAGGTTTTCTGGCTCAAGCGAAACTAAGTAGGAGCACATATGCGATATGTGCGGGACCGAGATTAATACGCGTATGTGATACCGTATTCTATTCTCGCGATATGTGATATCGGTCGGTTATATGTGATATAACCGGGCTGTCGAATCAAGTGTTGATTCGACAAGTTGATTCATTTGATATTAGTTGGTTGTATGTGATATAGCCGGATTATTAAATCAAGTGTTGATTTAATAATTTAATTTATAATTATATATTTGATATATTATCTTACATTAACTAATATTAGCTCACTTAAGATTTCTTTTTCTCATTATTGTACACTTAGTATATATGTGATATATATTAATGTACATCTTTTGTGTCATGCTTGATGCCACATACTACATGGGTGTATGAGACTCACATCATGCTTATAATAATGATGGGTTTTATTTATTTAAAGTAAATCTAATTAGTTGGAAAATGTCACATGGTTGAAACTTGTAGAAGCTTGTAGAACCATTGACCAAGTCCACTCATTTTGTTTTACTTGAAGATATTTATTAACCCAACCATTATTGTTAGCTATGGTTTATTCTCTACATGAGTTAGTATATGATACTAACTCACCCATGGTTGCTATTCTCACTCATTATTCCATTCACACTTCATCTTCTTTCTCATCTCCAAAAGCTTTCTAGCTTCCTGAGAGGTGAAGAAATATAGTAAAAAAAATTATTTCTAAAGTGAGCAAAATTCCTACTTCGTCAACCTCTTCTCTACTAGCCATTTAGATTGGGTTGTTTCTTCACCAAGTTCATCACTTAGTGAAGAGGTAGCTTGAGTTAGTGTCTCCTCGACGTAGATCATCTTCGGCCTCGAAGACTTCAAGCAAAATTGTTCATTTCATATTGTGGAGCCTCATTAGAGTCCGGGAGATCACTACTTGGAGCGAAGGGACTACTACACAGAGCTATTGAAGTGAAGGACCGATCTACAAAGGTTGTATTCCTTGTTCACTTAGATGTAATTATGTTTACATGCTTGTTCGTCTAATTCTCTAATTTAGATTCTAGCGTTAGGGTTTTTTAGCGCGTCAATTTTTTGAAAACGGCATGGTCGATGCCTCTCGAAACCCAGCGGCCGCCTAGGGAACCCAACAGTTTAAACCTCATGGTGGTGCTAGGATAGACTTTCATGGTATCAGAGCCAAGCTAGAACATTAGGGTAAGTCTTCGCGGCGTTAAATTTTCGAGACCGGATTTTAGCATGTTTCTGTCGATTTTTCAAAAGTTGAAATTTTGGTGATTAAAAATATGCAGAAAATCATGCAGGGTTTTATATGGAGCCACAAGAAATTTGAAACACTAACTCTTACAAAGCGCCACGGTTCCGCGGCAAGTTTGGGGAGTTTTGGGTTAATTTTTCTTGTGCTGCTCCATTCTTAAATTTGGCCCTTTCTGGATGTTTTTAGCGATACTCAAGTTGTTGAGGTCTCTGGATTTTGTGGGTGTTCGATAAATCGATCGAAATGTTTAACGTCATATAGATTTTGATGATATGTGATACAATTTTTAGAATCCAAAATAATTAGTTTTGTGAAAACTAGTTTGTAATTATAAATCTAGCGTTTTAGTCTCGGTTGATCGATTGCCACAGAGTTTCGATTCGGATCAAAACTCCGTCGCAATCGTGTATTGTACCCGATCACTTAGTCGGGAATCTTGTTGAATTATCTGACTGCTTATTGAAAAGAGTTTTCAGTTTGAGACTAAAATGCAAGGTTTATAAGTTAGGCATGAAATTCGGAATATGAGATATTCCGGGTTTATGATGTATAAGGTATTTGCGGATTCTAAATATTGTAGTTTTCATTTCTTTTCTGCGACCGTAAGTGTAATATGTGGTTGTTAGTTATGTATATGCCCTAGAGGCCATTATTATACATATGATGTATATTATAGTGGATGCTTGGATATATATAGAGAGGACTTTCTTGCTTGACATGATAGTATGCTATCTGGTTGCTCTTTGTCTTAACATATAGACTTGCATTATGATACTGTCTTGCTCTCACATATTGATAAAGCCCTTAGGATGTGTACTTGACTAGTAGGACTATGATGGAGATCATACTAGTGGGGCCAGGGTAGTCCACAAGTACATCCTATAATTGTTCCTAGTCGAGGGAGTATCGAGACATGGCATCGATACTCCAGAATAGACTAGCGTATCTGCTTCTTGACCCATATGATGGGCGATGGATGATCCCACATCCATTGGTGTTTGACATCAAAGATGGTATACGGGTGCTCAGTGGAGACTGGGTACACTGAACGGACTCGCCGAGAACTCCTAGTTGGTATTATACCTATCGTCAGATAGAAGATCTCTAGTGACACTGGTACAGGTTAGCCTGTAGAGCCGAGATCGTCATAGAGTCTTGTGTGATTCCACTGTGCTTTGATTTCCACCTTACCACGTTTAAGAGAATGTGCAAAATGGTGGCTTTTGGGTACAGTCCCGAATCACATGGAGGCAATGAGCGATAGGAAGGGATTCGTCTCTCCCGGTATTGGGGGTTGATGTTGCGCTGTGCTCGATTGGCTATAACAGGAAGTCCCTGGCCAGGGCTGATATAGAGATCTACTGGTAAGTGTTATCAGTAGTTTCTCGACCCGTTATGAGCCTCACATCGGTACGACTTATCGGTTACCGGGGTCTGACGTTTACCACCCCTAGACTGGATATGCGACATATCAGACGAAGAGTCCGGACTGTACGGTAGTGTTACTGACAGGCTTTACAGGAGTTAGAGCGGTCTTGCTAGTTGATCTTCTGATCGCTCAATACCCGGGTAGCTGTTACGTCCAGCTAGTACCGCTGACTGCTTGTGGGTGCTTGATGTGATCATCACCTACTGCCGAAGTATTGACGAGTCTTCAGAGCCCTACACAGAGGTTTACTGGCTCAGGAAAAACGAAGTAGGAGCGCATATGTGATATGTACGGGACCGAGATTAGTACGAGTATGCGATACCATATTCTAACAGTTATATGTGATATAGCCGGGTCATCGGATCAAGTGTTGATTCGATGAAATGATACATTTTATATTAGTCGGTTATATGTGATATAGCCGGATTATTAAATCAAGTGTTGATTTAATAATTTAATGTATAATTATATATTTGATATATTAAATTACATTAACTAATATATGCTCACTTAAGTATTTCTTTTTCTCACTTTCGATACATTTAACATATATGTGATATATATTTATTGTATTGTTTTCTTTTGTTACATAAATAATATATATGTGATATATATTATTGTGACATGCTAGGTTATACATGCAACTTGGGTGTATGAGACTTACACCATGCTATATGATAATGATGTGTTTTATTTATTTTAAGTAATCCAAAATTATTAGGATATTTGTCATGGTTGAGCTTGGATGAAGCTTGTAGAACCATTGACTTAGTCCACTACTTTTGTTTTACCTAAGATATTTATTAACCTAATCCTTATCACTTAGCCATGGTCAATTCTCTACATGGGTTAGTGCTTGACATAAACTCACCCATGGTTGCATTTCTAACCTCACTCTCATTCTCTTTTCATTCATCATCTCCATCATCTCCTTCAAGCTCTTTTCTAGGTTTTGAGGAGATAAAGAAAAATAGTGAGAAATTGAATTCTAAAGTGAGCAAAAATCCTACTTCATCATCCTCTACCAAACTAGCCATTTAGTTTAGGGTGTTAGCTTCACTAATTCCATATTAGTAAGGTGATAGCTTGAGTCCGTGTTTCCTCGACAAAGATCATCTTCGAATTTGAAGACTTCAAGTAAGTATGCATCATTCCCTTGTGGAGCCTCTCAAGAGTCCGAGAGTTTATTGATCGCATCGAAGGGACCACTACAACGAGCTATAGAAGAGAAGGACCGGACTACAAAGGTTGTAATCTCTACTTACTTAGATGTAAAGTTGTTTACATTATGTTTTCGTATGATTCTCTAGTTAAAGATTCTAGGTTAGGGTTCTTTTAGCATGGAAAATTTTTAAATTGGCATGGATGATGCCACCCGAAACCTTGCTGTCGTACTTAGAAACCCTACAGTGGTGTATCCCCGATCTCGTTGCTATATATCAACGGAATTTGGGATACGCATATTTACTTACGTTGATAACATGTGATGTTATGTGTTGCTGATATGTTATATTGGATCGTCGTGATTGAATAGCCGGGGGTTTTTGCGTGAGATGAGAGTTTTTCATTTTCATTCATGTAAAAATGTATGCAATATTCTTATATTGGGACACTTCCGGGTTGAGGATGATGTCACCATTGATGTATATTATTTACTTTTCCGCATTAGGATAGACCCAAGGCGGGGAGCACAAGTAACCGGGTTCTAGAGTCCAGTGGGAGAACATCTCGAGGAGTCGAGACCGGGTCTCCAAACTCTAGAATTGACAGGGTTGCTTGCTGCTCTCGTAGGGTCTAGGGATGTGGGTTTGGCTATTCATCAAGACGGTGGAATCCATGTTTTCATTACTCGCTGAATTTAAAACACGGGCCTCCTAGTATATCCAATATTTCATATGTTGACTTATGCTGCTGTGTTCTGTGATGTGATCATATAACTGCGTGAGACAGATGCTATATATATACGATATATATAATAAACGTTGCTTATGTTTTGCACCCGTGCTAGTCCAGCCCCCGCTCTGCCATTAGTTAAGTAACCTAACGGTGCATGACGGGGCCTATGGCGAATGCGGATGGCATAAACGTACGTTCTATTTTCGTTTCTTTTTCTGTGATATTTAGGGAAACATAAATGATGGGACTTCATTAATGAGATTAATGAAAAGAAAAGAAACCTAAAGATGTTGTAGAATCAAAATTTTAAAAAAGGTAGCCCTAGTTCTTGCTTTGCTTAGTAGTATTCCTTGATGAATATCCAGCACCTCATTCGATGAGGAAATAGCCGAGATCCCTTCAACGGGAGTGGTCTTTTTAGAAAAACTAGCAAATGCTACAACCCACTCGGTTTTGTTTTTATAGCTTCTATAGTTCTTGCTTTGCATAGTGTTATTCCTTGATGAATATCCAACACCTCATTCGATGAGGAAAGAGCCGAGATCCTTTCACCGGGAGTGACCTCTTTAGTGAAACTAGCAAAAGCTACAAAAAACACTCATTTTTCAAATCACTAGATTCTGCAACGATATCAAGTTCATTACGCTAAAGGTTTTCTTCAAAATCAGTCATAGCCCTCCATCATTTCAGATAAGTGCTATTTAGTATTCATGCTGCGTTTGTTAACCTCCGACAAGACGTAGTGTGCGGTAACTGATTAGTGCTTATCTGCCACATATGATGTGATTGGATTAGGGTAGTCGTACGACCTTGTTGACCTCCGTCAAAGGTCATGCGGGTGGGTTATTCAATCACGAAATGAACGGGTTGAACTTGACTAGCGGCCTATGGTTTGTTGACCTCCATCATGGTCATAGGAAGCTAGAGGTAAAAACTATTATCGGGAATTTCAAGTGTTGAAATTTGCAATGAGATTGCATACCTTCTATATGATAGTTTGATCCCCATACCCACTGCAAGTAAGAGTTACTCCTGGGAGAGTTTTCCACTTTTCAATTAGCCGATCCAGTAGGTGTCTAAGAAAGGTGTTAACGGGATGATGCCCCTGCGGAAATGATGTTATTTAATTAGTTCCATACGGAAACATGGGGAGACTCCCTCGGAGTACCAATACCTGCCTGGCTGGCCGATTGAAGAACTTGTAGGGTGTAATTAATCCCGGCTAATCTTAACTTTTATGGTTGAAGGAAGGTTTGATAAAAACAGTAGGAGCCATCCTGATTAGATACGATAATCACTAATCTAATCTTGCGAAGAGCGCACGCTAATGTGTTTAATTCTCTCTCTCTCTCTCCAGGTAGCGACCAATGACACGCCTTAATCAAGATAATAATATGGATATATTGATGGAACCCATTTATTATACTGGGCTAGGTTCTACTCTATCTTATGACTGTCATAAGTCTGAGTAAGGAATAAGGGAATACCCGGATTCCCACGCCACCCAAACGAAGAAGGATCATACTGATGCATCTTCTTCGGGTGTGTTCATAACCGAGAATTGTTTCTCAGTTTGCTCTACGTCCTTGGTATTGGATACCGGATCAGTATCCCACGTATGTAATTTGTTACATGGGCTAAAGAGAGGTAGAGAACTGGGAAAGGGTGATATGTCTCTAAAAGTAGGGAATGGAGTAATTGTTGTAGCCAAAGCAGTTGGCGAATATCACCTTGTATTACTAAATGGTAATACAATGATTCTGAATGATTGTTATTATGTACCAAAAATGATGTGCAATATTATATCACTTTCATTGTCGCATAAAGAAGGATATAGCTTTGTATTGGAGAATAATGTTATGAACATTTTCCAAAATAAGTGTTGATTGGGTTTGGTATGTTGTGTAACAGTATATACGTTCTGAATCAAACCACAGTTCTAAATATACAGAACACACACAAGAGGAAAAGTTCAGAAATGAATGAAGTCTACTTGTGGCATTGTATAATACTAGGTCATATCAATGCGACAAGACTAGCTAAGTTGCATAAAGATAGATATTTGAATCCGTTCGAATTTACATCTTATGAAACTTGTGAGTCATGTCTCAACGGCAAGATGATCAAAACTCCGTTTACTGGACATGGAGAAAGAGCTACTGAACTCTTGGGACTGATACATAGTGATGTATGCGGTCCTATGTCTACTCATGTCAGGAATGGTTCCTCGTATTTTATTACATTCACCGATGATCTCTCTAGATTCGGATATGTGTTCTTCTTAAAACACATACGTGCACAAGTGCACGTACGTGATCGAAGCCCTACCGTAAAACCATACAGCCTCTACACCTTTTGCTCGGTGCAGGGAAACTCTCTATATGGGACTCTAAAGACTCGACACTACGCTAGCAGTGGGTTTAACGACAAGCCGCAAGTGGTACTAGCGGCACGTAACGACTACCCAGGTAACTGTCGATAAGAAGGCCGATGAGCTAACTCATCCGAACTCCTACTGAGCCTGTATGTGACAATATCTGTACAATCCGGTCTGTTCTTCTAAGAGTATCGCATATCGGTCCTAGGGAGCGGTAATCGTCAGATCCTTGATAGCGCAATAAGTCGTGTCTGAGTATAGTCCAAAACACCCTGAGAAACTATTGGAGTACCTACCACTAAATCTCGCTTGCCTTGGCTAAGGACTTTGTATAATGGTCTTCCGAACACAGCGCGATATCAACCCCCAATACCGGGAGAGACGAATCCTATCTAACCGCCACCGCCTCCAAGTGCTTCGGGACTGCACCCAACTACTACCTGTTTGCACGACTCCTTTGAGCCATGGTAGGGTAGTAATCAAAGTACAGTGGGAACACACTCGAGGCGAAGTAGCAGTATCAAGTCGACGGACTAAGCTGTACTCATGCCACCTGGGAACTGCTACCTGACGATAGGTATAATACCCACCAACAGTTCCCGACGAGTCCTGTCCAGTATACTCATAACCTAATGAGCACCTGCATACTATCTCTACTACGACATACTGATGGCTGTGGGACAGACCATCTCCCCTGCTGGGATGAGAAGCGTATACACTAGTCTACTGTAGAGTATCGATGCCCCGTCTCGATAATCCTACGACTAGGGACCTGTATAGGATGTGCTTATAGACTACCCAGCCCCTACTAGTGCGACTGCCATCACAACACTGATAATCAAGCAAATATCCTAAGGGCTCTACCAATATGTATAAGCGATATGCTAAGAAAACACATGCACATATTGAGGTAGAAACAAACCGGGTAGCATACTACCATTTTGAGCAAGACTGTTACTATATCCGTGTATATCCCAAGCTCCCATTAAATAATATACAATCAAGTATGATACAATAATGGCCTCTAGGGCATATATCACTAACAATCTACCACTTGCACTAAGGCCATATACTGGCATATCGCAGACCGAAGATCTCGAATAGCCTCTCGAACACTGTCTGAGGGATGGCCTCTATGAGTGGGTCTGCAGTGTTGTTCTCCGTATCTACTCTCCTCACCTCGATCTCCTAGGAAGCTACGATCTCCCTGATCAGGTGGTACCGCCTCAAGATATGTCTGGATCTATGATGGGACCTGGGCTCCTTCCCTAAAGCTATAGCGTCGTATATTGTCACAATACTAAAGTATTGAACCAACAATGGAAGGAACCACTTGAAGTTCAATTAAGAACTTCCTTATCCAGACTGCCTCTTTTGCGGCGTCTCATGCAGCGAACTACTCTGTTTCCGTCGTCGAGTCTACAACGGTGTCCTGCTTGAAGATCTTCCAACAGACCGCCCCTCCACTAAGGGTAAAGACATAACCTGACATGGACTTGGAGTCATCCTTATCACTCTGCAAGCTGGAGTTAGCAAAGTTCTCGATCTGGAGGTCCTTTTCTGTCATACACCAAGAACATCTCTTTAGTACTTCTTAGGTACTTGAGAATGTTCTTTACTGCTTCCCAGTGCTTCTTCCCTGGGTTTGACTGATACCGGCTTACCATGCTCAGTGCGTAAGCTACATCTGGTCTGGTACACAACATCGCATACACTATAGAGCCTACCGCAGAAGCGTAGGGTATAATCGACATGCGAGCCCTTTCCAAATCAGTCTTGGAAGACATCTCTTTGGAGAAGGTGATTATGTGACAAGCCGGTAGAATACCGCGCTTCGAATCATCCATACTAAATATTTTAGTATGGTGTTGTTGTACCTTGACTTTGAAATTCCCACCATCCTCTTTGATCTATCACGATAGATCTGGATCCCCAAAATGTAGTTGGTATCACCCAGGTCTTTCATGGAGAACCTCTGTGACAAGAATCTTTTGATTGATTGTAGCATAGGAATGTCATATCCTATCAAGAGAATGTCATCCACGTACTCAACGAGGAATTCCACAGTTCTTGCTACAATCTTACTATAAATCATGGTTCATCTGGATTTTTGATAAACTCGAATTCTTTTGACCGTCTCAATAAAAACAGATGTTCTAACTCTGTGATGCCTGCTTTAGTCCATAAATGGACTTAAGCAACTTGCACATTGTCCCACTACTCCCACTCTGATTGAAAACCCTCTAGCTAATCCATATAGACGCACTCTTCCAAGTTACCATTTAGAAAATCCGTCTCTACGTCCATCTGCCGGATCTCAAAATCTTGGAAGGCAGCAATGTCAAGAAGGATCCGAATGGATTTGAGCATAGACACTGGAGAAAAGGTTTCATCATGGTCCAGACCAGGTATTTGACGAAAACCTTTTGCAACAAGTCTAGCCTTATAGCTTTCAACCTATCCATCTACACCAATCTTCTTTCTGAAGATCCATTTGCAGCCTATAGGTTTTACCCCTTCTGGAGCAATGTTCAAAGTGCATACTTTGTTGGTGCACATGGACTCCATTTCGGTCCGCATTGCATCCAGCCATTTTACCGAGTCGCCGCTCTGAATGGATTACTAGAAGCTAGTTGGCTCATAATTGTTAATGATGCAATCCTCTCGATCCCCGTCTATGAGAAAACCGTAGTATCTCTCAGGCGGATGAGACTGCCTACTAGTTCTGCGGATTGGCGTAGGGATGTCCGGTTCTTTTGAAACCTCTGGTTCTACCATACTTTCAGTAATAGTTTGTGGTTCTGGAATTTCTTCCAGTTCTATTGCGCTCCCACTATTTCCTTTTACAAAAAATTGATTTTCCAAAAAAAATGGGCATGACGAGTAACAAAAACCTTTTGTTCCTCTGCGTAACAGGAAAGATACCCCGTGGAGTTCTTTGGGTATCCCACAAACTTATATAGTACTGAGCGTGCCTCGAGCTTGTCCGTATACTTCTTTTCAACAAAAGCTGGGCATCCCTATATCATCAGATACTGAAGATGGGGTTTCTTCCCACTCCATATCTGATATGGTGTGGTAGGCACAATCTTGGTAGGAACCTTATTCAAAAGATATGCAACTTATTCTAGTGCATAACTTCAAAAGGATCGCGACAACTCAGCGTTACTTATCATGGAACGAACTGTTGGGATTCTTTAGCACCATGCCAAGGGTTTTCTAGCATCACACATGCCACAATAAAAATTTGGGGAGGTGCTAAACAATCTAACCATGAATCTTAACTAGAATATTTAGGGTAACAACAATAGTATCACATACTATAAACTATTTATCACTAAGTGAAGAGAATACAACCTTTCTAGACTTGCTTTAGTAACTCATTGGATCTTTGAGAGTTTGAAACTGATCGCTTGAAACCTTCCTAGTCCACGATGATCCACCCGAAGTCCCTTTGCACAAAGCTCTTTGCTTTACTTGATCAAGAATGAGGATGAAGCAAACACTTTACACTAATGGACTAGAGTAGTGTAGAATGGTGATGTGGTTTCTTTTCTCTATTCAAAACCCTTTCTTTTTTTACTACCTCACTCAAAGGAAAAACTCAAGAGAGAGAGGAAGAAGAAGATGGCTTTGCTTTGAGCTCAAGAGTTATGATAAGGATAAAAATGAAAAATGAGAATAGAAAATATATATATATTTTCACACTCTCATCTCAAACCATGGTAAATAAATATCTAGATATTTTCTGCATTGAGTTAAAACCCAAATGGTGAATTAAATCATGGTTAATAGTTAGGTGAAGTCAAGGTCAATGAAGAAGGGTGTAGAAACTCTTAACCATGAATTAATCCCATTTCATTTTCTAAAATACAAATATAAATAGATATTTACTTCCATGTGAGTCTTGCATTGCCATCACTTGTGTATCAACAACCATGATACAATGTATGCATGTATGTGTCCATACACATCAACATGTGCATACATGCATGCATACATCAATATAGAAAAGGGTTTAATAAAGAAGTGAACTAAAAGTCAATGATAAATCAACACTTGATTTAACAAACCGGTCATATCACATACGACCCGACCAATTGAAAAACGCCCGATTAATATACGGTATCACATACACGCATTTAATCGGGTCCCCGCGCATATCTCATATGCACACCACATCGTTTTGCCTGAGCTAGGAACCTCCTGTGTGGGACTCTAAGACTCGTCAATACGCCAGCAGTAGGTGATGATCACATCAAACACTCACAAGCTGCAAGCGGTCAGCTAAACGTAACGGCCCCCCGGGTATTGAGCGATCAGAAGAAAAACAAGCGAAGCTATCAAAAACTCCCGTCAAGCCAACTGGAAACACTTACCGTACTGTCCGGTCTCTTCATCAGATATGCTGCATATCGAGTCTAGGGATGGTATCGTCGACCCCAATAACTCAATAAGTCATGCCAGTGTATGGCTCATAACAGATCGAGAAACTACTGATAACACTTATCAGTAAATCTCAGCAGCCCTGGCCAGGGACTTCCTGTTTTAGTCAATCGAGCATAGCACAACATCAACCCCCAATACCGGGAGAGACGAAACCCCTTCTATCACTCATTGGCTCCATGTGCTTCGAAACTGTACCCAAAATCCACCTGTTTGCACGACTCAGTAGAGCCGTGATAGGGTGGAGATCAAAGTACAGTGGGAGGACACACAAGAATCTATGACGATCTTAGGTTTACAGAGTAACCTGTACCAGTGTCACCTGAGAACTGCTATCCGACGATAGATATAATACCACATAGGAGTTCTCGGCGAGTCCGTTCAGTGTACCCAGTCTCCACTGAGCACCCGTATACAATCTTTGGTGTCACCACACCAGATGGATATGGGATCATCCATCGCCCATCATATGGGACAAGAATGGTATACGCTAGTTTACTCTGGAATATCGATGCCCCGTCTCGATACACCCACGACTAGGAACAGTTCAATGATATACTCATAAACTACACGTGTCCCACTAGTATAATCCGCATCATAGTCGCAGTAGTCAAGCAAATATCCTGAGGGCTTTATCAACATGTACCAAATGAGTAAGATGCATGATCAAACGAACATGTCAAGATAAAGTAAATCAGATAGCATACTATCATGTCGAGCAAGAAAGTCATATATATATATATATATACATGTCCAAGCATCCACTATACATATAATGGCCTCTAGGGCATACATATATCCAACAATCTCCCACTTGGACTAAGGCCAATTATTGGCGTATCTCATACCCAACATCTCAAAAAGTCGCTCATGCTGCGGCTGTGAAAGGGCCTTGGTGAGTGGATCCGCTGTGTTATTCTTTGTATCTACTCTCCGAATCTCAATCTCGTGGCGATCTACTATCTCCTGGATCAAATGATATCGCCTCAGGGTGTGTCTGGACTTCTGATGGGACCTGGGTTCTTTGGCCAACGCCATAGCCCCATTATTATCATAAAACAATGGTATTGGATCAACAATGGTTGGAACTACTCCTAGTTCCGCGATGAACTTCCTCATCCAGACGGCTTCCTTGGCAGCATCATTTGCAGCAATATACTCAGCTTCCATCGTGGAGTCTGTAACGGTATTCTTGTTGGAACTCTTCCAACTAACCGCCCCTCTATTGAAGGTAAATACTAACCCCGAGATAGATTTGCTGTCATCCTTATCACTTTGGAAGCTGGAATTGGTAAAGGCCTCCATTTGGAGATCCCCATTACCATACACCAAGAACAGTTCTTTAGTCCTTCGCAAGTACTTAAGAATGTTCTTCACTGCTATCCAATGTTTCTCCCCTGGGTTGGATTGATACCTGCTTACTACAGTAAGTGCATAAGCTATATCTGGACGAGTACATAACATTGCATACATTATAGATCTTACGGCTGAAGCGTAGGGTATAATGCTCATGCGAGCTCTCTCTTCATCAGTCTGCGGACAGAAGTCCTTAGAGAGAGTGATTCCATGGCAAGAGGGCAAAGCACCACGCTTTGAATCTTCCATACTAAACCTTTTTAGGATAGTGTCAATGTACTTTGATTGGACAATCCCAATAACCTCTTGGATCTATCTCTATAGATCCTAATGCCCAAAATGCAAGAGGCATCACCCAGGTCCTTCATGGAGAACCTTTGTGATAAGAATAGTTTGACCGATTGTAGCATAGGAATATTATTTCCTATCAAGAGAATGTCATCCACGTACAATACGAGGAATGTGACAGTACTCCCTACAATCTTCTTATAAATGCATGGTTCATCTATATTTTTGACAAAATCAAACTCTTTGATTGTATCATCAAAACAGATGTTCCAGCTCCGTGATGCCTGCTTTAATCCATAAATGGATTTAAGCAACCTACATGCTTTTCCGCTACTTCCGCTGTCAATGAAGCCCTCTGGCTGATCCATAAAAATGCATTCTTCTAAATCACCATTTAGAAATGCAGTATTTACGTCCATCTGCCAGATTTCATAGTCGTAGTGAGCAGAAATTGCAAGTAAGATCCGAATGGATTTAAGCATTGCTACTGGAGAGAAAGTTTTATCATAGTCAAATCCTGGTCATTGACGAAAAACTTTCGCTACAAGCCTTGCTTTATAGGTCTCTACCTGTCCATCTACACCAATCTTTCTTTTAAAGATCCATTTGCACCCTACGGGTTTTATCCCGGGAGGTGCAACGTCCAAAGTCCATACCTTGTTGGTGTATATGGACTCCATTTCGGATCTCATGGCATCCAGCCACTTCACTGAGCCACCACTCGTGATAACTTGCTGAAAACTAGTAGGGTCATCATCATCCATGATGCAATCTTCTCTATCACCATCAATAAGAAACCCATAGTATCTCTGTGGTGGGCGAGAAGTTCTACTAGATCTCCGGAGCGGCTGAGGTTCTTAAAGTTCTACTGCAACATCAGTTTCAACCAATTCGTCATGAGTAATTTAAGTCTCTAGAATCTCTTCTAGTTCTACCGCATTGCCATCAGTACTATTTGTAAAAATTTCATTTTCTAAAAATGTGGCATGTTGAAAAACAAACACCTTTTGTTCCTCCTTGTGGTAGAATAGATATCCATATGAATGTTTTGGATATCCCACAAATTTACACATGACCGATCGTGTCTCGAGTTTGTCTGGATTCTGCTTTTTGCCAAAAGTCGGACAACCCCATATCCTAACTCTTTAAAGAGATGGTCTCTTTCCATACCATATCTCATATGGAGTGGTAGACACGGTCTTGGTTGGAACCCTGTTTAACAGATACATTGCTGTCTCCAATGCATGTCTCCAAAAGGAGAGCGGTAACTCAGCATCACTCATCATGGACCGTACCATATCTAATAGGGTACTGTTGGCCATAATGCCCTCAAGTCAATTATTGGATCACAGGTACGTGATTGCAATGATTCAGGGAGGACCTATACCGATATGACAGTCTTGCTCGAGATGATAGTAAGCTATCTGGTTTGTCTTTATCATCATGTAAATGTTGATAAAGCCCATTGGATTTTTGCTTGACTGCCAGCAGTATGATGGCGATCATATATGTGGGAGCTGGGGTCTATAAGCACATTCTTAAAGTGTCCCTAGTCGTGGGAGTTTCAAGACAGGGCATCGATACTCCAAACTAGACTAGTGTATACATTCGAGACCCCGACAAGGGGCGGTGGCCGGTCTCACAAGCCATTGGTGTTAGTTGATTCACCTAAGATGTATACAGGTGCTTATTGGGTTATGAGTACACCGGACAGGACTCGCCAGGAACTTGCTGGTTGGTATTATACCTAGCGTCAGATAGCAGTTCCCTGGTGACATGTGTACAGATTAGTTCATCGACCTGAGATCGTCATTTGTCTCGTGTGAGTTCCCACTGTGCTTTGATTTATACCCTACCATGGGTCAAAGGAGTCGTGCAAACAGGTATTTTTTGGGTACAGTCCCGAGCCACATGGAGACAGTGAGCAGATCGTCGGGGATTCGTCTCTCCCGGTATTGGGGGTGAGATCGCGCTGTGTTTAGGAGAGCCATTACACGAAATCCCTGGCCAGGGTAATCGAGATTTACTGGAAGGTATTCCAGTAGTATCTCAGGGTGTTCTGAGCTGCTCTCTGACACGACTTATACAGCTATTGGGGGTCTGACGTTTACCGGCCCCCTAGGCCCTATATGCGATACTCATAAACGAATGGATCGGACTGTATGGATATTGTCACTGTCAGGCTCAGTAGGGTTTCTGGATGAGTTCGCTCATCAGCTTCCCTTCTAATCAATACATAGGCAACCGTTACGTACAGCTAGTACCTCTGACGTGCTAGTAGTTATACCCGGTGCCAGTGTATTGATGAGTCATTAGAGTCCCCCACAGACAGTCTCCCAAGTTCGGGCAAAACATTGTAGATGCCGTATGGTTTTATGGTAGGGTTCGGAAAATGCACGTGCGTTTACGCACGTGTCATATTTCGGGCAGATAATACTGGTGGGCTTTGGTTTAAGCCGGATCCGAGTATTATACTGTGTAGATATAATATCTTTGTCTCAGTTGCATTTGTATTCGGTCGTAATACAAATGCGGGTATATTTATACTGTTACGGGGTTATCCTGAAACTCGTTTCGGGATCACTTTTGGAAGTTGTCAGTTTCCAGTTTTCTATCATCCGTCTTTAACATTCGGTTAAAGACGGATTTATCTTTTTCATTGGGTGAGTCATGGTTCTAGAAGGTTCTAGATTATGGTGACTAGGTTCATGTATCATTCATTAGCATTAATTGTTCATTTAATGAAATGGTGATGTGTTATTATGAATCACCATTTTGCATTAAATGATTTTAGTGATTCATTCTTTGATGTTGTGTTATGATAAGTATCATTTCCTTATGGTCACCTCCTCCTCTCTCCTACACTCACCCCACCTCCTTTAAATTGTGGCCGGCCCCTTGTGGGAAGAAGATGGTTGTTCATTTGATAAAAGTATATGAAATTTGCTTCATGGAAATTTCATAAGTTCATTTCTCATTTTCACCCGATCCAAAAGGCAACTTCATTAACCGTTCGTCCATAACTCTGGACGTAACGAGACAAAGTGTTCTACTCATAATCTACATCAATCTTGGTCATCTCTTTTAGCAAACTTGATGATCGAGTTGCCTCGGTTCAGAGGCGGGAGCCCGTTTAAAGATCCGTTGATGTGGTGCCACCTGAACGACGAGACCGGAGATCAAGCGGGTTCGGATCAGCTGCAACAAAGCGTGGGATGATGGTTGAAGACCGAAGGACTCGGATCGTTCGGTATAATATTTCTACCCACTTTACAGTATGTTAGTTTAGGGTTAATAGAAGATCCTGGGATATAGTATACGACAGCACCCGTTATAAAAGTTTTTGTTCCGCATTTTGGCGTCTGAAAGACGGCCGGGGCGCTACCGTAGACTTACATTAGTATCAGAGCCTCGCCATTAAGCTTTACTAACTTGTGCTAACGCATTTAAAATATCGATCGAACGGATTTTCGCGAAACTATAATTTTCTGTTCAAAGTTTCTGTCGATTTTAAATCAGGCTTAAAAATTATTTTGAGCATCACAGAAAATTGTGCAGGCAATTATAAGCAAACTGGTGAAATTTGGTCACGTGATCCCACAAAACGGCCGCTGATCCGCCGCGCTTTTGTGGGAACAGTGATCCAAATTTCTACAGTATGTTCTACATCGCAAATTGTGGTTTTTGGAATATTTCTTTTAGGCCCATATTTTATTACTGTACATCAGATGTACGTGGGGCCCACTTCGGGATGTTTTGTCGATCGAAATTTTAAACTCGTTAGTTTACAGTACTTATATTATATCTCCGACCGTGAATGTCATTCGAGCGGTAAACCGCGTCTAATTGCTATAGTTCTTTTAGACGGGTTTGCGAACGTGACATTCGCGTTGATGTTCTGTGTTGTGCTGTGATGTTGCGGATTTGTCATGGTGGATAGCAGTGTGCAATGGTAGTGCTGTTTGGATTTATTTGTACATTTGATATTGCGGGGCGAGCGTCCAACATGTGGACTGCCGTCACTGCCTGTTTGTATAATATTCTTTTGGGGCACGACCGGGCAGAGGTCGATGTACCCGTTGTATATATTTTCTTTTCTGTACTAGGATTACCCCGCGGTGGGGTGCACGGATAGCCGGGTTCTGGAGGGCAACGGGTCCGTATCTCATGGCTTTGAGAGGTAGAGGGGCCTCACTCTAGAATTGGCAGACTATTCGTCGCACTCGTAGGGGGTACAGGTCGACCCAAGGAGGGGTGCTCAAGTTACCGGATTCCGTGAAGTGCTGGGTGGTCCATTCACTTTGCTGTAGGGAGCTGCCTCGCTTCAGATTTTGGCGGGTAACTTGCCACACCCGTAGGGGTCTAGGTTTCATTGCACAGGCTATCCACACGACCAGGGGAACGTTGGGTTTCAGTAGCGGCTCTGTGAAACCCGGGGATCCCAGTTTATCTGTATTGTTCTGTGATGCTTATTACTTTTCTGTGATGTTGCATATTATCACGCCCGGAGCGATTATTGTATATTGGTAAATATACTATTAGATGTTGTATATGTTTTACACCCGTGCTAGTCCAGTCCCCGTTCTGTTGTTAGTTAAGTAACCTAACAGGTGATGACGGGACCCAGTGACGAATGCGGATGGCATATACGTACATTTTATTTTCGTTCTTTTCTGGTGTTATTAACTGAAGGGACTGCATTGATTCTTATCAATGCAAGAATAAAACAAACCTATATTTGATGTTATTGGAACAAATTTTAAAAAGAGTTATTACAAAGACATTTCCTTTTGTTATGCATAGCGGTATTCAGTTAGAATATCCTGCACCTCATTCGACGAGGCAATGGCCGAGATCCATTCACCGGGAGTGACCCCTTGGGCAGAAGTTTACGTCAGGGTAATAATTTCAATATAGTCGATTACAAGTTGCTTTGCATTGCGGTATTCAGTTAGAATATCCTGCACCTCATTCCACGAGGAAAGAGCCGAGATCCCTTCACTGGGAGTGACCTCTTTAGCAAAAGGTTTTCGCCACTATGTTTTTTATAATCAGGTTCCTTCGACGAGATCAAGTTCTTTACGTTAAAGGTTTTTCGCCAAAAACCAGTCGTAATCCTCCGTCATTTCTTATGGATGGTCAGTAGTATTCAAGCTATGTTTGTTGGCCTACGTCAATGCATAGTGTTTGGTAGCTGCTGGGGTATTCATTTGTTGCATAGATAGATGCATTAGTTTAGAACAGACGTACAGCCTTGTTGGCCTACGTAAAGGGCATGTACGATGACCTAAATTAATCAGGACAACGACGGGTAGAACTTGACATGTAGTTTATGATTTGTTGGCCTACGTCAAGGTCATAAGAGCATGGGATAAAAATTACATCGGGAGTTTCAAACATACAGGAAACTTGCAAAACTTGAGCATACCTTCTGGAGTGTGATAACGTGAGTGGATACCATCACGTTATCATGCGATGAGAGTTGGATCCCGATTCCCACTGATGAGTTAGTTTACTCTTCGGGTGGTCCCGACTAATTCTTCTTTAAGGTTTTGAGGAGAATTTGAGATAACAGTAGGAGGTTTACTGATTAGATAAATTGATAACCATTCTGATCTAGGTTAGAGTGCACGCAGAGTGTTTCTTTTCTTTCTCTCTTTGGCAGCGACCTTTGACCAACCCTAGACTATGACTCAGTGACCAAGTTGACCGAACCTTCTTAAAATACTGGTTTTTGGATTGTCTATAGTTGCATAAGTCATTGCCGCTCCTTCTTTTACCCTTTGTATTTCTCAGAACACCCCGTATTACTACGGACATCCACTTCTATTGGATAGATCCATTATATGGTTATATACGAACTCGAAGGGACTTCTTCGAGGATGGATCCAGGTTCAGGAGAAATAGAATTGGTTTATTCAGTTGTCTTTTATTATCACCTTCTCTCAGGTTGCGAGGGCTCCTTAGTTTAGGAGAGTACACCTATTACGCTTATTGGATAGTCTTCTTCCAAACCATAGGCAGGTGCCGAAAGGTAGGGAATGAAGAAAACCAATTAGCCTAAGTAGGGTGTGCAGAAGGTAATATGTAAAGACAAGATAAAGGGATTAGAAAGATGGCAAAGTAAATTGCGACTGCTAACATTCACGACCATCATGAATTAGATTATGGAAGAGGCATTGCTAAGAATACCAGGATACCCCTTCGAAACATTTTCATGTTTCAGTTACACTGTACATTGTTAATTGTAAACTGATTTCCCAATTAAACCCTTGCTCCAGGGTATGTATTTACCAGGTATGCTTCTCACATCTGTATGGTTTTACAGATGATGAGTGGGAGTAAGCAATTGGGAATTAGGTGACCATCCTCATTATATCGGAATTCTTTGTAATTGGTGATATTTGAGGAAATCGCCTGGGTACAGTTTTCAACCTACGACGCACAGGTTATGAGTTATTCAACTCAGCGGACTTATACAGAGTATTGTATGTTGTCAAGTGTCCATTAGGACAAAGGGGTTGGTCCTCGTACTCTGTTCTGTTTACTTGTGACTTCTCTAGTTTTTAAACAAGTGTTTCGTAGAAATACAAAGTCTAAGTTTTGAGAAGTTGTGGGTATAGGAATAAAGTAGAAAACCAGGTGTTGCAAGTATCGGGATTCTTCAAAAAGATAGAAGATGTAGATTCTTGTGATTGGTATTCAAGTAATGGTTATGAGAAACTTGTTTCTCTTTCGGGTTACTCATAATTGGATGGATTCCTAAGTTGAGTAATGCTGATTAGCCTCTCTCCATTAAGTTGATATGCACTGGAGACAGCTGCATGATTAGAATCTGGTTCCAATTAAATAAGTGTCAAAGTTTCTATATTGGATATAGAATGGTTCATATCTTAACGATGTTAAGGTACGGTGAGTTGTCCAGCTTATGCTTAAAACCAGACTCTGGATAACTCAAGGTACGTTTCTGTAATGACAGTTTGTGGGTTGACCCTGGCTTTGACGAGGGTTGACTTTCTACCTTCTGGAAGATCAATAGTGATATTGTTCTAGACTCGCCACGGTTTTAGTAAAATGGATTTTTTTTTTCCAGAAAACAGTAGTGGGAGTATGGTAGAACTGGAAGTGATTCCAGAACCGCAAACGATTACGGAAAATTTAATAGGACTTATATATGCAATCATGTTTGACATTCCAATAGCCACTCCGCAGATATAGTAGGTAACCTCAGACACCCGAGAGGTACTTAGGTAGCCTTAAGGACGGTGACAGGGAGGTTCTTGTTTACCCAGACTTGACACTACTGTTGTTCCAAACTATGAGACCCGGCAGGAGGATAAATATAGCGTCGTTCTAAACTAGTTTTAGAAGTATACGTATATATTATTCTGCCAGAGGGTTGTCGTAGTCAGTGGGAACAGCGGAAGCATAGTGGGCAAGTATCTTATGTCTATTTATAGGCTTGAGCAAATATAGCGGAGATAAGATCATCTAATTTTTGATGTGACAGTCATGGTTTGACTTCATCAGAATAGGGGATGGATCTGTTAAGAAGGTAGTAGGGTGTGATGTCCTGGTATTTGGATGACATACACAAAGTAAGAAGTAAAATTCCTATACTACGATCGGTTGCGCTGTGGTCGTCACACAGTTGTTTCTCCACAAAGGATATGGACATAATATCTGACATTCTGGTTACTAGATCTATGGTTTTAGATCTAGATTTGGGTAGTTTCCCAATGTGGGTACTTTGAAAATATTCTAATAGTATTTTAGAATAGATGACTCCTGGCATGGTGGTGAACCTGCAGGTGATGGAGTTATCCTCTCTAAAGGTGTCTTACAGACTAAAGAGGAGAGGGACGTGCATGATTGGCAGATCACTTGCTTAGGCAATTGAGTCAATCGTGAGATGTTAAGTACCATACAAGATGTTGTTTTTGCACTAGATGCGATAAGTTTATATTAATCCAATCTTGAAGAAACATAAGGAAGCAGTTTTAGAACATAAGTGCATGTTCTACGGATTTGATGACGGCAGCCTCATTTGGGAGACGGTTATCATTCCAGGCTTCAAAGGTGACATAGATGACAGAGTGATTGTCAGAGTTATAGTTTTTTTCCTTTGACGAGGGACAGTATTATGGACAGGTGGTCCAAGAGGATACTGTGGGAGGCATGGTGCTGGATACTGATTAGGTTCAGTTATCAATACAGTCTAAGAAGTTTGGATTTGGAGTTCATTTATGAACTAGGTCCCAGCAGACATCCAGACATAATCTGAGACAGGTATTACTCGATTCGGGAGATGGTTTTCTCCGCGAACTTGAAATTAAGAGAGATATAGAAAGAAAGATCAAGGCGGATCCACTCACTAAGGCTATTTCTCGAACACAATAGTTTTACAAACGAGCTTTGTGAAACTGATTAGTAGAGGAGTTGGATGTTCGGTATCGCACGGGCTGTGAGTATGCGACATCGCAATAATTAGCCATGAGTGCAAGTGGGAGATTGTTGGCTATAGTGCCCTCAAGTCAATTATTGGATCGCAGATACGTGATTGTAATAATTGAGGGAGGACCTATACCGATATGACAGTCTTGCTTGAGATGATAGTATGCTATCTGGTTTGTCTTTATCATCATGTAAATGTTGATAAAGCCCATAGGATTTTTGCTTGACTGCCAGCAGTATGATGACGATCATATATGTGGGAGCTGGGGTCTATAAGCACATCCTTAAAGTGTCCCTAGTCGTGGGAGTTTCAAGACAGGGCATCGATACTCCAAAGTAGACTAGTGTATACATTCGAGACCCTGACGAGGGGCGGTGGCCAGTCTCACAAGCCATTGGTGTTAGTTGATTCATCTAAGATGTATACAGGTGCTCATTGGGTTATGAGTACACCGGACAGGACTCGCCGGGAACTTGCTGGTTGGTATTATACCTAGCGTCAGATAGCAGTTCCCTGGTGACATGTGTACAGGTTAGTTCATCGACCTGAGGTCGTCATTTGTCTCGTGTGAGTTCCCACTGTGCTTTGATTTATACCCTACACGGGTCAAAGGAGTCGTGCAAACAGGTATTTTTTGGGTACAGTCCCGAGCCACATGGAGACAGTGAGCAGATCATCGGGGATTCGTCTCTCCCGGTATTGGGGGTAAGATCGCACTGTGTTTAGGAGAGCCATTACACGAAATCCCTGGCCATGGTAATCGAGATTTACTGGAAGGTATTCCAGTAGTATCTCAGGGTGTTCTGGGCTGCTCTCTGACACGACTTATACAGCTATTGGGGGTCTGACGTTTACCGGCCCCCTAGGCCCTATATGCGATATTCATAGACGAATGGACCGGACTGTATGGATATTATCACTGTCAGGCTCAGTAGGGTTTCTGGATGAGTTCGCTCGTCAGCTTCCCTTCTAATCAATACATAAGCAACCGTTACGTACAGCTAGTACCTCTGACGTGCTAGTGGTTATACCCGGTGCCAGTGTATTGATGAGTCATTAGAGTCCCCCACAGACAGTCTCCCAAGTTCGGGCAAAACATTGTAGATGCCGTATGGTTTTATGGTAGGGTTCGGAAAATGCACGTGCGTTTACGCACGTGTCATATTTCGGGCAGATAATACTGGTGGGCTTTGGTTTAAGCCGAATCCGAGTATTATACTGTGTAGATATAATATCTTTGTCTCAGTTGCATTTGTATTCGGTCGTAATACAAATGCGGGTATGTTTATACTGTTACGGGGTTATCCTGAAACTCGTTTCGGGATCACTTTTGGAAGTTATCAGTTTCCAGTTTTCTATCACCCGTCTTTAACATTCGGTTAAAGACGGATTTATCTTTTTCATTGGGTGAGTCATGGTTCTAGAAGGTTCTAGATTATGGTGACTAGGTTCATGTATCATTCATTAGCATTAATTGTTCATTTAATGAAATGGTGATGTGTTATTATGAATCACCATTTTGCATTAAATGATTTTAGTGATTAATTCTTTGATGTTGTGTTATGATAAGTATCATTTCCTTATGGTCACCTCCTCCTCTCTCCTACACTCACCCCACCTCCTTTAAATTGTGGCCGGCCCCTTGTGGGAAGAAGATGGTTGTTCATTTGATAAAAGTATATGAAATTTGCTTCATGGAAATTTCATAAATTCAATTCTCATTTTCACCCGATCCAAAAGGCAACTTCATTAACCGTTCGTCCATAGCTCTGGACGTAACGAGACAAAGTGTTCTACTCATTATCTACATCAATCTTGGTCATCTCTTTTAGCAAACTTGATGATCGAGTTGCCTCGGTTCAGAGACGGGAGCCCGTTTAAAGATCCGTCGATGTGGTGCCACCTGGACGACGAGACCGGAGATCAAGCGAGTTCGGATCAGCTGCAACAAAGCGTGGGATGATGGTTGAAGACCGAAGGACTCGGATCGTTCGGTATAACATTTCTACCCACTTTACAGTATGTTAGTTTAGGGTTAATGGCAGATCCTGGGATATAGTATACGATAGCGCCCGTTATAAAAGTTTTTGTTCCGCATTTTGGCATCTGAAAGACGGCCAGGGCGCTACCGTAGACTTACAGGTACGATTCCTCCATTCTGACACACCGTTGCGCTGTGGTGTGTAAGGGGGAGTGAGCTGAGAGAGAATCCCATTCTCTTTTAAGAAGTCTGAAAACTCTGTACTCAAATACTCTCCATCTCGATCCGATCGAAGTTTCTTGATGCTCAAGCCTGTTTGTTTTTCTATTTCAAGTTTATACTCCTTGAATTTCTCGAAAGCTTCGGATTTATGCTTTAACAAAAACACATGTCTGAATCTTGAGAAATCATCAGTAAAAGTGATGAAGTATGAAAATCCGCCTCTAGCATGTGTAGACATTGGTCCGCATACATCACTATGTATGAGGATTAAGAGTTCCACAGCTCTTTCTCCGTGTCCAGTAAACGGAGTTTTGGTCATTTTACCTTTGATACAGGACTGACAAGTCGCATAAAATTTATATTCAAAAGGATTTAAATATCCATCTTTATGTAGCTTGTTTAGTCTTATTTCATTAATATGACCAAGTCTACAATGCCAAAGAAAATCTTCATTTATATCTGAAAATTTTCTTTTATTAGTATGGTGTATATTAAAAACTGTGTGTTGGTTCAGGACGTAAATACCGTTATTTATACCTAATCAACTGTTGATTCAAGTTAATATTCATAACATTATTTTGCAACACAAAATGATATCCTTCATTGTCTAATAAAGAAATGAATATATATTACATAGCATATTAGGTACATAATAACAAGGGTTCAAAACCAAAATACAATCCGAAGGCAACCCCAGATGATACTCTCCTACGGATACAACATGTACATTGGAACCATTTCCAACCCGAAGAGTATGGTCACCAGTCTTCAAAACTCTACTGTTTCTCAATCCTTGCATATAATTGCAGATGTGAGAACCAGAACCGGTATCTAATACCCAAGATGCAGAGTTTATAGAAAAACAGTTTTCAGTTACAAACACACCTGAAGCGGAAGCATCAGTATGCTTCTTCTTCTTGAGATCAGCAAGATACAGAGCACAATTGCGTTTCCAGTGTCCCGACTTGTGGCAGTAAAAACATTCTCCTTTTCCACTTCCCGCGGCCCCGGATTTGTCTTTCCCCTTTGCCTTTACAACTCCACCTTTCGGTTTGGTGGGTTTCTTCTTCTTCTTTCCCTTTGCCTTGGCTTTTGGGATAGAAGAGGAAGATGGCCCCGCAAGCAGAGCGGGAGTTCTCGCTGTCTTAAGCGTGCTCTCTGCACTTCTCAACATATTGAGAAGTTCAGTCAGTGATTTCTCCAAATCGTTCATATTGAAATTTACAATGAACGGAGCAAAGGCAGGGGGGGGAGACTGTAGAATAATATCAGTATATTGCTCATTATCCATGGTCCATCCCAGGTCCTCAAGTTCTTCTATAAGACCAATCATCTTCAAGACATATTCTCCTACTGATGTGCCAGGGGCCATCCGCATCTGAAACAGCTTTCGAGATGCCTCGTATCGTAAAGTCCAAGATTGCTCTGCATACAACTCCTTTGTATGAAGAAAAATGGATTGAACATCCATCTTCTTGTGCTGCTTCTGATGTATACTGTCCATAGAAGCAAGCGCGAGGCACTTGGTCATGTCACAATCAATATCCCATGTTTTTCAGATCTCCTTATCCGAAATAGATGATTCAGGACCTGGGATGGGTGGGGCCTTGGCAGTGAGGACATATGATACTTTATCATATGTGAGTGCAATGTTCAAGTTTCTCAACCATTCTTTATAATTCGGTCCTGTCAGTTTGTTTTTCTCTAAAAGAAGTTTAAGTCCCGTCATCAGGTATCTGCCATTAGGAGAGAGAAAAGAATACACTCAGCGAAATGCTCTTGCAAAGAATTAGATTGGTTATTATCTTATCTAATCGATGTCTCCCACTGCTTTTATTAAATTTTCTTTCAAAACCTCAAAAAGAAAACTATCTAGGATTAATTACATTCTACAGTTTCGCTAACCGGTCAGCCAGGCCAGTGTCAGTACTTTGAGGGAGGTTCCCCGTGCTTTCGCATGGACCTAATTAAAATAAACCTCTTTTTCCCAGAGGTCAAACCCCGTTGACACCTTTCTAGACACCTACTGGATTAGCTAATTGTAAAGTGCAAAACTTTCCTGGGAGTAACTCTTACTCACAGTGGGATCGGGATCCAACTATCATATAGATGGTATGCAATCTCATTGCAAATTTTAACTCTTGAAACTCCCGATATGGTTTTTACCCTAGCTGCTTATGACCTTGGCTATGGTCAATTTATCATAAGCACTAGTCAAGTTCTACCCGTCATTTTATGATTAACCAGACCCACCCATATGATCCTTGACTATGATCAACATAATCACATGAATGTCCTAACTGATCGCATCATATGCTTTGTAGGAAGACATCACTTAGCTACCGTACACTACGCCTTGGCTGTAATCAACATACGTAGCACGAATACTAAGTACTCTGCTGCCTAAAATGGCGGAGGGTTGCGGATGGTTTTTATGAAAACCTTTAACGCTTTGAACTTGATCTCGTTGTAGAATCAAAATAGTTTAGAAAAGGAGTGGTTTAAGCTCCGTATCTTTTGAAACTTGCATTTTTCATAAAAAGGCAGAGTGTGTTTCAAATCCGATTCTATAACATCTTTAGATTTCTTTTTCTTTACATTAATCTTATTAATGTAGTCCCATCATTTAAGTTCCTAAGCCATCATAGAAAAGAAACGAAAATAGAACGTACACTTATACCATACGTATTCGCCATAGTGTCCCGTTATGCACTGTTAGGTTACTTAACTAACAACAGAGCGGGGCGGGACTAGTGCGGGTGTAAAGCATAAGCAACGTTTATTATATATCATATATATAATAATAATCCATTCGTCTCAGATACTAAGTAATCTCATCACAGAATATCAAAAGCAGAAGCACATATGAAAATAAAGGATATCTAGGAGGTCCGTATTTTGTATTTAGCCAACAATAGAAAATAAGGATTCCACGGTCGCGATGAATAGCTAAGCCCATACCCCAAGACCCGTACAAGAGCGGCAAGTGACCCTACCAATTCTAGAGTTTTGGAGACCCGGTCTTGACGCCTCGAGATGGCCTCCCACTGAACCCTAGAACCCGGTCACTTGTGCTCCCCTCCTTGGGTCTATCCTAATATGGAAAAGTAAATAATATACAATAATGGTGACATCAACCTCAACCCGGAAGTGCCCTAAATAAAAGAATATTACATACAATTAATTTTTACATGAATGAAAATAAAGACTCTTATCTCACATAAAACCCCGGCTATTCAATCGCGACAATCCTGCATATCATATCTCAGCAACACATAATATCACATATCATCAACGTAAGTTAGTATGCGTACCCCGATTGTCGTTGATGTATAGCAACGAAACCGGCGATACACCACATACTACACTTATGGTCGCATAAAAGAAAGTGAAAAACAACAACAATTGCGATTATCACATTCATATATATCAAGACGATGTTAAACGTTTCGATCGGATCAACTAACACCCACAAATTACCCCGATAGCTCAATACTTGAGCAAAGTCAAAATACCCAGAAAAAGTGCCACAGTGTCTATGGACCAGCCGTAGAAGGGTTAACCAATGCCTCACCTATGGCACCACGGAACTACGGCAAACCTTAAGGTTCGTTCGCGGTTCCGTGGGCATAGAATCGAGTTAAGGTTTTATGTTCTTTTAGAGGGTCCATAGGGATACTTGCACGATTTTCCGAATACAATCAACTTAGGAAAATTACAACTCTTGAAAATTTCAGCGGGGTTCTAGATGTGGGGTTTGAAGTCCGTTCGAATTGTTAAACATTGTCAAGGTTACCTTTACAGTGTTAAAATATACGACTACGAAACACTACGAATTAGCCCTTAATCAAAATAAACATCACATGAAAATTTGGGCTAAACAAACAACACCTGAAACTCCAAATCCTACAGAACAGAGCACTGGTGAAATACGAAGGGAATTAAGGGCAGGGGGGCCGGCCACGCCGGATTTTATGGCTTGGTGCTCGGCCAAAATCCGAGCAGTGGGCTTCGTATACAGGTGTTCTCAGTACATCACATGTAAACTTCTGCAGTTGTTTAAATAATTTTTAAACGACTTTTTAAAAAAATTCCAGAGAGCAAATTTAGGGTTTCAAACATCGTATTTTTCGGAGCTGTTTTCATTTTCGTAATAGTTATAACACTGTGTCTAAATTTCTAGCTTGGCTTTGATACCACTATTGGGATTCCTTAGCACCATGCCTAGGGTTTGCTAGCATCACACATACCACAATAAAAATTTGGGGAGGTGCTAAACAATCTAACCATGAATCTTAACTAGAATATTTAGGGTAACAACAATAGTATTGTAGGGTTGCTAGGCACGCGCACAAGGGTCTACGAGGCATCAACCATGCCCGATTAAAAATTTAGCCGTGCCGAACAACCCGAATACGGAACTTTAAACTAGAGATTAGGCGAAAACAAGCATGCTAAACATTTTAACACTAAGTGAGAGGGATTACAACCTTTGTAGATCCGGTCCTTCACTTCATTTGCTCCGTGTTGTGGTCCCTTCGCTGCGATCATCGGGATCCGGACTCTCGAGAGGTTCCACGAAGAGAAAGACGCAACCTTTGCTTCCGATCTTCGATACTAAGATGATCTACCTTGAAGTTTCTTTAACACAAGCTAACACTCATGAAATGATGTGAACACCCTCATCTAAATGGCAAGGGAAGATGAGGATGATGAAGTAGGATTTTTGCTCTATTTATTTATCTTTTTCTCACAATTATTCATCACTTGGAAAAATCAAGAAAGCTTTTTTCCATGAAAGAATGAAGGAAGAAGATGAACAATATTAGTTATCCTTTTGTGATGAATAGGAAATGAAATAATATGATAGATAATGCAACCATGGTCAAGCTAACTCTTGTAGAGAATTAACTAGGGTTAAAGGTTTGGTTAGGGTTTTGGAAATATCTAGCATAATATCTTAACAAAGACAAAGAAAGAAAACTTCTAGAAACTTCTAGAAAGCCTTAACCCTAATCAAACCCTAACCATGTTTAATCTCTACTAAACAAGTTGCATTATTTATCATATCATGTTACAATATTATATATCACATATACAATATTTATTGCAACAAAATAAAATAATACATTTAACATATATCGCATATATATCAATGTATTACCCGAGTGAGAAAAAGAATCTTTTAGTGAGCAAATATTAGCTAATGTAATTTAATATATCATATATATTATTATACATTAAATTATCGAATCAACACTTGATCCGACAATCCGGCTATATCGCATATAACCGACTAATATTTATCCGTACCGATTCATCGAATCAACACTTGATCCGATGACCCGGCTGATATCAAATATCGCGAGAATATAATACGGTATCACATATCGCATTATCCTCGGTCCCGCACATATCACATATGTGCTCCTACTCCGTTTTGCCTGAGTCAAGAAACCTCTGTGTAGGACTCTAAAGAATCGTCAATACGCCGGCAGTAGGTGATGATCATATCAAACACCCACAAGCTGCAAGCGGTCGGCTAAACGTAACAGCTACCCAGGTATTGAGCGCTCAGAAGATCAACAAGCAAGCCTGTAACTTCTCCTGTGAATCCAAACAGTAACACTCCCGTACAGTCCGGTCTCGTCGTCTGATATGTTGCATATCTCGCCTAGGGGTGGTAAACGTCAGACCCCAGTAGCTCGATAAGTCGTGTCGATATGAGGTCTATAACAGTTCGAGAAACTACTGATAACACTTACCAGTAAATCTCAGCAACCCTGGCCAGGGATTTCCGGTTATAGCCAATCGAACACAGCACAACATCAACTCCCTATACCGGGAGAGACGAATCCCCTCCTATCGCTCATTGCCTCTATGTGATTCGGGACTGTACCCAAAAGCCACCTTTTTGCACGCCCTCTTGGACGTGGTATGATGGAAATCAAAGCACAGTGGGAATCACACAAGACTCTATGACGATCTCGGGTTAACAGACTACTCTGTACCAGTGTCACCGGAGAACTGCCATCTGACGTATGGTATAATACCATCTGGGAGTTCTCGGCGAGTCCGTCCAGTGTACTCAGTCTCCACTGAGCACCCGTACACCATCCTTGATGTCAAACACCGATGGATATGGGATCATCCATCGCCCATCATATGGGTCAAGATGCGTATACGCTAGTCTACTCTGGTGTATCGATGCCCTGTCTCGATACACCCTCGACTAGGAACAGTTATAGGATGTACTCGTCGACTACCGTGGCCCCACTAGTATGATCTCATCATAGTCCCAGTAGTCGAGTACACATCCTAAGGGCTTTATCAACATGTAATATAGAGACAATTAGAGTACATGTTAAGATAAAGTACAACCAGATAGCATACTATCATGTCGAGCAAGAAAGTCCTCCCTACATATGTCCTAGCATCCACTACAATATACATCGTATGCACAGTAATGGCCTCTAGGGCATACATATAACTAACAATCTCCCACTTGCACTAGGGCCATCTGTTATGGTATCGCATACCCAACAATTAGCTGCGGTTGAAGTATCTCATACTCAACCATCCCATAAAAGTCTCTACTGGGAAAATGACCTTTGTGAGTGGATCCACGCTGTTGTACTCTGTGTCTACTCTCCTAACCTCGATCTTCCTGGAGATCAACCATCTCCATGATCAGGTGATACTGCCTAAGAGTTATATCTGGATTTCGGATGGGATGGTAGTTCCTTGGCTAAAGCCACAACTCCATTGTCACACAATGGTAGGAACGAAGTTCATCTCATGAACTTATATATATCCAGACTGCCTCTTTGGTAGCATCCTTGGTAACGATGTATCTTGCCTTTAATCGTCTAGTATGTCACGGTATCTAGCTTGGAACTCTTCCAACATACCGTCCCTCTACTGAGGGTAAAGACAATGCCTGTGACTGACATTCAGTCGTCCTTATCACCCTGGAACCTTTCCAGTGATTCTCCCCAGGATCGATTGATACCATCTCACTACAACTAGTGAGTGTCCTAACATCCAATTAGATCTATCTCATAGATCCAAAACCCAGGATTTAGAAGGTATCACTTTGATCCTATATGGAGAATCCTTGTGATAAGCGGAGATTGACCGAGCATAGCATAGGAAACTCCTTCCCTATCAAGAGTATGTCATCCACGTACTTTACGAGGATCTCAACCATACTTTCTACTACCTTTTTGTATATACAAGGTTCATCTACCATTTTGATGAAGTCAAACTCTTTGACTACCACATCAAAACAGATGTTCCAACTCCGCGATACCTGTTTTATCACATAAAACATCTTGCACACGTTTCCGCTGCTCCCACTGTCTACGAAGCCCTCTGGCTGTGTACTTATAGACGCTATTTTCTAAAACATCATTTAGAAAAGCAGTCATGACACCTAACCGCCAGATATCGTAGACATGGTATGTAGCCGAGGCAAGTAGGATCTGGATGGACTTAAGCATAGCTTTGAAAGTCTCAACTTTTCCATGTACACCAAGTAATCTTCTCATGATATACTCGCTCCTGATGGGGATTTAACCCTTCAGATAAAGCAACCAAAGTCCATACTTTGTTGGTGTATAAGGATTCCATCTCAGATCGATAAGCATCCAGCCATTCTTACAGAGTCCCACTCCTGATGGCCAGCTCGAAACTAGTTGGGTCATCATCTCATGATGCAATCCTCGCTCCCACTGTCATAGAGAAACCGAAGTATCTCTCAGGTGGGTGAGGAACCCTACTAGATCGGCGGAGAGGCTGAGTTTCGTTGGAAACTATTGAATCATTTGGTTCTACCAAATCATCAGCTGTTGTTTGTATAGCTGGAACCCTTCCAGTTCTACATAACAGACCTTGCCTCGAGCTTGTCCGGATTTTGCTTTTAGACATAGGCCGGACAACCCCAAATCTTAACAAACTTAAGATATGGGCTCTTCCCTTTCATATCACATATGAAGTGGTAGGCAACAGATTTGATTTGAACCCTGTTCAATAGGTATGCAGCTTCACAAGTGCATAACTCCCAAAAGGAAATAGGAAACTCAGTAGTACTCATCATAGAGCACACCATATCACATAGGGTGCTAGTGCTCCGCCCCGATACACCGACGTGCTGTGGTGTATATGGAGGAGTAATGCTGAGAGAGAATCTCATTCTCCTTTAGAATAGTCCAGGAATTCCGTGCTCAAGTATTCTCCTCCTTGATCACATCAAAGGACATAATACTTTTACCCGTATTTTGGTTCTCTACTTCTAACTTAAATTCTGTGAATATCTCAAAAGGTTCGAACTTGTGTTTCAACAAGAACATATGTCTGAATCTTGAGAGATCATCAGAGAATGTAATGAAGTACAAAGAACCGGTCCTGGCATGTGTAGACAGGGGACCTTCATACATCAACATGTATCAATCCCAAGAGTTCACTAACTCTTTCTCTGTTTCCAATAAACAGAGCTGTGGTCATCTTATCTTTGTGACATGACCGGCAAGTTTCACAAGATGTAAATTCAAACTAATTTAAATATGCATCTAAATGTAACTTCAGCCAGTCGGGTCGCATTGATATGACCTAGTCTACAATGCCTTAAGAAGGATTCGTTCATTTCTGAACTCTTCCTCTTGTGTGTGTTCCGTATATTAAGAACTGTAGTTTGATTTAGAACGTCAATGCTTTTAGATAACGTGCCTGAACCGATCAACTATTGATATAGGAAATGTTCAAAACATTATCCAACTATACAAAATTATATCCTTTCTTTACTTATAAAGAAAAAGATATGATGTTGTATATCAGGTTCGGTATCTAATAACATTCGTTCAGAATCAATGTATTCTGGTAATACAGGGTGATAGTGACCAACAGACTTGGCTGCAACACTTGCACCGTTTTCTGTCTCATGAAACTTATCACCCGTTCTCAGTTCTCTACCTATCTGTAGCCCATGTAACAAATTACATATGCGGGATCCTGATCCGGTATCACATACCCAGGACGTAAAGGATACTGAGAAACAGTTCTGTGTAATGAACACACCCGAAGATGATGCATCAACATGCACTTTCTTCGTTTGGGCGGCACGGGAAATCTGGTATTCCCCAATTTCCTGCTCTGTCTTATAACAATTATAAGTTGGAGCGGGACCAACGTTCCCCAGCTCAGTATAACAAGCGGGTTCGGTCAATATATCCGTTTTATTATCTTGATTAAGGTGTGATATAGTCGCTACCTGGAGAGAGAGAGAAGAAAACACTCAGCGTATGCTCTTGCAAGATTAAATTGGTTATCAAATATATCTAATCAGGATGTCTCCCACTGTTTTAGTCAAATCTTCCTTCAAACCCTAAAAGGAAAGACTAGCCGGGATTAATTACACGCTACAAGTTCGCCAATCTTTCAGCCAGGCCAGTGTCGGTACTTTGAGGGAGGTCCCCCGTGCTTTCGCACGAACCTAATTAAAGTAAACCTCGTTTTCCCAGAGGCGTAACCCCGTTAACACCTTTCTAGACACTTACTTGATCGACTAATTGTAATGTATAAAACTCTCCCAGGAGTAACTCTTACTCTCAGCGGGTATCGGGATTCAACTATCTCATAGAAGGTATGCAATCTCATTGCAAATTTCAACACTTGAAATTCCCAATAATATTTTACCCCTAACGTGCTATGACCTTGACGAAAGCCAACAAACCATAGCCCGCTAGTCAAGTTCAATCCGTACATTTCTTGATTGAATTAAACCCACCCGCACGACCCTTGACGAAAGCCAACAAAGCCGCACGACTACCCTAATCCAATCGCATCGTATGCAGCAGATAAGCAGCATATAGCTACCGCACACTACACCTTGACGAAAGCCAACAAATGTAGCACGAATACTATATACAACTTATCTGAAATGACGGAGGGCTACGACAGGTTTTTAAGAAAACCCTTTGCGTAATGAACTTGATATCGTTGTAGAATCGAGTGATTTTAAATGGAGTGTTTTTGAGGCTTTTCTAGTTTTGCTAAAGGGGTCACTCCCGGTGAAGGGATCGTCGGCCCTTTCCTCGTCGAATGAGGTGCGGGATATATCGCATATATCGCTGTGCAAAGCAGAAACTATAGAAGCAATCAAAAGACAAACCGAGGGGTGTAGCATCTGCCAGTCATTGCTAAAGGAGTCACTCCCGGTGAAGGGATCTCGGTCCTTTCCTTATCGAATAAGGTGCTGGATGTTCTATAAGGAACACCGCTATGCAAAGCAAGAACTAGAGCTACCGGTTTTTAAACAAGTTTCTACAACATCTTAGGTTTCTTTTATTTCATTAATCTCATTAATGAAGTCCCATTTTATTATGCTTCACAAGCATCACATTTTGAAACGAAATCTGCAATATAACATATATCTCATATATATAAAATATAAACATTCGTCTCAGGCAGTAATATGATCTCATCACAGAACATTGCAGCAGAAGAACATATATGAAATATTGGATATACTAGGACGTCCGTGTTTTCAATACGAGCCTGTATAAAACACGGATTCCACGGTCGCGATGAATAGCCAAACCCACATCCCTAGACCCCTACGAGAGCGGCAAGCAACTCTGCCAATTCTAGGGTTAGGAGACCCGGTCTCGACTCCTCGAGATGGTCTCCCACTGGACCCTAGAACCCGGTTACTTGTGCTCCCCTCCTTGGGTCTACCTAATGCGGAAAAGTAAATAATATACAACGGTGACATCTTCCGCTACCTGGAAGTGCCCCAATAAAAGAATATTACATATAAATGAATTTTACATGAATGAAAAAGAAAAACTCTCATCTCACATAAAACCCCCGGCTATTCAGAACGCGACGATCCAATATAACATATCACAGCAACACATAATATCTCATATCATCAACGTAAACAAGTATGCGTATCCCGATTGTCGTTGATGTATAGCAACGAAGCCGGCGATACACCACATACTACGCTTACGGTCACAGAAAATAAAGTGTAAAACTACAACAGTTGGAATCCGCAATCTCTTTAGACATCGCATGCCTAACCAAATGAATTCCTTAGACATCGCATGCCTAATAATTATAAACCCCGCATTTTAGTCTCATTATCGAAAACTCTTTTCAATGTCAAGTCGGGCAATTCTACAAGATTCCCGACGTCCTGATCGAATGCTCGTCGCAAACTTTAGTAGACGGCCGCACCCCCAGATGCCGTCGACGAAGTGCACTAAGGCGGAACACCGCTGCCGCGAGCACCCGAACGGATGCTTTCGGCGACGGGGTTCTCCTACAGTCACTTGGTCGGGGCTATGGGGCATGGCTGTCTATTAAGTTTACCCGGCGAGTATCCGCGTACGCTACGTGATTGCGACGGACTTTTGATCATATCAAAATTCCGTAGCAACCGATCATCTGAGACTAAACTGCTATGTTTATAATATTCAAATTAGTTATCTCATAACTACCTGTGGATTCCAAATATTGTATCACATTCCAGATAAATAGAAAAAGTTAAACTTTCCGATCGAATCATCAAGCACCCAAGATTTCCCCAATATATCTCAACACATGAAATCAGTTTAAAAACATCCATCACATGCCACAGTACCAATGGTCCAGCCGTAGAAGGGTCAAGCCAACGCCTCACATGTGGCACGCCGTACTGCCCCAAACCCAAAGGTTCAAAAGGCAGTTCAAGACGGTCACATAATCGAGTTAAGGTTTGTTGTCTTCTAGAGGGTCCACCGAGTTACTTGCATGACTTAGAACGTTCTTAAACACGAGAAAAAATCCAACTTTTGAAAAATTTTCCGACAGGGGAAAAGTGAGTTATTGATATCCGTTCGAACTTTTTAACAGTTTCTAAAAATTATCCGGAAAACCACATAGACAAAATCTGATACTCCGATCGAAACACCGAATCCCCAAAACAACTCCAGAAAACTCAACTGTAGAATAACAATTAAAAATTCCCAGAGAACTCAGCACTGAATAAAAGAAGTTACTGTGCAACCAGAAATTGATGACGTCATCATTGCGCCGCGGAACCGCCGCAGAAGGCATGCTTCTGCCGCGGTTCCGCCGCGTGTTTTACTGTTCATCAAAAAAATTTTGTACCGTAATTCTTAGAATTCCCTGCTGAATTTTTTACGCATTTTTAATTTGGAAAAATCCCAGTTTTTATAAAAAGTCCAGAGAGCGGGTTTTAACGGGGTTTCGGGTTTCGATCGGACTTTAAACTTCGTCTAGACTTCGCCTAAAGCTCTAGCTTGTCTCTGATACCACTGTAGGGTTGCCAGGCACGCGCACAAGGGTCTACGAGGCATCAACCATGCCCGATTAAAAATTTAGCCGTGCCGAACAACCCGAATACGGAACTTTAAACTAGAGATTAGGCGAAAACAAGCATGCTAAACATTTTAACACTAAGTGAGAGGGATTACAACCTTTGTAGATCCGGTCCTTCACTTCATTTGCTCCGTGTTGTGGTCCCTTCGCTGCGATCATCGGGATCCGGACTCTCGAGAGGTTCCACAAAGAGAAAGACACAACCTTTGCTTCCGATCTTCGATACTAAGATGATCTACCTTGAAGTTTCTTTAACACAAGCTAACACTCATGAAATGATGTGAACACCCTCATCTAAATGGCAATGGAAGATGAGAATGATGAAGTAGGATTTTTGCTCTATTTATTTATCTTTTTCTCACAATTATTCATCACTTGGAAAAATCAAGAAAGCTTTTTTCCATGAAAGAATGAAGGAAGAAGATGAACAATATTAGTTATCCTTTTGTGATGAATAGGAAATGAAATAATATGATAGATAATGCAACCATGGTCAAGCTAACTCTTGTAGAGAATTAACTAGGGTTAAAGGTTTGGTTAGGGTTTTGGAAATATCTAGCATAATATCTTAACAAAGACAAAGAAAGAAAACTTCTAGAAACTTCTAGAAAGCCTTAACCCTAATCAAACCCTAACCATGTTTAATCTCTACTAAACAAGTTGCATTATTTATCATATCATGTTACAATATTATATATCACATATACAATATTTATTGCAACAAAATAAAATAATACATTTAACATATATCGCATATATATCAATGTATTACCCGAGTGAGAAAAAGAATCTTTTAGTGAGAAAATATTAGCTAATGTAATTTAATATATCATATATATTATTATACATTAAATTATCGAATCAACACTTGATCCGACAATCCGGCTATATCGCATATAACCGACTAATATTTATCCGTACCGATTCATCGAATCAACACTTGATCCGATGACCCGGCTGATATCAAATATCGCGAGAATATAATACGGTATCACATATCGCATTATCCTCGGTCCCGCACATATCACATATGTGCTCCTACTCCGTTTTGCCTGAGTCAAGAAACCTCTGTGTAGGACTCTAAAGAATCGTCAATACGCCGGCAGTAGGTGATGATCATATCAAACACCCACAAGCTGCAAGCGGTCGGCTAAACGTAACAGCTACCCAGGTATTGAGCGCTCAGAAGATCAACAAGCAAGCCTGTAACTTCTCCTGTGAATCCAAACAGTAACACTCCCGTACAGTCCGGTCTCGTCGTCTGATATGTTGCATATCTCGCCTAGGGGTGGTAAACGTCAGACCCCAGTAGCTCGATAAGTCGTGTCGATATGAGGTCTATAACAGTTCGAGAAACTACTGATAACACTTACCAGTAAATCTCAGCAACCCTGGCCAGGGATTTCCGGTTATAGCCAATCGAACACAGCACAACATCAACTCCCTATACCGGGAGAGACGAATCCCCTCCTATCGCTCATTGCCTCCATGTGATTCGGGACTGTACCCAAAAGCCACCTTTTTGCACGCCCTCTTGGACGTGGTATGATGGAAATCAAAGCACAGTGGGAATCACACAAGACTCTATGACGATCTCGGGTCAACAGACTACTCTGTACCAGTGTCACCGGAGAACTGCCATCTGACGTATGGTATAATACCATCTGGGAGTTCTCGACGAGTCCGTCCAGTGTACCTAGTCTCCACTGAGCACCCGTACACCATCCTTGATGTCAAACACCGATGGATATGGGATCATCCATCGCCCATCATATGGGTCAAGATGCGTATACGCTATTCTACTCTGGTGTATCGATGCCCTGTCTCGATACACCCTCGACTAGGAACAGTTATAGGATGTACTCGTCGACTACCGTGGCCCCACTAGTATGATCTCATCATAGTCCCAGTAGTCGAGTACACATCCTAAGGGCTTTATCAACATGTAATATAGAGACAATTAGAGTACATGTTAAGATAAAGTACAACCAGATAGCATACTATCATGTCGAGCAAGAAAGTCCTCCCTACATATGTCCTAGCATCCACTACAATATACATCGTATGCACAGTAATGGCCTCTAGGGCATACATATAACTAACAAGTATCACATACTATAAACTATTTATCACTAAGTGAAGAGAATACAACCTTTATAGACTTGCTCTAGTGACTCATTGGATCTTTGAGAGTTTGAAACGGATCGCTTGAAACCTTCCTAGTCCATGATGATCCACCCGAAGTCCCTTTGCACAAAGCTCCTTGCTTAACTTGATCAAGAATGAAGATGAAGCAAACACTTTACACTAATGTGCTTGAGTAGTATAGAATGGTGATGTGGTTTCTTTTCTCTATTCAAAATCCTTTCTTTTTTTACTACCTCACTCAAAGGAAAAACTCAAAAGAGAGAGGAAGAAGAAGATGGCTTTACTTTGAGCTCAAGAGTTATGATAAGGATAAAAATGAAAAAGGAGAATAGAAAAAATATATATATTTTCACACTCTCATCTCAAACCATGGTAAATAAATATCTAGATATTTTTTGCATTGAGTTAAAACCCAAATGGTGAATTAAATCATGGTTAATAGTTAGGTGAAGTCAAGGTCATTGAAGAAGGGTGTAGAAACTCTTAACCTTGAATTAATCCCATTTCATTTTCTCAAATACAAATATAAATAGATATTTACTTCCATATGAGACTTGCATTGCCATCACTTGTGTATCAACAACCATGATACAATGTATGCATGTATGTGTCCATACACATCAACATGTGCATACATGCATGCATACATCAATATAGAAAAGGGTTTAATAAAGAAGTGAACTAAAAGTCAATGATAAATCAACACTTGATTTAACAAACCGGTCATATCACATACGACCCAACCAATAGAAAACCGCCCGATTAATATACGGTATCACGTACACGCATTTAATCGGGTCCCCGCGCATATCTCATATGCACACTACATCGTTTCACCTGAGCTAGGAAACTCCTGTATGGGACTCTAAGACTCGTCAATACGCCGGCAGTAGGTGATGATCACATCAAACACCCACAAGCCGCAAGCGGTCATCTAAACGTAACGGCCACTCGGGTATTGAACGATCAGAAGAAAAACAAGCGAAGCTGTCAAAAACTCCCGTCGAGCCAACTGGCAATGTTAGTTATGTATATGACCTAGAGGCCATTGTTGTACATATGATGTATATTATAGTAGATGCTTGGATATATATAGAGAGGACTTTCTTGCTCAATATGATAGTATGCTATCTGGTTTTACTTTGTCTTAACATGTTGAATGGTATTGGATTACTGTCTTGCTCTCACATGTTGATAAAGCCCTTAGGATATGTACTTGACTACTAGGACTATGATGCAGATCATACTAGTAGGGCCAGGGTAGTCTATGATTACATCCTATAATTGTTCCTAGTCGAGGGTGCATCGAGACAGGGCATCGATACTCCAGAGTAGACTAGCATATACGCATCATGACCCATATGATGGGCGATGGATGATCCCGCATCCATTGGTGTCCCTAGTCCGAAACGAGTTCGGTTCCACCTTACCACGTTCAAGAAAACGTGCAAAACGGTGGCTTTTGGGTACAGTTCCGAATCGCATGGAGGCAATGAGCGATAGGAGGGGTTTTGTCTCTCCCGATATTGGGGGTTGATGTTGCTCTGTGTTCGATTAGCTATAACTGGAAGTCCCTGGCCAGAGCTGATATGGAGATATACTGGTAAGTGTTATCAGTAGTTTCTCGACCCGTTATGAGCCTCACATCGGCACGACTTATCGGTTATTGGGTTCTGACGTTTACCACCCCTGGACTGGATATGCGACATATCAAACGAAGAGACCGGACTGTACGATAGTGTTATTGATTGGATTTACAGGAGTTAGAGCAGACTTGCTTGTTGATCTTCTGATCGCTCAATACTCGGGTGGCCGTTACGTTTAGCTGACTGCTTGCGGCTTGTTGGTGTTTGATGTGATCATCACTTACTGCCGGCGTATTCATGAGTCTTTAGAGTCCTACATAGAGGTTTCCAGGCTCAGGCAAAACGGAGTTGGAGCACATATGTGATATGTGCGGGACCGAGAATAATACGTGTATGTGATACCGTATTCTATTCTCATGATATGAGATATCGGCCCGGGTATATGTGATATAGCCGGATCATCGGATCAAGTGTTGATTCGATAAAATGATACATTTTATATTAGTCGGTTATATGTGATATAGCCGGATTATCGGATAAAGTATTGATTCGATAATTTAATGTATAATTATATATGTGGTATATTACGTTACATTAACTAATATAAGCTCACTTAAGTAATTCTTTTTCTCATTTTGGATGCAATGATATATATGTGATATATGTTTAATGTATTCTTTTCTTTTGTTACAAAATTATATATATGTGATATGTATAATTGTGACATGCTTGGTTATAAATGTATCTATGGTTTATGAGAGCTAAACCATGCTAGGGTTAATGTTAGGGTTTATATTTATCATTAAGTAATTCAAATATTGTGGATATTTGTCATGGTAGATATTTGTTGAAGCTTGTAGCCTTCTTTGACTTTGTCCACTCTTTTTGTCTAGCTTAAGATATTTATCAACCATACCTTTAACCATAGCTCATAGTTAAGTTTCTACAAGGGTTAAGGATGATATACTTGACCCAAGGTTGCATTTCTAACTACACACAACAATTATTCTCATCACTTCATCTTCTTCTTCCTCAAAAGCTTGCTAGCTTTTTCATTTGTGATGAAATAAATTGAGAAAAAGAAAACTAAAGAGAGCAAAATTCCTACTTCATCGTCCTCTTCTATACTAGCCATATAGATTAGTGTGTTAGCTTCACTAATTCCGTATTAGCGAAGAGTGATCTTGAGTCCGTGTTTCCTCGACGTAGATCATCACAGACTTTGAAGACTTCAAGCAAGGATGCATCGTACATCTTGTGGAGCCTCTCAAGAGTTCGGGAGCTCATGGATCATAGAGAAGGAACTACTACTCGGAGCTTTTGAAGCGAAGGAACAGACTACAAAGGTTGTAATCCATATCACTTAGATGTAAAGTTGTTTACATGCAAAGTTAACCCTAATTCTCTAGTTCGATTACTTGGTTGGTTCGTTTAGCACCCCAAAATTTTAATATAACATGTTTGATGCTTGCCAAAACCTTGCTAAGGTCTAAGCTAACCCTACAGTGGTATCAGAGACAAGCTAGAGCATTAAGCGTTTTCTAGACGAAGTTAGAATTCCGATCAAACCCCGAAAACCCGAAACGGACCCCCTCTCTGGAAATTTTTCAAAAAGTTGGATTTTTTGATGTTAAAAATACTCAGAAAAACATGCAGGGAATTCTATGGACACACCTGAAGAACGAAACCCTAACTCGTCCAAGTGACCGCGGATCCGCAGCCAAAACATGGTTTTGGCGGCGGATCGCGACGCCAATTGAGAGGCTTGGGTCGGGCCCTTCAGCTGTAGGTCCGTAGGGACTATGGTATGTCTCTGGTTAACTTTAACTGTGCTCAAGTGTTGAGCTCTCTGGAAATTTTTGGGAATTCGTTGAATCCATCAAATTGTCTAACTTCGCCTAGTTATCTGTGATGATTATGTGTTGCTGTTATATGTTATATTGGATCGTCGTGTCTTGAATAGCCGGGGGTTTTATGTGAGATGAGGTTTTTTATTTTCATTCATGTAAAATTCGTTGTATGTAATATTCTTTTATTGGGGCACTTCCAGTTTGAGGATGATGTCACCATTGTATATTATTTACTTTTCCGTATTAGGATAGACCCAAGGAGGGAAGCACAAGTAACCGGGTTCTAGGGTCCAGTGGGAGACCATCTCGAGGAGTCGAGACTGGGTCTCCTAACCTTAGAATTGGGAGGGTTACTTACCGCTCTCGTGGGGGTCTAGTGATGTGGGTTTGGCTATTCATCGCGACCGTGGAATCTGTGTTTTATACAGGCTCAAAATAAAACACGGAGCTCCTAGAATATCCAATATTTCATATGTTATCTTCTGCTATTGATATACTGTGATGTGATCATTTTATATGCGTAAGATGAATGCTTATACTATATATATGTGATATATAAATATTACTGATTTCGTTTCTTCTGTGATGCTTAGAAAGCTTAATTGATGGGATTTCATTAATGAGATTAATGAAAGATAAAAAAACCTAAAAGATGTTGTAGAATCAAATTTTCAAAAAGGGTAGCTCTAGTTTTTGCTTTGCATAGCGGTATTCCTTGTAGAATATCCAGCACCTTATTCGATAAGGAAAGAGCCGAGATCCCTTCACCGGGAGTGACCTCTTTAGAGAAACTAGCAGATGCTACAACTCACTCGGTTTTGTTTTTGATTGCTTTTATAGTTCTTGCTTTGCATAGCGGTATTCCTTGTAGAATATCCAGCACCTTATTCGAAGGAAAGAGCCGAGATCCTTTCACCGGGAGTGACCTCTTTAGCGGAACTAGTAAAAGCCTAAAAAACACTCCTTTTCAAAACCACTTGTTTCTACAACGATATCAAGTTCATTACGCTCATGGTTTTCTTAGAAACCTGCGAAGCCCTCCGTCATTTCAGATAAGTACTACTCAGTATTCGTGCTACGTTTGTTGACCATGTTAAGGCATAGTGTGCGGTAGCTAATTAGTGTTTATCTGCTAAAGCATATGATGCGATTGGATTAGGGTAGTCGTAAGACTTTGTTGACTATGTTAAGGGTCGTACGGGTGGGTTTAATTCAATCAGAAAATGACGGGTTGAACTTGGCTAGCACTTATGATTTGTTGACTATGTTAATGTCATAAGCAGCTAGGGGAAAAAGTATTATTGGGAATTTCAAGTGTTGAAATTTGCAATGAGATTTCATACCTTCTATAAGATAGTTGGATCCCGATACCCACTGCGAGTAAGAGTTACTCCTGGGAGAGTTTTACACATAACAAATAGCCAATCAAGTAGGTGTCTAGAAAGGTGTTAACGGGGTTATGCCTCTGGGAAAACGAGGTTTATTTTAATTAGGTCCGTGTGAAAGCACGTTGAACCTTCCTCAAAGTACCAACACTGACCTGGCTGAAAGATTGGCGAACTTGTAAGGTGTAATTAATCACGGCTAGTCTTACCTTTTAGGGTTTGAAGGAAGATTTGATAAAAACAGTGGGAGCCATCCTGATTAGATAAGATAATAACCAATCTAATTTTGCAAGAGCATACGCTAAAGTGTTTCCTTCTCTCTCTCTCCAGGTAGTGACCATACCAGGCCTTAATCAAGATAATAATATGGATGTATTGACCGAACCCGCTTGTTATACTGAGCAGGGGAACGTTGGTTCCGTTCTTTCTCATAATTGTTATAAGACTGAACAGGAAATAGGGGAATGTCCGGATTCCCACACTGCCCAAATGAAGAATAAGCATGTTGATGCATCTTCTTCGGGTGTGTTAGTTATTGAGAACTGTTTCTCAGTTCACTCTGCGTCCTGGGCATTAGATACCGGATCAGGATCCCACATATGCAATATGTTGCATGGGCTAAGGAAAGGTAGAGAACTGGGAATAGGTGATCATTTCGTAAGAGTAGGGAATGGTGCAAATGTTGCAGCCAAAGCCGTTGGCGAATATCACCTTGTATTACCAAATGGTAATACATTGATTCTGAACGAATGCTATTACATACCGAACCTGATATGCAATCTTATATCAGTTTCTTTATTAAGTAAAGAAGGATATAATTTTGTAATACAGGATGATGTTATGAACATCTTCCTAAATCAAAGGTTGATTGGATCAGGCTCGTTACATAATGGCATATACATTCTAAATCAAACCACAGTTCTTAATGTACAAAACACTCACAAGAGGAAGAGTTCAGAAATGAACGGATCCTTCTTGTGGCATTGTAGACTTGGTCATATCAATGCGACACGACCAGCTAAGTTACATAAAGATGGATATTTGAATACGTTCGAATTATCATCTTATGAAACTTGCCATTCATGTCTCAAAGGCAAGATGACCAAAACTCCGTTTAGTGGACACGGAGAAAGAGTTACAGAACTCTTGGGACTGATACATAGTGATGTATGTGGTCCCATGTCTACATATGCCAGGAATGGTTCTTCGTACTTCATTACATTCACCGACGATCTCTCAAGATACGGACATGTGTTCCTGATGAAACACAAGTCTGAAACTTTTGAGAAATTCAAGGAATATAATCAGAAAGTAGAGAACCAAACGGGTAAAAGTATAAAAATCCTTCGATCTGATCGAGGAGGAGAATACTTGAGCAATGAGTTCCTGGACTATCTAAAAGAGAATGGGATTCTGAGTTGACTTAAGAGTTATATAATTCGGCTCGCCCCCTGACTGATGGCCTTTACGCAACTACGACGAAGAAGCAGTGCACGCAGAAAGGGAGAGTGAGGTCTCTCAGCTTACTCCTCCGTATATGCCACAGCACAACGGTGTATCGGAATGGAGGAATCGCACCCTATTAGATATGGTGCGCTCTATGATGAGCACCACTGAGTTGCCTATTTCCTTTTGGGATTATGCGCTTGAGACAGCAGCATACCTATTGAATCAAGTTCCATCTAAATCTGTGCAGACAACCCCATATGAGATATGGAGGGGAATGAGACCATATTTTAAACGAGTTAAGATATGGGGTTGTCCGGCCTATGTCAAAAGGCAGAATCCGGACAAGCTCGAGGCATGATCAGTTCTTTGCAGGTTTGTGGGATATCCAAAGAATTCACAAGGATATATTTTCTACCACGCTGAGGAGCAAAAAGTGTTTGTTTCTCAATTCGCCACCTTTTTAGAAAAGGAATTTCTTGCAAAGGAAATTAGTGGCGAAGAGGTAAAACTGGAAGAAGTTCTAGCTACACAAACTGTAACTAAAGATTTAGTGGAACCAGAGAATTCGATAGTTCCCGACGAACCCCAGCCTCTCCGCCGATCTAGTAGGGTTCTTCATCCACCTGAGAGATACTACGGTTTTCTCATTGATGGTGGGAGCGAGGATTGCATCATGGAAGATGATGACCCGACTAGTTTCGAGCAGGCCATCACGAGTGGGGACTCTGTGAAGTGGCTGGATGCAATGCGATCTGAGATGGAATCCATGTACACCAACAAAGTATGGACTTTGGAAGTTGCTCCTGAAGGGGTAAAACCCATTGGGAGCAAATGGATCTTTAAGAAGAAACTTGGTGTAGATGGAAAAGTTGAGACTTTTAAAGCTAGACTTGTTGCAAAGGGTTTTCGTCAATAACCAGGTGTGGATTATGACGAAACCTTTTCTCCAGTGGATATGCTTAAGTCCATCCGGATCTTACTTGCCATTGCTGCATACCATGACTACGAAATCTGGCAAATGGATGTTAAGACCGCTTTTCTAAATGGTGATTTAGAGGAGTGCGTGTACATGACTCAGCCAGAGGGCTTCGTAGACAGTAGGAGCAGCGGAAAGGTGTGCAAGCTGCTTAAATCCATCTACGGGTTAAAGCAAGCATCGCGGAGTTGAAACATCTTTTTTGATGTTGTAGTCAAAGAGTTTGATTTCATCAAGAACATAGATGAACCTTGTATATACAAGAAGGTAGCAAAGAGTAAGGTTCTCTTCCTCGTATTGTACGTGGATGGCATACTCTTGATAGGAAATGATGTTCCTATGCTGCACTCGGTCAAGCTCTTCTTATCACTAAGATTCTCAATGAAAGATCTAGGTGATGCCTCCTGCATTTTAGGGATTAAGATCTATAGAGATAGATCTAAACGGATACTGGGATTTTCCCAATCCAGGTACATTAACACCATACTAAAGAGGTTTAGTATGGAAGAATCCAAGCGTGGGAACTTACCCACGATCTCTGGACTCACTCTCTCCAAAGAGATGTCTCCTAAGACTGATTTGGAGAGAGCTCGCATGCAAGAGATACCCTATGATTCGGCAGTGGGCTCTATCATGTACGCGATGCTATGTACCAGACCCGATGTAGCATACTCATTAAGTGTAGTGAGTAGGTATCAAGCAGATCCAGGAGAGAGTCACTGGATAGCTGTGAAGAACATTCTCAAGTACTTGAGAAGGACTAAAGAGATATTCTTGGTGTATGGTAACGGATAACTCCATTTGGAGTCCTTTACCGATTCGAGCTTCCAAAGTGATAAGGACGACTCTAAGTCGCACTCGGGATTTGTCTTTACCCTTAATGGAGGGGCGGTGTGTTGGAAGAGTTCCAAACAGGAAACCGTTGCAGACTCGACGATGGAGGCTGAGTACATCGCTGCCAACGATGCTGCCAAAGAGGCTGTCTGGATAAAGAAGTTCATTACAGAACTTGGAGTGGTTCCGTCCATCGAGCATCCAATACCTTTGTATTGCGATAACAATAGAGCTGTGGCTTTGGCCAAGGAACCCAGGTCCCATCAGAGATCCAGGCATATTCTGAGGCGGTATCACCTGATCCGGGAGATAGTGGATCGCCGGGAGATCGAAGTCAGGAGGGTTGACACGAAGGATAACACTGCGGATCCATTCACAAAGTCCATTCCCCAGATACAATTTGAGAGACTCTTCGGGATGTTTGGTATGAGATACTACAACAGCTGGCCTTAGTGCAAGTGGGAGATTATTAGTTATGTATATGCCCTAGAGGCCATTGTTGTACATATGATGTATATTATAGTGGATGCTTGGATATATAGAGAGGACTTTCTTGCTCGATATGATAGTATGCTATCTGGTTTTACTTTGTCTTAACATGTTGAATTGTATTGGGTTACTGTCTTGCTCTCACATGTTGATAAAGCCCTTAGGATATGTACTTGACTACTAGGACTATGATGCAGATCATACTAGTGGGGCCAGGGTAGTCTATGAGTATATCCTATAATTGTTCCTAGTCGAGGGTGTATCGAGACAGAGCATCGATACTCCAGAGTAGACTAGCGTATACGCATCATGACCCATATGATGGGCGATGGATGATCCCACATCCATTGGTGTGTGATATCAAAGATGGCATACGGGTGCTCAGTGGAGACTGGGTACACTGAACGGACTCGCCGAGAACTCCTTGCTGGTATTATACCTATCGTTAGATAGCAGTTCTCTGGTGATACTAGTACAGGTTAGTCTGTAGACCCGAGATCGTCATAGAGTCTTGTATGATTCCCACTGTGCTTTGATTTCCACCTTACCATGTTCAAGAGAACGTGCAAAACGGTAGCTTTTGGGTACAGTCCTGAATCACATGGAGGCAATGAGCGATAGGAGGGATTTCGTCTCTCCCGGTATTGGGGGTTGATGTTGCGCTGTGTTCGATTGGATATAACTGGAAGCCCTGGCCAGGGCTGATATGGAGATATACTGGTAAGTGTTATCAGTAGTTTCTCGACCCGTTATGAGCTCACATCGACACGACTTATCGGTTATTGGGGTCTGACGTTTACCACCCCTAGACTAGATATGCGACATATCGTACGAAGATACCGGACTGTACGGTAGTGTTACTGATTGGATTTACAGGAGTTAGAGCAGACTTACTTGTTGATCTTCTGATCGCTCAATACCCGGGTGGCCGTTACGTTTAGCTGACCGCTTGCGGCTTGTTGGTATTTGATGTGATCATCACCTACTGCCGGCGTATTGACGAGTCTTTAGAGTCCTACATAGAGGTTTCCAGGCTCAGGCAAAACGGAGTAGGAGCACATATATGATATGTGCGGGATCGAGAATAATACATGTATGTGATACCGTATTCTATTCTCGCGATATGGGATATCATCCGGGTATATGTGATATAGCCGGATCATCGGATCAAGTATTGATTCGATGAAATGATACATTTTATATTAGTCGGTTATATGCGATATAGCCGGATTATCGGATCAAGTATTGATTCGATAATTTAATATATAATTATATATGTGATATATTACGTTACATTAACTAATATAAGCTCACTGAAGTAAATCTTTTTCTCATCTTGGATGCATTGATATATATGTGATATATGTTTAATGTATTCTTTTCTTTTGTTGTAACATTCTGAAAATTTAGAAATAAATAAAATTAATTAATTAAATAATAAAATGTTAAATTAAAAAGTTATTAAAACCAAATAAGACATTTTTATAAATATTATGTAAAACAAATTAAATTAAAATTTTAGTATGTAACATAAATAAATTATAAGGGTTTTAATGTGAAATTTAGCTTCATTTTAATTAAAATGGTGTTATATAATAATATAGGTAGTGAGGGGTTTTTATGTAAAGTTAGGAAATTGTGCAAATTGGAATTGTTAAGGGAGTAAGTAGAAAAGAGGTTAAATGAGGTTTTGTTCAGAAATTTTATCAAAAGATAAATCAATTTGGAAAAGAAAATTCATTGCCACATCCTTCTTGCATGCGCGCACACACACAACACCTCCTCCTTGTATGAAGATGGCACCCTTTGGTCTTTGATACCTCCTCCTACACCTCACTCTTCCCTCTTCCATATATATAAGGTGTTCAGATCAATTAATCAATTTAAAAATTCTGAAAATTCAAAAGAAAGAAAAAGAAAACTAGAACAAACAAAGAAGAACAAGAGAGAAGAGAAGAGCCAAGTTCTAGGATTTCCACCATCAAGCTAGGACTAGGAGCTTGTGCATCTTGGTGGGAGTTCTTCCAGCAATTCTTTGTAGGTAAAATCTTGGATCACTGTAGGATTTAGTTCTGTAATCAGTTTAAATTAGAAATCCAATGTCTATAATATCGTATTTTAAGCAAAACTGAACTCTGTAGTAATATGATATTAGTCAGAATAAAATCAACTTAACCAAACAATGCCTAAATATTGTATGTTAGACCTAGAACAAACCCTAGAAGCACGAACCAAGGGGCTTGGATTTGGGCCGGCGACCTATAGGAGAATTCCGGTATCGCCTGATTTGTAGGGAGGTTTGGTGCTTTGGGTTTTTGGGTAGGTCTCTGTTTAGATTTTGGGATAATTTGGTATTGTTTAATTAAGTTAGTTTAACTGTATATAAAATCTGGGAGCAAATATCGGAAAAGGAATCAAAATTCTCAAATACGACACGGGTAAAACGTAACGCATTCTGTTTTCTGTTGCGAAACAGCGTTGGGGTAAATTTCAGTAAAGTTAAGTGTTAGATCGTTTGCAATAGTCGTACGTAGTATAATTAGTACGTACCACTTGTGTTTTCATGATTTTGCCGTGTCGGAATGTAGCCGTTTTCTTATACAAGTTAATTCAATGTTAGATTTAAGTGCGGGAACTTCGAAGGCCGCAAGGAAAGGAAAAGGATCGGCGATTCCTGAGTAGTTACGACGTATTCGGTGAGTAGACTAAACATTTACCGGGGGATTGTGTAAAGATGGCGTGATACGCCCGTATTTTGTTAACTTGAAAGATTTGACTTTATATGCAAAGTTAATAATATGCATTCATATATACCTATGCATCACTATGTTAATAGATGTTAGAACACTGCACAATTATCGACGAGTTATGCCGCACGTACACATCTTTACATGTTACGCTACACCTCGTCGATATTAACATGTCACTTTTACACTAACTAATTATCTTGTTAAATATGATTCCTATCATACCTTAATTATTAACAACAGTAGTAACTTGCATTAATGACATCATGTTTAGTATCCGAGTATTCTAAGTTGATATAAGAGGCAATTGTATTATTGAGGATTTATAGTTTTGAGTTTTTTCATATTATCGTATAAATTTAGTGATTTTTCATATTGATGTTAGATGTCCACCATGATATGCTGTTTTTATGAATTGATTTATTCCGGACCGAGTGGGGGAGATATACGGTCGCGGATTTATACGTTATCCAGACTGAGTGGGGGAGATATACAGTTGGATACATGGTGGACCCGGTCGAGACCGAGGGGCAGGATAGCCGCATTTGAGGCGGGGAGCCTAGCGAGGATACTCGATACCAGAGATAGTGGTAAAACACGGCGGATATCTAGATGATACCGACCGGTGTTATTGATTACAGGATCGTTCGAGGAATGATTACTGAGAGAAATGGAAGATTTGTGTCGATGTTGGACACGGAAAAATAAACTTTATTTGGAAATAAATGATGAGATTTCAGTTTTTGGTTTATATGATTAGTAGTACAAATTCATGTTTTCCATATGCTATCATGCATCATACTTATCCATATTGCAGTTAGTTATAGTACGTCATATTTACATTATCAGCCGATATATGTTAGTTCTATTCATTGAGTTGGCAACTCACCCCCGTTGTGCTACAGTTCCTTGCAGGAGTAGAGTGGACGGTTAGCTGTAGTGCAGATCCACTTATCAGTTTTATCGCATCTTTTGCTAGGTGGGTTACATATATGGTAACCTTCTCTTTTGGTATTGTATATTGAATCTAGAATATCTCTATCAGACCATGTATTATGACTTAGAACGAGAGGTGGTTATATGTATATTATTTTGGTAGATGAGATCGTTTAGTTATGTTAATTGATATTTCTTTTACTTATGTCTAAGATTCTTATTGATGTCATATAAAGTTGTATATTTATTTCCGCTGTTGACATTGTTGATCTCAATTAGGGATGCAACCAATTTAAACATTTTACAATTGCAGTTATCATTAATTCAATAGGAAGTTACTGTTAAACTCTTAAATACTTAAAACTGCGATTTTTACTTAAAAACTAAATTTTCTTAAAATTCCGCAAAAAGAGTTTTGATCTTGGTTTTTGGCTTACTTAGATTGTGTAGATATCTTTAGATATTATACAATTTAAGTGCCGGTCACATCCAAACTTTGGGTCGTGACAAAGTTGGTATCAGAGCTTAGGATTAATCTTACGGAATCGAGTAATGAGTTAAGGTAAGTCGACTTGAGTTGGTTACGTAGGATGACCTTTGGTTTGATGGAGTAGGTGAATTAGGAGAAGTGCAGTACCGTACGTATGTTCCGCGGCATATTTACGCTACGATACTCAGCCTAAGTAACCTTAGGAGATGTTTGTTCGTACTGTAGAATTACAAGGCACTCTAATAAGGATCAACAAGGCATCGACCATGCCGGATTAAAATTTTAGCCGTGCCGAATAACTCTAAACAAGATCTTTGCTAGAAAATTAGGGTTTCATATGCTAGTTAAGCTCATTAACACTAAGTGAATACGAAATACAACCTTTGTAGATCGGTCCTTCAGTTCTTAAGCTCCTTGTAGTGGTCCCTTCGCTGCGATCATCGAACACCCGGACTCTAGGACGGCTCCATGAGAAGAGGCAACGGTATTGCTTGAAGTCTTCGAGGCCGAAGATGATCTACGTCGAGAGAATACGAACTCAAGCTTCTACTTCACTAACTAGAGAATTAGTGAAGCAAACACCCTAAACTAAAGTGCTAGTCTAGTAGAGGATGGTGAGATAGGAAATGGGTACACTTTAGAATTTCTTTTCTCACTTTGATTCTCTCTCTATTTCAAACCCTAGAAAGAAATTTTGAGGAAGAAGAAGATGAGCTCAAAATGAATATGAAAAATAATCAAGAGAGAGAATTAGCTAACCATGGTGAGTGAGTATCATATACCAACTCATGTAGAGACATTACCATGGGTAATCATAGTGGTTAGATTAACTAATATCTTAAGTAAAACAAAACTAGTGGACTAAGTCAAATGCAAGGATAAGCTTCATGAAGCTTCATGAATTTGTGCTCATTATCTATTTGTTTTAGAATTACTTTAAATATAAAAACCTAACAAATATAATTAGTATGGTATAAGTCTTCTACACCCATGTAATGTGTATCAACAACCATGATACAATTTGTACACAAATAAATATATATCATATATATATTAACTTGTGCACAAGTGAGAAAAATAAATGCTTAAGTGAACCAATGTTAGTTAATGTAAATTAGTATATCACATATACAATTATACACTAAATTATTAAATCAATACTTGACTTAATAATCCGGTCATATTACATATAACCGACTAACATCCAATGTATCGTCTTATCGAATCAACCCTTAATTAGATAACTAGGTTATATCGCATACAATCGATCGATACAAACATCGTGAGAATAGAATACGGTATCACATACACGCATTATTCTCGGTCCCGCACATATCACATATGCGCTCCTATTTCGTTTTGCCTGAGCCAGTACAAACTATATGTAGGACTCTAAAAACTCGTCAATACGCCGGCAGTAGGTGATGATCATATCAAGCACCCATAAGCCGTCAGCGGTACTAGCTGGACGTAACTATTGGAGATAGTGCCCTCAGAGTCAATTATTGGATCACAGGCACGTGATTGCAATGATTGAGGGAGGACCTATCCCGGTACGACAGTCTTACTCGAGATGATAGTTTGCTATCTGGTTTACCTTTATCATCGTGTACTGCTTTAGGTGACCTGACAGGTCGCTATTGCACGTTGATAGAGCCCCTAGGATTCTTGCTTGACTACCGGCAGTATGAGGGCGATCATATATGTAGGAGCTGGTAGTCTACAAGCATATCCTTAAAAGGTCCCTAGTCGTAGGAGTTTCGAGACAGGGCATCGATTCTCCAGAGTAGACTAGTGTATACAGTCGAGACCCCGACGAGGGGCGGTGGCCGGTCTCACAAGCCACTGGTGTCAGTTAGTTCACCTAAGATGTATACAGGTGCTCATTGGGTTATGAGTACACCGGACAGGACTCGCCGGGAACATGCTAGTTGGTCTTATACCTGATGTCAGATAGCAGTTCCCAGGTGACATGTGTACAGGTTAGTTCATCGACCTGGGGATCGTCATTTGTCTCGTGTGAGTTCCCACTGTGCTTTGATTACTACCCTACCACGGCTCAAAGGAGTCGTGCAAACAGGTTTTAGTTGGGTACAGTCCCGAGCCACATGGAGGCAGTGAGCGGATCTTCGGGGGTTCGTCTCTCCCGGTATTGGGGGTGAGGTCGCGCTGTGTCTAGGAGAGCCCTTACACGAAGTCCTTGGCCAAGGCAGGAGATTTACTGGTAGGTATTCCAGTAGTATCTCAGGGTGTTCTGGGCTACACTCTGACACGACTTGTACCGCTTTTGGGGGTCTGACTTTTACCCACCCCCTAGGCCCGACATGCGATGCTCATAGACGAACGGACCGGACTGTACGGATATTGTCACTGACAGGCTCGGTAGGGTGTCAGGATGAGTTCACTCATCGACGTCCCTTTTAGTCGATAGCTGGTGGCCCGTCACGTATTGGCTTATACCTCTGACGTGCTAGTGGTTAAATCCACAGCCATAGTATTGACGAGTCTTTAGAGTCCACCACACTTTCAGTTACTCAAGCTTTCGGGCGAAACGCTGTAGAGGCCGTATGGAGATATGGCAGGGTCCGATCAGATTCGTGCGGTATTGCACAGATCAGGATCGGACAGTTTGTACTTGTGGCCGTATGGTTATATGGCAGGGTTCGATCAGATACGTGCGGTATTGCACGGATCAGGATCGAACGGATATTACTAGCCGGCTTTGGCTTAAGCCGGTCCTAGTTTAGTACAGTGTAGATTTTGTCTCTTTGCATTTGTATCCGGACGGAATACAGATGCGGGTGTGTATGCACAGTATGGGGGTTTTCCTGTAATTTATTACGGGACCAGTTTTCTGGAGTTGCCAGTTTGTTTTCCGTTCCGGCCGGTTTTCCTTTGTTCTTTCCCGGCCGGACTTTTCCGATGGAGGGGGTAATTTGCAGTTTTGCAAATTACACTTTGTGGAGGACTTATTTGCATAAGGTTTGATATGATAAGCATCTTTGCTTTTCATGTATTTATGTGATAAGGATGGATTTGAGGTTGATGTTTAGTTTGGTGATGATTATGTTCTTGGATGTGGTCACCATTGCTTTTCTCCTACACTCACTCTCCTTCATGGTTTATGTATGGTTGATTTCTTTTTTTCCCACCACCATTCTCATTCTCTTGATGATATGGCCGGCCACTTCACTTGAGGGGAGAGGAAGAAAAATGAGAGTGATTCATTTTTGTGTATATCATTCTTCATCTCATTCCATTTGCTAGAAAATTGAAAGCACCAATTTTCTATATACCATTCCTCCATCTATGGCAACCAAACCCCAAAAGTGAGACATGCACTCTACACTACACTTCCTACAGCAAATCTTGGACGCGTCGATTCGCCAGCTTCGCGCCCGAGTTGCCTCGGTATTGAGGTGGGAGCCCGTAAAAGCTACAGGCGATGTGGTGCCCTTTCCGACGAGGAGGAGACGGACGGAGATCCCGCGAGGAGATCGGAGTGGAGATGAAGACCGGAGGACTCGGATCAGTCGGTACATCTCTTCCCTTTCTTGTTAGTAGCTTAGACTTGTTAATGGTTACGATCCGGGGATTAGTGCGCGGTGGTGCCGGTTTGCAAAGTCCGCAAAATATAAAGTTTATCACCGCTTCCGCATTTGGCCGTCGGATCGACGGCCGGGGCGCCGCCGTGCACTTACAGTAACGGCTACCCGGGTATTGAGCGATCAAAAGATCAGCAAGCAAGCCTGCTCCAACTCCTGTAAAAGCCTGACAGTGACACTACCGTACAGTCCGGTCTCCTCATCTGATATGTCGCATATCAAGTCTAGGGGTGGTAAACGTCAGACCCCAATAACCGATAAGTCATGCCGATATGAGGCTCATAACGGGTCGAGAAACTACTGGTAACACTTACCAGTATATCTCTAAACCAGCCCTGGCCAGGAACTTCCTGTTACGGCCAATCGAGCATAGCGCAACATCAACCCCCAATACCGGGAGAGACGAAACCCCTCCTATCGCTCATTGCCTCCATGTGACTCGGGACTGTACCCAAAAACCACCGTTTTGCACGCCCTCTTGGACATGGTAAGGTGGAAATCAAAGCACAGTGGGAATCACACAAGACTCTATGACGATCTCGGGTCTACAGACTAACCTGTACCAGTGTCACCAGAGAACTGCCATCTGACGTAAGGTATAATACCATCTGGGAGTTCTCGGCGAGTCCGTCCAGTGTACCCAGTCTCTACTGAGCACCCGTATATCATCTCTGATGTCAAACACCAATGGATATGGGATCATCCATCGCCCATCTATATGGGTCGAAAAGGTATACGCTAGTCTACTCTGGTATATCGATGCCCCGTCTCGATACACCCACGACTAGGGACCTTGAAGGATGTACTTATGGACTACCATGTCCCCACTAGTATGATCCGCATCATAGTCCAGGTAGTCAAGTACACATCCTAAGGGCTTTACCAACATGTAACAGAGAGACAATCAGTGTACACGTTAAGGTAAAGGGTAACCAGATAGCATACTATCATGTCGAGCAAGAAAGTCCTCCCTATATATGTCCAAGCATCCACTATAATATACATCTCATGTATAGTAATGGCCTCTAGGGCATACATATAACTAACAATCTCCCACTTGTACTAGGGCCATCTGATAACAGTGGTTGTAGTATCTCATACTCAACCATCCCATAATAGTCTCTCTCTGGGAAAAAGCCTTTGTAAGTGGATCCACCGTGTTGTCCTCTGAGTCTACTCTCCTGACCTCGATCCCCTGGAGATCAACCATCTCTATGATCAGGTGACACTGCCTTAGAATATGTCTGGATCACTGATGGGACGGGCGTTCCTAGGCATAAGCCACAACTCCATTGTCTCACAATGGTAGGAACGAAGTTCATCTCATGAACTAATATACACCCAGACTGCCTCTTTGGTAGCATCTTTGGTAGTGATGTATCAAGCTTTTATCGTCTAGTATGCCACAGTATCTAGCTTGGAACTCTTCCAATATACCGTCCCTTTACTGAGGGTAAAGACAATGCCTGCGACAGACATTCAGTCGTCCTTATCACCCTGGAACCTTTCCAGTGATTCTCCCCAGGATCAATTGATACCATCTCACTACAACTAGTGAGTATCCTAACATCCAATTAGATCTATCTCATAGATCCAAAACCCAGGATTTAGTAGGTATCGCTTTAATCCTATGTGGAGAATCATTGTGATAAGCGGAGATTGACTGAGCGTAGCATAGGAGACTCCTTTTCTATCAAGAGTATGTTATCCACGCACTCTACGAGGATCTCCACCATACTCTCTACTACCTTTTTTGTATATACAAGGTTCATCTACCATTTTGATGAAATCAAACGCTTTGATTACCACATCAAAACAGACGTTCTAACTCCGCGATGCCTGCTTTATCACATAAAACATCTTGCATACGTTTCCGCTGCTCCCACTGTCTACGAAGCCCTCTGACTGTGTACTTATAGACGCTCTCTTCCAAATCATCATTTAGAAAAGCAGTCATGACACCCAACCGCCAGATATCGTAGTCATGGTATGTAGCCGTGGCAAGTAGGATCTGGATGGACTTAAGCATAGGTACTTAGAAAATGTTTCAACATAATCCATACCTGGTCAATGATGCAAACCTTTAACAAGTCTAGCTTTGAAAGTCTCAACTTTTCCTTGTACACCAGGTAATCTTCTCAAGATATACTTGCTCCTGATGGGGATTTAACCCTTCAGATAAAGCTACCAAAGTCCATACTTTGTTGGTGTATAAGGATTCCATCTCAGATCACTAAGCATCCAGCCATTCTTCTAGATTCCCACTCCTGATAGCCTACTCGAAACTAGTTGGGTCATCATCTCATGATGTAATTCTCGCTCCCACTGTCATAGAGAAACCGAAGTATCTCTCAGGTGGGTGAGGAACCCTACTAGATCGGCGGAGAAGCTGAGGTTCGTTGATTACTATTGAATCCTCCAGTTCTACCAAATCGTCAGCTGTAGTTTGTATAGCTGGAACTCCTTCCAGTTCTACCTCATGTCCACTAATTTCTTCTCAAGAAATTCCCTTTCACAAAGGTGGCATGTTGAGAAACAAAACATTTTTGTTGCCCGGTTTGGTAGAAGATATTCCCTTGCTAATGCTTAGGATATCCAACAAACTTGCACAGATCAGACTTTGCCTCGAGCTTGTCCGGATTTTGCTTTTAGACATAGGCCGGACAACCCCAAATCTTAACTGACTTAAGAGATGGGCTCTCCCCTTACCATATTACATATGAAGTGGTAGGCAACTGATTTGATTTGAACCCTATTCAATTGGTATGCAGCTTTTCAAGTGCATAATTCGCAAAAGGAAATAGGAAACTCAGTAGTACTCATCATAGAGCACACCATATCATATAGGGTGTGATTGCTCCACCCCGATACACCGACATGCTGTGGTGTATACGGAGGAGTAATGCTGAGAGAGAATCTCATTCTCCTTTAGAATAATCCAGGAATTCCGTGCTCAAGTAGTCTCCTCCTTGATCATATCAAAGGACATAATACTTATACCCGTTTTGGTTCTCTACTTCTAAAATATATTCTGTGAATATCTCAAAAGGTTCGGACTTGTGTTTCAACAGGAACATATGTCTGAATCTTGAGAGATTATCAAAGAATGTAATGAAGTACAAAGGACCGGTTTTGGTATGTGTAGACAGGGGACCTTGCATACATCAACATGTATCATCCCAAGAGTTCACTAACTCTTTCTCTGCTTCCAATAAACAGAGCTATGGTCATCTTATCTCTGTGACATGATCGGCAAGTTTCACAAGATGTAAATTCAAACTAATTTAAATATGCATCTATATGTAACTTCAGCTAGTCGGGTCGCATTGATATGACCTAGTCTACAATACCTCAAGAAGGATTCGTTCATTTCTGAACTCTTCCTCTTGTATGTGTTCTGTATACTAAGAACTGTAGTTTGATTTAGAACGTCAATACTTTTTGATAACGTGCCTGAACCGATCAACTTTTGATATAGGAAATGTTCAAAACATTATCCAACATTATATCCTTCTTTACGAATAAAGAGACTGATATGATGTTGTATATCAGGTTCGATATCTAATAACATTCGTTCAGAATCAATTTATTCTGGTAATACAAGGTGATAGTGACCAACAGTCTTGGCTGCAAGACTTGCACTGTTTTCTGTCTCATGAAACTTATCACCCGTTCTCAGCTCTCTACCTATCTGTAGCCCATGTAACAAATTACATATGTGGGATCCTGATCTGGTATCACATACCCAGGACGTAAAGGATACTGAGAAACAGTTCTCTGTAATGAACACACCCGAAGATGATGCATCAACATGCACTCTCTTCGTTTGGGCGGCACGGGAAATCTGGTATTCCCCTATTTCCTGCTCTGTCTTATAACAATTATAAGTTGGAGCGGGACCAACGTTCCCCAGCTCAGTATAACAAGCGGGTTCGGTCAATACATCCGTATTATTATCTTGATTAAGGCGTGATATGGTCACTACCTGGAGAGAGAGAGAAGAAAACACTCAGCGTGTGCTCTTGCAAGAATAGATTGATTATTATTTTATCTAATCAGGATGGCTCCCACTATTTTTATCAAATCGTCCTTCAAACCCTAAAAGGAAAGACTAGCCGGGATTAATTACACCCTATAACTTTGCCAATCTTTCAGCCGAGCCAGTGTCGGTACTTTGAGGAAGGTCCCCCGTGCTTTCGCACGAACCTAATTAATGTAAATCTCGTTTTCTCAGAGGCGTAACCCCGTTGACACCTTTCTAGACACCTACTTGATCGGCTAATTGTAATGTGTAAAACTCTCCCATGAGTAACAATTACTCGCAGCGGGTATCGGGATCCAACTATCTCATAGAAGGTATGCAATCTCATTGCAAATCTCAACACTTGAAATTCCCGATAATATTTTGCCCCTAACCTCCTATGACCTTGACAAAGGCCACCAAACCATAGGATGCTAGTCAAGTTCAACCGTCATTTCTTGATTGAATTAAACCCACCCGCACGACCCTTGACAAAGGCCAACAAGGTCGTACGACTACCCTAACCCAATCTGCATCATATGCATAAGCAGATAAGCACTAGTCAGCTACCGCACACTACGCCTTGACAAAGGCTAACAAACGCAGCACGAATACTAACTACTACTTATCTGAAATGACGGAGGGCTACGACAGGTTTTTCTGAAAACCTATTGCGTAATGAACTTGATATCGTTGTAGAATCAAATGATTTTTAAAATGGAGTGTTTTTTAGGCTTTTCTAGTTTTGCTAAAGGGGTCACTCCCGGTGAAGGGATCGTCGGCCCTTTCCTCATCGAATAAGGTGCAGGATATTTCAAAAATATCACTATGCAAAGCAAAAACTCCAAAAGCAATCAAAAGACAAACCGAGTGTTGTAGCATCTGCCAGTTATTGCTAAAGGGGTCACTCCCGGTGAAGGGATCTCGGCCCTTTCCTCATCGAATAAGGTGCAGGATGTTCTACAAGGAACACCGCGATGCAAAGCAAGAACTGTAGCTACCTGTTTTTGAAAATTCGATTCCACAACATCCTTTAGGTTTCTTTTTCTTTCATTAATCATATTAATGAAGTTCCATCATTTAAACACCTAAACATCACAGATAAATACGACGTACACTTATGCCATCCGCATTCGCCTCGATGTCCCCTCGTGCACCGTTAGGTTAGGTAACTAACGGCAGAGCAGGGCAGGGCTAGCGCGGGTGTAAAACATAAGTAACGTCTATATAATATATCATATATACTATATACAGTATTTATCACAGCTCATCAAATGATCACATCACAGATATCGCAGCAGAAGAAACATATGAAACATTGGATATACTAGGACGTCCGTATTTTATTTTGAGCCTCTATAAAACACGGATTCCACGGTCGCGATGAATAGCCAAACCCACACCTTCAGACCCATACGAGAGCGGCAAGCAACCCTTCCAATTCTAGAGTTAGGAGACCGGACTCGACTCCTCGAGTTGGTCTCCCACTGGACTCCAGAACCCGGTTACTTGTGCTCTCCTCCTTGGGTCTATCCTAGCACGAAAAAGTAAATAATATACAAATGGTGACATCGACCTCATCCCGGAAGTGCCCCAATAAAAGAATATTACATACATTTAATTTTACATGAATGAAAATAAAAAATCTCATCTCACATAAAACCCCCCGGTTATTCAGAACGCGACAATCCAATATAACATATCCAGCAACATATAACATCACATGTCATCAACGTAAGTAAATATGCGCATCCCAATTGTCGTTGACATATAGCAATGAAACCGGCGATATCATATATTACACTTACGGTCGCAGAAAAGAAAGTGTAAAACTACAACAGTTGGAATCCGTAACCTCCTTAGACATCGCATGCCTAACAGTTATAAACCCCGCATTTTAGTCTCCATATCGAAAACACTTTTCAATATCAAGTCGGAAAATTCAACAAGATTCCCGATAAACAGATCGAATGCTCGTCGCAAACTTTAGTAGACGGCCGCACCCCCGGATACCGTCGACGAAGTGCACTAAGGCGGAACACCGCTGCCGCGAGCATCCGAACGGATGCTTTTGGCGACGGGGTTCTCCTACAGTCACTTGGTCGGGGCTATGGGGCATGTCTGTCTATTAAGTTTACCCGGCGAGTATCCGCGTATGCTACGTGACTGCGACAGACTTTTGATCGCATCAAAATTTCGTGGCAACCAATCATTTGAGACTAAACCGCTATGTTTATAACATTCAAATTAGTTATCTCATAACTACTTGTGGATTCCAAATATTGAATCACATTCCAGATAAATAGACAGTATTAAACTTTCCGATCGAATAATCAAACACCCAAGTTTTCCCAAATAGTTCTCAACACTTGAGGAGAGTGTAAAAACATCCATCACATGCCACAGTACCAATGGTCCAGCAGTAGAAGGGTCAAGCCAACGCCTCACATGTGGCACGCCGTACTGCCCCAAACCCTAAGGTTCAAAAGGCAGTTCAAGATGGTCACATAATCGAGTTAAGGTTTGTTGTCTTCTAGAGGGTGCATCGCGTAACTTGCACGATCTAGACGTTCTTAAACAAACGGAAAAATCCAACACTTGGAAATTTTCCGGGTCGGGAAAAAGTGAGTTATTGATATCCGTTCAAACTTTTTAATACTTTCTAAATATCCGGAAAACACAAGGAAATTAAATTTTCCGATCGAAACAACGATTACAAAATAAACCCCAGAATACTCAACACTTGAGTCAGAATAAAAAATACCCAGAAAGATATACTCACAAAAACGTCAAATTATACCCCTCTCTGTACATTTTTTCATTCTTTCCTTTATTCCATGTATCTTGGGATTCGATTGCAATGTCCTTATCAATCCTGTTTCTTACTCCAGCCACTATGTCATTAACGACTACAGGGACTCAGAGTACCGCTGTTCGAGATGAGATTGGAGCGGGCTCGTCTGAAACGGGGATAGACCTGGGCAGTACGCCTATCTTTCATGAACTGATTGATCCACCCTATATTGATCGTATAGCTAGAATGGAGGCAAGTGTTCAAGAGATGCGCCAAATGATCGGATCCTTGTTAGAGATTAGTCGAGCACAGAGATTGACCACTACTCCACGTACGGTTGTTCAGAGACCAAGGAAAATTTGTAATAATACATCAGCACCTAGACATGTTCGTAGAGGCCGTGGCAGATTCTGTATGGATCGGTTCTATCACCTATACCCATATGTTCAGCAGCCCGTGCAAAGATGTTTCAGGTGTGGGTGTCCGTGTCACTTTATTAGGAATTGTCTCGTGATGCGACAGGGTGAGGCATCGGTTTCACATGTGACCTCACCACCTTCACCACCTCCTCCGAGCACATTACCTCCTACACCTGTTGTTGTTCCACACCAGATCAACGCCCATAGAGGCCGTGGTCGTGACGGTCGTAATTCGAGAGGACGAGGAGGTCGAGGCAGATTTATTCCAGGCCGCAGTTTTGGTCGAGATAGAACTCAGGGCCAGATGTTCAGTTCATACCCCGTTGATCAGAGGCCCCCATCTATCTATTTTAGTTGTGGACGTCCAGGGCATTTCGCTAGGAATTGTAGACTCTAAGGAAGGACGTCAGGATGTTGGTAGAGGCCAGGCATCCAAAGCAGTCATAACAGATATTCTTTCAGTATGTTCCTTAAATGCGCATATTTTAATTTATCCCGGTTCTACGCATTCATACGTATTTGCACACTTTGCACTTTCTTTGGGAAGAGAGTCGTCGTTGTTTGAGTAACCGCTAGTTGTGATTACTCCTATAGGAGATTCTTTTGTAGCTCGACACGTATTCAGGTCATGTTCAGTACGTGTTGGTGATAGGGATTTATTAGTGGATTTGATTCTCCTAGATAAGTTAGTTTTGATATATTCTTGGTACGGATTGGTTGGCCGCTTGTCATGCGTAGTAGATTGTCGGAGGAAAGCGGTCAGATTCTGTTTTCCAGGCGGAACGATGTTGTTGTGCAGGGAGACTGTAGTATAACTCCTGCCAACATGATTTCTGCTCTTTGTGCAGGACGACTCTTGAAGAAGGGTTGTCAGGGGTTATTAGCAATTGTTCAGGACTTAGGAGCCGCTGAAGTCCCATTGGACCAGGTTCCGATCGCACGAGAATTTCCGGGTGTGTTTCCTGCTGAATTACCATTGCCACCGATCGTGATATCGAATTTTGCGTTGACTTGATTCAGGGTGTGGGGCCTATTTCCATACCACTTAATCGGAGGACCCCAACGGAGTTAAAGGAACTCAAAAGCCAGTTGCAAGAGTTGTTATATAGAGGACTCGTTCGTCCAAGTGTATCACCGTGGGGAGCTCCTGTCTTATTTGTAAAGAAGAAGAACGGTAGTATGAGACTGTGCATCGACTACCGACAGCTGAATCGAGTTACTGTGCGAAATAGGTATCCACTACCTAGTATCGATGACTTGTTCAATCAGCTGCAGGGAGCTAGATACTTCTCAAAAATTGATTTGCGGTCAGGGTATCACCAGTTGAGGGTTCGGAAGGATGACATTTCGAAGACCGCTTTGCACACCCGATATAGGCATTACGAGTTTCTGGTGATGTCGTTCGGACTCACCAACGCCCCAGCAGCTTTCATGGATATGATGAACCGTATCTTCAAGCCATTCCTTGATCAGTTTATTATAGTATTCATAGATGATATTCATGTTTATTCCCGGACCCGAGAGGAGCATGAGCAGCATTTGCGCATCACGTTGCATACCTTGAAGGAGCATCGGCTGTTCGCTAAATTCTCCAAGTGTGCTTTTTGGTTGGATAGTGTGGATTTCTTGGGTCACGTAGTTACGAGAGATGGGATACGTGTGGACCCAAAGAAGATAGAAGCGGTACAGCACTGGCCCAGACCTGTGTCAGTTATAGAGGTTCGAAGTTTCTTGGGTCTGGCCGATTATTACAGACGCTTTGTGCATGATTTTTATCGGATCGCTGCACTATTGACCGGATTGACTAGGAAGGAAGTTCCGTTTCTTTTGACAGATGCATGTGAGCAGAGTTTCTAGCAGTTGAAGACTCGCTTGACGACTGCACAAGTCTTATCTTTACCTTCTGGGTCAGGTGGCTTTGTTGTGTATTGTGATGCCTCTAGAGTGAGTTTAGGCTGTGTGTTGATGCAGCACGATAGGGTTGTAGCTTATGCTTCTCGGCAGTTGAAGAGGCACGAGCAGAACTACCCCACTCATGATTTGGAGATGGCTGCTGTAGTTTTCGCATTGAAGATTTGGAGACATTACTTGAATGGAGTGTCGTGCCAGATTTTCACAGATCATAAGAGCTTAAAGTATATTTTCAGCAAAGGGATCTGAATCTAAGGCAGCGTCGATGGATGGAACTCATGAAGGATTACGATTGTGAGATCTTGTATCATCCAGGCAAAGCGAATGCTGTAGCAGATGCTTTGAGTCGGAGACCTGGAGGTAGCTTATCTCATGTGCGCACCTTGTAGAGACAGTCTTCTACAGATTAGAAGATTCTATGTGATAGTCGTGTACAATTTGAGTTCACATCGACAGGAGGACAGTTAGCATATGTTCGCAACCATCCTCAGTTATTGGATCGTATTCGAGAGACACATCCCATAGATGCTCGTATGTCGGAGATTATGGATCAGGTTAGGCAGGACAGAGAGTCAGAGTTCATAATAGATGACCGTGGAGTATTACGTTTTGGGACTCGTCTTTGTGTGCCAGATTCGGATGGACTGAGACGTGAGATCTTAGAGGAACCCATCGATCAGCATACAGTATTCATCCTGGTTCCACCAAGATGTATCATGACTTGAAGGATGTTTATTGGTGGGAAGGAATAAAGAGGGATGTTGCGGAGTTTGTTTCGAGATGCTTAACTTGTCAGCAAGTCAAGGCCGAGCACCAGAGGCCGGCAGGAGAATTGCAGCCCTTGCCCATTCCGGAGTGGAAATGGGAACAAATTTCCATGGATTTCATTGTGGGTCTACCCAGGACTAGCAGAGGGTATGATTCCATATGGGTGATTATAGATAGATTGACAAAGAAAGCTCACTTTCTTCCGGTAAAGACGACGTATGGGTTTGCGCAGTATGCTCAGATTTATATCGACGAGCTTGTACGATTGCATGGAGTTCTAACGTGCATAGCATCCGATAGGGGTACCCAGTTTACCAGCAGGCTATGGCAGAAACATCAAGAAGCTCTTGGTACACGATTGAGTTTTAGTACAGCTTTTCATCCACAGACAGATGGTCAGTCAGAGCGGACCATTCAGACTCTAGGGGATATACTTCGAGCTTGCAGTCTTGATTTCGGTGGTAGTTGGGATCATCACCTACCTTTGATAGAATTCTCTTACAATAACAGTTTCCAAGAGACGATCCAGATGGCACCCTTTGAAGCTTTGTATGGGAGGAAATGTCGATCACCCGTTTGCTGGACGGAACTGGACGAGAGTAGCATTTTGGGACCGCAGATAGTACAGGAGACTACGGAAAAGATTCAGTTGATACGAGACAGAATGAAAGCGGCCCAGTGCAGACGGAAATCTTATGCAGATCGACGACGTCGTAGACTCGAGTTTGAGGTGGGAGATCATGTGTTCCTTCGTGTATCTCCGATGAAAGGTGTGATACGTTTCGGGAAAAAGGGGAAGCTCAACTCCAGATATGTCGGACCTTACGAGATTCTGGAGAGAGTGGGTGCTGTATCTTATTGTTTAGCACCTCTACCGAGTTTTCCCGATGTGCATCCGATGTTTCACGTGTCTATGCTTCGCAAGTATCTTCACGATCCTTCTCACGCGATCCAGCATCAGACCTTACAGCTTGAGCAGGATTTATCCTATACTGTGCAGCCAGTAGCTATTTTAGACCGGCAGGCAACGAAAAACATAGGTTGAGGATACCTCCGTCTGTAAAGGTTCTTTGGCGAAGAACGAATAGCGAGGAGATTACTTGGAAGACCGAGGATGCGATGCGGAAGAAATTTCCACATCTTTTTGAAGGTACGTCTAATTAAGTTTTAAATTCGGGGACCGAATTTTCTTAAGGGGGAATATTGTAACATTCTGAAAATTTAGAAATAAATAAAATTAATTAATTAAATAATAAAATGTTAAATTAAAAAGTTATTAAAACCAAATAATACATTTTTATAAATAGTATGTAAAAAAAATTAAATTAAAATTCTAGTATGTAACATAAATAAATTATAAGGGTTTTAATGTGAAATTTAGCTTCATTTTAATTAAAATGGTGTTATATAATAACATAGGTAGTGAGGGTTTTTTTTTATGTAAAGTTACGAAATTATGCAAATTGGAATTGTTAAGGGAGTAAGTAGAAAAGAGGTTAAATGAGGTTTTGTTCAGAAATTTTATCAAAAGATAAATCAATTTGGAAAAGAAAATTCATTGCCACATCCTTCTTGCATGCGCGCACACACACACACATAACACCTCCTCCTTGCATGAAGATGGCACCCTTTGGTCTTTGACACCTCCTCCTACACCTCACTCTTCCCTCTTCCATATATATAAAGTGTTCAGATCAATTAATCAATTTAAAACTTCTGAAAATTCAAAAGAAAGAAAAAGAAAACTAGAACAAACAAAGAAGAACAAGAGAAAGGAGAAGAGAAGAGCCAAGTTCTAGGATTTCCACCATCAAGCTAGGACTAGGAGCTTGTGCATCTTGGAGGGAGTTCTTCCAGCAATCCTTTATAGGTAAAATCTTGGATCACTGTAGGATTTAGTTCTGTAATCAGTTTAAATTAGTAATCCAATGTTTATAATATCGTATTTTAAGCAAAACTGAACTCTGTAGTAATCTGATATTAGTCAGAATAAAATGAACTTAACCAAACAATGCCTAAATATTGTATGTTAGACCTAGAACAAACCCTAGAAGTACGAACCAAAGGGCTCGGATTTGGGCCGGCGACCTATAGGAGAATTCCGGCGTCGCCGGATTTGTAGGGAGGTTTGGTGTTTTGGGTTTTCGGGTAGGTCTCTGTTTAGATTTTGGGATAATTTGGTATTGTTTAATTAAGTTAGTTTAACTGTATATAAAATCTGGGAGCAAATATCGGAAAAGGAATCAAAATTCTCAAATACGACACGGGTAAAACGTAACGTGTTCTGTTTTCTGTTGCGAAACAGCGTTGGGGTAAATTTTAGTAATGTTAAGTGTTAGATCGTTTGCAATAGTCGTACGTAGTATAATAGTACGTACCACTTGTGTTTTGATGATTTTGCCGTGTCGGAATATAGCCGTTTTCTTATATAAGTTAATTCAATGTTAGATTTGAGTGCGGGAACTTCGGAGGCCGCAAGGAAAGGAAAAGAATTAGCGATTCCTGAGTAGTTACGACGTATTCGGTGAGTAGACTAAACATCTACCGGGGGATTGTGTAAAGATGGCGTGATACGCCTATATTTTGTTAACTTGAAAGATTTGACTTTATATGCAAAGTTAATAATATGCATTCATATATACCTATGCATCACTATGTTAATAGATGTTAGAACACTGCACAATTATCGACGAGTTATGCCGTACGTATACATCTTTACATGTTACACTACACCTCGTCGATATTAACATGTCACTTTTACACTAAATAATTATCCTGTTAAATATGATTCCTATCATACCTTAATTATTAATAACAGTAGTAATTTGCATCAATGACATCATGTTTAGTATCCGAGTATTCTAAGTTGATTCGGCCGGGTATATGTGATATAGCCGAATCATCGGATCAAGTGTTAATTCAATAAAATGATACATTTTATATTAGTCGGTTATATGTGATATAGCCGGATTATCGGATCAAGTATTGATTCGATAATTTAATGTATAATTATATATGTGATATATTACGTTACATTAACTAATCTAAGCTCACTTAAGTAATTCTTTTTCTCATTTTGGATGCAATGATATATATATGTGATATATGTTTAATGTATTCTTTTCTTTTGTTACAAAATTATATATATGTGATATGTATAATTGTGACATGCTTGGTTATAAATGCAACTAGGGTTTATGAGAGCTAAACCATGCTAGGGTTAATGTTAAGGTTTATATTTATCATTAATTAATTCAAATATTGTGGATATTTGTCATGGTAGATATTTGTTGAAGCTTGTAAAAGCTTGTAGCCTTCTTTGACTTTGTCCACTCTTTTTGTCTAGCTTAAGATATTTATCAACCATACCTTTAACCATAGCTCATAGTTAAGTCTCTACAAGAGTTAAGGATGATATACTTGACCCAAGGTTGCATTTCTAACCACACACAACAATTATTCTCATCGCTTCGTCTTCTTCTTCCTCAAAAGCTTGCTAGCTTTTTCATTTGTGATGAAATAAATTGAGAAAAAGAAAACTAAAGAGAGCAAAATTTCTACTTCATCATTCTCTTCTATACTAGCCATATAGATTAGTGTGTTAGCTTCACTAATTCCGTATTAGCGAAGAGTGAGCTTGAGTCCGTGTTTTCTCGACGTAGATCATCACAGACTTTGAAGACTTCAAGCAAGGATGCATCGTACATCTTGTGGAGCCTCTCAAGGGTTCGGGAGCTCATGGATCATAGAGAAAGGACAACTACTCAGAGCTTTTGAAGCGAAGGAATGGACTACAAAGGTTGTTATCCCTATCACTTAGATGTAAAGTTGTTTACATGCAAAGTTAACCCTAATTCTCTAGTTCGATTACTTGGTTGGTTTGTTTAGCATCCCAAAATTTTAATATAGCATGTTTGATGCTTGCCAAAACCTTGCTAAGATGCTAAGCTAACCCTACAGGCAACACTTACCGTACAATCCGGTCTCTTCGTCAGATATGCTGCATATCGAGTCTAGGGATGGTATCGTCGACCCCAATTACTCAATAAGTTATGCCAGTGTATGGCTCATAACAGATCGGGAAACTACTGATAACACTGATCGGTAAATCTCAGCAGCCCTTGCTAGGGACTTCCTGTTATAGACAATCGAGCATAGCACAACATCAACCCTCAATACCGGGAGAGACGAAACCCCTCCTATCGCTCATTGCCTCCATGTGCCTTAGGACTGTACCCAAAATCCACTTGTTTGCCCGACTCAGTAGAGCCATGGTAGGGTGGAGATCAAAGTACAGTGGGAGGACACACAAGACTCTATGACGATCTTGGGTCTACAGACTAACCTGTACCAGTGTTACCTGAGAACTGCTATCCGACGATAGATATAATACCACATAAGAGTTCTCGGCGAGTTCGTTCAGTATACCCAGTCTCCATTGAGCACCCGCATACAATCTTTGGTGTCACCACACCAAATGGATATGGGATCATCCACTGCCCATCATATGGGACAAGAATGGTATACGCTAGTCTACTCTGGAATATCGATACGCCCACGACTAGGAATAGTTCAAGGATATGCTCATAAACTACACGTGTCCCACTAGTATGATCCGCATCATAGTCGCAGTAGTTAAGCAAATATCCTGAGGGCTTTATCAACATGTACCAAATGAGTAAGATGCATAATCAAATGAACATGTCAAGATAAAGTAAACCAAATAGCATACTATCATGTCGAGCAAGAAAGTCATCTATCTACACACACACATACACACACACACATGTCCAAGCATCCACTATACATATAATGGCCTCTAAGGCATACATATATCCAACACGAACTATATCCAATAGGGTTCTGTTCCACCTTTCCTATACACCATTGTGTCGTGGTGTGTATGAAGAAGTAAGCTGAGAGAGAATTCTATTCTCTTTTAAGTAATCCAGGAACTCAGCAATTTAGTATTCACCACATCGATCAGATCTCAGTGTCTTGATACTTTTGCCTGTTTGTTTTTCCACATCATTCTTATATTCTCGAAATTTTTCAAAGGGTCTAGGATTTATGCTTCATCATGAAGACATGTCCTTACCTAGAGAAATCATCCGTAAAAGTAATGAAATAGGAATAACCACTTCGTGCATCTGTAGATATTGGACTACACACGTCGCTGTGTATGAGTCTAAAGAGCTCCCTCGCTCTTGCTCCGTGTCCAGTGAACAGAGTCTTTGTCATCTTTCCTATGAGACAAGATTGACAAGTTGCATAAGACTGATATTCGAACAGATCCAAATATCCCTCTCTATGTAACTTCGACAACCGTGTTTCATTGATGTGACCCTGTCTACAATTCCATAAGAAAGTTTTATTTAATTCTGGAGACTTTCTTTTAAGTGTGTTATGGACGTTTGAAAACCTGAGCTTGATTCAATATATACTGTCCTCCAGTGTACCTACCCCAATCAAACTTTGATTTAGGTGGATGTGGACCACATCGCTTACAAACTAGACTAGGTACACACAAACAGTTATGCAGAATCAATATCTTCCCATTTGTCAATTCTAGGTGATATACCCGACGGATACAGCGTCCATGCTTATTCCGTTAGCAACCCTGAGAGTCATATCTCCTTCCGTGATAACTCTACGGTTTCTCAAAGCCTGTAATGAATTACAGATATGAGATCCTGGTCCAGTATCTTGTACCCAGGAAGTAGAGTTAATTGAAAAACTGTTTTCAATCACAAACACACCCGAAGTCGAAGCCACAACGTGCTTCGGATCCTGGATTCTGGCTTTCCAAGCCCTACATCCCTTCTGCCAATGTCCTTTCATGTGACAATAGGAACATCCTTCTTTCCCTACTGTTAACCCCGAAACTTTTGCCCTTCCCTTTTCTTCTACCTTACCGACACCGCCTATCAGCTTTGTGGAGTTCTTCTTCTTCTCACCCTTGGCATCCGTCTTAGATCCAGAAGAGGAAGATTCCCCAATAAGCAGAGCGGGTGTCTCCCTGGTTTCCTTCAGGGTGCCCTCAACTGGAAGTATAACTTTCTTCCTCTGGGCGTAAGTAGGAGGTAGGGACTATAGAATCAAGTCGACATATGACTCGTTCTCCAACGTGGTCTCCAGGTCCGTGAGCTTTTTAATATAGCTAATCATTATAGGGACGTGGTTCCCTACAGATGATCCGACAACCAACCTCGCTTGAAGCAATTCTTTCGAGGTATCATATCTTGCGATACGAGATTGTTCTCCATATAAAACATTGTTATAGAGGAAGATGGAAACTAAGTCCATCTTCTCGTGCTGTTTCTGGTATACACCACCAACCGAGGCCAACACAAGGCACTTGGCATTCGCACTCTCCCTTTCCCCTGTCTTACGGATATCAACATCCGTGACGGTGGAAACTGGACCTGGGACGGTGGGGGCTATGAGTAATAATGAGGCGGTCCAGCTTATCATAGGTAATGAACATCTGGACAAATCTTTGCCAGTCAAAATAGTATAACTCAGTCGTTTTATTATCTATCTTTAACCTAATCTGGTCACCTGGTCGCTACAATTAGGAGAGAGAGAAGAATACACTCAGCATGATACTCTTGGAAGTTTAGATTGGTTTTTAATTTATTTAAACAGGATGGCTCCTACTGTTTCTCAAATCCTTCCTCAAATCATAAAAGAAGAATTAATCAGGATTAATCTTACCGTACAATACTTGCTTAACCGTTCGGCCAGGCTAGTGTCGGTACTTCGAGGGAGGTTTTACGACGCTTTCACGAAGTTCCTTAATTAAATAACCTCTTTTCCCTGGAGGCGTAGCCCCGCTAACACTATTCTAGACACCTACTTGGTTTATAGCATTGATCGTTAAGTGAAGAATCTCCCGAGGAGTAGCGGATACTCACAGTAGGATCGGGATCCAAATATCATTGTGTGATAATGCTGAAGGAATCCTACCAACATTATCAAACTCCAAATGGTATGCAGCACTAGCAAGTTTCAGTTTCTTTAGAAACTCCCGATGTGGATTTTTGCCCCATGCTCTTATGACCTTGACGAAGGCCAACAAATCATAAGTCACATGTCAAGTTCTACCCATCATTTTCCAGGTTAATTTGAACCCACCTGTATATACCCTTGACAAAGGCCAACTAAGTAATACGACTGTCCCAAACCAACATATCTATCTATGCTACATATGAACACCCGGCAGCTACCAATCACTATGCCTTGACGAAGGCCAACAAATATAGCTTGAATACTACTGACTATTCATATGAAATGACAGAGGGCTGCGAATGGTTTTGGCGAAACCGTGAACGTAGTGAACTTGATATAATCGAAGGAACCTGATAGCTTTTAAAAGGAGTGGTTTAAGCTCCGCATTTAAAAGTCTGCTGTTTTAAAATAACCGAGTGGTTTTAAAATTTGTTCCAACGATTCAGCTTTGGTTTGTTTGCTTTGCATTAATGTAATGCAGTCCCATCAATTAACCTATCATCACAGAAAAAGACAAAAATATCATGTCCACTTATGCCATCTGCATTCGCCACTGGGCCCGTCATCACCCGTTAGGTTACTTAACTAACGACAGAGCGAGGGCTGGACTAGCGCGGATGTAAAACATAAGCAACGTCTACTACATAGCATATATATAATAAACATTCGTCTGACTCAATAATAGACATTTCAGATCACAGATGAACATATTGGATATACTAGGAATTCCACGTTTCGTTTAAGCCTGTAACGAAAGACGGATTCCACGGTCGTGACGAATATCCAAACCCCACCCCAGACCCCTACGGATGCGGCAAACTACCCGCCAAATTCCTGAAGCGAAGCAACCTCCCTCAACGAAGTGAGTAGGCCACTCGGCACTTCAAAGAATCCGGTAGTTTGTGCACCCCACCTTGGGTCTATCCTAGGAGCAGAAAATAGTAAAAGAATATAATACAACGGTCGCTACAACCTCAACCCGGATGTACCCCGCAAAAGAATATTACATCACTTTATAATTTACATCGAATGAAAGAATGAAAACCCTCATCTCACATCCCCCGGCTATTCATCCACGACGATCCAATAAGTTCATATACACAAACCAATAACACAGATCACAGATATGTGCAACCCCCACTAATCTACGTATAGCGAATAGCAGACGTTCAGCACATATAACAACACAGATAAAACCCGATTAGCAAATAACTTAGAATTTCGATCGAAAATTATTTTTTGTGTCTACCCTAAATGCAAACCGGCACTCAAAATATCGTGGGTAGAAACCAAATATCTAAGAAGACAGAACACCCAAAATAAGACAAACTGTGGAAAAACGAGCCAACTCTGTGTTGACTCGACCGCGGAACGACGGCGAATCGCACCGATTCGCCACGGTTCCGCGGTGGTCTAGCCGAGTTAGGGACTCGTTTTTCTGTAGTGTTCTTAGAATCCCCTGCAGTGAATTTTCATGCCTCTGAAATAATTTTTAGAGCAGTTTAAATATTCGACAGAAACTTTAGGGATTTGGAGTTTTGTTTTCGTGTTTTCCGACGATCGAAGTTCTAACTAGTTGCTAATGAGCTAGTAAAGGTTTAGCAAGCTCTGATACCACTGTAAGTCCATGTCACGCACCCCACGGGCTCGCGGGGAGGCGGAATATGTGAAAAACGATCTTTCAAGGCATCGGAACACGGACTCGAGCTCACGGATCGTGTCTAAACCGTAACTAGCTAACTAGGGTATGATGTAAACAACAAAGATAGAACTTATACCTCACGATACAAGTCCTTCGGGTCTTCATCGCTGTCCTCCACTCGTCGTCGGCTCCAAGGATCGTAACGGATCATAGCAACCTTGACGGCCTCCTCAAGTCGAAGACGATCCACCCGAGAGTCTATATTCTGAGCTCCTACCTCAAATCCGAGGTAACTACGGCTTCTAGTTCGCTAAACTAGAAGTCCTAGAGGGTGTAGAGTATGAAGATGGAGTGCTTTGTCTCTTGGAACCCTAAGATTCTCAATACATGAGAGGATTAGGGTTTAGAGGAAGAAGGTCACTTGAGGAAGATGAAGGTGTGAAAGCAACTAAAGAAAACCCTTGGCTCAATAATAGAATAATCAAGCATGCTAGATAATTATTGAGGAGATAAAATATCTCCTCAAAATATCAAGCATGCTAGAAAAATATCTAACAAGTGAGTCATGCTTGATCTTTTGTCAAGTCCACCTCATTTCCTCCACCTCATTAACTTTAATCCTAAAAAGAATTAAAACCCTAATGAGGTTTGACCTTCTAGAAGCTTTCCCGCAAATTAAGAGAACGCCCATCATCCGTATATACATACCCGCATCCGAATTCCGAAGAACACGAATACAAAGAGACGAAAATAATCCATCATTATAATACTAGGATCCGGCTTAAACCAAAGCCCGCTAGTATTATCCGCCTGATCATCATACGCGCACAAGTGCACGTAAGTGATTGAAGCCCTGCCGTAAAACCATACGTCCTCTACACCTTTTGCCCAGTGCAGGGAAACTCTCTATGTGGGACTCTAAAGACTCGACACTACGTTGGCAGTGGGTTTAACCACAAGCCGCAAGTGGTACTAGCTGCATATAACGGCTACCCAGGTAACTGTCGATAAGAAGGCCGATGAGCTAACTCATCAAAACTCCTACTGAGCCTATATGTGACAATCTCTGTACAGTCCGGTCTGTTCGTTTAATAGTATCGCATATCGGTCCTAGGGGGGCGGTAATCGTCAGACCCCTAATAGCGTAAAAAGTCCTGTCGGAGTATAGCCCAAAACACCCTGAGAAACTACTGGAGTACCTACCAGTAAATATTGCTTGCCTTAGCCAAGGACCTTGTGTAATGGTCTTTTGAACACAGCACGATATCAACCCCCAATACCAGGAGAGATGAATCCTATCTAACCGCCACTGCCTCCAATTGCTTCGGGACGGCACCCAACTACTATCTGTTTGCACGACTCCTTTGAGCCGTGGTAGGGTAGTAATCAAAGTACAGTGGGAACACACTCGAGGCAAAGTAGCGGTGTCAAGTCGACGGACTAAGCTGTACTCATGTCACCTGGGAACTGCTACCCGACGATAGGTATAATACTCACCAACAGTTCCCGACGAGTCCTGTCCAGTGTACTCATAACCTAATGAGCACCTGCATACTATCTTTAGTACGACATACTGATAGCTGTGGGACAGACCATCTCCCCTTCTAGGATGAGAAGCGTATATACTAGTCTACTGTGGAGTATCCATGCCCCGTCTCGATAATCCTACGACTAGGGACCTGTATAGGATGTGTTTATAGACTATCCAGCCCCACTAGTACGACTGTCATCACAACGCTGGTAATCAAGCAAAGATCCTAAAGACTCTACCAATATGTATAAGCGATATGCTAAGAAAACACATGCACATATTGAGGTAGAAACAAACCAGGTAGCATATTACCATTTCGAGTAAGACTGTTACTATATCCGTGTATATCCCAAGCTCCCATTAAGTAATATACAATCCAGTATGATACAATAATGGCCTCTAGGGCATATATCACTAACATACACCACAGCACAACGGTGTATCAGAGCGGAGAAATCGCACCTTATTAGATATGGTGCGCTCTATGATGAGGGTTGCTAAGTTACCGATTTCCTCTTGGGGTTATGCACTTGAGACAGCTGCATACCTATTGAATAGGGTTCCAACCAAATCAGTACCTACCATTCCATATGAGATATGGGAGAGGAAGAGACCATGTCTTAATTACATTAGGATATGTGGTAGTCCGGCTTATGTCAAAAATCCAAATCCGGACAAGCTCGAGGCAAGGTTGGTTCTGTGCAAGTTTGTAGGATATCCCAAACATTCGCGAGGGCATATCTTCTACCACACCGAGGAACTAAAAGTGTTTGTTGGTCAACATGTCACCTTTTTAGAAAGAGGAATTTCTTGTGAAAGAAATTAGTTGTAATGAAGTAGAACTAGAAGAAGTTCCAGCAATACAAAGTATAACTGACGATTTGGTGGAACCGGAGGATTCAATAGTCCCTGACGAACCTCGGCCACTTCATAGATCTAGTAGGGTTTCTCATCCACCTAAGAGATACTACAGTTTTCTCGTAGACGGTGGGAGCGAGGATTGCATCATGGAAGATGATGACCCAACTAGTTTCGAGCAGGCCATCACAAGTAGAGACTTTGTGAAATGGTTGGATGCTATGAGATCTGAGATGGAATCCATGTACACCAATAAAGTGTAGACTTTGGAAGTTGCTCCTGAAGGGGTAAAACCCATCGGGAGCAAGTGGATCTTTAAGAAGAAAATTGGTGAATATGAAATGGTTTGGACCTTCAAAGCTAGACTTGTAGCAAAAGGTTTTTGTCAACGACCAGGTGTCGACTATGATGCAACCTTTTCTCAAGTGGCTATGCTTAAGTCCATCAGGATCCTACTTGCCATTGCTTCATACCATGACTACGAAATCTGGCAGATGGACGTCAAGACCGCTTTTCTAAATGGTGATTTAGAAGAGAGCGTGTAATGACACAGCCAGAGGGCTTCGTAGACAGTAGGAGCAACGGAAGCGTATGCAAGCTGCTTAAATCAATCTACGGATTAAAGCAGGTATCGCAGAGCTAGAACATCTATTTCAATGAAGCTATCAAAGAGTTTGACATCATCAGAAACGTAGATAAACCTTGTATATACAAAAATGTTATAGAGAGTAAGGTTGTCTTCCTCGTATTGTATATGGATGACATACTCTTGATAGAAAACGATGTTCCTATGCTACACTCAGTCAAGATCTTCTTATCACACAAGTTCTCAATTAAAGATCTTGGTGATGCCTCTTATATCCTGGGGATTAAGATCTATAGAGATAGATCTAAACGGATGTTGGGATTGTCCCAATCCAGGTACATAGACACCATACTAAAGAGGTTTAGTATGAAAGATTCTAATCGTGGTAATTTACCCGCTTGCTCAGGAATCACTCTCTCCAAAAAGATGTCTCCTAAGACTGATTTGGAGAGGGCTCGCATGCAGGGGATACCTTATGCTTCGGTAGTTGAGTTTATCATGTATGCGATGTTATGTACCAGACCAGATGTAGCTTACTCACTAGGTGTAATGAGTAGGTATCAATCAGATCCTGGGGAGAAACACTGGACAGCTGTGAAGAACATTCTTAAGTACTTGGGAAGAACTAAAGAGATGTTCTTAGTGTATGGTAACGGTGAACTCTAGGTGGAGTCCTTTACCGATTCGAGATTCCAGAGTGATAAGGACGACAGCAAGTCGGTCTCGGGTTTTGTCTTCACCCTCAATGGAGAGGCGGTATGTTGGAAGAGTTCCAAGAAAGATACCGTAGCAGACTCGGCGATGGAGGCTGAATACATCGCTGCCAACGATGCTGCCAAAGAGGCTGTCTGGATGAAGAAGTTCATAGCTGAACTTGGTGTGGTTCCATCCATTGAACATCCAATACCTTTTTATTGTTATAACAATAGAGCTGTGGCTTTAGCCAAGAACCCCGGTCCCATCAATGATCCAGACATATTCTTAGGAAGTATCACCTGATCCGGGAGATAGTTGATCGCCGAGAGATTGAGGTCAGGAGAGTTGACTCAGAGGATAACACAGCGAATCCACTCACAAAGGCCCTCCCCCCAGACACGATTCGAGAGAGTATTTGAGATGTTGGGTATGAGATACTACAACAAATGGTCTTAGTGCAAGTGGAAGATTGTTATGGATATGTATACCCTAGAGACCATTATTGTACATTGATGTATATTATAATGGATGCTTGGACATATATATAGAGGACTTTCTTGCTCGACAAGATAGTACGCTATCTGGTTGCTCTTTATCTTAACATGTACACTTGTATTATTATACTATCTCTCTGATACATGTTGATAAAGCCTTTAAGATGTTTGCTTGACTATCAGGACTATGATGCAGATCATACTACTGGGACTTGTGTAGTCTACAAGCACATCTTTTAACAGTTTCTAGTCGAGGGAGTATCGAGACAGGGCATCCATATTCCAGAGTAGACTAGTGTGTACATTTCTTGACCCTGTATGGGGCGATGGTTGATCCCATATCCATTGGTGTTTGACATCAATGATTGTACACAGGTGCTCATTAAAGAATGGGTACACCGAATAGGACTCGTCGAGAACTCCTAGATGGTACTATACCAATCGTCAGATAGCAGTTCTCTGGTGACATTGGTACAAATTAGTCTGTAGACCCGAGATCGTCATAGAGACTTGTGTAGTTCCCACTGTGCTTTGATTTCCTCCCTACCACGGCTTAAAGGAGTCACGCAAACAAGTGGATTTTGGGTATAGTTCCGAGTCATATGGAGGCAATGAGGGATGGGAGGGGTTTCTTCTTTCCAGGTATAGGGAGTTGATGTTGCGCTATGCTCGATTGGCTATAACAGGATGTCCCTGGCCAGGGCTGATGATATGATTTACTGGTAAGAGTTATTAGTAGTTTCTCGTACCATTATAGGACACACATTGGCATGACTTATCAAGTTATTTGGTTCTAACGATTCCCCCCCTCCCAGACTCGATATACGACATATCATACGAAGAGACCGGACTGTACGGTAAGTGTTACCTATAGGCTTCATGGGAGTTTGGACAAGCTTGCTTGTTGATCTTCTATTCACTCAATACCAGGGTAGCCGTTACGTCCAGCTAGTACCGCTGACAGTTTATGGGTAACTGATGTGATCATTACCTACTGATGGCGTATTGACGAGTCTTTGGATCCCCATACAGAAGTTTCCTAGTTCAGGAGAAATGAAGTAGGGCACATATATTGATATGTGCGGGGGGCTGATTAAATACGAGTATGTGATACCGTATTATAATCTGGCGGTTATTTGTTATCAGTTAGGTTATATGTGTTGGCTATAGTGCCCTCAAGGCAATTATCATAGTCGCGGACAGATGATTATGATGATTGAGGCAGGACCTATACCGATAAAATAGTCTTACTCAAGATGATAGTATGCTATCTGGTTTATCTTTATCATCATGTTGATAGAGCCCTTAGGATTCTTGCTTGACTGCCAGTATTATGATGGCGATCATATATGTGGGAGCTGGGGTCTATAAGCACATCCTTAAATGTCCCTAGTCGTAGGAGTATCGAGACCGGGCATCGATACTCCAGTGTAGACTAGTGTATACTGATCGAGACCCCGACAAGAGGCGGTGGCCAGGTCTCACAAGCCATTGGTGTTAGTTTGTTCATCTAAGATAGTATGCAGGTGCTCATTGGGTTATGAGTGTTAGTTATATGTATGCCCTAGAGGCCATTACTGTACATTGGATGTATATTGTAGTGGATGCTGGGACATATATAGGGAGGACTTTCTTGCTCGACATGATAGTATGCTATCTGGTTACTCTTTACCTTAACGTGTATACTGATAGTCTCTCTGTTACATGTTGGTAAAGCCCTTAGGATGTGTACTTGAGTACCTGGACTATGATGCGGATCATACTAGTGGGGACATGGTAGTCCATAAATACATCCTTCAAAGTCCCTAGTCGTGGGTGTATCGAGACGGGGCATCGATATACCAGAGTAGACTAGCGTATACCTTCTCGACCCATACAGATGGGCGATGGATGATCCCATATCCATTGGTGTTTGACATCGGAGATGATATACGGGTGCTCAGTGGAGACTGGGTACACTGGACGGACTCGCTGAGAACTCCCAGATGGTATTATACCTTACGTCAGATGGCAGTTCTCTGGTGACACTGGTACAGAGTAGTCTGTTGACCCGAGATCGTCATAGAGTCTTGTGTGGTTCCTACTGTGCTTTGATTTCCATCTTACCACGTCCAAGAGGGCGTGCAAAACGGTGGTTTTTGGGTACAGTCCCGAGTCACATGGAGGCAATGAGCGATAGGAGGGGATTCGTCTCTCCCGGTATAGGGGGTTGATGTTGCGCTGTGTTCGATTGGCTATAACAGGAAATCCCTGGCCAGGGTTGCTGAGATTTACTGGTAAGTGTTACCAGTAGTTTCTCGAATTGTTATAGACCTCATATCGACACGACTTATCGAGCTATTGGGGTCTGACGTTTACCACCCCTAGGCAAGATATGCGACATATCAGACGATCAGACCGGACTGTACGGTAGTGTTACTGGTTGGATTCACTGGAGTGTGAGCGGGCTTGCTCGTCGATCTTCTGATCGCTCAATACCCGGGTGGCCGTTACGTTTAGCAGACCGCTTGCGGCTTGTGGGTGCTTGATATGATCATCATCTACTGCCGGCGTATTGACGAGTCTTTAGAGTCCTACACAGAGGTTTCCTGGCTCAAGCGAACAGGAGCGCATATGAGATATGTGCGAGACCGAGAATGATACCAGTATGTGATACTGTATTCGATTCTCGCGATTTGTGACATTGATCGGTTATATGCGATATAGCCGGGTTATCGGATCAAGTGTTGATTCGATAAATTGTTACTGTTAATATTAGTCGGTTATATGCGATATGACCGGATCGTTAAATCAAGTGTTGATTTAATGATTTAATGCATAATTATATATTTGATATATTACTCTGCATTAACTAGTATTGGTTCACTTTAAATGGTATTTCTCACTTGAATTGTGCAAGTTGTATATGTGATATACTTTTATGCACATGTTTGTATCATGTTTGATGATACATGCTTCTTTGGTTAAGTGTATAGAATTGAACCATGGTTACCTTGATGATTAGGGTTTTGCTTTTTCATTTTATTATTTGTTTATTCATTTTGGATATTAATAAAAGCATAAAAAGAAAAGCAAAATTGTTTCTTTATTTTATTTTCTTTCATGAAGCTTATTGAAGCTTCATGAAGCTTTGACAAAGTGACCATTTTGTCTTGTTCTTTTAACCCTAACCATTCTTATAACCTTAGTTAGTTCTCTACACTTGACCATGGTTTATTATATGATAAGGATTATTTTCTTTTATCTTATCATATCATTCTCTTCATCTTCTTCTTCTTCTTAAAAATGGAGAAAGCTTGCCTCAACAATGGCAAGTGAAGAAATCAAGTGAGAAATCCAATTCTAAAGTCTACCCACTTCCTATTTCTTCATTCTCTATCTCTTGCCAAGTAGTATAGGGTGTTTCCTTCACAAGGTTTTATGGCTTGGTGAAGGTGGAGCTTGATCTAGTGATGCCTCGACGTAGATCATCTTCGGCACGTCGTCGATGACCTAGCCCGCTTCTTCTCCGATGAAGCCGACGCTAGAGCCCGGGATTGCATTTGGACAGCGGAGAGGACTTCATCATGGAGCCATGGAGGTGGAGGACCGGATCTACAAAGGTTGTATTTCCGTATTCTAGTAGTTAAGTGTTAACTAGTTTGCTTTGTCGCCTAAAAATCTAGTTAACGATCTAGTCTAGGGTTTCTCGGCACCGTTAAATTTTCAAATTGGCATGGTTGATGCCTTGTGAGACCTCCTTGGTGTGCCTAGGAACCTTTCAATGAGTACACTGGACGGACTCGCCGGGAACCTGCTAGTTGGTATTATACCTATTGTCAGATAACAGTTCCCAGGTGACATGTGTACAGGTTAGTCTGTCGACTTGAGATCGTCATTTATCTCGTGTGAGTTCCCACTGTGCTTTGATTACTACCCTACCACGGCTTAAAGGATTCGTGCAAACAGATTTTAGTTCGGTACAGTCCCGAGCCACAAGGAGGCAGTGATCGGATCGTCGGGGATTCGTCTCTCCCGGTATTGGGGGTTGATGTCGCGTTGTGTACGGGTGACCATCACCAGAAATCCATCATGGTGAACGAGAATTACCGATCCAGGATCGATAGTTTCTCAGGTGGTGATGGTTATCATGCCGACACTAAATATCGCGTTGTTAGGGGTCTAACTGTATCCACCCGCTTAGACTCGATATGCGATACTCTTAGGTGAACAGACCGGACTGTACGGATATTGTCACTGTCAGGCTCAGTAGGGGTTCAGGATGAGTTTACTTGTCGTCCTCCCTTTCGCTCCCGATGCCATGACCCAACATGGTATCAGAGCCACCCTTTAAACCCCTTACTAGCTTGTTTAAACGTGCTTAAAAGATCGATCGACGGAATTTACCGAAATCACGATTCCATTTTCATAGTTGCTGTCGATTTTCAAAAGTGGTCAAAAAATTATTTCAGGCATCTTAAAAATCCGTGTAGGCGATTTTAAGGGTACAGAAAAAATTTGAGCTCCTGAAGCCTCCAAACCGCCGTGAAACCGCCGCACTTACCCCCTATTGGCGGCGGTTCCGCGGTCGTTTAGCGGCGACGGGCTTCCAAATTTTTTCTGTAGCCCCCTGACTTGGAATTGTGATTTTTGTGATATTCTGTTTTGACCCAGTTTTCTGTGCAGTGCTGTTATTGTTAATGGGGCCAATTTGGAAATTTAGGCGATCGATATTTTAAGTGGGCGTTTAACAGTACATACATTTCTATCTGCGACCGTGAATGTCATTTGATCGGTAAACCTGTCTAACTGCTATATGTTCTTTTAGACGGGTTTGCGAACGTGACATTCACGTTGATGTTCTGTGATGTGCTGTGTTGTTGGTTGGATTGTCGTGGTGGATAGCCAGTGGTGCAATGATAGTACAGTTTTTAATTTCATTTGTACATTTGATATTGCGGAGCGAGCGTCCGACATGTGAACTGCTGTCACTGCCAGTTTGTATATTATTCTTTTGGGGCACGACCGAGCTGAGGTCGATGTCACCGTTGTATATTATTTTCTTTTCTGTACTAGGATTACCCCGCGGTGGAGTGCATGAATAGTCGGGTTCTAGAGGGCAACGGGTCCGCATCTCAAGGCGTTGAGACGGAGGGGACCTTACTCTAGAATTGGCGGGCTATTCGCCGCACTCGTAGGGGGTATAGGTTGACCCAGGAGGAGTGCTCAAGTTACCGGATTCCGTGAAGTGCTGGGTGGCCCATTCACGTTGTTGAAGGGGGTTGCCTCGCTTCTGGTTTTGGCGGGTAACTTGTCGCGCTCGTAGGGGTCTAGGTTTCATTGCAAAGGCTATCCACACGACAGGGAACGTCGGGTCTCACTTGCGGCTCAAGTGAAACCCGGGGCTCCAGATTATCCACCATTCTGTGTTGCTTCTGTGATGTTTCTGTGATGTTGCTTATATCATGCCTGGGACGAATGTTATATATATATTTATATATAATAGTAGATGTTGTATATGTTTTGCACCCGCGCTAGCCCAATCCCCGCTCTGTCGTTAGTTAAGTAACCTAACGGGTGATGATGGACCCAGTGGCGAATGCGGATAGCATATACGTACATTTTATTTTCGATCTTTTTTGGTGTGATTAATTGATGAGACTGCGTTGATTTTGATCAATGCAAGGATAAAACAAACCTATATATGATGTTGTTGGAACCAAGTTTTTAAAAACTGACATTACAGACGTTCTCTTTTGCTTTGTACAGTGGTATTCGATTGGGAATATCCTGCACCTGATTCGACGAGGTAAGGGCCGAGATCCCTTCATCGGGAGTGACCCCTTGGGTAAAAGTTTGCGTCAATGTAATAACTCCACTATAGTCGTTTCCTTTTTCTTTGCATCGTGGTATTCAGTTTGGAATATCCTGCACCCCATTCGACAGGGAAAGAGCCAAGATCCTTTCACCGGGAGTGACCTATTTAGCAAAAGTTTTCGCCATTATATATTTATAAAACCACTCGGTTCCTTCAACGATATCAAGTTCATTACGTTAAAGGTTTTTTGCCAAAAACCAGCCGTAGCCCTCTGTCATTTCAGATTAGTATTGCTTAGTATTCGTGCTACGTTTGTCGTTGCTATTCGCCGAGGCGTAGTGTGCGGTAGATCTGTAATACTTTTCTGTCGCATGGATATGTGGATTGGTTAGGACAGTCGTACGACTTTGTTGATTATTCGTCAAGGGTCGTGCGGGTGGGTTTAATGTAATCAAGATAATAACGGGTTGAACTTGACTAGGACCTTTTGATTTGTTGATTATTCGTCAAGGTCAATTGGGTCCTAGGGGTAAAAACACATATCGGGAGTTTCAAACATACAGGAAACTTGCCAGGCTTGCACATACCTTCTGGAGTGTGGTGACTTGAGTGGCTTCCATCAGGTTATCATGCGATGATAGTTGGATCCCGATTCCCACTGATGAGTAGGATTACTTCTCGGGTGATTCCGACTAATTCTCCTTTTGGGTTTGGAGGAGAATTCGAGGAAACAGTGGGAGCCATCCAGATTAGATAAAATGATTAACCATTCTGATCTAGGTTAGAGTGCACGCTGAGTGTTTCTTCTCTCTCTCTCTCTCTGGCTGCGACTATGACCCGACCCTTGACTAAAACTCATGAAACCAAGTTGACCGAACCTTCTTAAAACACTTTGGCTTGTGGAATGTCTGTTCAGACCATAATATTGCATTTTTCATTCCCCTATTCTTATCCGTTTTATAAATAAATAGGTACTCTTGACGCACGTTTGTTGCATATTACAGGATACAGGTTCTTGGAACAAAGACAGTGAGAAAAGACAGAAAATGATACAAAAGAGAGACTTTTGACCAACAAGTAGACGGATCCTAGTCAAGCCTAGATAGAGAACAATTCACAAGTGTACAAGGAAACGCATGGTCCGAAATGTCAAAGGAAACAGTCAAAAGATCATTACAAGTTTTCACTGAAGATCTGGAGAAGACCCAGAAGTCAAATAGAGAAAAGAAGTGGAAAAATAGAAAGCCCAAGAAGCCAAGATGCATCCCAAAAAGTTTGGTGAGCTGAGCTCACCAAAGGGCCGCGGAACCGCGGTCCAAGCCCACATTTGCCGCGGTTCCGCGGCCATTCAGATCCCGTGTCGGTGCAAATTTCGTGAGTCGGTGCGTCGGTTCGGGGGTTTGGATTTTCCGTGGGCATATCTGTAAAATCATGTGTGCGAGAATCTGTAACCCTAGTTTTCCTGTTTTCGTATAAATTGTAATCACAGATCTGTAAAACTCATGCCTCTTTTCAATAAACAAATTCAGATCTGTTCTGTATTATTGCTTGGAGGGAGCCATCAAATTAGTAAGTTAATTTTATTTCTTCGCTTTTAATTCTCTTTTAATTAGAATGTCTTTTAATCCCCTAATGAGCGAGTAATCTCCTCGCTTGTTAGGGTTAGCCTTAGGGAAAGGTTTGAGAGATGAGATCTCTCACCCCTTTCATGCCATTCACACCTAAGAATTAGAACTCCATGCATGCACGCACACCCCGCTCCCTACGGCACCCTACCCTCGAGGTAACGGTGACACCGTAGTATAAAGGACCGGTTGCGCGTATTTTCCATGGAGGTTAGGGAAATTATCGATAAAGGAAGGATAAGAATCTAGAGGAAGAAACATCTTCCCAAAAGATTCTAATCCACTTTATTGATAATTACCACAACATCTAATAGATCTAAAATAAGGCATTGAAAGCGGTGAGGAAAGCTTTAATCTCCCAACTTCCCCTAAACCTAACCCTAGCAAAACTTTAATTTAGATTAATTTAGTTTATTGATAGATCTAGGTTTTTTTTAGAAATAATAAATCAATCCAAACAACATTTGGAATCAACTCATAAAAACACATTAAGAAAATTACACATCTCTGTGGATCGACCCGTACTCACCGGCTAGCTGCAAAGCGACGCCGTTTCTGATTACGGTTAACAAGTATATAATTTTTGGACCAATCAAATGGCGCCGTTGCCGGGGATGGCGTAAATTTCTTTCTGTGTAATTTCGGGTTGATATAAATTCTAAAAATTATAAAAATCTGAAAATAAAAAAATATACAAAAACATTTTATCAACTTTTATCTGTTTGAAGGGTCCTGTCGTTTGAATCTTGCAGGAACAGCAAAGAATCGCGGATCTGGAGATTTACAGAGAGCAAAATAGGAAAAAGCACATCAGAACAGAGGGGAAATTTGATAACAGAGCAGCACAATTTTTACAGAGCACTGATCCCACCATTCCGCGGCCCTTCCGCGGCCCTATCCCTACATTTGCCGCGGTTCCGCGCTCTGACTGCCACGTCAGCGCACTAAATTTTCTGGTCTGTTTCCTCCTTCTCCCCTCTGAAAATCCCCATATATCTTTTGTGAAAATTTTCTGCAGGATTTCTTTGCGCTAAAAATCTTCTCTCCCCTTCTAAATAACAGATTTTCTGCAGGTTTCTTTGCGCCACGCTAAAAAATTGATTGTAAGTGAATTTTATTGTTTTGCATAATTTAATCGGACTTTAAGGGGCTAATTGACCAAACTCAGATTGGGTGGGGATTTCATCACCCTTCCCAGGACCCCAAAAAACACCTAAAGCATTTGCATTGACCACAATTAATTAAAAAATACTAGACTCAGCCCTAAGGACTTCGAGCTCAATAGGAAAAGGACTAGTATAGGCATCGGCCGTTTATCCTAACCTGACCTTGCGGTAGAGGCAAGTGTGTCTAGGCTAGTGGTTATTAATTAGGCCCACTGTTGTGGTTCCTTCCCACTTACCTGGCACTTACCTGGCCGCAGTGTCGGTGAAGAGGCGGTTTGAGGTCCTATTTCTAGCCCTAGTTAGGAGCTGTCTAGCAGACCTAGGTGACCCTAGATCTAGGCCTGAATGTGCGTGTGTGGTTGATACATTTGTGTCACGAGTCCCTTTTCAAAAATCTCTTTGCAAAACTCTCACATAAAATATAAAAAAAGAAAAATCTTTTCAAACTTGCAACTTGTCGCTAAGAAAACTTGCAACTCACTTCCACCACTCTCCTTCATTGACGTTATCTTACCTCCACATTCTGTTTTTCAATTTTTTTCTGACTACACTACCCCTTTAGTGCATGTCACTTTGGACTAGGGATACTAACGCCCGATTGGTCCGTGTTTCGTTGGTACCGACCGACGAACCTTTCGACACCGAAGTCGAAATTCCCTCCATTTCCTTACTTCCACCTTCAAATTCTTCTTTCGAAGGTATGTCGGGACACGACCCCAACGATACCTTACCGACGGGAATGATTCCACCTCCGTTAGGTGCGAATAACCCGAATCTTCCGCCTGTTGTAGTGCCCCAACGAATCGCGCTCCAGGATCTCTTCTACCCCGTCCGCACTTCTTTACCTACATGTCTTTCACCCCCACCGGAAAATGGGGACAATTTTGAAATAAAACCACATTTCATCAATATGCTGCCAAAATTTCATGGTTTGGAATCTGAAGATGCATATATCTTTATCAATAAATTCCAAAATGTGTGCGCTATGATGAAAACGACCCAATTAAGTGATGACGCTATAAGGCTAAGGGTCATTCCTTTTACATTATGTGACCTAGCCGAGAAGTGGCTATACAGCACCGCATCACATTCCATTAGAAATTGGGACGAGTTTGTGAAAGCTTTTCTGAAAAAGTTCTATCCTCATCACAAAACTGCTAGAATCCGTAACGAGATTATACAATTTTCACAGCTTCCTTCCGAACCATTTTGGAAGTGCTTCGAGAGATTTAAAGACCTACTCGTTCAATGCCCTCATCATGGGATCGAAAGTTGGCAACTTTGCCAAACATTATACGAGGGATTGAACTCGGCAACGAAGCAGTTGCTAGAAACCATATGTCAAGGTCATTTTCTCTCCAAGTCTAGCGACGAAGCGTGGCAGTTTCTTGAGGATCTTAGTGAGCAAACAATTCAGTGGGAGAGTACCAAGACCACATCATCTTCTTCTATTGGTCAATCTAGGGCAAGCATACATCAAGTAGATATGTCGATTGCTATGAAGGCCGAGATGGCCGCACTTATGAAAAAGCTAGAAGCCATTGAGACCAAAATCTCATCGTCTTCTCCTGCCCCTGCTTTACCCACACGAACTGTTTGTGCTTGTTGTTCGGATCCATCGCATCTAACTGAAGAGTGTCCTTATAATGCATCTACTCAAGGACAGGATCAAGTCAATGCTGCATTTCAGCAACGACAAAGAAACGATCCGTACTCTTCGACATACAATCCGGGGTGGAGGAGTCACCCAAATTTCGCTTGGAACCAAAATCAACAATTCCAAGGAAATAACAATTTTCAAAGACCTCCTCCTCCACAACAACAACAAGCACCTTCACAAACTCAAAACCAGCAACCTTTCCAACAACAACCTTATACAAATTAAACGAACAATTTGGTTCAACCAAATGATGATAAGGTTATCTCGCTAGAAAAAAGTCTAGATGCATTTCTCAAGCAATCTACAGAATCCGCAGCAAGATTTGAAAATTATGTTCAGTCTTTGATGCATAACAATGCCTCACACGATCAAAGTATCAAATCTATTGAGGCACAAATTGCACAATTAACTGCTGCGTTGAGCGAGAGAGAAAAGGGAAAGCTTCCATCTCAACCATTGCCAAATCCCGGTCACACTCAAAACGCATATCACAATCACAATGTAAATGCGGTGACCACGTTGAGATCCGGAAGAGTGTTGCAAACTAATGTGGGTACTAGTGATGACATCCCCGCCGGTGGTTCTTCTTCTTCTTCTTCTTCTTCTTCTTCTCCATCGTCATCTTCCCCTTCTTCATTTTCTTCACCTTTTTCTTTAGAGCCTATTCTCCACCCTTCACACGGCTCTACTTCTTCTAACTCGAACGGACCCATTTCTCAAAACACGAACACATCTACACGGGGTGCCGTTCCTACTCCACATTCTACTCCACAGACATTTGACTCAACAAATTTTCAAAGTGCTCCATTTCCAAACAGGTTGAGTCCCAATAAACCAACTGCACAAGTGGAGAAGATTGTGGAGTTATTTAAGCAGGTTAGCATAAATATACCTCTCTTGGATGCAATCCAACAAGTCCCTTCATACGCGAAAATCTTAAAGGGCTTATGCACCTCGAAGAGAAAGGCATCTCAAGTATCCAAGAAAGTGCTAGTGGCTAGTGCAGTGAGCAATGCTATTAACCACCCTCAAACCTTACCCCAAAAACGAAAAGACCCCGGCTGTCCTACGATTTCAATCACAATTGGGGATAAGAAAATTAATCGAGCACTTTTAGATCTTGGGTCTAGTGTTAACTTGCTTCCCTACTCCGTGTACGAACAATTAGGGGTTGGAGAGTTGAAACCCACTCGTTGTACTCTCCAAATAGCTAATCGATCAATCACCCATCCAAGGGGTGAGCTAGAGGATGTGTTGATCAAAGTTAGGGAGTTCATATTCCCCGTTGATTTTATTGTTATGGATACACAACCTGTTGCTAACCCACGGAACCAAATTCCGGTGATCCTCGGTCGACCATTAATGGCCACTTCCAATGCTGTGATAAACTGTCATAATGGCTCCATGACTCTATCCTTTGGGAAGATGTCTAGTGATTTCAATATTTATAAGATGGGAAGTCTGCCCCCCGTGCCTAAAACTAGTACACGAGAAGTTTGCTCTGTTCACGAAATCACGCAGGAGGACTGCGAGCTTGAAAGATTCTTGTTTGATGAAAACAGTTTTGACGCCACTAGTGCGTCCCTCCTTGAGCCTACCATCGTTGACACAACCGATATGGATTATGAATGTTTCACTTTTTCGAATGATGACGACTCACAGCCCGAATATGAGTCTTTTGAATTTGTGGATGAGTTAGTTGAACCATCCGAATCGGTTGTTTGCAGTGATTTCGAACCTGTGTTGGAGTCCTTTGAGTTCGAGGAAGATTCCACAATGATTCTTTCGCCTCCGAAACTCGAACTCATGTCCTTACCGCCTCACCTTAAATATGCTTATATAGGTGAGAATGAGACTTTTCCCATTATAATATCAGCCTCTCTAGCCTTCGAGCAAGAGAACGCTATTTTAAAAGTCTTACAAGATAGGCAGCAAGTTTTCGGTTGGACTATGGCGGACATCGAGGAGATCAGTTCCCTTATAATTGAATATCATATGAAATTGATGGATGATGCCAAGTCAATAGAGGAACCACAGGAACATTTTGGGGGTATTGTGGTTAGTCAACCTCCTCCTTTAGAAGTTGAACCACCCCCATTTCTTTTAAGAAGCTACGAGAATGCCAACATTCCACTGATTGCTGATCATTCGCATTCTCGTTTTGATTCATCACCACCTCCTGTCTATTCACCTCCATACCTTCCATACCACCACTTCTATCTTCCCCAATTCTTTATGGATCGCTACGACTTATTCTTCCACCAACTAATACTCTTTACTGATAAATTTTTCAACCGGTTGGTGTTAACGTTTGGTCTATGCAAGGTTTGGCAGTAATGTCTAACATAGTTTAAATGAAGTTTGGGGGAGGGCCTTTCTGTATATATTTTTGTTTTTCTTAACAAAAAAAAATTATAAATAAATAAACAGGGAAGTGCCGGTATTTTGACCCTCTTGGTTTAGTATGACAGTGAGGACACTGTCAAGTTCAAGTTTGGGGGTATGCTCGGTACGTCTTCTTCCTTCGCATTCATTTGTACATATTTTTGCATTTGCATACTTATTTGAAAACCCATACAAATTTGAAAAATTATAAAAATTATTGTATTCAATTTTGGTTTATTTGACTTGAGTTTGACAAATAGGTTAACTGGTTAGGAACAACTAGATCTTAGACTTAGTAAATTAAAAACCCTAAAAATAACCTTCCTTAAAGTTTAACGGTAGAAAGTATATGCCTTGTAGTTTATTTAGAAATAGGCAAATTTTGGGTTCACTTCTTGGGCTAAGTCGAAACAAGGGAAGAGTATTGATGTTCTTATTAGAGTATAAGTTTGAAAAATAGTTCCTAGCTTAAGTCTAGATTCTGAAAATGTATACCCTACAATTTGCACAATCACGCACCTTGAAACTTGGAATAGTAGAAGAGACCTTGAAATGCTCTTGTCTAAAGTCCTTAGTACGAAGAAAATAAAAGGAAAAAAAGGTGAATAAAGAAAAAAATGGACACTGGTTTTTGTGATTACTTAAGGCGGTAAAAATAGAAAAAATATTTAGCGAGGGTGCTTCATCACCTAGTGCCTTAAACCAACTGGTTTGGGAGTCACTGCTAAAGCCTTGGGTGTTGCAAAAACTAGGAAGTATGCTTTAAAGTGCTAACACATCTTGTAATCGGTTGTTGGTACCTCAAGAAGTATTAACGGTCGCATGAAGGATGTGTAAGCGAAATTCAATTAAAAATTCACCCACTGATAAGTACTTTGGACAACGGACAAGGGCATGATTGCTTGATTTGAATTTCCAAGTGTAGGGGTGATATATACACACACGTGGGGATATGTGATTGGAGTTTAGATGAGAGAAAGGGATGAAGAATAGAACTTGTATCTTTAGTAGAGTTGATAGAAATTCCTAAGTGGAAATGTAACCCTAGAAGGAAAACTTAGGAGATGCCGAAAGCTAAGTAGGTCTACATAACATATATAATCTTAAGTTAAATAATGAGGAAGTGTGAAGAATATGGGTGGATAATTTGGGAATCAAAATATAATAGAATTCCTTGTTAAAAAACCTAATTGGAGAACAAAAGTCAATGGGCCGAGTTGATAGGATTTTGTGGGTGTAATCCGCTGAAAACCCTCAGGAGACAACACTCCTCCTACTAGGGACACCTAGAGGTTTAACGGCTTGTTGCACGTGCTCAGTGCAATCGCTTTTCCCTGTGAAAGTGCGGTTAGGATTTTAGTGAATAAAAAATAAGTTTGCTCGAGGACGAGCAAAAGATAAGTTTGGGGGTATTTGTTCAGACCATAATATTGCATTTTTCATTCCTCTATTCTTATCCGTTTTATAAATAAACAGGTACTCTTGACGCACGTTTGTTGCATATTACAGGATACAGGTTCTTGGAGCAAAGACAGTGAGAAAAGACAGAAGATGATACAAAAGAGAGACTTTTGACCGACAAGTAGATGGATCCTAGTCAAGCCTAGATAGAGAACAATTCACAAGTGTACAAGGCAACGCATAGTCCGAAATGTCAAAGGAAACAGTCAAAAGATTATTACAAGTTTTCACTGAAGATCTGGAGAAGACCCAGAAGTCAAATAAAGAAAAGAAGTGGAAAAATAGAAAGCCCAAGAAGCCAAGATGCATCTCAGAAAGTTTGGTGAGCTGAGCTCACCAAAGGGCCGCGGAACCGCGGTCCAAGCCCACATTGCCGCGGTTCCGCGGCCATTCAGAGCCCGTGTCGGTGCAAATTTCGTGAGTCGGTGCGTCGGTTCGGGGGTTTGGATTTTCCGTGGGCATATCTGTAAAATCATGTGTGCGAGAATCTGTAACCCTAGTTTTCCTGTTTTCCTATAAATTGTAATCACAGATCTGTAAAACTCATGCCTCTTTTCAATAAACAAATTCAGATCTTGATTGACACGAAAGAGTGTTTGTTTGTAGTAGTAACCGCAATCAGAACGGTGTCGCGCGTAGCTAGACCGAGGTGAGTACGGGTCGTCCTCTGGGAAACGTGGAACCTTTTACTTTTACTTTAGATGTGTTGAGAAAGAGATGAGGGATAAAGAATTTTATAGAAAGATTTCTAGATCTACGTTTAAACAAGAATGTAAAATATAGATCTAGATTATTTTAAAGATGTAATTAATATAATAAGAGGGCTTGTAGGGTTCGTTAGGATTTAGTAGTTATGGACAATTAATTAAAAGTTACCCTTTTTATCCATTAATAGATTTAGAACTAGAACGACGGTGATGCATGTAGATTAGGGTTTCTGGAGGGAAAAGGAATCCCACTCTTAACCCTTATCTCGACACGGAACTCCGTTAATATCTAGCCTTTACCAAAACAATCATTAATCTAATCTCTAATCGCGGTCGGAACTAGCAAAGAATTGCTAGCGCGCCCGATTAGGATGTTAATGATTCTTTTGATAAAGTTCCTAAACTTTATAGGACTTAAAAAGGGTTTAATTATTTTCATCGTCCATTAGCCTACCCTAATCCTACGAACCCTAACAAGCGGAGAATTACTCGCGCATGTTGGGAGAAGAAGAGATGGAAAGAAATTGCATCATTAAACTACGAAGAAATAGAAGAAGAAGAAGAAAGCTACCTTTATTAATCAACAATATCAAGTACACTTCGATTCCTTAGAAAATGATTACAAAGACTAGTTTGCTTCTCGATCTCTTCTAAGGAGGTAGATGGACCGTTGATGACCAGCCTGGATGCGTGAGCCGTCTTGGACTTCGTGATCGCTTCGGCTTGATAACTTTTCCAAGAGGCTCTCGGTGCCTTTTTATAGTGCAAAGCCAGAATCTTTAGATTGAAAACTTGGTAAAATATAGCATATATTCACCCCAAAAAATCTTAGCTCCCAACTCCATAGAAGTGCGGCGGATCCGCGGCAAATGGTGGCTAGGGCCGCGGATCCGCGCTCAAAGGGTGAGATCTCTTTGTCAATTTTCTTGGGCTTTCTGATTGTGACATTTGGCAATCCAAGGCACCTTTAGAATTAAGAAATCTTCTCTCGGTTGCTTCCAGACTTGGTCTCCAAATTTGCTTCTTAATTTGGCAAGATTTCTTCAACAACTTGATTTGCTTGATTCTAGCCTTGGAAAATTCTGCACAACTTGGAAATATTCTGCACAACAACTCAAATAAGATTTTAGTAGACTTTGTTCTACTAGGATTAGGTCAATAATATTATTTGCATACATTTTCCTACCAAATACTAATTAAAATATATTAACACATGGAAAATAATGTTTTTACACATAAACCCTCATATGTATAATATATTATAATAAAGTCCTTTTTTAATATGAAAATAGTAGGAAAAATGTAATACAAATTTGCAGTTTTATCAACTGAACAAATACCCCCAAACTTATCTTTGATCGTCCCGAGCAAACTAGTTTATTTAAGAGGAGAAAAAGAAAGGAGAAAACTAAGCACACTTTCGTAGGCAGACACGATTGCACTGAGCACGTGCAACAAGCCGTTAAACCTCTAGGTGTCCCTAGTAGGAGGAGTGTTGTCTCCTGAGGGTTTTCAGAGGATTACACCCACAAAATCCAATAACAAAAGAAAGATGGTGAAATTTACATATAAAGATAAGAACCATAAAAGAAAGGCCTTGAAAAGAAGAGTTTCCAACTATACTAGCTTTTCAGTTGTCATGAGCCCTATCTTAATAGTCATGAAAAAATGTTAGAAATCACATCATCCCTCAATAAAACATCGTCTTTATTCTTCATTCCTACCTTTCATCCAAACATTGATCATATAACCACACGTGTGTGTAAAGAACATCCCTACACTCGGAGAATTCAATTCAAGCTATCATACTCTTGTCCATCTACCTCAGTACTTTTTAATTTTATAAATACTTAGGTTTGCTCACACATTTTCATGCGACCGTTAATACTTCTCGAGGTACTAACCGACCGATTACTCATGTGCTTGCAGATTCGGTGATAATATTTTCCTCGTCTTGCACCAGCTAAGGCTTAGCAGTGACTCCCATACCAGTTGGCCTTAGGGCACTAGGTGAAGAGGCACCCTCGCTATATTTTTTTATTGCTGCCTTGGCGATACAAAACCAGTGTTCATTTTTTTCTTTTCACCATTTTTATATTTTCTTCATTTTTTCACTTCCTTCATACTTTGGCTTTTAGACAAGAGCATTTCAAGGTATCCTCTACTATCCCGAGTTTCAAGACGTATGTAAGTGCATATAGTAGGGTATCAACATTCAAATGTTTGGCTTCCAGAATAGAAATTATTTTTCAGACTTATTTTTATCCTCAGATTAGTGACTTCCTTCATTTTACTAACCCTTGGGACAACAGCTTATAACTACTTATTACTAATTCGTATAAGAAAACTTCTAATTTTCTTGGTTTTCTTAAACTATTCCTATCTTTTGGATGTAATGTTTCACTTTCTATTCATTTGTTATATATAAAAAAATTTAATGCCCGGTGTCAAAGATAATTCAGTGAATACAAACCTCCCCCCAAACCTGTTTTCAGCAGTGTCCTCACTGATGTAGCCTTTTGAGAATATGGACCTGTATACTAAGGGAGAGATACAAGGGGTAAAATAATAGTGAAATGAAAAATTCCCCCAAACTTATTCTTTGACACGCACAGATATTCAATCAAATCCATTTTTTTACTCACCTCCATTTCTTAAAATGAGAAAATGTTATCAAAACATGGAGGTGAGGCGGAGGAATTTTAGTTTTGATAAAGCGGCTCCTGTAAAAACAGGAGCTCCTCCGCGGGGTCAGCAGAAAAATACGGTTTTAATTTATGCCCATTTACTTTAAAAATCAAACCGTTTTTCAAATTTTCGACTTCAACTGCTCCATGCGGGTGTACATACCGCACCACAAAAGGCCCTTTCCAACGAGATTTAAGCTTACCCGGATGAAGATGGAGACGGGAATCGTAAAGAAGGACTTGTTGCCCCGATGTGAAGGTTTTTCTAGAAAGATTTTTATCGTGGAACACTTTAGTCCTATTCTTTACTATCACCGCATTATCGTAAGCTTCATCGCGGAGTTCGCTTAGCTCATTCAATTGCAGCTTCCGATAGCTGCCTGCATGAGCAAGATCAAAATTAAGCTCTTTAATAGCCCACATTGCCTTATGTTCAATCTCGACGGGGAGGTGACATGCCTTCCCAAACACAAGGCGGTATGGAGACATACCAAGATCGGTCTTATAAGCGGTGCGGAATGCCCAAAGATTATCCGTCAATTTGGTTGACCAATCCTTACGGTTTTTCGAAACCGTCTTCTCCAATATTTGTTTGATCTGCTTATTAGAGATCTCAGCCTGCCCGCTTGTTTGGGGGTGATAGGGCGTAGAAAGCTTGTGAGTGATTGAATATTTCCGCATCAAGGCCTCGAAAGACCTATTGCAAAAATGTGTCCCGTTGTCGCTAATGATAGCGCGAGGGTGTCCGAATCGCGAAAAGATATTTTCTTTAAGGAACTTAATGACAACTTTGTTGTCATTAGTGCGACACAGTATAGCTTCCACCCACTTCGAGACATAATCAACCGCTAACAAGATATATAGATTCCCAAAGGAGTTGGGAAAAGGGCCCATAAAATCAATACCCCAAACATCAAATATTTCCACAACCAATATAGGTTGGAGCGGCATCTCATTCCTTCGTGAAATCCGACCCAAATGCTGACATCGCGGACAAGTTTTGCAATGTTCAAATGCATCTTTAAATAATGTTGGCCAATAAAAGCCACATTGCAAAACTTTCTCCGCCGTTTTTCGAGGTCCAAAATGACCGCCGCATGCCTGATCATGACAAAATGATAACACGCTCTTGAATTCATCGTTAGGGACACACCTGCGAATGATTTGATCGGAACAATACTTGAATAGATATGGTTCATCCCAGTAAAAATATTTTACTTGGGATAAAAATCGAAGTTTGTCTTGTTTCGACCAATCGCTAGGTATGAGTCCCGTCGCAAGATAGTTCACGATATCCACGAACCAAGGTTCGTAAGATACATTCAAGAGCTGTTCGTCGGGAAATGAGTCATTTATTGGCACGGTCACAGTTGGCGAAGAAGTGATGCGTGAAAGATGGTCGGCTACAACGTTTTCACATCCACTCTTGTCTTTGATGACAAGATCAAATTCTCGTAACAATAGGATCCAACGTATTAGCCTGGCCTTCGCATCCTTCTTCGATAAAAGATGTCGTAGGGCGGAGTGATCTGTGTAAACCACAATAGGCGAGCCAATCAAGTAGGGCCTGAATTTCTCTAATGCAAATACAACTGCCAAGAGTTCTTTCTCGGTAGTTGTGTAATTTATTTATGCATCATTCAAGGTCCTACTTGCATAGTAAATTACATGTGGCATCTTATCAATATGATGTCCTAAGACAGCACCAATAGCAAAATCTGACGCGTCACACATAAGCTCGAACGGGTGGTTCCAATCCGGAGATGATAGAACGGGGGCTGTAGTAAGTGATTCTTTAAGCGATTCAAAAGCAGCCTCACAATCCGAATCGAAGTGAAAGGTAGTGTCCTTGGCCAATAGAAGGGTTAAGGGTCTAGCAATTTTGCTAAAGTCCTTAATGAATCTCCTATAAAATCCTGCATGACCAAGGAAGGATCGTATATCTTTGACGCAATTGGGACGAGGGAGGTTTTGAATGACATCTATTTTAGCTCTGTCAACCTCAATGCCTTTATGTGAAATTATATGTCCAAGTACAATACCTTCTTAGACCATAAAATGGCATTTTCCCCAATTCAAAGTCAAGTTCTTATCCTTACAGCGGGTAAGAACAGCGTCAAGATTACGAAGGCAGTCCTCAAAGGAGTCCCCAAAAATGGAGAAATCGTCCATAAAAATTTCTATAAAATTTTCCACCATATCTGAAAATATCCCCATCATGCACCGCTGAAATGTAGTGGGAGCGTTGCATAACCCAAAGGGCATGCGTCTATAAGCAAAAGTTCCGAAAGGACAAGTAAAAGTGGTTTTATCTTGATCCTTTTCGGCGATGGGGACCTGGTTATAACCAGAGTATCCGTCCAAGAAACAGTAGTATTCGTGTCCCGCTAATCGTTCCAACATCTGGTCAATGAAAGGTAGAGAGAAGTGATCTTTCCTCGTCGCGGCATTGAGTTTCCTGTAATCGATACATACGCGCCACCTAGTTTGGGTGCGTGTTTGGATTAACTCATTAGCCTCGTTAGTGATGACCGTGATGCCAGACTTTTTAGGGACCACATGAATTGGACTTACCCATTGACTATCAGATATGGGGTAAATTATTCCACTATCAAGACACTTGACGATTTCTTTCTTTACCGCCTCCTTCATAACGGGATTTAACCGTCTTTGCGGGTCTCGGGTTGGTTTGGCTTCATCCATCAGATGTATGTAATGTTCAACAATTAAGGGACTAATCCCTTTGATGTCAGCCATAGTCCAACCAAATGCTTCCCGATTCGATCTCAACACTGCCAAAAGTGCATTCTCTTGCTCTAAGGCTAGAGAAGCGGAAATAATCACTGGCAAAGTCTCATTCTCTCCTAAATATGCATATTTAAGATGAGAAGGTAGCGGTTTGAGATCAAGAATTGGCGGAGAGACAATAGAAGGTGGGGTAAGCGAATGATATTCAGACTCCCGAAGAGGTTCAAAACTTGCATAAGATATTGACTCGGAAAGTGCTGCTGACTTTTGCAACGAGTCAACGGGTTCAATCTCAAGGTCGGACTCATTGAACATATCCTCACTGTAAAGTGGTGCAAGATCGAACGATGTCTCATTAATGTTGTTGATAACATCAAAGCAAAGCTCCTCATCCATGCAGCTTTCCGAAGCTATCTCGTGGATGGAACAAACATCCAGCAATTGAGCAGAAGGTTCTGATGGCTGACTTCCTAGCTTGTAAATATTAAGCTCAATTGTCATTTTCCCGAAGGATAAGTTCATAGAACCGTTACGACAATTAATTACAGCGTTAGAAGTTGCTAGGAAGGGTCGACCAAGTATCACCGGGATTTGATTGCGTGGATTTGCCACAGGTTGTGTATCTAAAACAATAAAGTCCACAGGAAATATGAATTCCCCGATTTTAATTAACACATCCTCTAGTTCGCCCCGAGGTTTGGTGATAGATCGGTCAGCCATTTGGAGAGTACAATGGGCGGGTTTTAACTCTCCAATTCCTAACTCCTCGTATACTGAATAAGGAAGCAAGTTGACGCTAGCGCCTAGATCGAGTAAAGCACGATTTATATTTTTACCCCCAATAGAAATAGAGATTGTAGGACGGCCGGGGTCCTTACGTTTCTTTGGTATTTGTTGGGTAAAAGCTGTGCTAACATTACTCGTCATGAAAACCTTTTTAGGCACTTGAGTTTTTCTCTTCCTAGTGCACAAGTCTTTAAGGATTCTTGCATAAGATGGGACTTGTTGAATAGCATCTAGAAGAGGAATATTCACGCTAACTTGCTTAAACATTTCCATAATCTTCTCCATTTGCGGGTTAGGTCGGTTGGCCCTTAATCGGTTTGGAAATGGAGCTCGATCAATAAGTTTTGGGTCCAACGTTTGTGGAGAAGACTGTGGCGACGGATTCAATCCCAAAATTGGAGTGGGCATCGACTTAGATAGATTTGGCGAAATGTTTGAGCCTTGGGGAAAACGGAGAATAGGCTCGGACGAAGGTAGAAGACTAGACGAGTTAGGGGAAGAAGAAGAAGAAGGGGTATCAAATGTGTCACTATCATCAACTTTCTCACCCACTTGGTTGTTCAACACTCTCCCCGATCTCAACGTAGTGACGGCATTCACATTATGACTTTGTGAATGGCCAGGATTCGGTAGGGGTTGAGATGGGAGTTTCCCTTTCTCTCTCGCACTCATTGCGGCGTTTAACTGTGCGATTTGGTTTTCTATTGATTTAATACTCTCACCATGAGAGGAGGAGTTTTTCGTTAGGGTATCAATAGAAGACCTTATCTCAGCCGAATTTTGCATGGATTGTTTCATGAACATATCCAAGGTTTGTGCAAGTGAGTTGTCAATACCGGCCACTTGTGGTGTAGAAATGTTGGCTGGATTTTGGAAATTCTGTGACCGAAAGGGGGGCTGATTCTGTGGTTGTGGTTGCTGTGGAGGAGGTCTTTGATAATTGCTTTGTTGGTTTTGATTCCAAGCAAAGTTAGGATGATTCCTCCATCCTTGATTGTACGTGGAAGAATAAGGATCGTTTCTAGGTCGCTGCTGAAAAGCAGCATTAGCTTGAAACGATGCATTCATAGGACATTCTTCCGTTAAGTGTGAAGGATCCGAACAGCAACCACAGACAGTCATAGGAAGCGTGACCTGATTTAGGGAGACTGATGAAAGTTTGTTCTCAATAGAATCGAGTTTCTTTTGCATCGCTGCCATTTCGGCTTTTACTGCGATGGAAACGTCGAGCTGGTGAATACCTCCCTTAGTTGTAGGTGGTCTTACGCTTTCCCACTGCAACGTGTGTTCAGCGAGATCTTCCAGATATTTCCATGCTTCACCGTCATCTTTAGACATGAAATTGCATTGACACATTGTTTCAAGCATCTGCTTTGTCGCTGGATTAATGCCCTCATATATAATCCGACATAAACCCTATCTTTGTATTCCGTGATAGGGGCATTGGACAAGCAGATCTTTGAAACGTTCAAAGCACTTCCAAAATGGTTCATTGGGAAGCTGGGTGAACTGGTCGATCTCGCTCCTAATGTGGGCAGTCTTATGGTTTGGGTAAAACTTCTTAAGAAATGCTATGACGAATTCATCCCAATTAGTGATAGAGTGTGCGGCAGTATTATAAAGCCATTTTTCTGCCAAGTCGCACAATGTGAATGGGAGAAGATGTAAGTGCATAGCATCTAAAGTCAATTGTGAAGTACCCATCATTGCGCATACGTTTTCGAATTTGGTGATGAAAACGTACGCGTCTTCCGACTCAAGCCCGTGAAATTTGGGGAGCAGGTTGATGTAGTGGGGTTTAATTTCGAAATTATCCCCATTAGGTGGTGGAAGAGATAGACAAGTAGGAAGAGGACCACGGATAGGATAGCATCTCTCTTGGAGAGAAATGCGCGGTGGATTCTGCGCACCTACGGGCGGTGGCAGCGTGGTGTTATACTCTGATGGAGTGCCGTCCATCTCGGTTGATGTGGTGTATGGTGGAGGAAAAGAAGATGAAGAAGTACCGACTTCGGCGTCGATAGCAGGAACGCGGACAAGACGGGCACTAGGATCCCGTGTCCAGCCGAGCATGCACTAAGCGGGTTTAGTGCAAGTGGCAGCGTGTGTGTGATTTAAAATTGGCTTGTTTTTGAAAAATATGGGACTCAAGACAAATCTCCCTAAGATGCACAAGCAACCCTAGAACTAAGGTCACCTAGGTCCAGTCTCTAGACCGCTCCTAGACTTCCAAAGGACAAGCCGCAGGATAAATCCTCTACCGCCTCCGTACTACCCTTGTAGCCAGATAAGTGCCAGGTAAGTGGGAAGGAACCACGTCGTGGGCCTAATTAAAAACCACTAGCCTTTGTCACACTTGCCTAGGCACTACAAAAGTAATGCGGATAAATGATAGATTACCCACGACCTTCCTCTGTCCTTATTGAGCGCGACAGTCCTTAGAGTCTGGTCTAGATATTTTTTAAATTGATGAAGGGTTGATCTATATGCTCGGTTTGTGATTTATGGGGCTTAGGAGGGGTGATGAAATCCCCACCTAATCTTGATTTGGTCTTTGCCCCTTAAAGTCCGTATTAAATATGCAAAACAAAACCAATCACAAAACTTTTGCAAAAAGATTTTTGAGCGGCGCTATTTTGCAAAGAGTCCTGCAGAAAATAGAGTTTATTGGATTTGAGGAGAGAGAGAAGGAGTTAAGAAATATACCAGAGAAGATTGAAGCCCTAATTCCTCCAACCTGCCGCGATTTCGCCGCACAAAGTGCCTTTATGCCGCGGTTCCGCCGCGTGGCAGAGGGATCACTTGATGAAAATTTTTGTATAGCCTTCTGTGCTCCTCTGGATCTCTAAAAATGTCTCTGTTCCCTGTTCCCCTTAATTTTGTGACTCCAGATCTCCTTGCAAAAATTCACGCACGAATCGTTAAATATGCAATTTGCAGTTTTGTGTTAATAATGATATGGCTCGTCTAAGAATTCAACACAAATAATAAAAATAAAAAATTACGCACGTATCCCCGGCAACGGCGCCATTTGATTGACACGAAAGAGTGTTTGTTTGTAGTAGTAACCGCAATCAGAACGGTGTCGCGCGTAGCTAGACCGAGGTGAGTACGGGTCGTCCTCTGGGAAACGTGGAACCTTTTACTTTTACTTTAGATGTGTTGAGAAAGAGATGAGGGATAAAGAATTTTATAGAAAGATTTCTAGATCTACATTTAAACAAGAATGTAAAATATAGATCTAGATTATTTTAAAGATGTAATTAATATAATAAGAGGGCTTGTAGGGTTCGTTAGGATTTAGTAGTTATGGACAATTAATTAAAAGTTACCCTTTTTATCCATTAATAGATTTAGAACTAGAACGACGGTGATGCATGTAGATTAGGGTTTCTGGAGGGAAAAGGAATCCCACTCTTAACCCTTATCTCGACACGGAACTCCGTTCATATCTAGCCTTTACCAAAACAATCATTAATCTAATCTCTAATCGCGGTCGGAACTAGCAAAGAATTGCTAGCGCGCCCGATTAGGATGTTAATGATTCTTTTGATAAAGTTCCTAAACTTTATAGGACTTAAAAATGGTTTAATTATTTTCATCGTCCATTAGCCTACCCTAATCCTACGAACCCTAACAAGCGGAGAATTACTCGCGCATGTTGGGAGAAGAAGGGATGGAAAGAAATTGCATCATTAAACTACGAAGAAATAGAATAAGAAGAAGAAAGCTACCTTTATTAATCAACAATATCAAGTACACTTCGATTCCTTAGAAAATGATTACAAAGACTAGTTTGCTTCTCGATCTCTTCTAAGGAGGTAGATGAACCGTTGATGACCAGCCTGGATGCGTGAGCCGTCTTGGACTTCGTGATCGCTTCGGCTTGATAACTTTTCCAAGAGGCTCTCGGTGCCTTTTTATAGTGCAAAGCCAAAATATTTAGATTGAAAACTTGGTAAAATATAGCATATATTCACCCCAAAAAATCTTAGCTCCCAACTCCATAGAAGTGCGGCGGATCCGCGGCAAATGGTGGCTAGGGCCGCGGATCCGCGCTCAAAGGGTGAGATCTCTTTGTCAATTTTCTTGGGCTTTCTGATTGTGACATTTGGCAATCCAAGGCACCTTTAGAATTAAGAAATCTTCTCTCGGTTGCTTCCAGACTTGGTCTCCAAGTTTGCTTCTTAATTTGGCAAGATTTCTTCAACAACTTGATTTGCTTGATTCTAGCCTTGGAAAATTCTGCACAACTTGGAAATATTCTGCACAACAACTCAAATAAAATTTTAGTAGACTTTGTTCTACTAGGATTAGGTCAATAATATTATTTGCATACATTTTCCTACCAAATACTAATTAAAATATATTAACACATGGAAAATAATGTTTTTACACATAAACCCTCATATGTATAATATATTATAATAAAGTTCTTTTTTAATATGAAAATGGTAGGAAAAATGTAATACAAATTTGCAGTTTTATCAACTGAACAGATCTGTTCTGTATTATTGCTTGGAGGGAGCCATCAAATTAGTAAGTTAATTTTATTTCTTCGCTTTTAATTCTCTTTTAATTAGAATGTCTTTTAATCCCCTAATGAGCGAGTAATCTCCTCGCTTGTTAGGGTTAGCCTTAGGGAAAGGTTTAAGAGATGAGATCTCTCACCCCTTTCATGCCATTCACACCTAAGAATTAGAACTCCATGCATGCATGCATACCCCGCTCCCTACGGCACCCTACCCCTCGAGGTAACGGTGACACCGTAGTATAAAGGACCGGTTGCGCGTGTTTTCCATGGAGGTTAGGGAAATTATCGATAAAGGAAGGATAAGAATCTAGAGGAAGAAATATCTTCCCAAAAGATTCTAATCCACTTTATTGATAATTACCACAACATCTAATAGATCTAAAATAAGCCATTGAAAGCGGTGAGGAAAGCTTTAATCTCCCAACATCTCCTAAACCTAACCCTAGCAAGACTTTAATTTAGATTAATTTAGTTTATTGATAGATCTAGGTTTTTTTTAGAAATAATAAATCAATCCAAACAACATTTGGAATCAACTCGTAAAAACACATTAAGAAAATTACACATCTCTGTGGATCGACCCGTACTCACCGGCTAGCTGCAAAGCGACGCCGTTTCTGATTACGGTTAACAAGTATATAATTTTTGGACTAATCAATGTCACAGTGTCGCATACATCAATGCCACTTCTATATCACATTTGCATTTCTCCAGAACGCCCCGTATTATTACGAACATCCACTTCCATTGGATAAATCCATCGTATGGTTATACACGAACTCGAAGGAACTTTTTCGAGGATGGATTCTGGTTCTGGAGAGATTGAATAGGATTATTCGATTGTCTTTTCCCTTTACCTTCTCTCAGGTTGTGAGGGCTCCTAGGATTAGGAGAGGGTACACCTATTGAGCTTGTTGGATAGTCTTCCTCCAGACCATAGGCAGGTGCCGAACGGTAGGGATGAAAGAAAACCAACAAGCTTAACTATGGTGTACAAAAGATAATAAGTAAAGACATATAAAGGGATTAGAATAATGGCAAAGGAAATTGCGATCACCATCATTCACGACGAAACCAGGTATACCCCTGCCACTCCTACATCCACTTTGCATTTCTCTAGGACACTCCGTATCACTACGGATATCCACTTCCATTAGATAAATCCATCGTATAGTTACATATGAACTCGAAGGAACTTTTTCGAGGATGGATTCTGGTTCTGGAGAGATTGGATAGGATTATTCAGATGTCTTTTCCCATTACCTTCTCTCAAGTTACGAGGGCTCCTAGGATTAGGAGAGTACACCTATTATGCTTATTGGATAGTTTTCTTCCAAACCTTAGGCTGGTGCCGAAGGGTAGGGAAAGAAGAAAACCAATTAGCCTAAAGAAGGTGTACAGAAGGTAATAAGTAAAGACATAATAAAGGGATTGCAGTGAGGGCGTGTATAGTATATGGTTACTGTCGTGAATCAGGATAGTGGAAGTGGCGTTACTAGGAATACCAGTAAACCCCTTCGAAACATTTTCATGTTTCAGTTTCACTGTGTGATGTTAATTGATAACTGTTTTCCCAGTTGGAATCTAACTCCAGGATATGTGTTTACCAGATCAGTTTCTCACATCTGTATATTATTACAGATGGTGAGTGGGAGTATGATATTGGGAATTGGGTGATAAGATCCTCATTATATCGGAATTCGTTGCAATTGGTGATATTTGAAGAAATCATCTGGATTTTGCCGGATGGCAAATATTTGGTTTTGAATATCCGTTGTTATGCACCAATTTCAAACTGATATATCTGTACATTTATTTTATAAAGTGAGATATAACTTTTTAATATTATGTCTATGACATTTACCTATATCAGTTGGTGATTAGGTAAGGTGCATTCAACAGCGGTGTAATTCTTCTTAACCATAATATAGTTTTTCAACCTACGACACACAGGGTTTGAGTTATTAAACTCAGGGGACTTATACAAAGTATTGTATGTTGTCCAGTGTCCATTAGTACAATGGGGATGGTGCTCGTGCTATATTCTTTTTACTTGTGACTTCTCCAGTTCTGGACAAGTATTTCGAAGAAATGCAAAGTCCAGATATTGAGAAGTTATAGGTATAAGAATAAAGTAGAGAACCATTTGTTAGAAGTATCAGGATTCTTCGAGGAAGTCGAAGATGTAGATACTTGTGTTTGGTATTCTGTTTATAGTAATGGTTTTGAGAACTTGCTTCTCTTTCGGGTTACTCATATATGGATGCACTCCTAGATGAGTAATGTTGAATAGCCTCCTTCTATTTGGTTGATATGCACTGGAGACAGCTGCATGATTTTGAATCTGGTTCCAATTAAATTAGTGCTTTTGTTTATATATTAGATAAATATAGAATCAATTTATATCTTAACGATGTTAAGGTATAGGGAGTTGTCCGCTGATGCTTAAAACCAGAATCCGGATAAACTCAAGGCACGTTTCAGTAATGGCTGTTTGTGGGTTATCCCGGGCTTTGACGAGGGTTAACTTTCTACCATCAGGAAGATCAATATTTATATTGTTCATGACTCGCCACAGTTTTAATAAAATGGATTTTTTCAGAAAACAAAAGTGGGAGTATGGTAGAACTGGAAGTGATTCCAGAACCACAAACGATCACTGAAGATTTAATAGAACCTAAGGATTCAATTAGTTTCGACATTCCATTAGCCACTCCGCAGATTTGGTGGGTAACCTCAGGCACCCGAGAGGTACTTCGGTCTTCTCAGAGACGGTGACAGGGAGGTTCTTGTTTACCCAGACTTGCCATTACTGCTGTTCTAGACTATAAGACCCGGCAGGAGGATGAGTATGGCGTCGTTCTAAACTAGTTTTGGAAGTGCACGTGTATATGACTCTGCCAGAGGGTTGTTGTAGTCAGTGGGAGCAGCGGAAGTATAGTGGGTAAGTAGCTTATGTCTATTTATAGACTAAAGCAAGTATAGCGGAAATAGACCATCTATTTTTGATGTGACAGTCATAGGCTTTGACCTCATCAGAATAGGAGATGGATCTAGTAAGAAGGTAGTAGAGAGTAATGTCCAGGTATTTGGATGACATGCACTTGATAGGAAGAGATATTCCTATACTACGATCGGTTATGCTGTGGTTGTCACAAAGTTGTTTCTCCACAGAGGATGTGGATATAATATCAGGTTTTCTGGTTACTAGATCTATGGTTTTAGATCTAGATTTGGGAAGTATCCCAATTTGGGTACTTTGACATTATTCTAAAAGTATTTAGAATGGACGACTCCTAGCATGGTGGTGTACCTGCAGGTGATGGAGTCACCCTCTCTAAAGGTGTCTTACAGACTAATGGAGAGAGGGGTCTGAATGATTAGCATATCACTTGCTTATGCAATTGAGTTAATCATGAAATGTCAAGTACCACACCAGATATTGCTTTTGCACTAGATGCAATAAGCAGATATATTAATCCAATTCTGGAGAAGCATTAGGAAGCAGTTATTGAACATAAGTGAATGTTCTAGGGAAATGATTACGGCAGCCTCCTTCACGAGACGGTTATCATTTCAGGCTTCCAAGGTGACCTGGATGACAGAGTGACTGTCAGAGTTATAGTTTTTCCCTCTTTTGAGGGACAGTATGTTAGACAGGTGGTCCAAGCGGATACTGAGGAAAGGCATGGCGCAGAATACAGATTAAATTCAGTGGACGATACAGTCTAAGAAGTTTGCTGGAATTAGAGTTCTTTTATGAACTGGGTCCCATCAGATATCCAGACAAATTCTAAGACAGGTATTGCTCATTTCAGGAGGTGGTTTTCTCCGCGAAGTTGAGATATAGAGAGATACAGAAAGAAACATTGGAGTGGATCCACTCACTGAGGCTATTTCTCGAACGCAATCATTTTCGCAAACGGGCTTTGCGAAACTGATTAGTAGAGAAGTTGGGTGTTCGGTATCACACGGGCTGTGAGTATGCGACATCGCAATAATTGGCCTTAAGTGCAAGTGGGAGATTGTTGGCTATAGTGCCCTAAAGGCAATTATCATAGTCGCGGACAGATGATTATGATGATTGAGGCAGGACCTATACCGATAAAACAGTCTTACTCAAGATGATAGTATGCTATCTGGTTTGTCTTTATCATCGTGTTGATAAAGCCCTTAGGATTCTTGCTTGACTGCCAGCATTTGGCTATCATATATGTGGGAGCTGGGGTCTATAAGCACATCCTTAAATGTCCTTAATCGTAGGAGTATCAAGACCGGACATCGATACTCCATCGTAGACTAGTGAATACTGATCGAGACCCCGACGAAGGGCGGTGGCCAGGTCTCACAAGTCATTGGTGTTAGTTTGTTCACCTAAGATAGTATGCAGGTGCTCATTGGGTTATGAGTACACTGGGCGGACTCGACGGGAACCTGCTAGTTGATATTATACCTATTGTCAAATAGCAGTTCCCAGGTGACATGTGTACAGGTTAGTCTGTCGACCTAAGATCGTCATTTATCTCGTGTGAGTTCCCACTGTGCTTTGATTACTATCCTACCATGACTCAAAGGAGTCGTGCAAACAGGTTTTAGTTGGGTACAGTCCCGAGCCACATGGAGGCAGTGATCGGATCGTCGGTGATTCGTCTCTCCCGGTATTGGGGGTTGATGTCGCGTTGTGTACGGGTGGCCATCACCTGAAATCCATGGCCATGGTGAACGAAAATTACTGATCCAGGATCGATAGTTTCTCAGGTGGTGATGGGTATCATACCGACACTAAATATCGCGTTGTTAGGGGTCTGATTTAATCCACCCCCTTAGACTCGATATGCGATACTCTTAAACGAACAGGCCAGACTGTCCGGATATTGTCACTGTCAGGCTCAGTAGGGGTTCAGGATGAGTTTGCTCGTCGGCCTCCCTTTCGCTCAATACCTGGATAGCCATTATGTACAACTAGTGCCGCTGACGTGCTTATGGTTAAACCCACTGCCAGCGTATTGACGAGTCTTTAGAGTCCCATAAAGAGGGTTTCACGGTTCAGGCGATATGGTGTACATGAGGTATGTTGATATATACAGGTGTCCGATTAAATATGTGCACTTGCTGTGCAGACTTTAATCGGACGGTTGATAATACTGGCGGCTTAGGATTAAGCCAGATTATTAAATCAGGTTTTGATTTAATAATTTACATATGTATTTATATATATGTATTCTAGTATTATTGTTCACTATTCATTTTCTCTCTTGGCTATTCGTATTTTGGTACGAATACGCGTATATGTATTTCGATACATATACCGGGAAGTATTCCGTATTGTATATGGAATAGCTTCTAGAAGGTGCCACCTCATCATTGATTTTCTTTATTGAAAATCTTTTGAGAAATGAGGTGGAGAGGTGACATGGCATGAACTTGGTCAAAGCATGGTTTTGTGCATGTTGTGAGGCATGTAGCAAAGCATGGTTGGCATTGTTTATTGTTTTAATTGAAAAAGGAAATGGTGGGGGCTCTTTTCATTTGAAAATTGCAACATACATTACACATTATGCTAGCCCACTCTCTCACTCTCATGACTTGCACACTTAGCCATTTTTGCTCATGAAAAGTTCACCTCCTTCTTCATCTTTCTTGAGTTTCTCATTGAGCTCAAAGGTTGAGAGATAATTGTAGTGACACTTCCATACACCTCGACTCTCCATCGCTAGCGACTTTGGAGCGTCGGTTGCCTCGTTTGTCGAGGCTGGAGCTTGTGCCGTTTCCTTCGGGTGGATCATCGGAGATGGAGGAAGACCGGCAACCAAACCACATCAAAGAACCGTTAGGAGTTTGGAATGAAGACCGAAGGACTCGGATCAACTCGGTATAACAATTCTAACTCCTAGTTTAGTTTGCTAGTTTAGGGTTTAAGGTCGATCCGGGATTAGGGTAGCGGTAGCGCCGGTTTCAGAAATTTTTGTTCCGCATTTTGGCCGCGTTTCGACGGCCGGGGCGCTGCCGTGACCCAACAATATGTGATATAACCGGATTGTCGAATCAAGTGTTGATTTGATAATGTGATATACAGATAAATAATATTAATCGGTTATATGTGATATAACCAGATTATTAAATCAAGTGTTGATTTAATAATATGATATATATTTATATTTGATATAATTATATATTATCTAATATTATTTGCTCACTAATTTTTTTCTTCATAATATATATATATATATATATATATATGATATATATGATATATATATTATGTGAAGTATGGTAGGATTTTCTATTTTGTGTAAATAGAAAATGAGGTGGAAAAATGGGGAGATATTTAGAGTATGGTGTGAAGCATGGGCTTTATCATTTATTTATTATTCTTGACTCACTATTCAAGCATGGTTGCAATTTATTATTGCAAATAATTCCATGTTTGAATAAGTGAGTTCAAGAGAGAGCCATTCTTCACTTCATTCTACACTTAGCCATTTTTTTGAGTTGAGCTCATTTTGCTCTCTAGCTCTCTTCATCTTCCTCCTCACATCCTTTAAGCTCAATCCCTCACGTGTGTTGTGAAATCTTGAGCTTGTGAGAACCCTACACTTGATTAGCAATTAAGTGTAGTGTGTTTTCATCACTAAAGAGTTTAGTGAAGAGGTAGCTTGGATTAGCGGAGCTTCGGGTGGATCATCTTCGGCGCGAAGATCACAAAAAGGAAGCTTGTTAAATCTTCAAGTGGAGCCTTATGGAATCATAGGGACTACAACCCGGAGCTTTTGAAGAGAATGACTCGGTCTACAAAGGTTATATCATTCTTCTCTTAGTGTAAAGTTCTTTAGATATCATGTAAACCCTAATAATCTAGTTTGATCCTTAGTTAATCTAGCTTAGCACCAAGAAATTTTTAAAATTGCATGCTTGATTCCGGTTTAAACCTCCTGGTGGTGCTAGGGTAGACTTTGAATATTTGGTGGCTAATCTTCTAGACCATCGTCGTGACCTTTCTTCTTCGGGAAAGGACAGGTGAATGAAGACGGGTAGCTTGGCTAGGTCCTTGGGTGGCACTGTTCAGATCACATTTTTCTTGATTTTTGTAGTCATGGAATTTTTCTGAACCCACTTCAAAGGTTCGAAAGAGTTGTTTATTTTCACGGCTGATTCAATTGTTGTTGCGGGATAACCTTGTTCTTTGAACCATATGAAGTTTAGCTTAGCAGGAGCCTTAGCCCTTTTGTTGGCTCTGTATCTGAGCCATTTCTGCCTTAACTTCTCAATTTTGAGGGCTTGGCGGGCATCTGCTTTCTTGGAAGTCGCCGTAAGTAGATTGACAGTGAGGCTGGAGAAGACACCTGATCTAGAAGTTGTCAAGGGCATTGCCTGAGCTTTCCCGAGACACTTTGTCATAACCTTGGTATTGACAGCCCTGCCCCCAGCTAGAGCAATGGAGAACTATTGGAAAATAGACTTTCTCATGGGTTCGGGCGCCCTTACGATTACAACATTTGACCTCCTCCCTGTAGAGACCGGTCTATCCGTCACTGGAGCTTGAGGAGCAGGAATGGTGTTAGCCGAGATGAATGAAATGGAGCCGAACTGTAACAGCGGTTCCTCCCACTGCCGCCCAAGACTTGTCGGGAAAACCGTTCGAGCGTCCAACTTCATTATGTACGAGACGGGAGTTGCATTGAGAGCTGAGCTCATTTACTGAGACCTCGTTGAGTGAAGTTGATTGTTTAAAGTTTATTGCTTCATGAGAGAACATTATTTCCATACACATATTGATATACATTTTGAATGAATTCGCATGATTGTTTAACCCAAAATATGGGAGGAGAGACCATGTCCCACCAGGCGTACCAGAATTTATAGTGCTTTTCGTCACCCTATTAAGATAGGAATGCGCTTCGCTTGTCAGGCATATACATATTCCCCTTCTCAGGAAGGACAGGGGTTTATTAATTGTGGGGATCCAAATCTCCGGCAGCCGTGGACAAAACTGTCGTTAATTACCTCTCGCTTTTGGGAGCGAGGGAGCCTCCGATTAATGGGTCGAACGGGTCATGTGAACTTAATGTGCAGTATGTGCGTGTTATGTTTTGAGGGTGCTTTGGGCACATCGGGGACCTCGCAGAGTTTACGAGGGTCCCGCTACCCGGATAGCATGGTGGAGGTCAAGAGGGCTAGCAGCCCCTTGTATGGTGCGGGGCAGCGCCCTAGTAGAAATTTCTTCTAACAGGAGAAGTGTTCTGAGTATGTCGAGGAGCTCCCGAAAAGGGGAAAAGAGTAGGGAGTACTTGCGATGGTGCAAGCAAAAGTTAGGCGCATGTGACCGTGCATTGCAAGGGTGCAGATGCGGTTGGCGTATGCGTCCGTGCATTGCGCAAGCGCTATTGACGCATGCGCTAGTAATTGCGATGAGGAAAGCAAAGGTTTGGCGCATGCGCCCGTGCATTGTACGGGCGCTGGCATGATTGGCACATGCATGGTTGATTAGCGCATGCGCTAAACCGTGGATTGGCGCTGGTGTAAGCAGGAAGCTTAAGCTACTGAAAAATGGAACTTGAGTTTCTAAGGGAAGCTTAAGCTTCAGATTAAGGAGTTTAAACTCCTGGGGGTCTCTACAAGGGAAGAGACCCAACTATCTCTTATTTTAGTCCAAAATCTCTTTTGAATCTTCAAATCTTCGGATTTTTGAGTTTTGGTGATGAAAATGGGGCCTTTTCTCTTCCTCATGCCTTGGATCTGATCAAAAATAGGTTTTTGAAGATGTGTTCTTCTTCTTCCTTTTTCCTCTCTAGATCTTGGAAAGGAAGAAGGAGAGATGTAAAAATCACTTCTTTATGGGATTTGATGGAGAATTCACTCTTCTCTCAATGGGTTTATGGCTAAAATCTATTTAGTTTTTTAAAAAGAGAGATTAAGCTCTAGATTTAATTGAAAAAAAAGAAGGGGAAGAACCTTGAGGGGAGAGAGAGGAGGCTCAGAACCCTAGGTTGATTGAGAAATCAAAGTTGTTATCGATTTCTACATTATGTTTGCCTTTTATAAACTACACATTTTACATATAGCCCATTGGGCTTTACAAAATGGTATTTTTTCCTTACCCATGCCCATGTGCTCGTTTCTTTTGCATATAAGCCACGCGCTTTATATAAATTGGCTGTATGCCCATTTTTCTTACATTTATTCATAAAAATTAAAATTAAAAATTATTTAATACATGATTTTCTTATCGGCATAGCCGGTCTGGGCTTTGGCCTACCTGCTTGGACTTGGGTTCGGGCGTAGGCCCGACATTGCTTCGGACGTGGGCCCGACTTGAGTTCGGGCATAAGCCCAATGTGGATTAGACAGTAGGGTCTGTTTTCTTTGGCTTGGGCCTACTTGTTCGCGGTTTGACTTTGGCTTTTGGTCAATGGGATGTAAATTTTAACCCCAACATGTGATATATTTAACCATCGTCTCGTCTTTTCTTCGTTTTTCAGCGATTAGATGGGAGATAGTTATCTTCTTGCTAGCTCTAGCAAACCATTATACAAACTAAGCTTCTAGCTGGGCAAATGTTTTGATAGAATCATTTGGTAACCCTCAGTACCACTCAAAGGCTATTCCACTCAAGCTGCTGACAAATTGGTTCAGTAATAGGGTGTCGTTGCCCCCAGTATCGCTACAAATTGCTTTGAATTGTGCCATGTGTTGTCGAGAGTTCCCAATACCATTGAAAAGACTAAACTGGGGAATTATGTAGCTCTTTGGATACGGGATTTAGTCATATTTATCCGGGTAGGGTCTTCCTTTCCAGATGAACTGTTGAGCAGTTTCTGTCGCCATTAGGGTTTTCAACTGAACAGCGATCAAGTCATTAATTTGCGAGTTAGTTATCGCTTCAGTGTTTCCCATTTGGGTGACTTTTTGCTGAGCAGATTCGGTACTGGTATCAACTCTTTCCTTAATTACTGGCGCCGAGATGACGGCCGACCTGGGGGAAGTATGATGGCTGGCCTCTCCGTTTTTTGCCTGGGTTGAGGGGGAGTCACTTCAGTTGCCCCAGCATCTTGTTGCTGCTCGAGTGGAACTATGCCGGTTTGTTTGGCAGCTTGGTCCGTTATAATTTCAGTCAGGTTCTTGGCCATTGCAGCAAGATCCCCGACTTGTTTTTCAGAGAAGTGATTTCATCATCCTTTTGGCTCGCTTCAAAGATAGGCTTATTGACAATCCGGGCTGGATCGTTCTCATCATCCTTTTGGCCCGCCTCAAAGATAGGGTTATTGACAATCTGGGTTGGATTGTTCTCATCCTCATTGCCATCTCCTGTGTGAGGGTGCGACGATTTGGCTACGCTCACAGAGTTGTTTCTCCTGTTGTGCCGCTCAACCCTAACATAAGGCTCAGGTTAAGACCGTTCATCAACCATATAAATTGTATGAATTTCAGTGGCGTTGCGCCTCTTGAAATAAACCTCTGGCGAGGCAGATTGTCCATACCCTCTCTCATCAACAATTATGGAGAAAGGCATACTCTTAGCAGGAGTGCGGCAGTTTTCATTTATACGATCGAAAATGGACGATCATGATGAATCCATAGTATAAGAGGGATCCTTGTTTTACTTCTTCTTCCAGACTTGAATTGGCTTAGGATTTGGCTGACTTTTCTCTCCCTGGTGCCGTTGTGAGCTCCTATAATATTGTTGGTCTTTTACGGTCTTCAGAGCTTGATACACTTGAGAGAAGACAGTTTGATCACAAGAGCATGATTTATGATCCCCGTCTCTTCTTTTTGGGGGAAGCGGATGTTTAATAACTGCGGTGGAGGCATTCTTATGAACTGTTTTTAACGCCTCGAAGCGATTGCTAAATCTAACATTAGTAGCATAAGATCTTCAATCCTTCCCCCAGAACCTGTTATCATGAATCTGCGATGCAGCAGCCTTTAATCTGCGATTCCTCCTTTGAAGAGTTCTCCTCCTTATCTTCATAGCGATGGCATCATCGGGGGTACTGGGCGCCCCTTGCCCCTGGCATACATCCTTACTAGTCTAGTGAGTGATGGCATCATCGAGGGTACTGAGTGATGTTAGCTCCCGGCGCACATCCTTGCTGATTCGGTCAGCGACAACGTCATCAGAGGTGTTCGATGATATTTTTCCCAGACTTTGCTATCATTGGTCTGTGGTACAGTAGCTCTCAACCTTCAGTTTCTTAACCAGAGAGTCTTCTTTCCCACTTCTCTATTGATGATATTGTCAGGGTTATCCATTGACTTTTTCCCCCCGGCACGCGTCCTTATTGACTTGATAAGAGATGGCATCATCGAAGGTGTTCAATGGAATTTGCCCCTGGTGCACATCCCTTTTGGTTTGTCCCCTATACAAAAGTTGAACTGATCGGACGGCCGAGTCGGAGGTAGACAGCCTGGTGAAGACTGACCGCCTAGCAGCTTTAGCGATTTCCCTTTGTGGCCCTCGAACATATTGTGTGCTTCGGTTTCCGTTATCCAGAGTGTTGCTGGGGACGATCACATTTAGCCTGCGGCCTCTGCTAGGAATCTTGGCAGGGTTGTCCTGGGTGATAGTAGGTGCACCGTCCTTCGTCATATCAAAACCCGCAAACTCAAAAGGAGACTCAAGGATAACAACATACTTGGCGAAGTAGATGGGTAGGAGAGTGCCAAATTGGATAGTGGAGTTCGATCCTATGACTTTGACAAGACCGCGGGGAAGAGAATTCATAGACCCTGGCGATATTGTCATAAAGTAGGTAGAGGCAACGGTTGCTCTAGTTTCGGCACGAATATTGTTGGTGGATTCCATTGTTCTAGCCGAAGAAACATACGTTAAAATGCTCTTTCTATGCCAGAAATAAACTACAAGAAAAGAGAAATATGTCCCACCGGACGTGCCAAAATCTGTTCGCGCCGAAAAATCCTGAAGGAAAGACCCGGAGTTTTAAGGGGTCAGATCGATGCAGATCCACCTGACTCCTTAGCGTGACGTATTACTACGACGCAATATGGCTAAGGGTTCTAGCGAATACGACCGATGTAACGTGACTTCTCATATTTACCCTTTGGAAAGTGCTTTTTTATTGTGGGGACTAGATTTCCTAGAGACGCAAGCCCCTGTAGTTAATTACCCCTCCATAGTAAACGGAAAGAACCTTTTACAAGTGGTTTATTTCTAAGTGTATTTAAACGCAAAAGCAACACAAATGGCAATGTCATGAATATATATTTTCAATAAACAAAAGTATATAAAGACAACAATTAGAATATGTATTTCATAATCATCATTTACAACATCGTACATATTAATTTACATATGTATCTGTCGTTGGGAAAACATGTACCCGGACTTCTATTTACGCCCGTGGATTATATACAATTTTATAGAATGTATTATCCAGACCGTAGGGCAGCTATAGGAGAACAAGTAGTATGTGCTTGTAAGGAGAATCCCGTGGGTGGTATATGCCAAGTGGGATTAATATAATTGGCTTCTATGCCACGATGGTCGTCCGTAGATTGTGCATGACATGTTACTTTTCTTGCCACAGGGAAATTTTGATACTTGGGTATATATATTAGTTTAGAGTCATCTCGGACATGGGTATTAGTTTAGAGTCATCTCGGACATGAGTATTAGTTTAAAATCATCTCGGAAATTTTGGGGATTTGTGTCGCGGACGGGTAATATGGTTTAGTTGACTTCAATTTCACAAAGGTAGCCTGTGAATAGTATACGATAGCCAGATTTAAGCTAAACATAGGGCATGTTTGGTATTGGGTGCAGTTGACTTTAATGTCATATATTGTTGGCTTCTATACCACGATGGTTGTTCGTGGATTGTATATGACAAGTTATTTTACCTGCCATAAGGAAATAGGGATGGTTGACTTCAATATCATATGTTGACTTGGATGTCACGAATGGTAGCCTATGGATACTATACAGTAGACTAATATAATATAGCCTGTCGTAGGGCATTTTCGTATACATATTAGTTTAAAGTCATTTCGGACATAGGTATTAGTTTAAAGTCGTCTCGGACATAGGTATTAGTTTAAACTCATCTCGGACATGGTTATTAGTTTAAAATTATCTCGGACATGGATATTAGTTTAAAGTCATCTTGGACATATTTCAGTTTAGAGACGTAGTGGTCCATAGTTTCCAGTTTAAGGACGTAGAGATCCATAGTTTTGAGTTTAAGCACGTAGAGATCCAAAGTTTCCAGTTTAAGGACATAGAGGTCCATTTTGATTGATAGGGTCCGGAGACCTCTGGGGGTGCCCGCCATTGGCTTTGGTAGAGTTCAAGGACCTCTGGGGTCTCCGCTATTAGCTTTTTAAGGTGCGGGGACCTCTCTGGGGTGGCTGATGTGGCTTTGGTAGTAGCGAGAACTTATGTGGGTCTCCGTCATTGGCTTTGGTAAGGGCGGGGACCTCTTGGGGGGTCTTCACCATTGGCTTTGGTCGGAGTAGGGACCTCTGGGGGTCTCCACCATTGGCTTTGGTAGGATGAGGAGACCTCTCTAGGGGGTGCCCAACACCGATTTAATAGGAGGTGCCCTCCATTGATTGGAATGCCCGTAATTGATTTTATCAACGTGTCACTTAATTCTTTGTCATATGAGTCTTGCCCAATATGTATATGCATATGTTTTGTGCGTGTGTTCATATTTTACCCATGAATATGCCCGTGGAGTCCATAATGGGACAATCACATGAGCAATAACTCTAAAGAGCATCCATAGACATGGGGATTACTCCAAAGAGCATCCAAAAAGAGATAGCTTTTGCAAACATCTCATAATTTAATTTTAAAACCATTATGATCCTTTTACAGATCTTCGATCCATCGAATGGTTCAAAACAAGGATATAGAACTCGTATTTTAGGATAACTCTTTTGAGCATCCCTCTAATCCCGAGTATAAGCATGGTTTATAGCACAAGCTTGTGATGAAGCACTGAGCACAGAGATTTGGTAGAGAAGGGGAACCTCATTAATCCATACTTACATGAATTCAAGTTTTCTTCTCTTCTTCTCCATCGAAACTTTGATTTTATGAGTGTTTTTTGTGTTTTTCGGTGATTAACAGTGATTACCCCTTGCCTGGATGCATATAGGAGGTATTTATAGCCTCTGGGGCAGTTGGAAACGTGGCCATGAACATAGGCCATGAAATGAGGACGTGGGGGTGAGGTTATAGCCACTTCCCCATGTTTGGTGGGGACCTCCCCGACGTCAGGGACCCCATTAGGCATGGCGAGGACCTCTATGTCGGGGACCCTATTGGGTATGGCGGGGACCTCTTTGTCAGGAACTCCCCTTTGGCTTGATAGCAGGCACCTTCATGTCGGGGACCCCCCCTTTGGCTTGATAACGGGGAACTTCATGTCAGGGACACCCTTTTGATTTTATATCATGGACCTTCATGTCAGGGACCCTATTTGGTTATCTTCATGGGCTTTTGAGGCCTGTTTAATGGCTCGGGTAGCTCTATCAAGTGGGTGTACTCTTTCTGAGACTGCATATTTGGGGAGCGGACACAAGCGTCGTCATCCAAAGTGGAACCGTTCTCATCCAGAGTGAGCCCACCCAATAAGATAGTTATAGTAGATCTCCCATGTATTTTTATAGAGGTCAACACACGTATGATGTAGTCCTTGACGCTGTACGTAACTTTGAGAATCTGAGGAGGCTCATAAGATAGAAAGCCCAACCGATTTGAAGCAAGCGCCCAATGAACCAAGTTTTAGGAGGGGCTTCTTCGAGGCCCAATGGGGGACCCAGTTCAGGAGACCGACAGAACTAACCTACTCTTCACAGCCTTCCTCACTTCCTACCTCTCACCACTGTGGTAAACCCGGACATTTTAGGAAGGACTGCTGAGTGATGAACAAGCTCTGTCTTGCTTGTGGTTCACCACCCATACACTCAGCAATTGCCCACAGAGAAGGAACCAACTTGCCCATGTTGCTAGGCTAGCCTACCAAGGGACACAACAGAGAGGACTCCCAAACCAGGGGATGCAACAAAGGGTTCAGGTGGCACAACAGAGAGGGAAATCCAACCAAGGGCTCAACATATGAAACCACCTTTACCTCCACAACAACGAGTTTTTCAGCAGGCCCAGCGCAATGCCCCCAAGCACCAGGTCTTTACTATGACAGCTGAAGAGGTTAAAGCGGGGCAAGTCATCATAGGTACCCTTCATTTGAATCAATCCTTCCTTTCCGTACTTCTTTGTTTTTCGTTTGCAATTCTCAATTTAAGCACACACCTAAACCTTTGCCTTATCAAACGTAGGTACCCTCTTATTAGCTTCTATACCTTTACTCGCACTTGTTGATTCGAGAGCATCCTACTGCTTCATGTCACAAAATTTTGTGACCACCCACTCCATTCCATTGGCACCCATCACTACTAGATGGAATGTAAACACGGGAAGTGGCATGCTAAGGTCAACCTTGGGATATGATCTGTATCCTGTGGTGATCTGCGGCCGAGGATTTTACGCCAACTTCATAGCGATTGACATGCCGAACTTCGACATAGTCTTAGGCATAGATTGATTGAGGACTTTCTATGCTATCATTGACTATTGGCAAAGGAGGGTAGTATTCAAAATTCTCGATCATCCAATGTTCATCTTCAAGAGCGGGAGTCATTCCTTGGCGCTAGCAGTCTACAAAGCCAAGCCGAAGGACGAAGTGCTGAACACCTACAAATTGAGGATGAGATGTCGATAGTAGTTCAGGAATTTGAAGATGTGTTCGCAAACGTGTCCGGTCTACTACCAGATCGAGCGATAGAGTTCACGATAGACCTGATGCCAGGCACTCAACTGATTTCAAAGGTGCCGTACCAGATAGGGCCAACAGAATTAGCGGAACTCCGAACATAGATTGATGATCATCTTCAGAGAGGTTTCATTAGACCGAGTGTCTCACCCTGGGGTGCTCCGATTCTTTTAGTCCAAAGAAAGATTGGATCCGGCATATGTGTATAGATTACTCTGAACTGAACAAGGTCACCATAAAGAACAAGTATTTGTTACCGCGAATCGACGACTTGTTCGATCGGCTAGAAAGGGCTCGAGTGTTCTCGAAGTTTGACCTAAAGACGGGTTACCACCATCTCAAGGTCAGGACGTCTGATATACCAAAGACGACCTTCAGGACCAAGTATAGGCACTACGAATTCTTAGCAATGCCTTTTGGAGTGACCAACGCCCCGAATGTGTTCATGAACTTGATGAACCAGGTATTCTACGAACATCTGGATATGTTCGTCGTCGTCTTCATCGACGACATTCTAGTATACTCAAAAAGTTGGGAGGAACACGCGGAACATCTACTAATTGTACTCGAGACTTGAGACAACACCGATTGTACGAAAAGCTCAGTAAGTGTGAATTTTGGTTGGAGCGAGTGACGTTTTTCGGACACATCATTACTGGCGAGGGAATTTCATGGACCCCGCAAAAGTATCCGCAGCTCAGAAGTGGCCAACACCGGAGACAGTAACAGAGGTCAGGAGCTTCTTGGGTCTCACAAGGATTACCATCGGTTCATCGAAAACTTCTCCAAGATTGCAAAGTCGTTGACTAGTTTGACCCGAAAAGATGTAGCGTACGTATTTACTGAGGCTTGTGACCAAGCGTTTACTGAGTTGAAGACTCGTCTGACTAAAACACCAATCCTTACCATCCCCGACAGATCTGGAGGTTTCGACATCCATTGCAATGCCTATGGTAAGGGATTTGGATGCGTGCTACACCAACATGGTAAGGTGGTGGCGTATGCGTCACGGCAGCTGAAGATTTTGTTGATTATAGGTTCCCTCAAGGCAATTATTGTAATTGAAGGAGAACCTATACGAGAGAACAATCTTACTCGAGATGATAGTATGCTATCTGGTTTGCCTTTAATTTTCATGTGATGCGTTTATTCATTATCACGTATCGTTTAGACATAAGATAAAGCCCTTATGATTTTGCTTGACTACCAGGACGATGATGGAGATCATACTAGTGGGGCCTGGATAGTAGATAAGCACATCCTTAAATGTCCTTAGTCGTACGAGTATCGAGACTGGGCATCGGTACTCCTGTTTAGACTAGTGTGTATGTTTCCTGACCCGGTTGGAGGGCGATAGCTGATTCTGCAACTATTTGTGTTTGACATTGAGGATTGTATACAGGTGCTCATTGAATGAGTTACACTGGATGGACTCATCGAGAACTCCTAATTGGTAATGTACCAATGTCAGATAGCAGTTCTCTGGTGACATGAGTGTTGGATATAGGTGCCCTCAAGGCAATTATTATAATTGAAGAAAGACATATACGGGAGAACAATCTTACTCGAGACGATAGTATATTATCTGGTTTGTCTTTATATTTCATGTGATGCGTTTTATTCACTATCACATATCATTTAGACATTAGATAAAGCCCTACAATTTTGCTTGACTACCAGGACGATGATGCGGATCATACTAGTGGGGCCTGGGTATTCGATAAGCACATCCTTAAATGTCCCTAGTCGTGGGAGTATCAATACTGGGCATCGGTACTCTAGTTTAGACTAGTGTGTACGTTTTCTGACCCGGTTGGAGGGTGATAGCTGATCCTGCAGCTATTGGTGTTTGACATCGAAGATTGTATACAGGTGCTCATTGGATGGTTACACTGGATGGACTCATCGAGAACTCCTAGTTGGTAATATACCAATATCAGGTAGCAGTTCTCTTATGATATATGTATAAGGTAGTCCCTAGGACCTGAGATCGCCATAGTGTCTCATGTGTGTTCCCACTATACTTAGAATTCTACCTTACCACGGCTCAAAGGAGTCGTGCAAAAAGGTTTTTGTTGGGTATAGTCTCGAAGCACCTGGAGGCAGTGAGTGGTCGAGGGGATTCGTCTCTCCTGGTATAGGGAGTTGATGTCGTGTTATGCAGAACATGACTACAACCACAAGTCAATGGCCATCGCAGTGGAGATAAACTGATAAGTGTTATTAGTTGTATCTCCGATTCGTTATGAGTCTTCTGTCGCATGGCATATCGAGTTATTGGGGTTTGACATATTCCAAACCCTAGACCCGATATAGTCCCGAAGCACCTAGAGGCATTGAGCGGTCGAGGGGATTCGTCTTTCCTCGTATAGGGAGTTGATGTCATGTTGTGCAGGACATGACTACAACCACAAGTCGATGGCCATCGAAGTGGAGATAAACTGATAAGTGTTATCAGTTGTATCTCCGATTGGATATGAGTCCTCTGTCGCACAACTTATCGAGTTATTTGGGTCTGACAGATTCCAAATCCTAAACCCGATATGCAATACTCTTAGACAAAGAGACCGGACTGTATGGTGATGTCACTGATAGACTTTGCAGGGTTCAGATGAGCTTGCTCATTGACCTTCTTTCTATCAATACCTGGGTAGTCGTTACGTGCAGCTAGTACCGCTGACGTGCTTGTGAGCTATGGATACGATCCTAACCTACTGCTGGCGTATTGTCGAGTCTTTAGAGTCTCACACAGAGATTTTCTAACACATGCGAAACGATGTAGGGCATATATAAAGATACGTGCAGGAGTTCGATTAAACACATGTATTTGATACACGTATTTTAATCGGGTGTTTATTGATATTAGCCGGTATATATATGATATAACCGGATTATTAAATCAAGCGTTGATTTAATAATTAAATATAAATTTATATATTTATATATTTATATATTAACTAATATCATGCTCACTTTTTATTATTTTCTTCTCCTTAATAATTTTTATATTTGATATAAATATTGTGACATGTATGTTGATACATAAGTGATGGAAGTATGAGAATTATATAAAAGAACGAGAATGAGTCATGGATTTAAGATGGTTGTAGAATTGATGAGGTGTTTTATTTTATGACTCATTTTTGTTTTTAGTTCATATTATTGAACCTTATCATCTTCATACTCTCACATGGTCTCCATGGCTTCTTTTTCTCTTGATTTTCTTTAAGTGATTAATGGAAAAAGAAAAGAGAAAAATTAAGTGAGCTAATTATTCTGCATGTCCTACTAATCATTCTTATCAAGTTTAATTAGTGGGTTGCTTCATTTGGATGAGATCAATTTGAAGCTAAAGCTTATGTTGGAGTTATCTTAAGGTAGATCATCTTCGGTAAGGAGATCATCGAACAAGCTTGTTCTGGGCTTCGTGGAGACTAGCCGGAGTCCAAGAAGAGATGGCTAACGTGCTATAAAAGTTGTAGTCCGCCAACTCTAGTTTTTTTAGCTTACTAGTTTAGTTACAAGTTTAGTATTTTGGTTCGATTCTTGGGTTGGGTTTGCTAATGCTCTCTAGATTTTTTAAATTACCGTTTCTGCCGCGCTTTAAATCCTACTAAAGGAGCATAGCATCCCAACAATGAGTACAGGATAGTCCCTAGGACCTGAGATCACCATAGTGTCTCATGTGTGTTCCTATTATACTTAGACTTCTACCCTACCAAGGCTCAAAGGAGTCGTGCAAACAGGTTTTTGTTAGCCCGAAGCACATGGAAGTAGTGAGCGGCCGAGGTGATTCGTCTCTCCCAGTATAGGGAGTTGATGTCGTGTTGTGCAGGACATGACTGGAACCATAAGTCGGTGGCCATCACAGTGGAGATAAACTGATAAGTGTTATCATTTGTATCTCCGGTTGGTTATGAGTCCTTTGTCGCACGACTTATCGAGTTATTGGGATCTGACAAATTCCAAACCCTAGACCCGCATTGCGATACTTGATTGGTTCGAAAAAGTGTGTCTTTGTTATGTTGTAATTACCGCGATCAATAACGGTGTCGCAATAGCTAACCGTTAGTGAGTACGGGTCGTCCACAAGAAAACGATGAACTACTTTTCATATTTTAAACGAGTTAATAGAAGAAAGGTGGGAATTTTTATCGTTCTGTACTAAGAAGGTTTGAAAAGTTTATAAGAGAAGGGCTTGTAGGATTTATAGGATTTAATAGTTAATGGATGGAGTTTGAAAAATAATTCTTTTTATCTCTATTATTTAATACTAGAGAAATAGCGATGAATGTGAATTAGGGTTCTTGGAGGGAATTAGGGTTTCCCTCTACTGACCATTATCCTTCCATTGATCACTATTTATCTCAAGCCCTCAACAAAGCGAGTATTAACGAATCTCAAACCGTGGTCGTAACTATCATGAATTGATAGCACGCCCGATAAGAGGGCTAATATTTATTTTGCTAAAGTTTATAAGAATTAAAAATTTAAAAAGAATTTAAGAGATATTGTTCATCCATTATTCTACCCTATCCTACAAATCCTAACAAGCGAGAATTTACTCGCTCATTGAGATAGAAAATGTAAACGAGGAAAGATTGAAGATGAATAAACCCATAAGAAATAACAAGATTAAAATTGCGGGAAGTAAGTGCGGAAAGTAAAATGCAGAAAGTAATTGTGGAAAGTAAATGCGGAAAGTAAATGAGAAAACATTAAAAAAAGAAGTACTTTTTATTGAATAAACTATTGCATTACAGAAGTTGCTCGCTGAAAAAGTAAATTACAAGAACTAAAAACCTAGTTTGCTCGATGGATCTAAATCGATCGATGGATAGATGATAACCCTAATTTCTCTCGGTCCTTTATATAAGCTCTGGAACTAGAAACCCCAGACGTCATATTGAAGTGTGTGCAAAGATGATCAAGACCCTGAAGTTTCATATCATACGACCACCAATAGACCGCTGTTTAGCCGCCCTTTACCCCTATTGGCCACGGATCCGCCGCCCTCTGGTGGGTTTGAATTTTCAGATTCTTCGTGCCTTCTTCTCTCGATATTTAGAGATCTTTCTGATAAAATTATTCTGAAAATATATCTCTAAGTCTCTGGCGTTGCGAGATTCTTCAATTTGCTCCTAACATTCGGCAGATTTGGTTTGGTAAATCGATTTGTTGTGGATCTCCTACTTATTTTTCAGACCTGAGCTGATTTATTATAATACCTGCACAATGTCTCAAATCAAATTGTTAGTAGCATTTGTTTTATTTGAGATAATATTCCAACCAATTAATTGATATAATATCTTAATAATATTGGTTGGGAATATTTAATATGACATGCATATTTTAATAATAAATAATCTCATAAATATTTTATTTAAATATGATATGCAAATATTCCCCAATTATATTAATTATAAATTAAGAAACATATGACAATAATCTTTTTACAAATAAACCAACATATGTTCTTAACTTACAAATAACACCTTTTATTAACTAATAATAATAGGGAAAATGACCGTATAAATGTGCAGTAAATGCGACTGATCAAATACCCCAAACTTATCTTTGATCATCCCGAGCAAACTATTTTATTTTCGAAAGAAAAAGAAAAAACCTAGCACACTTTCATAGGTAACACGATTGCACTTAGCTCGTGCAACAAGCCGTTAAACCTCTAGGTGTCCCTACTAGGAGGAGTGTTGTCTCCTGAGGGTTTTTAGTGGATTTCACCCACAAAATCCCAAAATAAAAGAAAAAATACAAAAATTACATGCAAAGATAAGGAACATATAAAAGAAAAACTTGAAAAGAAGAATTTCAAACTACACTAGCTATTTAGTTGTCATGAGCCCTATCTTAATGGTCTTGAAAAGATGTCAGAAATCACTTCATCACTCAATAAAATACCGTTTTTAGTTTTCCTCCCTACCTTTCTTTCAAATATCGATCATATACCCCTACGTGTGTGTAAAAGACATCCCTACACTTGGAGAATGTAATTCAAGCTATCATACCTTTTGTCCATATTTCTTAGTACTTTTTAGTCAGTAATTTTTTAGATGGATTTGCTCACACATTTTTCATGCGACCGTTAATAATTCTTGAGGTACTAACCAACCGATTACTGAATGTGCTCATTTATTAAGGCGTAATTAGCAATATCTTAGTCTTGCAACACATAAGGCTTAGCAGTGACTCCCAAACCAGTTGGTCTAAGACACTAGGTGATAAGGCACTCTCGCTATATTTTTTTATATGCTGCCTTAAGTAATTACAAAACCAGTGTTCATTTTTCTCTTAAATTTTATTCTATTTTTTCATACAAAGGTTTTTAGGGAAGAGTATTTCAAGGTATCCTCTACTGTCACGCCCCGCTTCCCACTAGACGAAAACGATGACGTGGCAAACCCGCGGCATATTTATTCTGCGAAGGTCATTCCCTAAATAAATATACTAAGCATATTGAAACAATAATATACAGTGTAAGAATAAATGGAGACTGTAAAAATTTTCAGCAAACATCTTTATTTACATTCAACTTCCAATATTTATAAGTACATGAGTTTCAACTGAGAAGTAAATATAATAAAGGAAAATACCTAAACATGTGGCATACATAAGCTGAATAGAAAGTGAAGCTAAGCTAATCTTAAGGAGCAATCCGGTTGTAGTCTTCCTCTATGGTCTCTACTTTCTCCGTCTCGACCGTATCTGACGAACATTCCAAGAAAATAAGGGTGGGTGGAATGTCTGTCAGCGAACTATTGCTTGGTAAGTCCCAATGATAAAGTAAGAGTAACAGAATGACAAGTATAGAATATATATATATATGACGAGTAAAACTATATGGTCACTATGTTAACATTAAGTTCCAAGTGTGAATGTCAACGCAGCCATAGAAGTATTCATGAGCTCAAGAGTGGGGCCCCAGGAGCAAGAAAACACGAGCCCATTTCATGTGTTAGCATTGGGGCTCTAAGATGTGGATGAGTCAACCCGACTGATATTCGAGTAAAATATAAAAAAGTTTAATACGGGACTTCTGAAGCTCCGTTGTATTCATACAAGAAACTATCCCAAGCACCCCGAGTATAATATATATTATAATTGTAAGACAGCCTTAGTTGATTGGATTGGTCGATTATAACATGACTTGATCGAAACCATAGATTGCAAAAGGTGAAATAATGAAGTCAAGTGAGTCGAGTAAGGTGCGAGTCATGCCAACTGCAATCTTGGGTCGAGTCAAGTTAGTTCAAGGAGACTAGATTCGAGTTCATGTTTAGATTTGAGTTGGGTTAGAGTTCGGGTTTGTGTTCGAGTTCGAGATCACGTTTAGATTCGAGTTCAATTCTTTTTCATATGAATTGATTTAAACTGATAAAAATCTTATGTTCGGGAGAAATCGGCAACTGCTACACATAGACGGCAGGGTTTGTGTCTTTTATCAAGACAATTGTCATTGATAACTCCGTTAAGTTGTCTAACCTGAATAGGCAAGTACTCACTTTCTCCGTCTATCTGGGGCTCAAGAGAAATGATACCGTTTAAACCTATATTAATTTAGAGTCCTTAAATATTGTTTGCATATTTCGAGAGTGTTTTATGAAAAATATGTTAATATTGTTTGCATATCTCGAGGGGGTTTTATAAAAAATATGTTAATATTGTTTAAAAATAAACCTCGAGGGTGATTGTAATATTTAGGGTTTTCATGAACATGTATTTTAATTGTTGTGGTGTTTTAGTGATAAAACTTAGCTTTTTGAAAGTTTATGGTACTTTTATGAACATTACTACTTTTGGAAACTTGTTGGTATTTTATTAAAAATATAATATTTCATTTTAAAAATATAGTTTCATAATTTTTTTTTTCTTGAAAATACGGATTCATAGTTGTAGGGTGTTTTTCGTCACCCTATTGAGATGGGAATACGCGCGCGCTTGTCAGGCGTACTACAGATTCCCCCTGTCTAGGGTAGGCGGGGGTTTATTGATTGTGGGGATCCGAATCTCCGGCAGCCGCGGACTAAGCTGCCGTTAATTACCCCTCGCATTTGGGGCGGGGGAACCTCCGATTAACGGGTTAAACTGGTCATGCGAACACAATGTGCAGCGTACGTGTGTGTTGTTTTGGAGGGGGTTTGGACATATCGGGAGCCACGCAGAGTTTTTACGGGGGTCTCGCTACCCGGATAGCGGGCTGGGGGTCAAGGGGGCTAGCGGGTCCCTTGCAGGGTGTGGGGCAGCGCCCCGTTAGAAATTTTTTTCTAACAGGGACAGTGTCGTGGAGTATGTGTATGTGTACATATGCATACATATGTATATATGTACATGTATATGTATAAAAGGAGGGAAAAGACATCCAAAGGATGCATGGGGCCAGCGCCTGGGCGCTTGAGCACAAGCGCGCCACGTGTCGGCACGTGGGCCCTTTGCGCTCGAGCGCAGAGTGCTGGAGCGCAAGCGCGCCACGTGTCGGCACGTGGGCGCTTTGCGCCCGGGCGCTGGACGCTTGAGCGCAAGCGCGCCACGTGTCGGCACGTGGGCGCTTTGCGCTCGAACGCAGAGTGCTGGATCGCAAGCGCGCCACGTGTCGGCACGTGGGCGCTTTGCGCTCGAGCGTAGGGCGCTGGAGCGTAAGCGCGCCAAGTGTCGGCACGTGGACGCTTTGCGCTCGAGCGCTAGCGCGCCGGCGAGGAAAAGGGGGCTTTTAGCCTCGGAAATTCTCTAAAGAGAAAATAGGGTGGAGTTAAACTCCTAAAATGCTTTGGGTTGATAAAGGGGATTCTTCTTCTTCCTCTTCTGTTGGCTGGATCTTGAAGATCAAGAGATATGAGATTTTTTTAAAAAATCTCTCCTTTTTGAGATCTAAAGATAGATCCAAGTTCCCTTCATGGGTTTTGTGGTGAAAACTATTTAGTTTTTTAGAATGAAGAGTAAAACTCTTGATTTAATTCAAAAGAAAGAAGAAGCTTTTAGAATCTTGAAGAAGGAGGAAAGATCTCAGATCTAAAACTTTTTGGAGAGAGAAAAAGTTGTGAGATATTTTCATTATCCTTGCCTTTATAGGCTATACACTTTACACATAGCCCCTTGGGCTTCACAAAATAGCATTTTGCCTATCCCATGGCTCATGTGCCATTTCTTTTTGCACATAAGCCATGGGCTTTACAAAAATTTGGTTTTATGCCTATTTTTCTTACATTTATCCATAAAATAAAACAAAAGAAATACAACAAAATTATTTGTTACAAAATTTTTATATTGGCATGGGTGGAGGCCGGCCGCTTCATGTTCGGGCTCGACCCGGGCATGGGCCCACTGGATCTGGGCTTGGGCCCACTTGGCTTTGGGTTGACTTTGATTTTGACTTGGTCAACCGGGGTGTAAATTTTTACCCCAACAAATTGCCCCCCATCAATAAATGCACACCACCTATGTTCGTGTGCATGAAATTGATGGATCTTCTTTTACTTGGAGGCGACCTGATTTGGTTCCCGCTTTTTGGGAAGCTGGCATTGCCCTTTTTACGACATGGACGGTCATTGCTTGACATGTCTCCGAGACGGAGTGTCCGTGATAGACGTTTCCCTAGCCCGGAGTGATCTGGTTCCCGCTTTGTAGGTATCCTGCGCTGCCCTTTTTACGACATGGACGGTCAATGCTGCCTTTTTGCGACTTGGACGGTCGGTTATGCCCTTATTGCGACTTGGACTGTCGTTGCTGCCCTTTTAGCGACGTGGACGGTCGATGCTGCCCTTTTAGCGACTTGGACGGTCGGTTCTGCCATTTTTGCGACTTGGACGGTCGGTTCTGCCCTTTTTGCGACATGGACGGTCGGTGCTGCCATTTTAGCGATGTGGACGGTCGGTGCTGCCATTTTAGCGGCGTGGACGGTCGGTGCTGCCCTTTTAGTGGCGTGGACGGTCGATGCTGCCCTTTTAGCAACGTGGACGGTCGATGCTGCCCTTTTAGCGACGTGGACGGTCGGTTCTGCCCTTTTTGCAACTTGGACGGTCGATTCTGCCCTTTTTGCGATGTGGACGGTCGGTGCTGCCATTTTAGCGACGTGGACGGTCGGTGCTGCCCTTTTTATGACGTGGACGGTCGATACTACCCTTTTAGCGACGTGGACGGTCGGTTCTGCCCTTTTTGCGACTTGGACGGTCGATTCTGGATTTGACTTGCCCCCGCCTCTTGCGGCGTCAGGGATGAAGTTGACTTGTTTCCGAGGCGGAATTTGATTATGCCAGGGAGGTCATTGGTTGTTTGACTTGATGTGATTTGGGTTGACATCAGCATCGCTACGCTGGAATATGGTACCAGGAGCGAATCGTCATTTGTCATGACAGGATTTGGGGATTTTGGTTTGGTTTGGCATCAGCATCGCTGCACTGGAATATGGTACCAGTAGCGAATCATCATATGCCATGAGAAGATTTCCCTCCTTCCCCGTTTAACGACTTAGGGGTCATCTGTTCCCAGTTTAACGACTTAGGGGTCATCTGTTCCTAGTTTAAAGACTTAGGGGTCTATTGGATTGGAGTTTGGGATTTTGGGGTTAGGGTAGCCATCAGCGTTGCTAACACTGAAGCACACGTGCCAGGAGCAATTCATCATTTGCCTATTTCTGTTGGGGGAGCGATGGCTTAGGAGACAGGTTTAGGTCCCTATCACCTAAGGCTTTTCAATTTTATGGGCCGTGAGGGTCCCATAAAAGCATTTTCTCCCTACGAGTCGTAAGATCTCGCAGGTGTATTTTCTCCTTAGGAGTCGTGAGGACTCCTAAGTGTGTTTTTCCTTTATGAGTCGTAAGGATCCCACAAAGGTTTGTTCTCCTCATGTATCGTGAGGACACATGAGTGGGTCTTCCTAATGGAGCATAATTCCAAAGGCAGAGACCAGCCGCGTAACTGGTGATTGCGGTGGGGCATGGGTATGACGAGGATTATTTGAGCCCGTGGATTGTATACGGCAGTCAATTTGGGGAATGGCCGTAGGGCTGGAGAATTTTGAGAAATTGGATTTTGGTTGGCGTCTGCATCGCTACACTGGAATATGGTACCAGGAGCGACTCATCATTCGCCGTTTGGGGACTTGGAATTTGGATCTTGTTTAGCATCAGCATTGCTGCACTGGAATAATGCCAGGAGCAACTCATCATTTTCCTTGGGAGGACTTGGGATTTGGGTTTTTGGTCGGCATCAGCACCGCTAACACTGAAGCGAAATGCCAGGAGCGACTCTTCATTTGCCATTTGGGGAACGATGGCTTAGGAGATAGGTTTGGGTCCCTATCACCTAAGACTTTTCAATTTTATGAGCCGTGAGGGTCTCATAAAAGCTTTTCCTCGCTACGAGTCGAGAGGATCTCGCAGGTGTATATTCTCCTTAGGAATCGTGAGGATTCCTAAGTGTGTTGCTCTTTTGTGAGTCGTAAGGATCTCACGCAGGGGTTTTCTCCTCACAAGGTCGAGAGGACTTTGCGAGTGTATTTCATCTCTTTTCACGAGTTTGCGCCCTTTCGGGGTTTCACAAACTCGCCGGTAGTCCTGCTGTTTTTACTCACGGAGCCCTTTCGGGTTTTCATCCGTGCCCGTTTTGCTTGTGGACATACCTTCTCTTCTTCTTTCTTCTCTTCTTTCCTTTTTTTTCTTTTTCTTTTTTCTTTTCTTCTTTTTTTTCTTCTTTTTTTCTTCTTTTTTTTTGCCGCTGGTGGGACTTTAAAAGTAGTCTCACCGGCAGGATTTGGGAGAGATAGGGGTCATTTACACCCGTGGATTGTATACGGTTTTGCAGGATGTATGATCCAAACCGTAGGGCTGATGTGCTCAATTCGCCTGCGACTTGGAGCATTCACGTGTAGTATTTCTTGAGATATCGGCCATTGATGGGTGGCATAGGTCTTTCTCCCTCAGCACTTATTAGTTGGTAGGATCCTCCGTCGAACACTTTCTCGATGACGTATGGTCCTTCCCAGTTTGGCTCGAATTTTCTCTTGGCATGTCGATTAGGGATGATCAGTCTTTTGAGGACCAACACCAATTCACCTTTCTTAAAAGCGCGGAGACGGATTATCTTGTCATAAACCCATGACATTTGGGCTCGGTATAGCTCCCGGTTTTGCTGCACCGCGAGCCTCTTTTCTTCTAGCGTGTCGAGCTCTTCAAGCCGAAGGAGCACGTTTTCCTCTTCCGTCAACTCGTGTTGGATGGCCATTCTTAAACTTGGAACCTCGATTTCGAGGGGGAGGATCGCCTCCACTCCGAAGAGCAATGAGTATGGAGTAGACTGGGTTGGAGTACGGTGCGTGGTACGATATGCCCACAACGCCTCGTGAAGCTTGAGATTCCGGTCTCTCTTGTTGGCTGAAGCATTTTTCCTCAGGAGCTTGCATAGAGTCTTATTGAAGGCTTCGGCTAGCCCATTGGCTCTTGGATTATAGATGGAGGAATATCTCCAGTCTATCTTATGCTGAGTAGCGAACCTTGAGACATTGAGGCTCTTGAAAGAAGGCCCGTTGTCAGAAATAATTCTTCTTGGTGTACCGAAGCGGTATAGAATATTATGCTGGAAGAATGTTAGAATATCTTTTGTCTTGACTTCTTTTAGCGGGACAGCTTCAGCCCATCTGGAGAAGTAGTCTGTCGCAGCCAGTATGAACCGGTGGCCTTTGGATGATGGAGGATCAACTGGGCCAACAATGTCGGTGTCCCAGACTTCGAAGGGCCACGACGCCACCGTAGGATGCAACGGATTGGGATGCTTGTGAATGAAATCACCTTGGATTTGGCAGATCTGACATTTCTTTGCATGTTCTCCGCAATCCCGTATCATGGTGAGCTAGTAATACCCAAACCGTTTGATTTGACGTCGCATCTTGGGGCCAGATTGGTGAGCACCGCAAACGCCCGAGTGAACATCTTTCATGACCTTTTGGGCTTCGGCCAATGACAGACACCTGAGCTAGAGTTGGTCATATGACCTGCGGTATAACGTGTCATTTACAAACACGTATCGGAGAGCTCTTTTCTTCAGCTGAATTCTCGCAGATTTTTCTTCGGGTATCTTGTCGTATCGGAGGTACTCTATGAAGGTTTCTCTCCAATCGGGCTCGTCTTGGATGATCGAAGCTTCTTCGGCAGGACTGCTCTTCCGTTTCGCGCTTTCCTCTTCTCGTGGAGAGACTGGGGGTAGAATTTGCCGGCTCCTGATTATGATCAGAATTTCGTCCATGTCAGGATCAGCCAGCTCCTTGGCCAAGCGAGCGAGTACATCAGCCTTTCCGTTCAACGCTCTAGGAACTCTCGTTAGTTCAATATGAGTGAACCGTTTCATGAGTTCCACCACTCGGCCTCTGTACTGAGCTAATTCGGGTTTGTATATCTTATAATTGCCGCTTACTTGGTTGACGACAAGCTGGGAGTCACCGTAAACCTGTAGCCGAAGGATTTCCATTTCTATGGCGAGCTCCAAACCAGCTATCAGGGCTTCATACTCAGCTTCGTTGTTCGTTCGAGGCTCGGTGAGAGCGAAAGAACGCCGTAGGGTTCCCATTGATGGTGTGATGAACACCAATCCTATCCCTACTTTTATCTCCGGGACGCTTGATTTACTGGAGGTCCTTATTGATGAGGCTCCATCGAAGTAGAGATCCCAACATGGCTCATCTTTCTCGAGGTGCAGCACTTGTTCGTCGGGTAACTCACAATTTAGCGGCGACCCTTCTGGTATGGGATGAGCAGCGAGAAAGTCTGCAAGAGCTTGCCCTTTTACTGCTTTCTGAGGAGTGTAAACTATGTCAAACTCAAGTAGCATAACAGCCCATCTTGCCATTCTGCCGGCTAGGCTCGCTCTGGTCATCAAGTGTTTGAGCGGGTCGACTTTGGAGATCAGCATAACCCGATGAGCGAGCAGATAGTGCCTCAGCTTCTTCACAGCAAATATCAGAGCCAGGCATTGCTTTTCGATTGGGGAATAGTTGTGTTCTGTCCCGACTAGAGTTCGACTGAGGTAGTAGAGGGCATTTTCTTTTCCCTCCTCGTTATTCTGGGCAAGGAGCGCACCAAGTGACTCATCTAGCGCAGCAGTGTAGAGAATCAGCGGTTTATTTGGAATGGGGGCGGCCAGCACTGGAGGGTGCAACAAGTATTGTTTGATGCTTTCGAACGCTGTTTGACATCCCAGATAAAAGGAGCTCCTTTCTTCATGAGCTTTGAGAAGGGCCTACATCTCCCCGATAAATTTGAGATAAACTTCCGTATATAAGCAAGCTTACCTTGAAAAGATCTTAGCTGCGTCAGACCCTTCGGAGGGGGCATCTCCATGATGGCCTTTATGTTTGATGGGTCAACTTCGATCCCTCGATGTCGGACTATGAAGCCCAGGAATTTTCCCGATGACACGCCAAAAGCGCATTTCAGAGGATTCATCTTCAGATCGTATTCCCTCAGTCTGGTGAGAACGGTCCTAAGATCTTGGATATGATCGGCCTTGGTTTTAGTTTTGACGACCAGATCATCAACATAACATTCGACAACTTTATGAATTAGGTCATCGAAGATATTGGTCATTACCCTTTGGTATGTAGCACCTGCGTTCTTCAGTCCGAACGACATCACCTTGTAGCAGTATATTCCGATCGGGGTTCGGAATGCTGTGTGCTTCTCATCCTCGGGCGACATCTTGATCTGATTATATCCAGACGAGCCATCCATAAAGGTGAACAACTCATAATTTGAGGTGTCATCAACCATCATTTCCATGACCGATAGCGGAAAGTCGTCTTTAGGACATGCCTTGTTGAGGTCCCTGAAATCGATACAAACTCGGATCTGCCCATTTTTCTTCTTCACTGGGACTATGCATGCGATCCAGTCCGCATATTTCTCTTCCCTGAAGAAGCCGGCATCGATGAGCTTCTTGGTTTCCTCGATGGCCTTTTCTTCTAGTTCCCTTCTCATTCTTCAAGGAGCTTGTTTGACTGGCTTAGCATCAGGAGATATAGCCAGCTTATGCACGGCCACTTCAGGGGAAAGGCCAGGCATTTCTTCGTATGTCCACGCGAAGCAGTCGACGAACTCATGCAGCAGGGCAATTATCTGAGCTTTCATTTCCTCTGACAAGAGCGAGCTGATGTAGGTCGGCCTTGGATTATCGGGCGTTCCTAAGTCAATCTCGGTTAGCTCGTCAAAGGTTGCTTGTCCGCCATCTTCGAACTCTTGAGGAGCTTCCTCGGGTTCGGCTAGCTCGTCGTCATCATTTGACTCTTCGCTGACTTTCCCAACATGGATCATGTAGTATGCCTTAGAATCCAGTTGAATGAAGCCTATGCCCAGTCTATCTGGAATTCGTCCATCGATAAGTGTTAGGTCCACGTTACCTCTCCCGGTACTTTCGGGGTTGCGGAAACGGTAAAACAAAAATTTTTCTGGACTTGGCAACATGGACCGTAAAAGCCAGATCTTTACTAAACAACACACTAGCAACCTAACTTGAGATCTTTCTACTCGGTTAGGGGTTATACCTCAACTTGAAATCCTTCTCTTCTTATTGTTCTTCTCCTTGCTTGCTCCGAGGGTTGATCCGGACTTTGGTCACTCAACTTGAACCCCTTCTCTTCTTGTTGTTCTTCTCCTTGCTTGCTCCGAGGGTTGATCCGGGCTTTGGTCACCTCCGCGGCCTCCTTGAGTCGAAGACGATCCACTCGAGAGATGTACACCGAGCTCCACCTCGAGCCGAGGTAACTAGGGCAAAGAGATTGCTAATCTAGAAGCCCTAGGATGTGTAGAGAAGATGTATGGATGTGTTTGTCAAGTGAAATCCTTTTTCTCTCAACACATGAGATCAAAGGAAAAATCAAGAGGAGGAAGAAGGAGAAGCAACCATGGAAATGTTTCTCATTTCTTTTCTATGAGAGAGAAAGAGAATGAGCAAATGAAAAACTTAACCAAGAGAAAACACAACCATGGTTGCAATAATGTAAAAACATTATCATTACTAATCCCATCAAGATAAAGTTGATGGCTACAAATGACATGACCATTATCATAAAAAAAGAAAAAGAAAACCAAAGAATACTTTAGATCTTTCAAGAAGATCCTAGTCAACTTTGGTCAAATGGTCAACAAAGTCAAGATGGTCAAATGGTCAATGTAATTAGCCATAACATAATTATCAATGAAAGGATTAGTAAATAATGTCCCCGGCTCATAATGGTTTTGACCAAACGAACTGTCAAAACCCTAATGAGTCCGCCTCAAAATGGTTTTGACCGAATCAACTGTCAAAACCCTAATGAGCCTGCCACATAACGGTTTTGGCCGAACCAACTGCCAAAACCCTAATGAGGCACTTCCTCCTTCATCGCTCCGGAAAACTGTGCATACACACCTGCATCCGCATTCCGTAGAATGCGGATGCGCAGAAGACAAAACAAATCCATCCGTGCAATACTAGGATCTGGCTTAAACCAAAGCCCACTAGTACTGCCTGCCCGAACACCATACGCACACAAGTGTACGTAAGTGATCGCAGCCCTGCCGTAAAACCATACGGCCGCTACACGTTTCGCTCAGCGCAGGGAAACTCTCTGTGTGGGACTCTAAAGACTCGACACTACGCTGGAAGTGGGTTTAACCACAGACCGCAAGCGGCACTAGCTGTACGTAACGGTCCCCAGGTAGATGTCGATAAGAAGGCCGATGAGGTAAACCCATCCGAACTCCTACTGAGCCTGTATGTGACAATCTCCGCACAGTCCGATCTGTTCGTCTGATACATCGCATGGCGGGCCTAGGGGGCGGTAAACGTCAGTCCCCTAAAAGCGGTACAAGTCGTGTCGGAGTGAAGCCCAGAACACCCTGAGATAACACTGGAAACCTACCAGTATATCTCGTTTGCCCTGGCCAGGGACTACTCGTGTAATGGCTCTCCTAGACACAGCGTGATGTCAACCCCCAATACCGGGAGAGACAAATCCTGTCTAACCGTCACTGCCTCCAAGTGCTTCGGGACTGCTCCCAACTACTACCTGTTTGCACGACTCAGTAGAGCCGTGGTAGGGTAGTAATCAAAGAACAGTGGGAACACACTTGAGGCGAAGTGACAGTGTCAAGTCAGCGGACTAAGCTGTACTCATGTCACCTGGGAACTGATAACTGACGATAGGTATAATACCAACCATCAGTTCCCGACGAGTCCTGTTCAGTGTACTCGTAACCCAACGAGCACCCGCATACTATCTCAAGTACGACGTACTGACGGCTGTGGGACAGACCGTCTCCCGTGCTGGGATGAGAAGCGCATGCGCTAGTCTACTCCGGAGTATCGATGCCCTATCTCGATACTCCCACGACTAGGGACGTGTATAAGGATGTGCTTGTGGATTACCCAGCCCCCACGAGTGTGATCGCCATCACAACGCCGGTAATCAAGCAAAGATCCTAAGGGCTCTACTAATGCGTATAGGTGATATAATAAATAAACACACATGTACACATTGAAGCAGAGACAAACCAAGTAGCATACTACTATATCGAGCAAGATTGTCTATACAACTGTGAATATCCCAAGCTTCCATCAAGTAATATACATACTAGTATGATACAGTAATGGCCTCTAGGGCATATACACTAACAATCTCCCACTTGCACTAAGGCCATGTACTGGCGTATCGAAAACCTATCATCTCGATCAGCCGCTCGAACTGAGTCTGGGGTAAGGCCTTCGTGAATGGGTATGCTGTGTTGTCCTTTGTGTCCACTCTCCGCACCTCGATCTCCTGGCGATCAATGATCTTCCTGATCAGGTGATACCGCCTTAAGATGTGCCTGGATTTCTGATGGGACCTTGGTTCCTTCGCTAAAGCTATAGCCCCATTGTTATCGCAATACAAAGGTATTGGGTCAACAATGGACGGAACCACCTGAAGTTCACTAATGAACTTCTTCATCCAGACCGCCTCTTTTGCGGCATCGCTTGCAGCAATGTATTCAGCCTCCATCGTCGAGTCTGCGACGGTATCCTGCTTGGAACTCCTCCAACATACCGCCCCTCCGTTGAGGGTAAACACAAAACCCGAGACAGACTTGCTGTCATCTTTGTCACTCTGGAAGCTTGAATCGGTAAAGGACTCGACCCTGAGGTCTCCATTACCGTAAACCAGGAACATCTCCTTAGTCCTTCTTAGGTACTTGAGAATGTTCTTCACTCCTGTCCAGTGGTCCTCCCCTGGGTCTGACTGATACCGGCTTACCGCGCTCAACGCGTAAGCTACATCTGGTCTTGTATATAGCATCGCATACATTATAGATCCTACCGCCGAAGCGTAGGGTATAGTGCTCATGCGAACCCTCTCCTCGTCAGTCTTAGGAGACATCTTCTTGGAGAGGGTAATTCCGTGCAATGCGGGTATGTTACCGCGCTTGGAACCCTCCATACTAAATCTCTTAAGTACGGTCTCTATGTACCTGGACTGCGAAAGTCCCAATAGTCTCTTGGATCTATCTCTATAGATCTTGATCCCCAGAATGTACGAGGTATCACCCAGGTCCTTCATGGAGAACCTTTGTGACAAAAATAGCTTGACCGATTGTAGCATAGGAATATCATTTCCTATCAAAAGAATGTCGTCCACGTACAAGACTAGGAATACGACAGTTCGTCCTACAATCTTCTTATATACACAGGGTTCATCTTCGTTCTTGATGAAATCAAATTCCTTGATTGCCTCATCAAAACAGATGTTCCAGCTCCGCGATGCCTGCTTTAATCCATAAATGGATTTAAGCAACTTGCACACCTTTCCGCTGCTCCCACTGTCTACGAAACCTTCTGGTTGATCCATGTAAACGCACTCTTCCAAACAACCGTTTAGGAAAGCCGTCTTAACATCCATCTGCCAGATTTCATAGTCATGGAAGACAGCAATGGCAAGTAGGATCCGAATGGATTTGAGCATAGCCACCGGAGAAAAAGTTTCGTCATAGTCCAAACCAGGTCTTTGACGAAAACCTTTTGCAACGAGTCTAGCTTTATAGGTTTCCACCTGCCCATCTACACCAAGTTTCCTTTTGTAGATCCATTTGCATCCAACGGGTTTTACCCCAAGTGGAGCAATATCCAAGGTCCACACTTTATTGGCGTACATGGACTCCATTTCGGATTGCATTGCTTCCTGCCACTTATCAGAGTCCCTACTGATAATGGCCTGCCTGAAACTGGTAGGGTCATCTTCTTCCAAGATGCAATCCTCTCGATCCCCGTCAATGAGAAAACCGTAGTATCTCTCGGGCGGATGAGAAATCCTACCAGATCTGCGGAGTGGCTGAGGTTCGTCGGTTGTAACTGAATCTAGCGGTTCCACCAAGTCTTTTGTTAAAGCTTGTGTTTCTGGAATTTCATCCAGTTCTACCGTGCTGCCACTAAAGTTTTTAACAAGAAATTCTTTTTCTAAAAATGTGGCATTTCTTGAAACAATTATCTTCTGTTCCTCTGCATGGTAGAATAGATACCCACTTGAATCTTTTGGGTATCCCACAAACTTACACAAAACGGCCCGTGCCTCAAGTTTGTCTGGGTTCTGCTTTTTGACAGAAGCTGGGCAACCCCAAATCTTAATACGTTTAAGATACAAACTCTTACCACTCCATGTTTCATACGGAGTCTTAGGCACGGATTTGGATGGAACTTGATTCAATAGATGTGCTGCAGTTTGAAGTGCATATCCCCAGAATGAAAGAGGTAACTCAGCACTACTCATCATGGAGCGAACCATATCCAATAGGGTACGATTCCTCCGCTCCGAAACACCGTTGTGCTGTGGTGTATAAGGAGGAGTAAGCTGAGAGAGAATACCATTCTCTTTTAAGTAATCTAGGAATTCCGTGCTTAAGTACTCCCCTCCCCTGTCAGACCGGAGGATCTTGATACTTTTGCCTGTCTGGTTCTCTACTTCGTTTCTAAATTCCTTGAATTTCTCAAAAGCTTCAGATTTGTGTTTCATCAGATACACATATCCGAACCTAGAGAGATCGTCAGTTAATGTGATGAAGTACGAGAACCCACCCCTTACATGTATAGACATCGGACCACATACATCACTATGTACGAGTCCCAAGAGCTCTGCTGCTCTTTCTCCATGTCCGGTGAACGGAGATTTGGTCATCTTTCCTTTGAGACAAGACTGACAAGTTTCATAAGATGAAAACTCGAACGTATCCAAGAGTCCATCTTTATGCAACTTACTCAGTCTTTTCTCTCCGATATGACCAAGTCTACAATGCCACAAGTAGGATTCATTCGTATCTGAATTCTTCCTCTTGCGTGTGTTTTGTATGTTGAGAACTGTATTCTGATTTAGAACGTAGATACCATTACACAGTGTACCCTCTGCAACCAGTACCTTATCAAGGTAAATGTTCATGATATTCTTGTCAAGAACAAAGTTATATCCATCTTTATCGAGTAAAGAAACTGATATGATGTTGCAAACCATGGAGGGTACATAGTAGCAATCGTTCAAAATCATAGTCTTGCCATTTGGCAATACTAGGTGATATTCACCGACGGCTGCCGCATTAACTTGTGCTCCGTTCGCTACTCTGAGTGACATATCACCCGGTGCAACTTTCCTACTTTTTCTCAGTCCCTGCAATAAATTACAGATATGAGATCCTGATCCGGTATCAAGTACCCAGGAGGTAGGGCTGACCGTAAAACAGTTCTCAATTACAAGAACACCTGAAGTAGATGCAAAACCATGCTTCTTCTTCAACTGGGTATCCTGGAAATCCATACAATCCCCTTTCCCATTCTCATACTCATGACTGTTGTCACAAGTTAGAGCTGAACCAACGTTCCCCAGCCCCGAATAAGAATTCGGATCGGTCAAGCGATACATTTTATTATCTTGATTAGGGCGTGAAATGGTTGCTACCTGGAGAGGGAGAAAAGAAACACTTAGTGTACGCTCTTGCAAGATTAGATTGGTTTATTAATTTATCTAACCAGGATGTCTCCCACAGTTTCCTCAAATCCTTCTTAAAACCCTTTTAAAAGAAGAACTAGCCGGGATTTAATTCACGTCACAATACTTGCTTAACCTTTCAGCCAGGCTAGTGTCGGTACTTCGAGGGAGGTTTTCCAACGCTTTCGCGAAGTTCCTTAATTTAAGAACCTCTTTTCCCTAGGGGCGTAGCCCCGCTAACACCTTTCTAGACACCTACTAGGTTTATAGCATTGATTGTTAAGTGAAATAATCTCCCGAGAGTAATCCAACTCATCAGTGGGATCGGGATCCAACTATCATTATGTGACGACCTAGATGGAATCCACTCTAGTCACCACACTCCAGAAGGTATGCTAAATCTGCAAGTTTCAGTTTCTTTAGAAACTCCCGATATGGTTTTTGCCCCTAGGACCCAGGTGATCTTGACACAGTCAACAAATTAAGGAGTCCTAGTCAAGTTCATCCCGTCGTTATCTTGATTGCATTAAACCCACCTGCATAACCCTTGACATAGTCAACAAGGTTACACAAATGTCCTAACCAATCACATTGTATCCAGCAAATAAGCAACACTCAGCTACCGTTCACTGCGCCTTGACACAGTCAACAAACGCAGCACGAATACTGAGTATAACTTATAAGAAACGACGGAGGGCTACGGCTGGGTTTTTGGCGAAAAACCCGTTAACGTAATGAACTTGATATCGTTGAAGGAACGTGATACACTTTTTGAAAATATAGTGGCGAAAACTTCTGCTAAAGAGGTCACTCCCTGTAAAGGGATCTCGGCTCTTTCCTCGTCGAATGAGGTGCAGGATATTCCAAATTGAATACCTCGATGCAAAGCAAGAATAATCGACTATAGTGAAGTTATTACCCTGACGCAAACTTTTGTCCAAGGGGTCACTCCCGATGAAGGGATCTCGGCCCTTGCCTCGTCGACTGAGGTGCTGGGCATTCACAACCGAATACCGCGATGCAAAACAAAAATGAACGACCTTGCAATAACAGCTTTTTGAAAAATTGTTCCAACAACGTCTTTTAGGTTTATTTTCTTGCATTAGTTCTTTTAATGTGTCCCATCATTTAAAACCTACCATTGCAGAAAACAACCAAAATATGACGTACGCTTATGCCATTCGCATTCGCCACTGGGCCCCGTCATCACCCGTTAGGTTACTTAACTAACGACAGAGCGGGGGCTGGGCTAGCGCGGCTGTAAAACATAAGCAACGCCTAAATAGTTATTATATATAGATATACTGCAATGATAGCCAATCCAGATCACAGATGAACACTTTGGATATACTAGGAACCCGCGATTCGTTCAAGCCTGCAACGAAAAGCGGATTACACGGTCGCGATGAATAGCCAATACCCCACCCAAGACCCCTACGGGTGCGGCAAACTACCTGCCAGTACTCGAAGCGAAGCAACCTCCCTCAACGCCGTGAGTAGGCCACTCGGCACTTCGAGATACCCGGTAGTTTGTGCACCCCCTCCATGGGTCTATCCTAGGAGCAAAAACAGTAAAAAGAATTATACAATGACGGCTACAACCCCGACCCGGTTGTACAGCCAAACAAATAATATTACATCAATTTACAAATTTATTACACGAATGAAAGAAAAAGAAACTCCCATCTCACATCCACCCCGGCTATTCATCCGCGACAATCCAACGAGTTCATATACACAAACCATCAACAACACAGATCACAGATGTGTATAACCCCCACTAATCGACGTATAGCGATCAGTAGACGTTCAATACACATATAACATTACAGATATAACCATTAGCCAAAGTCTACAGAACATCGACCAAAAATACGGATTTTTGAGCCCCAAAAACAAATTTTGCTTTCTGGAAAATCTGGGCAGAAAAGTCATATTGTAAAAATCCCAAAATACCCATATAAGAACACTGCAGCAAACAGGATCCCCAACCGAGATAACTCGGCGGCGGTTCCGCGGCATAAGCAAGCTTATGCCGCGGAACCGCGGCGCTTTAGTCGAGTTGGGTGATCATTTTTCTTCAGTATTCTAACAAAAGCCTGAGCCGATTTTTAGTGTATGATTTTTTAATTTTGGAACAGATCTGAAAATCGGCAGAAACTGAATTTTTTCGGGGTGATTTTGCGGTTTTTTCGTCCGGTCGATATTCTAAATACTTTGCTAACATGCTAGGGTGTGTTTAGTTAGGCTCTGATACCACTGTTAGGTCCACGTTACCTCTCCCGGTACTTTCGGGGTTGCGGAAACGGTAAAACAAAAATTTTTCTGGACTTGGCAACATGGACCGTAAAAGCCAGATCTTTACTAAACAATACACTAGCAACCTAACTTGAGATCTTTCTACTCGGTTAGGGGTTATACCTCAACTTGAACTCCGTCTCTTCTTGTTGTTCTTCTCCTTGCTTGCTCCGAGGGTTGATCCGGACTTTGGTCACTCAACTTGAACCCCTTCTCTTCTTGTTGTTCTTCTCCTTGCTTGCTCCGAGGGTTGATCCGGGCTTTGGTCACCTCCGCGGCCTCCTTGAGTCGAAGACGATCCACTCGAGAGATGTACACCGAGCTCCACCTCGAGCCGAGGTAACTAGGGCAAAGAGATTGCTAATCTAGAAGCCCTAGGATGTGTAGAGAAGATGTATGGATGTGTTTGTCAAGTGAAATCCTTTTTCTCTCAACACATGAGATCAAAGGAAAAATCAAGAGGAGGAAGAAGGAGAAGCAACCATGGAAATGTTTCTCATTTCTTTTTTATGAGAGAGAAAGAGAATGAGCAAATGAAAAACTTAACCAAGAGAAAACACAACCATGGTTGCAATAATGTAAAAACATTATCATTACTAATCCCATCAAGATAAAGTTGATGGCTACAAATGACATGACCATTATCATAACAAAAGAAAAAGAAAACCAAAGAATACTTTAGATCTTTCAAGAAGATCCTAGTCAACTTTGGTCAAATGGTCAACAAAGTCAAGATGGTCAGATGGTCAATGTAATTAGCCATAACATAATTATCAATGAAAGGATTAGTAAATAATGTCCCCGGCTCATAATGGTTTTGACCAAACGAACTGTCAAAACCCTAATGAGTCCGCCTCAAAATGGTTTTGACCGAATCAACTGTCAAAACCCTAATGAGCCTGCCACATAACGGTTTTGGCCGAACCAACTGCCAAAACCCTAATGAGGCACTTCCTCCTTCATCGCTCCGGAAAACTGTGCATACACACCTGCATCCGCATTCCATAGAATGCGGATGCGCAGAAGACAAAACAAATCCATCCGTGCAATACTAGGATCCGGCTTAAACCAAAGACCACTAGTACTGCCTGCCCGAACACCATACGCACACAAGTGTACGTAAGTGATCGCAGCCCTGCCGTAAAACCATACGGCCGCTACACGTTTCGCTCAGTGCAGGGAAACTCTCTGTGTGGGACTCTAAAGACTCGACACTACGCTGGCAGTGGGTTTAACCACAGACCGCAAGCGGCACTAGCTGTACGTAACGGTCCCCAGGTAGATGTCGATAAGAAGGCCGATGAGGTAAACCCATCCGAACTCCTACTGAGCCTGTATGTGACAATCTCCGCACAGTCCGGTCTGTTCGTCTGATACATCGCATGGCGGGCCTAGGGGGCGGTAAACGTCAGTCCCCTAAAAGCGGTACAAGTCGTGTCGGAGTGAAGCCCAGAACACCCTGAGATAACACTGGAAACCTACCAGTATATCTCGTTTGCCCTGGCCAGGGACTACTCGTGTAATGGCTCTCCTAGACACAGCGTGATGTCAACCCCCAATACCGGGAGAGACGAATCCTGTCTAACCGTCACTGCCTCCAAGTGCTTCGGGACTGCTCCCAACTACTACCTGTTTGCACGACTCAGTAGAGCCGTGGTAGGGTAGTAATCAAAGAACAGTGGGAACACACTTGAGGCGAAGTGACAGTGTCAAGTCAGCGGACTAAGCTGTACTCATGTCACCTGGGAACTGATAACTGACGATAGGTATAATACCAACCATCAGTTCCCGATGAGTCCTGTCCAGTGTACTCGTAACCCAACGAGCACCCGCATACTATCTCAAGTACGATGTACTGACGGCTGTGGGACAGACCGTCTCCCGTGCTGGGATGAGAAGCGCATGCGCTAGTCTACTCCGGAGTATCGATGCCCTATCTCGATACTCCCATGACTAGGGACGTGTATAAGGATGTGCTTATGGATTACCCAGCCCCCACGAGTGTGATCGCCATCACAACGCCGGTAATCAAGCAAAGATCCTAAGGGCTCTACTAATACGTATAGGTGATATAATAAATAAACACACATGTACACATTGAAGCAGAGACAAACCAAGTAGCATACTACTATATCGAGCAAGATTGTCGATACAACTGTGAATATCCCAAGCTTCCATCAAGTAATATACATACTAGTATGATACAGTAATGGCCTCTAGGGCATATACACTAACAATAAGTGCCCGGACCTGAGGTGGATGCCATAGCCCTTCGTAAAACTTTGCTTCGGACTCCGTTTGATATAACCGGCATCCGCACCTTTTAAAATATTCCCGCATCTCGGGCACATAGTATCTGGGATTGAAGACGGCTCTTATGCCTCTCTCATATGGAAGGCACGCGACAGACAAATCGTCCGGGTGCACAACGGGGTTTGACCCATAAAAAAGGATGCCTTTCTGCCCACTTTTCCTTCCGGGGACGTAGAAAGTTTTCAGCTGGTCCACGGTGGAGACTGACAACGCATCGAGCTCTTTGCCCATCTGCTCCGGTACCCTTTTGACAGTTAGGGACCCTTCTGCAATTTCGAAGGTCTCTCGTAGTTTCGCTTGTTGCATGGGGGTCCGATCTGCACCGCTGTTGCACGGCAGGTCCTCTTCCTCCGACTCTTCAGTGTCGCTGCCAAGATGTGGGCAGACATTGCTTCTAGATGGGGCTTCAGCAACAGATTCGTCTGTATCGCTACCGAAATGAGGGCGAGTTTTACGGAAGGACGGACTTCCAGCGTCGGACTCATCAGTGTCGCTACCAAAACGCGGGCGTACTTGGGCGTTTTTGCTTTTGAAAGTGACAGCCGGCGCAGATTTGCTTTTGAGTCTTGGGGCCGGTCTATCCTCAGTCAGTTGTGGCTTAGCATTTTGGTGGTTCATAAAGTATCGAGAATCTTCATATCGGACTTCATGCACACCGAACGGCTGGATGTCTCCATCAATGCGTCTTTCTTCGCCATTTTAGTATACTTCATGCATTGATGGAGAGTTGACGGAATGATGCCGTAATCGTGGAGCCACGGCCGCCCCAAGAGAATCTTATAAGACGTGTCGGCGTCGATCATGTATATCTTAGCTTCAGTTTGCAGATCCCCGAATTTGATTGGCAGAGCTATGGACCCCAGAACTTGCTGGCAATTTTGGTTGAAGCCTTGAATGACAATCCTTTCCCTTGACAGGTGTCAGACGTCCATTGACAAACTCTTCAGCGTCCGCAAGTTCATGATGTTCACTGAAGACCCCGGATCAATCAATATGCGATTAATCCGATCTCCGCCGCTGTACCCGGTCACGTAAAGCGGCCGATTATGCTCAGCCGTTCCCAGTAGCAAGTCTTCATCCTTAAATGTGACTGCGGCGGCATGCAAAGCGTGTTGGGCTTCTTTCATATTAATTTCCGCAAAGTGAGCCTGATACCGCTCGGGGTTTTGTAGAGAGTGAATGAGAACATCTCTAAGCTCCTTAGATAAGACCAAGGCGTCGTAGATGCTCAGAAGAGACGGAAGCTTCCGGAGATGTGCCAAGACATTATAGTCCACCGAGGAAGGGCTTATGTTTTCATCAGCCGGTTCTCTGCCATCTTCTTCATTAGCGACTTGTTTTTCCTTCCCTTTTGGGGCATTGCCCTGATTTGGCGATAGAGCCCTGCCGCTTCTAAGCTGGATTTGATTGGCCTTTATGGCGAGCTCCTCGTCCTCTTCGGGAAAACAGAGCTCCTCCTCAGAGTCGCTGCCAAGATGGATGGCGTAGCAGGTCACTACCGGGATCTCTTCATTGGGGTCTTCTTCTAACTCCTCCAGAATTTCAGCCGCTTGTACAGGGAAGAACTCCTTCAATTGAATCAGAGTTCTTTCTTTCTGTTCATATTCTTCGAGGGAATCGATATATTTTTGAATGATCGATCTCCCTGCAGACTCTTTTTCGCGCCGAGCTGCACTTTTCTTCTTCTTGAGCTTCTTGGATTTTGAGCCTGATGGAACCGCATTGGCAGCTGGACTGGTAGGCTTCTTTTGCCCTTCCCATTCCGTCCTAGGCTCTTTCCGAAGTAGCTTTATCATCTTCTTCGTCTTATTAGATATGTGCGTACTCCATGGAGGCCGTGATGAGTCCGTTTCATTTCTCGGGGCAGCGGGTTCGGCTGTCTTCTCCCAGAAGGCTTCAACTTCTGTTTGTATAAAGTTGGTGGTTGCAACCTGATTGTTCACCAACACACTTTTGGACAGCTCGATCTCTCCAGCCTTGTACTGCTTCTCGACCCAGTCTTTGAAGATATAGCAATCCTCGATCGCATGGCTCACTACTCGGTGGTACGGGCAATACAGAGGATTGTCGGTCATTTTTGCTTCTTGGGGTCTTTTCGACTCTGGCAATTGTAGACCGTTGTTCAAGACATCTTTAAATATCTTGCCGACCTTGTCCCTTCTGAAAGAGTAAATCTTGTTCTTCTTCTCCTCAAGGGAAGGCCCATCTCCTCCCAGCAATGGCTTTCGAGACCGGTTGGTTTTGGATTCGCCCGCCCTTCGCTTTTCTTCATTATCGGACACATTGAAGACATTGGTACTGCTGGAACTCACGCTTCTACGGTTGTCGTCCCGCTTGCTTTTCCAAGTTTTGTCTCTCTGAGAGTCCGGCGGGGACTCTTGCTTCGAGCGTTCCAGCATTTGGACTTTCTTGGTTAGCTCCTGAAATGTCTTGAAGCCCGATGTACACAAGAATGGGACCATCCAATTGCTGAGGTTCCCAATAAGAAGGCTGACGGACTGGTCCTGCTCCAGCGGCGGTTTGCACTTGACCGTGAGATTACGCCATCGGGCGATAAAGTCGGTGTTGCTTTCATTCTTCCCCGGCTTGGTCCTCACAAGGTCGGCAATGGAGATTTTATCACTGACACTCATGAACCTTTGCCAGAACAGAGATTCCATTTGGGCAAAGGTAATGACGGACCCGTCTGGTATACTCGCGTACCAGTCGAAGGCGACACCGGTCAGGCTGTTGACAAACTGACGAAGAAGGAGCGCGTCATTGCCTCCTGTATTTCCACACGATGCCTTGAAGTGGGCGACGTGCTGATTTGCATTCCCTATTCCGTCAAATCTTCCGAACTTAGGAATGACGTAGCCGCTCGGGAACTCGATTAGATCGTACTGTGCGGGATACGGCCGCCCACTACTGTCGATTTCTTTCTGAGCTTCATCTTCGGCCACCAATGTTTTAACCTCGCTGGTGACCAAATCCATTATCTGATCCTGTGTTAGCGGGATAGTGCTATCTGGGGCCAAGGCGTCCCCAGAAGCGGAATGTGGCTGGCTTTCATGCGGCTCGACCAGTCTTGGACCGAAAGGAACAGGAATTGGCTGCTTCGGATTGTCATCACCCGGCTGATTAGTAGTGACTTGTGCTTGATTGGGAGGCGCTCGAGCAATTTGAGCCGTAAGCTGCATCACAACATTCGTTAGGTCGTCAATTTTCGAATAGAGCTTGGCCATCTCTTTATCTTTGCTCTTGAACTGTTTCCGAAGCTCTTGGAGCAGCTCTTGCTTCGCGGTCCTAGAGCGCAAAGTCGGCTCTTCCTCGCTCTCTGAGCTTGACTCTGCCTGGACCGAAGGGTCCTTCTGCCTATCGTCCTCATCAAGAGGGTTTTCATCATCCAGCGGAGGCGGCTGTTCTTGGGAAGCGGCAACCACATTCAAGCCAGATTGGACTTGGGATGTGGTGGCCCCATCCTTGCTTTTGCTGCGAAGGTTGTCGCTGGGACGCCCGCCCGCCATATAGACCATATGGACGACATATCCAGCCGTCTTTTTATTATCGGCGGCTGATTTCACAGATCGTTGTCTTGACCCCCTGTTTCAGTAGCGGGCAGTCGATTGAAGGCGGATGGCCTAGCCAGATTCTTGAATGGTGCTGGTGCTTCTTTTCTGGATTTGCCCCGCTGCTTTTGTGCGGCACAGAGTGCCTGATAGACTCTTGAAGAGACAGTGTCATACTTTTTCTGTTGGGGCCGGGACACGTCTCTTTGTAGCATTGTTCGGACCGCTGTCCTCTTGATTCTGGCGGTCATGGCATTTTTCTGAACCCACTTCAGAGGCTCGAAGGAATTGCTGATTCTCACGTCCGACTCAGCCGTCGTCGCGGGGTGATACTGCACTTGGAACTTCACAAGATTCCATTTGGCCGAAGTCCTGGCCCTCTTGTTGGCTCGATACCTGAGCCGCTTCTGCCTTAACTTTTATGCTTAAATACCTGGCAGACTTCGGCTCTTTGGGAAGACGCCGTAGACCGGGCGATGGAGGATTTTAGGGATACGATCGATTGTGCACTTGTTGGAGTCATCGCCTGTTCATATCAGAAAATTGCATTCTAATACCGTTCATTCATTATCTAATTGTTGTATTTATCGGTATTATTGACCAGTGTCTGCTCAGTATTACAGATTACAGGTATCCATGACAAAATACTGGAAATGCATCCAACAGCGCGGATATATCACTTGAGGGAAGACACTGCGACCAGAAATGCTAACCGACCGATACTTCAGGAGTTCCTTTATGCAACAAGTTGTGTACACATTTTTTTTCTAAATGGTCCAACACAACAAGTGTGTACACAAGACTTTTAAGCACATGTGGATATGATTTTATATGCAATCAAGGATATGATTTTATATGCAATCAAGGATATGATTCTATATGCAATCAAGGATATGATTTTATATGCAATCAAGGATATGATTCTATGTGCAATCAAGGATATGATTTTATATGCAATCATCAAGGATATGATTTTATATGAAATCAAGGATATGATTTTATATGCATATGATATTATATGCATTCAAGACTAAAAAGCATGTGTTCAAATCAAAGGCAATCAAACAAATCAGCATGAGCCACAATGGGGCAGATATGAATATTTCTTTCTGAGCCTATAAATAGAGACCAGAGGGAAGAGGAAAGGGTAGCTTTTTTTTAGTTCTATCTTAGAATTCTTGTAATTTTTCTTTTCATTCTTGAGCTCTTGCCCCTTTGTCTTGACCTTGCAACTTCTCATTTAGAACTTGCAAGCTTAAGGCTTAGGTTCTTGACTTCAAGATCTCTTGTAACAAGTTTGTTCTTCAATAAAAGTTCGTATTTTTATTACATGTCTTGTTCCACTTTACATGATTTCAATTGTGAAATTCATGCCTTGCTTTGATCTTGCAACCTCTTAAGTGAGCTTGCAACCTTAAAGCTTGGTATTTGGATCTCACACGTTGCCGGGGATTGAACACTGGGAGATAAAACGCTTGAACTCATCGGTTCTCTTTTCCTCTTTATTTCATTGCATGTTTTTATGTATCTTCTCTTTTCTTTCTTGTTAATTTGTAAATATGTGTGAGTAATCTTTTCACTTATTAAGGGTGTAATATGTTAGATCGTATTCGAAGATTTTCTTTGTCCAAACTTTAAAACCTAAAACTTGCCTATTGAAACTTCGTGCAAATCACCCGCAACTCCGCTCACTAGGCATCCTATCCTACCCCGATAGTGATGATTCCTAATCATGACCGGATTGCCCGTGGTTTGCCGAAGGCTAAAATCAAGAGATAACAACGGAAGGACAAGGGACAAGGAAAACGGATTTAGCGAAATACCGCAAATACCGTATTTCAAGTTCCCTAATCCGCGTTGTTACCTATTGCTTTAGTATCAATACCAAGTCGGGGCTATAAGGAATAGGCAAACATCACCTTCATACAATCTAACTAATTACTACCCTTAACAAGCCCTTTTTATTCATATCTTTGTTACGACAATTAGTTAACCAACAAATCAAAACACGGAATTAACTCGTTAAAACAAGCAATAAGAAACTTACCATCTCCCTGCGGACGACCCGTATTCATCGCGGCTCGCTACAAGCGACACCGTTTTGATTGCGGTAATTTCAGAATTCTTTTTAAACACGACACAGTTAGAGCGTGACAATCAAATGGTTGGTCGCACGCCAAAAGCGTGTCGGATATTTAAAAGTTCTAAAGTTTAACCGCGATCAGGACGGTGTCGCTTTGCAGCTAGCCGCGATGAGCACGGGTCGATCCACAGGGAGACGGAGCGTTTTATGTTCTTGTTCTTACGAGTTAATGCGCGTGGCGGATTTGTTCGTTATCTAACCTATGTATTATATTCAAGTATAAGGGTTGTTAGGAAACGATAGGATAGTGTAAGTTAATGGATTCCGTATTCAAGTACTTTGAGCCGAACTCAACCAATGAAGCTAGAACAATCGGCAACAACGTGGATTAGGGGACTTAAGCACGGTATTCATGGAATCCGGCTTATTGACCCTTGTCCTTCCGTTCTTGTCTCTTGCTTTCGCCTCCGGCCAAACCGAATGCAACCGGTCACGGTTAGGAATCACCTTTACCTTGGTAGGGTAGGGTGCCTAACGGAGCGTTTGCGTAAGATTTGGGCGGAGTTTCAAATAGGAAAAGACGGGAAAAAGAAATGAGGAGCGAAATGTTAACTTACAAAATCTTTCTCTTTTCCTAACAACAATATTCACACCATTCACAAAACAAACCAAAAAGAGATAACAAAAGAGAAGAACAAAGAAAAGAAAAGATTACAAGTAAGTAATTAAATGACATGGTAATAAATTGCAAGTAACAAAAATCAAGAATGAAAATGCATGTAAATAAAAGAGCAAGTAAGAAAGACTAAGAACCATAGAACCCAAAACAAGACATGGGTTCAATAACCAAATCTTAAACTTGCAAGCTCAATGAAGAGGTTGCAAGATCAAGAAGAGGCAAAGAACTCATGGTGAATGAAGGCACAAAAGAGATCTTTATTAATCATCAAGAATGATACAACCCCTTGAGATCAATAACCAACCCTTAAACTTTCAAGCTCAATGAAGAGGTTGAAGGATCAAGAGAAGGTTAAGAACTCAAAGGGACTAAGCTATTTACAAGAAAGGAGAATAGAAAAACTTAGACAAAGAATGACATCGCCTGAGCTCGTCCGCAACATTTGATGTTGCCCTTTGTACCGGAGTTCTTTCCCCCCGCTGGAGCACCAGAGAATCGTTCAGACACCGTCTTAAGTTTTGGTTGTGGTGCCTTGGCGATCATGACATTCGGCCTCTTGCCCCTTGAGACCGGCTTGGCCGCCTGTTTCGCCGGGATTTCCGCCAGATGAACACTTCCGGCAGGGTAGATGATGACGGAGCCAAACTGGCAGGGCAGTTCCTCCCACTGTCGACTGAGGCTTGCGGGGAGAACCACACGAGCGTTGATCTTGACCACGTACGGAATCAAGGTCGCTTTGGAAGTTGAATTCGTCTTGGGAGACATTGTCGTTGAAAGTTGATTGCTGCACGGAAAGAAAACATCATTTCAGTATAGGCAATCGATATGTATATTGATTGAGTTCGCATGAACGTTTAACCCGAAATATAGGAGGAGAGAATGGTCCCACCGGGCGTGCCAGAAATCTGTAGGGTGTTTTTCGTCACCCCATTGAGATGGGAATACGCGTGCGCTTTTCAGGCGTACTACAGATTTTCCCTGCCTAGGGTAGGCGGGGGTTTATTGATTGTGGGGATCCGAATCTCCGGTAGCCGCGGACTAAGCTGCCGTTAATTACCCCTCGCCTTTGGGACGGGGGAACCTCCGATTAACGGGTTAAACTGGTCATGCGAACTCAATGTGCAATGTACGTGTGTGTTGTTTTGGAAGGGGGTTTGGATATATCGAGAGCCACACAGAGTTTTTACGGGGGTCCCGCTACCCGGATAGCGGGCTGGGGGTCAAAGGGACTAGCAGCCCCCTTGCGGGGTGCGGGGCAATGCCCCGTTAGAAATTTTTTTCTGACAGGGACAGTGTCGTGGAGTATGTGTATGTGTACATATGTATACATATGTATATATGTACATGTATATGTATAAAAGGGGGGAAAAGACATCCAAAGGATGCGTGGGGCCAGCGCCTGGGCGCTAGAGCGCAAGCGCGCCACGTGTCGGCACGTGGGCGCTTTGCGCTGGAGCGCAAGCACTCCACGTGTCGGCACGTGGGCGCTTTGCGCTCGGGCGCTGGGCGCTTGAGCGCAAGCGCGCCACGTATCGGCATGTGGGCGCTTTGCGCTCGGGCGCTGGGCGCTTGAGCGCAAGCGCGTCACGTGTCGGCACGTGGGCGCTTTGCGCTCGGGCGCAGAGCACTTGAGTGCAAGCGCGCCACGTGTCGGCACGTGGACGCTTTGCGCTCGAGCGTGAGGCGCTGGAGCTCAAGCACGCCACGTGTCGGCACGTGGGCGCTTTGCGCTCGAGCGCAGGGTGCTGGTGCGCAAGCGCGCCACGTGTCGGCACGTGGGCGCTTTGCACTCGAGCGCTAGCGCGCCGGCGAGGAAAAGGGGGCTTTTAGCCCCGGAAATTCTCTAAAGAGAAAATAGGGTGGAGTTAAACTCCTAAAATGCTTTGGGTTGATAAAGGCGGTTCTTCTTCTTCCTCTTCTGTTAGCTGGATCTTGAAGATCAAGAGATATGAGATTTTTTTTAAAAATCTCTCCTTTTTGAGATCTAAAGACAGATCCAAGTTCCCTTCATGGGTTTTGTGGTGAAAAACTATTTAGTTTTTTAGAATGAAGAGTAAAACTCTTGATTTAATTCAAAAGAAAGAAGAAGGTTTTGGAACCTTGAAGAAGGAGGAAACGTCTCAGATCTAAAACTTTTTGGAGAGAGAAAAAGTTGTGAGATATTTTCATTATCCTTGCCTTTATAGGCTATACACTTTACACATAGCCCCTTGGGCTTCACAAAATGGCATTTTGCCTATCCCATGGCTCATGTGCCATTTCTTTTTGCACATAAGCCATGGGCTTTACAAAAATTTGGCTTTATGCCTATTTTTCTTACATTTATCCATAAAATAAAATAAAAGAAATACAACAAAATTATTTGTTACAAAATTTTTATCTTGGCATGGGGGGAGGCTGGCCGCTTCATGTTCGGGCTCGACCCGGGCTGGGCCCACTGGATCTGGGCTTGGGCTCACTTGGCTTGGGGTTGACTTTGATTTTGACTTGGTCAGCCGGGGTGTAAATTTTTACCCCAACAATAGTTTTATATAATTTTCCAAAGTTTATTTTGTTTAGAAAAGTTGTATTTCTTAAAAACCGCATTTCTAATTCCTTTCGAGACCGAATACTTCGTGAGGAGTTCTGAATCTCGTTCTACTATCCCAAGGATGTGCGATAATCCGCATCATCCATTAGCGGGTCTCCTGATGAGAGTTGTAGAGGCATAATTCCCAAGAATTTAAAATATCGATTAAAAGAAACCCATTTTGAAAAATGTAGTATTTTAATGTAAAACCCATTCTTTAAATAAACCTTATGTTTAGAATCTCGTGCTATGAAACCATAATGTGCATGTGGGGTAGGTCAATACCCCGTGAATGATCTAAAAATTTATACTCTAGTTATCGAAAAAACGGTTATGTCAAAGTTCATGGTATTTTAATGAAAAGTTTGTTATATGATTGTTTCGCATGAAAATTTTATTAAACTAAAAGCTAAATGATTGTAAATAATGTTACGAGTTGTGTGAAGATGTTAGTTTGGCCTATTTTGCTTATAAAGTGGAGTACAATATTGAGAAAAACATATATCGTAGTTAACTCCACTTTTGTCGATAAGTCTTAAGAATTATGTGGAAGTAAAAAGAGAGAGATGAAGGGACTTACTAGTTGTGTAGTACTAGGAAGAGGTTAAGGAAGAGAGGGGGGGTTTGGTCTCATCGGAGATACTCCGGTCATCGTAATTTGATCGCTACTCTCTTGGCTTGTTTAACTCCTCTTGAATAGCCTTAACCTTTCTTGAACTTAGGGAATTTTGAGGAAATTTTCAGAATATAGGGAAGCTAGGGCATGGGGTGGTATTTATAGGATAAAAATGAAAGAGGGTGTGAAATAAAAATGAATTAAAATGGATTTAATGTTGTTAATTAGGGATTTTAAGAGTCTCTGTTTGATTGCAGGAAAATCAAACAGTGCAGGGGAGTTGAGGGGAGCTGAAGAGACGTGTGTGCAAAGCATGGAGTCGTTTGGAGCATATCGGACAGTCGGCGGCGGGAATATAGGCAAAACGGGCGGTCAAATCTCGATGGCTTGCCTCGAGATTCATGCCACGCGTCTAGATTGGTGTTTACTCTTCTTTGCGCCCGTTTAATTTTTCTGAAACTTTTCGATTCCCCGTGAATTGCACGTGCAACTCTTGGGCTTCCAAAAAATTAAAAAGAAAAATCTTTTAAAATAATTGAGACTGATGGGAATCGAACACACAGGCTATATCACAACAGTGTAGAGACTTTACCAGTGAGCTAGAAGTTTCTTCTTTCTTTTGTTAAACAAAAATGACTTATAACTCCTATACAAGTTGAAATACCCTTTTCTATACATTTAAACAAATAATTCTGTACAGGGATTTCAAAGTCGTTACATTCTACCCTCCTTATAAAAATTTCGTCCTCGAAATTTACATTTACATAGAGACTAATTTTTAAAAAGGTAAGGTTATCGTGCGCGCATATCTTCTTCTCTTTCACATGTTGATTCTCCTGGTGAATCCTTTCTCCACATCACTATGACCAAGTTCATCTTCTTGTTCCGCAATGTCTTCACTTTTCGGTCCAGAGATTCAACTGGTTGTTCCTCGCAGGTTAGGTCAGTCTGTACCGTGAGCTCTGAGTGATCGAGTATATGGATGGGGTCGCTCACATATCGTCATGGTTAGGATATGTGGAACACATTGTGCACTCCTTCCAATGAGTGTGGTAGTGCTAAACGGTATGCCACTTCTCCAACTCATTCGAGTATGTCGAACGGTTCTATGTATCTTGGACTGAGTTTACCCATCTTACTAAAATGTATCACTCCTCTGTTTGAAGAGATATTCAGGAATACATGCTCTCCAGGTTGAAACTCTAGATGTCGACACTTTGCATCTGCCCAATACTTCTGTCGGTCCTGGGCTATGCGCATATGTTCCTTGATCGTGCGAACCACATCTACAGTTGCCACGATCATCTCTGGTCCAAGGAGTTCACGACCTCCCACGTCGTCCCAACTCAGCGGGGAACGACACTTCCGTCCGTGGAGTGTTGTGAATGGTGTCATCCTAATGCTTGCATGTTAGCTGTTGTTGTATGAAAACTTCACTAAGTGTAGGTGATCTTCCCACAAACCTCCGAAGTCTAACATACAAGCTCTCAGCATGTCTTCCAGGATCTGAATTGTTCGCTCGGACTGTCTTTCTGTTTGTGGATGACATGCCATGCTGAAATTCAGACTCGTCCCCAGGCTAGCTTGCAGACTCTGCCAAAACTGTGATCGGAATCTAGTATCACAATCGGAGACGATGCAGACAGGTACTCCATGTAATCTGACAATCTCTTGCATGAGTTTATGGGTGTCAAGACAAGTATTGTACACCCTGAAGGATAAATCTTACTTTAGATTTTTACTTACCTCAATGTACTTTCTTGCCAACGTCTCGGTCGACTGGCCAACTCAGAATGGAATAAAGTGATCCGACTTGGTGAGTCAATCTACAGTAACCCAAATTGCATCGTTACCCTTCGTGCTACGAGGAAGAGCAGTCACGAAGTCCATGGTAATGTGCTGTCATTTCCATTCTGGGATTGGTAACGGCTGAAGTAGACCAGCAGTTCTATGATGTTCAGCCTTCACTAGCTGAAATATTAGACACTTTGCTGTGCTCCTTGCTACTTCTCGCCTCATTCCATGCAACCAGCAGTGTTGCCGTAGATCCTTGTGCATCTTCGTGCCACCGGGGTGTACCGAATACGAAGAGCTGTGAGCTTTTTTCATCAACTCTTCTCGAACAGAGCCAACCGCTACACATAAACGGCTTACATATCGCAAGGATCCATTTTCGTGGATGATGAAGTCAGTTCATTGTCCACTTTCTACTTGTTCTTGGATCCTTTGTAGCTTGGCATCATTTGTTTGAACTGCCCTGATCTGATTGACAAAAGTGGACTGGACTTGTAAGTTCACAAAAGATAAATCGTTACCTGGCACAACTACTTCAATCTCCAATCCGTGCAAGTCTTGCTGTAGCTTCCATTGAGCGGTGAGGTTCATTGCTAATGGCTGGCGACTAAGTGCATCAGAAACTACGTTCACCTTTCCAGGATGGTATTGTAGGTTGATGTCGAAGTCCGCCATGAGTTCTAGCATCTTCTCTGCCGCATATTGAGTTCCTTCTGAGTAAATACATACTTCAGACTCTTATGGTCAGTGTATATATCCACTAGTTCTCCCAAAAGATAGTGGTGGAAAATCTTGAGTGCAAAAACCACTGCTGTCGGTTCCAGATCATGTGTTGGATAGTTGCGTTCATGAACTTTTAACTTTCTTGATGCAAAAAACCATAACTTTTCCATGCTGGTGTAGAACACATTCTAATCCTTTACCGAACGCATCATAATGCACATCGAATCCACTAGATTGATCCGTGATTGGTAGGGATTTTGTGTGCATTTTAAAATTAAGAATACCGCAATCAAGACGATGTCGCTTGGTAGCTAGCTGGTTGAGTACGAGTCGGTCCACAGGGATTAGGTGTTCTTTCTTTAAGTTCTAACTAGTTAAGTCCTATTTGTGGTAGGTTTTTATTTTAAATTCTAAGAATGAGATTCAATTGATTTAAAGTTTTGCTAGGGTTAGGATTAGGTTAGTTTGGAAAAGGGATTCTACTCACTGCTTTCTTTGCCCTGGTTAAGAATATAGGTGTTAGGGTAATAGTCAACAAAGGGGATTAGCACGATTAGAAAGAAACTTAGTTTCTTCCTTTTGGTCCTTATCCGTCCTTTCTTAACTCTTAGCCCTAACCTCTATTTAAATCAACCACAACCGGTCTAACTAGGGAATCACCGCTATCTTGTAGGATAGGGTGCCGTAGTGAGCGGTGTGTAGTTAATTTAAATAGAGTCCGTATTAATTAAAATTATAGGGGCAAGGAAAGGAGTGAGAGTGATTTCCTTCTCTCAAACCTTCCCTATCCTAACCCTAACAAGTGAGGAATTACTCACTCATTAGAAAAGTGACAAAAGAATTCATTTTTATAATTTTTATTTTAAAAGTCTATCTAAGTTGCAGATAATAAAAGACAGATAAAAAATTTGCACAAATTAAATTCAGATAAAAAAGAATGCAAGATAGAAAGGAAACTTACTTTATTGATACCTCTTCAACGATTACAATGGAATTAAAAATTTTAAATCTATAAATTAAAAAGAGGCATCCTCGAAAGAGGCATCTAAAAGAGGCATACTTTATTTGGCTTTGAGCCCTCCTATTTATAGATAGGAAAAACCCTAGGTTTATATTCTGATCCATACATGAAATTACAAAACAACCCCAAAGACCGGGTCAAAGCACCGACACCCCACCGACACGTGCATTGTACGGCTGCGGAACCGCGGCATAAAGGCCTGTTTGGCCGCGGTTCCACGGCCATTTGGTGGGTTCTTGGGCCCATCTCTTCAGGGTTTCTCTGTGTTGCTTTTATCTTCTGTTTTCTTTACTTGGTTTCTCAGAATTTCGTCTATTTCCTTCCAGATTTTCAATAGTGCAGAATGATGTGGACTTTTGCCTTGATCTTCGTTTGAACTGGTATGCGGTATCATGCGGATCAGTATTCATCTGTTATTGGTCGTAGGCCCACATTTGTAGCGACTTTGCATGAATTTCACTGTAATGATCTGAGAACCTGTAACCTGCAACTATTTAGCAGACATGGATCAAAAGCACCTATTTATATGTAATATGATTAAGAATGGGTGATATAATAATACAAAATTCTGATATGAACAAATACCCCCAAACTTATCTTTTGCTCGTCCCGAGCAAAGCCAATTTTATTCTCGAAAAAATCCTAACCTCACTTTCGCACGGAACGCGATTGCACTGAGCTCGTGCAACAAGCCGTTAAACCTCTAGGTGTCTCTAGTAGGAGGAGTGTTGTCTCCTGAGGATTTTCAGCGGATACTACCCACAAAATCCAATCAATTTGGCATGTTGACTTTCATTCTTCAATTCAGGATTCTAGCAAGAAATTCTATTATTTTCAACTTAGAAACCATCAACCCATATTTTTCACACTCCCTCTTCATTTAACTTAAGATCGTATATGTTATGCAAATTTATTAAGCTTTCAGCATCTCCTAAGTTGTCCTTCTAAGGTGCAATCTTAACTCAGGAATTCTTATCATCTTTACTGAAGATATAAGCCCTACCTTTTATTCCTATCTCTTATCCAAATTCCAATCATATACCCCTACATGTGTGTAATTATCACCCCTACACTTGGAAATTCAATTCAAACTATCATACTCTTGTCCATCTTCCAAAATACTTTTAGTTGTTGAATTTTAGATGAAATTGCTCACACATCCTTCATGCGACCGTTAATACTTCTTGAGGTACTAAACGACCGATTACAAAATGTGCTTGCGCATTTAGGCGTAATTCCTCGTCTTGCAATACCTAAGGCTTAGCAGTGACTCTCAAACCAGTTGGTCTAAGGCACTAGGTGATAAAGCACCCTCGCTATATTTTTTTTATTTATGTTGCCTTAAGTAATTACAAAACCAGTGTTCATTTTTTTTTATCTCTTTATTCACCACTTATACTTTTATTTTCCTTCATACTAAGGATTTTAGACAATAGCATTTCAAGGTATCCTCTACTATCCCAAGTTTCAAGGTGCGTGTATGTGCAAGTTGTAGGGTATATATTTTCAGAATTTGGACTTAAGGTTCAGAATTATTTTTCAGACTTACACTTCAAATAAAATTTCAATACTCTTCCCTTATTTCGATTTAGCCCAAGAACTGAACTCAAAATTTGCCTATTTCTAAATAAACTGGAAGGACATATATTTTCTATAATTAAACTTTAAAAAAGGTTATTTTTAGGGTTTTTAATTTACCAAGTTTAGGATCTAGTTTTTCCTAACCAGTCAACCGTCATGTTGAACTTAAGTCAAAAATGGCCAAAATTGAACTTTTCAATTTTTTTTTAAATTTTTTTATTTTTATGGGTTTTAAAATAAGTATGTAAATGCAAAAATATACATATGAATGCGAAGGAAGAAAGCTTACCAAGCACAATCCCAAACTTAAACTTGACAGTGCCCTCACTGTCAGGCTACACCAAGAGGGTCAAAAATGCCGGTACTCCCCTGTTTGTTTATTATTTATTTATTTATTTATTTTTTATTATTATCAGAAAAAGAAAACAAAATATAAATACACAAAAATGTCCCCCCCCCCCAATTTAAGTGAAACAGTGTTTCCACTGTTGCCATTTTTTTAAATCTCATAAACCTGTAAACTTGGGAGGAAAAATTTATTAACAGGGACATGAAATATGATCGTGAAAATCTCCCCCAAACTTATTTTTGGCTCACCACTTTTAGTTTAAAAAAAATTATTTTCAAGAGCCAAATTATAAACCCCCCCCCCAAACTTGAGTAAAATAGTATTAAGCAATTAAAATCATTGGGGGGGTTAAAGTTATTGGTCAAAATAAAGCCTTACAAAGACCAAAAGTCAACACCAACCATTCAAAAAATTTATCAATGTAACGTATAGGTCGGTGGAAGAACATGCTATATTGAGCCAAGAAGAGGTGGGGAAGAGATAAGTGGTGATATGGAAAGGGTTTGCGTGAACGTGAATGTGAGGAGATAAGAGGTGATGATAAATAAAAACGAGAATGTGAATGATCAGAAATGAGTGGAATATTGGCATTCTCGTATTTTATAAGAAGAAAGGGTGGTGGTTCAACTTCTATAGGTGGATATTGATTAATCACAAAATCCGTGTTGTTTAGGAATGCAAGTTCGTCAGCAAAAAGTTCTTCAAAACTTTCATTGATTGTGTAATTGAACATTTTGCTGTCAGTAAGTTTTGTGCCAGAATTTATCATACTTGATTTGTCAAAAATTATGGAGGTAGGAGACTCGAAAATCTCATCTACCTTATTTTCAAAAGTATCCAAATCAAGTTGGTTTTCTGGAATTATCAAACTTGAATTATCGGATTGTGATTCATCAACACTCACTGAAATTATAGGAAGAATATAAGAAGAACCAGAGAAAGTGGGAGAAAAAAGTTGAATACGAACTTGAGGGTGAAGATGGAGTGTATAAATTAGCACAATTTGTAATGACCGATGGGTAAAAAGCGATTGTGCTAATCTATCAACCCACTGAGAAATGAGGTCAAATCCCTCAAGATTCGTGAGAAAACATGGGTATGTCGAACTTGGTAAACCAGACATTGAAAATGAAAGTGTAATGGTTTCTTGCACGGTCGGAATGATGGGAAGGATGAAGGGGAGTGATTTAGGAAGGGTAACAGTTAAAGGTTCAGGAGGGTATACACAGTCAGTGGAAGGGACATGATGAATTGGAAAATCCGACTCATCAAGCAAAACTGGTTCATCCTCAATACCATCCTCAAAATTCCCCTCAAAAGTTATCTCATCCATGCATTTATCATCAAAATCCAGACGCATATGAAGTTCGGGAAAAACAGTTAATAACTCAAGATGATGAAATGGAGAGAGAAACTCATCCAATTCTGTGGGTTCATCATCCAAAATATTCCCAGCGTCGATATCCTCAATCAAGTGAAAATCAATTTTTTCAGACACCTTATCAAGAGCATGGATATTAATCAATTCAGGTTCTAGAGTGGAGGTGTAGAGGTCAAAAGGATTGGTGATGGTTTCACTCGAAAGGGACCCTTCACAATCAGGTAAATCAAACACTACAAAATCACACAATTCATTACTCATTCTATTTTCAACTGGTGAATCATTTGGGACACTTGATAGACATTCAAAACCGGAGTTGTGGGATTCAATTGGGGATGGTTAGGTTTGATTTGGAAGGGTGCACAGTTCACTCTCTCCACTCAAATTCTCAATCCGTCCAACCGCCTCATCATACATTGGAAAATTTGGAGCTAGTTGGAAACTAGCTACCGGGTCACTAGGTTGTATAAGGGCGGCCATGGACGCATTCAAATCCCTCATCTGTTGGCATGACGCTACCATAAAGTCTTCCAAAGACTGTTCTAGACTAGACATGGGTTGTGACGGGGTTTCAGTAAAAAATTCAAAGTTGTTTGGATACGTGAAACTCCCAAATAGCTGTGTAGAAGCAATGTCTAGGAAAGGTGCAAAAGTCGGGTAGGACTGGTAGGAATTGAATGGTTGGATAGGAGTAGGATCAATATTTGGACAAGAAGGTGAATTGAATTGTCGATCCAAAGAATTCGCAGTGGTGAAAGGAGTGCAAGATCGTTTATGAGATTGTTCAATATGTTCAGCAATAGACATGGGTTTCGGAGTTACAACAGGACTCGAAAAAGGAGTATCAACGTAAGAAAGCGGTGAAGGTTGAAATGGTTGATATAAGGTGGATTACGGAGTCCAACTGGTTGTCCTAGACGCGTCTATTCGATCTTTCAAAGAAATTTTAGGCATGGAGGGATCGTTCGAAATTCGACCAAAACAAGAAGCGTAGAAAGTAATGTCTGGTTGAGGGTACCAAAATTCGGCAAATGTTTTGCGAGGTGGGGTACCCATGATGTGATGAGAGAAAGGAAAAGAATGTGGATTTTTTATTTTTATTTTTTTAAATTTTTATTTATATATATATATATATATTTTTAAAAATTGTTTGTTTTTGGAGTTTTGAAATTTTTGAAAGTGTTTTTTTTTATTAAGAAAGAGTTTTGCAAAAATTTGTACGGAACTACGACACAATTTCAAACAACCACGGTTTAAACATACACAATCAAACCTAGAGCTAGGGTCTCCTAAGTCAACTAGACTGCTCCTAACTGTTCCAAAGTGACAAGTTGTGAGATATCCCTCAAATCTCCTCTTTACCGCCAATTGTGGCCAGGTAAGCACAAATGAAGAAAGGAGGGTTCCACTCACGAATCACCGTGAGACGGGCCTTTTAAAGTTACCTTTCTCACTTGTCTAGCCTAGGCACCACAAAGTCAGGTTTAGATAAACGACTGATTGCCCACAACCTTCCTCTGTCCTAATGAGCGCGACAATCCTTAATTGGCTGAGTCTAAATATTTTTTAATTAACTCAAGGGTGATGCATATGCTTTTTAGTGATTTTGGGGGTCTTAGGAAGGGTAATGAAATCCCCACCCAATCTGAATTGGTGTTATAGCCCCTTAAATGTCCGTATTAATTATGCAAAGCAGTTAACATACAAAAAAATCTAAAACACTTGCAAATTTTTTTTTTATTTGGCAGCGCAAAGAATCCTGGACAAAAACAATTTATTGGATAGGAGAAAGAGGTTGCTGTGCAAAGAATCCTGCAGGAAAAAATTTTCAGTAGAGTTCAGGGGGTGGGAGAGAAGAAAAAAGATACTCACAGAGAAAATGGGGTGCTGACGTCAGCAGTTGATTGCGGTTCCGCGGTCAAACGTGCACTTGTGTCGCGGTTCCGCGGCTCTTCTGAAGGTTGATGTCATTAAATTTGTTCCCTGTGCTGAATTGGTTCTCCTCTTTTTGTTTAGATCCCCTGTTTCTGGATTTGTTCACTGAGTTGCTCCAGATCTGAATCGGTCCGTCTTTTTTTTTTTGCACAATTCGCACAAAAACCAATCAAAAGTAACAAGATGATTTGTATTTTTATTTTGGTTTTAAAATTTTTCAATTTTTACAATTTTTAAATTTTTTTTATTAATCCGAAATTACACAAAGAAAGAGACTACCATCTCCCTGGCAACGGGGCCATTTGATTGGTAGGGATTTTGTGTGCGTTTTAAAATTAAGAATACCGCAATCATGACGGTGTCGCTTCGTAGCTAGCCGGTTGAGTACGGGTCGGTTTACAGGGAAAATGTGTTCTTTTTTTAAGTTCTAACGAGTTAAGTCCTATTTGTGGTAGGTTTTTGTTTTAAATTCTAAGAATGAGATTCAATTGATTTAAAGTCTTGCTAGGGTTAGGATTAGGTTAGTTTGGAAAAGGGATTCTACTCACTGCTTTCTTTGCCCTAGTTAAGAATATAGGTGTTAGGGTAATAGTCAACAAAGGGGATTAGCATGATTAGGAAGAAACTTAGTTTCTTCCTTTTGGTCCTTGTCCGTTTTTTCTTAACTCTTAGCCCTAATCTCTATTTAAATCAACCACAACCACAACCGGTCTAACTAGGGAATCACCGCTATCTTGTAGGATAGGGTGCCGTAGTGAGCGGTGTGTGGTTAATTTAAATAGAGTCTGTATTAATTAAAATTATAGGGGCAAGGAAAGGAGTGAGAGAGATTTCCTTCTCTCAAACCTTCCCTATCCTAACCCTAACAAGTGAGGAATTACTCACTCATTAGGAAAGTGACAAAAGAATTCATTATTATAATTTTTATTTTAAAAGACTATTTAAGTTGCAGATAATAAAAGACAGATAAAAAAATTTGCACGAATTAAATTCAGATAAAAAAGAATGCAAGATAGAAAGGAAACTTACTTTATTGATACCTCTTCAACGATTACAATGGAATTAAAAAAATTTTAATCTAGAAATTAAAAAGAGGCATCATCAAAAGAGGCACCCAAAAAGAGGCATACTTTATTTGGTTTTGAGCCCTCCTATTTATAGATAGGCAAAACCCTAAGTTTACTTTCTGATCCATACATGAAATTACAAAACAACCCCAAAGACCGAGTCAAAGCACCGACACCCCACCGACACGTGCATTGTACGGCCGCGGAACCGCGGCATAAAGGCATGGCCGCGGTTCCGCGGCCATTTGGAGAGTTCTTGGGCCCATCTCTTCAGGGTTTCTCTGTGTTGCTTTTATCTTCTGTTTTCTTTACTTGGTTTCTCAGAATTTCTTCTATTTCCTTCCAGATTTTCAACAGTGCAGAATGATGTGGACTTTTTCCTTGATCTCCGCTTGAACTGGTATACAGCATCATGCGGATCAGTATTCATCTGTTATTGGTCGTAGGCCCACATTTGTAGCGACTTTGCATGAATTTCACTGTAATGATCTGAGAACCTGTAACCTGCAACTATTTAGCAAACATGCATCAAAAGCACCTATTTATATGTAATATGATTAAGAATGGGTGATATAATAATACAAAATTCTGATATGAACAATCCGGCATTACGAGAATAGGAGCAGAGGTTAACCTCGACTTGAGTTCTACAAAAACCTTCTCACATGCTTCTGATCACACGAATGCTTTGTCTTTACGTGTGAGCTTGGTCAGGAGTGCTGCGATTTTTGAGAATCCTTCAATGAATCGTTTGGAGTATTCTGCTAAGCCTAAGAAACTTCTTATATGTTTCACCGTCTTTGGTGTCTGCAACTCACTGACAGCTGAAACCTTAGCTGGATCCACAGAGATTCCTTCGACTGGAACAATATGTCCGAGAAATCCAACTTGATCTAGCCAAAATTCACACTTTTTGTACTTGGCGTAGAGATGATGCTGTTGTAATGTCTCTAGGATAATCCGTAAGCGCTCGGCCTGCTCTTTCCGATTCTTTGAATATATCAGGATGTCGTCGATGAAGATAACAACAAACCCGTGTAAGTACTCTTGGAAAACTTGGTTCATAAGGTTCCTAAAGATGGCAGGTGTATTGATCACTCCAAATGGAATTACAGGATATTCATAATGACCATAACGAGTCCTAAATGCCGTCTTCGGGATGTCGGTCTCCTTGACCTTCACCCGATGATATTCTGAACGAAGATCTAACTTTGAAACGACACAAGATCCACTTAACTGATCGAAAAGGTCATCGATGCAAGGTAGTGGATAATTGTTTTTAATTGTTACCTCATTCAGAGCTCGATAATCCACGCACATCCTGTAGGTACCTTCCTTCTTCTTACTATAGCACTGGAGATCCCCAACTTGAAGTACTGGGCCGGATCCAACCTTTCTTCAAGAGTTCGTCCAACTGAATACGGATCTCCTTCAATCCCTCCGGACTTAATCAATATGGAGCTTTTATTACTGGTTGTGAGTCGGGTTACAAATCAATGCTGAATTCAAGAGCTCGATCGGGAGACAAACCTGATATATCTTCCGGGAATACATCTTCGAACTTTCGAACTACCTCTGGCTTCAATCCTTCCTCTTGCAACGCTGTAATCTCTGCCTTCTTTGGTTTTGCTCTGTAGGTGCTAGGCTCTAAGGTCCGGTCTCCGCTTTTGAAATAGAACACTGGATGATCTGGTATTTCAAACACTACCCTCCTTTGGCGACAGTCGATGGTAGCGAAAAAAGTTCCCAGCCAGTCCATTCCCAAGACTATATCGAAATTCGGTATGTCCAGCATCTTGAAGTCTACATAGAATTCTCGACTGCAAACGACCACTGGACACAGATCGTATCCCAAAGTTGCTTTTAGAATGACGTTTCCTGAACTAACATTCCAGCTGGATATGAGCAGCTTAACTGAGATCGCATGGGTTCTTACGAACCGTTGCGACATAAAGCAATGTGATGCCCTAGTGTCGCAGAGCGCAAGTGCGGGTAGGGAGGCTACTAAGATTGTACCTAAGTCGCGTGGGATATGTTTAGGTATAACAAATATAAGATGGCTATGAATCAAAAGGATTTGAAAGAGAATAGGGAAGAGATTTACCAATGATAACCTGACCCGTAGCTTCGGCCTCTTCGACCGACATAGTGAATTCTTGGCGTCACGGCACTTTCCTCTATGCCTGGTTAAATACTCAGCGTTAGGGTTGAGTGATCTGGGTGCAGGGAGTTGGAGCTGGTAAAGCTAACCGGGTAAGAGGAGCTTGGATCGCCGATCTAGCTGGAGGGATATTGGGTCCTCGATTCTGGAGTCATGCTCTGATGGAGTGAGTAGAAGACCTACATATCAGGTACAAGTTGTTCGCCCTACAACAGTTCTTCACAAGATACCCTATTCTCTTGCAGTAGATACAAAAGTCTGTCCTATTGTTGGCGAACGAACCTACTGGCCTCCGAGATGGTCCATTGAAAGATGGCCTGGAAGAGGCCCCTCCTGTGATTTGGTGCACAGGGTATTTCACACCGGCAGTCTACGACCGACCCTTCCTCTTCACTACCGCCTCATAGCATCAGGCAACCTTCAAAGCAAGTTCATGGGTTAGGAAATCCCCAGTAGCAAGTGCAGCTTGGATTTCAGGGTCCAACCCTTGCTGAAATCGTCGTGCCCGGATCTCACCAGTGGGAATAAGATGTGCAGCAAACCTGTTACGACCTTGTGTTAGCAGTGTTGTGAGAGTGATCAAAAAATTGAATTTGAGACTATATCTTACCTACTAAGCATGGTAAACTTAGCATCATATTCATTCACTGACTTGACCCATATCAAGCCTTATTGTAAATGGATGAATTGTTCCTCCATATTAAAGCGGGCAGTCTCTGGGAAGTACTTGGCATGGAAGAGGACTCGGAATGTTCTCCATTCTATCGGTTGCGCGAGACGGCTCTCCTCGGCCTTCCACCAAATTCTGGCATTATCGGTCAGTTGCAACTTAGCAACTCTCACCCAGGCTATATCTGGCACTTGAGCTGCTGCCAGGTCATCCTCGATCGCTTGAGCCCATTCTTCTGCTTCAAGCAGACTTTCTTTACCCGAGAAGTTCTTTGGGTGCAGTGCCCGAAATCGCTCAACTCCGAGTGCTTCGGCTTCGGGGCGGTTCATAAGAATAGCAGTATGCTGCTGTTGACCCTCCAATAGGCTCTTGATAGCCTCAAGAATTATCGTTTGCTCATTGATAGGAGCTGCCATGGTAGGTGGTGGTGGTAGTGTAGGCGGTGGGATATTGCCGTTGACGTTTGTGCTGGTATTGTTTGGAGAGTCCATCACCTTAATACAAAAGATAGGTTAGGATAGATTCAAAAAATTTGAAATAAAAGAAATACAGATGTTTGTTGAACTCATTGATTCTTGTGGTATATTGTTTACAACTTCATGCAGAACTGACCTGCATAGACCACCAGCAAAACCTGTCACGCTCCGCTTTCCAATAGACGAAAACGATGATGTGGCAAGCCCGCGGCATATTTATTCAGAGAAGGTCATTCCCTAAATAAATATACTAAGCGTATTGAAACAATAATACACAATGCAAGAATAAATGGAGACTGTAAAATTTTTCAACAAACAACTTTATTTACGTTCAACTTCCAATATTTACAAGTACATGAGTTTCAACTGAGAAGTAAATACAATAAAGGAAAATGCGTAAACATATGGCATACATAAGCTGAATAGAAAGAGAAGCTAAGCTAATCCTGAGGAGCAATCCGGTTGTAGTATTCCTCCGTGTCCTCCAATTCCTCCGTCTCAACCGTATCTGACGAACATTCCAAGAAAAAAAAGGATGGGTGGAATGTCCGTCAGTAAACTAGCGCTCGGTAAGTCCCAAGGATAAAGTAAGAGTAACAGAATAACAAGTATATAATATATATATGACGAGTAAAAGTATATGATCATGGGTAAATATTTACTATAGGTCTCTATATGGTCATTATGTTAACGTTAAGTTCCAAATATGAATATCAACGCAGCCGTAGAAGTATTCATGAGCTCAAGAGTGGAGTCCCAGGAGCAAGAAAACACAGGCCAATTTCACGTGTTAGCATCGGGGCTCTAAGTTGTGGATGAGTCAATCCGACTGATATTCGAGTAAAATAAAAAAGAGATTAATATGGGATTTCTAAAACTCCGTTGGATTCACACAAAAAACTATCCCAAGCACCTCGAGTATAATATATATTATAATTGTAAGATAGCCTTAGTTGATTGGATTGGTTGATTATAACATGACTTTTCGAAACCATAGATTGTAAAAGGTGAAATAATGAAGTCGAGTGAGTCGAATAAGGTGCGAGTCATGCCAATTGCAATCTTGAGTCGAATCAAGTTAGTTCAAGGAGAACGGATTCGAGTTCATGTTTAGATTCGAGTTAGGTTAGAGTTCAGATTTGTGTTCGAGTTCGAGATCACGTTTAGATTCGAGTTCAAGTCTTTTTCTTATGAATTGATTTAAACTGATAAAAATCTTATGTTCGGAAGAAATCGGCAACTACTACACATGGACGGCAAGATTTGTCTATTTTTCCAAGACAATTGTCATTGATAACTCCGTTAAGTTGTCTAACCTGAATATGCAAATACTCACTTTCTCCGGCTATCTGGGGCTCAAGAGAAATGATACCGCATAAATCTATATTAATCTAGAGTCCTTAAATATTGTTTGCATATCTCGAGGGGGTTTTATGAAAAATATGTTAATATTGTTTAGAAATAAATCTCGAGGGTGATTTGTAATATTTATGGTTTTCATGAACATGTATTTTAATTGTTGTGGTGTTTTAGTGATAAAACCTAGCTTTTTGAAAGTTTATGGTACTTTTATGAAAACTACTACTTTTGGAAACTTGTTGGTATTTTATTAAAAATCTAATCTTTCATTTTAAAAATATAGTTTCATAAATTTTTTTATTGAAAATACGGATTCATAGTTTTATATAATTTTCCAAAGTTTGTTTTGTTTAGAAAAGTCGTATTTTTTAAAAACCGCATTTCTACCGAATACTCCGTAAGGAGTTCTGCATGTCACTCTACTATTCTATGGATGTGCGATAATCCGCACCATCCATTAGCGGGTCCCCTAACAAGAGTTGTAAAGGTGTAATTCCCAAGAATTTAAAATATCGATTAAAAGAAACCCGTTTTGAAAAATATGGTATTTTAATATAAAACTTATTCTTTAAATAAACCCTATGTTTAGAATCTCGTGCAATGAAACCATAGTGTGCGTGTAGGGTAGGTCATTACCCCGTGAATAATCTAAAGATTTATACTCTAGTTATCGAAAAAACGGTTATGTCAAAGTTCATGGTATTTTAATAAAAAGTTTGTTATATGATTGTTTAGCATGAAAATTTTATTAAACTAAAATCTAAATGATTGTAAATAAATTTACGAGTTGTGTGAGGATATTAGTTTGACCTATTTTGCTTATAAAGTGGAGTACAATGTTGAGAAAAACATATATCGGAGTTAACCCCACTTTTGTCGATATGTCTTAAAAATTATGTTGAAGTGAAAAGAGAGAGAGATGATGGAACTTACTAGTTATGTAGTGCTAGGAAGAGGTTAAGGAAGAGAGGGGGGTCTTGGTCTCGTCAAAGATGTTCCGGTCATCGGAATTTGATCGCTACTCCCTTGGCTTGCTTAACTCCACTTGAATAGCCTTAACCCTTCTTGAACTTAGGGAATTTTGAGGAAATTTTCAGAATAGAGGGGAGCTAGGGAACGGAGTGGTATTTATAAGGTAAAAATGAGAGAGGGTATGAAATAAAAATGAATTAAAATGGATTTAATGGTGTTAATTAAGGATTTAAAAAGTCTCTGTTTGATTGCAGGAAAATCAAACAGTGCAGGGGAGTTGAGAAAAGCTGAAGAGACGTGTGTGCAAAGCACGGAGTCTTTTGGAGCACATCGGACCGGCGGCGGCGGGAATATAGGTAAAACGGGTGGTCGGATCTTAATAGCTTGCCTCGAGATTTGTACCACGTGTCTAGATTGGTGTTTACTCCTCTTTACGCCTGTTTGATTTTTTTAAAACTTTTCGATTCCCCGTGAATTGCACGTACAACTTTTGGGCTTCCGAAAAATTAAAAAGAAAAATCTTGAAAAATAATTGGGACTGATGGGAATCGAACGCACAGGTTATGTCACAGCAGTGTAGAGGTTTTACCGGTGAGCTACAAGTTGCTTCTTGATTTTGTTAAACAAAAATGACTTATAACTCCTATACAGGCTGAAATACCATTTTCTATACATTTAAACAAATAATTATGTACAGGTATTTCAGAGTCGTTACATCTACTATCCCAAGTTTCAAGATGTGTCCAAGTGCTTATAGTAGAGTATCAATGTTCAGATGTTTGGACTCAAGAATAGGGGCTATCCCTCAGACTAGTAATTTCTTCATCTTACTAACCCTTGGGACAACAGCTCATGACTACATATTACTAGCTTCATTTTAAAACATCTAATTTTCTTGCGTTTTTAAATTTCTTCCTCTTTTTCTTATGTATTTTTCACTTTCTAAAATTTTGCCTTTTTAATTTATTTTTTATAGTGCAAAATGATTTGTGAATACAAACCTCCCCCTAACCTGTTTGCAGCCATGTCCTCACTGATGCTGTTGTTCGAGTGCAAAAACTTATAGATTTGGGTGGAGAATAATAGGGTCAAAAGATAGTCAATTTGAAAGCCTCTCCAAAACTTGTTCTTTAATATACACACCTCCATTTTTAGATGAAACAGTGTTACCAAAATATGGAGGTGAAGCGGAGGAAAGTTAGTCGTGATAAAGCGGCTCCTGCAAGAATAGGAGCTCCTCCGATAAGTCAGCAGAAAAGTACGGTTTTAATCTATGCCCATTTACTTTGAAACTAGAACCGTTTTTAACATTTTCTACATCCACTGCACTGTGCGAGTATATATACCACACCACAAAAGGTTCTTTCCAACGAGATCTTAGCTTTCCCGGATGAAGATGGGGACGGGAATCGTAAAGAAGGACTTGTTGTCCCGGTGTGAATGTTTTTCTCAAAAGATGTTTTTCGTGGAACGCCTTTGTCTGATTCTTTACTATAGCCACATTATCATAGGATTCATCATGAAGCTCGCTCGACTCGTTTAATTACAGCTTCCGATAGTTGCCTGCTTGATCAAAATCGAGGTTAAGCTCTTTAATCGCCCATATTGCCCTATGTTCGATCTCAACAGGAAGGTGGCAAGCCTTCCCAAACACTAATCGATAAGGAGACATGCCAAGATCGGTCTTATATACAGTATAAAATACCCAAAGAGCATCATTCAATTTAGAGGACCAATCTTTACGGTTCTTAGCAACCGTTTTCTCCAAATTTTGTTTGATTTGTCTATTAGAGAGTTCTGCATGCCTGCTCGTTTGGGGATGATAGGGCATAGAAAACTTTTGGTTGATTGAATATTTCCACTTCAAAGTCTCGAAAGACCGATTACAGAAATGCGTTCTATTGTCGCTAATGATAGCGCAAAGGTGTCCGAACGGATATTTTCTTTAAGGAACTTAACGACAACCTTATTGTCATTAGTACGGCTCGGTATTGCTTCAACCTATTTAGAGACATAACCAACCGCTAATAAAATGTATAAGTTCCCAAAAGAGTTGGGAAACAGGCCCATAAAATCAATTCCCCATACATCAAATATCTCCACAACCAAGATTGGTTGGAGCGACATCTCATTTCTTCGTGAAATCTGACCCATGTGCTGACACTATAAACAAGTTTTGCAATAATTATATGCATTTTTGAATAACGTTGGCCAATAATAGCCACATTGCAAAACTTTCTCCGCAATTTTTCTTGGACCAAAGTGACCGCCATACGCTTGATCATGGCAGAAGAACAATACACTCCTGAACTCATTATTAGGGACACACCGGCAAATGATCTGATCGGGACAATACTTGAACAAATAGGGTTCGTCCCGGTAAAAGTGTTTTACCTGGGATAAAAATCTGTGATTGTCTTGATTTGATCATTCGCTGGGTAGAAGTCCCGTTGCTAAATAATTCGCAATATCAGCGAACCAAGGTTTGCTAGATAGGGTCAAGAGATGTTCTTTTGGAAAAGAGTCGTTTATTGGTAAGGTCAACGTTGGTGAAGAAGAAAGTCGTGAAAGATGGTTGGCTACGGCATTTTCATATTCACTTTTGTCTCTGATGACAAGGTCAAATTCTTGCAACAAGAGAATCCAATGTATTAGCCTTGATTTAGCATCTTTCTTCGATAAAAAATGTCTTAAGGAGGAATGATCGGTGTAAACTACATCCGGAGAGCCAATTAGGTAGGGCCTGAATTTTTCTAATGCAAAGACAACTGCCAAGAGTTCTTTCTCGGTGGTTGTATAGTTCATTTGGGCATCGTTCAAGGTCCTACTCGCATAATAAATCACATGTGGTATCTTATCGATGTGTTGTCCTAAGACTGCACCAATAGCAAAGTCAGATGCATCATACATAAGCTCAGAAGGGTAATTCCAATCTGGAGATGATAGAATGGGGGCAGTAGTGAAGGAACATTAAAGTAATTCAAAAGCAACCAAACAATCCGAGTCGAAATGAAATGGTGTATTCTTGGCTAAGAGAAGAGTTAAGGATCTAACAATCTTACTAAAGTCCTTAATGAATAGTCTATAAAAACCAGCATGACCAAGAAAGGATCATATATTTTTGACACATTTGGGAGGAGGAAGGTTGGAAATGACATCTATTTTAGCTTTGTCTACCTCAATGCCATTACGTGAAATGATATGCCCTAAGACAATTCCTTCTTGAACTATGAAATGACATTTTTCCCAATTCAAAATTAGATTCTTATCCTTACAGCGCATAAGAACAGCGTCAAAATGACGTAAGTATTCCTCAAAGGAGTCCCCAAATATGGAGAAATCGTCCATGAATATCTCCAAAAAATTCTCGACCATGTCCGAGAATATCCCCATCATACACCGCTGAAATGTAGCAGGAGAATTGCATAACCCAAAGGGCATGTATTTATAAGCGAAAGTGCCAAAAGGACAAGTAAAAGTTGTCTTATCTTAATCCTTTTCGGTGATGGGAATCTGGTTATAGCCTGACTAACCGTCCAAGAAATAGTAGAACTCATGCCCAGCTAAGCTTTCCAATATCTGGTCAATGAAGGGTAGAGGGAAGTGATCTTTCCTTGTCGCGGCATTGAGTTTTCTATAATCAATACATACCCGCCACCCGGTTTGGGTGCGAGTTTGAATTATCTCATTTGCCTCATTAGTTATGACCGTGATACCGGACTTTTTAGGGACAGCGTGAATAAGACTTACCCATTGACTATCAGATATTGGGTAAATTATACCACTATCTAAGCATTTGATAATTTGATTTTTCACCGTCTCTTTCATGACGGGATTCGACCATCTTTGTGGGTCATGAGCTGGTTTGGCCTCATTCATCAAATGTATATGATGTTCAACAATCAAGAGACTAATCCCTTTGATGTCCGCTATTGTCCAACCGAAAGCTTGCCGATTCGATCTCAAGACAGACAGAAGAGCTCTCTCTTGCTATAAGCCTAGAGAAGCTGATATGATGACAGGTAAAGACTCATTCTCACTTAAATATGCGTACTTAAGATAAGACGGCGGCGGCTTGAGATCAAGTGTCGGCGGAGAGACGATAGAAGGTAGGGTAAGGGAACAATACTCGGACTCCATGAGAGGTTCATAGCTAGCATAAGAAATTGACTCGGATAGCTCAACTAACTCATTCGACATGTCAAAGGATTCGAACTCGGGGGTGGACTTGTCGACAGAAGGGTCCCGCGAATCAAGATCATGAAGGAAAGTGAACCCTTCATATTCCCTATTCGTATAAGGAGTAGCTGGATCAAACAATAACGCACTAATGGCATCGAGATCATTATCGTAGAGCAAAAACTCCTCATATTTGCAACTGTCGGAAGCTGTCTTATGGACGAAATATATATCTATCATATAAGCAAAAGGTTCGGAGGGTTGACTTCCTACCCTAAAAATGTTAAGTTCAATTGTCATCTTCCCAAAGGATAGGTTCATGGAACCGTTACGACAATTGATTACTGCATTCGAGGTTGCTAGAAATGGTCGACCAAGAATCACTGGGATTTGGTTCCGTGGATTTGCCACAGGCTGTGTATCTAAAACTATAAAGTGCACAGGGAATATAAATTCCCCGACTTTGATCAACACGTGCTCTAGTTCACCCCTAGGGTGGGTGATAGATCGATCGGCCATCTGAAGAGTGCAGTGCGTGGGTTTCAACTCTCCTATGTCTAATTGCTCATAAACAGAATACGGGAGCAAGTTAACACTAGCACCAAGATCGAGTATAGCACGATTGATGTTTTTACCCCCAATAGTTATAGAAATTGTAGTTCAACCGGGCTACTTATGTTTCTTGGGAAAATGTTGGGTAAGAGCATCACTCACATTGCTCGCTAAGAAAACCTTTTTAGGTACTTGAGTTTTCCTTTTCTTAGTGCATAAGTCCTTAAGAATTTTTACATAGGATGGAACATGTTGGATAGCATCTAAGAGAGGAATATTAATGTTAACTTACTTAAACATTTCCACAATCTTCTCCATTTGTGGACTTGGTTTGTTGGGCCTCAACCAGTTTAGAAAAGGAGCTTTATTAACAGGGACTGGGTCTAACACTTGTGGAGAAGTTTGTGGGGATGGAATGGATCCCAAAATTGGATTTGGGATGGTCTGAAAGGGTATTTCATTCAAAGAAGTGGACTGAGAGTTCGAGCCTAATAGAGAACGGAGAATGAGCTCGGAAGAAGATGTTTGGTTAGACGAAGTAGAAGTAGAAGTAGTAGCCAGGGTGTCATCGAAATCATCAACTTGTTCACCAACATGGTTGTTCAGCATTCTTCCCGATCTCAACGTAGTTAAGGCACTCACATTGTGATTTTGTTGGTTAAGAACGGTGTTAGCATTTTGTAGGTGGCCGGGATTTGGTAGAGGTTGAGATGGAAGTTTCCCTTTCTCTCCTTCACTCACCGCCGCGTTTAACTGTGCAATTTGTGCTTCGATCGATTTGATGCTTTCACCGTGGGAAGCAGTGTGTTGCACTAATGTTTGGATAGAAGAAGTTAAATTAGCCGACGTTTGCACGGATTGTTTAATAAACGCTTCCAAGCTTCTTTCGAGTGCAGAGATTTTATCAGTACCGGCAGGAGGAACATTATTCTGTGGTTGGAAAGAATTGTTATAAGAGGCAAAGTTGTTGGCTAGATTTTGGAATGATTGTGGTTGAAAGGGCTGCTAAATTTGTTGTGGTGGTTGTTGTTGCTGTGGAGCAAACCTTTGGTAGTTATTTTTACTTTGGAACTGATCTTGATTTTTGTTTTGAGTTTGGTTTTGGTTCCAAGCAAAACTCGAATGATTCCTCCATGCCTGGTTATATGTGGATGAATAAGAATTGTTTTTAGGTCGTTGCTGAAAAGCAGCATTAGTTTGTTCTTGACCTTGAGACGGAAGATTCAAAGGATATTCTTCCGTTAAATGTGATGAATCATAACATCAACCACACACGGTTTTGGGGAGCATAAATTGGTTTAGGGAGGCTGAAGAGAATTTGCTTTCAATAGCGTCCAGTTTCTTTTGCGTCGCAGCCATTTTGGCTTTCATTACGATGGAAGCGTCAAGCTGATGGATACCTAACCTAGATGAAGACGAAGATGATGTTGTTGGTCTTGTACTCTCCCACTGTAGTGTTTGTTCCGCGAGATCTTTAAGAAATTGCCTTGCTTCCTCGTCAGATTTTGACATGAAATAACATTGACAAATGGTTTCTAGCATTTGTTTTGTCGCTCGATTAACACCCTCATACATAATTTAGCAAAATTGCCATTTTTCGAATCCGTGATGAGGGCATTGGACAAGAAGATCTTTAAACCTTTCAAAGCATTTCCAAAAGTTTTCGTTAGGAAGTTGGGCAAACTGATTAATCTCGCTCCTAATGCGGGCATTCTTATGATTAGAATAAAATTTATTAAGGAATGCTTTAACAAATTCATCCTAATTAGTTATAGAATGTGAGGAGGTTCTATAAAGCCACTTCTATGCGAGATCGCACAAGGTAAAAAGGAGAAGACGTAATCGCATAGCATCCCCTGAAAGTTGGGTGGTGCTCATCATTGCACATACGTTTTGGAATTTGGTTATAAAAACGTAGGCATCCTCAGATTCAAGCCCGTGAAATTTGTGCAATAAGTTGATGAAGTGGGGTTTAATTTCGAAATTATCCCCATTGGCTGGTGGAAGAGATAGAGACGTAGGAAGGGGTCCGCATGTGGGGTAGGATCAGTCTTGGAGAGTGATGCGTGGCGGATTCTGAATTTGCGCACCTGCGAGTGGTGGCAATGTGGTGTTGTTAAAACCCGGTGGAGGTTCTTCCATCTCGGAAGATGTGATAGGTGGGGGAGAAAAAGAAGGTGAAGAAGTATCGAACTCGGAGTCGACTGCGAAAATGCGGACTAGACGAGCACTAGAATCCCGTGTCCCGCCGATCATGCACAAAGCGAGTTTAGTGCACGTGACAGCGTGTGATACGTATGAGAATGATTTTAAGAAGGCTTTGCTTTTGACAAAAGTGACGGACGCAAGACTCAACCAATCACAAAATGCACAAACAGTCCCTAGAGCTAGGGTCACCTAAGTCAAATCATTAGACCGCTCCTAGACTTCCAAAAGATAAGACGTAGGATAAAACCTCTATCATCTCCTTATCGATCTTGCGGCCAGGTAAGTGCCAGGTAAGTGGAGGTATCCGCTATACAAATCACTGAAATAGCGGGCCTAATTAAGTAAACCACTTTCCTTAGTCACATTTGCCTTAGACATCATAAGAGAAATTCGGATAAGCAATAGATTACCCATGACCCTCCTTTGTCCTAATCGAGCGCGATTGTCCTTAGAAGCTTGGTCTAGATATTTTTTATTAATGTAGAGTGATGCGTATGCTCGTTTGTGATTTGTGGGGCTTAGGAAGGATGATGAAATCCTCACCTAATCTGAATTTGGGTTTCTTTCCCATTAATGTCCGTTTTAAATATGCAAAACAAACCAAAATCTAAAACACACAAAAAAGTTTTTTTAGCGGCGCTATTTGCAAAGAATCCTATAGGTAAAAATAGTGTATTGGAGCTTTAAAGAAGAGAGGAAGACGATAGGATAATACCATAAAATTTTGGAGGCTTAACTCCCTACTGTGGCCGCGGTTCAGCCGCCAAAAGCTTCCTTAGGCCGCGGTTTCGCCGTCGTTTTATGGAGTCTTGTCTCCAAAAATTTTCTCAGCACTCCAATACTCGTCTGATCCAATTTGAAAGTCTCTGAATCTCTGTCGGTTCGCTCTAATTACTCCAGATTTCCTTGCAAAACTTGTACAAGAATCGTTAAAAACACAAAATGTGGTTTTTATTTCTCTTTTAATTTTATTTTTTCTGCTTATTATTAGAAATCAACCCGAATAACAAGAAAAATATTATGACAATTTCCCTGGCAACGACGCCATTTGATTGGTTCGAAAAAGTGTATCTTTGTTTTGTTGCAATTACCGTAATCAATAACGGTGTCACAATAGCTAGCCGTTAGTGAGTACGGGTCGTCCACAGGAAAACGGTGAACTACTTTTCTTGTTTTAGATGAGTTAATAAAAGAAAGATGGGAATTTTTATCGTTTTGTACTAAGAAGGTTTGAAAAGTTTATAAGAGAAGGGCTTGTAGGGTTTATAGGATTTAGTAGTTAATATATGGAGTTTTAAAAATAATTCTTTTTATCTTTTAATTATTTAATACTAGAGAAATAACGATGAATGTGGATTAGGCTTCTTGGAGGGAATTAGAGTTTCCCTTTACTGACCCTTATCCTTCCATTAATCCCTATTTATCTCAAGCCCTCAACAAAGCGAGTATTAACGAATCTCAAATCGTGGTCGTACCTATCATGAATTGATAGCACGCCCGATAAGAGAGTTAATATTTATTTTACTAAAATTTATAAAAATTAAAACTTTAAAAGAATTTAATTGATATTGTTCATCCATTATTCTACCCTATCCTACAAACCCTAACAAGCGAGAATTTACTCACTCATTGAGATAGAAGATGTAAACAAGGAAAAATTGAAGATGAATGAACCCATAAGAAATAACAAGATTAAAATTACGGAAAGTAATTGCGGAAAGTAAAATGCAGAAAGTAATTACGGAAAGTAAATGCGGAAAGTAAATGCGACAAAATTAAATGAAAGAACAACCTTTTATTGAATAAACTATTGCATTACAGAATTTGCTCGCTGAAAAAGTAAATTACAAGAACTAAAAAGCTAGTTTGCTTGATGGATCTAAATCGACCGATGGATAGATGATAACCCTAATTGCTCTCGGTCCTTTATATAGGCTCTGGAACCAGAAACCCTAGACGTCATATTGAAGTGTGTGCAAAGACGATCAAGACCCTGAAGTTTCATATCCTACGGTCACCAATAGACCGCGGTTTAGCCGCCCTTTACCCCTATTGGCCGCGGATCCGCCGCCCTCTGGTGGGTTTGAATTTCCAGATTCTTCGTGCCATCTTCTCTCGATATTTGGAAATCCTTCTGATAAAAATTCTGAAAATATATCTTTTAGTCTCTGCCGTTGCAAGATTCTTCAATTTGCTCCTAATATTCGGCAGATTTGGTTTGGTAAATTGATTTGCTGTAGATCTCCTATTTATTTTTCAGACCTGAGCTGATTTATTATAATACCCGCACAATATCTCAAATCAAATTGTTAGTAGTATTTGTTTTATTTAAGATAATATTCCAACCAATTAATTGATATGATATCTTAATAATATTGGTTAGGAATATTTGATATGATATGCATATTTTAATAATATTAATTATGTTAATTATAATATTTCATTTAAATATGATATGCATAATATTAATTATGTTAATTATAATATCTTAATAATATTGGTTAGGAATATTTGATATGATATGATATCTCATGGATATTTTATTTAAATATGATATGCATATATTCCCCAATTATATTAATTATAAATTAAGAAACATATGGCAATAATCTTTTTAAAAATAAACCCACATATGTTCTTAATTCACAAATAACACCTTTTAGTAGCTAATAATAATAAGGAAAATGACCGTACAAATGTACAATAAATATGACTGATCAATACTCGTAGAAGAAGAGACCAGATTGTACCGTGACTGTCACTTATTGATTTTGTAGGGTCTGGATGAGTTTGCTCGTCGACCTACTTTTATCTTGCTCATACCTAGGTAGCCGTTTCGTACAGCTAGTGCCACTGACGTGCTTGTGGGTTATCTTGTTAGAGAATTGGATCTGAAAGTGTTTCGGATTCAATCAGATATGATCCTATATAACCTACTGCTAGCGTATTGACAGGTCTTTAGTGTTCCACAACGAAAGTGCCAGCCCGAGTGTCACGTCTCGCTTTCCAAAATACGAAAATACGGCACGCGATAGAGCCAACCATGTTACTTATGGTTAGGAAAGATCCCTCCATAGTCACATTACGGCTGCCAATCAGATATCAAGAACAGTAAATAAAATCTAACTAACACATGTCCATCTGCTACAATAGATAAAAGTCAAGAAATGTATATAACGGAAACGAATAAAGATCCAACAAAGAATAATATCTGAATCACGTCCCTTACGGGATCACATCGATAAATAAAACTACAGAAATAAAATAAACTGAGTATATCTAAAACTAAACATCTAGTTCCTCATTGCTTAGCTTGCTTGCTAAAATACTACTGATTTTCCTGCGACAAAGTCAAAGGAACTAGGTCATGCACAACCCAGACGTCAGTGCGTCATAAATATCGAAACAATAATAATAGCCAAGATAGGATACTGTGATTAAACATGAGTATAAATAATAAACACGAGTATAAAACAGTGAGGTATATGTATGTGATGTGTATCCTAAAGTCTGTGCTTGTAGGTTATCTATTCTACAAGTCTTTGAAACCAATTACCCAATCATGGCTACTAATAAAATCAGACTAGGAACCAAAAATGAAATCGTCGATGTAACTCAATAGTATGCAGTGCGTGCCCGGGGCCATGGTCAAGACTCTTGGGGCTGAATCCGAGACATGCCACTAAGCAGTAAAAACAGGTATCATGTACAAACGAATGATGTCAGCATCATCATTCCGGAGCCCGAAGCCCGTATCGACTGATCAGTCTCTGGAAAGTATCGAACTGTTGAGTTACAAGTCAGGTTTCATTATTGATTTCCCCTTTTCCCCCAGGTTTTGTGTTCAAGTCACGTATTGATGATATCAATCTAATGCCAACACGGGATCAAGCAGGTACAGGTCTTGTCTATCTAGACAACAAGTCACGTCCATCATGATAACAAGTCAGGATTGTCGGCATTAGAGAATGATCCAAGTAACAGGTCTAGTAATGTCTTGTGTACAAGTCAGGCAATATATATTAAACAAAATAGATACCAGATGGAAAACGTATCTAAATATGGTAACCATGAGTAACACCCATGATGTATATGTATCTATCTATAATATCCGTCTTACGTCTGTCACTAGGTATATTGCAATCTAGATAAAGATTACCGAACTGATATAAAATTATAATAATATTGTGATGATCCGGCATGCAACTAGATAAAACTATTATTGGTATGGATACAGACTGATGCTATAAAACTGTAAATTGATAATTTTTGCTAAACATTAAAATACATGTACTATACTTAATCATATAAATTTTGATATAAACAAAATAGCATGTTGCAAGTTTAGAACTTGCCTGATCGAAATCTCACGAAGAATATACGGATATCATGTTCCGAACACCGAACAACGACACGATGCAAAATCCACATACGTAGGACTTTACCTGACTGAGCAACTGCGTGACGTGGTGACTGGAGTAGACGACGACAGAGACTGGGGTCGTCTGGATTGTCGGCGACGTGCGACGTGAGCAACTTCATCGAACACAAATCGGAGACCGAGAAAATAAAAGAAGAAGAAGAAGAAGTGGTTCTGGGGTTTTAACATAGGCGAGGAAAGAAGAGGGAGATGGTCGGCGACGATGTGATAAGAAGATATGGTCGGCAGCGAGGCTGAAGGGACGAGGAGGATAGGTTGGTTGGAGGTAAGGGAGAAAGAAGGAAAGAAGAAGAATTTGGGGATGAGAGCTCTGGGTCTCGTCGGGGGTAAGGAGAGGAGATGGTAAGGTCGTCGATGGGGAGATGAGGACGAGATCGACGGCGAGGTGTCATAGGCGGTGAGGGGTTGGGCTAGTGGTCGTGGAAATGAGATGGAGAAGAAGAAGATGGTGATGAGATGGTGGTGTGGGTGATCTAGTGACGACGTCGAGAAAGAGAAGGTGACGGAGGGTGATGGTGGTGGTCGGTTCAGGCAACGGCGAGAGGGGAGGTTGAAGAAAGTGGGTTCGGTTGTGGGGGTTGGAGCCCCGGTAAGATCTCGGGTAAGTGGAAGAGGTGACGATGAGGAAGAGGAAGAGATGAGGGCGTGGTGATGACGAGGATATGGGGGCGGCGGCGAGACGACGAGGGTGTGGGTTTAGGGTTTGGGCGAGGGGGGGAGAGCGCGAGAGGAGAGAGTTAGAGAGTATTTATAAAACTTAATAAATATATATATATATATAAACTATTATATATATATATATATATATATATTATAGTTATAGGAATGTAATATATATATATATATATTGTAGGATTTTACAGATAATACCAGATCACTCCAAATATTACTCGTCTCCCTTCAAAAATATAGTTTTTAAATATAAAGAGCATACGTAAGGATTTTAACCATAATGCAATATTCTGTAATTAAATACATATACCCCCAATAAAATCTACGTAAATATACGTAAAGATTTCTAATTATTTGTCTATCTATAACTGAGGATATGAACATGATATATATGCACAACAACCTGATATAGGGTAATTTGCCATGCAGGGCTAGATAGAAAAAGAATATTATTTGTTATTACCTTGTATTATAAAAAGATATGTAGAGCTTAAAATATATTACATATATATATATAGTACTCGATTCACATGGATACACTGTACTAGCAAACATTTGATATAACCTCGCACCATATTGGGTTTCAAACATGCGGGTCGGGTCGGATAATAACCACAGCTACTAATTACATAATTCGCAATCCAATAGCAACAATAACAAAGAATTTTATCGCAAGATTTAAAATACCAAAATATATAGTATAAATGTACTAGGGTGTTACATTATACCCAACTACAAAAGAATTTCGTTCTCGAAATTCACGGAACAGGAAAAAGACAAGAAGATATGGATTTAAGAAAATAGATGTGAAAACTTCTGTCGAATCTCGTCTTCATGTTCCCAAGTAGATTCTCCATGCGAACGATTTCCCCATGAAACGAGTACTAGTTCGATAACTTTATTCTTGAGGACCTTTTCTCGTCGATCCACAATAGTCATTGGTCGCTCTTCATACGTTAAATCTTCCCTTACTGTCAATTCCGAATGATCTAGGACATGCGTCTCATCTCGAATATACTTGCGGGGTTGAGATATATGAAATACGTTATAAACACCCGCCAAGGATGGTGATAAATCCAATCGATAAGCTACCTCTCTAACACGCTCGATGATATCGAATGGCCCCACGAATCAAAGACTAAGATTGACTCTACTACCAAATCGGATTACTCCTCTAGTCGGGGATATCTTCAAGAATATAAGATCACCAACTGCGATCTCCAAAAGTCTTCTTCCAGTATCAGCCAACTTTTCTATCGATCATGTGCCACCATCATATGATTTTGAATCACATTAACTTTCTCCACCGTTTGCACAATAATATCCGGTCCCAATAATTTTCTTTCTCCAATATCGTCCCAACAGACAGGCGAGTGACACTTACGACCGCAAAATGCTTCGAATGGATCCATCTGTATAGTTACCTGAAAACTGTTATTGTATGAAAACTCCACTAAGTGCAAATGATTCTCCCATGAACCCTTGAAGTCTAACATGAATGCTCTCAACATAACTTCAAGAGTTTGGATCGTTCTTTCAGACTGGCCATCTATCTGAGGATGATAGGTCATGCTAAACTTTAAGCGAGTTCCCAAACTTTCCTGTAGACTCCTTCAAAAGTGTGATAGAAATCGAGTATCATGATCGGAAACAATACTCACGGGTACTCCATGCAATCTCACAATCTCCTGCATGTACCGCTATGCCAAAGCCTCCATCGACTGACCAACTTGAAATGGTATAAATGAGCTGCCTTGGTCAATCGATCGACAATCACCCAAACTGCATTATTTCCTTTTGGACTCCGTGGTAAAGCTTTCACGAAATCCATGGTTATATGTTCCCACTTCCATGGAGTAATCGAAAGTTATTGCAACAAACCAGTTACCCTTTGATGTTCAGCCTTGACTTGCTGACACACCAAGCACTTTGATACGTAGCGAGCAATCTCCCTTTTCATGCCTTCCCACCAGAAATGTTGTCACGGATCTCTATACATCTTTGTGCCTCCCGGATGTACTGAATACGCGGAACTATGAGCTTCCTTCATGACTTCTCCACGAACATTTCATTTAGGCACACATAAACGACTCCCATATCCTAGCGAACCATCTTCAGGAATTAACAAGTCTGTTCGAAATCCCGCTTCTACTTGTTATCGAAACTTTTGCAATCTTGGATCGTGCGACTGTGCTGCTTTAATATTATCGATCAAGGAAGACTGTACTTGCAACTGCATCAACTGTCCCGACGAATTTGGTAGTACAATTTCCAATTCGAATCTCTGAAGATCAGCTATAATCTCCTTCTGTGCAGTCAACATCCGTATTGCTGGCAACCGACTTAGAGCATCCGGCACTACATTAACTTTCCCCAGATGCTATTTTAGATCAAGATCATAGTCATCCATTATCTCTAACCATCTACGCTGCCTTATGTTGAGATCTTTCTGTGTGAACACATACTTTATGCTCTTGTGATCGGTAAATACTTCTACCCTTTCGCCCAATAAGTAGTGTCTCCAAATCTTCAGAGCAAAAATCACTGTTGCTAGCTTCAAATCATGAGTTGGGTAGTTCTTCTCATGAGTTTTCAATTGTCTTGATGCATACGTTATGTCCTTCCCATGCTGTATTAGAACACATCCCAAGCCATTCAAAATGCATCGCTGTGAATAATTAGCACTCTGGAACCATCTGGCACTGTCAGAATAAGAGCGGTAGTCAACCTCTGTTTCAGCGCTTCAAAAGCTGACGCGCACTTCTCAGTCCATACGAACGGTACCTCTTTTCATGTTAGCTTGGTCAATGGTTCTGCTATTCGGGCGAAATTCTCCACGAACCTTCTATAGTATCCAGCAAGTCCAAGGAAACTTCTGATCTTCCCCACATTCTTTAGAATTGGCCAATTATTAACAGCTGCAATCTTTTCAGGGTCAACGACAATTCTATCCCCGGATACAACATGAACTAAGAACTTCATTTCTTTGAGACAAAACTCGCACTTGCTCATTTTAGCATGTAACTTTTCTTGTCTCAATATTTGCTGTGCGATTCTCAAGTGTTCTTCATGCTCTTCTTTGCTCCTCGAATATACCAGGATATCATCAATGAACACCACTATGAACTGATCCAGGTATGATGAAAAGATTCGGTTTATCAAGTCCATAAATATTGCCGGCGCGTTAGTAACTCCAAATGGCATCACTAAGTACTCGTAATGCCCATATCGAGTTCGGAATGCCTTCTTGCAAACGTCTTCTGCTTTCACCCGAACTTGATGATATCCGAATCGCAAATCCAATTTCGAGAATACCCTCACGCCACTGAGTTGATCAAACAATTCGCTGATGCGAGAGATTAGGTACTTGTTCTTAATAGTCACCCTATTTAATTCTCGATAGTCGATGCACATCCGTCGTGTGCCATCCTTCTTCTTGACTAGAAAAACTAGAGCTCCCCATGGTGAACTGCTACTGCGAATCCAACCATTCTCTAGTAATTCGGTAACTTGTTTCTTTACCTCTTCCAGTTCCACCGGCGCCATTGGATAATAAGCCTTTGAATTCGGCACTACTCCATGAATAAGATCAATCGTGAACTCCACATCTCGTTTTGGCGGTAAATCCGAGATGTCCTCGAACATATCCATAAATTCCTGAACTACTACTGGTGCTTCCTCTTTGTTTACTTCCATCGATGAAAGAACGACACTTGTCGGCCTAGCCCTAAATTGGACTGGCCTGACAAATCTGCTACCTCCCAAAAATATGAACTCCAGATATCCGGGAATCTGTAAAGTCACTTTCTTTGCCCTATAATCAATGCGAGCGTGGAAAATGCCAAGAAAAACCATTCCTAAGATAACATCGTAGCTGCTAGTATCAATCACAAAGAAATCCCCGAATAACTCCCATCCGTAAATAACAATCGAGCAACCCTTGCACTTACTGCTGGATACAATTCTCCCATTCCCAGTGTGTATGTCCCAGCAATTAGACAGGGCCGTGTGTGGAATAGAGTGTGCACTAATAAACTTGGACGACATGAAGCAATGGGATGCACCTGAATCGAATAATGCCAATGCAGGAAAATTAAGACACCTGAAACAACATCATCTAACGCCCTAGCCTCCTCGGCCGTCAAGGTGAAGGCCCATCCTTGATCGGGTCTTTGAGTAATCGGCTTCTTCCCATAGGTCTGCTTCTGCGATGGTTTCTGAATATCTTCTCTCCATCGTAGTTTTGGAAGGCAAGCACTAATGGTATGGTCAACTGATCCACAAACTAAACAAAGTCCGGGCCTCCTTCGACGGTCCTTCTATGTGTGTCCGGGTATATGGCAAAAGTCACAAATCACACCCCTTTTCTGATCTGATACAAAAGGCTTCTTCATAGGTACAATGCCTCGTTTGTTTACCGGAATGCTTCTGCACACAGGTGCTCTGTTTGCCGTAAACACCGTCTTCCACACTACAACCTCTTGCGGTAGGTTACCCTTGACTTTCACCGATAAACTCTGTTGTTCTCTAGCCGCCTTGAGAACATGGGAGAAGGTGGTCAATCCTAGAGATATGATATATCTCTGAATCTCCACATCCAAGCTACGCATAAATCGCCTCGCCCCATCTGCCTCATTGGCAACTAAGGGCCCCGCAAATTGACTGAGTCGGATTCGCCATTCTGCTTCAAGCTATTGAATTTCTCCTCCATTTCCTCCCGAGCAGATTGCGGAAAGAACTTCTCCAAGAAGCTTCATGAAAAGGTCGCTTAAGTGATCGGCTTAGTCAGACAGATCTCCTCTACGAGCCACCACTCACGAGCATAATCTACCAATTAGATGCGTACTACATCCACCCTTTTCTCATCTGAAATCTGCGCGGCAACGAGAAAGTTCTCTGTATCAACTAGCCACCGATCCGCTGGCAATGGCTCCTCCAATCCTGTAAATGTGGACGGACCGAGCTTTCTAAAGTCTGCCACGGTGCCCTCACGCTGTGTTAGCCTGGGCACTGCTGCCCTCTCAGCTGCTGTAACCACAGACTGTTGGACCGTCCGCAAACCCTCCTAGAAAGCCTAGGCCTACCGCTGATTCAGCTCAGTTTGACGCTTCTGGTTTTCTAACATACCATGTACAACTCCAAGTAATGCGGCGTTATCTACACTCCTCTGGTATGACTGCAAATCTCTATCCGCCATGATTCTGAAGCCAAAGACACTGAAGAAGATTAGTAACGGTAAATAAGATTCAATAAACAAGATATTGATAGCTATAGATTCAAGACCAGCAAGGTAGTAATGTGGAAGGATATGTTCCTAATTCCGGGTTTCCTGATTAGTGTATTAGGTTCAATACCCAACTACAAAAGAATCAAACCCGACTAACCCTAAATCCTAGGGCTCTGATACCAAACTAACCCTGTCATGCCCCGCTTCCCAAAATACGTAAATATGGCATGTGACAGAGCCAACCATGCTACCTATGGCTAGGAAAGATCCCTCCATAGCCACATTACAGCTATCAATCAGATATCAAGACCAGTAACTAAAATTTAACTAACACATGTCCGTCTACCACAGTAGATAAAAGTCAAGAAATATATATAGCAGAAACGAATAAAAATCCAATAAAGAATAATATTTGAATCACGTCCCTTACGGGATCATATCGATAAATAAAACTACGGAAATAAAATAAACTAAGCATCTCTAAAACTAAACATCTAGCTCCTTATTGCTCGGGTTGCTTGCCAAAATACTCCTGATTTTCCTGCGACAAAGTCAAAGGAACTCGGCCATGCACAACCCAGACGTCAGTGCATCATAAATATCGAAACAATAGAAATAACCAGGATATGATGCTTTGATTAAACATGAGTGTAAATAATAAACAAAGGTATAAAACAGCGAGGTATAAGTATGTGATGTGTATCCTAAAGTCTGTGCTTTTAGGTTATCTTTTCTACAAGTCTTTGAAATCAATTAAATAGAATCGTCGATGTAACTCAATAGTACCCCGTGTGTGCACGGGACCACGGTCAAGACTCTCGGGGCTGAATCTGAGACGTGCCTCTAAGAAGTAAAAACATGTATCATGTACAGACGAATGATGTCAGCATCATCATTCCAGGGCCCGAAGCCCATATCGACTGATCATTCTCTGTAAAGTATCGAACCGTTGAGTTACAAGTCAGGTTTCATTATTGATTTCCCCTTTTCCCCCAGGTTTTGTGTTCAAGTCGAATATTAATGATATCAATCTAATGCCAATATAAGATCGAGCAGGTACAGGTCTTGTCTATCTAGACAAAAAGTTACGTCCATCAGGACAACAAGTCAGGATTGTAGGCATTAGCGAATGATCCAAGTAACAGGTCTAGTAATGTCTTGTGTACAAGTCAGGCAATATATATTAAACAAAAAAGATACCAAATGGAAAACTGTAACAAATTTCTAAATATGGTAACCATGACTAATGCCCATGATGTATATGTATCTGTCTGTAATATCCGTCTTACATCTGTTACTAGGTATATTGCAATCTAGATAAAGATTACCGAACTGATATAAAATTATAATAATATTGTGATGATCCGGCATGTAACTAGATAAAACCATTATTAGTACGGATATAGACTGATGCTATAAAACTGTAAATTGATAATTTTTGCTAAACAATAAAATACATATACTATACTTAATCATATAAATTTTAATATAAACAAAATAGTATGTTGCAAGTTTAGAACTTGCCTGATCGAAATCTCACGAAGAATATATGGATATCACGTTCTGAACACCGAACAACGACACGATGCAAAACCCACAAACGTAGGACTTGACCTGACAGCGTGACATGGTGACTGGAGTTAAGCAAGCACTGTTTGATTTTCCTGCAATCAAACAAAGACTCTTCAAATCCCTAATTAACACCATTAAACTCATTTTAATTCATTTTTATTTCACCATCTCTCATTTTTACCCTATAAATACCACCCCATACCCTAGCTCTCATTTATTCTGAAAATTCCTTAAAAATTCTCTAAGTTCAAGAAGGGTTAAGGCTATTCAAGTGGAGTTAAGTAAGCCAAGGGGAGTAGCGATCAAATTCCGACGATCGAATCCTTTCCGACGACACCACGACACCCGAAATCTTCCCTTCATTCTTGTTAACGATCTAAACTAGTAAGTTTCCCTTCTCTCTTTATTTCATTCATCCCAAATCGTTTTCTAAAAACACATCGACAAAGTGAAGTTAACTCCGATATAATATTTTTTTAACATCTGTACTCCACTTTATAATCAAAATAGGTCAAACTAATATCCTAACACCACTCTTAACCTTATGTATATCATTTAGCTTGTAGTTTAACAAAAAATTTCATGTGAAACAATCATATAACAAACTTTTCATTAAAATACCATGAACTTTAACATAACCGTATTTTCGATAATTAGAGTATAAACCTTTAGATCATTCACGGGGTAACGACCTAACCCACACGCACACTATGGTTTCATTGCACGAGGTTCTAAACATAGGGTTCATTTAAAGACTAAGTTTTACATTAAAATACCATAATTTTTCAAAACGGGTTTCTTTTAATCGATATTTTAAATTCTTGGCAATTGCGCCTCTACAACCCTTGTTAGGAGACCCGCTAATGGTTGGTGCGGATTATCGCACATTCTTAGAATAGTAGAGCAAGATGCAGAACTCCTTACGGAGTATTCGGTCTCGAAAGGAATTAAAAATACGGTTTTTAAGAAATATGACTTTTCTAAACAAAACAAACTTTGGAAATTATATAAAACTATGAATCCGTATTTTCAATAAAAATAAATTATGAAACTATATTTTTTTAAATGAAAGATTAGAATTTTTAATAAAATACCATCAAGTTTCCAAAAGAGCTAGTTTTCATAAAAATACCATAAAATTTTAAAAGCTAGGTTTTATCACCCAAACACCACAACAATTTAAATATATGTTCATGAAAACTCTAAATATTACAAATCACCCTCGAGCTTTATTTTTAAACTATATAAAAGTATTTTTCATAAAACCCCCTCGATATATGGAAACAATATTTTAAGAACTCTAGATTAATATAGATTTAAGCGGTATCATTTCTCTTGAGCCCCAGGGAGCCATAGAAAGTGAGTGCTTGCCTATTCAGGTTAGACAACTTAACGAGATTATCAATGGCAATTGCCTTGGAAAAAGACACAAATCCTGTCGTCCATGTGCAGCAGTTTCCGATTTCTCCCAAACATAAGATTCTTAACAGTTTAAATCAATTCATATGAAAAAAAAAACTTAAACTCGAACTCGAATACAAACTCGAACTCCAACCCAACTTGAATATAAACTTGAACATGAACTCGAACCCAATCTACTCGAACTAACTTGACTCGAACCAAGATTGCAATTAACATGACTCGCATTTTGCTCGACTCACTCGACTTCTTTCTACACCTTTTGCAATCTATGGTTTCGATCAAGACTTGTTATAACAAATCAATCAATTTAATTAAGTATACTATACAATTATAAACTATTTATACTCGGGGTGTTTAGGATGGTTTCTTGTGTGAATCCAACGGAGCTTCAGGAGTCCCGTATTAACCTCTCCTTTTTATTTTACTCGAATATCAGTCGGGTTGACTCATTCACAGCCTAGAGCCTCGATACTAACACATGAAATAGGGCCTTGTTTCCTTACTCCTGAGGCCCTACTCTTGAGCTCGTGAATACTTCTACGGCTGCGTTGACATTCACACTTGAAACTTAACGTTAACATATTGACTATATAGAGACCTATAGTACATATTTTACCCATGAACATATACTTTTACTCGTCATATATATATATATATATATATATATATATATATATATATATACACTTGTCATTCTTTTACTCTTACTTTATCCTTGGGACTTACCAAGCGCTAGTTCGCTGACGGGCATTCCACCCACCCTTATTTACTTGGAATGTTCATCAGATACGGTCGAGACAAAGGAAGTGGAGGCCACAGAGGAAGACTACAACTGGATTGCTCCTCAGGATTAGCTTAGCTTCACTTTCTATTCAGCTTATGTATGCCACATGTTTAGACATTTTCCTTTATTGTATATACTTTTCAGTTGAAACTCATGTACTTGTAAATATTGGAAGTTGAATGTAATAAAGATGTTTGTTGAAAAATTTTGCAGTCTCCATTTATTCTTGTATTGTGTATTATTGTTTCAATACACTTAGTATATTTATTTAGGGAATGACTTTCTCTGAATAAATATGTCGCGGGCTTGCCACATCATCGTTTTCGTCTACTGAGAAGCGGGGCGTGACAGGGGTGGTTATGCCAGGGAATCTTGCATCGTTTATGAACATGCAGATTCAATCCGCTTTGGTCGACAGAATCAAGGAAACACAAGTTAGCGATGCCAGGTTGCAAAGAATCCGTGAACAGGTAGAAGCAGGCCTACGGGTAGATTTTGAAGTATATGAGGATGGATCGTTGATGTATGGGAGCAGGATTTGCGTCCTATGGGTGCGATCAGAGAAAAGTTCACAGCTCCCTGTATTCACTTCATTCCGGAGGAACAAAGATGTACAAAGACCTTCGACAGAACTACTGGTGGCACGGTATGAAGAAAGAAGTTGCTAAAAGTGTATCCAAGTGCCTAGTCTGCAAACAGGTAAAGGCTGAACATCATATAGTTGCAGGATTGATACAACCCTTACCGATACCAGAATGGAAGTGGAAGAAGATCGCGATGGATTCGTGACTGCGCTCCCTCGCAGCACGAAGGGCAATGGCGCTGTCTAGGTTATAGTGAAACGATTAACTAATTCTGCTCACTTCATTCTGTTCCGCATTGGCCAGTCCACCGAGAATTTAAAAAAGAATTATATAGAAGAGATTGTCAAATTACATGGAGTGCCGTTGTGTATCGTGCCTGAACGAGACACCAGATTTAGGTCTCAATTATGGAAGAGTCTGCAGGAGTGTTTTGGCACAAGTCTGAGCTTCAGCATGGCCTATCACCCTCTAACCGATGGTTAATCCGAAAGAGTCATCCAGATTCTTAAGGACATGTTGCGGGCTTGTATGTTGGACTTCAAGGGATCTTGAGAAGATCACTTACACCTGGTAGAGTTCTCATACAACAACAGCTACCAGGCAAGTATCGGCATGGCAGCGTTTGTGGCTTTATATGGGAGGAAGCGCAGATCCCCGTTGAGTTGGAATGATGTAGGAGACAGAGAGCTTTTGGGGCCTAATATGATTGTGGAGACTACCGAGGTCGTGAGGAAGATTAGGGAACAGCTGCGTATAGCGCAAGATCGGCAGAAACACTTGGCTGATACAAGAAGGAGACACCTAGAATTCCAACCGAGTGATCATGTATTTCTAAAGATTTTCCCGAACCGAGGAATTATACGCTTCGAGAATCATTCAGAGATCACCGTGAGGGCCGACTTAACCTATGAGCAGCAGCCGGTCGAGATTCTAGACCGAAATGAGAAGACCCTATGGAATAAGAACGTTCAACTCGTCAGGGCGATGCGGAGGAAAGACTCTCCAGGCGAGTCGGAGAAGATGACATGAAAGAAAGATATCCCTATAATTTTGTAACTCCCCCTATATAATTTCATTTTGTGCTACCCCTGTAATTTTGAGGACGAAATTAATTTAAGGAGGGTAGCTTGTAATGTTTATGATTTTCCTATACATAAATAAAAGCCTTTCTATATCTTCCTTGTATCAAAATAATTTCTTAAGGCTTCATTTAGTAGAAAATGCTTTTAAATAGTTGTATTTATATTTAAAACTAATTAATATAGTTTGTTAATAAGTTTTAAGCAATTTATTTGTATTTTTAGAGAAGATAAAGGTTTTATGAGAGGTCTTTAATAAAGAAAACGAAAAATTGTTTTAGATCAAATCTTCTCCTAAAATGAAGAAAACATTAAAATAGGTTTCCTAAAAAAATTCCATATTTTTCAAATAGTTTAGCTATTTTAAAATAATTTTTACTAATTAAAAGAAAATTAAGAAAAGGAAAATTAAAAAAACATGTCGAACCGGGTTGGATCTGGCCCAACCCGATTTGACCCAACTCAGCAACAGCAGTGACTGTTGCTGACTCATGGGCCCTGCCCACGAGCACACGCAAGCGCGTGTGCTCTAGTGGGCCCAGCGGGCAGCCACGTGGCAACATCCTGGCCGTCCGCGCTGAGATCCGACGGCCAGAAGCACACATATGGGGACAACAGCACGTGATTTGGGGGCCGGCAGCACAATTTTAGGGGGTGTCGGCTCGGGTTAAAAGTTTACAAAACCCTATAAATACCCCCCTCATTGTTTTAGTTTTTTCTCCCTCATTTCTCCTCCCAAAAATCTGAAAAAAACATCTACCACTTTGTATCTTCGTCACCTTCGAAACAGTACTGCCCAATTCATTGGCAAGAATCCGAGGAAGGAGATACTCGTTTTACGGCATAACTCGACGCTTCCCGATCCGTTCCGTTCAAAACTTGTCCTGATAAATGCGACGAATATCTTTTTATCTATATCGAATGCATAACGCTCACACTAAAGACTCTATTTACACACTTTTGCCTTGGAATAATGACCTAACCTCTTTTTTACATGCTTATAGTGAAACTCACCCATGCCGTTATGCTACCCGATTCTAACTTGAGAGAACGCCACTTTTTCAAGACGAAGTGCTGCCAAATTGTAAATAAACTTTTCTCGCTAAAATACCTATATTAACATTGTATGCATTTCATAGATATACCCTCGAGGTTCTAACCTCGTATTTGTTAAAACACCCTAAAACGTGTTTTCATGTAAATACTATATGTTTACTAAACGTCTATTTTCAATATAATACTCCAAGGTTTCCAAAACCCGCATTTCAAATAAATACCCAAACGTATGTAACCCTTTTTAAAATAAATACCTTGACTTTTCTAAAAATCGTATTTTCAATTAAATAACTTATAACTTTTACGACCCCTTAAATAAATACCTTAACTTCTATAGATCACTTTCACATGAATACCCTGAACTTTAAAAACCCTAGTCTCCTAAAAATGCCTTTTACTTACCTTTTCAACAGGACTTGCAAACCCTATACATTATCGAATGCAACTCTTAATCGAATACAAGGAACCCTATATGAAACGCTATATTGTACGGCTATGGTTAGACGTGTGAACCTAGGCATGGGGTGTTTGCAATTCCGATGTACGGATGACCTAGGTATGGAAATTAAGTGAACTTAGGCATGGGGTGTTTGTGAAGATTCCTATATACGGATGGCTTTAATTTGGAAAGCGAACCCTATGTTCCATGCCTAGTAGAGCCGTGTGTTAACGCCTACCTGTACCTATATACAACTAAACAAGACCGAAGTGGGGTGGTTTGGCTTATGTAAGGCATTATTAAGGGTCTCAGATTCCTCTTCCAGTTAACCGTGGTTCCGAGGGTGAAACAGAACGTTATTACTCCTGGCTGCTGTTGTTCCGTGGCCCCAATGGAATAATCTTGAGAATCCGGCACCCTTAACTTACCAAACTAAAACATACACAATACCTAGTTGATGATGCTCAGAAGTGGGAATTCCCCAGATCATGACACGCAGCAGATGACGTGTCCCGAAGGCTACGGAGTTGGAGTAATATGATGCTTTGGGGATGTACCTCGGGACCTCGTATTTGAGGACACACCCGACTTATCAAAGACCTCCCTGGGTACCTTACATACTCACCTAGCAAGCGGCCAACAGCTCGCCTACGAGCAGTCCAGCAAGCTTCCTCGTCTCCGAGCTTCCTGTTATGCCGAGCTTCCTCGGCCCCCTGGCTCGTCTCTGATCCTCCTGACATGCCGAGCTTCCTCGGTCCTTCGGCTCATCTCCGAGCCTCTTGACATGCCGAGCTTCCTTTGCCCTTTGGCTCGTCTCCGAGCCTCCTGACATGCCGAGCTTCCTCGACTCCCCGATCAACCGAGTCTGCGGAGCCCAAGCGCCCCAGCAACGGCTCCGCATATCTCACCAAAGTGAGATATCCGCCGCCCCATGTCCTACGTCCTACGCTAGTGTGTCTGCCCATTAATGGGCATATCACTCCATTAATGCGGGGATAACGTAGGGGCATAACTGACGGTGAGGATCTCATGCCACGCGGCCACTATATAAACCCTTCCTTCAGATGACTCAGGTAACTCGAATTCATTCCAATACGCCGCTACTCCGCTCATATTCCTCGGCACTAACTTGATCGTCGGAGGGTCCTACGATGGTCACCCATACCGGGACTACACTTGCAGGTAGCTCGGCTTCAACTCTAACAACCACACCAAATATCAAGAGTCCAAGACGCTCGCAACCAGATCGACGGAGGACAACATCTGAGGGAGATCTCAATCTCCATCAGTTGGCGCCGTCTGTGGGAACGTTTCATAAACTTCTCCACCCATAAAGTTGATCTTTTGCCCTCGACCCGATATCGAGAGATAATCGCGACGATCCAAATATGAGCCGCCACAACGGAGGCGGCAGCGGCTCGTCTCCCCTCCTAACGGTCATCACTGCGCTGAGGTCGGGCCTTAAGCACAAAGTGTGGCTCCGCTCTTTTGCATTGGTGCAACCTAAGACCATGGCCGAAGTGAAAGCGTGGACCGAGCAAGAAATCCAAATCGAGTCCGAGGTGAACTCCAACATGCCCGGAGGCGACAAAGCTGACCGGAAAAAGAGGGACGTGGAAAGGAAAAAGAAAGGCGATCGTCCAAAACCTTACTCCCCGAGGTTCCAGGAATATACTCCTCTAAACATTTCCCAAACCGAGCTGCTGGATGAAGCTAGGGGTGAAGAGTTTTTCAGGCTCCCGCCAGCTACCCGATGGACGGGCAAATGGCTGCGAGGCCCATATTGCGCCTATCATCGGGTGCAAGGGCATCCGACCGAGGATTGTAAACAGCTGGGCCATTACAGCCATTACATCGAGGAACCGATCCGCTCCGGTAACTTGGTAAAGTACCTGCGAGATAAACGTCAAGCAGATAGGGGGTAAGCCGATCAAATTAAAGACAGAGAGCTGATGATCGATAGATCATGGTCGTCACCGATCGTCCCAAGTCCAAGCAACAAGGACACCCACCAAAACCGGTCATTCAATGCGGGAGAATTTAAACTGAATTACATAATCTGTATTTTGTTTAATAATAAAGATTCTTGCTTCCCTGCAATCTGAACTACTTCTCTTTGTTTTCATGCTAAAACTCCCTGTAGGGACGACGAATGTCTTCCTGCTCGGTTCATCTGCATCGGGTAGATTCCTGCCTAACAACGCTGTGGATCGAAAGCCCTCATTACGAGGCTGTCGAGCAATTTCCTGCTCAGTTCATCCGCAGTAGGTAGCTTCCTGCCCAAAAAATGGTGTGGATCAAAATCCCTCCTCATGAGGCGACCGAGTAGCTTCCTGCTCGGTTCATCCGTAGTGGGTAGATTCCTGCCTTACAAACACTGTGGATCTAAAGCCCTCATCACGAGGCGACCGGGTAGCTTCCTGCTCGGTTCATATGCAGCGGGTAGATTCCTACCCAACAACACAGTGGATCGAAAGCCCTCATCATGAGGCCGCCGAGCAATGTCCTGCTGGCCCATCTACAGCGGGTAGATTCCTTCCTAACAACGCTGTGGATCGAAAGCCCTCATCAAGAGGTCGCCGAGCAATTTCCTGCTGGCCCAGCTGCAGCGGGTAGATTCCTATCCAACAATACTGTGGATCAAAAGCCATCATCCTGAGGCCGCCAAGCAATTTCCTGCTGGCCCATCTGCAGCGGATTGATTCCTGCCCAATAACGCTGTGGATCAAAAGCCCTCATCACGAAGCGACCGGGTAGCTTCCTGCTCAATTCATCTGCAGCGGGTAGATTCCTGCCTGACAACACTGTGGATCGAAAGCCCTCATCACGAGGCCGCCGAGCAATTTTCTACTGGCCTATCTACAGCGGGTAGTTTCCTGCCCAACAACGCTGTGGATCAAAAGCACTCATCACGAGGTGACCAGGTAGCTTCCTGGTCGGTTCATCTGCAGCAGGTAGATTCCTGCCCAACAACGCTGTGGATCGAAAGCCCTCATCACAATGCCGCCGAGCAATTTCCTGCTGGCCCATCTGCAGCGGGTAGATTCCTGCCCAACTACGCTAAGGGTCCAAAGCCCTCCTCAAGAGGCCACCGTGCAGCATATTGCCCGGTCTGTCCGCAGCGGGTAGCTTCCTTCCCAACAAATGCTGTGGATCTAAAGCCTCATCCCGAGGCGATCGGGTAGCTTCCTGCTCGGTTCATCCACTATGGGTAGCTCTCTACCCAACAGCACTGTGGATCCAAAAGCCCTCGTCATGAGGCCGCCGGATATCTTCCTGCTCGGCCTCAATGGTGGATCCTTGAGCCTCACATCAAACCAGCAGGCAAGCCTCTACCCGGCGCAAGTACTCGAAGCAGGCAAACTCCTAACATGGCCCAAGTAAATAAAGCTCGAGTTCGGTCGATAGCCGGCCTGAACAGACAAAGCGACGTCTCCATTATGGCGGCGCCCTTTCGGTGGTCCACTGACGTCATCGGGGATACGCGTGAAAATTAAGGCGCACAGTGAGACTCCATGTGGACTTGAGGATCGAAACGACGCAACCGCCAAAAGCCATGTCGTTCCCGGACAATCCACACTATGATTCTCAGCACCAAACTGAGCAGAAGAAAACCGAACAGACCGCTCTCGACCCGACCCATAAATAGGTCGAAACGAGAGTGAGGGGCTAATGATGATGCTCAGAAGTAGGAATTCCCCAGATCATGACATGTATCAGATGACGTGTCCCGAAGGCTACAGAGCTGGAGTAAATATGATGCTTTAGGGACGTACCTCGTGGCCTCGTCTCCGAGGACACACCCGACCTATCAGAGACCTCCCGGAGTACCTTCCATACTCATCTAGCAAGCAGCCAACAGCTCGTCTCTGAGCAGTCCAGCAAGCTTCCCCGTCTCCGAGCCTCCTGACATGCTGAGCTTTCTCAGCCCCCCAGCTCATCTCCGAGCCTCCTGACATGCCGAGCTTCCTCGGCCCCCCGGCTCGTCTCCAAGCCTCCTGACATGCTAAGCTTCCTTGGCCCCCTGGCTCATCTCTGAGCCTCCTGACATGCCGAGCTTCCTCGGCTCCACCGATCAACAGAGAGCGCAGAGCCCAAACGCCCCCACAACGGCTTCGTATATCTCGCCAAAGCGAGATATCCGCCGCCCTACATCCCGCATCCTACGATGGCGCGTCCTCTCATTAATGGGCGTATCCCACCATTAATGTGGGGATAACGTAGGGGTGTAACTGACGGCGAGGATCTCATGCCGGATCGCTCCACGCGACCACTATATAAACCACTCCTTCAAACGACTTAGGTAACTCGAATTCATTCCAATACGCCGCTACTCTGCTCATATTCCTTGGCACTAACTTGATCGTCGGAGGGTTGTACGGTGGTCACCCACCCCGGGACTTCACTTGCAGGTAGCTCAGCTTCAACTCTAACGACCACACCAAATCTCAAGAGTCTAAGACGCTCGCAACCAAATCGACGGAGGACAACGTCTGAGGGAGATCTCAACCTCCATCACTAGTCGATACCTGATATCCTTTACACTACACACATATGACATCTTGTATCGCACACACATTGTTATTTTACTTTTATTTATCCTATTTGAGACAAACTACCCGAGTATAACTCTATCACACCCCGCTTCCCAGTAAATGGAAACGGTGACGTAACATGCCCGCAACGTATTTACTATGAAAAGTTCATTTCCCTTAATAAATACATTAAGCGTATGTAAGCAATATAAAAATGTGCAAGAATAATAAGAGTAATAAAATTAAACAGCTACTTTATTTACATACAATTTCAAATACAACTATCGGAAATAAAAAAAATACAATGATTTAAACAAATGCCTAAATATTAGCATACAAAAAGTAAATGCAGAAAGGAGCTAGCAGTTAGGCTGGGTAAGCAAACTGGTCCAAGTCCTCCTGGCTCGGCTCTAGCTCATTGATTAGTATGTCAAAAACTATCTATAACCGCAATCAAGAACGACGTCGCATGGTAGCTAGCCGGTGAGTACGGGTCGGTCCACAGGGATGTTGTGAATCTCCTAATCGCTCTTACGAGTTAATTCCGATAGGTGTTCGGATCTTTTAATTAAATCTAAAAACTAAATCTATCTATACTAAGATTATCTAGATCTAAATCTTGCTAGGGTTAGGTTTAGGGTAGGTTTGGAAATGTAAATAAATCTCAACGCTTTCTATACCCAAATGAAGATCTATGAGTAGTTATGGTAATTATTAATAAAGATGATTAGAATCATTTGGAAAGATGTTTCTTTCTATAGGTACCTGTCCTTCCTTTAGAAATCCTTACCCTAACCTCCATGGAAAACCATCACAACCAGGCCTTGATACCACGGTATCACCGCCACCTGGATGGATAGGGTGCCGTAGGGAGCGGTATGTGCATGTATGCATGGAGTCCTATGAAAATATATGACGGGCAAGAAAGGGATGAGAGATCTCATCTCTCAAAAGCCTTCCCCAAAGCTAACCCTAACAAGCGAGGAAACTACTCGCTCATTAGGGAATTTAAAAACATTTATCTAGGGCAGAGAATGAAAAATTACCTAGGGCAAGAATTGAAATTACCTACTTACTTTACAGATGGCTCTCTCCAAATATTTATGCAGGGTTGTCAGATCTGAATAGATGATATGAAAATAGGCATTGATGCTCTCCAAAAGAATTCTGAATTTTATTCATAAAAAGATGCATGAACTAATACAATGATTTGGGCTTCTATTTATAGGACATAGAAAATCCTAGGTTTACAACACGTCTGCATTTAGCAAAATACCCCTAGGTAGACTAGTCAAAACCGCCACACATTATGGTAAGATTTTTATCCCCTAATCGCTCAACCCTGCCGCGGAACCGCGGCCGAAGGCCTAGTTTGGCCACGGTTCCGCGGCCAAACAGTGGAATTGGGTTATGTGTTTTCTTATAGTGGCTCTGCTTGACTTGTACTTTCTTCTTCTGCAGGTCTTTTCTCAGATTGGTTTCTCGTTCTCTTCCAGATCTTTCCAGTGAAGATTGTAGTGGACTTTTACTGTTTCTTCGTGTAATCTTGGACCTTGCGCTGCCTTTGTACTTTGTAAACTGATCTTTATGGAGGCTTGATCAAGATCCTCTTGTTTGTTGGTCAAAGTCTCACTTTTGCATCGTCTTTTATCTTTTTCACTGTTTTAGATCCAAGAACCTGTAACCTGTACTATATAGCAGACATGGGTCAAAAGCACCTGTTTATTTGTAAAAAGAATCAGAATGGAGAATATAATAATGCAATATTATGGTATGAACAAATACCCCCAAACTTATCTTTTGCTCGTCCTCGAGCAAACTTAGTTTTATTCTCGACAAAAACCTAACCGCGCTTTCACAGGGAATCGCGATTGTACTGAGCTCGTGCAACAAGCCGTTAAACCTCTAGGTGTCCCTAGTAGGAGGAGTGTTGTCTCCTGAGGGTTTTCAGCGGATACTACCCACAAAATCCTATCAATTAGGCCCATTGACTTTTATTCTCCAATTAGGTTTTCTAACAAAGAATTCTATTATCGTCGACTCGTAAAGTATCCACCCATATTCTTCACGCTTCATCATCATCTAACTTAAGATTATATATGTTCTATAGACTTACTTAGATTTCGGCATCTCTTAAGTTTTCCTTCTAGGGTTCCATCTCCACTTAGGAATTTTAATCAACTCTATTAAAGATACAAGTTCTATTCTTCCTTCCTCTCTCTTATCTAAATCCCAATCACATACCCCTACGTGTGTGTATATATCACCCCTACACTTTGAAATTTAAATCAAGCAATCATACTCCTGTCCGTTGTCCAAAGTACTTATTAATTGGTGAATTTTTAAATGAATTTTGCTTACACATCCTTCATGCGACCGTTAATACTTCTTGAGGTACCAACGACCGATTACAAAATGCGTTTGCACTTTAAAGCGTAATTCCTAGTCTTGCAACACCTAAGACTTTTAGCAGTGACTTCCAAACCAGTTGGTCTAAGGCACTAGGTGATGAAGCACCCTCGCTAAATATTTTTTTCATTAATTTAGCCTTAAGTAATCACAAAAACCAGTGTTCATTTTTTTTTCTCTTTATTCACTTTTTTCTTTTATTTTCTTCGTATTAAGGACTTTAGACAAGAGCATTTCAAGGTCTCCTCTACTATTCCAAGTTTCAAGGTGCGTGTTGGTGCAATTTGTAGGGTATACATTTTCAGAATCTAGACTTAAGCTAGGAATTATTTTTCGAACTTATACTCTAATAAAAATATCAATACTCTTCCTTTGTTTTAATTTAGCCCAAGAAGTGGATTCAAAATTTGCCTATTTTTAAATAAACTATAAAGACATATACTTTCTACCGTTAAACTTTAAGGAAGGCTATTTTTAGGGTTTTTAATTTACTAAGTCTAAGATCTAGATGTTCCTAGCTAGTTAACCTATTTGCCAAACTCAAATCAAATAGGCCAAAATTGAATACATTAATTTTTATAATTTTTCGAAATTTTTCAATTTTTATGGGTTTTAAAATAAGTATGCAAATGTGAAAATATGTACAAATGAATGCGAAAGAAAGAAGGCTTACCGAGCATACCCCCAAACTTAAACTTAACAGTGTCCTCACTGTCATGCTACACCAAGAGGGTCAAAATGTCGGCACTCCCCTGTTTATTTATTTATAATTTTTTTTATTTTGCATTTTTTTTATTTTTTTTTATAGAAAAAGAAAACAAAAAAATATATATATACATATATACAACAAGGCCCTCCCCAAACTAAACAAGGCCTTACACAAGCCAAAGGTTAGCACCAACCATTCAAAAATCTTATCATGGTAATGGTAGAGTTGGTGAAAGGAGGGAGTGGGAAGAAGAGAAATGAGAAGCACACGAGACCGTATAGGAAGAACAGTGGAATATGGTCTCGGTGTAGGGGAAGAATGACGGAAAAGAGAAAGAAGTGGAGTACGATCTTGAGGGTGTAAATCGAGTGAATAAATTAGCGCAATTTGTGATGACCGATGTGTTAAAAGCGATTGTGCTAACCTATCAACCCGTCGAGAAATGGGGTCAAATCCCTCAAGATTCGCAAGAAAGCATGGGTACGCCGAACTTGGTATTGGAGATGAAAGCGTAACGGTCTCTTGCACGGTCGGAACGATAGGACGGACGAAAGGGAGTGAATTAGGGATAATCTCATTCTCACCGTAGTAAACTGTCTCGAACTTGAAAAATTCCATCAATGGTTCGAAACGACTGTAAGCAACCGAGTCTGATGGTTCAACTAACTCATCTGAAAATTTGAAGGACTCAAACTCGGGCGGTGAGTCATCAGCATCATCCGAAAAAGTGAAACACTCGTAAGTGTTATCGGCTGTGAGAACTGTGTCAAATTCAAAGGGAAAGTTTTCAAGCTCGCAGTCTTCAAGCGTGATCTTTTGCGTGGTCGGAACGATGGAAAGGAGGGAGGGTGATATAACAGTTAAAGGTTCAGGAGGATGAATTGGAAAATCCGACACATCAAACAAAAATGGTTCAACCTCAATATTATCCTCAATACTCTCCTCAATACTATCCTCATAATTCTCCTCAAAATTTAGCTCATCCATGCCATTATCATCAAAATCAAGACGCATATGAAGTTCGGGAGAAAAATTTAATGACTCGGGATGATGAATTGGACATAAAATTTCAATCAAATCTACGGGTTCATCATCCAAAATATTCCCGGCGTCTATATCCTCAATCAAGTGAAAATCTATTTTTTCTGACACCTCATCAAAAGCATGGATATTTATCAATTTAGGTTCTAGATTGGAGGTGTAAATATTGAAAGGATTAAGTGTGGTTTCACTCGAAAGGGGTTCTTCACAATCTGGCAAATCAAGCACTACAAAGTCACACAACTCGTTTTTATTTTGAACTTGTGAATCATTTAGGACAATCGATGGAAAACCGGAGCTGTGGGTTGGAATTGGGTATGGGTTGGTTTGATTTGGAAAGGTGTAGAACTCACTCACTCCTCTCAAATTCTCACTATGTCCAACCGTCTCCTCATACATTAGAAAATTTGGAGCTAGTTGGAAACTAGCTGCCGGTTCACTAGGTTGCATAAGAGCGGCAATGGACGGATCCACATTCCTAACCATTTTGTTTGTTGCTGAAATATAAGCGTCCAACGACTGTTCCAAACTAGACATGGGTTGTGAAGGGGTTTCGGTAAAAGATTCGAAATTGTTTGGATACGTGAAACTCCCAACTGGCTGTGTAGAAGCAACGTCTAGTGAAGGTGGGAAAGTCGGGTAGGACTGGTAGGAATTGGATGGTTGGACAGGAGTAGGGTCAACATTTGGATAAAAAGGTGAAAGGACTTGTTGATCCCTATAACTGGATGTGTGGAGAGGAGTGAAAAATCGGCTACGAGATTGTGCAATGTGCTCAGCAATAGACATCGGTTTAGGAGTTACAATAGGACTCGAAAAAGTGGTATCAACGTACGAAGGTGGTGAAGGTTGGCATGGCTGACACAAAGTGGATTGCAAAGTCGAACTGTTTCTCCTAGACGCTTCTATTTGATCTTTCAAAGAAATTTTGGGCATGGATGGATCTTCCTTAAATCGACCGAAACAATTGACGTACAAGGCAAAGTTAGGTTCAGGATACCAAAGTTCGGAAAGGGATTTATGATGTGGGGTACCCATGATAGAAGAAAGAGAAGAGAAAGTAGGTAGGTGGTGCAAGGATTTCTTAGCGACAAAAGTTGCAAGTCTTTTTATAAAAAGATTTTTTCCTTTTTCTCTTTATTTGGAACTGTTTGCAAAAAGATTTTCGATAAAAGATATGCAAAAAAGAAAAAAAATCACTTGCAATCAATTTTTAATTTACGCGCGGTGCAAAGATTCCTGCACAAGATTTGTTATTTGGAAGGGGAAGATTTTTAAAGCACACAAAATTCTGCAGGAATTTTTCAGAAGATATATGGAGATTTTTGCAGAGGAAGAACAGAGGAGCTTACAGAAAAAATTTCACCAGAGGACGTGAGCATCAAGCCGCGTTTCCGCGGTCATATGTGGGGTCCCGCGGCGGAAAGGCGGTGCTACAGTAGGTTCAGAACCCCAGAAAAATTTGTAGAAGACGATTCCACCTCCTTGCCGCGTTTCCGCGGTCAGAAGTAGGTTAAGGCGGCGGTTTAGTGGCGCGGTGGGGGTGCAGATCTCCGAATTTTTGCTGCTCCTAGTTTGTTGTAATCTTCTGTTGTTAGGATCGTCTCTTTGCTATTTTGATCTCTGTAGATTTCCAGATCCGAATTTGTGTGTAGATCCTGCAAAATTTAAAAATACCCTTCACAAAATACAAAGATGATATATTTTTATATTTTTTATTTTTCTGTTTTTATGATTTTTTTAATTTATATTAACCCGAAATTGCAAAAAGGAAATAACACGCCATCCCCGGCAACGGCGCCATTTGATTAGTATGTCAAAAACTATCTATAACCGCAATCAAGAACGGCGTCGCATGGTAGCTAGCCGGTGAGTACGGGTCGGTCCACAGGGATGTTGTGAATCTCCTAATCGCTGTTACGAGTTAATTCCAATGGGTGTTCGGATCTTTTAATTAAATCTAAAAACTAAATCTATCTATACTAAGATTATCTAGATCTAAATCTTGCTAGGGTTAGGTTTAGGGTAGGTTTGGAAATGTAAATAAATCTCAACGCTTTCTATACCCAAATGAAGATCTATGAGGAGTTATGGTAATTATCAATAAAGGGGATTAGAATCATTTGGAAAGATGTTTCTTCCTCTAGGTTCTTGTCCTTCCTTTAGAAATACTTACCCTAACCTCCATGGAAAACCATCACAACCAGGCCGTGATACTACGGTATCACCGCCACCTCGATGGATAGGGTGCCGTAGAGAGCAGTATTTGCATGTATGCATGGAGTCCTATGAAAATATATGACGGGCAAGAAAGGGATGAGAGATCTCATCTCTCAAAAGCCTTCCCCAAAGCTAACCCTAACATGCGAGGAGACTACTCGCTCATTAGAGAATTTAAAAACATTTATCTAGGGCAGAGATTGAAAAATTACCTAGGGCAAGAATTGAAATTACCTACTTACTTTACAGATGGCTCTCTCCAAACATTTATGCAGGGTTGTCAGATCTGAATAGATGATATGAAAAGAGGCATCGATGCTCTCCAAAAGAATTCTGAATTTTATTCATAAAAAAAGGCATGAACTAATACAATGATTTGGGCTTCTATTTATAGGACATAGAAAACCCTAGGTTTACAATTGCTGCACGTCTGCATTTAGCAAAATACCCCTAGGTAAACTAGTCAAAGCCGCCACACATTATGGTAAGATTTTTATCCCCTAATCGCTCAACCCTTCCGCGGCCAAATAGTGGAATTGGGTTATGTGTTTTCTTGTAGTGGCTCTGTTTGACTTGTACTTTCTTCTTCTGCAGGTCTTTTCTCAGATTGGTTTCTCGTTCTTTTCCAGATCTTTCCAGTGAAGATTGTAGTGGACTTTTACTGTTTCTTCGTGTAATCTTGGACCTTACGCTGCCTTTGTACTTTGTAAACTGATCTTTATGGAGGCTTGATCAAGATCCTCTTGTTTGTTGGTCAAAGTCTCGCTTTTGCATCGTCTTTTATCCTTTTCACTGTTTTAGATCCAATAACCTGTAACCTGTACTATGTAGCAGACATGGGTCAAAAGCACCTGTTTATTTGTAAAAAGAATAAGAATAGGGAATATAATAATGCAATATTATAGTATGAACACTCATCAGAGTCCGGTCCTCCTGACGAACATTCCAAGGAAAAAAAATAGAGAGGACATTCCAAGGAAAAGAAATATAAAGAAATGTCGTCAGCGAACTAGCGCTTGGTAAGACCCCCAAAAGAAGTAAGTAAAGAGGACTGAAAGGTGTATAAAGTGAATAAAAACCAAATAAAAGTGACCAGGTAAAGTTGTATATGGGAATATCTAAGTATGATCATTTACAGGTAAAAGATAGCTATTCTAACGTGGTTGTTTGTAATTTGATAAAAAAGGTATTCATGTATACGAGAGGAATCCAACTTACACCGTGGACTATGGTAACATGTAGTACAAGGCCCCGTCATAACCCATGGGACAACGGCACGTGAATTCATGTAGGTGTCTTTTAAAGTGATCTATCGTGCGACGATATACGTTCCATACCAATCTACTCCTTATCCCCGCGTATTGTAATGTATAGTTCAAGTTTACAGGTCTTGGCCGAGTCCATGAATATAAAGATGTACCAGTTCAGGTACAAGATGTAATCATATATTCAGGTATCCATATCAAGTTCATGTCAAGTTTGTTGGATATAGTGCCCTCAAAGTCAATTATTGGATCGCAGGCACGTGATTGCAATGATTGCGGAGGACCTATACCGGTAGGACAGTCTTACTCGAGATGATAGTATGCTATCTGGTTTTCCTTTATCAGTCGTGTACAGGTTTGAGGTGACTGATCACTGTTACACGTTGATAGAGCCCTTAGGATCTTGCTTTACTACCAACAGTATGATGGCGATCATATACGTGAGAGTTGGGTAGTCTATAAGCATATCCTTAATTGTGGTCCTTAGTCATGGGAGTTTCGAGACAGGGCATCGATACTCCGGAGTAGACTAGTGTATACAGTCGAGACCCCGACGAGGGGCGATGGCCGGTCTCACAAGCCACTGGTGTCAGTTGGATCACCTAAGATGTATACAGGTGCTCATTGGGTTATGAGTACACCGGACAGGACTCGCCGGGAACCTGCTAGTTGGTATTATACCTATCGTCAGATAGCAGTTCCCTGGTGACATGTGTACAGGTTAGTTCATCGACGTGAGGTCGTCATTTGTCTCGTGTGAGTTCCCACTGTGCTTTGATTTCTACCCTACCACGGCTCAAATGAGTCGTGCAAACATGTATTTTTTGGGTACAGTCCCGAGCCACATGGAGGCAAGTGAGCGGATCGGCAGGGGATTCGTCTCTCCCGGTATTGGGGGTGAGATCACGCTGTGTCTAGGAGAGCCATTACACAAACCCTCGGCCGAGGTAGGAGATTTACTGGTAGGTACTCCAGTAGTATCTCAGGGTGTTCTGGGCTACACTCCGGCACGACTTATACCGCTATTGGGGTTCTGACGTTACTAGCCCCCTAGGCCGATATGCGATACTCATAGACGAACGGACCGGACTGTATATACATTGTCACTGTTAGGCTCAGTAGGGTTCCAGGATGAGTTCGCTCATCGGCTTCCCTTGAGGTCGATACATAAACAGCCGTTACGCACAGCTGGTGCCGCTGACGGCTTGTGGTTAAACCCATTGCCATGTTACTGACGAGTCATTAGAGTCCCCCACAGATAGTTTCCCAAGTTCGGACGAAACGTTGTAGAGGCCGTATGGTTTTATGGCAGGGTTCGGAAAATGCACGTGCGTTTACGCACGTATCATATTTCGGGAAGATAATACTGGTGGGCTTTGGTTTAAGCCGGATCCGAGTATTATATAGTGTAGATATAATATCTTTGTCTCAGTTGCATTTGTATTCGGTCGTAATACAAATGCGGGTATGTTTATACTGTTACGGGGTTATCCTGAAATTCATTTCAGGATCGCTTTTGGAAGTTGCCAGTTTCCAGTTTCCAGTTTTCTATCACCCGTATTAAACATTCGATTAAATGCGGATTTATCTTTTCTTGAGGTGAGTCATGAGTGTGTGGAAGGTTCTAGAAGCTTCTAGATGGTGACTAGGCTAGTGAGTCATTAGTGCATTGATTGTGCATTTATTGGATGATGACTAGGTTATTATGGTTCAATGTATGCATTTAATGATTTTGCAAGGTGTCTTGTGACTCATTCTCTTCATTATTCTTATGGTCACTCTCCCCCCTTCCTACACTCACCTCCCCCTCATAAGAAGTGGCCGGCCCCTCATTGCAAGGATATGGTTGTTGATTTGGAAAAAAATTATAGTTTTGGACTCATGGAAATTTGATAGATACTCATTTCTCATTTTCACCCGATCCAAAAGGCAACTTCATTAACCGTTCATCCATAGTTTTGGATGTAACGAGACAAAGTGTTCTACTCATTCTCTACATCAATCTTGGTCATCTCTTTTGGCAGACTTGATGACCGAGTTGCCTCGGGTCAGAGGCGGAAGCCCGTTTAAAGATCCGTTGACGTGGTGCCACCTGGACGAGGAGACCGGAGATCGAGCGAGATCGGAGCAGCCGCAACAAAGCGTGGGATGATGGTTAAAGACCGAAGGACTCGGATCATTCGGTATGATATTTCTACCCACTTTGCAGTTTGTTAGTTTAGCAATAATGGCAGATCCGGATTATAGTATACGATAGCGCCAGTTAAAAAGTTTTTGTTCCGTATTTGGCGTCTGAAAGACGGCCGGGACGCTACCGTAGACTTACAGTGGTATCAAAGCCTCGCCATTAAGCTTTACTAGTGCTAACGCGTTTAAAATATCGATCGAACAGATTTTCGAAAACTACAATTTTCAGTTCAAAAGTTTCTGTCGATTTTTAATCTGGTCTAAAAATTATTTTGAGCACTACAGAAAATCGAGCAGGCTTTTTTAAGAAAACTGTAAAAATTTGGTCACGTGATCCCACAGTACTGCCGCGGATCCGCGGTCAAACCTAGGGTTTGACCGCGCATCCGCGGCCAGTTTGTGGGAACAGTGGTCCAAATTTATACAGTGTCTTCTTCACAGTGAATTGTGGTTTTTGGTATATTTCTTTTGGGCCCAGATTTTGTTACTGTACAGCAGATGTACGTGGGGCCCACTTCGGGAAATTTTGTCGATCGAAATTTAAACGCGTTAGTTTACAGTACTTATATTATATCTCCGACCGTGAATGTCATTCGAGCGGTAAATTGCGTCTAATTGCTATAGTTCTTTTAGACGGGTTTGCGAACGTGACATTCGTGTTGATGTTCTGTGTTGTGCTATGATGTTGCGGATTTGTCGTGGTGGATAGCAGTATGCAATGGTAGTTCTGTTTGGATTTATTTGTACATTTGATATTGCGGGGCGAGTGTCCAATATGTGGACTGCCGTCTCTGCCAGTTTGTATAATATTCTTTTGGGGCACGACCGGGCTGAGGTCGATATACCCGTTGTACATATTTTTCATTTCTGTACTAGGTTTACCCCGCAACGGAGTGCACGGATAGCCGGGTTCTGGAGGGCAACGGGTCCGCATCTCATGGCTTTGAGAGGCAGAGGGGCCTCACTCAAGAATTAGCAGACTATTCGCCGCACTCGTAGAGGGTACAGGTTGACCCAAGGAGGGGTGCTCAAGTTACCGGATTCCGTGAAGTGCTGGGTGGTCCATTCACTTTGTTGTAGGGGGCTGCCTCGCTTCAGGTTTTGGCGGGTAACTTGCCGCATCCGTAGGGGTCTAGGTTACATTGCACAGGCTATCCACACGACCAGGGGAACGTCGGGTTTCAGTAGCGGCTCTGTGAAACCCGGGGATCCCAGATTATCTGTATTGTTCTGTGATGCTCATTACTTTTCTGTAATGTTGCATATTATCACGCCTGGAGCGATTATTGTATATTGGTATATATACTATTAGATATTGTATATGTTTTACACCCGCGCTAGTCCAGTCCCCGCTCTGTCGTTAGTTAAGTAACCTAATGGGTGATGACGGGACCCAGTGACGAATGCGGATGGCATATACGTACATTTTATTTTCGTTCTTTTCTGGTGTGAATAATTGATGGGACTGCATTGATTCTGATCAATGCAAAGGAAAACAAACCTGTTTGGCAGTTGTTGGAACGGTTTTAAAAAGTGTTATTACAAAGACGTTTCCTTTTGTTTTGCATAGTGGTATTCGGTTGGAATATCCTGCACCTCATTTGACGAGGCAAGGGCCGATATCCCTTCACCGGGAGTGACCCCTTGGGCAGAAGTTTGCGTCAGGGTAATAACTTCACTATAGTCGATTACAAGTTGCTTTGCATCGCGGTATTCAGTTGGAATATCCTGCACCTCATTCCACGAGGAAAGAGCCGAGATCCCTTCACCGGGAGTGACCTCTTTAGCAAAAGGTTTTCGCCACTATATTTTTATAAAAAGCTATCAGGTTCCTTCAGCGATATCAAGTTCATTACGTTAAAGGTTTTTCGCCAAAAACCAGTCGTAGCCCTCCGTCATTTCTTTTGGGTATTCAGTAGTATTCAAGTTATGCATTTTGGCCAAAGTCAAGGCATAGTGTTTGGTAGCTGCTGGGTATTCATTTGTTGCATAGATAGATGAGTTGGTTTGAGACAGTCGTTCTGCTGATTGGCCAAAGTCAGGGGCATGTGCGGGTGGGTTCAAATTGACAAGATAGTGACGGGTAGAACTTAGCATGTGACTTATGACATTTTGACCAAAGCCAAGGTCATAAGAGCATGGGGCAAAAATCATATCGGGAGTTTCTAAAGAAACTGAAACTTTCCAAGTATGCGCATACCTTCTGGAGTGTGATAACATGAGTGGATTCCTTCACGTTATCATGCGATGAGAGTTGGATCCCGATTCCCACTGATGAGTTGGTTTACTCTTCGGGTGATCCCGATTGATTCTTCTTTTAGGTTTGGAGGAGAATTTGACAGTACAGTGAGAGGTTTCCTGATTAGATAAAGTGATAACCATTCTGATCTAGGTTAGAGTGCATGCAGAGTGTTTCTTTTCTCTCTCTCTCTTTGGCAGCGACCTTTGATCGGCCCTAGACTATGACTCGGTGACCAAGCTGACCGAACCTTCTTAAAATACTGGTTTTTGGATTGTCTAAATTGCATAAGTCATTGCCGCTCCTTCTTTTACCCTTTGCATTTCTCAGAACACCCCATATTACTACGGACATCCACTTCTATTGGATAGATCCATCGTATGGTTATATACGAACTCGAAGGGACTTCTTCGAGGATGGATCAAGGTTCAGGAGAAATAGAATTGGTTTATTCAGTTGTCTTTTATTATCACCTTCTCTCAGGTTGCGAGGGCTCCTTAGTTTAGGAGAGTGCACCTATTACGCTTATTGGATAGTCTTATTCCAAACCATAGGCAGGTGCCGAAAGGTAGGGAATGAAAAAAACCAATTAGCCTAAGTAAGGTGTACAAAAGGTAATAACTAAAGACAAAATAAAGGGATTAGAAAGAGGGCAAAGTAAATTGCGACTGTTATCATTCACGACCAAACCGCGTAGTTCATCGCCACTCCTATTTCACCTTTGCTTTTTTCCCCAGTTCGGGAGAAATAGAATAAGGTATTATTCAGTTGTCTTTTATCATCACCTTCTCTCAAGTTGCGAGTAATCCTTGGTTTAGGAGAGTACACCTATTATGTTTACTGGATAGTCTTCTTCCAAACCATAGGCTGGTGCCGAACGGTAGAGAAGGAAGAAAACCACTTAGCCTAAAGGGGTGTACAGAAGGAAATGAATAAAGACAAATAAAGGGATTTGGAGAGATGGCAAAGAAATATACAGTTAAAATCATGAATTGGATTATGGAAGAGGCATTACTAAGAATACCAGGATACCCCTATGAAACATTTTCATGTTTCAGTGCATTGTTAAAGGAAAACTGATTTCCCGATTGGATACTTACTCCAGGGTATGTATTTACCAGGTTTCATTCTCATATCTGTATGGTTTTACAGATGATGAGTGGGAGTAAGTTATTGGGAATTAGGTGATCATACTCATTATATCGGAATTCGTTGTAATTGGTGATATTTGAGGAAATCGCCTGGGTACAGTTTTCGACCTACGATGCACAGGTTTTGAGTTATTCAACTCAGCGGACTTATACAGAGTATTATATGTTGTCCAGTGTCCATCAGGACAAAGAGGTTGATTCTCGTACTATGTTCTGTTTACTTATGACTTCTCTAGTTCTTAGACAAGTGTTTCGTAGAAATACAAGGTCTAAGTTTTGAGAAGTTGTGGGTATAAGAATAAAGTAGAGAACCAGGTGTCGCAAGTATCGGGATTCTTCAAAGAGATCGAAGATGTAGATTCTTATGATTGGTATTCAAATGATAGTAATGGTTTTGAGAAACTTGTTTCTCTTTCAGGTTTCTCATAATTGGATGGATTCCTAAGTTGAGTAATGTTGATTAGCCTCTCTCCATTAAGTTGATATGCACTGGAGACAGCTGCATGATTTGAATCTGGTTCCAATTAAATAAGTGCCAAAGTTTCTATATTGGATATAGAATGGTTCATATCTTAACGATGTTAAGGTACGGTGAGTTGTCCAGCTTATGCTTAAAACCAGACTCTGGATAACTCAAGGCACGTTTCTGTAATGGCAGTTTGTGGGTTGACCCTGGCTATGACGAGGGTTGATTTTCTACCATCTGGAAGATCAATAGTGATATTGTTCTTGACTCGCCACAGTTTTAGTAAAATGGATTTTTTCAGAAAACAGTAGTGGGAGTATGGTAGAACTGGAAGTGATTCCAGAACCGCAAACGATTATGGAAAATTTAATAGAACCTACAGATTCAATCAAGTTTGACAAATCATTAGCCGCTCCGCAAATATGGTGGGTAACCTCAGACACCCGAGTGGTACATCGGTAGCCTCAAAGACGGTGACAGGGAGGTTCTTGTTTACCCAGACTTGACACTACTGTTGTTTCAGGCTATGAGACCCGGCAGGAGGTTAAGTATAGCGTCGTTCTAAACTAGCTTTAGAAGTACACGTATATATTATTCTGCCAGAGGGTTGTTATGCTCAGTGGGAGCAGCGGAAGCATAGTGGGCAAGTAGCTTATGTCTATTTATAGACTAGAGCAGATATAGTGGAGATAGATCATCTAATTTTAATGTGACAATCATGGCTTTGACTTCATCAGAATAGGGGATGGATCTGTTAAGAAGGTAGTAGGGTGTGTGATGTCCTGGTATTTGGATGACATACACAGAGTAGGAAGTAAATTCCTATACTACGATCGGTTGTACTGTGGTCGTCACATAGTTGTTTCTTCACACAGGATATGGACATAATATCAGACATTCTGGTTACTAGATCTATGGTTTTAGATCTAGATTTGGGTAGTTTCCCAATGTGGGTACTTTGACAGTATTCTAATAGTATTTTAGAATAGATGACTCCTGGCATGGTGGTGTACCTGCAGGTGATGGAGTCACCCTCTCTAAAGGTGTCTTACAGACTAAAGGGGAGAGGGATGTGCATGATTGGCAGATCACTTACTTAGGCAATTGAGTCAATCTTGAGATGTCAAGTACCACACCAGATGTTGTTTTTGCACTAAATACGATAAGTTTATATTAATCCAATCCTGAAGAAACATAAGGAAGCAGTTTTAGAACATAAGTGCATGTTCTACGGATTTGATGACGGCAGCCTCCTTCGGGAGACGGTTATCATTCGAGACTTCAAAAGTGACATGGATGACAGAGTGATTGTCAGAGTTATAGTTTTCCCTCTGATGAGGGACGGTATTAAGGACAGGTGGTCCAAGAGGATACTGTGCGAGGCATAGTGCTGGATACGGTGGGAGGCATAGTGCTGGATACTGATTAGGTTCAGTGATCGATACAGTCTAAGAAGTTTGGATTTGGAGTTCATTTATGAACTAGGTCCTATCAGATATCCAGACATATTCTAAGACAGGTGTTACTCAATTCGGGAGATGGCTTTCTCCGCGAACTTGAGATTAATAGAGACATAGAAAGAAACATAAGGACGGATCCACTCACTGAGGCTATTTCTCGAACACAATAGTTTTATAAACGGGCTTTGTGAAACTAATTAGTAGAGGAGTTGGGTGTTCGGTATCACACGGGCTGTGAGTATGCGACATCGCAATAATTAGCCTTAAGTGCAAGTAGGAGATTGTTGGATATAGTGCCCTCAAAATCAATTATTGGATCACAGGCACGTGATTGCAAAGATTGAGGAGGACCTATGCCGGTAGGACAGTCTTACTCGAGATGATAGTATGCTATCTGGTTTGCCTTTATCGGTCGTGTACAGGTTCAGGTGACTGATCACTGTTACACGTTGATAGAGCCCTTAGGATTTTGCTTGACTACCAACAGTATGATGGCGATCATATACGTGAGAGTTGGGTGGTCCATAAGCACATCCTTAAAAGTTGTCCCTGTTCGTGGGAGTTTCGAGACAGGGCATCGATACTCCGGAGTAGACTAGTGTATACAGTCGAGACCCCGACGAGGGGCGGTGGCCGGTCTCACAAGCCACTGGTATCAGTTGGATCACCTAAGATGTATACAGGTGCTCATTGGGTTATGAGTACACCGGACAGGACTCGCCGGAAACCTGCTAGTTGGTATTAGACCTATCGTCAGATAGCAATTCCCTGGTGACATGTGTACAGGTTAGTTCATCGACCTGAGGTCGTCATTTGTCTCGTGTGAGTTCCCACTGTGCTTTGATTTCTACCCTACCACGGCTCAAAGGAGTTGTGCAAACAGGTATTTTTTGGGTATAGTCCCGAGCCACATGGAGGCAAGTGAGCGGATCGGCAGGGGATTCGTCTCTCCCGGTATTGGGGGTGAGATCGCGCTGTGTCTAGGAGAGCCATTACACAAACCCTCGGCCGAGGTAGGAGATTTACTGGTAGGTACTCCAGTAGTATCTCAGGGTGTTCTGGGCTACACTCCGGCATGACTTATACCGCTATTGGGGGTCTGACGTTACTAGCCCCCTAGGCCGATATGCGATACTCATAGATGAACGGACCGGACTGTATATACATTGTCACTGTTAGGCTCAGTAGGGTTTCAGGATGAGTTCGCTCATCGGCTTCCCTTGAGGTCGGTACATAAACAGCCGTTACGCATAGCTGGTGCCGCTAACGGCTTGTGGTTAAACCCATTGCCATGTTACTGACGAGTCATTAGAGTCCCCCACAGATAGTTTCCCAAGTTCGGGCGAAACGTTGTAGAGGCCGTATGGTTTTATGGCAGGGTTCGGAAAATGCACGTGCGTTTAAGCACGTGTCATATTTCGGGCAGATAATACTGGTGGGCTTTGGTTTAAGCCGGATCCGAGTATTATATAGTGTAGATATAATATCTTTGTCTCAGTTGCATTTGTATTCGGTCGTAATACAAATGCGGGTATATTTATACTGTTACGGGGTTATCCTGAAATTCGTTTCAGGATCCCTTTTGGAAGTTGCCAGTTTCCAGTTTTCTATCACCCGTATTAAACATTCGGTTAAATGCGGATTTATCTTTTCTCGAGGTGAATCATGAGTTTGTGGAAGGTTCTAGAAGCTTCTAGATGGTGACTAGGTTAGTGAGTCATTAGTGCATTGATTGTGCATTTATTGGATGATGACTAGGTTATTATGGTTCAATGTATGCATTTAATGATTTTGCAAGGTGTCTTGTGACTCATTCTCTTCATTATTCTTATGGTCACTCTCCCCCTTTCCTACACTCACCTCCCCCCTCATAAGAAGTGGCCGACCCCTCATTGCAAGGATGTGGTTGTTGATTTGGAAAAAAGATTATAGTTTTGGACTCATGGAAATTTGATAGATACTCATTTCTCATTTTCACCCGATCCAAAAAGCAACTTCATTAACCGTTCATCCATATCTTTGGATGTAATGAGACAAAGTGTTCTACTCATTCTCTACATCAATCTTGGTCATCTCTTTTGGCAGACTTGATGACCGAGTTGCCTCGGGTCAGAGGCGGGAGCCCGTTTAAAGATCCGTTGACGTGGTGCCACCTGGACGAGGAGACCGGAGATCGAGCGAGATCGGAGCAGCCGCAACAAAGCGTGGGATGATGGTTAAAGACCGAAGGACTCGGATCGTTCGGTATAACATTTCTACCCACTTTGTAGTTTGTTAGTTTAGCAATAATGGCAGATCCGGGTTATAGTATACGATACCGCCAATTAAAAAGTTTTTGTTCCGCATTTGGCGTCTGAAAGACGGCCGGGGCGCTACCGTAGACTTACAAAGTTATATTCATGGTTCGGTCAAGTCAAGTCAATTGTTCAAGTTCAAGTTTGGATATTCAAGTTCAAGTGTTCAGGTTCAAGATCCAGTGTTCAAGTTTAGGGTCGAGTTTGGATTCGAGTTCGAGTTGTTTTCCTGTTATAGTCAATATCTTCTGAATGAATTTAACTTTTGAAATTCTTAAATTCGGGAATAATCGAACAACCGATGCACATGAGCGGCAGGATTTGTGTCTTTTTCCAAGACGGTTACCATTGATAATTCCTTTAATTTGCAGTGTTGTCTAATCTGAATAGGCAAGCACTCACTTTCTCCGGCTCCCTAAGGTTCAGGAGAAATGATACCTCTTAAATTTATATTAATCCAGGGTCCTTAAAAATTTATTCAAGTTGTTTATATTGTATTTACATTGTTTACATTTCTTGAGTGGGTTTTATGAAAAATGTTATAATATTGTTTTAAAAATAAAGCTCGAGGATGATTTATAATATTAAGTGTTTTAATAAAAATGTATTTTAGTATTAGCGGTATTTTGTGATTAAACCTAGTTTTTAAAATTTTATGGTATTTTTATGAAAACTATATTTTTGGAAACTTTGTGGTATTTTTGTGTAGTTTTAATTTTTCATTTTAATAATATATTTTTTTCAAAATTAGTTTTCATAGAAAAATACGGATTTAGGATTTATGAAAATTTTCAAATGCTTTAATTTGTTAAAAAGTTGTATTCTTTAAAAATCGTATTTTTATTTTCTTTCGAGACCGAATTCTCCATGAGGAGTTCTGCATCTCGCTCTACTATCCTAAAGACGAACGATAATTCGTACTATCCACAAATGGGTCTCCTAACGAGGGTCGTAGAGGTGTAATTGCAAAAGGGTTTAAAAATAGTGATAAAAGCCTTTTGTAAAGTAATGGTATTTTAATGTAAATCGTATTCTTCAAATTAAACATGTATCTAAAATATCGTGCTATGAAACCATAGTGTATGTGATGGGGTAGGTCGTTACCCCGTGAATTTTATATAAGTATATATTTCTAGGTTTCGATAAAAAAGTTACTTTTAAAGTTCATGGTTTTTATATGAAAAAGTTCGTTATATGTTTATTTCGCATGAAATTATGAACACATTAAAAGTAATTGAGATGAATAATCTTTAGAAGTATTAGCATGAATTATGTAACATAGCAAGGGTGATTAAAATTTGTTTTAAAGAAAAGATTGAAAGTTAACTCCACATTTGTAGATATGGTTTTAGAAAACGGCTTGAGTCGAAACAAAAGAGCAGAATAAGGACTTACGGGTTTTGGAGCATTGAGAAGGGAGGAAAAGAGAGAGAAAGAGAGAGAGAGAGAAAGAGAGTCTTCATGGATCTTGGTAGCGTCGAGGATTGCTCCGATCTTCACAAATGAACTTAGCTCAAGCTAACTCCACTTGACTAGTCTTAACCTTCTCTTGAACTTAGGAATTTAGAGAATTTTGCAAGATTTTCAGAATGGGGGAGAGTTAGGGAATGGGGGGGGTATTTATAGCGTAAAAAGAAGAGAGTGTGTGAATTAAAAAATGAATTAAAAAGATTAAATGGTGTTAAATGGGTAGATAAAAGGTTGCACTGCTCTCTGGTTGAAATCAGAGAAAACAAACAATAAAATAGAGTAGAGGAGAGTCAAAGGATCGCACGTGGCGAGCACAGAGACGATTAGAGAAAATCCAACCGCTGGTGGCGGTTTTTGGGCGATTTCAGGCGGTTGGATTGAAGCCATCTGTCTCGAGATTTGGGCCATGTGTTTTATACCGTGTTAACTCCTCATTTATCCTGTTTGTTTTCTCTGAATCTTTTCGTTTCTTCATGTATTGCACATGCAACTCTTGGGCTTTCAAAAAATTTAAAAAGAAAAATTATAAAAATAATTGGGACTGATGGGATTCGAACACGCAGGCTATAGCACAGCAGTAGAAAGTCTTAACCAGAGAGCTACAGGTTACTTCTTATTTTTATTGAACAAAATTAACTTATAACTCCTAATCAAGCTGAAACACCCTTTCTATACATTGAACAAGTTACATTTATACAGAAATTTCAAAGTTGTTACAAACTCGCTGACGGACTTCTCCTTTCCTTCTATTTATACCTAGATGTCCATTAGAAGAGGACATGACACAAGTTGGAAGCGAGGAAGTAGAAGCCACAGCGGAAGATTTCGCGGAGCTATCTTGTTACTATTTAGGATTAGTTTCCCTTTTTTGCTTTCCTTATTGCTCATTTGTTTAGGGCAATTTTTCTTTGTATTGATGTAATAAACTTTATGAATTTCGCACTCCGGTGATGTAATAAGTTTTCTGTTAATGAAATAAATCTTGTTGCCTTTATTTTAAAAAAAAATTGGTACATTGCATGCATGTTCTTTTACGCTAACGCAACTATATCGAATTTAGTCCACCACTTGATATAGTTAAGTTGCGGACTAAGTCACGTTTCGCTACCATACTTTGGGAAGCGGGGCATGACACCGAACCCTTCTTCTCCCCAGTATATTATCTTTTGGTGCAGAGTATAACGAAAACATTCATTAGAATGAATCCAATCTCGGCATGTGGATGCCCGTGGATTGTATACGGAGACTAAGTTATGCCGTCGCCCGTAGGACATGGATTAGTCCAAATCCGTATTTACTTATATTTGGGTTTGGTGTTTTAGTTTAAGGATACGTTAGCCATGTTGAGGCTAAGATCTACTTAAACGTTCGTTAAGGATACGTTAGTCCTGCTTGAGACTAAGATCAACTTAACGTGGTGATCCATTTAATATATGGCCGTCGGGACTCGTCACCTCTCTGACGTCGTTGAAGGATTACAACGATAGGTGTCGGAGGAGTTCAGAGATGTACCCTTGAACCAAAGTTGATTTGGAGTTTTATAGTCCATTTGAATGTTTAAGGATACTTTAGCCGTGCTTGGGGCTAAGATCTACTTAAACGTGGTGGCCCATTGCCAGTTTAGGGACATTGCGGTCCATTGCCAGTTTAGGGACGTGGTGGTCCATGTTCCAGTTTAGGGACGTGGTGGTCAATCATTAGTTTAAGGACATTTCGGTCTACGAGTTTAAGGACCCCGCAGTCTGTATTCATGTGTGGTCGTTGGGAACCGTCACCTCTCTGACGTCGTTGATGAATTACAACGATAGGTGTCAGAGGAGTTCGGAGATGTACCTTCGAACCGGAGGTAAATTGATTTAGGAGAGAAATTTTGCTCAGTCAATTTAGTTTGAGAACTTACGGCCATGATTGGGCTAAGTCCAGTTGAAAAATATTCAACGCTTTTATTTATTTATTTATTTTTAATATTTTTGTTTGGGCTCTGCCCATAAAGGATGCAGAGCATCAATTTGTTTTGGGCTCTGCTCATTTTATAAATGATGCAGAACACCAATTTTACTTGGGCTCTGCCCTTTTATAAAAGATGCAGAGCATCAATTTTACCTGGGCTCTGCCCATTTATTGCTTTGCAATTTAATTAGGCCTACTAGGTCTTTTTTATTTGGGCCTGGGCCTTTAAGAAATGCATTGCATTTGTCAGGCGCTTTGCGCCAATCAGAGAGCGCAAGTGCTTGTGGTGTTGACACGTGTCACGCAAGCGCCGTGCGCTGCGCTTGCGCTGCTGACACGTGGCGCGTTCTGGTGAGTTGCGTCAATTCTAGAGAGCAAAGCTCTATTTCAAAAGCGCATAGCGCAGATGGTTCAGATGCTGACACGTGGCGCTCTCTGGTGGCTTGCGCCAATCCAGGAGCGCCACAGCGCAGTTTGCAAGTGCAGAGCACTGTTTTATCTTTTGATCGATTTTAAATCAAAGAAAACAAGTTTTTCTTGTTTTCAAAGAACCAATGGTTCATAAGAAAGTGTAAAGCACTATTATTATTTATTTTTCTTTGAAGATCATTGATCTTGTTCTCAGATCAATGATCTGTTCATAAGAGAATTTTCTCTTCTTCTTTTTTTCTAAAGGTTTTTACCTTTCTGTTCTCGAGGAATTCTCTCCAATTCTTCAGAGTTCTCAATGATGATGATCATCATTTTGGATTGAGGTCTAGGGGTCTTTATATAGTGCCCATAGATTTGTTAAGTTTGTTAAAGAGATCCTTCTCTGAGTGATTTGGGGAATTTTCCCCACCGTTGGATTTTTGATCCAAGGGCTTCTGTTTTACAGAAGGCAATCTTCTTGTTTTTAACAAGAACATGTAGGGTGTTTTTCGTCACCCCATTGAGATGGGAATACGCGCGAGCTTGTCAGGCGTACTACAGATTCTCCCTGCCTAGGGTAGGCCGGAGTTTAATGATTGTGGGGATCCGAATCTCCGGCAGCCGTGGACTAAACTGCCGTTAATTACCCCTCGCCTTTGGGGCAAGAGAACCTCCGATTGATGGGTTAAACTGGTCATGCGAACTCAATGTGCAGTGTACGTGTGTTTTGTTTTAGAGGGGGGTTTGAATATATCGGGAGCCACGCAGAGTTTTTACGGGGGTCCCGCTACCCGGATAGGGGACTGAGGGTCAAGGAGGGTAGCAGCCCCCTTGCGGGGTGCGGGGCAGCGCCCCGTTAGAAATTTTTTTCTAACAGGGACAACATCGTGGAGTATGTGTGTATGTAGATATGTATACATATGTGTATATATATATATGTATATATATATATAAAAGAAAGAGGGGGAAAAGGCATCCAAAGGATGCGTGGGGCCAGCGCCTTGGGCGCTGTGCGCCTAGGTGCTGTGCGCTCAGGCGCTAGCGTGCCACGTGTCGGCACGTGGGCGCTCTGCGCTTAAACGCTGGGCGCTGTAGCGCAAGCACGCCACGTGTCGGCACGTGGGCGCTCTGCGCTTCAGCGCCTGACGCTCGAGCGCAAGCGCGCCACGTGTCGGCACATGGGCGCTTTGTGCTTCAGCGCCTGACGCTCGAGCGCAAGCGCGCCACGTGTCGGCACGGGGGCGACTTGCGCCAGAGCACTGTGCGCTTGAGCGCAAGCGCGCCACGTGTCGGCACTGGGGCGACTTGCGCTCGAGCGCAAGCGCGCCACGTGTCGGCACTGGGGCTCGAGCACTTGCGCTTGAGCGCAAGCGTACCACGTGTCGGCACGTGGGCGCTTTGCGCTTGAGCGCAGTACGCTGTTGTGCAAGCGCGCCACGTGTCGGCACGTGGGCGCTTTGCGCTGGAGCGCTGAGCGCTTGAGCGCTGACACGCCACGTGGGCGCTCTGCACTTGAGCGCCGGCGAAGAAAAGAGGCTTTTAGCCTAAAAAAAGATTCTCGGAAGAGGAATCAGAGTGGAGTTGGACTCCTAAGTGTGTTTTTGGGGTTAATGGAAGGGGTTCTTCTTCTTCCTCCTCTGTTAGCTGGATCTTGAATATCAAAAGATGTGAGATCTCAAAATCTCTCCTTTTTGGGATCTAGAGACAGAGCTAAGTTCCCCTTTGTGGGTTTGGTGGTGAAAAACTATTTTGTTTTTGAAAAGGAAGAGTAAAACTCTTGATTTAATTCAGAAGAAAGAAGAAGGTTTGAGACCTTCAGAAAAGGGAAAGAAATACAAACCCTAGGTTTTTGACAGAATGAAAAGTCTTCTTTATTCATCATCATTTTGCCTTATATAGGCTTATATTTACATATAGCCCCTTGGGCTTTTACAAAAATGGCATTTTAGCCATCCCATGGCTCATGTGCCATTTTATTTTTGCACATAAGCCATGAGCTTACAAAATATTGGCTTTATGCCCATTTTCTTTACATTCATGCACAAACAATTACATAAAAATTATTTATTACATGATTTTGTTGTTGGCACGGGGAGGCTGGCCGCGGGCTCGACTTGGGCATGGGCCCGCTTGACCTGGGCTTGAGCCCACCTGGCTTGGGGTTGACTTTGATTTTGACTTGGTCAACCGGGGTGTAAATTTTTACCCCAACAAGTTGCCTCCCATCAATAAATGCACACAGCATATGTGGGTCGTGTGCATGAAATTGATGGATCTTCTTTTGCGTGGAGGCGACTTGCTTTGGTTCCCACTTTTGGGGATGCACTGCCCTTTTTATGACATGGACGGTCGGTTCTGCCCTTTTTGCGACTTGGACGGTCGGCGCTTGACGCGTCTCCGAGACGGAGTGTCCATGGTAGACGTTTCCCTGACCCGGAGTGATCTGGTTCCCGCTTTGTAGGAAGCCTGCACTGCCCTTTTTGCGACATAGACGGTCGACGCTCTGATCTGGAGCGATTTGGGTTCCCGATTTATGGGAAGCCTGCACTGCCCTTTTTGCGACTTGGACGGTCGACGCTCCGATTCGGAGCGATTTGGTAGACGTGTCCCCGGCACGGAGTGTCGCTGGTCGACGTTTCCCCGAGGCGGAGTATCTGTTGTCGATGTGCCCCCGGCACAGAGTGTCTGCTTGACGTTTCCCCGAGGCGGAGTATCGGCTGGTTGACGTGTCCCCGAGACGGAGTGTTTGTTGTCGATGTGCCCCCGGCACGGAGTGTCTACTTGACGTTTCCCCGAGACGGAGTATCGGCTGGTTGACGTATCCCCGGCACGGAGTGTCTGCTTGACGTTTCCCCGGCACGGAGTGTCGCTGATCGACTTTTCCCCGGCACGGAATGTCGCTGATCGACTTTTCCCCGGCGCGGAGTGTTGGGTTGACTTTTCCCCAGCACGGAGTGTCGCTGATCGACTTTTCCCCGGCGCGGAGTGTCGCTGGTTGACTTTTCCCCGGCACGGAGTGTCGCTAATCGACTTTTCCCCAGCGCGGAGTGTCGGGTTGACTTTTCCCCTGCACGGAGTGTCGCTGATCGACTTTTCCCCGGCACAAAGTGCCGGGTTGACTTTTCCCCGGCACGGAGTGTCGCTGATTGACCTTTCCCCGGCGCGGAGTGTCGGGTTGACTTTTCCCCGGCACGGAGTGTCGCTGATCGACCTTTCCCCGGCGCGGAGTGTCGGGTTGACTTTTCCCCGGCACGGAGTGTCGCTGGTTGACTTTTCCCCGACACAAAGTATCGCTGATGGACTTTTCCCCGGCGCGGAGTGTCGCTGGTTGACTTTTCCCCGGCACGGAGTGTCGCTGATCGACTTTTCCCCAGCGCGGAGTGTCGGGTTGACTTTTCCCCGGCACGGAGTGTCGCTGATCGACTTTTCCCCGGTACGGAGTGTCGGGTTGACTTTTCCCCGGCACGGAGTGTCGCTGATCGACTCTTCCCCAGCGCGGACTGTCGCTGGTTGACTCCGAGTCGAAGCATAATTCCGACATGGAAGGCAGATACGCCTAAGGCGAAGCATGATTTCGACACGGGGTATATTCTGGTACGAAGCATGATTCCGCCGCAGGGGTTGTTGGTTTGATTTGTTTGATTTGAGTTGACATCAGCATCGCTATACTGGAATATGGTACCAGGAGCGAATCATCATCCGTCTTTGAGAGGATTTAGGAATTGGGGTTTTTGTTTGGCATCTGCATTGCTGCACTGGAATAATGCCAGGAGCAACTCATCATTCGCCCCGGGAGGATTTGGGAATTGGTTTTTGTTTGGCATCTGCATTGCTGCACTGGAATAATGCCAGGAGCAACTCATCATTTGCCCTGAGAGGATTTGGGAATTGGGGTTTTTGTTTGGCATCTGCATTGCTGCACTGGAATAATGCCAGGAGCAACTCATCATTTGCCCTGAGAGGATTTGGGAATTGGGGTTTTTGTTTGGCATCTGCATTGCTGCACTGGAATAATGCCAGGAGCAACTCATCATTTGCCCCGAGAGGATTTGGGAATTGAGGTTTTTGTTTGGCATCTGCATTGCTGCACTGGAATAATGCCAGGAGCAACTCATCATTTGCCCCGAGAGGATTTAGAAATTGGTGGCTTAGGAGACAGGTTTAGATCCCTATCGCCTAAGACTTTTCAATTTTATGGACCGTAAGGGTCCCATAAAAGTATTTTCTCCCTACGAGTCGAAAGGATCTCGTAGGTGTATTTTCTCCTTAGGAGTCGTGGGGACTCCCAAGTGTGTTGCTCCTTTGTGAGTCGTAAGGATCTCACGCGGGAATTTTCTCCTCACAAAGTCGAGAGGACTTTGTGAGTGTATTTCATCTCTTTTTCACGAGTTTGCGCCCTTTCGGGTTTTCACAAACTCGCCGGTAGTCCTGCTGTTTTTACTCACGGAGCCCTTTTGGGTTTTCATCCGTGCCCATTTTGCTTGTGGACATACCATTTTATTTTTTTTATTTTTATTTTTATTTATTTTTTCATCATTATTTTTGACTTTGAATGCGGTCTCACCAATAGGACTTGGGAGAGATTGGGATCGTTTTACGCCCGTGGATTGTATACGGTTTTGCAGGATGTATGATCCAGACCATAGGGCTATAAAAATTTCGAGACTTTGTTGGCGTCTGCATCACTGCACTGGGATATGGTACCAGGAGCGACTCATCATTCGCCTTTGGGTATTTGAGTTTGGAATTTGGTTGGCGTCTACATCGCTGCACTGGAATATGGTACCAGGAGCGACTCATCATTCGCCATTGGGGTATGGGATTTAGAATTTGGTTGGCGTCTGCATCGCTGCACTGGAATATGGTACCAGGAGTGACTCATCATTCGCCACTTGGGGATTGGGGAGCGATGGCTTAGGAGACATGTTTAGATCCCTATCGCCTAAGGTTTTTCAATTTTATGGACCGTGAGGGTCCCATAAAAGCATTTTCTCCCTGCGAGTCGTAAGGATCCCGCAGGTGTATTTTCTTCTTAGGAGTCGTGAGGACTCCTAAGTGTGTTTTTCCTTTATGAGTCGTAAGGATCCCACAAAGGTTTGTTCTCCTCATATATCGTAAGGATACATGAGTGGATTTCCGTCGTTCCCAGTTTAATGACTTAGAGATCGACTGTTTCCAGTTTAACGACTTAGAGGTCATCTGTTTCTAGTTGAAAGACTTAGGGGTCTATTGTGCCCAGTTTATTGACTTAGCGGTCATCTGTTTCCAGTTTAACAACGTGGTGGTCATCTGTTTCTAGTTTAACGACTTAGAGGTCTACTATCTCCAGTTTAACGACTTAGAGGTCATCTGTTTCCAGTTTAAAGACTTAGGGGTCTATTATGCCCAGTTTAACGACTTAGCGGTCATCTGTTTCCATTTTAACGATGTGGTGGTCATCTATTTCCAGTTTAAAGACTTAGGGGTCTATTGTGCCTAGTTTAACGACTTAGCGGTCATCTGTTTCCAGTTTAAAGACTTAGAGGTCTACTGTGCCCAGTTTAACGACTTAGCGGTCATCTGTTTCGAGTTTAACGACGTGGTGGTCATCTGTTTCTAGTTTAACGACTTAGAGGTCTACTATCTCCTGTTTAATGACTTAGAGGTCATCTTTTTCCAGTTTAACGACTTAGTGGTCATCTGTTTCCAGTTTAACAACGTAGGGGTCGTCTGTTTCCAGTTTAACGACTTAGAGGTCATCTGTTTCCAGTTTAAAGACTTAGGGGTCTATTGTGCCAAGTTTAACGACTTAGCGGTCATATGTTTCCAGTTTAAAGACTTAGAGGTCTACTGTTTCCAGTTTAACGACTTAGAGGTCATCTGTTTCCAGTTTAAAGACTTAGGGGTCTATTGATGGCGAGCTTGGAATTTTGGGGTAGGGGCCGGCATCAGCGTTGCTAACACTGAAGCAGAGGTGCCAGGAGCAATTCATCATTTCCCTACTCCTGTTGGCGGAGCGATAGCTTAGGAGACGGGTTTAGGTCCCTATCGCCTAAGGCTTTTCAATTTTATGGGCCGTGAGGGTCCCATAAAAGCATTTTCTCCCTGGGAGTCATGAGGATCCCGCAGGTGTATTTTCTCCTTAAGAGTCGTGAGGACTCCTAAGTGTGTTTTTCCTTTGTGAGTCGTAAGGATCCCACAAAGGTTTGTTCTCCTCATGTATCGTGAGGACACATGAGTGGGTCTTCTCAATGGAGCATAATTCCAAAAGTCGGAGGCCATCCGCGTAACTGGTGATTACGGTGGGGCATGGGTATGATGAGAATTATTTGAGCCCGTGGATTATATACGGTAGTCAATTTGGGGACTAACCGTAGGGCCGGACAAATTTCGGGAAATTGGTAGGCGTCTGCATCGCTGCACTGGAATATGGTACCAGGAGCGACTCATCATTCGCCCTTTTTTTGTTTTTTTGTTTTGTTTTACCGCGATTGCTCTATCATTTCAGCTTTTCTTATCGCGAAGATTGCGATTGCCCTATCATTTCGGCTTTTATTCGCAGTTGCCCTATCATTTCGGCTTTATTTTCATTTTTATTTTACTCGCTGATTTTTATTGCGAGTTGCCCCATCATTTCGGCTTTTCTTTATTTTTCTTTTATTTACACATTTTTGTTTATTTACACATATATATTTTTTTTTACATTCCCAGTTTAACGACTTAGAGGTCGATTATTCCCAGTTTAATGACGTGGTGGTCGATTATTCCCAGTTCAAAGACTTGGTGGTCTGTCATTCCCAGTTTAACGACGTGGTGGTCGGCGGGTGTTCCCAGTTTAACGACGTGGTGGTCCTTTTTGCTTATCCCAGCTCCTTGAACTTTGATCTTGGCGGAGCTGTGTTGATGACCTAGCTCTGTGGCTTTCCGATACATCCGAGGATTGTGAGGTTTTTCCAAGCTTATATTGGTCCTCTGCCCAATCTTTGAAAATATAGCAGTCTTCGATGGTATGACCCACCACTCTATGATATGGGCAGTATATGGGATTGCCGGTCATGTTCATTTCCTGTGGCCTCTTTGAAACAGGCAGTTGCAGACCGTTGTTCAAGGCGTCCATGAATATTTTGCGGACTTCATCCCTCCTGAAGGAGTATACCTTCTTCTTTCTCTCCATTGGAGTAGGTGCCTTTACTGATGCTGGTCCTCGAGGCCGCTCAGTCTTTGGTTCGCCCTGCACATGTCTGGGAGGATTAGGTTCCCGAAATGCTTCGGTCTCCATTTGTGTGAAATCAGCGGTCGTAGCTTGACAATTTGCCAACACGCCTTTAGACAGTTCTATCTCTCCCATCTTGTATTGCCTTTCGACCCAATTTTTGAAGACGAAGCAGTCCTCAATGGCATGACCTATCACCCTGTTATAGGGGCAATATTCTGGGTCGTCGGTCATATTCGCTTCTTGCGGCCTCTTTGATTCCGGCAGTTGTAGACCGTTTCTTAGGGCGTCCCTGAATATCTTGTGGACTTTTTCCTTTTTGAAGGAATAGACCTTTTCCAGCTTCTCTTTCAGAGGTGATTCCTCCCCGGCATATGTATCGGAGGGATTGGAGGTTGATTGCGGCCGTTTTTCACGAAGGCGCTCCGCTGTTAGGTTGAAGGGGATATCAGTTGGCTGCCTCCGGGTATCAATCCCTGGCTCATGAACCAAAATTTGATTCTGCTGTAATTGTAATCGGGCGACTTGGGTCGCGAGATCTAGCACGACGTTTCCCAGCTCGTCGACTTTGGAATAGACCTCGGCCATCTTCTCATCCCTGTCCTGAAATTGCCTTTGGAGCCATTGGAATAATGCTTGTTCTATAGTTCCGGTTATGACAACCGGGTAATCTTTATTGCTTGAGCTCAATTCCGCAGGAACCACGGGCTCCTCTAGCTTATCGGCCTGAGCGGGCTCTTTTTCATTTAGATCGAGCGGATGCTGGGTAGCGTCAACCATATCATCACCATGGCTGTGAAGAAGAGGAGGGTTCGTTTCTTCATATCCGGCCATGTAGACAGTGTGGATAACACATTCAGCCATTCTTTCATCACTGGCAGCTGGTTTCGTGGAGCAGTCCGGACTTTGGAAATTCATAAATTCTAACATGGCCGGAGCCCTAGCCCTTTTATTGGCTCTGTGTCTGAGCCGCTTCTTCCTCAGTTTCTCTGCCTTGAGCGCTTGGCAGGCTTCTGCTCTCCGGGAAGCCGCCATAGGCTGAGTGATGGGGAGCTTAGAGAAGATATCCGATCGAGCAGTTGTCAAGGGCACCGCCGGAGCTTGCTCGAGAGGCCTTGTTGCTTTGTCGGTGTTGATGGCCTTGCCCCCAGCTGGGGTCAAGGAAAGTCGTTCAGACACCGACTTGCGTTTGGGTTGGGGCGCCCTCGAGATCACCACATTTGGTCTCCTGCCTTTCGAGACCGGTTTGTCTGTTGCTAGAGCTTGAGGAGCTGGGATGGCGCCAATTGGTATGAACATAATAGAGCCGAATGGTAGCAGTGGCTCCTCCCATTGTCGCCCGAGACTGGCCGGGAGGACCGTCCTAGAGTCTATCCTCATCGTGTAGGAGACGGGAGCCGTGCTGAGAGCGGAGATTGTCCTCGGAGACATTGTTGAGAGGTGGTTGCTTGAAAACCTGCATGAAAGAGCATTATTTTAGTATACATACAGACATGTATATTGATTGAGTTCGCATGAACGTTTAACCCGAAATATGGGAGGAGAGATTGGTCCCACCGGGCGTGCCAGAATCTGTAGGGTGTTTTTCGTCACCCCATTGAGATGGAAATACGCGCGCGCTTGTCAGGCGTACTACAGATTCCCCCTGCCTAGGGTAGGCCGGAGTTTAATGATTGTGGGGATCCGAATCTCCGGCAGCCGCGGACTAAACTGCCGTTAATTACCCCTCGCCTTTGGGGCAAGGGAACCTCCGATTGACGGGTTAAACTGGTCATGCGAACTCAATGTGCAGTGTACGTGTGTTTTGTTTTGGAGGGGGGTTTGAATATATCGGGAGCCACGCAGAGTTTTTACGGGGGTCCCGCTACCCGGATAGCGGGCTGAGGGTCAAGGGGGCTAGCAGCCCCCTTGCGGGGTGCGGGGCAGCGCCCCGTTAGAAATTTTTTTCTAACAGGAACAACGTCGTGGAGTATGTGTGTATGTAGATATGTATACATATGTGTATATATATATATATATGTATATATATATATATAAAAGAAAGAGGGGGAAAAGGCATCCAAAGGATGCGTGGGGCCAGCGCCTTGGGCGCTGTGCGCCTAGGTGCTCTGCGCTCAGGCGCTAGCGTGCCACGTGTCGGCACGTGGGCGCTCTGCGCTTAAACGCTGGGCGCTGTAGCGCAAGCACGCCACATGTCGGCACATGGGCGCTCTGCGCTTCAGCGCCTGACGCTCGAGCGCAAGCGCGCCACGTGTAGGCACGGGGGCGACTTGCGCCAGAGCGCTGTGCGCTTGAGCGCAAGCGCGCCACGTGTCGGCACTGGGGCGACTTGCGCTCGAGCGCTTGCGCTCGAGCGCTTGCGCTCGAGCGCAAGCGTGCCACGTGTCGGCACGTGGGCGCTTTGCGCTTGAGCGCAGTGCGCTGTTGTGCAAGCGCGCCACGTGTCGGCACGTGGGCGCTTTGCGCTGGAACGCTGAGTGCTTGAGCGCTGACACGCCACGTGGGCGCTCTGCGCTTGAGCACCGGCGAGGAAAAGAGGCTTTTAGCCTAAAAAAAGATTCTCGGAAGAGGAATCAGAGTGGAGTTGGACTCCTAAGTGTGTTTTTGGGGTTAATGGAAGGGGTTCTTCTTCTTCCTCCTCTGTTAGCTGGATCTTGAAGATCAAGAGATGTGCGATCTCAAAATCTCTCCTTTTTGGGATCTAAAGACAGAGCTAAGTTCCCCTTTGTGGGTTTGGTGGTGAAAAACTATTTTGTTTTTGAAAAGGAAGAGTAAAACTCTTGATTTAATTCAGAAGAAAGAAGAAGGTTTGAGACCTTCAGAAAAGGGAAAGAAATACAAATCCTAGATTTTTGAGAGAATGAAAAGTCTTCTTTATTCATCATCATTTTGCCTTATATAGGCTTATATTTACATATAGCCCCTTGGGCTTTTACAAAAATGGCATTTTAGCCATCCCATGGCTCATGTGCCATTTCATTTTTGCACATAAGCCATGGGCTTACAAAATATTGGCTTTATGCCCATTTTCTTTACATTCATGCATAAACAATTACATAAAAATTATTTATTACATGATTTTGTTGTTGGCACGGGGAGGCTGGCCGCGGGCTCGACTTGGGCATGGGCCCGCTTGACCTGGGCTTGGGCCCACCTGGCTTGGGGTTGACTTTGATTTTGACTTGGTCAACCGGGGTGTGATTTTTACCCCAACAGAACAGAAACATCTTTTTAGAATTTTAATTCTGTTTGGCGCAAGCGCCCCAGCGTGTGACACGTGTCAAGCAGCGCACTGCGCAGCGCAACTGCGCTAGCGCAACTGTGCTGCCACGTGGCGCGCACAGCGCAGTGCAACTGCGCTAGCGCAACTGTGCTGCCACGTGGCGCGCAGAGCGCAGCGCAACTGCGCTGCCACAATTGCGCTGCAACGTGGCGCAGAGCGCAGCGCAACTGCGCTGCCACAATTGCGCTGCAACGTGGCGCACAGCGCAGAGCGCAGCGCAACTGCGCTGCCACGTGTCGCGCAGCGCAGAGCGCAAGTCATCTGAAGCGTTGCTTCCTTTAATTTTTGTTTTGAATAGTGTCTTGCTCTGATTGGGCGTGCTGCCTTGGGCACTGCGCTCTCTGCGTTGGCGTGTCTGATTTTGATACGTGGCACCCTGCGCGCAGCGCAGAGGACCTGAAGCGTTGCTTCATTTATTAAAGTTTAAATTTTCAAAGTAGAGCTTTGCTCTGATTGGGGAAAGATGAAGCGTTGTTTCATCTCCCGCCTTGGAATTTGAACAGAGCTTTGCTCTGATTGGGGTAAACAAATGCCCCCCACCGTTGCGCTCACGTAGCCTCAAACACGAGCGCAACGGTGGCAGAATTCCAGCCGTTGCGGCAACTCTTGGAAGTTGAAAGGGCATTTGATGCCTATTAATAGGGCCTTTGGCCCCTAAGATGATTTTCATCCCTTCATAAGCATTTTATTCAGAGCCCTCCTCTTTTGGTTAAGCACTTTTAAAAGTTCGAATTTTAGGTAAAAATTAATTTGAATTAAATTAAATCAATTTTAAAAGCCTTGCTCTCAATAGATCCCTGATCTAAAGAAAACCCATTTAGGGTTTCACTCAGCAGAGCTTTGCTCTAAAGGGGTCTAAAGAGAACTAAGGAGAACCCTATTAGGGTTCCATTAGAATCTGCTCTCTAAAAGATTTTCTTGGGATTTTCTTAATTCATCAATGGAGCTTTGCTCCTTCCAAATCATATAGAAGAACTTTTAAGAATTCTTCACGGATTTTGGAAGTTAAAGATGGAATTTTACATTATTATTATTATTATATCACCTTTGCAGAGCAAAGCGCTCAATGTTTTTAGGGGATTTTCCTCAAATTTTCCTCATAACTGATTTTGACAGGTGTCACTCTTGTCTGCAGAGCATTGCTCTCGAGGAGTTTTAACTTTCTGTGTCCCTCCTTTTTTATCACTAATCTTCCATTGATGTTTCCTTCAGGCGTTATGGCAGTGCGTCTATACAGTCTGCATGAATTCATCACCTACGAGGATATCCGTATACAGGGCCGCCAACAAAACCAAGAGTTTACGGATGCCCAATGTGCGGAGGTCATGGGTCGTCTGAATGCACGTGTTGGTTGGCTGCTCCCCCGCCGTTCAGCTCTCTTGAAAGTCGTGCTGGGAGAAATATGGAGAGCACTTCCGGGGTTTCACGAGGCCCTACCGCTCAATGCGCTGGATGATGCTGAAGACAAGGTGCATTCAGTGTACTTGTCGGGGCTGATCTCGAAGAAGCGGCGGGATAACCTTATCGACATCCTGCATCAAATTTTCCAGCAGACGACGCTAATCGCTGCCTATCGAAGACTGGGGGGCCTTGCCGAAGATCTTGACACACAGGAGGGCGAGAGGCTGCGCACGAGAATAATCAGAAAGGCCAGGAGAACTCTGGATGGCCTTACTTTTGAATTCCTCAATCCGTGTCCTGGATCTGAGGTTATTCCCTTGTAATAACGTTTCTTGTTTACTGCTTTTATGATTATAAGGATTTTTGGCAATATAAATGAAAAAATAATTATCCCAGCTTGTCTTATTTCTCGCTCTGAGTCTTTTGCCTATGCATGAATGAGGGTGTCAAATCGGATGTTCTTTCTGTCATTTTCTTCTCTTATTATCAGCACGCTGTCTTGATAAACATGGTTGACAGATAATAGCGTAAGAATCTTGTTTTTTTTTTAAGAGATAGCGATAACTTAGGCCGCAGGTTCAGATCTGCTGCCTAAGACTTTTCAACTCTATGAGCCGTGAGGGTCTCATAAAGATTTTTCTCCCTACGGATCGAGAGGATCTCGTAGGTGGATTTTCTCCTTAGGAATCGTGAGGATTCCTAAGTGTGTTTTCTCTTACAAGTCGTAAGAATCTTATAAGAGAATTTTCTTCCTTACAAGTCGAGAGGACTCGTAAGTGATTGGTGGGTTGACTTGTTTCCGAATCGAAGTATTGCTCCGACGGGGAGGTCGTTGGCTGACTTGTTTCCGCGACGGAGGTCATTGGCTGACTTGTTTCCGAGACGGAGGTCGTTGGCTGACTTGTTTCCGAGACGGAGGTCGTTGGCTGACTTGTTTCCGCGACGGAGGTCATTTGCTGACTTATTTCTGAGACGAAGGTCATTTGCTGACTTGTTTCCGAGACGGAGGTCGTTGGCTGACTTGTTTCCGCGACGGAGGTCGTTGGCTGACTTGTTTCCGAGACGAAGGTCGTTGGCTGACTTGTTTCCGAGACGGAGGTCATTTGCTGACTTGTTTCTGTGACGGGGGTCGTTGATTGACTTGTTTCCGAGTCGGAGGTCTTTGATTGACTTGTTTCCGAGGCGGAGGTCATTGATTGACTTGTTTCCGGGTCGAAGGTCGTTGTTGACTCATTTCCGAGACGAAGGTCATTTGCTGACTTGTTTCCGAGACGGAGGTCATTTGCTGACTTGTTTTCGCGACGGAGGTCATTTGCTGACTTGTTTCTGCGACGGAGGTCGTTGATTGACTTGTATCCGGGTCGTAGGTCTTTGATTGACTTGTTTCCGAGGCGGAGGTCGTTGATTGACTTGTTTCCGGGTCGGAGGTCGTTGTTGACTCGTTTCCGAGACGGAGGTCTTTGATTGACTTGTTTCCGAGACGGAGGTCACTGATTGACTTGTTTCCGGGTCGGAGGTCGCTGATTGACTTGTTTCCGAGTCGGAGGTCGTTGATTGACTTGTTTCCGAGGCGGAGGTCGTTGATTGACTTGTTTCCGGGTCGGAGGTCTTTGATTGACTTGTTTCCGAGGCGGAGGTCGTTGATTGACTTGTTTCCGGGTTGGAAGTCGTTGTTGACTCGTTTCCGGGTCGGAGGTTGTTGTTGACTCGTTTCCGAGACGGAGGTCTTTGATTGACTTGTTTCCGAGACGGAGGTCGCTGATTGACTTGTTTCCGGGTCGGAGGTCGCTGATTGACTTGTTTCTGAGTCGGGGGTCGTTGATTGACTTGTTTCCGAATCGGAGGTCGTTGATTGACTTGTTTCCGGGTCGGAGGTCTTTGATTGACTTGTTTCCGAGACGGAGGTCGTTGGTTGACTTGTTTCCGCGACGGAGGTCGTTGCTGACTTGTTTCCGAGACGGAGGTTATTTGCTGACTTGTTTTCGCGACGGAGGTCATTTGCTGACTTGTTTCCGAGACGAAGGTCGTTGGCTGACTTGTTTCCGAAACGGAGGTCGTTGGCTGACTTGTTTCCGAGACGGAGGTCGTTGGCTGACTTGTTTCCGAGACGGAGGTCATTTGCTGACTTTAGGTTGTCTGTGAACCGTAGAGTCTTGGAACTAGGGACTTTGTCGTGGCTCCGATTGGTGATGTCACGTCCGTGTCCTGCTCGAATGAGGGGGAAAGCCGTTGTTGGTCTCCAGGCTGTTGGTGAATCGTCAAGATTTGGCTTAGCTTTATGGCGGAGCCTGTTAGGAAAGTATGGTTCCCTCTTTGTTTGTGCCCTTGGATTGTATATAGGGATCGATGTGGTCTTAACTGTAGGGCAAAAGGTTTCATATATTTCTTTTTATTGTTTTATTTCCGCGATGCTCTATCATTTCAGCTTTTATATCGCGAAGGTCGCGATTGCCCAATCATTTCGGCTATTTTTCGCGGTGCCCAATCATTTCGGCTGTTTATTTTTATTTTTACTCGCTGCTTTTTATTGCGAGTTGCCCAATCATTTCGGCTGTTTATTTTTATTTTTACTCACTGCTTTTTATTGCGAGTTGCCCAATCATTTCGGCTATTTTGTGTGCATACGTTTTTACTTGCTGCTTTTTATTGCAAGTTGCCCCATCATTTCGGCTATTTCGTATGCTTGTGCGGCCTACTGGCTTTTCGCCGTAAACCTGAAATTAGACACCGATTTCGGCATCAGCACCGCTACAACTGGGATATTGCCAGGAGCGAATCATCATCTGCCTCTGTCGACGTCGAACAAGGGTGGCTTAGCGAACAGGGTTAAGGTCCTGTCGACTAAGGCTTTTGACTTCATGAGCCGTAAGGGTCTTACAAAGGTATTTCTCCCCACAAGTCGTGAGGATCTTGTAGGTGTATTTTCTCCTTAGGAATTGTGAGGATTCCTAAGTGTTTGTTCCTCTGTAAGTCGTAAGGATCCTACAGGAGGGTTTTCTCCTTGTAAATCGAGAGGATTTTCAAGGGTTGTTCACCATGCGAACGTATCCCCAGTCTCGGATGGGACTTGATTATGGAAATGTTTATTCGCGCCCGTGGATTGTATACAAGGGCCAGTATTGAGCCACTTGTAGGGCAATATTAGAGGTGGTGGGGGTTGCTTAAGCACAGGTTTAGGCCTCTGTAACTTAAGACTTTCAAATCTTACGAGCCGTGAGGGTCCCATAAGAGAGTTCTCCTTACAAGCCGTGAGGATCTCGCAAGTGTAATTTCTCCCTAAGTATCGTGAGGATACCTAAGTGTGTTGCCCCCTTGTGAGTCGTAAGGATCTCACGCGAGTGGTTTCTCCTTATAAGGTCGAGAGGATCCTGTAAGTGTCCTTTAAAGAGGTTGCGCCCTTTCAGGTTTTCACAAACACTTGCCGGTAGTCCTGCTGTTTTTACTCACGGAGCCCTTTCGGGTTTTTATCCGTGCCCATTTTGCTTATGGACGTACCGTTTTTTTTGTTTTTTTTTTACGAGGTCGCGCCCTTTCGGGTTTTCACGAACACTCGTCGGTAGCCCTGCTGTTTTTACTCACGGAGCCCTTTCGGGTTTTCATCCGTGCCCATTTTGCTTATGGACATACCGTTTTTTTTATTATATTTTTTTTCTTTTATTTATCTCGTCAGCCTAAGGATGCTGCGGTAGTAGTTTAAGGACGTTTCGGTCCGTTATCTAGTTTTAGGACGTAGTGGTCCGCCATTAGTTTAAGGACGTTTCGGTCCGTTATCCAGTTTTAGGACGTAGTGGTCCGCCGGGCTTTCTCTATGAATGAGCATGATGCCCCCGGCACATCCATCTTTTTCGGAGCATGTGGTTGTGGCGGGCTCACCTTCCAGTTCTCAGACAGCGTGAGTTCGCCTTGTTGGTACTGGTCTTCAACCCAGTTTTTGAAGACGAAGCAATTTTCGAGAGGATGACTTACTGCTCGATGGTAGGGGCAGTAATTAAGATCGTTGACATCTCCCGGCTGTAGTGGACGTTTCGGATTCGGCAGATTGACGAATCCGTCGCGCACTGTCAGTTCAAACAGTTTCCTCGTTTTATCTCGGGAAAACGAGTAAGGACGTCCCAGTCTTTCCTCGAGTGATGGGCGCGGACGCATGTTGTTTTGGCGAACAACCAATTTTGAGTTGCTCGGCTGTTGTTGAGTATTGGCGACGAAGGTCATTTTTCCCTTTCCTTTATCCTTTTTGTTCGCTCCGTCGTTTGCGGGTCCATGATTCTTTCCGGGTAGTATGCCCTCGCACGGATGAATGTTTTCATGATTCTTCAATTTTTCAGAGATGGATTCCTCGAAGAGAGGGTTGAAGGCTGTTTTTTCATCGGGGTCGTTCCTGTGGCAATTGCCGGTGACTCTTTTATACTCATCTGTCGTATTTTTCGGCCGTCTATGAGCTTCCCGCTTTGTTCTGTTGACGTAATGTTTGTGAGTGACATACCCTTGCCACCAACACTTAAAGGAGTCGCAGTCTTCAGTAGCGTGTGCGATCTTCTGATGATATAGGCAATAATTAGGATACATCTCTATTCCACCGAGAGTGTTTTCTTCCGAGGGTGGTAGTTTCATTCCCATTGATATGGCTTTAGCAAACCTTTTCTTCATCTTGAATTTGTTTTCACTGGCAACGGATGTCTTTTGATTTGATGGGGATACCTCGACTCTTTCGTCCAGTCGGTGGTGTTTGGCTCCTTCCAGTATGGCCATCTCACGCTCTTGATTGGCTTTTACTTTCAAACGAATCTCATTCAGGAAAGCATCGATCATCTCATCTGACGGTAGCAGAATTTCTGGTTCAGGGTCCGTCCCTAGCTTCCCAGCGCAAGGAATTTCCTCGTCGTCTGTAAACGAATGGGAAATCGTATGACAGCTCACCACGTATTCTTCAGATTCATCCGACGAGCTGTCTCCCTCATCTTCTTCTTGAAAGGCGTGGTTGAGGAACTCTTGGAGTGTAATGGGAGTCCGCGCTTTCTGGTTGTATTCCTCCAGCGCGTCAATTTGTTTTTGTAAGTCCGTGCGCTCGTCGCCAGGCTTCACGGGCTTCTTGGATTTCTTCTTCTTCTTCTTCGAAGATTTTGACAGCTGGTTGTGAGTGCTTGGGCCACAACTATCGATCTTTTGAGTTGGACACGGCTTCAACATTCCCTCAATGATCTGAGGTTCCAACGGGTTCTTCCATTTGATCGCTGGGCATGCCTGAAGATCGTTCAGCATTCTCTTTGTCTTAAGTGACAGCACAACCTCCCATGGGGTTTCTTCGACGAGAGAGCACGTTGCCCCCGGCATATTCATCCTCTTATAGGTGTGAGGTTGCGGCGGATTCACCTTCCATCTGTCAGATAACATGAACTTGCCCTGTTGGTACTGGTCTTCAAGCCAATTTTTGAAGACGTAGCAATCTTCGATCGGATGACCTAGTACTCGGTGATAAGGACAGTAGTTGGGCTCGTTTACATCATTTGGTTGCGACGGACGTTGTGGCTCCGGCAGACTTATGAGTCGGTTGCGCAACGCCAGCTCGAATAATCTTCTCGTCTTATCTCGGGGAAACGAGTAAGGACGTCCTAGCCTCTCTTTAAGGGGTACGTTCGGACGCATATTATTTTGACGAACTACCGGCTTCGAGTTGCTCGGCTGTTGTCGAGCATTAGCGACAACGATCGTTTTTCCCTTCCTTTTGTCATTTCGGGAGTCTGGCTTTGGAAGAGAAGGTGTATGGCCCATCTGATCCATTTGTGCTAGCTTGTCGATCAGGGCCTGGAAGGTAGTCGGCTTGAAGAACATCATAAATTGCGAGATGGTTGCTTGCGGATCAAGAGTTCCCACAAACATACCCACTGCAGGAGCTTCTTTAATGCGCTGCTCGCACTTTGGCCATAAATTCCGCCACCGTATAGCATATTGAACCCATGTCTCGCCTGGCTTTACCCTGGCGTTAATCAGTGCCGTCATTGGGGTGCGTTCACTGGCGCTTGCAAAATGCTGGGTAAACAACAGCTCCATCTCCGCGAAGGTCTTGATAGAGTCGTTCGGGAGCTCAGAGTACCACTCGAACGATGTATCTGATAAGCTTCCAACGAACTGGCGAAGCAACAGTTTATCATCGCCGCCAGTGTTGCCGCAGAGTGCCCTGAACTGGGCAACATGCTGATGGGGGTTGCCCGTCCCCTTATAGACATGGAATTTGGGAATTGTGTAGCCCGGCGGGTATTTGATCTGGTCGTACCAGCTTGGATATGGCCGCCTCGTCTTTACGACCTTGCCGGCTGCTTCAGTCGCATGATGAACCCGTATTTGTTGGGCTATATATTCGTCCAGGTCGGCTTTGGAGATCGCCTCGTCCTTAGCTGTTGACAAAGCCGGTGGAGGATTTGACGTTTCTCCTCTATCGTCTTCAAGGACGATCGGGGGATCTTCGGCCGGAGGATCTTGTTGGATCATCATCCCCATCATGTCTTGGAACAGGAGAGCCATTCGCTTTATGTTGGCTGCTTGTTCAGCAGCCTCTTTATCCTTCTTCTCCAATATTCGGCGAAGGAACTCAGCGTCAGTTTCCTGTTCCCGGCGTTCATCCGAGGACGTTTCAGGGTTTTCTTTTGGCCCAGTAAGTGCAGCCATCGCGTTCATCATCTCCTGAAGCTTTTGTTGTTGCTCCTGAGCTTTGGTCACTGACCGTGTAAACGGTCTATGACCTGTGGATGCACGGCTGTCCTCCTTTCCCGACGCCATGTATACTGTATGGACTATTATGCCCCCGGACTTAGGGCGTTTAGGCTCACCGCCTTCGGCATTTGCCGCGGTCGCGGGGATTTTCTCCGGCCTTCTTCTTTTGTGGGCCGTTGAAGTTGAAGGGGCCGTTGTAGTGGGCACCCTGGCGGTTGTTGTCCTTTGTTGTTTAATAGGACGGCCCTTTTCTTCTTGCACCTTCGCCTTTTTCTGTTGACGAGAGTGATCTGGGTCAATTACGGAGTCTTGAACTCTCCGCCAAACTCTATAAATTTTTGAGGACAGCTGTTGAGGGGGCTGCTCTTGCTTCGTTTCCGGAACTCTCTCCGCAGGTGGAGGAGATCTCTTCAGTGTAGCGGTTGGAGAGTTCTTACGTACCCTCCTAAGTGGTTCAAAGCTGTTCCCAGTTGGAACAGCAGCATTGACTTCCACCACTGGAGCAGGTGGAGTTAGCCCTGAGGGGGAGTTGCCCCATGTCTTCCTTACTCGTCGCCAATGGCGACGTCGAGCATGACGAGCCGCTGGGACTGGCTCGGCGATAGAGACAGCTTCTTTTTGCCCCCTGTCCGGATGAGGCGATGTTGGTGTTAACCTTTTAAAGACTGAGGTTGTTCTTTGAGGGGTGATATTCAATCTGTCAAAGACAGATCCTCGAGCAGTGGCAGGAATAGTCAACCTTAAAAAGACTGACTCTTTGACAGGAGAAGCCGCCTTGGCGACTTCGGTAGCGGCCGTCTTCTCTGGAATGGCCTTCTTAGGTATCATGGGCTTTTTGGCGAGCCCTTTGGAGTTCAGACTCAGTCTGCTGAAGACCGAGGAGTTGGACGACCCGTTGATAGGGGCCGTGGGAGTAGCAAGTCGATCAAAGACCGACTTCTTCGAAGCTTCCGGTACGGGTATTGGCAGGGTGAAGCTTGCAGGAGGGATCATGGTCCCGAAAAACAGGCCGGTGGTGGCCTGGGTTACCTGTTCTACCGGCAGGGCAAGGAGGAAGCCGCTTGAGACCCATATGCTACACCTCCAGGTGAGGTGGAGCGTCCGTTGTAGTGGCACTTCGAGCAGTTCGTGCAGTTAGAGGCCATTGATGCTTGAGTTCTGCGCCAGGCAAAAGACCAAATCTTAATAACTTGAAATCCAAAGGAAACCATTAACAAACTGCGATTCGTTCGCGAAGACGACACACGAAGTGTAGAGTGGAAAGAGGAAAAGGTCCCACCGGGCGTGCCAGAATCTGTTCCCCTCCGAAAGGCGACCGAGACATTAGGACGTCTTGTCTGAGATTCGGGGCAGATGCTATTTGGTTTTATCCGTCCACCTCTCCGAAGATGCCAAGTTGATTTATGACACCATGTATCGGAGGTTTAGACGGATGCGGCCGATGTAGCAGACTTCATCAGATTCCCCCTCGCTTGAGGGGTTTTTGATTGTGGGGACGCTTTTCCCTGCAGGCGCAAGCCCTTGCAGTTAATTACGCTACCGCATCGCGGTAACAACTTTCTCCTTCTCCAGAATTTCACTTCGTGTCGTGGGTGTTTGTTTTGTTTGTAGATGCCCGTGGATTGTATACGGAGACTAAGTTATGCCGTCGCCCGTAGGACGTGGATTAGTCCAAATCCGTATTTACTTAGATTTAGGTTTGGTGTTTTAGTTTAAGGATACGTTAGCCATGTTGAGGCTAAGATCTACTTAAACATTCGTTAAGGATACGTTAGTCCTGCTTGAGACTAAGATCAACTTAACGTGGTGATCCATTTAATATATGGCCGTCAGGACTCGTCACCTCTCTGACGTCATTGAAGAATTACAACGATAGGTGTCGGAGGAGTTCAGAGATGTACCCTTGAACCAAAGTTGATTTAAAGTTTTATAGTCCATTTGAATGTTTAAGGATACTTTAGCCGTGCTTGGGGCTAAGATCTACTTAAATGTGGTGGCCCATTGCCAGTTTAGGGACATTGCGGTCCATTGCCAGTTTAGGGACGTGGTGGTCCATGTTCCAGTTTAGGGACGGGGTGGTCCATCATTAGTTTAAGGACATTTCGGTCTACGAGTTTAAAGACCCCGCAGTCCGTATTCATGTGTGGTCGTTGGGACCCGTCACCTCTCTGACGTCGTTGAGGAATTACAACGATAGGTGTCAGAGAAGTTCGGAGATGTACCCTCGAACCGGAGGTAAATTGATATAGGAGAGCAATTTTGCTCAGTCAATTTAGTTTGAGGACTTACGGCCATAATTGGGCTAAGTCCAGTTGAAAAATATACAACGCTTTTATTTATTTATTTTGTTTTAATATTTTTGTTTGGGCTCTGCCCATAAAGGATGCAGAGCATCAATTTGTTTTGGGCTCTGCTCATTTTATAAATGATGCAGAACACCAATTTTACTTGGGCTCTGCCCTTTTATAAAAGATGCAGAGCATCAATTTTACCTGGACTCTGCCCATTTATTGCTTTGCAATTTAATTAGGCCTACTAGGTCTTTTTAATTTGGGCCTGGCCCTTTAGGAAATGCATTGCATTTGTCAAGCGCTTTGCGCCAATCAAAGAGCGCAAGCGCTCGTGGTGTTGACACGTGTCAAGCGCAGTGCGCTGCGCCAATGCGCTGCGCTTGCGCTGCTGACACGTGGCGCGCTCTGGTGAGTTGCGTCAATTCCAGAGAGCAAACCTCTATTTCAAAAGCGCATAGCGCAGATGGTTCAGATGCTGACACGTGGCGCTCTCTTGTGGCTTGCGCCAATCCAGGAGCGCCACAGCGCAGTTTGCAAGTGCAGAGCACTGTTTTATCTTTTGATCGATTTTAAATCAAAGAAAACAAGTTTTTCTTGTTTTCAAAGAACCAATGGTTCATAAGAAAGTGCAAAGCACTATTATTATTTATTTTTCTTTGAAGATCATTGATCTTGTTCTCAGATCAATGATCTGTTCATAAGAGAATTTTCTCTTTTTTTTTCTAAAGGTTTTTACCTTTCTGTTCTTGAGGAATTCTCTCCAATTCTTCAGAGTTCTCAATGATGATGATCATCATTTTGGATTGAGGTCTAGGGGTCTTTATATAGTGCCCATAGATTTGTTAAGTTTGTTAAAGAGATCCTTCTCTGAGTGATTTGGGAATTTTCCCTACCGTTGGATCTTTGATCCAAGGGCTTCTGTTTTACAGAAGGCAATCTTCTTATTTTTAACAAGAACAGAAAGATCTTTTTAGAATTTTAATTCTGTTTGGCGTAAGCGCCCCAGCGTGTGACACGTGTCAAGCAGCGCACAGCGCTGCGCAACTGCGCTGCCACAATTGCGCTGCCACGAAGAGCGCAGCGCAACTGCGCTGCCACGTGTCGCGCAGCGCAGAGCGCAAGTCATCTGAAGCGTTGCTTCCTTTAATTTTTGTTTTGAATAGTGCCTTGCTCTGATTGGGCGCGCTGCCTTGGGCACTACGCTCTCTGCGCTGGCGTGTCTGATTTTGACACGTGGCGCCCTGCGCACAGCGCAGAGGACCTGAAGCGTTGCTTCATTTATTAAAGTTTAAATTTTCAAAGTAGAGCTTTGCTCTGATTGGGGAAAGATGAAGCGTTGGTTCATCTCCCGCCTTGGAATTTGAACAGAGCTTTGCTCTGATTGGGGTAAACAGGAGCAACACACTTAGGGATCCCCACGATTCCTAAGGAGAAATTGCACTTGCGAGATCCTCAGGACTCATAAGGAGAACCCTCCTTTGAGACCCTCACGGCTAATAGGATTCAAAAGCTTTAAGCTACAAAGATCTGAGCCTGTTCTTAAGTCATCACAACCTCCAATACTGCCCTACAAGCGGTTCAATATTGACCCTTGTATACAATCCACGAACGCGAATAAACATTTCCCTAACAAAGTCCCATCTGTGACTAGGGATATGTTTGCACAGTGAACAGCCCTTGTAAGTCCTCTCGACTTATAAGGAGAAAACACTCTTGTAAGATCCATACGACTTACAAAAAACCATACACTTGGGAATTCTCACGATTCCTAAGGAGAAAAAGCACCTACGAGATCCTCACGACTCGTAGGGAGAAATACCTTTGTGAGACCCTTACGGCTCATAAAGTCAAAAGCCTTAGTCGACAGGATCTTAACCATGTTTGCTAAGCCACATTTGTTCGAAACAACAAAGGCAAATGATGATTCGCTCCTGGCAATATCCCAGTTGTAGCGATACTGATGCCTAAATCGGTATCAGATTCCACGTTCTACACTCACGATAAAAATCAGCGAGCCAAAAATGTATATGAAATAGCCGAAATGATGGGGAAACTCTCAATGAAAAGCAACGAGTAAATAAAACAAATAGCCGAAATGATTGGGCACCGCGAAAAATAGCCGAAATGATTGGGCAATCGCGACTTTCGCGATATAAAAGCTGAAATGATAGAGCATTGCGGAAAGAAAAATATATAAAATGAAACTTTTTGCCCTACAGGTGAAATCACATCGATCCCTGTATACAATCCAGGGGCACAAACAAAGAGGAAACCATAACTTCCCACCAGGCTTTATCGAAACGAAGCCAAATCTCGATGGTTCACAGACAGCCCAGGGATCATCAACAGCGTTCTTCCTCATTCCAGCAGGATTCAGACGCTGCAATCAACCTTGGAGCCATGGCAAAGTCCCTACTCCAAATCTCGATGGTTCACAGACAACCTAGAGACTACTTCGATATTCGACTCATTACAACAGACGCCACGTCAACAAATGACCTCGTCGCGGAAACACGTCAACAAATGACCCCATTTCGAAAATACGTCATCCAATGACCCTGTTTCGGAAATACGTCATCCAATGACCCCGTCTCGGAAACATGTCAATAAATGACCCCATCTCGGAAACACGTCATCAAATGACCCCGTCATGGAAACACGTCAGCAAATGACCCTGTTTCGGAAATACGTCATCAAATGACCCCGTCGCGGAAACACGTCAACAAATGACCCCGTCACGGAAACACGTCAACAATTGACCCCGTTTCGGAAATACGTCAGCCAATGACCCCGTCGCGGAAACACGTCAACAAATGACCCCGTCGCAGAAATACGTCAACAAATGACCCCGTCGCGGAAATACGTCGGCCAATGACCCCGTCGCGGAAACACGTCAACAAATGACCCCGTTTTGGAAATATGTCATCCAATGACCCCGTTTCGGAAATACGTCATCCAATGACCCCGTCTCGGAAATATGTCGGCCAATGACCCCGTCGCGAAAACATGTCAACAAATGACCCCGTTTCGGAAATACATCATCCAATGACCCCGTCGCGGAAACACGTCAGCAAATGACCCCGTTTTGGAAATACGTCATCCAATGACCCCGTCGCGGAAACACGTCAACAAATGACCCCGTCTTGGAAACACGTCAGCAAATGACCATGTCGCGGAAATACGTCACTCAGCGGCCCCGCCTCAAAAATAAGTCAACCTCTTCTGGTCTCGTGGAATACGGAAAAAGTCAACCTTGACCCTGTGGGAAACGCCCAGAGCAACTTCTGACTCCGTAAAATACGGATAATGTCAACCTCATCAATCACTTATGGATCCTTTCAACTCGTAAGGAGGAAAACTCTCTTGTGAGATCCTTACGACTCCCAAAAGAAAACACACTTAGGAATCCTCATGATTCCTAAGGAAAAAATACACCTACGAGATCATTTCGACTCGTAGGGAGAAAAGTCTTTATGAGACCCTCACGGTTTATAAAGTTGAAAAGCCTTAGGCAGCAGATCTGAACCTGCTTCCTAAGCCATCACTACCTCTTGAAGAGTTCAAGATAAAATGCTCTCTATCATCTGCAGGCTACGCTTGCTAAAGTAACGTGCCGGCAACAAAGAAAAGAGAAGAAAGCAGGAGACAACACAAGATAGTACAAAAAAAAAATATGTGTCTTTTATTTATAAGATCAATCAAGTACAAGTTACATCATATGAAAGGATAAAAGAAAATGGATACATTTTATTAAAAAAAATTGCAAATGATATAAAAACAACTATTGGGAGGGAAGTGTTTTCAATAGGCCAATCAGTTGCTCGCGCACTCCCCTCAGCCCCTTTTCACGGTCAGCTGCCACGGCCAACTCCGCTTCAACCTGAGCCCGTTGCTGCAAGTAAAATGAAAGTTGCTCATCAACGACCCGCTGAGCCGCCCCACGACTCTGCGCATCCCGCTCGATGAAGTAGAGCTTCTGCCTCAGCGTTAGCCCGTCGGAAATACATTGTAGAAGGCCATCAAAGATAGCTTTCAACTGCACAGCATTGGCGTCAACCTGAGCGTGCAGCCGAGCAGATTCGCTTGAAGTCTCTTCACACTCCTTACGCTTTAAGGCCGCTTCTTGTTCAAGGTGGCGGAAGTAGGGAATGCTCTGCTCAACCCACGCAGCCCACTAGGAGTTCACAGCCAGGACCTCAGGAGCAGGACGTCCGAATTCGAGCTCATGCAGACAGGCCTAAATTTTCCTGTAGTGATTAACCCAAGACTCAACGATGCCCTCACTATGAAAGTTCACGAGCGTCGCCAGCATAGGATTAACCTCCGCAGCAAAATATGCAGCGAATGTAGGAGCCTCCACGTCAAGCTCCTCAATGTAATCGCTCAACATGCGCAGACTATTCACAGCGCCTTTTGAAGATGGACGTCGAGAAAAGGGGCCTGCTGGCATTATGACTCTAGATTCAAACGAAGCCGAAGTTGGTATCACCGCTGCAAAACAAATCACAGTCAAATGACGGTTCAAGAAATAGAGAAGGTGCATGAACAATGGAGTTTACTATACCGGCTGCAGCAGACGGCAAGGCCGGGAGTACCGGTGGTGCAACTGTTCTTTCGTCTCCTCCTTCAATCTGTAGTGCTGCAGTCAAAACAAAGAAGAATTAGCAACGACTCGACTGCCCGTAAAAGAAGAGAGAAGATACTAGCTAGAGACCGTACTCACCAATGCCACTAGATGAAGCAATCTCCGGCTGGAAGGAGAAATGTGTGTGCAGCACCTGATACAGGTGATCAAAAAGGACTCTTGCAAAGGTGTAATAATGCAATGTCAGTACATAAAGTATATAGCCTACAACGAAACCAATAAGTCACAAATCCGTGCCTTCCAGCATTTGGGAGGACACGAGAGAAGGCAAAGGATCGGCAATCGTCAAAGCAGTAACTGGTGGTGCTTCCTCGGGTGACACAACCTCAACGCTCGCCACACCTGCATTAGAAACGAGAGAAATACTATCAGGAGAGATTGAAAGGGATTGCAGAATAAAAAGAAAAGAAATGACCCGAAATCAACCTGGTGAGTCGCCGATCGGAACAGCGACAAGGGCATCACTTGATGCAGCGACTGCTTCACCCTCCTCTAACGGAATGGTTTCACCGTCCGTGGCTTTATCCCCTGACTCCACGAGAGCCGTCGTGACACTCGCAATGCCGGGCAATGGCAAGGAACCGCAGGCGGAAAGAGCGGCAATTGGAGCAGTCCCGGACTCCTGGGAAAGAGTAGCCGCTTCGGGCTCAGTGATTGCCATCATCTCACCCGCTACTTCCTCACCGGGACTTGGCCCTGCAGGGTAAGATACATGAGAATCTGAAGATCAAATTCAGACAAAAGGACCCAATGTTACGTTACCTTGGGACGGCTTTTCAATTGCTTATCGAGCCGCGCGTGCTGCCTGTCTATGAGCGGTAGTCAAGGCGGCCGGAGCACCCTCTGAAGAAGCAGGGACGGGGGAAGCAGTGCTGGAGCCTGCACCCGCGGCCAAGGCAGCGTTATGCTCCCTTGCTGCACGCATTCTGTGCTTCCTTTCCACCCAGGCCGTGAAAGCTGATCTCCTCAAGACCTCCGTCAAGGGGACGTCGTCTTCCGTGCCAAGAGTTATCTCTGGAGTCGTTATGGCATCCGTCATCGGTCGCTTAAGTAAAGCCTCTTTTGGCAGTGCTGAGGAGGCCGGGACTTCGATAGCTGGCCCTGGAAGTATCTCTGCATCACCTTGTAGGATTGGCACTGTACTGGGCATGACCTGAGTCGAGGTAGTCCCTACAATAAGATAAAAAAGGGGGGTCAGATTAGTCATAAGAAAGACGAATGAAGACACAATGAGCCGAAATATACCAACGCCCAGCGAAGCGCGAATCCTCTCCTCCTCCTCAAAGGTCCCGAGGGAAGCCGCGAGAGCCTCTTCAGTGGAAATGCCTGTTAAAGAAGGAAAGGTGTCGGTCAAAACATGATAATAAAAATATAATGCAATGACAAAAGATATGGCTGAGGTTTACTTAATTGGCGAGGATGGCCAGTCCCGCTTTGTGGCTTGCTAATCGTTTAGAAGCTGCAATAGCAATTTCGAGGTCGGTATCATCCGGCGTTATAAATAGGCCTTCGTTGGTCCCATACTCGCTCAAGCCCTCGCTGTAAGGAGCATGAGGCTCCTGAACAAATACAACGTCTGCAGAGAGAATTGACTTCTTCTTCCTCTTCTGCGAGCGAGTGCCCGTCGCCGCTAGCATAAGTTTACGCTTGGTGGGCACCTTGGGACGACGAGTCCCGATATCTAAACCCACGCCAGACTCGGAAGACGCCACAGTCACCGTTTCTACGGGAGCACGGGGTATCGGCAGCTCAGGCTTATTATGCGGGACCTCGACCGCAGCAACTTCCCTCAAGGGAGGACGGATAATGGTCCGTCGCTTCAGAGGGACATTTGGGTTGCCAGCCGGAGTGGTGCCCTTGCAATCAAGCAGCAATCGCTTCTCTTCCCTGATGACGGCACCCATCGAATGTTGATACCAGGCCACATACACATTCAGGGCCTTCAGAACAAAGCTCGGTTCACTGATAAAGAAGTTGGACCCTGTGTTCAGGCGCATAAAATGATGCAGCGCGCTTCGTATTCCCTCTTCGGTAGCAGCAGGTTCTGCCAAGAAAGCCTCCAGTGGGACGCCCTCAGCTGTTGGGCAAAACGACGCGGGTTGTATCTCATGAATAACGCTGCATCATTTTGTCGAAATAAGAGAAAGCCCGGCCTGATGGAGTACAGATGAAGAATCTCCCGAGCTTTTAACACAGAGGCCCTGTCTTTAAAAATGTCTTGCAATGGCAACACCGCTTTTGAAGATTCCTGGCCGACGGTCAAGATTTTGTCAGCGAAAGACATACCATCTCCAACCGTGCGTGGACGAAGGAGTAAACCCCTGGTTTCCCACGTTGATGGACTTACGATGGAGGCGTCGACCAGCCGCATTATCCGGGGGAATTTACATATGTCGTAAAAAGATGGTCTTTTGTGGATACCGAAGACCCCAAGCACGTGCAACTCTAGCCATGAGGTGAAATAGTGCATTGAGAAGTTGGCGGGCTGCACCCCTGGTTCAGTAGTATCCGCTGCCAAGCTAAGGCCGTGGTACAGGTGGGCTAACCCAGCAATCCCGATGGCCACTTGTATCCCGGCGACCATTCGATGAGCGAGGTAGAAGACAAAAGGCCTCATGTAGCGAGGGTGCATGGGAAGCGCGAACCAGCTTAACCATAAACCGAGGAACCCTAGAAAGAATGTTTCCTCGTCGATGCCCGGAGCAGAAATTGCTGAAAAAGGGACGATCGCGACATTTGGAAGAAAGAAATCTTTTTGATCAGCTTCCAATATCGGCCGGCGATCCAAGCCAAAGCCGAAAGGATCATCAAGTTTGGCAAACTTTTCACCTTGGCGCGATAAAACTTCTGCACGGAGAAAACGAGCGATAAACTCCGTAAAAATAACCCCGCGGCCTCCGAATTTGAGAAAGAGGCCCTCATACATATTCAACACCCTTATCAAACTTGGGAACTAGTGTTGAATGGCGTTCTCTGGGGTAAGACCCATTACCCTGACTTGGTAGCAAAAACATACTCATCCGGAGGAAGCAGCTCCTCATAATGCTCTCCCCTAACGGGTAAACCAAAAACCTCGGCAAATTCCTCTAAAGAAACTGAGACTTCTCTATCTAATAAGAGGAAGGTGTGGGTCGGAATGTTCCATTGTTCGAGGAACGCCTTGATCCACCATGTCGTAGGGGCAGAATACTGGAATAAGGAAGCGTAGATCGTAGGGTATAGTCCAAGCTTCAGCAGCTCTGATTTCTTTGCCGATAAAATATATCGTGCCCACTGTAGGTATCCGACCGGGTGACGGGGAGTTAGTCCTATGTTGTAGGGCTGTCCCCAAGGGCGCGATTCACCCTGACATATGCGCCGCCCTAGGGCGTCCAAAGCCACCGGCGGCTGCACGGGTACTGCGGCAATAGAAGGCTGAAAGAGACCTTCTGAAGTCCAATTTACCTCCTCCACAGTATAATTGATCGGGGGTGCATCTGCATAAGGGATCACAGAGATAGGCTCCGAGGCTGTCGCACAAGAAAAGCTCCGGCGACCTCTGATAATTTGATCATACCATCTTCCCCATTGATGAAGATTCTTGTACTCCGGGTCATGATCTTTAATCAGCGCAATAACCTCTCGGTCTACGGGCGCTTCAGGGAATCCGCCTTCTGAGCGGACGAACGGGAAGGAAGTGTCGAAAGACATGTCACCTGCGCGAAAGAGAACAAAAGCCAACCGTCGGTGCTATAATTTAAAATTCTGACACTTGGTACTTTAAAACGCGTACCGCACTGCAATGCAGTAAAAGGGGACCAAAGGGACCTACATAATCCAGATGACATTGCATCATTAATAAAACAGTCTCATCATTTGATGAGACTGTCATTAAGTGAGGAAATCCTCAATTGATTCTCATTTAATGAGAATTCCTTGGGCCAGGGAGTAAATTTCCCCTTGAGAGCAGTACTCTGTGAAAGAATGACACCTATCAAATTCTAATGATGAAGGAATAAAATTCCTCAAGAGCCTTCCTCTGTAAAAACGATGGAATAACCATCAGAAAATTTAAAATAAGATTTTAATGAATTAAAAATTCTGAAATCTATGAACAAACTCTAAGAGTTCTTCATGAGCAAAGCTCTGTTCATTCATAGGCTAAGAAACCCCAAGAAAGATCTCTTTAGATCTACGGGTTCCAAGATAGCAAAGCTCTGTTAACGAAACCCTAAAAGGGTTTTTCTTTAGATCAAAGATCTAGGAAGAGCAAAGCTCTATTAATGGGTGAAACCCTAGATTCTTAAATAATCCTTTAAAAGATTTAATCTTTACCTAAATTTTAGCAGAGTTTTGACTCTTGAAAAGTTCTTAAAATAAAAGAGCTATGCTCTGCAAGAGAATAAAAATTCTCAGAAGAAAGAAGATGAAAAGAATCATCCAAAGGGCCAAGGGTCCTATTTATAGGCATAAATAGCCGTTTCAACTTCTGAGTTGATCCAACGGCAGAGATGCTGCCACCGCTGCACTCACGTATGGTCCACGTGAGCGCAACGGTGGGGGGGCATTTGTTTCCTCCAATCAGAGCAAAGCTCTGTTCAAAATTCAAATTTTGAAATGAAGAATGCTTCAGAAGCAGCGCCAAGTGCGCTGTGACCAAAGCAGCGCACCACGTGCAAAGCACGTGTGCGCAAGCGCTAGGTGCGCTGCGCCCTGAGCAGCGCACCACGTGCAAAGCACGTGTGCGCTAGCGCTAACTGTGCTGCGCTCTAAGCAGCGTACCACATGCAAAGCACGGGTGCGCTAGCGCTGGAACTAAAAGCTCCCCACCGTCAAATCAAAGATCCAATAATAATGATAAATCATTAATTCATCAGAATTAAATTCTGTTAAGGAAAGATTCTTCAAAATCTTTCCAAATAACAAGATTGTGCTCTGTAAATCATAGCACCGTTGGATCAATGATCCAATGGTGATTAAAAAATCACCAAAATACAGAATAAATTCTGTTTAGAAAGATTTCCCAATCTTGTTAAAAACAGGAAGATTGCCTTCTGTAAATCAGAAGCCTTTTGATCAAATATCCGATGGGAAATTCCCCAAATCAATTAGAGAAAAGATCTCCTTAACTGATTGAACTGATCAGCTTGCCCTATATAAAGGCCTCTAGACTTCAAGTCTCAGATATACAGATTCTCAGAGAGAGCCCCCCAAGCTTTGAGAGATCTCAGAAAGAAGAGCCAAGCTCTCAAAGAAAGAAGATTGTTCTTTAAGTTAAAATGATGATGATGAACAAGGAGATGAAATCATCTCATAATTAACTAAAAAGAAGAATTCACTTCTTTACAGATCATAGATCTACAAGACCAAGGTCTTTTAAAAAATAAGAGAGATCAAGAGATCTCATCATAAAAAGAAGAACATAATTCTTCTCACAGATCATAAATCTATAAGACAAATTGTCTTCCAGAGATCACCTCATCATAAGAGGGGAGAATAATTCAACTCTTTTAGGATCAAAGATCCATAAAGGCAAAGCCTTTTACTAAAATAAGAGATTAAAAGCATCTACTATAAAGTAAGAACTTTTGTTCTTAGGATCTTGAGACAAAGTCTCTTTTAAGGGAGAATTTATTTCCCAGATCATAAAATTGATCAAATGCGCTTCTGCGCTCTTGGACTGGCGCTCAGCGCCGAGCGCACCACGTGTCACTCACGAGTGCGCCACTCAACAGTTGGCGCTTTGCGCTTTTGAACTGGCGCTTTGCGCACTGCACTCATTGACTGGCGCTCAGCGCTAAGCGCACCACGTGTCACTCATGTGTGCGCCACTGAACTAATAGCACAATGCGCTCATAAACTAGCGCAATACGCTCATAAATTGGAGCAATGCGCCCATCATCTGGCGCTTAGCGCCAAGCGCGACACGTGTCCCTCACATGTGCGCTATTCGGCAGAAGCGCACTGCGCTCTTTGACTGGCGCAAAGTGCACCATATGTTGCGCTGAAAGAACATAAATTGTTCTTTAATAAGCCTCAGAGCTATGATAAGTGCTCAGCACTAAAAGACAAAAATATTGTCAAAACTCAAATCAATGCTCAGCATTGTTAAAAGGGCCAAGCCCAAATGAATGCTCAACAGCCCAAAATAAATGTTAAACATTTTAACTTGATTGGACTTAGCCCAAGAGTGGCCATAAGTCCTCAACCCAGATTAACTGAGCCCATGTTCTCATAAATCCTTGATCTTAGTCCCAATTGGACTACAGATCCCAACCAAAATTGGTTCGAGGGCACATCTCTTTACTCTTCTGATATTTGTCGTTGTAATCCTTCAACGTCTTCAGAGAGGTGACAAGTCCCGATAACCAAACATTCCATGGACTGTGGGGTCCTTAAACTCATGGACTATGATGTCCTTAAACTTTATAGACTATGACGTCTTTAAACCTCGGACTATGGGGTCATTAAACCCATGGATTATAATGTCCTTAACCTCGGACTGTGGGATCCCTTTAAACCCACAGACTATGATGTCCTTAACCTTGGACCGTAATGTCCTTAAACTAATTATGGACTGAGATGTCCTTAAACTAACATTGGACCAAGATGTCCTTAAACTAACATTGGACCACCGTGTCTTTAAACTGGCAATGGACCGTAATGTCCTTAAACTAACATTGGACCGAGATGTCCTTAAACTAACATTGGACCACCATGTCCTTAAACAAGCAATCGACCGTAACGTCCCTAAACTAAACAACAGAGTCCAAATGCTCTTTTGTTGGATCTGAATGATCTTGTTAAGTTGATCTTAGTCTAAAATTAGACTAACGTATCCTTAACAAACGTTTAAGTTGATCTTAGTCTCAAATGAGACTAACGTATCCTTAAAACCAACCCCCAAACCCAAATTTAAGAAAATACGAATTTGGACTAATCCACGTCTTACGGGCGACAAAATAAATTAGTCTCCGTATACAATCCACGAGCAATCAAAAAAAACACACACGACACGAAGTGACCATCTGAAGAAGGAGAAAGTTGTTACCGCGATGCGGTAGCATAATTAACTGCAGGGGCTTGCGTCTGCAGGGAAGAGCGTCCCCACAATCAAAAACCCCTCAACGAGGGGGAATCTGAAGAAGTCTGCTATATCGGCCGCATCCGTTTAAACGTTCGATACACGGTGTCATAAATCAATTAGGCATTTTCGGAGAGGTGGACGGATAGCACCAAATAGCATCTGCCCTCGAAATTCAGGCCCGGACGTCCCAACGTCCTGGTCTCTGTGTTCGGCGGAGAACAGGTAACACCGGTAATTCTTTTCAACCTTTTCAAACCCTTGTATCACTTTGTTATTTTTCATACACTATCAGTACTTCTATCACCAAAATTTCCTTGAATCCGTTACACTTTCCTTTTTATAAATTTCGAGGACGAAATTTTTATAAGGAGGGTAGAATATAACAACCCTAACTTTCGGTACTGAATTTTTTCAAAAAAAAAATACAGAAAGGGACACCTAAGCCTGAGCACAAGTTATAAATTTGAATTGCTTTTGAACAACAAGAAAGAGATTGTAGCTCACTAGTAAGACATTGCACTGCTGAACCGAAGCACCAGAGTTCAAATCCCATCAGCCACAATATCTTTTTATTTTAAATTCTTTTAACTTTTTAGAAGCCCAAGAGTATACACGTGCACTACACGTAATAGGGTAAGTTACAGAATAATCAAACATGTTAAATAGGGTAGTTGAATCGCTGTGGACACGTGGTGAGAATCCGAGACCCCAACCCAACGATCGAACCGGCGAGAATGATGCTCGGGCCGGCGCTGCCGGTCCAACCAAGCCTAAACCCGATTTTTTTTGATCCCCGCAACCCTTGGACTCCCCTCTTTAACCCCTATCTGTTTGTTTTCCCTGCATTTTCCAGAGAATTAAAAAACCCTTTAAATCCCATTTTAATGCAAATTTAAATGCATTTTTTTATCACCCCCTAAAACCTAGATTTTCCTATAAATACCCACTCCATTTTTGCATCCCTTCACACTGAAAATTCTATACAAAAACTCTACAAAATTCTCAAGTCCTTAGTGTACAAGTGGAGTTAACGAAGGGCGAAACTCCGATGAACTTCCGAGAAGATTCCAGCAACGAAACGAAGCACCGACGCCTTCCGTAGTTCCCTCTCTCTTCCCTATAGTTCTAAAGCCAGTAAGTCCCTACTTCTTCTTCTTTTCTCTATTCTAAAAACATGCAAAACTAAAATCCGACGGAAGCGGAGTTAGTCCGACTTCCGATTCGGTTTTCTTTAAAAACTACACTTTTCTTTAACGAAATAAAACCGTATTCTTATATGTTGATTAATAAACATTAACAAACTTAATAAAAAAAGTTGCACATCAAACTAATAATTTTTGTAACTTATATTATACTTTTTCAGAAAAATAACATATAGTTTAGTTTCGACATAAACCATCATAATTGCTTGTTATACCTATAGATAGTTCACGAGGTAATGGCCTACCTCCTCACAACATACATATCTAACATAGCACGATGAATCTTGGGATAATAGAATACGGGAAATACGACGTTGCAAATAAATCCCTTTAACTTATAGAACCGTTTTCTTTAAAAGATGTATAAAAACATTCCCATGCAATTGCGCCTCTACAACCCATTTTGAAGAACCCCGTTCGGGATGGTGCGGATTATTGCACATCCTCGGACTTAGTAGAGCGAGATGCAGACATCCGCAAGGAGCATTCGGTCTCGATGGAATTTTATACATTTTTCTTTAGAAAATGAGATTTTTATAAGAAAATAAATAAAATTATTTTCATTAAATATATATATATATATATAATTATTATAAAAATACTTATTTTAAATGTATATAATATTCTATGTTTCCAAAACTCAAGAAAAGAATTCCAATATTACATGAAACTGCCATGATAATTCAAAACAATATTCATATTACAAATAAATACCATATATTATGAAATTAGGTTTTATTCACTAGAAATGTCACATTTATAAAATATATATCAATGAAAACCCTAAAGACGATAATTAAATACTTGAGGTGTATTTTTGAAATTATACAAAATTATTTTTACATAAAACCCCCTCAAGTTATGCTAAATTACAATAAGGACCCTAGTAAACATAGGTTTAAGCGGGACCAGTCTCTTGAGCCTCAGGAAGCCGGAGATATGGGTGCTTGCTTATTTAAGGTAGAAAATCTAAACAACGGTGTTATCAATACGGTAATTGTCTTGGAAAAAGATATAAATCCTGCCGTCCATGTGCAGCAGTTACCGATAGCACCAAAATATAATTCAGGACTTCAATTTCTTTTCTAATTGTCTGACCCAGACTGGGTCTTAATATAATCAATCCGTCTTGAATATGATTCAAGTATCAAACTACAATATAACATGGTTCTATGAATCCGTCTTTTCAATCTAATCAATTTATATTGACCAAACCGAATCATAGATATATTCCATTTATATGAACATCCACTATATCCGTTCTATTACTGATATCATGGTTTCGGCAAGTCATCCGTCTATACAATATACAATATACAACTCAAACAATACAATCAAGACATCGCGGTGTTTATAAAGGGGTAGACTGGTACGGAACATGTTAAAGGTGGCACGAGGTGGTCACTTAAGACGTAATTACATCCATACCATTGTTCCATGCTATTATTGACGGAGCCTTGTACTACGGGTTACCCAAGTCTACGGTGTAAGTTGGACTCTTCTGGTATACACTGGCATTTTCTGTACCAAGCTACAAACAATTGCGCTAACATTATAATAAAACATTATAAAAATATACTCTCTCTCTGTCTATTCTACTTCTCCCTCATCTTTGAGACTTAGTGAGCGATTTGTTCGCTGACGACATTCTCTTTCTTTTCTTTAGAATGTCGTCAGGTGATTCAGACCTTCAGGAGATCGAGCCCACCATCGAGGACTTAGATCAGCTAGACTTCGACCCGGAGCTCTAGTTACTTGTACATTTCATTTCAGTATTTTCATTTCTGTTATGCCACTGTTTAGGCATTACTTTCATTCCATGTATTTACTTTTCAGTTGTATTGTAAAAAGAATGTTTAATAAATAAACTTGTTGTTCATTTACATCTTGTCTCTTGTGTACATTACATTTTATATTACTTAGATACGCTTAGCGTGTTTACTTCTGAGTAAATATGTAGCGGCCTCCACCCGTATACTGGGAAGCGGGACGTGACACCTACACCTTGTAGAGTTTTCATACAACAACAGCTATCAAGCGAGTATTGGAATGGCACCATTTGCAGCTCTCTATGGAAGGAAGTGTCGTTCACCACTAAGTTGGAACGACATCGGAGATTGTGAACTCCTTGGACCAGAGATGATCGTGGCAACTGTGGACGTAGTTCACACAATTAGGGAAAGAATGCGCATAGCCAAAGACCGACAGAAGTATTGGGCTGATGCAAAGCGTCGACACCTGGAGTTCCAACCTGGAGATCAAGTTTTCATAAAGATCTCTCCAAACCGAGGAGTAATCTGCTTTGGCAAGAGGGGTAAGCTCAGTCCCAGATATATAGGACCGTTCGACATTCTCAAACAAGTCAGAGAAGTGACATATCGTTTAGCACTACCCCCCTCATTGGAAGGAGTGCACAACGTGTTCCACATATCACAGCTTCGAAAATATGTGAGCAACCCCAGCCACATTCTTGATCACTCCGAGCTTATTGTACAGACTGACCTAATTTGTGAGCAACAACCCATTGAAATCCTGGACAAAAAAGTGAAGACACTGCGGAACAAGGAAGTAAACTTGGTCCGAGTGATGCGGAGAAAAGATTCACTAGGAGAATCAACATGGGAACGAGAAGAAAACATGCGTGCAAGATACCTTTTCTTATTTGTAAACCAGTTCTTATGTAATTGTAAATTTCGAGGACGAAATTTTTATAAGGAGGGCAGAATGTAACGACTCTGATTTTACTGTACTAAATTTTTTAAGTTAATCTACAGAATGAAGTTTGCAAGCCTAAGTACACTTTATAAGTTATTTTTGTTTGAGAACAGCAAGAAATAATTTGTAGCTCATTGGTAAAGCCTTGCACTGCTGTGACGTAGCCCCTATATTCGAATCACATCAGGCACATTATATTTTTTCCTGATTTTTCTTTTAAACGTTTTGGAAGTCTAAAGGTTAACACGTGCACTGCATATAAAAATGAAAAGTCGGGAAAAATAAACATGTGCACAATGTTATAAACAGCAAGTAGGGCACGTGGCGAGAATCTACCAGCCCCCTTCAACATTTTGGCCGGCGAGATTGCCCATTGGGCCGTCGAGGACGAGCCTCCCGTAGGCAAAGGTCCCCGTGCTCTGCACAAAAGACTCTTCCCCTACCCCCATCATCCCTGCACTGTTTGATTTTTCTGAAATAAACAGAGACTTTAATTTCACCTTTAAATGCATTTTAATTCATTCTCTCAATTCCAAAACCCTAATTTCACACTATAAATACAACCCCATACCCTAACCTTTCCTCATTCTGAAAATTCTAGCCAAAACTATCCCATTTTCTCAAGCACAAGAAGAGTACAAGTGGAGTTAGCCAAAGACCAACTTCCGGCGAGAAATCGAGGCAATTCCGACAACCCCGCGACGCCAGGACGACTAATACCTCTTCTTTTACCTCCTCTTCATCCTTCTAGCTAGTAAGTCATTTCTAATCCTTCCTCTTCTCCTCTAAAAACTTCTTTTTCATAAAATATGTCGGAAGTGTAGTTAACACCGACATTTTCTTTTTAAAACCTTAAATTTACACTCTTTCTTACATTTTCTTAATGCATATTCTTACACAATGTTTATAATTACATAACTAATGTTTAGAACAACTTTCACCGTAAAATATCATGAAACGTTATCTTAAATTAACTTTTACGCTAAAATACCATGAACATCATATATTCATCTTTTAGTTCTTTTGATAATTATACCGTTAGAAAACTTCATGGGGTAATGACCTACCCATCACATACACACATGTTTACATAGCACGATATCTCTTGAGCTTACTTTTATTTCAGTATTTCATCAAAATACCATGAACTATAAAAATCCGGTTTTCTTTTGAATTGTATTACCAAAACTCTTTACAAATATGCCTCTACAACCCTCTTTAAGGGACCCGCTATTGGATGGTGCGGATTATCGCACATCTTTAGACTAGTAGAGCGAGATGCAGACCTCCTCACGGAGCATTCGGCCTCGAAAGATTTTTAATACGATTTTTAAGAAAAACTAGCTTTTGTATTTAAAAATAAACTAAATTTTTTATAAATATATAAATATTATTAAACTACATATTTTCAAGATATAATAAAATTCCATATTTTCTAAAAAATAAAAGAATGACAGGTTTCATCAAAATACCTTCAGGTTATCCAAAAGTTAAGCTTTACAGTAAAATACCTTGAACTATTCAAGTTAAGATATTTATCACTAAAATACCCCAATTCTTAAAATACACATCCATGGAAACCATAAAGAATATAAATAATTTCTTGCGGTTATTTTGAAACTATATATTAAAAATATTTTTCATAAAACCCCATCGAGCTATATAAAACACTGTTAAAGACATTAGTAAATATAGGTTTTAGCGGGATCAATTCTCTTGAGCCTCAGGGAGCCGGAGAAAGTGAGTGCTTGCCTATTTAAGGCAGAAAACTTAACGGTGTTATCAATGGTAATTGTTTTGGAAAAAGACACAAATCCTGCAGTCCATATGCAACAGTTACCGATAACTCCCAAATCAAACTCAGGATCCAAAGCAGTTTTAAGTGTCTGACTCAAGTCTGAGTCTAAATAAAACTTGAATTCAATCTAAACCAGAATCCTATTTGAACATGAATCTAAAACTCAAACATGTAAACTTGAACCTGAATCTGAATACCAGAACAAGATCAACATGCAAATATAACTTGACTTGACCGAATCATGGCTATAACTCGACTTGATTACATGCCTACTTATTTACATCCTGAACCTGATTACATGAACAACTTGTATCCATGGTTTTGGCAAGACTGACAGCTATAATTCAACACAATACATTATGGGGTTTTAAATGGGTAGATTGATACGAAATGTGTTAAAAGTGGCACGATGATGGACACTAAAAGACACCTACATGAACTCTCGTGCCATTGTTCCATGGGTTTTGACGGGGTCTTGTACTTACATATTACCATAGTCCACGGGATAGTTGCACTCCTCTTGTATACACTGATACATTATGTACCAAGTTACAAACAACTACGTTAGTATAACAAATATATAGCTGTATAATTAACAGTTTTTTCTCTTTACTTGTTCTATTCCATTCTTACTTCTGGGACTTACCGAGCGCTAGTTCGCTGATGACATTCCCGTCACTTTCTTTCTTTGGAATGTTCGTTAGGAGGACCGGACTCTCAGGAGATTGAGCCTAGCCAGGACGACTTGGACCAGTTCACAGAGCAGCCAGACTTCTAGCTTTTCCTTCTACTTACTTTTCATTTCATATACCATTGTTTAGGCATTATTTTATATCCTTGTACTTTTCTTTTCAAAGTAATGTATTATAAAGATGAATGTTAATAAAATTTGCTGTTTATTTTACATCTCTTGTTATTCTTGTGCATTTTATTTATATTGCTTATTTACGCTTAACGTATTTATTTCTGAGTAAATACGTCGCGTGCCTCGCCACGTCACCTTCCCCGTACTTTAGGAAGCGGGGCGTGACACATATACCTTTAGATAACTTCATGGGGTAATGACCTACCCTTCACATACACACATGTTTCCATAGCACAATGTACCTTGAACATATTTTTGTTACAATATTTCATCAAAATACCATGTACTATAAAAACGGTTTTCTTGTAAATTGTATTATTAAACTCTTTGCGATTATGCCTCCACAACCCATTTTAAGGAACCCGTTATTGGATGCCGCGGATTATCGCACATCTTAGGGCTAGTAGAGTGAGATGCAGACCTCCTCACGGAGCATTCGGTCTCGAAAGATTTTTAATACGATTTTTAAGAAAAACTAGATTTTCTATTTAATAATAAAATCAATTTTTTTAATATATAAATATTATTAAACCACATATTTTCAAGATATAATAATATTCCATGTTTTCTTAAAAATAAAAGAATAACAAATTTCATCAAAATACCTTCAGCTTATCCAAAAGTCAAGCTTTACAGTAAAATACCTTGAACTATTCAAGTTAAGATATTTATCACTAAAATACCTCAATTCTTAAAATACACATCCATGGAAACCCTAAATAATATAAATAAATACTCGAGATTTATTTTGAAAGTATATAAAATATTTTCTTAAAACCCCCTCGAGTTATATAAAATTACATTTAAGGACTGAGTAAATATAGGTTTAAGCGGGATCAATTCTCTTAAGCCTCAGGGAGCCGGAAAAAGTGAGTGCTTGCCTATTTAAGGTAGAAAAACTTAATAGAGTTATCCATGGTAATTGTCCTGGAAAAAAGACATAAATCCTGCCGTCCATGTGCAGCAGTTACCGATAACTCCCGAACCTAATTCAGGATCCAAATCAGTTTAAAGTGTCTGACTCAGATCTAAGTCTAAATTAATCTGAGTCTAACTCATATCAGAATCCAATTCAAATGTGAATCAAATTCAACATGAATCCAAACTCTAACATGTATACTTGAACCTGAACCTGAATAGCAGAACAATATCAACATGCAAACAAGACTTGACTTGACTAGAAAAATGAACACAACTTAATATGAATACATGAATACTTGACATGAATACTTGATACATATATGAACTCAATCTTGCAAACTTGATGTATTCATGGATTCGAGCAAGGATGGTAATTTTAGTTGTAACTTAGCCTATACGGGGTGCTGGGGTAGTTCAAGCGTGAATCCAATGAAATCTCAGGAGTCCCACTAGATCATGAATCAATGTCTACTAACACAAGCACGCTATCATGAGGGCCCGTGTTTCCTTACTCCTGGATTACAGCCTGTCGAGTTTGGAATACTTCAACACTAGGTTGAAGTCCCGTTACTAACACTTGATTCGGGCCTATGGTTCCTTATACCTGGATTACAGCCTGTTGGGTTCGAGAACACTCTTGATATTGGTTGACATTCACTCTTGAACTTACGTTAAAATAGTATACCCAAATAGAAACCTGTTAAGACACCTACATCCACTGCATGTTCACCATACTTACACTACACGACCATGCTATATTGTCATACTCATATAATGTTGTCATGCTTACCTACTTGTCGTATGTTACCATATTTGTTCATATATTACAATAGAACTGCATGCTAAATAAACCTGCCATGTTTACATTAAACGACATACTGACATATCATACTTCATGATAAACATTTTTCCTTATCCTTACACTTTATATTTCACTTCATTGCTTGGGACTTACCGAGCGAAAGTTCGTTGACAGGCATTCCACCCTTCTTTGTTTTCTTGGAATGTTTGTCAGATTCCGTGGAGATTGAGGAGGTAGACCGCTCAGAGGAGGAGCACGATCAGACTGAGACCCAGGCTTAGATCAGTTACCTTTTTTCTCCGTTTATGTATGCCACCTGTTTAGGCATTTCCTTCTTGTATCTTATTTCAGTTGAAATCTTGTATTTGTAAATGAATCAAGTTGAATGTAAATAAAGTTGTTGAATTTTAAATCTCGTGTTTATTCTCTTGTCATTTTATATCGCTTATTTAACGCTTAGCGTATTTATTCCGGGAAATAACCCTCTCGAAATAAATACGTCGCGGACTTGCCACGTCACCGTTTCCGTCCATTGAGAAGCGGGGCATGATAGGTTTTGTTAGTGGCCCATGCAGGTCTCAGTTCTGCATGAAGTCATAAGCAATATATATAACAAGAAATATAAGAGTCAACAACTTTACATTCCTCGCAATTCAATTTCCGTTGAATCTATCCTAATTTTTCTGCTTTATCTAAGGTGATGGATTCTTCCAGCAATCCTACCACCAACGATGGAAGTACACCACCACCACCTATCCTTACCGTTCTACCACCTCCACCTACCGTAGCCACACCACTCACAGAACATATGATACTTCTGGAGGCTATCAAAAGCCTACTTGAAGGTCAGCAGGCTCAAAGCACGATTTTGCAGGAGCAGACTACTCTCTTTCACCAGAGTTTCATTCGCTCTGAAGCAGATGTACCGGTAGTGAAATAATTTCGAGCGTTACACCCGAAGAGCTTCTCAGGAAAAGAGAAACCGTTTGAGGCCGAGTAATAGACTCAGAGTATAGAAGATGATCTAGCCACAGCCCAAGTTCCAGAAGTGGCGTGGGTCAGAATAGCCAAACTCCGGCTCACTGATAATGTCAGAGTCTGGTGGAAGGACGAAGAGAGCCGTCTTGAGCAGCCGATTGAGTGGAAGACTTTCCGTGATCTCTTTGACGCCAAGTACTTTCCGGAAACTGCACACTTCGAGATGGAACAGAAGTTTATTCACCTGCAACAAGGATCCATGTGGGACAAGTCGGTGGACGAGTACGATGCTGAATTCACCATACTCGGCAGATTCGCCGCCCATCTAGTTCCTACTGCAGAAATCAGAGCTAGGAGTTTCTAACAAAGATTAGACCCTGAACAACGGGAGAATACCCAACACATGAAGCAGTGTTGAAGTCAGCCCGTCGCTATGAAGCTGTCATTAAGAAGAAGGGAAGGCCACAGTTGGTCGGTATGAAACGTCCCGCTAATCAGATTATTGGAGGAGCCTCTTCTACGCCAACTTTCCCAGCGCCAGCTATAAGGCTAGGAGGATCATTTTCTGAGACTGAACCGAACTTATGCATCTATTGTAAGAGGACCAGACACCAAGTCAAGGATTGCCGTCGAGCAAACGGTCTTTGTCTGATATCTGGATCATCCTCACATATTATAGGAACTTGCCCACACAACCAAACTGGCCCAGCCCTCACAGCTAGACCAGCTATCTAAGATCCACCAATTTGTTTAGCTCTTCCTGCACCACCTCCATGCGGACCACCTTTACCTCGTCGGCCATCGATGTACCAGCATGCACAGAGAAATGTGCCTAGACGTCAGGCTTTTGCGGCCGTATAAGCCGAAACTATAGGTCAAGGTAACACTGGTAAATCCCTTTCCATCTTTTTCAGCCTTTTCAAAACCCTTGCATCTTTTCGTTCTTTCAAACATTTTCATGCACTTTCAGTAGTTCTTTCACCGCCGCTGTCATCAAATTTTTCTTGAATCTATTACAACTTCCATCTATAAATTTTGAGGACGAAATTTTTATAAGGATGGTAGAATGTAACGACTCTGAATTTTCTGTACAAAATTTTTCTTTTTAAAGTACAGAAAGGAGTTTATTAGCCTGAGTACAAGTTATAAATTAAATTTGTTTAAGAACAGTAAGAAGCAACTTGTAGCTCACTGGTAAAGCCTCTACACTGCTGTGACATAGCCCCTGTGTTCGAATCCCCTCAGACACATATTATTTTTTCTAATTTTTCTTTTAAACATTTTGGAAGCCCAAAAGTTTACACGTGCACTGCACATAAAATGAAAAGTCTCGAAAATTAAACATGTGTAAAATGATATAAATACAAAATAAGACACGTGGCTTCAATCCGACGGGCTCCCTCCACAACTTGGCCGGCGAAATGACCATATGGGCCGGTGGGAACAGGCCCCCCTTAGCCAAAAGTCCCCGTGCTTTGCACAAATGTCGTTTCCCCTACCCCCGTTACCCTACACTGTTTGATTTTCCTGCAATCAAACAGAGACTTTAATTTCATCTTAAAATAAAATTTAAATGCATTTTAATTCATTCTTTCAATCCCAAAACCCTAATTTCACGCTATAATACTAGCCCATGCCCTAGCCCCTCCTTATTCTGAAAATTCTAGCCAAAACTATCATATTTTCTCAAGTACAAGTGGAGCAGAAGTAGAGTTAACCAACGACCAACTTCCGACGAGGAATCGAGGTTTTTCCGGCGACTCCGCGACACCACGACGAGAACCCCCTCTTCTTCTACCTCTCCTTAAACCAAATCAATAGTAAGTCCCTTCCAATCCTCACTTTTCTTCTCTAAAACTTCTTTCTCAAAACATATGTCGGAAGTGGAGTTACTTCCGACATTTTCTTCTATTCTATATCAAATCCACTTTTTCATACATATTCGACATCCATAATTTTACCCTATGTTTATAACCGTAAAATTAATGTTTAGAATCAACTTCCACTCAAAAATATCATGAAATGTAACTTTAATTTAACATTTACATTAAAATACCATTAACTTTAGATTTGTCATATTATATTATTTTGCTTATATACGCCTTTAGAGAACTTCACGGGGTAATGCCCCTCACATACACACATATTTTCATAGCACGATGTACCTTGAACATATTTTTGTTACAATATTTCATCAAAATAACATGTACTATAAAAACGGTTTTCTTGTAAATTGTATTATTAAACTCTTTGCGATTATGCCTCCACAACCCATTTTGGGGAACTTGTTATCGGATGGCGCGGATTATCGCACATCCTAGGGCTAATAGAGTGAGATGCAGACCTCCTAATGAAACATTCGGTCTCGAAAGATTTTTAATACGATTTTTAACAAAAACTAGATTTTCTATTTAATAATAATATCAATTTTTTAATATATAAATATTATTAAAACCACATATTTTCAAGATATAATAAAATTCCATGTTTTCTAAAAAAATAAACGAATAACAAGTTTCATCAAAATACTTTTAAGTTATCCAAAAGTCAAGCTTTACAGTAAAATATCTTGAACTATTCAAGCTAAGATATTTATCACTAAAATACCTCAATTCTTAAAATACATATCCATGGAAACCCTAAATAATATAAATAAATACTCGAGATTTATTTTGAAAGTATATAAAATATTTTCATAAAACCACCTCGAGTTATATAAAATTACATTTAAGGACTTAGTAAATATAGGTTTTGTCACGCCCCGCTTCCCAGTGTACGGTGAAGTGGACGCGACAAGGTCCACAACGTATATACTCAGAAGTACATACGCTAAGCGTAACTAAGCAATATAAAATAAATCACAAGAGACGAAAGATATAGAAATAACAGCAATTTTTATTAATAACATTCTTTGTACAATGCATGAAAGGAAAATACAACTGAAAAGCAATGCCTAAACAGTGGCATAACAATAAATGGAAATACTGGAAAGAACAAGGTACAATATCTAGAGCTCTGGGTCTTCGTGGAACTGCTCCAAATCTTCACCGGTGGGCTCGATCTCAGCTTGGTCCAACGCACCTGACGACATTCAAAGAAGAAAGAAATAGAATGTCGTCAGCGAACAGGTCGCTCGGTAAGTCCCAAAGATAAGGAGGAATCAGAAAGACAATATAAAAGTATTTTCTAAAGTATTATATTGTTGAATATTATGGAACATTGTTTAATGCTGTTGTTTGTAGCTTGGTACAGAAAGATGCCAGTGTATACGAGGGGGATCTCTATATGCTAGAGATCAGGGCAAAAGGAAAGTACAAGGAACCGTTATGCCACGGTACAACAGCAATAGGATTCAGGTTAGGTGTCTTAATTTGATCACCTCGTGCCACCTTTAACACCTTCCGTACCAATCTACCCCTTAAACCTCGTTGTGTTTTAACAGTATTGTAATATTGGAATATGTAAGTTGGGTGACTGACCAAAACCATGATATCAGTAAACATGTTGTAACTGTATAATCAGGTAAATGGAATATCAGGATAATGGATGAATATCCATGGTTTGATTCAGTCAAAATGAATAAATTGTTAACTGGATTCAGGGATTCATGTATTCAAATTGTGTTGGAATATAAAAGAATATAGATTGACTTGAATCATATTCAAGTCAGAAATAGTCAGACTCTAACCCGAGTCAGACTAAAAGAAAGGTAATTTGAAGTTCAACATTAGTTAGGGGCCTTATTGTAATTTGTAAAACTTGAGGGGGTTTATGTAAAAAGTACTTTTGTATAGTTTTCAAAATACATCTCAAGTATTTATTATTCGTCTTTATAGTTATAATGAGTGTGAATTTTATTTGTGTTATTCTAGTGAATATATCCTAATAAAAGTATTAATTGTTTTATTTGAAATTCATGGTATTTTAATGTAACTTTTAATCTTGTAATTTTAGGAAAAAGTGGAAACTTTATATTATAATAAAATAGGTGTTTAAATGATAATTATATATATATTAACACAAAAATAATTTTAAATAAATATTTTAATCTCCAAAATCTCATTTTTCTCAAATGTCGTATTTTAAACCTTTCGAGACCGAATGCTCCTTGCGGAGGTCTGAATCTCGCACTACTAGCCCGCGGGTGTACGATGAACCGTAATATCCCTAACGGGTTCCCCAAAAGTGGGTTGTAGTGGCACTTTGCTTAGGTTTAACAATTACTAATCATTTAGGAAAACGGTTTTATAAATATAAGGTGTTTATTTGTAAAAGAGTATAGTTTTCTGTATTTTAGTTTCTAGGGTTTCCTAAGCCAACTAGGCTATTTCTAAGGGTCTAAACGACAAGTCATTAGAAGCCTCAAATCGCCTCTTCACCGCCAATTGTGGCCAGGTAAGTACAAGTGAGGAGGGAGGGATCCGCTCACGAATCGTGAGACGGGCCTTTTAAAGTTACCCAAGCTCACTTGTCTAGCCTAGACACCACAAAGTCAGTTTAGATAAACGATCGATGTCCATGACATATCGTATTTTCATTTTATTTAAAATTTTATACAACTTAAAGCTTTCAAGAAAAGATTATAAAGAATATGGTATTTTAGTGAAAAGTCCTGTATTTTCGTATTCTATGTTTTGACATATATCAATTAGGGTTATATTTGTGTGTGTGTAGAGGTAGGTCATTACCTCGTGACTTATTTTAAGTTTTGATGATGTTTAGAGGTTAAACATGATATGTTAAACTTGAAGGTATTAAAGCGCAAGAATACGGTATTTGAAAACGTTATCATTTCATGTGTGAAATTTCATTCAAATTGGTTTCTACAAGTTTAGTGATCAAGATAAACATATTTAGGAGTGAGGGGATTGATTAAACGAAGAAAAATGAACTTCATGGTATTTTTATGAAAAGAATACGGTTTTGCAAAGAAGCTATCATTTCATGTGAGAAAGTTTGTTTAAATTGGTTTATGGGTGATTAATAGTCAACATGAATATAGGTAGGTATTATGTATTAGGTGACAAGTGGAAATTTGCAGAAAAACCGGATCGGAAATCGTTTTGTTCCGATTTCCGTCGGGTTCCAAAAAGTCGTATTCTTATATTAAAGAAAAGAGAGATAGAAGAGATGGGACTTACGGGTTTGGACAAGCTAAGTGGGCTAGGGAAGGTGGTGGTGGTCGATGCGTCGAAAATGTCGCGAAGGTTCTGATCCGGTCGTCGGAATCCGTCGTCGGTTTCGGCAGCGCTTCGCTTCTCGCTTTTTGTACCGAGTTCTCAAGAATTTGGGAGAGTGGACTTAGAGTGGTGAGGTGAAATGGTAGAGGTAGGGGTCTTTATATAGGGCTAGGCTAGGGTTAGGGTTTGGATTAAAAAATATTTTTAAAAATGTAAAATTCATTAAAAATTCATTAATTTTGGACTTAAAAGAGGTTTAATGGAAATTGTGTAACAGTACTGGAAAAATAGACCATGCAGGAGAATTGACCAAGTCAACACGAAACTTTTTCGTGTTGACGACTCGGCCGACCGGCCGAGTCTGGCCGGCGGCGCCGGCCGAGTCAGGGCCGAGTCGGGTGTCGATGGGTGGGGTTTGGTCTAGGGGAGATTTTGGTATACTTTATTTTTTATAATTTGCAATAAATTGTGAGTTATGGCTGTTTGACCGTTTGACTTCATAAAAATTTAAAGCAAAACGATAATAAAAAATATGTGGGGCATGGGATTCGAACTCTGGTGGCTTGGTTCAGCAGTGCAAGGTATTACCAATGAGCTACAAGCTCCTTCTTGTAATTATTGTAAGGAATTAGATACTTAAATTGTTTTCAGCAACATCAATACTCCAAGTATACATCATATTTAAAGCAAATTTTGGTATACAAAAATTGGAGTTGTTACAATCTACCCTCCTTACAAAAATTTCGTCCTCGAAATTTACAATTTTATTTGAGGACTAGTTTACAAAAAGGTGCGGATATCTTGCATGCATCTCATCCTCCATTTCCCACGTGGATTCTCCGGGAGTGTCTTTTCTCCACATTACCCGGACCAAATTAACTTCTTTGTTCCGAAGTGTCTTCACTTTCCTGTCCAGGATCTCCACAGGTTGTTGCTCACTAGACAAATCGGACTGTATCGTGAGCTCGGAATGATCAAGTACATGGCTGAGGTCACTCACATACCTTCTGAGTTGGGATATGTGGAACACGTTATGCACTCCTTTGTTTACCCCAATCAGAGCAAAGCTCTGTTCAAATTCCGAGACGGGAGATGAAGCAACGCTTCATCTTCCCCCAATCAGAGCGAAGCTCTGCTTTGAAAATTTAAACTTTAATAAATGAAGCAACGCTTCAAATTCTTTGCGCTGCGTGCAACGCGCCACGTGTCAGGCGCTGATGCATCAGCGCAGCGCCCAAGCCAGTGCCCCCAATCAGAGCAAAGCTCTATTTTAAGTAAAATTAAAGGAAGCAACGCTTCAGTTGCGCTGCGCTGTGCGCTGCGCGACACGTGTCAGCGCAGATGCGCTAGCGCAGTTGCGCTGCGCTGTGCGCTGCGCGACACGTGTCAGCGCAGTTGCGCTGCGCTTTGCGCTGCGCGACACGTGTCAGCGCAGATGCGCTAGCGCAGTTGCGCTGCGCTGTGCGCTGCGCGACACGTGTCACGCGCTGGGGCATCTGCGCCAAACAGAATTAAAATTTTAAGAAATCTTTTCTATTCTTGTTAAAACAAGAAAATTTTCTTCTGCAAAGCAGAAGCCCTTGGATTAAAGATCCAACGGTGGGGAAAATTTCCCGAATCACTCAGAGAAAGATCTCTTTAACAAATTTAACTAATTTATGGGCACTATAAAAAGGACCCTAGGCCTCAATTCAAAGCATGAACATTTTCTTGAAAAAAGTCAAGAGCTTCAAACAGAGAGAGAACTCTGAGAAAATTTAAAAGAAAAAGGTAAAAACCTTCACGAGAGAAAAGAAATCTCTTTAATAAATCATTGATCTAAAAACTAGATCAATGTTCTTCACATAATAAACAGTGCTTTGCACTTCTTATGAACCACTGGTTCTTCAAAAATAAGGAAACAACAAAAATAAAAATAGTGCTTTGCACTTCTGTTCTTGAATCTAAAAGATTCTTAGTGCTTTGCACTTCCAAACTGCGCTGTTGCGCTCTTAAAATAGAGCTTCGCTCTCTAGAATTGGCGCAACTCACCAGAGCGCGCCACTTGTCAACAGCGCAACAGCGCAGCGCACTAGCGCAGCGCACTGCGCTGTTGCGCTTGCGCTCACCAGAGCATGACACGTATCCTCACCATAAGCGCTTGCGCTCTTTAACTGGCGCAAAGCGCCTGAATAATGCAATGCATTTATTTTACTGAAGGGCCAGGCCCAAATCAGAGGGGCCTAGTAGGCCGAATTAAATTGCAATACAATGAAAAGGGGCAGAGCCCAAACAAAAATTGAAAATGCAATAAACAGGGCAGAGCCCAAGCAAGACTGATGCTCTGCATCATATATATAAATGGGCACAGCCCTGACAAAATAAATAATGCTATGCATTATTAAACAGGAGCAGAGCCCCAGTAAAGGCCTAACAGGCCAAAAATAAATAAAATGTTGAACATTTTCAACTGGACTTAGCCCAATTCTGGCCGTAAGTCCTTAAATTAAATTGACTAAGCAAGATTGCTCTCTTAAATCAATCTACATCTGATTCGAGGGTACATCTCCGAACTCCTCTGACACAGGTCGTTGTAATCCTTCAACGACGTCAGAAAGGTAACGGGGCCCAACGACCACATATGAATACGGACTGCGGGGTCCTTAAACTCGTGGACCGAAACGTCCATAAACTAATATTGGACCGAAACGTCCCTAAACTAATACCGGACCACCACGTCCCTAAACTGGAACACGGACCACCACGTCCCTAAACTGGAATATGGACCGCAATGTCCTTAAACTACTTATGGACCACTACGTCCCTAAACTGGAACGATAGAGCCTCCAAACGCTCTTTTGCCGGATCTAAACGATCCCGTTTAAGTTGATCTTAGCCCCCAAACACGGTTAACGTATCCTTAAACATTCAAACGGACTATAGAACTCCAAATCAACTTTGATTCAAGGGTACATCTCCGAACTCCTCTGACACATGTCGTTGTAATCCTTCAACGTCGTCAGAGAGGTGACGGGTCCCGACGGCCATATATTAAATGGACCACTACGTCCTTAAACTGGAGATGGATCTAGACGATCCCGTTAAGTTGATCTTAGTCTCAAATCAGACTAACGCATCCTTAACGAACGTTTAAGTTGATCTTAGCCGCAATACGGCTAACGTATCCTTAAACTAAAAACACCAAACCCAAATCTAAGTAAATACGGATTTGGACTAATCCACGTCCTACGGGCGATGGCATTACTTAGTCTCCGTATACAATCCACGGGCAACCACAAACAAAACAAACACACACGACACGAAGTGAAATTCTGGAGAAGGAGAAAGTGGCTACCGCGATGCGGTAGCGTAATTAACTGCAGGGGCTTGCACCTGCAGGGAAGAGCGTCCCCACAATCAAAAACCCCTCAAGCGAGGGGGAATCTGACGAAGTCTGCTACATCGGCCGCATCCGTCTAAACCTCCGATACACGGTGCCATAAATCAACTTGGCATCTTCGGAGAGGTGGACGGATAAAACCATATAGCATCTGCCCCGAATCCCAGCGTCAGGACATCGCGGTCCTGTGCGCCGTCCTTCGGAGGGGAACAGATTCTGGCACGTCCGGTGGGACCTCTTCCTCTTTCCACTCCACACTTCGTGTGTCGTCTTCGCGAACCAATCGCGGTTTGTTAATGGTTGCCCTCGGATTTCAAGTTACTAAGATTTGGTCTTTTGCCTGGCGCAGAACTCAAGATTCAATGGCCTCTAACTGCACCAACTGCTCGAAGTGGCACTGCAACGGACGCTCCACCTCACCGGGAGGTGTAGCATATGGGCCCCAAGCGGCTTCCTTCCTCACTCTGCCGGTAGATCAGGTGACCCAAGCCACCACTGGTCTGTTCTTTGGGACCATGATCCCACCTACAAGCTTCCCTACGCCAATACCTGCACCGGAAGTGAACAAAAAGTCGGTCTTTGACCGGCTCACTGCTACGACGGCCCCTGTCAACGGGTCGCTCACGACCAAACCGACAGCCTCTGTTTTCACCAGGCTAAATCAGAACTCTAAATTGGCTGTCCCGAGGAAGGCAATAACTGTTGCTCCAGAAGTCGTCATGGCGGCTTCCCCTGTCAAAGAGTCAGTCTTTTCAAGGCTGACGATTCCTGCTCCTCCCCCTACTCGAGGATCTGTCTTCGACAGGTTGAATATCACCCCTCAAAAGACAACCTCAGTCTTTAAGAGGTTAACACCGGCGGCGCCCCATTCAGACAGGGGGCAAAAAGAAGATGTCTCAATCTCCGAGCCAGTCCCAACGGCTCGTCATGCTCGACGTCGCCATTGGCAACGAGTGAGGAAGGCAGGGGGCAACTCTACCTTAGGGCTAACTCCACCGGCTCCAGTGGTGGAAGTCAACGCTACTGTTCCAACTGGGAACAGCTTTGAACTGCTGAGGAGGGTACGAAAAAACTCTCCAACTGCTACACTGAAGAGATCTCCTCCACCTGCGGGGAGAGTTCCAGAAACGAAGCAAGAACAGCCCCCTCAACGGCTGTCCTCAAGAATTTATAAAGTTTGGCAGAGGGTTCAAGACTCCGTGATTGACCCAGGTCACTCTCGTCACCAGAAAAAGGCGAAGGTGGAAAAAGACAAGGACCGTCCCATTAAATAGCGGGGGACAGCAGCTGCTAGGATGCCCACTTCAACGGTTCCTTCAACCTCAACGGCCCACAAAAGAAGGAGGCCAGAGAAAACTCCCGCGTCAGCGGCAAAAGTTAAAAATGGTGAACCCAAACGCCCTAAGTCAGGGGGCGTAACAGTTCATACGGTTTATATGGCATCGGGAAAAGAAGATAGCCGCATATCAACAGGTCATAGACCGCACACGAGGTCAGTGACCAAGGCTCAGGAGCAGCAGTAGAAGCTCCAAGAAATGATGAACGCTATGGCCGCACTTACAGGGCCAAAAGAAACCCCTGAAACATCCTCGGACGAGCGTCAAGAACAAGAAACGGACGCTGAATTCCTTCGTCACGTACTAGAGAAGAAAGATAAAGAAGCTGCGGAGCAGGCAGCCAACATAAAGAAAATGGCCCTCCTGTTCCAGGATATGGTGGGTATGATGATTCAACAAGATCCACCTGCTGAAGATCCCCCGATCATTCTTGAAGACGATAGGGGAGAGACATCGAATCCTCCACCAGCTCTGTCCACAGCTAAAGAGGATACAATCTCCAAAGCTGATTTGGATGAATACATCGCCCAGCAAATACGGGTTCATCATGCGACCGAAGCGGCCGGTCAGGTTGTAAAAACGGGGCGGCCATATCCAAGTTGCTACGATCAAATCAAGTATCCGCCAGGTTATACGATTCCCAAGTTCCATGTCTACAAGGGGACAGGTAATCCTTATCAGCATGTTGCCCAGTTCAGGGCACTCTGCGATGACGACAAGCTGTTGCTTCGCCAGTTTGTTGGAAGCTTATCAGATACGGCGTTCGAATGGTACTCTGAGCTCCCGAACGACTCTATTAAAACCTTCGCGGAGATGGAGCTGTTGTTTACTCAGCGTTTTGCAAGCGCCAGTGAACGTACCCCGATGACAGCACTGATTAACGCCAGGGTAAAACCCAGCGAGACGTGGGTTCAGTACGCTATACGATGGCGGAACTTATGGTCGAAGTGTGAGCAGCGCATTGAAGAAGCTCCCGCGGTGGGTATGTTTGTGGGAACCCTCGATCCACAAGCAACCATCTCGCAGTTTATGATGTTTTTCAAGCCGACTACCTTCCAGACCTTGATTGACAAACTAGCGCAAATGGATCAAATGGGCCATAAACCCCCTCTTCCAAGGCCAGATTCCCGAAATGACAAAGGGAAGGGAAAAGCAATCGTCGTCGCTAATGTTCAACAACAACCGAGCGACTCGAAGCCGGTTGCTCGTTAAAATAATATGCGACCGTACGTGCCCCTTGAGGATAGGATGGGACGTCCTTATTCCTTTCCCCGCGATAAAACAAGGAGGTTATTCGAGCTGGCGTTGCGCAACAGACTCATAAATCTGCCGGATCCAAAGCGTCCGTTGCAACCAAGTGACATCAACGAGCCCAACTACTGTCCTTATCATCGAGTACTAGGCCATCCGATCGAAGATTGCTACGTTTTCAAGAATTGGCTTGAAAACCAATACCGACAGGGCAAGTTCGCGTTATCTGACAAATGGAAGGTGAATCCCCCGCAGCCCCACACCTCTAATGGGACGAATACGCCGGGGGCAACATGCTCCGTCATTGAAGAAGCTCCTTGGGAGGTTGTATTATCAACCAAGACAAAGAGGATGCTAAACAATCTTCAGACATGTCCAGCAATCAAGTGGAAGAACCCGTTGGAACCGCAGGTCATTGAAAGGATGTTGAAGCCACGTCCAACTCCAAAGACCGATGGTGGCGGTTCAAGCACTTGCAGCCAGCCGTCAAAATCTTCGAAAAAGAAGAAGAAGAAATCTAAGAAGCCCGTGAAGCCTGGCGGCAAATGCACGGACTTACAAAAGCAAATTGACGCGCTGGATGAATACAACCAAAAGGCACGGACTCCCATTACGCTCCAAGAGTTCCTCAATCACGTTTTTCAAGAAGAGGATGAGGGAGAAAGTTCATCAGATGAATCCGAGGAATATGTGGCGAGCTGTCATATGATTTCCCATTCGATCACGAATGATGAGGAGACTCCTTGCACCGAAAAGCTGGGGGCAGATCCTGAACCAAATGTCCTGGGGCCACCAGATGAAGTAATCGACGCATTCCTTAATGAAGCTCGGTTGAAAAGTAAAGCTGATCGGGAGCGCGAGGCGGCTATATTTGAAAGGGCCAAGCGCCAGCGACTTGATGAAGGAGCTGAGACGATCCCGGTGGAGCTAAACACCTCCGCTACAAAGCCAATTCAAGATGAGAAAGAAGTTTGCTAAGGCCATGTCAATGGGCATGAAGCTACCATCCTCCGAAGAAGAAATTGCTGGTGAAGCGAAAATGCACCCGTCTTATTGCTTATATCATCAGAAGGTTTCGCACCCCACTCAAGAGTGCAAAGCTTTTGATAGATGGTGGTAAGGATACGTTGCTCATCGACAACGCTTTAACCGGGAAAAGCGTAAAACTCGTCGAGAGCAAAGAAATACGACCGAAGGGCTTAAAAGAACTGCTAGCGATTGTTGCATGGTTAACACCGGTAGATCACAAGTGCCCACATTCGGGAGTGATTCTGATGAAGAGCTAGAACTTGCCCCTCTCTTTAAAGAGTCCGCTTCAAGAAAAGAAGAAGAACCGAAGGTTTGCGAAAATATCCGGCTACGTAATCGCACGCTGCCCGAAAAGAACCTCGGACCCTCGAACAAAAAAGATAAAGGGAAAGAAAAGGTCACTGAAGATATCGTCTTAGATGACCAAGTGGTGGAAGAGCTGGCTGCTAAAGACCCACCAAAGAAGAATAAGGTGGATTACAACGTCTTAGCACATCTGAGGAAGCTGCCCTCACAGCTCAGCATTCTTGACGCCCTTTTGCTATCAAAAGAGGCGAGAGATTCGTTGATTAAGGCGCTCCAAGACCCAGAACAATTCCAAGCATGCCTGGCCGAGGAAAAGATGAAGGATGAATTGGAGGAAGTGCACACGGCCGATATTACTTTTGGCGATGAAGACCTTCTACTTGGGACGTGCGAACACAATCGCCCTCTCTATATCTCGGGATACTGCCATGATATAAAGATAGGCAAAATCCTGATCGATAACGGGTCGTCTGTTAACCTACTCAACGTGCGGGTGTTGAAGGAAATCTGCATGAGCGTCCAGCACCTTGCTCGGGACAAGATCACCATCTCCGGGTTCGACTCCCAATCGTCAAAGACTCTTGGATCTGTGATACTGACGCTACGCTTCGGGCTACTCGTCACGGACATTAAGTTTCACATCATAGACGCCAAGACATGCTACAACGCTTTGCTCGGCCGACCATGGTTACACGAGTACAACATCATCCCTTCTACACAACATCAGTGTATGGAGTATTTTAAGGATGGTTTCGAGTATACCGTGACGGGAGAACTGAACCCTTTCTCTGTGAACGAGGTCCGCAAATATGAAGACGCCAAATACTTCTTACCGGATTTCAAAGACACAGAGAAGTGTCACAAGCCGAAGAACAAAGCTAACGCCACCATCCCGGTCTTCGGCAGTGATACTGAAGAGGAAGAGGAGATAGTTTATTCGGGTCCGCCCCAAAACAACAAGCCAGGACCGCCCACTCCTATGTTGGTCTTTGGTAGCGACTCGGAAGATGAGATCTATGTCGTATTCTCTGCTCGACCTTCAATACGAACGTCCGCTGACGAAGAGCAAAGTCTACAAGTCGCCATAGTGCCACTTAAACACCAGAAAGAACTGGATGCACTTAATATTTACAATGTAGAAGAGCTGCAAACGTTCTATATCCCTCCCAGGTGAGAAAGTGAGAAAGCAATTCTGTTCTACCGCTCTGAAGAAACCAAGGTGAAAAAGAAATCTGGCATGGCGCGGATCCTACGCTCGACAGGCTTCAGCCTATCCGTCTTCCCAGATATTATACAGAGGGTTTGAAGAAGCTGCTGAAACGCCAGGGGATATCCTTCAAACAGACCGTTAGAAAGGCCAAATTCTATGACAAGGTCTGGAACGTTCCCGGGACTCAACGCAAACTGCCTAACGGGAGAATGGAAATAAAAGGGCTTGGATACATCCGGTCAAAGAAACGAGAGTTACTGTCCGGCTGTTACGTCGTGTATGACCTCGATGAAGAAGCGGATGCTCAATGGGAGGACGCTAATCCTAAACCAGTGAAAGTTCCAGATGCAAAGGAGCCCAGTCCGTCGTTCGAGGAATAAATGGACAGACTTATAAAGAAAGCTGGTCAAAAAGTCCGAGATGATCACAACCGCGAGACGACCATTTATGAGAAAGCCAAGACGCAACGCCTTCTCCAACAGGCCGTAAAGGATGAAAATGCCGCTCCTTGTCAACCTGTTATAAAGAAGGCTCAGCGCAAAAGCAGAAATAATTTGAAAGCCCAAAAAGGCGCTCAACAACAACAAAGCAGGGTTAAGAAGCCACGCAAACGGGAGTTGAGCGTTATTGATCTATCCCTCATGAAGAAAATGGGTCGAGCGTACTCGTTTCCTCGGAACAAGACGAAGAAGATACTTGATCTTGCTCTAAAGCATCAATTGCTTACATTGCCGGAATCCAAGCACCCCGAGCAAGCAAGCGAGGTCTCTGGCCCAAACTATTGCTCTTACCATCGAGTAATAGGGCACCCGCTCGAAGACTGCTTCACCTTTAAGAATTGGGTCGAAGATCAGTACCAGCTCGGCAAGTTCGCTCTGTCTGACAATTGGAAGGTAACGCCGCCACAGAAGCACGAACCCAAGGCCACGAAAGAAGAACGGGTTCCACATTGGGATTGGAAGCGAATTCACACCTGTCACATGATTACAATATTAAAAGAAGAGCCCGAGGACATAGATGAGCTCCCTTGGTGCTTCGAAAACAGCAACGACGAAATAATCTCAGAATTCCCACCGGCGCCAAAAGAGCTGGAAGATGGAGTCCATACCACTGCAGATAACCTCAAGAAGATTGAGTTGGGGGCGGCAAACGATTCACGACCGACATTCATCAGCGAGTTACTATCTGAAGAAAGGGTAGCTGCGTTAAAGGATGTGCTTCTGCAGCATAGAGATTGCTTCGCGTGGAACTATTCCGAAATGCCGGGATTGGATCCAGAAATCGCTGTGCATAGATTGGCGATATCCCCGGACATCAAACCAGTCAAACAGGCGCCGAGGAAAATGCGGCTCGAGCTTGAGATGAGCATCAATGCTGAGGTCAAGAAGCTGATCGACTCTGGCTTCATTCAGGAAGTTCAATACCCTGAATGGATCGCCAACATCGTCCCGGTGATGAAGAAAAATGGGACTGTGCGCATATGCGTGGATTTTCGGGATCTCAATAAAGCTTGCCCGAAGGACGATTTCCCAGTGCCAGTCACCGAACTAATAATAGACAACACGTCTACGCATGAGATTTTCTCCTTCATGGACGGCTCATCGGGGTATAACCAGATAAAGATGCATCCCGAAGACCAGAAGCACACCGCCTTCAGGACTCCTTTGGGTATATTCTGCTACAAGGTGATGCCTTTCGGTTTAAAGAACGCCGGTGCCACTTATCAAAGGGCCATGACGAAGATCTTCGATGACCTAATACATGAAATCGTCGAATGCTATATCGACGACCTCGTTGTTAAAAGCAAATCATATGAGGAACATCTCGAGCATCTGAAGACCGTATTTCAACGCCTTCGGCAATACAACTTGAAGATGAACCCGCTCAAGTGTGCATTCGGAGTTTCCTCGGGAAAATTTTTAGGATTCATCGTCCGACACCGGGGTATAGAAATAGATCCGTCCAAGATCAAGGCGATCATGGAAATGCCTCCGCCGAGGACTCTCAAACAGTTGCGGTCTCTCCAAGGGAAGCTCGCATACATACGGCGATTTATAGCCAATCTCTCTGGCAAGTGCCGCCCTTACAGTCACCTGATGAAGAAGGGAACCCCGTTCGTCTGGGATCAAAAATGCCAAAGCGCGCTAGACAAGATCAAGCAATATCTGCAGAACCCGCCGGTGTTGGCTGCTCCGGTTAAGGGAAAGCCTCTCATTCTTTATACAACCGCCCTCGAAGGTTCTCTAGGCGCATTATGGGCACAAGAGAACGATCAAGGGAAGGAAAGAGCACTCTACTACTTAAGTCGAGTTCTGCTGGGGGCAGAAAGCAACTACTCCCCTATTGAAAAACACTGTCTGGTGTTGATCTTCGCGATAACAAAGCTCAGGCACTATCCGTTGGCGCACGAAGTCCGTCTCATTTCGAAGGTGGACCCTCTCAAATATTTAATGTCAAAGGCCATATTGGCGGGACGACTTGCTAAATGGGCTCTGCTCTTGATGGAGTTCTCGATAACATATCAACCTCTCAAGGCAGTGAAAGGCCAGGCCATCGCCGATTTCCTCGCTGAGCACCCGATACCGGCCGACTCCCCTTTAAATTGCGATCTTCCAGACGAAAATGCGTTTGATGCGGTCGACGGTGATGATACTCGATGGGAGCTTTATTTCGATGGTGCATCTTCCATGAAGAAGCGCAAACAAAGCACCCCTATAATCAAATCGGGCGTAGGGCTCATCTTTGTAACTCCACAAGGAGGGATAATGCGCTTCGCTTTCTCCTTAACAGAGCCGAAGACGAATAACGAAGCCGAATATGAAGCCTTGATAGCAGGTCTTGAGATCGCCATCGACATGGGAATTGAAAACCTCCTCATATACGGAGATTCTCAACTGGTCGTTAGTCAAGTAAACGGCGACTACCAAACGTGCAAACCGGAGTTGGTGAAGTATGGGGAAAAGGTGCAACAACTGTTGACCCAAATTCCCTCCTATACTTTGGAGAACATACCGCGCGCGGAAAACAGCAAAGCAGACGCTTTGTCCAAACTTGCTAAAGAGCTGGCTGACGAGAACCTCGATGACGTCAGAATCATGGTACAAAGCCGTCGGGTGCTTGCCCCAGCAGAAATATCTCCGGAATCATCCGAAGAAAAAGGAGCAAACGAGCAGACTACCCTGCAAGTAAAAGATTGGGAAAATACTGAGGATTGGAGAGAAGTCTTCATAGATTACTTCAAGTCCCACCGATTGCCTGAAGAAGCGTCCACAAGACATCAGCTTATAAAACGAGCTCTGTCTTTCGCCTTTGTCAATGATACTCTGTACAAGAGGTCGTTTGATTCTCTGTGGCTGAGATGTTTAGGACCTGACAAAGCGAAAAAAGTCGTCCAGGAAGTTCACGACGGACTCTGCGGTTCTCACCAAGCGGGCTCAAAGATGAAGATAAAGATCAAACGGATGGGCTACTATTGGCCCACGATGAGCCAGGACTGCCTCGAATATGTGAAGCAGTGCCACTCATGCCAAATTCATGGGGATTTCATCCATCAGCATACAAATCCACTACATCCAACGGTGGCTAGCTGGCCATTCGAAATGTGGGGGACTGATATAGTCGACCCCATCGAACCAGCATCGTCTAGAGGACATCGTTTCATCCTAGCGACGACCGATTACTTCTCTAAGTGGGCAGAAACGATACCGCTGAGGGAAGTAAAGATGGAGAATATCCTCCATTTCTTCAAGACGCATGTCATATATCGGTTTGGAACGCCAAGACGGATCATCTCCGATAACGGGCCAGCCTACAGAAGCCACAAGATCAGTCGCTTCGCGCAGCAACACAATATAGATTGGAGATATTCCTCGGTTTATAATCCGCGAGCTAACGGTCTAGCTGAGGCCTTCAACAAGACCTTAACGAAGATCATGAAGAAAACAGTGTCGCAAAATAAGAAAGACTGGCACGAAAGACTGCAAGAGGCTCTCTGGGCATATCGAACTACGTTTAAAACGGCCACAAACGCAACACCATATGCGTTAGTATTCGGGACAGAAGCATTACTCCCCCTCGAGATAGAGTTACCCTCTCTACGAGTGGCAGTCCATTATGAGCTGACGGACGAAGAGAATGCTCACCTTCGGCTTGAGGAGCTTGACGCCCTTGAAGAAACACGGCTCATAGCGCAACAAAATCTGGAGGCCTATAAAGCAAAGATGACGCGCTCATATGAAAGACTGACCTAACCGAGGACATTCCGCCAAGGCGAGCTTGTGCTAGTGGTCAAAAGGCCTATGATCCCCAATCGCGCCAAGCGGGGAAAATTCGAGCCAAACTATGAAGGCCCGTACGTCATAGATAAGGTCTATCAGGGCGGGGCCTATCTACTCATAGATATGCACGGTGAAAGGCCTTTCAGGCCGATAAACGGTCGCTTCCTAAAGAAATACTATGCTTGATGAGCCACAGCCTAGGTCAATGATAGATGACGACGACTACGTCCGCTCGCTATCTTCCTAAGCTCAAGCTTTATAAGCAGTAGCCCGCCTCTCAACGATGGACCGAAATGTCCTTAAACTAGTACCAGACCGAAACGTCTTTAAACTACTACCGCAGCATCTTTAGGCTGACGAGATATAAAAAAAAACATATAAAAAAAAATTAAAAAAATGGTATGTCCATAAGCAAAAAGGGCACGGATGAAAACCCGAAAGGGCTCCGTGAGTAAAAACAACAGGGCTACCGGCGAGTGTTCGTGAAAACCCGAAAGGGCGCGACCTCGTAAAAAAAAAGAGAAAAAAAAATATATATATATATATATATAAGAAGAATAAAAAAACGGTATGTCCATAAGCAAAATGGGCACGAATGAAAACCCAAAAGGGCTCCGTGAGTAAAAACAGCGGGACTACCGACGAGTGTTTGTGAAAACCTGAAAGGGCGCAACCTCGTTAAAAGACACTTATAGGGTCCTCTCGACCTTGTAAGGAGAAACCACCCACGTGAGATCCTTACGACTCACAAGGGAGCAGCACACTTAGGGATCCCCACGATTCCTAAGGAGAAAATACACTTGCGAGATCCTCACGACTCGTAAGGAGAACTCTCTTATGGGACCCTCACAGCTCATAAGAGTTGAAAGTCTTAAGTTACAGAGACCTAAACCTGTGCTTAAGCAACCCCTACAACTTCCGATATTGCCCTACAAGTGGTTTAATACTGACCCTTGTATACAATCCACGGGCGCGAATAAACATTTCCCTAACCAAGTCTCATCCGTGACTGGGGATATGTTCGTATGGTGAGCGACCCTTGTAAGTCCTCTCGATTTACAAGGAGAAAACCCTCCTGTAGGATCCTTACGACTTACAGAGGAACATGGACTTAGGAATCCTCATGATTCCTAAGGAGAAAATACGCCTACAAGATCCTCACGACTTGTAGGGAGAAATACCTTTGTGAGACCCTTATGGCTCATGAAGTTAAAAGCCTTAGTCGACAGCGCCTTAACCCTGTTCGCTAAGCCACCTTTGTTCGACATCGACGGAGGCAAATGATGATTCGCTCCTGGCAATATCCCAGTTGTAGCGGTGCTGATGCCGAAATCGGTGTCTAATTCGAGGTTTACGGCGGAAAGCCAGTAGGCCACACATGCATACGAAATAGCTGAAATGATAGGGCAACTTGCAATAAAAAGCAGCAAGTAAAAATGTATGCATGCAAAATAGCCGAAATGATTGGGCAACTCGCAATAAAAAGCAGCAAGTAAAAATGTATGCATGCAAAATAGCCGAAATGATTGGGCAACTCGCAATAAAAAGCAGCGGGTAAAAATAAAATAAATAGCCGAAATGATTGGGCAACTCGCAATAAAAAGCAGCGAGTAAAAATAAAATAAATAGCCGAAATGATTGGGCAACTCGCAATAAAAAGCAGCGAGTAAAAATAAAATAAATAGCCGAAATGATTGGGCACCGCGAAAAATAGCCGAAATGATTGGGCAATCGCGACCTTCGCGATATAAAAGCTGAAATGATAGAGCATCGCGGAGATAAAAAAAAATGATGATAAAACTTTGGCCCTACAGTTAAGATCACATCGATCCCTGTATACAATCCAAGGGCGTAAACAAAGAGGGAACCATACTTTCCCAACAGGCTCCGCCAGAAGACGAAGCCAAATCTCAACGGTTCAGTCCAACTCCGAAGAAACCAGTGTCTTCAGCAAATTCCTCGACTCACGGATACAAACACTCCTTGACGAGAGCCTCCTGATCCGCGTCGACTCGCAGAGCAACCAGTGCCTCCGTGGGAAATTCTCGACCCATTTCAAACCCCAAGGAAACAAATAATCCTTGGCGCTAGGGAAACAAATAATCCTTAGCAAATTCCTCGACTCACGGATACAAACACTTCTTGACGAGAGCCTCCTGATCCGCGTCGACTCGCAGAGCAACCAGTGCCTCCGTGGGAAATTCTCGACTCGTTTCAAACCCCAAGGAAACAAATAATCCTTGGCGCTAGGGAAACAAATAATCCTTAGCAAACTCCTCGACTCACGGATACAAACACTCCTTGACGAGAGCCTCCTGATCCGCGTCGACTCGCAGAGCCACCAGTGCCTCCGTGGGAAACTCCCGACTCGTTTCAAACCCCAAGGAAACAAATAATCCTTGGCGCTTGGAAAACAAATAATCCCTAGCAAATTCCTCGACTCACGGATACAAACACTCCTTGACGAGAGCCTCCTGATCCGCGTCGACTCGCAGAGCCACCAGTGCCTCCGTGGGAAACTCCCGACTCGTTTCAAACCCCAAGGAAACAAATAATCCTTGGCGCTTGGGAAACAAATAATCCCTAGCAAATTCCTCGACTCACGGATACAAACACTCCTTGACGAGAGCCTCCTGATCCGCGTCGACTCGCAGAGCCACCAGTGCCTCCGTGGGAAATACTCGACTCATTTCAAACCCCAAGGAAACAAATAATCCTTGGCGCTTGGGAAACAAATAATCCCTAGCAAACTCCTCGACTCACGGATACAAACACTCCTTGACGAGAGCCTCCTGATCTGCGTCGACTCGCAGAGCCACCAATGCCTCCGTGGGAAATTCTCGACTCGTTTCAAACCCCAAGGAAACAAATAATCCTTGGCGCTGGGGAAACAAATAATCCCTAGCAAATACCTCAACTCAAGGAAACAAACAACCCTTGATGAGAGCCTCCTGATTCGCGTCAGCTCGCAGAGAAACCAGTGTCTCCGCGGGAAAATTCCCGATTCGTCTCAACTTGCAAGATGAAGCCTCAGGCAGCAGGGATTGAAAAACTTGCTTCCTGAACAATGGGACCCTACAAGTCGATCTAAAACGGTCTCTTGCATACTATTCACGGGTCTCACTCTCCAAAGTCGAGTTTCGACAAGGAGGGAAACAACCGCTTACGGGTCCTCTCGACTCATAAGAGGGAAAAGTTCTCTTATAGGATCCTTACGACTTATAAGAGAAAACCACACTTAGGAATCCTCACGATTCCTAAGGAGAAAAACCAACCTACGAGATCCTCTCGATCCGTAGGGAGAAAAGTCTCTATGAGACCCTCACGGCTCATAGAGTTGAAAAGTCTTAGGCAGCAGATCTGAACCTGCGGCCTAAGCCATCGCTGTTTCTTGAGAGGGTCGGGATACTCGCTCTAATTACCCGTCAACCATGGTTATTAAGACAGCCTGCTAACAATAAAAGAAAGAAGAAAATGACAGAAAGAACATCCGATTTACATTTGACCAAGCGTTCGAGACACACTCATTTATACATGGGCAGAGAACTCAGGACGAGAAATAAGACAAGCTGAAATAAAAAAAAGAGGGGGTTTCCATTCATGTGGCTAAAAATTCTTACAATCATAAAAGCAATGAATAAGAAACATTATTCAAATTATTACAACGGTATAACCTCATATCCGGGGCACGGATTGAGGAATTCAAAAGTAAGGCCATCCAGAGTTCTTCTGGCCTTTCTAATTATTCTTGTGCGCAGCCTCTCGCGCTCCTGTGTGTCAAGATCCTCGGCAAGCCCTCCCGCCCTTCGATAAGCAGCAACTATCGTCGTCTGCTGGAAGATTTGATGTAGGATGTCAATGAGGCCGTCCCGCCGTTTCTTCGAGATCAGCCCCGTCAGGTACACTGAATGCACCTTGTCTTCGGCATCATCCAGCGCGTTAAGCGGTAGGGCTTCGTGAAGACCCGGAAGTGCTCTCCATATTGCTCCCAGCACGACTTTCAAGAGAGCCGAACGACGAGGAAGCAGCCAACCACCGCTTGCGTTCAGACGACCTATAACCTCTGCACATTGAGCGTCTGTAAACTCCTGGTTTTGTTGACGACCCTGTGCGCGGATATCGTCATAGGTGATGAACTCGTGCAAACTGCATAGATGCACCGCCATTATGCCTGAAGGAAATACCACAGGAAGATTAGCGATAGAAGAAAAATAATATGCACTAAGGGCTAAATTCCTCGAGAGCAAAGCTCTGTTCAGGGATTAAAACCCATGAACAAAAGATCTGCAGATCTATAAGTTTTTGAGAGTGAAGCTCTGTTTATGAAACCCCAATCCGGATCTCTTTAGATCAAAAGATCTGTGAGAGCAAAGCTCTTTGGTTGAGATTAATTTAAATTAATTTGATTTATATTAATTTTACCTAAAGTTTCTAAGTTTGAAAATGAGCAAAGCTCTGCTGGTGAAACCCCGAAGGGACTTTCTTTAGATCAGAAGATCTATGAGAGCAAAGCTCTGTTGGTTAAGATTAATTAAAATTAATTTAATCTAAGAATCAATTTTACCTAAAGTTTTTCTAAAAACTTTGGAAAGGAGAGCAAGGCTCTGGAGTTCTTGAAGGCAAGAGCAAAGCTCTGAAGTTTTTTGAAAATAAAAATCTGAAAGATGATAAGCATCTGTGGGGGACCAAAGGTCCTATTTATAGGCATCAAGTGCCTCTTCAACTTCCAAAAGTTGCCACGGTGGTTGGAATTCCGCCACCGTTGCGCTCACGTTTGGGGCCACATAAGAGCAACGGTGGGGGGGCATTTGTTTACCCCAATCAGAGCAAAGCTCTGTTCAAATTCCGAGGCGGGAGATGAAGCAACGCTTCATCTTCTCCCAATCAGAGCGAAGCTCTGCTTTGAAAATTTAAACTTTAATAAATGAAGCAACGCTTCAAATTCTTTGCGCTGCGTGCAACGCGCCACGTGTCAGGCGCAGATGCATCAGCGCAGCGCCCAAAGCAGTGCCCCCAATCAGAGCAAAGCTCTATTTTAAGTAAAATTAAAGGAAGCAACGCTTCAGTTGCGCTGCGCTGTGCGCTGCGCTGTGCGCTGCGCTGTGCGCTGCGCTGTGCGCTGCGCGACACGTGTCAGCGCAGTTGCGCTGCGCGACACGTGTCACGCGCTGGGGCATCTGCGTCAAACAGAATTAAAATTTTAAGAAATCTTTTCTGTTCTTATTAAAACAAGAAAAGTTTATTCTGCAAAGCAGAAGCCCTTGGATCAAAGATCCAACGGTGGGGAAAATTCCCCGAATTACTCAGAGAAAGATCTTTTTAACAAATTTAACTAATTTATGGGCACTATAAAAAGGACCATAGGCCTCAATTCAAAGCATGAACATTTTCTTGAAAAAATTCAAGAGCTTCAAACAGAGAGAAAACTCTGAGAAAATTTAAAAGAAAAAGGTAAAAACCTTCACGAGAGAAAAGAAATCTCTTTAATAAATCATTGATCTAAAAACTAGATCAATGTTCTTCACATAATAAACAGTGCTTTGCACTTCTTATGAACCACTGGTTCTTCAAAAATAAGGAAACAATAAAAATAAAAATAGTGCTTTGCACTTCTGTTCTTGAATCTAAAAGATTCTTAGTGTTTTGCACTTCCAAACTGCGCTGTTGCGCTCTTAAAATAGAGCTTCGCTCTCTGGAATTGGCGCAACTCACCAGAGTACGCCACGTGTCAACAGCGCACTAGCGCAGCGCACTGCGCTGTTGTGCTTGCGCTCACCAGAGCATGACACGTGTCCTCACCATAAGCGCTTGCGCTCTTTGACTGGCGCAAAGCGCCTGAATAATGCAATGCATTTATTTTACTGAAAGGCCAGGCCCAAATCAGAGGGGCCTAGTAGGCCGAATTAAATTGCAATACAATGAAAAGGGGCAGAGCCCAAACAAAAATTGAAAATGCAATAAACAGGGCAGAGCCCAAGCAAGACTGATGCTCTGCATCATATATATAAATGGGCACAGCCCTGACAAAATAAATAATGCTATGCATTATTAAACAGGAGCAGAGCCCCAGTAAAGGCCTAACAGGCCAAAAATAAATAAAATGTTGAACATTTTCAACTGGACTTAGCCCAATTCTGGCCGTAAGTCCTTAAATTAAATTGACTAAGCAAGATTGCTCTCTTAAATCAATCTACATCTGGTTCAGGGTACATCTCCGAACTCCTCTGACACAGGTCGTTGTAATCCTTTAACGACGTCAGAGAGGTAACGGGTCCCAACGACCACACATGAATACAGACTGCGGGGTCCTTAAACTCGTGGACCGAAACGTCCTTAAACTAATATTGGACCGAAACATCCCTAAACTAATACCGGACCACCACGTCCCTAAACTGGAACACGGACCACCACGTCCCTAAACTGGAATACGGACCACCATGTCCCTAAACTGGAATATGGACCGCAATGTCCTTAAACTACTTATGGACCACTACGTCCCTAAACTGGAATGATAGAGCCTCTAAACGCTCTTTTGCCGGATCTAAACGATCCCGTTTAAGTTGATCTTAGCCCCCAAACACGGTTAACGTATCCTTAAACATTCAAACGGACTATAAAACTCCAAATCAACTTTGATTCAAGGGTACATCTCCGAACTCCTCTGACACATGTCGTTGTAATCCCTCAACGTCGTCAGAGAAGTGACGGGTCCCAACGGCCATATATTAAATGGACCACTACGTCCTTAAACTGGAGATAGATCTAGACGATCCCGTTAAGTTGATCTTAGTCTCAAATCAGACTAACGCATCCTTAACGAACGTTTAAGTTGATCTTAGCCGCAATACGGCTAACGTATCCTTAAACTAAAAACACCAAACCCAAATATAAGTAAATACGGATTTGGACTAATCCACGTCCTACGGGCGACGGCATTACTTAGTCTCCGTATACAATCCACGGGCAACCACAAACAAAACAAACACACACGACACGAAGTGAAATTCTGGAGAAGGAGAAAGTGGCTACCGCAATGCGGTAGCGTAATTAACTGCAGGGGCTTGCACCTGCAGGGAAGAGCGTCCCCACAATCAAAAACCCCTCAAGCGAGGGGGAATCTGACGAAGTCTGCTACATCGGCCGCATCCGTCTAAACCTCCGATACACGGTGCCATAAATCAACTTGGCATCTTCGGAGAGGTGGACGGATAAAACTATATAGCATCTGCCCCGAATCCCAGCGTCAGGACATCACGGTCCTGTGCACCGTCCTTCGGAGGGGAACATCCTTCCAATGAGGGTGGAAGCGCTAAACGATATGCCACTTCACCGACTCGTTCGAGTCTATCGAACGGTCCAATGTATCTTGGACTCAACTTTCCCCGTCTTCCAAATCTGATCACTCCGCGGTTCGGAGAGATTTTCAGGAATACATGATCTCCTGGCTGGAACTCCAAGTGTCGTCTCTTCGCATCAGCCCAGTGTTTCTGTCTATCTTGGGCTATGCGCATTCTTTCCCTGATAGTACGAACCACATCAACGGTTGCTACTATCATCTCTGGTCCAAGGAGTTCTCTATCTCCGATGTCGTCCCAACTTAATGGCGATCGACACTTCCTTCCATATAATGCTGCAAAAGGTGTCATTCCTATACTTGCTTGGTAGCTGTTGTTGTACGCAAACTCCACAAGATGCAGGTGATCTTCCCACGATCCCTTGAAGTCGAGCATACATGCTCTGAGCATATCCTCCAAGATCTGAATAGTTCGTTCCAACTGACCATCTGTTTGTGGATGATAAGCCGTGCTGAAGTTCAGACTTGTTCCCAAGCTTGCTTGCATGCTTTGCCAAAATTGCGATCGGAACCTGGTGTCACGATCGGAGACAATGCAGACCGGTACTCCATGAAGTCTCTCAATTTCCTGTATGAGTTCATGGGTATCAGGAATAGTACATTATGAAGAGTTTTTAAATCTAAATTAGATTATTACCTCCATGTACTTCTTCGCTAATGTCTCGGTTGATTGGCCAACTCGAAATGGGATGAAGTGAGCCGACTTTGTGAGTCGATCCACAATGACCCAAATCGCATCGTTACCCTTTGTGCTGCGAGGAAGGGCAGTTACAAAGTCCATCGTGATGTGCTACCACTTCCATTCTGGAATTGGTAACGGTTGAAGTAGTCCAGCTGTCCTGTGATGTTCAGCCTTTACTTGCTGACACACCAAACATTTTGCGACACTTTTGGCTACTTCACGCTTCATACCATGCCACCAATAATTCTGACGTAGATCCTTGTACATTTTGGTACCTCCAGGATGTACTGAATAGGGAGAGCTATGAGCTTCTTTCATTAACTCTTCCCGAACATGACCCTTTGGTACACACAATCTGCTGCCGTATCTCAAAGATCCGTCTTCATGGATGATGAAATCTGTTCGGAGTCCATTCTCCACTTATTCTCTGATCTTTTGCAACTTAACATCGCTGGCTTGAGCTGCCTTGATCTGATTGACAATAGTTGATTGGACTTGTAGATTCATCAAATTTGAAACATCACCGGCATGACTAGTTCAATCTCCATCTGATGTAGGTCTTGCTGCAGCTTCCACTGGTCGGTGAGATTCATTGCTAATGGTTGTCGACTAAGAGCATCAGGTACTACGTTCACCTTTCCTGGATGATATTGCAAATTGATGTCAAAGTCCACCATAAGTTCTAACCATCTTCTCTGCCGCATATTCAACTCCTTCTGAGTAAACACATACTTCAGACTTTTATGATCTGTGTAGATGTTCACTCGTTCACCAAGTAAGTAGTGGCGCCAAATCATGAGAGCAAAAATAACGATTGCCAACTCCAGATTATGCACGGTAAGGTTGAAGCATAAGCCACAACCTTACCGTGCTGATGTAGAACACATCCTAATCCCTTACCAGATGCATCGCAATGCACTTCGAATCCTCCAGATTGATCCGGTATGACGAGAATAGGTGCAGATGTCAGTCTTGACTTGAGTTTTACGAAAGCTTGCTCGCATGCTTCTGACCACACGAATTCTTCATCTTTTCGTGTGAGCTTGGTCAGGGGTGTTGCTATTTTCGAAAAGGCTTCAATGAATCTTCTGTAATATTCAGCTAAGCCCAAGAAACTCCGTATATCCTTCACTGATTTTGGTGTAGGCCATTCGCTGACTGCTGAAACTTTTGCTGGATCTACAGAAATTTCTTCTCCTGATACGATATGTCCAAGAAAACCAACTTGATTTAGCCAAAACTCGCACTTACTGTACTTGGCATAAAGTTGATGTTGTCGAAGAGTTTTCAGGACTATTCGTAGGTGCTCCGCATGCTCTTTCCGATTCTTAGAATATACCAGGATGTCATCGATGAAGATGACAACGAACCTGTCTAAATACTCCCGGAAAACTTGATTCATAAGGTTCATGAAGATTGCTGGTGCATTGGTCACTCCAAATGGCATTACTAAAAATTCATAATGCCCATAGCGAGTTCTGAAACCTGTTTTGTGAATATCAACTTCCTTGACCTTCACTTGATGATAGCCTGAACGAAGATCTAGTTTAGAGAAGACACAAGATCCACTTAGCTGATCGAATAAATCATCGATGCGCGGGAGTGGATACTTATTCTTTATAGTAACTTCGTTCAAGGCCCTATAGTCGATGCACATCCTGTATGAATCTTCCTTCTTCTTCACCAAAAGTACAGGTGCTCCCTAACTTGAAGTGCTGGGACGAATCCATCCCTTCGCCAGTAATTCGTCCAACTGTGTTCGAACTTCCTTCAAACCTTCCGGACTTAGTCTATACGGTGCTTTGATCACTGGTTGTGCTCCTGGTACTAAATCAATACTGAATTCAAGAGCTCGATCGGGAGGCAAACCTGATATATCGTCAGGGAATACATCGTCGAACTCTCGAACTACCTCCGGTCTTGATTCTTCCTCTGCCTGAGCTGCTGCAACTACTGCTTCCCTTGGCTTCGCTTTGTAAGTACTTGGCTCTAGTGTACGATCTCCACTCTTGAAATAGAAGACCGGATGATCTGGAATCTCAAATACTACCCTCCTTTGACGACAGTCGATGATAGCATAAAAGGTTCCAAGCCAGTCCATTCCTAGAACCACATCGAAGTTCGGCATGTCCAGTACTTTGAAGTCAGCATAAAACTCTCTACTGCAGACGACGACTGGACACATGTTGTATCCCATAGTTGCCTTTAGAACACCATTTCCAGAACTGACGTTCCAGCTGGATACAAGCGGTGAGACTGGAATCGCATGGGTTCGGACAAACCGTTGCGACATAAAGCAATGGGATGCTCCAGTATCAAACAGTGCAAGTGCAGGTAGTGAAGCTACTAGGATTGTACCTAAGATATATGGGATAGGTTTTAGGTATAGGGAAAGTGTGTAGATAAACAAGACTAAAAGATAAGTTTGAGAAAGGAAGTTTACCGGTAATGACTTGGCCAGTGGCCTCAGCTTCTTCCACAGACATCATGAAAGCCTGGCGCTTCGGCACATTCCTCCTGGCCTGAGGAGCATTCCTCGGAACGTTCCTTTGAGCTTGATGGAACTGTCGAGGAGGTGGTGCAGCTTGTGGTCCCCTGGGTGGTGCAGGCAGTGCAAGTCTGGGAGCAGGTGCCTGAAGAGCTGGTCGCTGCTGATAAGTATTTGCTGGCCTAGGTGCAGCAACTGGGTTCTGTCTTTGAGGACAAGACCCAATACCGTGAGTAGCTGAACCGCAGATTAAGCAGAGGCGGTTGGCTCGACGGCAGTCCTTCATCATATGTCCAGTTCTCTTGCAGTAGGTACAAAAAGCTGGGCTAGGACAATGGGTTGGTACTCCGGGTCGCCTTGGCACGAAAGATGGTCTGGACGTGGCTCCACCTGCCATTTGGTTGGCAGGGCGTTTGACTCCAGCAGACTGAGGTCTGCCCCTCTCTTTTATCACTGCCTCATAACTGCGGGCAGCTTCTAGTGCATCCTCATGAGTCAAAAACTTTCCTGTGGCTAGAGCAGCTTTAATCTCTGTGTCCAAACCTTGCTGGAAGCGACGGGCTCTGATATCGTCCGTCGGTATCAAGTGTGCCGCGAATCGGCTCAACATGGTGAACTCAGCGTCGTATTCATCTACCGATTTATCCCACATTGATCCTTGCTGTAGATGAATAAACTGTTGCTCCATTGCAAACCTGGCAGTCACAGGGAAATATTTCGTTTCGAACTTCTCGCGAAATGTCTTCCATTCAATCCGCTGCGCTAGACGGGTTTCTTCCGCCTTCCACCAATTGCGAGCATTATCCGTGAGCTGTAGTTTCACTACACGGACCCAAGCGTGGTCTGGCACTTGAGCTGCTGCCAGATCGTCTTCGATGCTTTATGCCCATTCTTCCGCTTCAAGAGGGCTTCCTTTACCAGAGAACTGCTTTGGGTGCAAAGCCCTGAATTGCTTTACTCCCGGTGCATCGGTCTCAGGACGGTTCAAAAGTTGTTGCTGTCCCTCGAAAAGACTGCAGATTGCCTCAAATAGCATTGTTTGCTCAGTGAGTGGTGCAGGAACAACTGGTGTGAGAGGTAGTGCTGGAGGGGTGTTGTTGACGTTAGTGCTGGTGTTGTTTGGGGAATCCATGACCTTGAAGAAAAAATTGGGTTAGGACAGATTCAATACATGAAATGATAAGATTCAAGGAATAGAGATTTGCAAGATTCAAGGAACATGAATTGTAAAGAATGTTTTAGTTGCTGGTTCTTGTGTTATATTGCTTAGGTTGTTCACGCAGACCAGAACTGCATGACAGGGATTCATACAGCTCTGACCTGCATGGGCCACCAACAAAACCTGTCACGCCCCGCTTCCCAGTGTACGGCGAAGTAGACGCGACAAGGTCCGCTACGTATATACCCAGAAGTACATACGCTAAGCGTAGCTAAGCAATATAAAATAAATCATAAGAGACGAAAGATATAGAAATAACAGCAACTTTTATTAATAACATTCTTTGTACAATGCATGAAAGGAAAATACAACTGAAAAGCAATGCCTAAACAGTGGCATAACAATAAATGGAAATACTGGAAAGAACAAGGTACAATATCTAGAGCTCTGGGTCTTCGTGGAACTGCTCCAAATCTTCACCGGTGGGCTCGATCTCAGCTTGGTCCAACGCACCTGACGACATTCAAAGAAGAAAGAAATAGAATGTCGTCAGCGAACAGGTCGCTCGGTAAGTCCCAAAAATAAGGAGGAATCAGAAAGACAATGTAAAAGTATTTTCTAAAGTATTATATTGTTGAATATTATGGAACATTGTTTAATGCTGTTGTTTGTAGCTTGGTACAGAAGGATGCCAGTGTATACGAGGGGGATCTCTATATGCTAGAGATCAGGGCAAAAGGAAAGTACAAGGAACCGTTATGCCACGGTACAATAGCAATATGATTCATATTAGGTGTCTTAATCTGACCACCTCGTGCCACCTTTAACACCTTCCGTACCAGTCTACCCCTTAAACCCCGTTGTGTTTTAACAGTATTGTAATATTGGAATATGTAAGTTGGGTGACTGACCAAAACCATGATATCAGTAAACATGTTGTAACTGTATAATCAGGTAAATGGAATATCAGGATAATGGATGAATATCCATGGTTTGATTCAGTCAAAATGAATATATTGTTAACTGGATTCAGGGATTCATGTATTCAAATTGTGTTGGAATATAAAAGAATATAGATTGACTTGAATCATATTCAAGTCAGAAATAGTCAGACTCTAATCCGAGTCAGACTAAAAGAAAGATAATTTGAAGTTCAACATTAGTTAGGGGCCTTATTGTAATTTGTAAAACTTGAGGGGGTTTTATGTAAAAAGTACTTTTGTGTAGTTTTCAAAATACACCTCAAGTATTTATTATTCGTCTTTATAGTTATAATGAGTGTGAATTTTATTTGTGTTATTCTAGTGAATATAACCTAATAAAAGTATTAATTGTTTTATTTGAAATTCATGGTATTTTAATGTAACTTTTAATCTTGTAATTTTAGGAAAAAGTGGAAACTTTATATTATAATAAAATAGGTGTTTAAATGATAATTATATATATATTAACACAAATATAATTTTAAATAAATATTTTAATCTCCAAAATCTCATTTTTCTCAAATGTCGTATTTTAAACCTTTCGGGACTGAATGCTCCTTGCGGAGGTCTGAATCTCGCACTACTAGCCCGCGGGTGCATGATGAACCGTAATATCCCTAACGGGTTCCCCAAAAGTGGGTTGTAGTGGCACTTTGCTTAGGTTTAACAATTACTATTCATTTAGAAAAACAGTTTTATAAATATAAGGTGTTTATTTGTAAAAGAGTATAGTTTTCTGTATTTTAGTTTCTAGGGTTTCCTAAGCCAACTAGGCTATTTCTAAGGGTCTAAACGACAAGTCATTAGAAGCCTCAAATCGCCTCTTCACCGCCAATTGTGGCCAGGTAAGTACAAGTGAGGAGGGAGGGATCCGCTCACGAATCGTGAAACGGGCCTTTTAAAGTTACCCAAGCTCACTTGCCTAGCCTAGACACCACAAAGCCAGTTTAGATAAACGATCGATGTCCATGACATATCGTATTTTCATTTTATTTAAAATTTTATATAACTTAAAGCTTTCAAGAAAAGATTATAAAGAATATGGTATTTTAGTGAAAAGTCCTGTATTTTCGTATTCTATGTTTTGACATATATCAATTAGGGTTATATTTATGTGTGTGTAGAGGTAGGTCATTACCTCGTGACTTATTTTAAGTTTTGATGATGTTTAGAGGTTAAACATGATATGTTAAACTTGAAGGTATTAAAACGCAAGAATACGGTATTTAAAAACGTTATCATTTCATGTGTGAAATTTCATCCAAATTGGTTTCTACAAATTTAGTGATCAAGATAAACATATTTAGGAGTGAGGGAATTGATTTAACGAAGAAAAATGAACTTCATGGTATTTTTATGAAAAGAATACGGTTTTGCAAAGAAGCTATCATTTCATGTGAGAAAGTTTGTTTAAATTGGTTTATGGGTGATTAATAGTCAACATGAATATAGGCAGGTATTATGTATTAGGTGATAAGTGGAAATTTGCAGAAAAACCGAATCGGAAATCTTTTTGTTTCTATTTCCGTCGGGTTCCAAAAAGTCGTATTTTTATATTAAAGAAAAGAGAGATAGAAGAGATGGGACTTACGGGTTTGGACAAGCTAAGGGGGCTAGGGAAGGTGGTGGTGGTCGATGCGTCGAAAACGTCGCGAAGGTTCTGATCCGGTCGTCGGAATCCGTCGTCGGTTTCGGCAGCGCTTTGCTTCTCGCTCTTTGTACCGAGTTCTCGAGAATTTGGGAGAGTGGACTTAGAGTGGTGAGGTGAAATGGTAGAGGTAGGGGTCTTTATATAGGGCTAGGCTAGGGTCAGGGTTTAGATTAAAAAATATTTTTAAAAATGTAAAATTCATTAAAAATTCATTAATTTTGGACTTAAAAGAGGTTTAATGGAAATTGTGTAACAGTACTGGAAAAATAGACCATGCAGGAGAATTGACCAAGTCAACACGAAACCTTTTCGTGTTGACGACTCGGCCGAGTCAGGGCCGAGTCGGGTGTCGATGGGTGGGGTTTGGTCTGGGGGAGATTTTGGTATACTTTATTTTTTATAATTTACAATAAATTGTGAGTTATGGCTGTTTGACCGTTTGACTTCACAAAAATTTAAAGCAAAAAGATAATAAAAAATATGTGGGGCATGGGATTCGAACTCTGGTGGCTTGGTTCAGCAGTGCAAGGTATTACCAATGAGCTACAAGCTCCTTCTTGTAATTATTGTAAGGAATTAGATACTTAAATTGTTTCCAGCAACATCAATACTCCAAGTATACATCATATTTAAAGCAAATTTTGGTATACAAAAATTGGAGTTGTTACAGGTTTAAGCGGGATCAGTTCTCTTGAGCCCCGGGGAGCTGGAGAAAGTGAGTGCTTTCCTATTTAAGGTAGAAAACTTAACAGAGTCATCCATGGTAATTGTCCTGGAAAAAAGACATAAATCATGTCGTCCATGTGCAGCAGTTACCGATAACTCCCGAACCTAATTCAGGATCCAAATCAATTTAAAATGTCCCACTCAAGTCTTGGTCTAAATCAATCTGAGTCTAACTCATATCAGAATCCAATTCAAACGTGAATCAAATTCAATATGAATCCAAACTCTAACATATATACTTGAACCTGAACCTGAATACCAGAACAATATCAACATACAAACATGACTTGACTTGGCTCGAACCATGAACACAACTTGACATGAATACATGAATACTTGACATGAATACTTGATACATACATGAACTCAATCTTGCAAACTTGATGTATTCATGGATTCGAGCAAGGCTGGTAATTTTAGTTGTAACTTAGCCTACACGGGATGCTGGGGTAGTTCATGCGTGAATCCAATAAAATCTCAGAAATCCCACTAGATCATGAATCCATGTCTACTAACACAAGCAAGATATCATGAGGGCCCGTGTTTCTTTGCTTCTAGATTACAGCCTGTTGAGTTTGGAATACTTCAACACTAAGTTGAAGTCCTGTTACTAACACTTGATTCGGGTCTGTGGTTCCTTACCCCTGGATTACAGCCTGTTGGGTTCGAGAACGCTTTTGAGATTGGTTGACATTCACCCTTGAACTTACGTTAAAATAGTATACCCAAATAGAGATATGTTAAGACACCTACATCCACTGCATGTTCACCATACTTACACTGCACTGCCATGTTATATTGTCATATTCATATGATGCTGTCATGCTTACCTACCTATCGTATGTTACCATATGTGTTCACATATTACAATAGAACTGCATGCTAAATAAACTTGCCATGTTTACATTAAACGGCATGCTGACACATCATACTTCATGGTAAATATTTTTCCTTATCATTACACTTTATATTTCACTGCATTCATTAGGACTTACCAAGCGAAAGTTCGCTGACGGGCATTCCACCCTTCTTTGTTTTCTCGGAATGTTCATCAGATTCCGTGGAGACTGAGGAGGTAGACCGCTCAGAGGAGGAGTACGATCAGACCGAGACTGAGACCCAGGCTTAGACCAGTTATCTTTTCTCGGTTTATGTATGCCACCTGTTTAGGCATTTCCTTCATGTATCTTATTTCAGTTGAAATCTTGTATTTGTAAATGAATCGAGTTGAATGTAAATAAAGTTGTTGAATTTTAAATCTCGTGTTTATTCTCTTGTCATTTTATATTGCTTATTTTACGCTTAGCGTATTTATTCCGGAAAATGACATTCTCGAAATAAATACGTCGTGGGCTTGCCACATCACCGTTTCCATCCATTGGGAAGCGGGGCATGACAGCGACGAAGTGATTGGACTGTATGGCACTCGTCTCTTATAGGCTTTGTTGGGTATGGATGAGTTTTCTCGTCGACCTACCTCTCTGTTCAATACCTGGATAGCCGTTACGTACAGAAAGTACCACTGACTTGCTTGTCGATTGACCCGTGAGGGGATTGAATCTGAAAGTGTTTTAGAGTCAATCGAATATGATCCTGTTTAATCTAATGCCAACGTATTGTCAGGTTTTTAAAGTCCCACAACGAAAGTGCTTGCCCAGGAGAAATGATGATGTGTCGTGCGTATGGGAATACATATGGGGGTTCGATCGAATACGTGTATGAGATACGCGTAATTTAATCGAACGGTGGATAATACTAGCCGTCTTATTCTTAAGCCGGAATATTAAGTCAAGTGTTGACTTAATAACCGTCTATGTGATATGGTTTCTAGTATTGTGTATATGATACACGCTCTCTCTAAATTATTGGTATTTGATACCGATGTCGTGTTATGTATACAATACGTAACAAGTGTATGTATTTGATATATACATTCTTCTCTTTTTGATAATATATTATTATTATGTATATGGATATGGATATGTATACACTCTCTCATGTATACATATGGGACACGTATAATACATGCTTCATATTTTGATACGAAATGTATTCGTATTTTGATACAAATACATTTACTTTATCAAATGGTGACATATTTGCATGTGGGTCGCACACTCTATTTGGATAGGTATATGGGTGAGAGAGCATGGATATATATCAAATAAAAGAAAAAGAAAAGAAAAGAATAAGAAAAGAAAAGAAAGAGAAGGAAAAAGTGGGAGTGTATGTGTGATATACACACACCTTCTTTTTCATTTGCACACAATTCTCTGCATCTTTTCTTCTTCTCAAGTTTTTGGTAGAGAGCTCACACACACTTCTTCTTCCTCTCTATTTTTTTCATGGAGAGGAGGGAAAAATCACATCTTCACCGCCTCAGCAATCCTACCAAGATTATGAGCAAGGTACTTCACTAAAGTAGTGAAGTTGTAGTTTCGGGCATCGGTTCTTTTAAGTGAATCTTCTTTGGCGAGATGGTCGACCTTCTAGCTTGTTCATGATGCCGATGGAGACTAGCATGGGTCCAAGAAAAGATGTCTAACGTGCTACAAAGGTTGTAGCTCCTAATCCTCTCTTGGTTTTGTTACAACTCTAGTATTTGGTTTGATCTTGTGTTAAGATATGGTGCTAAATTTGACAAATTTTTGTTGTGTTTTCCGCCACGGTCCGCTATCATAGCGACCCTACCTTACACCCAACTTGGGCTTGGGGACAGTCTCGAACCAGAGCCAATTTTGGCTTTAGTTCAAATCTGAACCAGTGCCAAAATTGGCTCTGGTTCAGCTAATAATTGAGCCCATGAGGGTCTCAATTCAGCCCCGAGCCCCTTGGGACTCGGGTGGGCTTTGGCACGGGGACTCGTGGGCCTCTCGGTCCGAATCGAGAGTCCCGGAGCATAAGTTAAAGAAAAAAATTGGGACTGTTTTGGTGCAGAATTTAAAAACTATTTTTAATGAAATGGTTCATGAATTCATTTAGCCACAAGAACAATCACTTGTATTTGATTTGGTTCTGATATCATGTTAAGAATTAGTCATAGGGTCGCGACATTCGCAGACCACGACGGAAGTAGAAAACAACAAATTTTCAAATATAGGACTAATCCATAACTAACAATTATCAAATACAAGCAATTGTAGCATACCAGGAAAACCTAGGGAGCAAGTAAAGGGGATACAACCTTTGTAGCGTGTCTGATCGCCTATCGGAAGACCCATATTAGACTTGTGAGCTTCTAGGTGAGTGTAGACGCCAACCGCCTCGCCGTGGATGATCCGCGGTGAAAGGAACGCGTCCGAAGGTTCATCTCCATCCACGAGTGAAGAAACTCGCTCTTTGAACTTTCTAGGTTAAAGAGGGAGGTGATGTGGTTAATAAAAAACCCTCTTTTTAAATTTCCCTCACTTTATCACGACTTGCCATTTTTGTAGTGAGCAAGCTCAAGAGGAAGATGAAGAAGAAGATGTCATGAGAGAAAAAGAATTGAACACCTACTTTTCTTTTTCCCTTTCTCATATATAATATGAGATCTCTCTCATTCTCACTCTCTCTCCTCTTTCTTGTCACACAGAAAGAGAGGGAGGGTCTCACCATCACATGGTTATGTAATTTGTCATCTCATGACAAATTCATTCACACACACACACACACAGTTACATATATATGCAACCATTTAGAGAGGGAGACAATATATACACATCTATGTACATATATATCATATATATCATATATATATATATATATATATATGCTATGAGAGGAAGTATATGTATCACATACACGTACACATCATTATCATATACACGATAAACCATCAATATCATATACTGGAGAAAGAGTGTGTATCATATACACAATACTAGAAACCATATTTCATATATGGTTTTTAAGTCAACACCTGACTTAATATTCCGGCTTTTAAACCGGCTAATATTTTTCGGTCATTTGATTAAATCACACATTTAATCGAACTCCCATACGAATCCAATACGCACTTCACATCAACATTTTGCCCGGACAGGCACTTTCATTGCGGGGCTCTAAAGATCTGTCAATACACTGGCAGTAAATTAAATAGGATCATATCTGATTGAATCTGAAATACTTTCATATTCAACCCCCTCATGGGTTAACCTACAAGCTCGTCAGTAGTACTAGTTGCATGTAACGGCTATCCAGATATGAGCAAGATAAAAGCAGGTCGACAAGCAAACTCATCCGGACCCGACATAGTCTATCAACGATGAATATCATATTGTCCAGTCTCTTCGTCAAAGAGTATCGCATACCAGATCTGCGGGGTGGAAATTGTTAGACCCCCAATAACCCTATAAGTCATGCAACATTGGACTCATAACCAACCGAGATACATCTGATAACACTTATCAGTTATCTCAATCTCCTTGGCCAATGACTTTTGGTTATAGTCATGTCCTGCATAGCGCGATATCAATTCGCTATACCGGGAGAGACGAATCCTTTCGACCGCTCACTGCCTCTATGTGCTTTGGGACTATACCCCAACTAAAACCTGTTTGCATGACTCAGTAGAGCCATGGGAGGGTAGTAATCAAAGTATAGTGGGAACACACACAAGACATTATGGCGATCTTAGGTCAAGGGACTACCATGTACTATCGTCACTAGAGAATTGTTATCTGACAATTGGTATAATACCATCTAGGAATTCTCGGTGAGTCCGTCCAGTGTAACTCATAACCTAATGAGCACCTGTATACAATCCTCGGTGTCAAATACTAATAGCTGTGGGATCAGTTATCGCCCTCCAACCGGGACAAAAAACATACACACTAGTCTAAACTGGAGTACCGATGCCCATTCTCGATATTCCTACGATTAAGGACATTTAAGGATGTGATAGAACTAGTGCACCCTATCTAGCAATTTTAAAACTTTGTATAATGGGTTTTTCAAATATCAAGAGAGCAATTAGTTCCAAACACTAGGATACACGCTAATGATTAGAACTTGACAACAAAAAAGGAGTTTTTCATTTAAGGTAAGAAGCTACAACGTTTGATGCTTCTTCAAGTTCTTCTTCTTTAGGTTGAACTCCTTCCAAGCTCCTTAAAGGTTGATGGAACAAGCTTGTGAGTTGATCCCTTTGGCCCTATATAGATCCACCTTGAGAGCTCCAACAATGGCTTCAACCTCACATTAGAAGTAACTAAGATCAACCCTTTGCTAAGAGTTTGAACTTAGGATATAGTTATGTTTCACTAATTATGTCTCTCTCTTTATTTTCTTTTCCTTTTTCTTTTCGCTTTTAATGTACAAGAGGAGGAAGGAGATGTAGAGAGCTAGAACACGTGAGAGAAAGTAAATAATGTTATGAAGTCATTTCCTTATGGTTCATAATATTCATCATATAGAAAATGAATATGAACCATAAGATTTTCATCTCTCTTCCAAGTGTCCATCTTCTCCTCTGTCCTCTGCATGTCATCCAAATGAGAGTGGGCATGCATGTGCTCATCCAATGTCACAAGATAACTAAAAAAGAACCAAAGAAAAATATAATTACAGTATATACATATATGTAACATAACATATTCTATATACACTTGTAATTATTTTTCTATGTATTTAAAATACATAAAAGAGACAAATATTATTAGTGACAAAATACTAGTAATTACATATATCCAATACATGTATTAATATATTAAATTTACACTTGATTTAATACCCGTCTTTCCAAAAGTCGGCTAGTATTTCCGAACGTCCGATTACCGTTAGTGTATCCAATACACTAGTTTTAATCGAACTTCTGCATGTACCCAGTACGGCTGCTATATCGTTTTGCCAGAACCGGAAAACCCTCGGTGTGGGACTCTAAAGACTCGACAATACGTTGACAGTGAACTGCTGGATCCAATCCACAGCTTACAAGCACGTCAGTGGTACTGGCTGTATGTAACGGCTACCCAGGTATCCGTCAAAAAGAAGATCGACAAGCAAACTCGTCCGAACCCCTACTGAGCCTATAAGTGACATTCAGCATATAGTCCGCTCTGTTCGTCTGAGAGTATCGTATACCAGGTCTAGGGGGTGGAAAACGTCAGACCCCTAATAACCTGATAAGTCGTGCCGATATCAAGCTTATGAATCGAGAAACTACTGATCCAATCAGTAAATCTCATCTGCTTGGGCCTAGGTCTTATGATGATGGAAAACCGTGTTGGATATAGTACCCTCAAAGTCAATTATTGGATCGCAGGCACGTGATTGCAATGATTGAGGAGGACCTATGCCGGTAGGACAGTCTTACTCGAGATGATAGTATGCTATCTGGTTTGCCTTTATCAGTCGTGTACAGGTTCGGGTGACTGATCACTGTTACACGTTGATAGAGCCCTTAGGATTTTGCTTGACTACCAACAGTATGATGGCGATCATATACGTGAGAGTTGGGTGGTCCATAAGCACATCCTTAAAAGTTGTCCCTAGTCGTGGGAGTTTCGAGACAGGGCATCGATACTCCGGAGTAGACTAGTGTATACAGTCGAGACCCCGACGAGGGGCGGTGGCCGGTCTCATAAGCCGCTGGTGTCAGTTGGATCACCTAAGATGTATACAGGTGCTCATTGGGTTATGAGTACACCGGACAGGACTCGCCGGGAACCTGCCGGTTGGTATTATACCTATCGTCAGATAGCAGTTCCCTGGTGACATGTGTACAGGTTAGTTCATCGACCTGAGGTCGTCATTTGTCTCGTGTGAGTTCCCACTGTGCTTTGATTTCTACCCTACCACGACTCAAAGGAGTCGTGCAAACAGGTATTTTTTGGGTACAATCCCGAGCCACATGGAGGCAAGTGAGCGGATCGGCAGGGGATTCGTCTCTCCCGATATTGGGGGTGAGATCGCGCTGTGTCTAGGAAAGCCATTACACCAGGTCCTTGGCCAAGGCGGGTGAGAATTACTGGTAGGTACTCCGGTAGTTTCTTAGGGTGTTCAGGGCTTGTCTCCGACACGACTTATACCGCCTTTTGGGGGTCTGACGTTACCAGCCCCCTAGGTTCGATATGCGATACTCATAGACGAACGGACCAGACTGTATATATATTGTCACTGCTAGGCTCAGTAGGGTTTCTGGATGAGTTCGCTTATCGGCCTCCCTTGAGGTCAGTACATGGGCAGCCGTTACGCACTGCTAGTGCCGCTGACGGCTTGTAGTTAAACCCACTGCCAGGGTACTGACGAGTCATTAGAGTCTCCCACAGATAGTTTCCCAAGTTCGGGCAAAACGTTGTAGAGGCCGTATGATTTTATGACAGGGTTCGGAAAATGCACGTGCGTTTACGCATGTGTCATATTTCGGGCAGATAATACTGGTGGGCTTTGGTTTAAGCCGGATCCGAGTATTATACTGTGTAGATATAATATCTTTGTCTCAGTTGCATTTGTATTCGATCGTAATACAAATATGGGTATGTTTATACTGTTACGGGGTTATCCTGAAATTCGTTTCGGGATCGCTTTTGGAAGTTGCCAGTTTCCAGTTTTCTATCACCCCTCTTAAACATTCGGTTTAATACGGATTTATCTTTTCTTGAGGGTGAGTCATGAGTATGGAAGCTTCTAGATTGGTGACTAGGATTAGTGAGTCACTCATTTGTATTAATGGTTGATGACTAGGCTTGTGACTCATTAGTTTTCATTTAATGTTTTGATGATGTGTTTAATGAGTCACCCTTTACCATTAATTCCTTTTGTTTTCATGAAGGATATTTGATTAAGATCTTTTTACCTTGTGGTCACCTCCCTTATTCCTACACTCACCTTCCCCTCTTGATAAATGGCCGTCCCCTCATTGCAAGGAAGAATGGTTGTTGATTGGAAAAAGATTAAGGTTTTTGGTTCATGGAAATTAGACTGTTCATTTCTCATTTCATTCAATCCAAAAAGGCAACTTCATTAACCGTTCGTCCATGGCTTTGGACGAAGTGAGACAAAGTGTTCTACTCATTCTCTACATCAATCTTGGTCATCTCTTTTAGCAAACTTGATGACCGAGTTATCTCGGGTCAGAGGCGGGAGCCCGTTTAAAGATCCGTAGATGTGGTGCCACCTCGACGAGGAGCCAGGAGATCGGAGCAGCCGCAACGGAGCGTGGGATGATGGTTAAAGAACGAAGGACTCGGATCGTTCGGTATAACCTTTCTATCTCTTTGTAGTTTGTTAGTTTAGCGTTAATGGAAGATCCGGATTATAGTATGCGATAGCTCCAGTTATAAAAGTTTTTGTTCCGCATTTGGCGTCAGATTGACGGCCGGGGCGCTACCGTAGACCTACAAACCGTACACGGCGCGATATCGACTCCCTATACCGGGAGAGACGAATTCCTTCTATCACTCACTGCCTCCAAGTGCTTCGGCACTGCACCCAACTACTACCTATTTGCATGACTCTTTAAAGTCGTGGTAGAGTAGTAATCAAAGTACAGTGGGAACACATTCGAGACAAATGACGATTTCAGGTTGACGGACTACCCTGTACTCATGCTGCCGGAGAATTGCTATCCGACGATAGGTATAATACCATCTAGCAGTTCCCGGCGAGTCCGTCCAGTGTAACTCATAACCTAATGAGCACCTATATACAATTTTTGGTGTCGAACACCAATGGCTGTGAGACCGGTCATCTCCCCTTTTGGGAATAAGAAACGTATACACTAGTTTACTCTGGAATATCGATGACCAGTTTTGATACCCCCACAACCAGGGACATTTAAAGATGCGCTTATAGACTATCCAGCCCCCACGAGTATGATCGCCATCACAACGCCGGTAGTAAAGCAAAGATCCTATGCGTTTTATCAATATGTATTAGCGATACGTAATAACAAGTAAAACATATACACGTGTTACGCTAAAGACCGATCAGATAGCATACTGTCATATCAAGCAAGACTGTTCTTTACATATATATTCCCAGCTTCCAATGTATATACAATAATGGTCTCTAGGACATACATATCCAACATGATGTGCTTATGAACTATCCAGGTCCCACTAGTATGATCCCTATCGTTAATCCTGATAGTGAAGCAAAAATCCTATGGGGTTTATCTCATGTATTAGCGATATATGATAACGAGTAAAACATATACACATGAAAGATAAATGTAAACCAGATAGTATACTATCATCTCGAGCAACATTATTCTTCGTATAGGTCCTCATTGAATTCAGTAATTGCATTCATGCAATTACGATAATTGCATTGAGAGTACCTATATCCAACACGCCGGTTGGGCCTCCGATAGCACGGTCTTCTACTGTTACCTGTAAAAGGTGATAATTAAGGCATAAATAAACGTGCAAAGCAATAAAAAGATAAACTTGAGAAAAAATGATCAAGGGATCCGTATCTCTTCGTTTTCTACAGTATTTATAGCCCTTAGCAGCAATAGTTGTTCCTCGCATTAATTGCAACAACTTCCTACTCATTTTAATGGAATTCGTGCTTTTTAACCACCTGACACGGTTCTCCACGCTGGGACAACGTTCTGACACACGTCCTCCTCTTGGATAAGCTTCACTCTCGGCTCATAACCGCAAGCATTTAATTAGGCTGTGACTAGTATAAGCGATCGAAGTTTGAGCTCCTTTGATCGTTTAAAAACCGATTTTGGTATAAACACATCATCAGTTTTTCTCGCCACGTTAATAAATTCTAGTTTTATCAAGAAAACAATAGAGTCCCTCAAAAAAGCGTTCAAAGGAGATGGAATCCTTAAGGGCCTGTTTGGTTGCAAGATTATGAAATTTGGATTCCAAAATAGTACGTTTGAAAATTTCTGGATTTGGTAATTTGTTGTTTGGTTAGTTTTGGATTTCCAGTATTGAATTTGTAGATTCTTGTAATTTTTGTTTGGTTGGTGAAAATAAAGTGGGATTTGTATTTGAGGAATTTAGAGAGAGATAGATAGAGAGAGGATTATTAAATAAATAAAGTACACGGGTCCCATCTAAAAGTACAATGAATAGAATAGTGCCAAATCCTTAAAAAATTTTAGGATTCAGGAATCCATGTTTTGTGGTGGGCCCCGCATAAAAACAAAGGAATCCTAGAAATCCAAATCTCCCAACCAAACACAAAATTATGAAATCCTGGAATTACACAATCCAAATCCAAAAAAATCCTGCAACCAAACAGGGCCTAAATTGTAAATAACAAGATCCGCTGACAATAGCATGAAGACAAAAGGTGATTAAGTAATAATTAGTGGCATTAACCTTCCATTTTCAGACAAGATAATTACCCCAGCAATTTCACCATTATTCTCCCCAGTTTTCAGGCTGCATACAAGTTGACAAAACGTCACCTTTTCTTTTCCCAGTCTCTCTTCTCTCTCTCTCACTAATCGGTGAAATTTCTCTCTCCCCGAGGAAAAGCAATTTTGTTCCTCTTTCTCGAATTCTAGGGTTTCCCAATAGACGAATTGAGCTCCCTTCGCCCAAAAGGTACGGCATTTTTCAGGCAAAATCCCTCTCTCCTTGCTGTTTCCCCATTATAGGGTTTCTACTATTAAACCCTAATTTGCTCCTCTTCTCCAAATTTTGCTTTTTGAACGGTTCTAATTGGACATCTGCTGGAAAAATTCCAAATTTCGAGCGAAATTAGTTCCTACTAGGGATTCTGAGTCGGGGGTTTGGCTTCTAGTGCGTCTCTGTTAAATGTGTATGTCTAAAAATCTGAGTTTGCACCTGATTATTGTCAGTTTGGGTTAGCAATTACAAATTTCCCCCATTTTAAAGTTGATTTTTCTGCTGGGTGTGAGACTAATGAGAATATTCTCAGTTGTATCCTTGAAAAAACTAATTTTCTTGCAGATTATACAAGTTTGTCTCCATGGTTTGAGCTAATTAGAAGGGGGAAATGGAAGGAGAAGAGCGCCGCCAAGTTGTTTTGGCATGCATTGTGTGTGGAGCTCTCTTCTCCCTCCTAAGTGCTCTAAGTGTTTGGATCCTGTGGGCTGTAAACTGGCGGCCTTGGAGGATCTACAGGTACTTGTATGAACATGATCGTGCCACCAAAGCCGAGAAGTCTTATTTTCCTAACATCCAGTTCATGCATCCTGATTCTTATATTTCGTATCCATTAATTGTATCTGTAGGTTCTGAATGCTAAAATTAGTTTGTTGGATATTTACCTATAAAATTTGGTTTCGCAGTTTGAGTCACACATAACCATCCTTTTTCTTGTGAGCCACCACACCAGCGATTTCAACCATACGCATGACAAAACATCGTCGTGAATATGTATAGTAAATTTAATCCATAGCGAAGCAAAAGATAAATACCTAATGTTGAACTTTGGTCTAAGCTTATGGTGATTGGGAAATACTTCGTCTCTCTCCATTGTTCTTACTCTAGCAATACTCCATCATACATATATTTAATCACACTAATATCTGGACTCCAGGATGCTAAATTATTAGAACGAATTAATAGAGAAAAAGCTGAGCTCGTTTGATGCATGGATGAGTTAGTGTAAATACTGGTCATTAGAGAGTCTGGACTTTCTCTATATTTATGCTTAAATCATGCCAGTTAAGGTTGAATACAGGCAATAGGATTTTCACTTCTAGATTTGATATTTTCTGAATACAGAGACCAAGTCAATAGTATTTTTAGAGGGACATCTTTTTAGTGGACTACCAGATATATGTTATGCAGATAGACACTTACGAGGCTTTATTATTGACAGTTGGATTGTCCATGATAGCCATCATACTTGTGCGGATCCTCTCTGTAGGTTACAAGTATTGTGCATGATCTGCAACATTATTTGCGCACCATTTACATGTCTCGCTTTTAAATTATACAAAAGACATAACTGTTATGATGTCAATGTCCATAATGGTGCTAGGATATTAGTTTAACTCATTGACTTGGACTCTTGTCCCACCTTCCTGTTTTTAGAAGGAAAATCACCATTATTTTATGTAGTTTCACTTGTCATTAATGATAAAAAGAGGCATTGCCTTGAGACATTTCAGTGTTGCCAACCTTCTTCATCCCATCATTAATCATCAATCTTATTTTCCACAGTTGGATATTCCGATGTGATGCATATTCCTTAAAACTTGGATATTGTAGCAAAGTTTGTGTCCTAGTGTTATGCAAGATTTCCATTATGGTTTTCTGTGTGTTTGGTTTTTCTGAATGCTAAATTTTGAAGATATTTTGTTCTGCATCATTTTCCATCTTCTGATGCATGAATGCTATGAGATGTTTGCTCCCCCCTTTTCTTTTGGTCCTTGGGTAAACAAGCTCGCTAGAATAGGAAAAAAATGTAATTTATTTAATTTGTTTTTGTTTAAAAAAATGATAATACTTAGGTGCATTTGTGTGCCTTCAGTAGAATATGCAAGAAGGTACACAAACATTTATTGGTGCTGCAGTGCGTGCTGATGCTTGATTGTCAATTTTTGTTCGTATAAGCACCCTTCTTTTATCTGGTCCACACGTCAAATGGGTGGTTATGTTAGCTTTTAATGTTGTTACGGTCGAGCCTATACCTTTTGGTTAATATATCTATATGGTTGTTCCCATATCAAATGCTCCGTTCATTTGTTAATGTAGCTGAAACTCCCATTTGCTCATGGATTTATTTGTTTTCTACATTATTTCATATTTCCATACTATTCTTTTCAAGTCAAGCAGCTTCTATTGATTCTTTAATTCTTCTTACTATTAAATTATGGTTTCTTAAATATCAGTTGGATATTTGCGAGAAAATGGCCAAAACTTTTACAAGGCCGGCAGTTAAGTGCATTGTGCGGTTCTCTGTCTTTATTTGCATGGCTGATTGTTCTTTCGCCTATTATCGTGGTTATCACATGGGGAAGTATTCTGATATCACTTTTAAGCCGAGATTTAATTGGATTGGCTGTAATCATGGCTGGCACAGCTCTTCTATTGGCATTTTATTCTATAATGCTTTGGTGGAGGACACAATGGCAAAGCTCAAGTATGTGCTTTTTTCCCTGATAAGCTTTATTTTTAATTGAATTGATATGGCAATTACATTGACATGTAATCCATTTCGCTTCAGAATTGTTTCATATGAGATTGTATTGTCGGTTTAAAGTCTAAGATTAATTTATATATTATTATCTTTGGTTATTCTTTTGAAATGCCGAGTTTTCTGATTGCTCCAGCAACTTGGTTTTTGCACTTCTTGTAGGGGCCGTTGCTTTTCTTCTATTATTGGCAGTTGCTCTACTCTGTGCTTATGAACTTTGTGCTGTTTATGTCACTGCTGGTGCAAGTGCCGCTGAACGATACTCACCATCTGGATTCTTCTTTGGTGTCTCTGCCATTGCGCTGGCAATCAACATGCTTTTTGTTTGCAGAATGGTCTTTAATGGTAATGGAAAATTTCCCTATGCTGTTTCCCTTGTCAGAATAACTTCATATTCATATTTTACGAACAGATATACCTTTTCTTGAAAATATATTCTGCAGGAACTGGATTAGACGTGGATGAATATGTGAGGAAGTCATACAAATTCGCATATTCTGATTGTATAGAAGTGGCCCCTCTTTCTTCACTACCTGAACCACCAGATCCCAATGATCTGTACATGCAGAAGTCTAGCAGGTTTATCAATATAATGCACTTTCCAGTCTCTCTCTCTCTCTCACACACACACACTAAGATCTTTAATTGTTTGTAAATGTAAATTTCTAGTTTATGCTATTTTTTTTTGTTGATAATTCCTCTAGGTTTATGGTTATAATAAGATAGGGATAGCTCACACTTTAATTTGTTATGGGATTTCCACTTATCCTGATATAAATCTATAATTATACTTATCTTGTTTCTTTAGGGCTTCACGTCTTGGGCTTCTCTACCTAGGATCACTAGCTGTACTACTTGCATACTCCATCTTATATGGTTTGACAGCAAAGGAGGCGCGATGGCTGGGGGCAATCACATCTGCTGCTGTGGTTATACTTGGTATAAGAGTCTATACCTGTGTTTATGCCTGCCATTATTTATATTTTGGGCATTGATTTGTCTTCCAATCTTTCTATTGATTTATAATATTTATGTCACAGACTGGAATATGGGAGCTTGTTTGTTTGGATTTGAGCTTCTTAAAAGTCGAATTATCACCTTGTTTGTTGCTGGAACATCTAGGATTTTTCTTATCTGCTTTGGAGTGCATTACTGGTACTTGGGACATTGCATAAGCTATGCTATTGTAGCATCCGTGCTGTTAGGAGCTGCCGTTTCTCGTCGCCTATCGATTTCAAATCCCTTAGTTGCCAGGCAAGATGCTTTAAAGAGTACTGTAATTCGGTTGAGAGAAGGATTTCGGCGAAAAGGACAAAGCAGTTCCTCAAGCTCATCTGAAGGTTGTGGTTCTAGTGTTAAACGCAGCAGCAGCAGTGTTGAAGCAGGTCATCCTGGTAATGCTATCGAAGCTATGTGCAGAAGCAACTCACATTGTGTTGGTGAGGGTAGTAATTGGAATAATTTGCTTTTAGGCGCTAATAGTTGCCATGAAGCTGTTAGTAGTAACAGCGGGACACCAAGTTTGGCCATTCGTAGCAGCTCCTGCCGTTCTGTTGTTCAAGAGTCTGATACTGGCCCAGTTTTTACTGATAAGCATCCTGACCACAACAGCTCATTAGTTGTTTGTTCTAGTAGTGGTTTTGAAAGCCAAGGCTGTGAGTCGAGCAGATCATTTACTACTTCAACCAATCAACTAGCATTGGAGAATTTAGCTATGGTCTTTCAGGACAGACTAATTGATCCAAGGATTACATCGATGTTGAGAAGAAAAGGAGGTCAAGCTGATCATGAACTGGCTAATCTTCTTCAGGACAAAGGTCTCGATCCTAACTTTGCTGTACTCTTGAAGGAAAAAGGATTAGATCCTAGGATTTTGTCATTACTGCAGAGAAGCAGTTTAGATGCAGACAGAGATCATCAAGAGGCTCCAGATGTTACAGCTGCTGATTCATTTAGATTGGATATAGCTGTACCAAATCAAATGTCCCTGTCTGAAGAACTCAGGAGGCATGGTTTTGGTAAATGGCTCAACTTCTGCAGGCTTATTTTGCATTATGTAGCCAGTACACCCGAACGTGCCTTGATCCTTCTGAGTTTGGTCTTCATTCTGGAGACAGCAGTTGTGGCTGTTTTTCGACCTAAGACAGTAACATTAATAAATGGGACTCATGATCAGGTGAAGTGGACTTGTCTGGCAAAGCCTTTGTCTTCTGTTTGTTAAAGTAACAGTTTTATTTAATTACAATTTTCACTAGCATGCGCAATTGCTTACATTTACCTCCCAAAATGTTGGCAGTTTGAATTTGGATTCTCTGTGCTGCTTCTGTCACCCGTTGTCTGCTCAATCATGGCTTTCTTCTGGTCTCTTCGTGCTGAAGAGATGGCCATGACATCAAGACCACGGAAGGTAAATTTGACAATTTGATATACTATTTTTAGATTTTATTTGGTTACTATTAACTGGGTTAGCAGTTTTTAGAGGACTATATCTCAAAAAAAAAAAAATACTTTTCAGACATTTGAAACATTGGTTCTATCTATATTATTGTGACTTTTTTTTTGATTTCTGCATACAAATTGTATGGTATTGCTTATTGGTGTAATGCCCATTTATTAGATGAAAACTTTTGACTAACTGTTTTTATAGCCGTACCTAAATGATCGAAATTGATATGCTATGAAAGAAAATAGGCTATTTCAGTCGGGAACAGATACGAGGGTATAACGGAGATTAAAGAAGTCTTGAAATGATGATGGATTATGAATTGGGAAACAAAGTTTGACTGTTAGGTCTTAGCGGAAAGGTTCAAGGAGTTTCACATAAGCAATGTCTACCGACTAAGGGACCAAATGGGGAAAGAAGATCAGTGTATCCCTTAATACTGGTCAAAGGCAAATGAACCACTGTTACTAGATATTGTTTGAATTTCAATATATGAGCGCACTATTCACCATACCAAGAAAATCTATCTGGTCTGGCTAAAATCCAAGCACTCAATCAAACAGCTAGTGCCACAGTAGTTGTCTCAGCTTCGTATCAGTCATGAATAGCTTGCATGCTCTCGGTCTGATATTATGTGTAGCGTGGTCAACTGTGACGTATGTTTTTGTTAGATATATCAATATGCAGTATTTTAGCTAATGTGGGTGTATTTATCATTAATTTATTGTTGACATTTTAAGTATTCTATGAAGTCTAAACATAAGATAGGTAATTCCAAGTATTGTTGTGTGTTGAATTTTATATGGTCCCGTATTAATTAAGATATAGTTTTGCTGTATTAGACCGGAGGTGGACGGTATGTTAGCTTTTGATTTCTCTTGGATTTAAATTTATAATCTTTGCTCGTGTCGTTAATTCTGGTTGTCGTTTAATATACGATATGGAGAGGAAAGTGTATTTGACCAAGTTTGTGCTACCGTGCAGCTGTGCTGAGATCACCCTGAATGGAAGAGGATTGGATCCATGACCAGCGATTGGTGATTTTGCCAATTGAAAAATGTTTCAGAAATTAGAAATTTAGTATTTAATGCCAACCATATCAGAAGTAATCTCCTTACATGTACACCTTTTAAAAAGAAGCTGTACCCTCGGAATCGTCCATTCTCTGACTTGAGCGTTGACATGTAGAGTTTTATTTGGATAGAGTTCTTTTTATTGTATAGTGATGTAAATGCCTCCAACCTCTGTTAGAAAACCAGTATTCAGTTCTATCAGCTGTGAATCTGGAGCCTGGATTCTGTAAGATAGCTGAAGGCTGTCTGTTTCGGACCTTTGGTAGTAGTTTATGATGTAAGATTGACTAGTTTATCTGCATTTTCAATAGTGAATACTACACAGGAAATTAGGAATTATGTTTTCACTTCAGCTGGTGGTCCGCAATAAGTGTTGCAACATATGATCTATTTCACTTTTTAATATTTAATATTCACCATTTCTTGTTTTCTTTTTAATTTCCAGTATGGTTTTATTGCTTGGCTCTTGACAACATGCGTGGGTTTGCTGCTCTCTTTCTTGAGGTATGCCAGTATCTTTTTTCTTAGGATGTACCATCTCCTTTTTATCCATCATTTACAAAAGTAGGTTGCAACTTGCATCACAACATGCATTTCTTTATAACATATATTGGTTAGTTGAACACTATATTGGATGGTAAACGCTCACGTGGCAACTAAGCAGAGTTGCTTCCTGATCTGGATGTCTGGATAATATCTGGATCCAGATATGAGTTACCGAGTATGATTTTTTGGATCCGGTTGGATTCAAATATATATTTAAATATATTTCCAGATATGGATGCAGATGTAATTTTAGCAAAAACTATTCGGATACGGATAAGGATATCTGGAGATATGAATTTGGATACTAATACGGATACATATATCCATAGACAAATACCAGAAGATACATCATTTAAATTTATTTCTTAATCAATAATGTTTATTTAAACCATTACTCATTTTATGTGTTATGCATTTAGATGAATATTTTCACATATTATTTCATCATGTTTGTTTGAAAATATGCAATATAGGAGGCTAGTAATATTTATAGTATATTTATTAACATATTTTCCCCTCATATAATAGTCATTTGCATGCATAGTTGTATTATCAAATATTTTAAGTAGTCATTTAAAATAAATATTCAATGAAATGTATCAATTACATACACATCACCGCTACTGCTACAAATTGGTTTTATCATGAATTACATTAATACCAGTACCATCTGTATCCGCCTCTTTAATATCCGCTTATCCTTATCCGACTTTATCAAATATGGATATGGCTTTTTATTACCAAATTTTATACATATCCGTATCCGTCACTAAAAGCAAATATAGAAATGGTAATTCCCAGCTCCGTACCCAATCCGGATGCTACCCTACAACAAAGAATCCAAAATTCCTTCAACAATGATTTTCTTACTGTTCATTTTTATTTCATTATTCTTTATGTTTGTCCACTGCTTGATTCTTAATTGATGTTAATTGATGTTTTACACTTGCATTTGAACGATGATTTACTTCATTGCTTACACAAGGGTCTTGAGCGTATTTTCTTCTTGAAAAGAATCAAGAAAAAATATTTTATTTGCTTAATGATACATGAGTTCCTACATGTGTGTGTGTATAGGGAGGGTCATAGACCACCTCTTCTATTATAGCCGATGTGAGACTAAAACTAATTACTAATTATATTCATAACACTCTCCTGCAAGCTGGAACATAGATGTCAATCATGCCGAGCTTAGACAGAAGAGTGTTGCTGATCGAGGAAGATGCTTGGTAAGGATATCTGCCAGTTGAGCCGAAGAGGAAATATGTTGGAGTGCAACCATCTTGTCTGTCACTTTGTCATGAATGAAGTGGCAATCTATCTCGATATCCTTGGTCTTCGTATGAAAAACTGGATTCTCAGCAATATGGATCGCTGCGTTGTTATCACATAAAAGTATAGTCGGAAGAGAAGAGGGAACCCAAGATCTGTCAGGAGGGAGGTAAGCCACTACATTCCGCTTCTTACTCCAGGTAACCAAGTTTCTTTCCAAGAAAACACAGTAGCCATTAGTGGAACGACGGTCATTAATGAATCCTGCAAAGTCAGCATCTGCAAAGGCTGTGAGCGACAAAGTAGATGGTTTGTAGAGAAAGACCCTGTCCTGGAGAATCTTTGATGTATATGAGAATATGCTCAACTGCCTTAAGGTGAGGTCAAACGATTTTGCATATACTGACTCACTTTGCTAACGACAGGCAATGTCAGGACGAGTGACCATGAGGTAAATTTACTTTCTAACCAGACATCGATATCGTCCTGGATCAGGTCGTGGAGGATCCGAGGGGGAGCTCAATCGAGATATCTTGACGTTAGAATCCATAGGAGTGTCTGCCGGTCTACATCCCAAAAATCCCGTCTTAGATAGAAGATCGAGTGCATACTTGCGTAGAGAGAGTTGTAATCTACTAGAGTTCCGTGACACTTCAATTTCAAGAAAGTATCTAAGTGGCCCAAGGTCTTTGGTATGGAAGTGTGAAGCCAAATGTTCTTTCATTTTGGAGATGCTAGCAGAATCATCTCCAGTAATGATAATATCGTCAACATACACCAACACAATCACCCTGCCCTAAGGACGATTATGTTTAAAGAGATGTGTCGGCGCGACTGCGTTTGAATCCAATCTGTCGTAGGACCGTACTAAACTTTTCAAACTGGGCACGCGATGATTGTTTCAATCCGTATAACGATGTGTAGGAGAAACCATAGATTCGTCCGGTCGCTCAAAACAAGTAGGTTGCTGCATGTAAGTAGTCTCCGAAAGATCGCCATTAAGAAAGGTATTCTTCACATCCGGCTGATGAATTGGCCATGCCTTAGAAACAACCAAAGATATAAGAACACGAACATAGGTCAATTTGACAACTGACGAAAAAGTTTCAACATAATCCAAACCATACTGCTGAGTAAAGCTTTTGGCTACCAATCGAACTTTGAGACGGTCAATCGTCCCATCGGGATTATGCTTGACAGCAAAGACCCCTCGACAGCCGACAACATTCTTATCTGAAGGCGGATGAATCAATTTCTAAGTCTGATTAGAGCACAGTGCGACAATCTCCTTTAATATAACTGCATGTCAACCTAGGTGCTGAAGAGCTTCCTGAGCAGAGGAAGGAAGAGTGATGGCAGAAAAGAAAGAAACAAACCGACTAGCAGATGGTATAAGTTTATGATTGGAAACAAAGTTAGAAATCGGATGTGCTGTTGTACAGGAACACTTACCCTTGCGTAAGGTAATAGGAAGAGATCTTCTGAAGGCAGCGGTGGTGAAGGAGCAGAACCATTGGACTGTATCGGAGTACCTGCAGAAGAATCGTTAGGAGTAGAAATGGTGGGAGGGGTGGAACTTTTTGGTCACGACGGTGATACACTTGTGGATAAGCGGACACGGGCGTAAAACTAGGGCGCACATGCCCAACAGATGAATCAAGCTCCAAGGAAGGTAGGTGATGAACAGAGACAGAAGTGGGGTCCTTGACAGGTGGTGGAAAATATGCCTGATCTTCTAAGGTCACACCACATGAAGTACAAATTTTAGAAGTGATGGGGTCAAAGCAAACATATCATTTCTGAGATCGTGAATAACCTACAAACACCATACGGGTAGCATGAGGATCAAATTTGTCTACCTGAGTACCTAGAATATGAGGATAGCATAGCCAAGTAAACACCTTAGGAGGAACAAGAAAATGGTTGCCCTGTGGAAACAAAACAGAGAAGGGACTGGTTGCCTAGTACCGAAGAAGGCACGCGATTGATATAAAAGCATGTAGTTAAGACTGCAAAATTCTACAATCGTTTGGGGACATGTATACGCAAAAAAAGAGAATGAGCTACCTCAAGCATACCGGTTCTTTCGTTCAACAGTTTCATTTTGCTGAGTATAAAAATATGAAGTTTGATGCAATATGTCATGTGTCCACAATGCAGTAAAACCCGTGCTAATATACTCCTTAGAATTATCTGAACGAAGAACCTTTACAGAAACACCAAATTGATTAGTAATCTCAGCTACAAATATTTTAAAGGTAGACAAAAGTTAAAGACATGTTACGTAGAAAATACAATCAAGTCACGTGTGAATGATCATCGATAAATGCCACAAAATATTTATAACCAAACACACTGGTAAATTTAAAAAGACTCCAAATATCGGAGTGAATTAAAGCAAAAGGTAAATCATGTCTTTTATTAACTGGAGGAAAAGAAGAGCGATGGTGTTCATCAAGAATGCATGATTCACAACTGAATTCTGATAGAGTAAGAGAAGGCAACATAGTACGTAAAGAAAAAAGAGGAGGGTGACCAAGTCGTCGATGCCAATGGATAGCGGAGACAGCAGCAGACGTACTGCGAAGGTGATCAATGTAGTACGATCCATTCTGTTCATGTTCCCCACCAATCCGTTGCGTCGTCAGAAGGTCCTGTATTATAAAGTGAGATGGATAAAATGTTACGAAGCGGTTAGAATCATTTGTAAGCTGACGAACAGAAATCAAGTTTTGTTTTAAAGATGTCACAATTAAAGTATTTTTCAGGTGTAAAGATGAAATAAGTGATAAATCAACAGAGTCAGAGACTGGTGTGGTATTACAATCAGCCATGTAAATAAACTTGTGAGGAATAGAAACAAGATCATACGGTCCATCACGAGATATGTGATGTGAGGCACCGGAATCAGCGACCCACGAATTAGAATGAGAAACGAACGATATACTCGATAGAGTAGAAAAGTTGGTAGGAGCTACACAAGAGTAGATGCAACTGGCCCCACTCAGCACTGGATAAAGGTAAATGGCCTGTAGGGCCACGTCTACGGGAACCACGACCACGAGCAGTAATAGGGGGATGACCACGGGCAGTAATAGGGGGATCGAATCAGAATCCATGATGAATGGCGCAGAGGTAAATCACGAGTGAGCAATAATAAAGGTGTCTGACATCCAAGCAAGTACAAGCGTGAAGAAGTCAGAGTAAGACGATTGAATAGATCATCGTCATTAACCGAGAGGAGCGGAGACGACCATGTGGCTGTTGGGGAGGGCTAAGGCTAGGGTTCGAGAGGGTTGCAATAGGCATGGAGGAGGCGACATCATAGGAGGAGGCTTTCTACAAGCAGAGGGCAGCGGCCATGGGGCTCAGTGCAGCGGTAGGAGGCATGGTAATGGTGTGGTGTTGGAGGAGGCGGGTGCTGGTGCGTGGTGCAACGTGCCCGGGAGCGGGTGCGGCGGGTGCAAGGTGCGACGTGATGAGGGCCGAGGAGAGGGGAGTCGGTCAGGGCATGAGAGGCAGTTAGTGGTGAGAGCTGAGGAGAGGGAAGGAGGCGGCTAAGGCATGAGGAGAGAGGGCTAGGGCATGAGGATATATTAGGTTTAGGGTTTTGGGAAATTAGGGTTTTCTCTCGATTCTTTTTCTAAGCTCCGATACCATGAAAAGAATATATTGGCTTAATCAAACATGAGTTCCTATATACATATATATAGGAAGGGTCATAGACCACCTCTCCTATTATAATCGATGTGGGACTAAAGCTAATTACTAATTATATTCATAACACTTCTTATAAACAATACACGTGATTCTTTCTTGTATCCGTCGTTCTGAATTATTAATTTAAAAATCTGCCAATTTTCCATGCTCGGTCTGTCTTCCTTGTTTTATATCCATCGTATATGTTTTATTGATTACACGCACACTCCTTAATTCCAGTGCTCAGTTTTTAAATTGTGTAAATGTTAAGTTATAATATTGAATATTAGAGTGGTTAAACCTTAATTAATTTGATGCCTTTGGTCTTTAACCTTTTACTTCAGAGACCTTACATTGATAACAATATGTATTATGCTTTTCTTGTAAGATGCTTCAAAAATGTTTTTCTTCATTTTATGTACTATAACATGCACCATCTTCGTAGACCTTATATTGATAACGACATCATATATTCATATCGTCATCAATGAACACATTCTTTTAATTTTTAGATTTTTTGTTCCAAAATTGTCTGGTTTGTAATTTTATAATATTTTATTTTAAAATAGCCTTGACGCTGGTTGCTGCTAAAACCATTGCGACGTAAGCCCTTTTCTCATGGTTTGCAATGCTTTATGCTTTCCAATGTTGATATTGTTGGACTCATTGGATACTTTTTGTTTGTCACGTGAGAAGATCAAAGAAGCATTTACTTAATCTCTGTGTGTGGGTGTGTGTGGGTGTGGCGGGTGGTGGTGGTGTGTGGGTGGTGTGTGAGTGTATGGTGGCGTGTGAATGTATGCAATAGGGTAAGCAATAATTGGGTGGAAGGCTATATTTGTTATCATGCTAGTAACGAAATTTGGATACTTGTTACCAACAAATATGATTGTGGTCCCATTTCAGATTATTTTGGTTCACTAGCATTTGTAAACATCCAAGAAAGAGAGACAACATCTAATTATTTTGGTTCACCAGCTTTTGTAAACATTCAAGAGAGACAATATCTATATAAGGCATGAGATAAAATATAGATTTCTTGGTTTACTCGCTTTTGAGGAGAAAGCATAGATACAATTTCTTTGTATTTTTTGCTTAAAAAAAAGAGAATGACACCTCACACATCTAGAGTTCTAGTTATTACGCTAGAGATAAAGCATTGCAAGTCTTATAGCTGTCTTGTAATTTTTTTCTCTTCTTTAGTTTAAAGGCGTTCTACGATCACATAATACTCCTAAGGTTCTTTTCCACTTTGACATGTCCATTTTGATTCTTTCGACTGCATATTTGTTGATGCCATTGGCATGATTAATTGTAGATAGTAAATAATAAATATAATTATTTTTAGATATTTTTCTGGTCACCAGGTTGTGTTCTACATGCATTTTTCCACATATCAGCTAAAGTTACATTTTTTAATCTTTATTCTACAAATTCTAATGGATTGGCTCATAACGATCAAATTATATCAGGTCTTGTTTCCACTTTTCCAGTTATTCTAGATTTTTAAGATTCTATAGCATCTTTCGACCTTTCAACTTTTGTAAATTATCCAATCTTTTTATCATCCACCAAATATTATCATTAGCAAACAACATGCACAATCTAACATCATTTTGAACATGTATAGAGTATAGTAAGTTCATCCAAGACTAATGCAAAGGTGCAATGAGCTCATGGTGGCCTTGATGCGAGTCTATGGTGATATGAAGTAACTGTCCACTCGTTCTTACTCTAGCTATTACTCAATGATCACATCAATGTGTGTGTGTGTTAGACACTTGTTTCTATTGTAAAACCAACCACAATATCTACCTAAAGAACTGAAAGTCTCCTGAGCAAGATCAAGGGTGGAAGGGTGGTTTATGTTTTTAGCTGAGCTGTAATGTTTGTGTGTTTGTGGGCAAGCAAATGATTGGATGCTAAGCTGACATTTGGTAAAAGAGGGATTTGGATACATGTAATCCAAAAAAAAAATGATTGTGGATCCATTTCTAGTTTTCTGTTCCATAGCTTTTGCTACCATTCAATCAATCCTTCAAATAAGAGAGAACTTGGAAAACAAATTAACCAAGTTTATGCACAGAATGTGAATTTCATCTAATTTATATATTACCATGCATTATCTTGATGCAGGTCTTCTGTTACATGGAGATATTGTTTATACTGGCTGATCCCTGCACATCATTTTTATCATTTGAACTGCCATTTTTAGCGAGAATATTTTTTTGAATGTTTTTGTTAATTATCCTTTCTTTTTAATTTACTGCCCAACAACCCTTTTTTTGGGGATGTAATTAGAGATAATTTGACACAGTGTTTTCTCTATCACATAATCACTCTGTTTTAGGCCTATTAATTTAATAAATGATTTTTTTCGTCTTGTTGTTCACGCTAACTTTTACCTCCGCTTCTGATTGTTCAGCAAATCATCTGTTATACTCGGGTTAGCTTTGACCATCCCCCTTATGGTGGCGTGCCTTTCTGTTGCCATTCCAATATGGACTCACAATGGTTATCGGTTCTGGGTCCCACGACAAGACTTTGCAAGTCCTGGAAATAGTCATCAAAGTGCACTAAAGGAGGTTTATAATATAACCCTGACTCATTTTTTCGTCTCTCTCTGCATGATTACTAAATAATATGTAACCCCTTGTGCTTGTTTTTGGATGTCCCATGGAAGAATCCCATCTACTTCATGTTGTTTAGCAGTTTATTTAAAGTCTCAGAGACCACCAGAATATTCTTATGACACATTGTTCTTAAGAATTTAGTTCTAACGACAGTTGTAACCTGGTTGACAAATTTGGCACTCCATGATGCATCATATTTTCTGGACCTTGGTCGGACTTCCATTATTGGATACCCTAAAAGTTGCTTGCTATTTGTTTCTGATCCTTTATATGTTTGTGGCTCAAGCAAACTGACATTATTGCCTGCAAGCTCAACCATTGCAGACTTGCAGTCTAGGATTGCATTTTAAGTTGATAATAATCATTAAGCATGATTCTCATAATGTTTCTAAGTTGATCTGATGTGACCATGAAGTATCCATAAATAAATAGGTTGTCTGCTGTCTATACTACCAGTTTCATCTGAACTGTCCATAACAGTTAAGACAACCTGATTTTTTACTCTTTGATTTGATATTTGCGTATTTCGTCACAAAAGTCAATGTTTTGGCACATAATATACCTTTGGATCAATTAATGCACGAACATTTCAGTAAAATCAAAACCTTGTATCTTCCTGTCCACTCATTTCTTTGTTCATAGGTTGTTAAATTGTTTTAATATAACTTTTTTTTTATATCTCTTGTATGTGGAAGAATCAAGAAGCTTAAAGTTCCATCACGTCACCAGGAAAATTCACCAGAGGGGGCACCCCAAGAGCAAGATTCCATTAAGAAGTCAAACCAAATATTATATATATTTTTTAGATGATCTGAAAAGCGGTAACAAAATTTTGAACTAACTTATTTACAAACATAGAAAAAACTTTTCCTTTACAAAGAGAAAGCACAATAAAATTCATGCTCACTTAAATATAATCCAAGATAAATAGTTGCGTGGTATGTGGGTATTGAACCTAGGAATTTTTGTTGGGAAACAAAATTCGTTATTAGCTGAAGCCTCCTATTGATTTGTTTGTCATACCCACACAAATTCCATACACAAAATTCCTAACACTCACTTGTAAGGGTGTGTTAGTCCTTAGTCATTTGAATATCAAATGACTAAAATTGATATAATTTGGAATAAAGTGTTAGTCGCAGGTCATTTGTAGCTAGCATTTAAAAATAGTGTAAGTCGTAGTGTCTAAGTGAAAGCTAGAATTACATTTTTAGATAAAATTCTTCATACAAAATTATAATAGAAACATTTCTAAAATTTTGAATATCAAATTCACTGCTATCCCCTTGAAATCTAAAATTCCTAAAACCATCAGCCATGGCCACCGCCGTCAATTGCCAATAACAAACGTCTATGCTCGCAACCGTCCCTTCGGCAATCGATAACACTCCGCTGGCAACCATCGCCTGCCAGAGGCAACCGGTCACCGCCGGCAGACAACTGCCGCCTGCCGTTGGCAACCGGCCATCGCCATTAGTCTTCGGCAACCTCCACAGACCGGCCACCGCTGTTCGTCTCCGGCAACCGCTCGTCGACAATCGTAGTCGGAGACTGCTCGCTAACGGCCGACAGTTGTCCGCCGATGATTGCCGCAGTCAGGCACCATTGATTGCTGTCCTCCCTCAACAACTAACCGCCGCAGTCTGACGAAAAGATGACGCTCGCCGTCAGCCGCCGCAATTGACAACCATCCGCCGATGACTTTTGCCAATCGTTGATGACCGAACGACGGTTGTCTCCGGTAACCGCACGCCTGCAATTGTCATCGGCAACCGTGCACTCGTTGCCATTGAATGACGATCTCTGTCGATGACCGCTGCAGTCCGGTGTTGTTGACCGCCGCTTTTCGTGCCGCTTTATGCTACCGACCGTGACATACAACCGCCGCAGTCTGCCGATCGCCAACGACCGCCCTTTGCCACCCGCCAACCATCTTCTTTCGACTTTTGCTGTCCACCGACCGTCAATTACCGTTAGCAACCGTTCGTCGACAATGATCGTCCGTCGAGACTGTAGCATGTAACAGCTCATTGACCATTGCTGCCAACTAGCAACTGCCTGCCACAGCCTCTTTATGCATATGAGCATCGTCAGCACCGCCCATCGATAATGACCCTGGCGACGATTGTCACCGATGACCGCCACCGGGCGAGGATCACCTTGCCAGGAACCGTCCATCAATGACCGCCGCCATGGAACTGCCATAGACAGTTGCCGCTGATAACCGCCATCGAAAGTCATTGTTCAATCGACAGCCGATTGACGTCCGTCGCCAGCGTCCTTCCGCCATCGATTTTCTCCATTTTATCATCCAGTCAAGATTGCCTTAATATGATTTTCTGAAAAGCATATATATTTCGAAATCAAATGACTGGCATTTTGAACTCAAAAGGAATTCTATTAAAATGATTGTCATTTGATTTTGAAATTCAAGATTCTTAAATTATTTTGGACTAGCAACCCCCTAATAGATATCAATCTCGTTTTTATATTCAAACAGGGCACGTTCCCCACTAATTGCTTAGTTGATGCATCCTTGCACATCACTCTATATATCTTTTCTCATTTGCGTGGAGCATCTTTTTTCTGTTTTAGCCAGTGAATTGAAAAAAAAATGCAAATAGAGTTTGAACCTCTGATGTGCTTTTGCTTAAATAACAATTGCTGACCGTGATACTTTTCATGTATTATCTTTGATTCTGTTAATTGACTTTGACAATATCATTGATTATCAAAACAACTTCATAATTTTCATATTCTTAGAACTACGTATTATGATTTTTAGTGATTGCTTCATTAGGGGAATTAGGTCTGGTTGGGTTGGTCAAATTTGACCCGACTTGTCGACTCTATCCTGATATGATTATTAAACGGGTAGGTTTCCTAACCTATAACACAATCTGCTCCAGGTTTGGTAGGGCCATTCTGGTTGGGTCGGGTAGGAGTTTCTTGTGTTTTTCAGACCATAAATTCAAGTTTGGAATAAAAAAAGTTCATGTAAAATTATAAATGCACTCCAAATTTTCATCATGAACAGAGTCAATGTCGCGCTCCGCTTCCCAGAGTACGCTAAGATAGGCACGTGACATAGCCAACCATGCTACCTGTGGATAGGAAAAATCCCTCCACAGTCACATTACGACTGTAGAGATATCAAGAACAGGAAAGTAAACTAAACTATCTAGTACATGTCCATTAGCCAGAATAAATGAGTCGAGAGATAATATAATATGTGGAAGCAAAAGACCCAATAAATAAAACACCTGGAAAGTAAAACTGGATACCAACAGGATCCTCACCGCTCGGTCTAACAGCGGCAGTACTCCTGATCAGTCTGCAACAAAGGTAGAGGATCTGGGCCATGCAAAACCCAGACCTCAGTGCGTCATAATATCAAGCAATACTATAAACAGGGGTAACAAGATATACAGACATGAGTATAAATGGTAAAACAGGTATAACAGTGACATAAGTGAGGATAGTGAGGGTAATGTGTAGTGAGTAATCTAAACTGGTCTACTGTGTTAACTACTCTCAAGTCTTTGAAATTAAATTGATGAATCATCGATGCAATTCAATAGTATCCCGTGTGTGCCCGGGACCACGGTGAAGATTCTCGGGCTGAATCCGAGACGTGCCGCTAGGCAGTAAAAGGGTAGTATGTAACGATGAGTGATGTCAGCAGCATCACCCCGGGGCTGGCCTAGCCCGTAAGACTGATCAGTAAAGGCATCGGACTGTCGAGTTACAAGTCAGGTTTCATCATTGATTTCCCCATACCCCCAGGTTATGTGTTCAAGTCAGGTATTAATAAATCTGGAGCTAATGCCAACACATGGTCAAGCAGGTACATGTTTGTCTGGATAGACAACAAGAAATGTCCTTAGTGACAACATGTCTAGGTTGTTGGCATTAGTAACAAGATCAGGTAACAGGTCAAGCTGTGGTATATCAGGTCAAGTCAGGTAGTGTATCTGGATCCAATCATGTCAAGAAGTGCACGGTATCAAGTCGTGTCAAGTAATAGTATATCAAGTCATGTCAGGAGGTGCACAAATGTTACGTGGGGGCTCATAATCAAACCATAATAAGCATGGGTACACAAAAACAAGTATCGAGTACTAATGAAATGAACTAACATGAATGGTATGCATATAGATAGAAAGACAACGACATGGATGCACGCTATCGATTAGGGTTACATTTAATAGTTCTAAAACTAATTAGATTACACTTTATTAAACATGGGGTGTTAAAACAACAATATTGGGTTATTAATAAGATCTGTAAATGCAGCTATATGTATTCTATTCGATATGGATGCGGATGGATATCATATAACCTTTAAATGATAAACTAGTTAATGCACGATGTTCAATTAAACAATGTGAATGGTTATATTCAATTGATGCGGTTTACTATAGTATGATATGTGACAGATAGGTTTGCATATGTTAGATATGAAATGATAAGAATGGATGCATACGGTCATTGTAACACTGTGAAACAAGTACTTTAGATGCACGGTTTGAAATTCAAATATTATATTCATTAAAATAGATGCATAAAATATAATGTAGCAATATAAACTTGCCTCGGGGATCCACAGATGTACGACACGCAGCGAGAATGCGAGAAAACGACGGAAATCTCCATTTGGGCATTTCGTCGAACATTTTGTGTGCACAATTACAGAACAGAACCAGGCAATGCAAGAATGTAACCGCATAGGTAGGGAACGTCCACCGGGTTTCTCGGGTCGTCGGCAGTGGCACGGCTCCGGCGGGTGACCGGAAAACGGAATCAGGAATCAAGAAACAAGAGAACAAGAAGAGAAGGAAAAGCGAGAAGAAGAAGAAAGAGAAGAAAGAAGAGATGAGAGGAAGTGGGTGATGGTGTCCTGGGGTTCTGGGCCGAGGAGGTGACAAGGGGTGACGATGGCGATGGAGCGTCGACGGCGAGGTTCACGGCAAAGGGCAGCGAGGTTGCGGCAAGTTGTTGGGTGGTCGGGTGATGGTTTTCAGAGAGGGGAGGAAGTTAGTGGAGACGGGGTGAGGGTGAGGCGACAACGACGTGGTCGCCGGCGGTGAGGCGAGGCGTGCAGGCGAGGGAAAGGAAAGAAAGAGGGTTGCAGCCGGGGTTCTTGGGTTGGTGGTTTGCAGTGGGTTGAGGGCCTCGGGGAAAGAAGAGAAAGGAAGAGGAGAGGAGGCGAGGTCGAGGTAACGAGGATAGTCGGAGCTAGGGTTAAGGTTAGGGTTTCGGTGGGATCTCTTCACGGGGTGCAGGGTGCTCGGTGATGGTTGCAGGCTCGGGAGAGGAGAGGTTGAGATGGTGACGGCGAGGGGATAAAGGCGACGAGGACAGAGGCTCGAAGTGAGGGTTGGGTTGCCGTCGGGGTGTGGGTTAGAGCGAGGGTGACGGCAGTGGTGGTCATGGTGTTGGGAAGAGGCGGAGGAGATGTCGAGGAGGGGTCGGAGGTTGCATGCGAGGGTCGACGGTGATGGAGTTGGTTTCTTGTGAGCACGGGGGGGGGAGTTTATAAAGAAACGAAGAAGAAAGAAAAGAGGGAGGTGACGATAGTGTGAGGGAGGTGAGCGGAGTCGAGATATGTACAGTAGTAGCGAGAGGTGAGAGGGGGGAGAGAGAGAAAGAGAGGGAGAGAGGAAGAAAGAGAGATTTCTGAGATAGGAAGAGAATGAGAGAAACAGAGAGAGGAGAGAGATAAAGTAGCGAGAGGAGAGAGATAGAGTGTTATCGCGAGATCGAGAGGAGAGTCTGAGGAGAGATAAAATTGTCCTTAGTGGAGGAGAGAGAAAAATAATGAGAAAGAGAGCTCGAGATAGTGGGGTCCGTGGCAGAGAGAGAAAACTGTTAAAATTGTTGGGATTATATTTATAAAATTTAGTTTGTTATATAAATTTTAACTGTAGATTTAAAAATAAATATTATATTAATAAATTTGAATTTTGGCGGGATACAAAAATATTCCAAAACACGTCTGGGTCGGGTCTAAAATTTTAATTTTAAAATACGAAAAATATATGCGACTTCCAAATTTTAAAATGAATGCTCAGATAACAAAAATGCATACCCCCAAGAACGGATGCATGTACGTGCGCGTAGCGATCCAAACACGTCCGTTTCGCTGAACGGGACGAGAACAAGATGCGCGGATGCTACTACGGTGTTAGGGGTATCATGCAGGCTATGAAATGTATTTTTAAAATATTTTACATGACTTAAAATGTTATATGGTGAAAGATGCCATGCCAGATAAAATGCCAGTATGCGATAAAGTTGAAAATGCACAAGTCTACATAATAAGTCAGGGCGATTCATAAATATGGATCAAACAAGTTTCAAGTAAGCCTGGCGGGTCGAATGCAATGTAAAATGTAAAATACCATTCGTACCCAAAATACGATAAATCAAGAAAATACCACGAATAAAGAAATACGAGAACTGAAATTGGTATAAATGAACTAGGGTGTTATAGTCAATATAAAAATGGATACATTCAAATTATTATGGATACTTCATTTTCGTAGAGTGGCTATACTTTCGCTTTGAGACAGTCAAACATAGAACGCTGATATTAGTTCAATTCATAGAAATTAGAAAGAAAGTGTCCAGTGGTAATCAAATAAATTTTAATACATACAAAATGATCACCATAAGTTCTAATTAAATATAAAATTAGTTCATACAAACCAAGTGCTTACATATAAGTAGTTCATGCAAGCCAAGTCATTTCGGGTCACACGAGACCTTACGGGGTTGTCTGTATAGCCCTAACCTGACTTGAGAGTAATTTTCTGTGCGGGTTGACCCATCGTACCGTAACACCCTAGCCCGATCGTACATTTTTTCTCTTTGGATGTTTTGGTTTTCGTATTATTATTATTATTACTAATTTGGAGTTTAATATTTTAGATACAATATATTATGATTATCTAGTTGGTTATATAAATGATAATTGCTATTTTAAATTTGGTTGCTGATTTAGTAATATCCTAATTAGTATGCATATAATATTTAATTGTCTAACATTTAGTTATGTAACCATATCTATATTTTAGTATTATAGTTAACAAAAGATATTTAGTATTTAAGATTGTTTGATGTTTTATTAATATCTTATTTTTAATATGCATACAATGTAAGGTCTATCATTAGATATATTTTAAAAGATATTGTAGTATGCTAGTTTTGAAGATATAATATGATATATATATATATTTTAGAATCCTTTTAATCTTTATAAAAATCCTTTTTGAATTCTTTTTAGACTAAATTGTTGTGGGGGTTGTGTATTTTCCTAAATCTATATATATGTACATATACTTTTACTAATATAATAAAATCTTTAGACTAATCTATTAGTACTTTATTTAGTTTGCATATATATTTTGTCTAGCATTATTTGTTATTTGTTGTAACTAAAGATATATTGTAGTAATAGTTTGTATGATAAGTTTTAATAAAATCCTTTAAATATTTATATACTTAATCTCTAACTAATCTACTAATTTAACCAATCTATATAATATCCCAAACATATCACGCTATTTCTCTCTAATCATAGACAAATCTCTCTCCTCCTTTTTACAGCCGCCCCCTTCTCTCTCTTCCCCGATTCTCTCTCCCCTTTATAAAAACAAATCCCACCATCCTTTTTATCTCCCCTCACCTTAACTACCGAACCCTAGAACCCATTGCTTTCTCCATCGGCCATAACCCAACACCACCGCCACCATCAACTTCTCCTTCGTCTTCCTCACACCTTTACCTTATGGCGCCATCACCTTCGTCGAGAAAACCTAGACCCGACCCAACCCAGATCCGACCCCTTCCACCTCGACACCGACACCACCACCATCGCCGGAGGCCACCGTTGTCGTCGCCTTCGCCGATCGCATGCAACCAAGGACCCCCCGACAACGCCACCTCAACCTGCATCTCCTTCAACCCACCTCGCCTTCATCATGGCCTTCGTCTTCATCTTCTCCACCCACCTCCGGCATCTGCAGTCCTCACCTCCATCTCCGTCTCTTAACAAACCCAAGCCGATCACCATCCCCTTCAACTACCACCGCAACCACCATCTTCGACGTCGAGATTCTCACAACCGCCGGCCACACTAACCTATAGCCGAGAACCCATCACCACTCAGAGCACACCACCTTATCATCGCCGTCGATCTCCCTTGCAGCTCCCATGGCCGGGAGCTTCACCTTGAACCCCAAACCCTAACTTTCTATCTCTACTAACTCCTAACCCATCTTGTCGCCATCGCCACCGTCTCGTTTTCACCGTCGCCATCATCGCCGTCTTCTTCCTCATCTCAACCGAGAGCCATCACACCCTCGTTGTCGACACAACTCTAGCCATCATTATCGTCTTCATCTCCGCACCCATCAAGCCGGGCACCCCACCACAGCACCCTTGTCGAGATCCCCCGCACATTGCCGACGACTGCACACCCAGGCCGAGCTCAAGTCCATCGAATTCCAAACCGTGTAGCCGAACATCAAAGCTTGAAGTTTGCGTCGCATCGTCGTGTTTTTCCCGTCTCCAAGGCAAGTACTCGTGCTCTTTATTTTGCCTGATGCAACATCAGCTATTCCTCGGTTAGATTAAATTGCTTAAAGAGATAAGTTGATGATTTGAACATCATCAATCCCTTGTTTAATTCTCTAGTTCTAATTAATTAAATATAATCGAACCCTTGATAATCATTGATACCGCGTTGACTTTTCATGTCATACCCTTAATGGAAATCCTAGGATCTAGCACATCCATAAATTGAATTTATAAGATCATTATTAAAACTACGCTTGTCTATTGATTAATCATATTGCCATATTCATGTTAGAATTGAATAGCATAGAGGTACGACTTATGCACGTTCATTGTTATTTCTATGATATGTTTTACCCATCATCATCGACATATACTAAACCCTTTAATATGCTACATACATCCTTGAAAGTTCTTTATTCATCGTTACTGATTTCATGATGTTTTTACCTGTTATCATTAACATATGCGAGACTGTTTGATATGCTACTTGAGACTATTAACATCATTGCTTGACATGACATGCTTGTCCATGACATGCATGTCCATGATTACTGCTCCCTTACATTAAAATGAAATCACCAGTTAGAATGCTGAACATTCATGCCATGAAACAAATACTCGTGCTTACATGTATACCATACCGTACTATCATTGCGACTTGTCCTGTTTTCTTGTCTAGTCAACATTCTATATTGTGATTGAGTTTATCGTCATGTTAGTTATAGATATGCGGGGTGTTGGGGTAGCTTGAGTGTGAGTTCGTTCAACAGGATCTCAGGAATCCCATTGCTTGCAGCTCGTACCGGGCTATATCGGTCATTTGTTCATACAGCTCGTACCGGACTATATCGGTCATTGGAGCTCTTACCGGGCTATATCGGTTACATGTTCATTAGCTGGTACCGGGCTTTAAACGGTCATATTTTACTATTGCCGGTACCAGACTTTATATGATCACTTGTTCATTCCACAGTTGTGCCCGTGTTTCCTTGCCCTTGGGGCCCTACCCTTCGGTTGGGAACACTCCTGCAGAGGTTGACGTACACACTCGAACTCACGATAGGATAGATTACCTTTTAGTGACCAACTAGGATATGACTTGACCTGTTTATATGTTTGTTTCATATTACTATTATATCTATATTTACTTGTGTACATGGACTTCACTACACCCACATATTCATGCTACCACACATATACATATTATTACGATTGAGTACTTGTTGGGATGTTCTGACATCCCTGAAACTTGCCATCTCAGGTTTAGAGACTGATTCACAGGCAGAGCGGGATCAAAGTGACTGTCAGGAATTTGCCGAAGATCGGTAGTATTTGTAGGTTATTTCTATTTTATTTCAGTTACTATTAGAATGTGCGCTCTCGCGGGACGTTAGGAGTGATGCATCTCTTTTTGGACCTTGTATTTTGTTTATTCGGAACCCTTTGTTATTTGGATCTTTTATTGACTCTATCTTTATCTCGTGGATTCATCAGTGTTATTTGTTATTTATGCGGTATGATATTAGTATTATATCTTGGATATTATCGTACATGTTTAGCTAGAGTCTTACGTGTGATTAGGGTAAGGCGATTTCTCCTTGACTAGGAGTGCTGACGGTTTTGGCCCATATTTCCGTATTCCGGGAATTGGGACGTTACAGTACCGATTACACTCTAATGAAACTTGGTTTGGATTGGGTAATCATGTTCAGATAATTTTAACACACCTACCTTTCATCCAAGATGAAATTATCAAATGACGTGGAAGAAAACACACCCAGTATTATATGTGGAAGACAATGCGGTTTATTACGATTGGGAGTTCACATGCAAGGGAAAATATTTATTTATTGTTTATGATGGGATTTATGTCAAGGATTTGTTGCATTGTCGTTACCATGTTGGTAAAATTACCCGAAAGTAAACTAATTAGCGCTAGGTCAACAATTAGTTGATACCATCCAACATTGCCCCTCAAGGGGCAGGCAACAAAATGTTTTATGTGGATACAACACATTGTATGTGTGTGAGAGAGCGTGTAATGACTTGCGATGAGATTTAAACCAATTATATCGTACTCATGCTTTTATACCATTTTAGCACTTGACTAAAAACATAGGTTAGTCGAATTTGGGCCATCAATTATTTTATTTTGTTCCACTATAATCAAATATCGGAGTGAATAGAATGAGCAGAATTACACAAATTTGGGACATCAGCACAATGTATCACCAAATTAAATGACAAAAAAGTTTCTATCCTTAATTCCTTCATTCATCAGGCATTTATTTTATTAACTTTGTCACGTTAAAGAATTAACCAATTTGGAAAAAATAATATGAAAATCTCCAATTAAAAATTATATATAAACGATGGATGATTTATTTACCGCTTATGTGAACCTTATTCTCTATGAAAGGGGTCTAAATAATGAATAAATAGTAGCTTCAAATTGTGGCCATACAAAGCTTAATGGGGTATTTTCACCCTACTCCATATATTGGAAGTGAACTTTGTGGATTTATTCAGAGACAATATGGTTACAAAGCAATCTTAGTAGTTGAAGACGTGTGGGAAAAAATTGAGAACAAAATGTCTCCTACCATGCAAAGGACCATTTTTTTAAAGAGCAATTTTATGCCCACTTTCAATCTCACAAGTCACATCAACCTTCTAGGTTCTACCTAAAAGTAATTAGGAGGGAGGGAGATCATGCCACAATATTTTCATGCCAGTTGTTGGTCGGTTTGCAAACTTACCTTTTATGGTCGTGCAACTAAAGGAGCCTAGATCATGAAAGAATTTGGACAAAAATAAGCAGACATGTTACATGTTGCTGTAAGGAAATGATTTCATTTATGTTAAATTGAATCATATCCCTATATGGTTTACCCTTGGAATGTTAAAAAACACAATTGAAATCTTCCATTAAGATGAATGCTGGCCCAGTGGATAATTATGTGGACCATAAACCTTTAGCTGCCATAGGTACCATAATTTTTTTTAGGAGAATCTCTCTAGGTGTACGTTCATGCTCGTGTTGCCAGTGTGTTTGTGCTGTGTAATTGTATTTCTTTCTGATTGACTGCACCTCCCCCTATCAACAAGCTGGTCCCTTTTATTTCTTGAATTATCACTATAGAAGTTATGGAATTTTGACATCATCCATTTCACAGTATGAGTCAGTTCCCAAGTTGAACTTGTGGAGGGTAGTATGGTGGATACTCAATTGTGATGCTATCTCAAAGTTAAAAGCTCTTGGTGGTACTATTAAGAGCAACTTCTCAAATTTGTGCTGGTAAAATATATTATGGTAAGAACCTTATTGGTATCTTGACTGTTTGCGGAGTATCCGTAAACATATTACCATTGAATCAAAGTTAGAGCAGTAAATCTCTTTTTAAAATATTGAATGTAGCATGACGTAGGTGAGTGGCCATTATTGTTTTTGATCATGATATAAATGCTACTCCGAATTCGTCAGTTGGACATTCTTTTTTTTCTTTGAGAACTTGCTGATCGGTGATCATTTTGTAGTTACTAGATTTATTTACGACTTTTCCTACTTTTTTTTATAAAAAAATTGAGCCTGTCTATATAATAAGCTGGTTATTGTTTATTTTTTAAAATCGAGCCTGTCGTTATAAGCTGGCTGTTGTTTAACAGTTCAGATTACCTTATTCGTTAAAAATGCTTTATAAATATTTTTGTGCTGCAGTTTTTGTTTTGTAACATCTCTGTCAAACTTGCATTTGCAGGGCTTCCTTCTTTCTGTCAGCATATTCATATTTACCGGATCAGTTGTAGCCCTTGGTGCAATAGTATCTGCAAAACCTCTAGATGACTTAGGCTATAAAGGATGGAATGGAGAGGAAAAAGGCTCTTACTCTCCTTATGAGTCATCAGCATATCTTGGTTGGGCAATAGCTGCAGCAGTTTCTTTGTTAGTTACTGCTGTGTTACCAGTTGTTTCGTGGTTTGCGACATATCGATTTTCTCTATCATCTGCTATATGTGTTGGTATCTTTTCAGGTAAGCATTTTATTTTTGGTTCCATGCATAGATTACACAGCTGAGGATGTGGTTTTTAACTCTTATGGGATCTTGACCACTTATGAAGGAATCGAATAACAAAATCTCAACTGCGTCACATATGCTTCAGTCGCCTTTTCTTTTTTATTGCAATATAATGTGTGACGCATTCAATTTAGTTAAAAAATGAAACCTGATGGATGTTTTTTATTATTTAGTTGTTCTTGTGGCTTTTTGTGGTGCATCATACTGGGAGGTGGTGAGTTCTCGGGAGGACAAGGTTCCGTTGAAGGCTGATTTTCTTGCTGCATTGCTTCCCTTGGTTTGTATTCCTGCAGTGGTCTCACTGTTTATTGGTTTATATAAATGGTGAGTAGAATGACCTATTTTTTAAAATAAAACTTATACGTTCTTGGTTTACGGCTGCCCTCTCAAAAGTGATTATTTTCAGGAAAGATGATGACTGGAAACTTTCACGTGGTGTTTACTTATTTGTTATCATTGGATTTTTGCTCTTGCTTGGTGCCATATCTTCTGTTATAACTATAATCAAGCCATGGACGGTCAGTGCATATTGAATGCTGGTTTTAACTGAAGCTGCAGTGATATTTAGCAACTGATGTTCATTATGGTAATAAATTGTTATTTTACAGGTCGGGGTTGCTTTCCTTCTGGTTATCCTTTTGGTTGTTCTTGCTATTGGTGTCATTCATTACTGGGCTTCAAATAATTTCTATTTGACCAGGACCCAAATGTTCTTTGTCTGCTTTCTAGTTTTCCTTCTTGCTCTGGCTGCATTTTTGGTGGGAATTTTTGAAGGTGATAACAAATTCTGTATGCTAGCTTTGTTCCCTTGTTTAGGAAACTTCATCTGTGAAAATGATTATAGCTTTTAAGTTAGTTGGTTCATGGTGATAAGGATGTTATGCCTTGGTTTGCAGATAAACCTTTCATTGGAGCATCTGTTGGTTACTTCTCATTTTTGTTCCTTCTAGCAGGAAGGGCCTTGACAGTGAGTTATTATAGAAGTTCTCATTTTTCCATTTCATGGTATTACTTTCTTGCATGACAAACTATCTTCTGCAGGTGCTTCTTTCACCTCCCATCGTCGTCTATTCTCCTAGAGTATTACCAGTTTATGTCTATGATGCTCATGCAGACTGTGCCAAAAATGTCAGGTTGGTTTGATGTTTCTATCTCTTTGCACTTGCTCCATTGCAGCATTTGAAATTTTATGACTGTTTTGAATTTCTGTTTACAATTTTCTTTTCCCTTCTCTTCTTGCTGGTTACCTTTGTATCTCTCAAGGTAAATTATCTTCTCAGATGTTTATAATAGTTTATTAACTGGTAGTTCTTTTTTGATGCATTGGCAGTCATTCCTTCCTCATACTCTATGGGATTGCTTTGGTAACTGAGGGATGGGGCGTTATTGCTAGTTTAAGAATTTACCCTCCTTTTGCTGGCGCTGCAGTATCGGCAATTACACTTGTAGTGGCCTTTGGGTTTGCTGTATCTCGTCCATGCCTGACTCTCAAGGTTGGTGCATGTTGAGTCTGTCCTTTTCTTCTTGGTTAATTTTAGCATATTCTTTTTGTAGGATTTTGTATGTTTCTATAATTATTTTTCAGCATTCAACTTTGTTGTCGTTGCGGTTGCTGATATATTCAACATTCAAATATATGATTGTCATAAATCTGCTAAATATGCATGCTCTTACCAGATGATGGAAGATGCTGTGCATTTCCTCTCTAAGGAGACTGTTGTCCAGGCAATTACTCGATCTGCTACCAAGGTTAGTCTACCATTTAGAAAGAATTGTTCTGTTTCTTCTTTCCTCAAGTGGAATTCAGGAACATATCTACTTTCTGTATCCTACTTGCATGTACTAACCTGGTAGTACTCGTACATCTGGATCTATGTCTATTTGAATCTGTTAATTGTTGTTTTCTCTCCTATTACTTGATGTCGACTAAATTTATTTATCAGTCTGATTACATGAATTATTCTTTCTGGTAACTGTTCTTTTGCTTGCTCTTGGAGTTGATATTAAAGGTTTGGTGGGAAATTTTTTAATTACATCATATGTTCTTTATGTTGTCGATTACTGATGAAGGGTGGAATTTTTAAACCTACATATGGGAAATTGTAAGATGGTTGGCACTTGGTAGCGTATCTAGATTAGACTTCAACTCCCCTAGGATATTACCTGCAGGCTGCGGCTGATCTTCTCATCAGATCACCCCATGTCAGGCCGCCTTGCATGTGAAGTGGCTTAATAATTGGGGCAACATAAATATAATTATAAAATATTTGCACACAAACCCTCTTGAACGATGTCTAAATTTGCACACAATAGAATCATTTCACTGAAAAATTAAGCTGTTTATCTTCTTCCTGACGATATACAAGCTGTGTTGACTCTTGCAATGGTGTTCTGATTGTTGATAATCTAACTTTGAACTGCCAGAATTGACATAGTCATATGCTGAGTAGGCCAAATTATTTTATTTAGTATCCTTAGATGCTTTAGAAGAAATATCATAGAGCGGCATGAGTTCAGATAAGTTGTGGTGAATACTTGAATAACATGGTTAAAATTTAAGAAAAGACTCTGGATATGTGCTGAAACAAGATGCAACTTTTTTTTATAAATGTAGAAGAATTTAGAGATTCAACATCAAATAGTTGGGACAATAGCTAATTGTCATTGATATGGGAGAGATATGTTTGGGACAAAATTAAACAGCATGATTTGGCCAGGGTCATATCGCCCCTATCCATATATCTGAAAAACAGACAGTAGGATTACCCATGAAGCCTAAACTCAAAGCACATGTATGTCAGTTAAAGACACCACAACCATAATGTTTTTCACCTAATTTGCTGTAAGTGGTAAGTACAGAATCATGCCATGTGTTTCTGAGAACTGGTTATGCTGTTTACCTAGTCCAGGCATATGGTTTTGGTTTAGAAGAAAGATATGACTAACTACAAAGAATTTGTGGCATTTAGTGGATAAAATTAGGTCGAAACCAAGCATTTCAAGTTATTCTTGGCTGAAAACTTCTTGGCAGAGCAAGTTAACTTTTGTTAGATTTAGTCTCTAGAAATAAATGCAATAATGTAACAAATTCTAAATATGGAGTGTACATGTAACATCTAATAGGTATCAAAGGCTTATGTTTTTCAAATTTAGCATATATAATTAATCAATTTGCGGGGTATGGTTTTCTTCCAAAAGTTAAAAAAAATAAAAATCCTGCAGGGTACGGTTCTACAGGACACTAATTCTTAGATTGGCTAAGACCAGTAAGCATTTGTGGGGCAAGTACCCTTGGGTTTTCGGATTTAACTAGTGAATCATATGGTTATGAAAATGACAATTTATAATATTTCTTGTATCTTAGTTTCTGTTATGAAATCTAGTAGGTAACCCTTGCGCTCGCATAGAGTAGCTGTGCTAGTTGATCTTGTCTATATTGGAGCCTCAAGCTGAATTTCCTTTTCAAACGTGCTTTCGCATATGGCATATGCTTTTCATTTGTGAGTTTTATCTCATGGTTATTTGTAAGATAATATCGTCTGACCCTCAACTTTTATGAATGGTGTGGCTATTCCTCCTGCTTGTGTAATCATATTTCTGGTTTAAGAGGACAAATATGCTATTGTGCTTTATAAAGTCGTTTTCTCTTGAGTCTTAATAGGACAGTTTGAAAACAATGGCCAAATTGATAAGTTCATATGGTACATCAGCTTCTTTACTTGTTGATATTATTCAAATTTGTATACCTGTATGCTTGCGCGCATGCTATTCTTTAATTATTTTTTCTTCCTATGTAACTTGCAATGGTGAATTGTTATTACCCTTTTCTATGAGAGGCTCTGTTGCTTTGTGTAGCCATTCCTTATTTACTGTTGGCATTTTGATCTGTTCTCCAAGTATATTGATTTTTTCTGACACTAAATTTCTGTTTGGTGGACAATTCAGACCAGAAATGCGTTATCTGGAACTTACTCAGCTCCACAAAGATCTGCTAGTTCAGCTGCTCTCTTAATTGGCGACCCTAATATTGCACGTGATAGGGCTGGAAATTTTGTACTCCCAAGAGCTGATGTAATGAAACTGAGGGATCGTCTGAGAAATGAAGAAATCAGTGCTGGTTCATTCTTTTGTGGAATGAAATACTATTGCCATGAGCCTCCTGCCGATGTGGACTACAGGAGGAAAATGTGTGCCCATGCACGCATTTTGGCTTTAGAAGAGGCAATCGACACTGAGTGGGTGTATATGTGGGACAAGTTTGGTGGGTATTTGCTTCTTTTGCTTGGTTTGACTGCTAAAGCTGAAAGGGTGCAGGTGAGGCAGGGTTTCTGGTGGCGTTTTTAATATATATTTTTTATATAATTCTAGCAACTTCTTGGGCCTCATATCTATTCTGAAGGATCGTTTGTGTGTGGCAGGATGAAGTCCGTCTCAGACTTTTCCTTGACAGCATTGGTTTCTCTGATTTAAGTGCCAAAGAGATCAAGAAGTGGATGCCTGAAGACCGTAGGCAGTTTGAGTTAATTCAGGATAGGTAGTCATCACTTTTATTACTACAGTTAGCTTGATCTCTTTTTTTTCGACACGCTTTGATTATGAAGTTATCTATATTATTCCTGTAGTTACATAAGGGAGAAGGAGATGGAAGAGGAAATCTTGATGCAGCGACGGGAGGAGGAAGGAAAGGGTAAGGAAAGAAGGAAAGCTCTTTTGGAGAAAGAGGAGCGGAAATGGAAGGAGATTGAAACCTCTCTTTTATCTTCTATTCCAAATGTTGGAAACAGAGAGGCAGCAGCTATGGCAGCTGCAGTTCGCGCTGTGGGGGGTGATTCTGTTTTGGATGACTCTTTCGCTCGTGAACGAGTTTCTAGTATTGCTCTCCGCATTCGTGCAGCCCAGCTGTTGCGAAGAGCAGAACAGGTTCATCCTCTGAACATTATTTTTGCTTTTGCCATTTTAAAGATTTAGTGGCCTTACCGTTGAGATAATCATGCCATTGTTGTATCTTTCTTACTATTAATGCAAAAGTGGCCTTAAGGGATGGGGTCTCCAATAGAAATTACCGATTTCTATTCGCAGACTTACACGTGGCAAGAAAATTTCTCATAATCATGAAAAATAAATATTTTGAAAACACCATAACCAACTTTTCAAATTTTCTTGAATTCGTAGAATTTCTGGTAAAAATCTTTTATAAAATCTAAATGAGCTTAAATACAAATATTTGAATTTTTTCTTAAAATCTGTCCATAATATTAACATATACATACATGCAGAATGATAATTAATATATAGCCTGAGATCCTTTGAAACATAGAAATAGACATGGGTACGGGACACACAACACAAGAATTTTTTAAAAAAAGTTTCTAAGTACGGCTTTCTGAATTAACTAGTTACATATCCTTATGTAAAATTCTTTTCTGAGTGTAGCTATTAGATACTTAGATACAAATTTTGTCTTTCTTGCATATATAAGTCGATCCATTTATTATCGGATTTTCATGTTAGTATAAACTACTTTACAGACTGGGATATCTGGTGCTGTGTGTGTTCTTGATGATGAGCCAAGAACTACAGGCAGGCATTGTGGGCAGATTGACCATACCCTATGTCTAAGTCAAAAGATTAGCTTCTCTGTTGCAGTCATGATGCAACCAGAGTCAGGGCCAGTATGCCTTTTAGGAACCGAGTTTCAGAAGAAAATCTGCTGGGAAATCGTTGTTGCTGGGTCGGAACAAGGCATTGAGGCTGGACAAGCAGGACTCAGATTGGTTACAAAAGGTGAGAGGATGACTACTGTTGCTAAGGAATGGAATATAGGTTCTGCAAGCATCGCTGATGGAAGGTATGTTGTGTTATTAATATGATTCCATTCGCGGTATCCATTTTATCTTCAATAACTGTATGCACAAGCTATTTTAAAATCTGACTATTCTACTTCTTCTGTTCTCAACTGTACCTCTCAATTTAACCCTTTTTGTTTTCTTAAACTTGTTTCCAGGTGGCATCTTGTCACCGTGACTATAGACGCCGATGCAGGAGAGGCTACATCCTATTTAGATGGGGGTTTTGATGGATATCAGAGTGGTCTACCTCTTCATGGGAGTGGTCACATTTGGGAAGAGGGAACTGATGTTTGGGTTGGTGCTAGACCACCAACTGATTTGGACGCATTTGGGAGGTCAGATAGTGAAGGTGCAGAACCCAAGATGCAAATGATGGATGCTTTCCTTTGGGGGAAGTGCCTGACTGAAGATGAGATAGTTGCACTTCACAATGTTATGAGACCTGCTGAATGTGACTTGATTGATCTGCCAGAAGATTACTGGCACTTGGGTGATTCACCTTCAAGGGTATGGTCATCTTATCATATGATCCTATATTTAAAATGTTGTCCAGACCGAAGAAGCAAAGTTTTATAGCAGCATACCTCCAGCTTTTTTTCCAAACTATATCTTGTGTTTTCTTAACTTCAGGAGCCATCATCATCTGTGATCAAAATCGATGGGTTCATGAGCTACATATCACTGCATATTTGAATTTTATATGTAATTCAGAAAAAAAAGTTTAGGGTTTATGTCTCCTGTAGGATATCACATATTTCTGTGGATGTCGATCAAACCTTTAGGAACTCATGTTTGATGATTGATATTGATCTAAGATCTTATCTTTTACATAGTATTGAGACTATTGACTGCACATCTGCGCCATAAATTTTCAATATTCTAGGAATTTATTTTCTAATTTTATGTATCCCTGGTTTCTGCTGACCTTATTTTCTCTCTACTCATCCAAGCATCTTCATGAGATATTACGGTGTCTCTTCATGATATTTTATTTCCTGTTTGACTACTTTTGAGTGTATCTTCAAAGTTCAAACCCTAGAGTTCATCAATTGGAATATATTACTCATAAAGTTTGACTTCTCTTCCATCAATCTCAATATGCTATATATTCCATAAGGGAAGGTTGGAAGCACAAGGGCATCCTTTGCATAAATTAGCATATTAATTGTCCCTTTCTTAGCTTAGCAAGATTGACAATAAAAGTAGTTGTTCCCTGTCAAACAAGGGACAACTCGAGCACTCTTGGTTTTGAATCTGTTAAACTATTATGTTTTATAATTTTGTTCTGCATACCAATGATATGTGATTTTTTTCTTTTTAATTATGTTCTCTTTTCAATTTTTGATAAAACAAAATTTTAATTCCTAGGCTAATGATTGGGAAAGTGAGGAAGCAGATGTTGAGTTGTATGACAGGGAAGATGTTGACTGGGATGAGCAATATTCAAGTGGGAGGAAAAGAAGGCCAGACCATGATGGAGTCACAATTGAGATGGATTATTATACCCGGAAATTAAGGAAACCTAGGTTTGAAACACAAGAGGAGATAAATCAGCGCATGATATCTGTTGAAATAGCTGTTAAGGAAGCTCTCTTGGCAAGAGGAGAGTTGCATTTTACTGATCAAGAATTTCCACCAAATGAGCGTTCATTATATGTGGATCCAGGAAACCCTCCTCAAAAATTGCAGGCAAGAGTTTTAGAAATCATTGCTGTGTTAATGTCATTTTCTGCCTGTTAATATTTTCTGATTATCTCAGGTTGTTTCTGAGTGGATGAGACCAGCTGACATAGTTAAAGTGAGCTCAATATGCTCTCGTCCTTGCTTGTTTTCTGGTTCTATAAATTCATCTGATGTTTGCCAGGTGAGATTATTCTTTCTTGATTTTCATCTTAAAACCAACACTTTATGAGAATTATCTCTGAACTGTTTGGATAACTTTTGTATTAATCACGTATAAGCTTCTCAATGCTTTGCATCTGCAGGGTCGCTTGGGTGACTGCTGGTTTTTAAGTGCTGTTGCTGTCTTAACTGATGTTTCTCGTATATCAGACGTTATAATCACCCCACAGTACAACGAGGAGGGTATTTATACTGTTCGCTTTTGCATTCAGGTTAATCTGCAATCCCTTCTATATGAGTACTACTGACAGTTTTCTCAAATTGAAATAATTTTTAATGTATGTCTTCTGTTTGTTGTGGTTGATTCTGCTTAAGGAAGGAATGAATGCACAAGAAGACACTTGTATAGCTGTATATGGTTTTATTCATTCCATACCAATATTCAAACAACAGCATTGATCAATCTTTTGATATAGTTACAATGACCCTTGCTATAGTGGTTGCATCTGCTATCTCTTCAGTCAACTACCTTAAATGGTTCCTATATTTTTTTGACTTTCATATCTTGTAGTTGCTCTGCACAATTAAGTAGAAAACTGCTTATTTTTTTCCGGAGAATTTCTATCTTTTAAGTTTATACCTATGAAGGATGGACACGGATATGACCCAACACAGAACAGTGACACAAGATATTTGTGTTTTGAAAAAAGGACAAGACACAGCAACAAGGCAAGTTAAATATATATACTTGCATTGAGATGTGTGTTATCGATTATGAAGGAGTATCCATTCTTCCAAATAATGACATGTTTCAGAATATACACATCCCAAGTGTGGATCTAGTGTTCGAACCTCATTTTACCTCATCCTCTATGGCACTTATACCCCTGCAGGTGATGTTAGCATAAACACCCCCTCCGATCATCGACCAAAACCCTTAAAATCAATCAACTCGAACTCTAAGCAACCGAAAGATTATCTGATATAACTCTAGAACTTGTGTGTTGTTTAGAATAGAATTGAGTGTTTTTTGACTGTTTTGGTCAATGAGCAGAGGGGTCGTTTGCCTATGGCACTTGTATCCTCTCAAATGATCTTTATTTTGTGTCAGTATTATGCTATAACTCAATATCTTAGCATCTCTAGATTTGACAAAGAACACATCATTTTGCCCATCATCATAGCTAAAAAGAAATGGCTTTGCTATTTGCCTTGAGTAATTCAGATGTAGTGACTTAGATCGGCTTTGTTGGTCTGCGTCTAGTTCTCATTTTCCCTGGGTTCCTGTAGGGCGAGTGGGTCCCTGTTGTTGTTGATGACTGGATACCTTGTGAGTCTCTGGGAAAACCAGCATTTGCCACAAGCAAGAAGCGCAATGAACTCTGGGTTTCTGTTTTGGAGAAAGCATATGCGAAATTGCATGGCTCTTATGAGGCATTAGAAGGTGGCCTCGTCCAAGATGCCCTTGTAGACCTCACAGGGGGCGCTGGTGAAGAAATTGACATGAGAAGTGCTCAAGCTCAGATCGATCTCGCGAGTGGAAGGCTATGGTCACAATTGTTGCATTTCAAACGAGAGGGTTTTCTACTTGGTGCCGGAAGTCCATCAGGCTCAGATGTACATATTTCATCCAGTGGAATTGTTCAAGGGCATGCTTACTCAATATTACAGGTATACTTCAACATCTCTCTCTCTCTCTCTCTCTAATTTATTTGGTGACCATTTAACTTAATTTACTGGTCATCATGAATAGGTTAAAGAGGTGGATGGACACAAACTTGTTCAGATACGAAATCCATGGGCCAATGAAGTTGAGTGGAATGGTCCTTGGTCTGACTTGTCACCTGAGTGGACCGATCGTATGAAGCATAAGCTTAAACATGTTCCTCAGGTACCCATCATTCTTATGTTCACATCATCTGATGCTGTTCTAAATTTTGTTTTAAACTACAAACGTAATAATATAATAAAAAATAAAAGATGTTTTGTTTTCTATGTAGTTTGGGCACAGTTGTCACAATTGCTTTTGTTTTTTAATCTAACTTTTTTTAGGAACTTTAGCTTTGAATAAATCAATACAAATGTTTGCATTATGGTGATTGCTTCTAAACAGTTCATTTCATCTTCGAAGTTATAACTATCAAATAAATGGAAGGTGTGTTCGAACTATGGCTTAAGTTTACTTTTTATGCGACTGCGATATATATTTTCCACGTGTATTTTACCTTACTGATGATTTCTCTTTTTATCAGTCGAAGGATGGAATATTTTGGATGTCTTGGCAAGACTTTCAGATACACTTCCGATCAATATATGTTTGCCGGGTCTATCCGCCTGAAATGCGGTACTCCATCCATGGGCAATGGCGTGGATACAGTGCAGGAGGTTGCCAAGATTATGACTCATGGCATCAAAATCCTCAATTTAGATTGAGAGTGACAGGCCCTGAGGCATCGTCCCCAATTCACGTGTTTATTACATTAACTCAGGTATTGTTAATCTACATTCACATGCATGTACATATGAAGAAATGGAACCTGGTGTCACTATAGGGTGTTGTCTACAGTGATGCTGGCAAATCAATGGGTGTTGGTTTTTGTTTATTTAAAACGTGACCACCTATTTACGCAAACTAATCTTTATGCTTGTATGATGCTTGTGTCTGGTAGAAAAAGTTTAAACAATCTAATTCAGCAATCTGCAGCAATGATTCAGTATTACATTTAGCAGAATGTCTTATATGAGTATATTTTTACCATCCACTATGATTATTATTAGAATAATATTATGTTTTATTATTTTGTTGAATATATATTAGTTCTTCGGTTATGTGCAAAATAAAAATGACTAAGATTAAGTTCCTCTATTTCAGTGAAAAAGAGCAAAATTAGAGATTATGAATGACTTGCATGCATTGGGCATTTGATCAAAGTCTTTTGTATATTTTTTGAAAGAGATGAGCACGGTGTTGAAAGACATCCATATTGGTGACAACTCCTGAATTGCCAAACAAAGAATTTCATGCGAATCTAAATTATAGGGAGTTCAAACAAAGTATGCATTATATTATTAATTTGTTTTTTTTAATATAAAATACCTTAGGATGCTCTTAGTGAAAGATGCATCATAAATTTTTGAAAGATATAAATTGATTTTCAGTGGCATGGGCCCCATCTTTTTCCTTTGAGTTTTATGATGAGATTGCATACCAAATGTTTAAGTTTAATACAACCTAGTGATTTTAATACCAAAAACTTGTGTGACGTGGCATAACAAGACAAATAACCTACAGATTTTAACCCCATGCACAAATGTGATGTGGCATAATAAGAGGCAAGATTTGGTGTGGTTATTTCTTTATTGTTTTAATTTTTTTAGTAAAAAAATGATGGAATTTCTAGCATACCCTCCTTGGTAGAGATGTTCACTTTATGCCATATCAATTAAAATAAAAAAGCAATAACGAATGGGTATTGGCACATGGTCGATGTTGGCTTTGTTTCTTCTGTACTTGCTGTTTTGTAAATTATTCACCTTAATCATTCTTCTGCGCACATATGTTAGGGTGTTAGCTTCTCCAGAAAGACTACTGGTTTCAAGAACTATCAATCAAGCCATGATTGTTCCATGTTCTACATTGGCATGAGGATTCTCAAGACAAGAGGCCGTCGAGCTGCGTATAATATTTACTTGCATGAATCTGTTGGGGGAACAGATTATGTTAACTCGAGAGAAATATCATGTGAACTGGTTTTAGAACCTTATCCAAAGGGATACACAATAGTGCCCACGACCATTCAACCTGGAGAGGAAGCACCTTTTGTTTTGTCTGTATTTACTAAAGCACCGATCACCCTCGAAGCAATATAGTTAAATCTCAACACGTGAAAATGGATTTCTTTTTGGCACCCTAAATGGGTTGGCAAAACTCGGATGGCTCGGGGTTATGCGATTTTTCCAGCAGGCAAGCACACGTCCTATGCCAAATGTTATAGAACATGGATTTTGGTATGATTTTCATCTCTGCCTTCTTTTAAATGTGTTTGTTAAAAAGACTTAAAACCTAATGCAAGATGCAGACACCCTATACAACTGACATCTCTCTTTCCTTTAATACTGCATCAGTTGAGATACTTCTAGCATCGAATGTTAAATGATTACCCGCAACATGCATCTTAACCTTAAGTCTGCTTGGTTAAGAAATTCATCAAGAGTTTGGTTCAAAATTTTTCCAGATAGAAGCAAATTATGTAAGAGAAATAAATTTATAATTAAAAAGGGAAAAAAAGAAAACGGAAAGAAACATCCAATTTTTTTGTGCCTTTTAGTGGGGAGTATTTTCCATGACCTTGCGAAAAACTTGAGTTCAATTTCTACCTTGGCTTTATAACTGTTCCTTTTTTAAATCTCTTCCCCTTTTTTTATTTAAATGTCTTTCACTTCTTTTAGCATATCAAAATTTTTCTTTTTTCTTTTTCTTTTGTGGTTTCGCTCTCATTGGCACATCGCCAGTCTTTCTCAAAAATATTAAAGGCATCAATTTGTTTCTGATTCGACTTGGAATATCATTTTTGTTGCCTACCTTTTTATCATTGTGATCTGGAAAATTTCTTTTAGAATAACAATAATTTGATCGCGTGCCTCACTGTGTTATTCGCTGCAGATCTCAGGGTTTGTTTTATTCTGGTTGTGTGTAATGCACTGGATGAGGGGAAGAAAGCGACAGCTCCGTGTTCTTCGACCACGTGTGGGTTTATATTGGCCTAAGAAACCTGGCCTCCCATTTCACTATGAGGGTGGTATCCTCGGCTTCAGACAGCGGTTTTGGGAGATTTTGTAAATACGGCTGGCATCACACGTTTAAAGAAACGTCGTGCCAACCGATAGGTGCCACTAACTCATGTATAGTGATCAAAAAGGAAAAGGAAAAACAAAAAGCATAGAGGGATAGTAACAATGAGAGTTAGGTGGTTCTATCTTTCTTTGTTTTGATTGATGTAATAAGGGTGTTCTTGTAGCTGGGAGCTTTGAGTTCCAGCTGCAGTTTTGGTGGTACACCACTTGATTTTATTTGTGCAATGCAATTTCATATCATACATCTGGCATAGGTTTTCTAAAGTTCTCTCATTTATTTAAAGGGTTAAACAATACAACAATGACAACTGAGTCTTTTATCCCAAGCATATGGGGTAGGCTATATGAACCGACATGAGATTCATGCCGGGTCCAGCACATGAATCCTCCGTCTCCATTCACTCCTATCGAACAATATACTTTCATTGAGTCCTTTGGCAACTATATCGTTTTGTATCATCTCCATTCATGTTTTCTTCGGTCTTCATTTTGTCCTTTTGCTATTGCCCATATCGAGAGTATCTATTCGTCGAACCGGTGCTTCCATAGGTCTGCGTCGCATATTACCAATCCGTCTTAGGCGGTTTTCTCGCATCTTCTCCTCCGCAGGTGCTGCACCAACTTTTGCATGAATATCCTCATTACGCATCTTATCTTTTCTGGTGTTATCGTATATCCAACGAAGTATGCGCATCTCCGCTATGTGCATCTTCTGTGTATGATGCTTTTTAGGAACCCAGCATTCTGTACCATATAATAAGGCAGGCCGAATAGCGTTCCGATAAAACTTCACTTTCAATTTCAACGGAAAGTTACGATCATATAAAATCCCTGTTGCATTTCTCCATTTCAACCAACCAGATTGGATCCTTTGATTAATATCACTATCGATCTTCCCATTCTTTCGGATGATGGAACCTAGATATCTAAATTGATCGCACGGTGATATCTCTTGCCCTTCCAATGTCATATTAATATGGTTTTGACTTTTCTGGTTATTAAATTTGCAATGCATATATGCTGTCTTGGACCTGCTCAATCTGAATCCTCGAGATTCTAATGTTTGCCTCCATAATTTCAATTTGGCATTAACCCCTGCTTTCGTCTCATTTACTAGAACAATATCATCAGCGAATAGCATACACCAAGGTATCTGATTTTGGATAGTTCTTGTAAGCTCATCCTTCACGATGGTAAACATGAATGGACTTAATGCAGATCCTTGATGTAAACTAATTGTAATCGGAAAATCACTCGTTAAGCCGCCGCAAGTTCTGACATTTACCACTACTCCATCGTACATATCCTTGATTATGTCAATATACTTGACGGGGACCCTCTTCTTCATCATTGTCCCCCCATAATACCTTTCTAGGTACCTTGTCGTACGCTTTTTCTAAATCAATAAATATCATATGCAAATCTCTTCTCCTCTCTCGAAAATGCTCGACAAGTTGACGAAGCAAATGAATAGCTTCTGTCGTCGATCGTCCAGGCATGAACCCAAACTGGTTCTCTGTTATCTTAATATCCTTCCTTAGCCTGTGTTCAATCACTCTCTTCCAAAGTTTCATGGTGTGACACATAAGTTTTATTCCACGGTAGTTTGAGCAACTTTGAATGTCACCCTTGTTCTTGTAGATAGGTACAAGGATACTTTTTCTCCATTCATTTGGCATCTTTTTTGTCTGCCAAATCTTATTAAACAAATCTGTCAGCTATTTAACGCCTATTTCTCCTAAGCACCTCCAAATCTCGATAGGAATCTCGTCAGGACCAACCGCTTTTCTTAAACTCATTCTGTTCAGAACTTCTTTAACCTCAGGTAGTCTTATTTTACGCATGAAATCACAGTTTATATCTTGAGATTGAATGACAATTCTATCCAAATTCTTAGTAAAGTTCTCATTGAACAATTTGTCAAAATAATCTCTCCATCTTTTCTTGATATCTTCATCTCGAACTAAAACCTTCTGATTTTCATTTTTGACACATTTCACCACACATAAGTCTTTAGTCTTCCTTTCCTTCATCCGAGCAATCCGGTATATATCATTTTCAGCCTCTTTAGTGTCTAATTTCTCGTACACCTCCTTGTAGACCTTAGATTTAGCTTCCCGAACAGCTTTCTTAACTTCATTTTTAGCTATTTTATACTTCTCAAATCTCTTCACATCTCTACTTTTCTTCAAATCTTTATAAGAATCCCTTTTAATTTTAATAGTAGTATTTACTTCTTCATTCCACCATGATGTGTCCTTAGATGGTGGAGCACCACCTCTTAACTCACTAAGTAGATCTCTAGCTACCTTCTTGATACAATTAGCCATTTTATTCCATGTTCTGTCTGAATTATCTTCCGACTGCCAATCCGCTTCTTGGACTACACGATCTATAAAAACTTTTTGGTTACTTTCTTTCAATCGCCACCATTTAATTCTAGGCTCTACCTTACGTCTAATCTTCCTAGGTCCTCTTCTAAATCGAAAATCTAAAACTAAAAGCCTATGTTGAGTGGTTACTCTCTCACCTGGCACTACCTTACAGTCGATACAACAAACTCTATCCATTGTTCTCGTCAGAAAAAAGTTTATTTGACTAGCACTTGATCTGCTCCTAAAAGTGATAAGGTGGGACTCTCTTTTCCTAAACCAGGTGTTTGCTAAGATCAAGTCATAAGATAAGGCAAAATCTAGAATCGAGTCACCTACTTCATTCCTTTGTCCAAAACCTCCATGAATAGTATCAAACCCACTACGACTAATACCTACATGTCCATTAAGATCACCGCCAATAAATAACTTCTCTCCACTAGGTATATTTTGCACCATCTCGTCTAAATCCTCTCAGAATAGACGTTTACTAGCGTCATCAAGACCTTTCTGTGGTGCATAAGCACTAATAATATTAAGGATTTCTCCACCTAGAATAAGCTTAACCAGTAAAATTCTATAACATTTTCTCCTAATCTCAACTATATTCTCAAGCAACCGTCTATCTCTGATTATACCTACCCCATTACGAATTTTATCTCTACCCGTATATCAAAGCTTATAACCCTAATGCTCTATGACTCTACTCTTTTCACCTACCCACTTAGTTTCTTACAAATACATAATTCCAACTCTTCTTCTAATCATCACATCCACTAATTCTATTAGTCTACCCGTAAGGGAACTGTAACGTTTTGAAAATCGTTTCGGTGAAAATTTCGAAAAATCGGTAAAATAAAGGGGTTTCTGTAAAAAGTCAAAATGCAAATATCTTATTATAAAAAATAAATATACATATTCTAGCTATGTAATTGCTATTATTTGGTGTTTATTGAGCCGCTGGTGAAATTTCAAATTTTCTCGAAAAAAATATTATTTTATTATTATTTAAGCCGTCACTAATACATTTAATTAGGGAAAATTACAAATTGGAATGAGTTGAAACAAATTTTGTGCATCATAAAACATTAAATAAAATTTTATCATGTGGTTTTTGGAACGAAATCATTTGCCAAAACGGTTTAGAAATTATTGAAGAAAAAAGGCTTTTTTTAGCGTAAATGGATGTTTGGGATATTGTATTTATTATTTTTCATCACCCCACACCCGTACCCACACCCACACCCCCCCATTCACTTATCCCTTTGAAGAATTCAGCAGCCCCCTCTTTTGTCCCCACTTGGATTTCAAGGAAAAGAAATGAAAGAAAAGAAAAGGAAATGAATGAAATTAGATAATAAGATATGGGCTTAGTTGACTTTGACCATTCCATTGACCCACACCATACATTCTCTCTCTCCCCCTCCCCATATCAGCCGAAACCTACAGCCCCTCTCAACAGCAGCCCTTCCCCCTTGCTTCTTGCTCCTTCTTGTTCAAAGAAAACCCCAAATTTCTATTAAAATCCAAAGAAAAACACTCAAAATCAAACCGAAATCAAAATCCACCTCCTACCCATTTTCCCTTGGCTACCATAGCATGGATCTAGGGATTTAGATTTCAATTTTGGAGGCTAAGTGTGCTTGGGGGATCTTCAAATTAATTGGGTATAAATTCTAACCTTTTTACTTAATGTGTTGTTAATTGTTTTAAGTTAGCTTAATTAAGTGTTAATGGAGAGTTGTAAATTCTAGGAAAAAGGGTTTGGATCAAGTTAGGGTTTGAATTCAATATGGTTGTTGTCACTTGTTTATGTTTGCAAGGTGTAGTTTGGCATGAGAAGACATGGAAAACCTAATTTAGTTAATAATTACAAATTGTTACTTGCAAAATGTCCATGCTTAAGCTTTTTAACAAACTAGTTTTTGGAAACTATGAATATAATTGGGATTAAAATCTAATTAGGGTTTCTATCGTTAGAGTATGGTTTTAATGAGTAGGTTAACTTGAAATTTAATGAAAAAGCTAAACTTGTAACTAGTTTGCTAATTTCTAGTTTAAAATTGTTAAAGGTGGTTAATATTGCAAACTAGGTTTTTAGTTTTAATTCAAAATATGAGATTAAAAATATGGTTAGGGTTTTTATCATATTATTAACTTTATTAAGTGTAGTTTAACACTTTAGTTCATAGGAATCCAACCTAAATTATAGTTTGTGCATTTTTGCTTTGAAATTGTTAAAAAGGGTATTTTTGTAAACTAGAATATTAGGGTTTTTGGAATTTAATGAGATTAAATTCCGGAAATTGTTTCTATGACTTATTTAAGATATTTAATAAGTATATTGGCCGCTACATTCATTTAAACATCATGTTTTGTACAAAAACGGCGAATTGTGCTGCTAGATTTTCGGAAAAATAACTTTTTAAGTGAAATTGGGGTTTTTGTGAGTTTTAACCTAGTTTATATTAAAATTAGTGTTCGTGAATGTGCAAATGAGTGTGATTGGATTTTTCTCGATGGTTTGACGTTTGTACATCGACATCGAGGGTTGGTTTGACTATTCTTGCATGCGTAGGCGATAGGTTTGGACCTATGCGTGATACGCGTGCCGATTTGATTTTCGTATGCCGTTTCGATTTCGAATTTAGTTTTAATGCGATACGGTGCGTTATGATATGTAGGTACCCCATGCGGACTTCGAGACGACAAGCAAGCGCGTGGCGACGTCGGCACCGGCGAGCGAGGACCAGGTGAGTAGATTTATATCTACGGGGAGAAGTCGGGTGGATGGCGTATAGCACCCCCGCAGTCCGTGGTGGTGTATACGGATGCGTATACACACCAACATTTATTATATGTTATTTGGGATTAATAACGTTGCTTAGGATGGATATTGGTGTGTTGGATTACCTTAGTGTTGCGAACCCTAGGGTAGTGTTGCACTACACATACACACATACTTACTTGCATATATTCTTTCTTTTATATGTGCGTATATGGGAATATATATTTATGTGTTCACAAAGGTATGGGACTATGTGTTCATATACTGGATTTGAGAATAGTATTTGGAAATTGAGATGAGTCGATGAGATTGGGCTTGAGGCCAGGAGATCGGTGATGTGATTTGGTTCGTATTGAGATACGACATGATGTTTTAGCGGGTCTTTTGGCGTAGTGATTCTTACACCGGCATGCATACTTAGGCGGTATCAGTATGGTACTAGACGTAGATCAGTACCCCGATCATGATATTTGATAAAGAGGATACCCGGTGAATAGTATGATGAATGTGATATTGACCCGTACCCAGATTGGGATGCCGTACGACGGATTTACGTACGAGCTATATTGATGATTAATCCGCACTCTTGACTTGGGATGCCTGATTATAGATAGGGTATCGGATATGATATTATTGAGGCGGGATCATCGACTATACATATACAGATATGTATATGTATCGACTCAGATGATAGGCGGTTCCCTTACCTGTAGTTCAGCTTGTTAGTTCAGCCGTATAGTTTAGTGTAGTTGTTAGATTAGATTAGACTTCGTACCTATTTCAAAAACCAACGAATCGTGGGCATTCTTAAAGACAGCCCAAGGGATCCTACGGATATTTCAAAAGACGTATCTTTTCATAAAAAACACCGTAGCCCCTATTTTCAAAACCCATGATTCGTGTTATTTCAAAAGGCACCATTTGTAGGACTTATATTAGATTAATGCAGATTGTTATAGTTGCGTCTAGTTTTCAGCTCCCGCTCATTTTTGTGCTCCGCTTCGCATCGCATGCTTATTTTATGTTTCATACTCCATTAGTGATATCATGCTGTTAGGACACCATCACCATTACCGATGATGCGTAGGTACCACGTACACTTAATTGCCGGCTCACACATATCTTCATCGGTAATTGCCATGTCACGTACACCTTAGAAAACATTATTGCTTAACTTAGCTAGATAGCTAGTAGTTTGACATAATATTAGTGTACTTACCTTATATGCTAGCTTAGATATTGTAGTTATTACTTGTCACTTCATGCATACTGTTATTCATCGTTATGCCGCATTCATGGATTCTCATGCATATATTCACTATTTTACGTGTTATTGAGGTTTTGGATTCGGATTTCCATGAGATTTTCTGGATTTGGAGGAAAACCGCAAAAACATAAATAAACCTTTTCTCTCTTTTAAAATAAAAAGTGCGGTTTTCCTATGATGTATGAGTCGTCTACCATGAGTTTGCTGATGGATTTTGAGACCCGATTCGAGGAGTGGAGGAACCGTTTCGGGTACATGGTGGGCCCGGTATGGTACCCCGGGGCAAGATGAATGTGGTGTTGACGTTGAGCCTGGCAGGGGACAGATTACCTACCGGTGATATTACCCGACGCGTCGGATATCCGGAGGATACCGTCGTGGTCTTGAGATGGATGGTAGGGGCCGGTCTGGACTGACGGCGCCCTAGATATTGAGATTGAGACATTGATATTTCGAGACAGTGAGATTTATGTTTTGTGTCGATACTAGACACTGTTGATACTGATTTCATTATGATACCTCAGTTTAAAAATACGAAGGAAATCTCACTAATTTATGAAAACAGTTTCTTCATTTACATGTATTCTATTTTCATGCATTCATACCTCATTCATATGATATATTGCTACCTGAGGCACTGACACGGGCACATGAGATTTCACTCGGTTAGATATTACCCTAGCCATTGTTATAGGCTGCTTGTTATATATATTTTTGAGGATATATTATGATCATTGACCTAGGATTGCGTTATTTATGCGATTTCTGTGCGTAGATGTTTTTCTATTCACGAGTTGGCAACTCACCCCCGTTGTGCCCCAGTTTCTTGCAGGTTTGCCGTACAGGTTTCTTTACGGCTTTGCGGGCTCAGTTTCATTCGGGTGACTTGCTAGTAGGTGGGTTTTTCTTGTATCGTACCCATCATATTATCTTGTATAATATTATTCCGTTGTATCTAGTAAATTCCATCAACCAAACATGTATTTATTTTTGAGATAGAGACCAGTGATGTTATTCTTTCGACCTTAGAGTCGCGCGTTATATTTCTGGTGGTTTTGAGTTTCCTTTTGAGTTTTGATCCTCACCGTTGGTGTTGTATATTATATTGCTTGTGTGGTTGTGACCGTCGATTGACGAAGAGCTAGCTCCCGCTTGGGGATGCCTTTTTATTGATTTCGTATACTATTCATGTTGTATCCCGTTTGGGAGCCAGTATTTACAAAGGAGACTCTGCCGAAATTTTCAGTAAATTTTTGATATTTTAAAAACCGCATAATTCGGCTTATGCTATTGAAATTACTTGCTTTAAGTTGGTTTTTCCTGCACTCTACTACTTTTCTTGGTTTGGATTTCTGGGTTTTCGGTTTACTTAGATTACGTACGTCTCGAGACGTTCGTAGTTTAGGTGCCGGTCATGTTCCGTACTTTCGGGCCGTGACAAAGTTGGTATCAGAGCGTTAGGTTTTAACCTTCGGAGCATAGGATGACCCTTGGTTGATGGAATAGGTGACTAAAGTAGAGTGACGTACCGTTGGTATGTTCCGCGGCATATTTACGACACGCCACTCCACTTATGAAGCCTTAGGATGTACATTTCCTTGTTCAGTATTATATTCCTTCCTGATCTAGCCTCATCGGTACCAGTTTGGTTTTGCTGCTACGGTTACGGGCAGGGAGAGCTACGGCTAGAGTTGCGGTCAGCACAAGCTCGTCACGAACGAGGACTGACCAGGGCGAAATTCCGGCGACACACGATTGCAGAGATGTGTCTTTTTACTGTGTTTCCGCGCCACGGGCGTTTGGCGGATCGCTTTTATGAAGTTACTCGGATGTGCTGATCGACACTAGAGGATTGAGCCAATGATAGAGGCCAGCCAGATTTTGATGACCATTGAAGTATTGCTTACTCCTGATGATTGAGGCACCGTTCAGCGTGAAGACGAGCGAGCCAGTTATTCCTGCGAACGACGAGATATTGCCCCAGATGCTGGAGTTAGTGCAGAATGAGTTGTACTAAGAGATGGTAGAAGGTCGCTAGTCATCGAGGATGAATGACTAGGACATGTGGATCGATCGCTTACCCCGATGCGAGGTCATCAGATAGATTGATTCCAGCTAGAGACGACTTCACGCAGAGACGTGAGGGTCGACAGAGACGATCGAATGTCGGAAACCTATTATTCCAAGTTTAAAGTAGTCGAAAAGACATGCAGGCAATTCTATGGTCCCTCTAGAAGAATGAAACCCTAACTCGACTTAATGACCGTGTGAAAGCCTTTGAACCTTCGGGTTTGCGGCAGTTCTACGGCGCCATTAGTGAGGCTTGGGTTTGCCCTTCTACGGCTGGACCACCGATGCTGTGGTATGTACTCGATACTATTAAACTGTACCCAAGATGTTGAGCCCTTGGGGGATTATGAGGTTTTGACAATCGATTGGATGGTTCGACTTAATTCGGATGCTAGGTGGTGAGATGCATTTCTTAGGAGACTCCAGATTCGAGGATAGTCGTTGGAGCTCAGTCCATGCAGCCGCGACGAGACGAGTCCAAAGCAGACGACATTAGAGAAAAGTGGAGTAAGAGGTTCGCACCAGATCTAGATGAGATGATGTTCCACTCCGCCGACATCAGAGAGGCGATGCGCATGCCGAGGCATGGTACTTGGACTTACCTTCTAGAAGGAGTCGCGATGAGTATGCAGTCATTCCAGAGCAAGATGCAGATATAGGAAAGGACAATGACTTCCGGACAGTTGGCAGAGACGAGACATGGAAGAGACCGTGAGCAGGATTCCTTCCAGAACACTGCTGCAATGATACTTGCACTCAGGATCAGATGTGTCACGTACATTCAGTGAGCCAGAGGCCGACGCCAGTGATATGCTGTCTTACGAGTGGTCGCGATGATTGACCAAGAGATGACCAGAGAAGTGCCAGAATGGAATCGTCCCCGTTAGCACACCTGACAGGGCCGATGAGCCGATGGACCGAAAGATTGGTAATTCACAGTGAAGACCTTGACCCAGGAGTGGTCATGGTTACGCACACAAGCAGGCCAGAGTTCATGATCATCGACGAGACGTCCCATTAGTGACCGCGACAGTTGGCCCGAGATTCTTAGAGGATGCACTTGAGCGATACTATTCCGCCATTATTGATTTCGATGTTTTGGGTGATTTATTTGCATGATTTGATTTTGATGATTGAGGATTTACGATCTTTGCACAGTGTTGCACTTGATATCATTTTCATGCTTGGGTTTCACATGTTTGTGATTTTACGGTTTTAGACATTTGAGTTGATTTTGTGTGTATGCACGCACACGAATTGGTTCCTGCACTCTGTATAGTTATTATATGCTTGCAGTGTGCACTGGACTTCGATTTCGATTGTGATACTCGATATTTGTTTTGTGCACCTTGTGCACCTGATTGATTTTGCGCACGTTCGGCGCTTGATATTGGATTTCATGATTTCGTGCACGATAGATACACCTGATTTGGATTTTCGCGCATGTTGAGCGCATGTCTTGAGATGCGATTTTGGTGCACACCAGATGCACTAAATCGAGATTTTTCGTGCATGTTAGATGCACCTGATTTTGCTGTCAGGCACACATGTTGCCTACGACAGATGTTTCGTGCACACCCGATGCACTTAGATGTTGTTTCTGTGCGCATGTATGGCACATTCATGGATTTTGATTTCCGTGCGCACCAGACGCACGTAGCATTTATGTGCATATTTTGGGGATTGATTTCGTATAGAGCAGTACGTTTTTATGATATTGTTATGTGTTTTCGTACTAAGCAGGACTAGTCAGAGGACAGTACCTGAATATATTTTGCATGCATTGATAGTTATTGAAGGGATTTCCAAAAAGCGAGCTATAGCCTCAGTATTTACCTACGTGTCTGATATGACACGAAATGTTTAAAATAAGGAGACCCTTCTAAATTGTTTCCAAAACGGCGGAACGTACATTTCAAACAAAGGTATATATGTATATAGTTATTTTCTTATGAAAGACGTCCGCCACTGTGCAGTGTTATACGCGTTGCACAGCGACTTAAAGAGATTTGGCATGCATTTCCTTCAGATACTTACAGATATAGATCGATATTTACATGTATAGTTTCGAGTTATGTCATATTGGTTTTGATTTGGATTTGGCATTGATGTCTTCTCCATGACTCCGATGATTGCGGGATGCTTGACGGAGTTTTGATTTGAGTTATATGCTCATTTTTTCAAGCGCATGCGCTGCGCTACGATTTGTTTTATGTATTTACAATTTCGGAGCCCCGACGACTTGATGGGTTTTCTTAGATGTTTTAGTATTTGGGGGAGTTTGAATTTAAATTCGGGGACCGAATTTCTTTAAGGGGGGAAGATTGTAACGTTTTGAAAATCGTTTCGGTGAAATTTCGAAAAATCGGTAAAATAAAGGGGTTTTCTGTAAAAAGTCAAAATGCAAATATCTTATTATAAAAATTAAATATACATATTCTAGCTATGTAATTGCTATTATTTGGTGTTTATTGAGCCGCTGGTGAAATTTCAAATTTTCTCGAAAAAAATATTATTTTATTATTATTTAAGCCGTCACTAATACATTTAATTAGGGAAAATTACAAATTGGAATGAGTTGAAACAAATTTTGTGCATCATAAAACATTAAATAAAATTTTATCATGTGGTTTTTGGAACGAAATCATTTGCCAAAACGGTTTAGAAATTATTGAAGAAAAAAGGCTTTTTTTTAGCGTAAATGGATGTTTGGGATATTGTATTTATCATTTTTCATCACCCCACACCCGTACCCACACCCACACCCCCCCATTCACTTATCCCTTTGAAGAATTCAGCAGCCCCCTCTTTTGTCCCCACTTGGATTTCAAGGAAAAGAAATGAAAGAAAAGAAAAGGAAATGAATGAAATTAGATAATAAGATATGGGCTTAGTTGACTTTGACCATTCCATTGACCCACACCATACATTCTCTCTCTCCCCCTCCCCATATCAGCCGAAACCTACAGCCCCTCTCAACAGCAGCCCTTCCCCCTTGCTTCTTGCTCCTTCTTGTTCAAAGAAAACCCCAAATTTCTATTAAAATCCAAAGAAAAATACTCAAAATCAAATCGAAATCAAAATCCACCTCCTACCCATTTTCCCTTGGCTACCATAGCATGGATCTAGGGATTTAGATTTCAATTTTGGAGGCTAAGTGTGCTTGGGGGATCTTCAAATTAATTGGGTATAAATTCTAACCTTTTTGCTTAATGTGTTGTTAATTGTTTTAAGTTAGCTTAATTAAGTGTTAATGGAGAGTTGTAAATTCTAGGAAAAAGGGTTTGGATCAAGTTAGGGTTTGAATTCAATATGGTTGTTGTCACTTGTTTATGTTTGCAAGGTGTAGTTTGGCATGAGAAGACATGGAAAACCTAATTTAGTTAATAATTACAAATTGTTACTTGCAAAATGTCCATGCTTAAGCTTTTTAACAAACTAGTTTTTGGAAACTATGAATATAATTGGGATTAAAATCTAATTAGGGTTTCTATCGTTAGAGTATGGTTTTAATGAGTAGGTTAACTTGAAATTTAATGAAAAAGCTAAACTTGTAACTAGTTTGCTAATTTCTAGTTTAAAATTGTTAAAGGTGGTTAATATTGCAAACTAGGTTTTTAGTTTTAATTCAAAATATGAGATTAAAAATATGGTTAGGGTTTTTATCATATTATTAACTTTATTAAGTGTAGTTTAACACTTTAGTTCATAGGAATCCAACCTAAATTGTAGTTTGTGCATTTTTGCTTTGAAATTGTTAAAAAGGGTATTTTTGTAAACTAGAATATTAGGGTTTTTGGAATTTAATGAGATTAAATTCCGGAAATTATTTCTATGACTTATTTAAGATATTTAATAAGTATATTGGCCGCTACATTCATTTAAACATCATGTTTTGTACAAAAACGGCGAATTGTGCTGCTAGATTTTCGGAAAAATGACTTTTTAAGTGAAATTGGGGTTTTTGTGAGTTTTAACCTAGTTTATATTAAAATTAGTGTTCGTGAATGTGCAAATGAGTGTGATTGGATTTTTCTCGATGGTTTGACGTTTGTACATCGACATCGAGGGTTGGTTTGACTATTCTTGCATGCGTAGGCGATAGGTTTGGACCTATGCGTGATACGCGTGCCGATTTGATTTTCGTATGCCGTTTCGATTTCGAATTTAGTTTTAATGCGATACGGTGCGTTATGATATGTAGGTACCCCATGCGGACTTCGAGACGACAAGCAAGCGCGTGGCGACGTCGGCACCGGCGAGCGAGGACCAGGTGAGTAGATTTATATCTACGGGGAGAAGTCGGGTGGATGGCGTATAGCACCCCCGCAGTCCGTGGTGGTGTATACGGATGCGTATACACACCAACATTTATTATATGTTATTTGGGATTAATAACGTTGCTTAGGATGGATATTGGTGTGTTGGATTACCTTAGTGTTGCGAACCCTAGGGTAGTGTTGCACTACACATACACACATACTTACTTACATACATTCTTTCTTTTATATGTGCGTATATGGGAATATATATTTATGTGTTCACATAGGTATGGGACTATGTGTTCATATACTGGATTTGAGAATAGTATTTGGAAATTGAGATGAGTCGATGAGATTGGGCTTGAGGCCAGGAGATCGGTGATGTGATTTGGTTCGTATTGAGATACGACATGATGTTTTAGCGGGTCTTTTGGCGTAGTGATTCTTACACCGGCATGCATACTTAGGCGGTATCAGTATGGTACTAGACGTAGATCAGTACCCCGATCATGATATTTGATAAAGAGGATACCCGGTGAATAGTATGATGAATGTGATATTGACCCGTACCCAGATTGGGATGCCGTACGACGGATTTACGTACGAGCTATATTGATGATTGATCCGCACTCTTGACTTGGGATGCCTGATTATAGATAGGGTATCGGATATGATATTATTGAGGCGGGATCACCGACTATACATATACAGATATGTATATGTATCGACTCAGATGATAGGCGGTTCCCTTACCTGTAGTTCAGCTTGTTAGTTCAGCCGTATAGTTTAGTGTAGTTGTTAGATTAGATTAGACTTCGTACCTATTTCAAAAACCAACGAATCGTGGGCATTCTTAAAGACAGCCCAAGGGATCCTACGGATATTTCAAAAGACGTATCTTTTCATAAAAAACACCGTAGCCCCTATTTTCAAAACCCATGATTCGTGTTATTTCAAAAGGCACCATTTGTAGGACTTATATTAGATTAATGCAGATTGTTATAGTTGCGTCTAGTTTTCAGCTCCCGCTCATTTTTGTGCTCCGCTTCGCATCGCATGCTTATTTTATGTTTCATACTCCATTAGTGATATCATGCTGTTAGGACACCATCACCATTACCGATGATGCGTAGGTACTACGTACACTTAATTGCCGGCTCACACACATCTTCATCGGTAATTGCCATGTCACGTACACCTTAGAAAACATTATTGCTTAACTTAGCTAGATAGCTAGTAGTTTGACATAATATTAGTGTACTTACCTTATATGCTAGCTTAGATATTGTAGTTATTACTTGTCACTTCATGCATACTGTTATTCATCGTTATGCCGCATTCATGTATTCTCATGCATATATTCACTATTTTACGTGTTATTGAGGTTTTGGATTCGGATTTCCATGAGATTTTCTGGATTTGGAGGAAAACCGCAAAAACATAAATAAACCTTTTCTCTCTTTTAAAATAAAAAGTGCGGTTTTCCTATGATGTATGAGTCGTCCACCATGAGTTTGCTGATGGATTTCGAGACCCGATTCGAGGAGTGGAGGAACCGTTTCGGGTACATGGTGGGCCCGGTATGGTACCCCGGGGCAAGATGAATGTGGTGTTGACGTTGAGCCTGGCAGGAGATAGATTACCTACCGGTGATATTACCCGACGCGTCGGATATCCGGAGGATACCGTCGTGGTCTTGAGATGGATGGTAGGGGCCGGTCTGGACTGACGGCGCCCTAGATATTGAGATTGAGACATTGATATTTCGAGACAGTGAGATTTATGTTTTGTGTCGATGCTAGATACTGTTGATACTGATTTCATTATGATACCTCAGTTTAAAAATACGAAGGAAATCTCACTAATTTATGAAAACAGTTTCTTCATTTACATGTATTCTGTTTTCATGCATTCATACCTCATTCATATGATATATTGCTACCTGAGGCACTGACACGGGCACATGAGATTTCACTCGGTTAGATATTACCCTAGCCATTGTTATAGGCTGCTTGTTATGTATATTTTTGAGGATATATTATGATTATTGACCTAGGATTGCGTTATTTATGCGATTTCTGTGCGTAGATGTTTTTCTATTCACGAGTTGGCAACTCACCCCCGTTGTGCCCCAGTTTCTTGCAGGTTTGCCGTACAGGTTTCTTTACGGCTTTGCGGGCTCAGTTTCATTCGGGTGACTTGCTAGTAGGTGGGTTTTTCTTATATCGTACCCATCATATTACCTTGTATAATATTATTCCGTTGTATCTAGTAAATTCCATCAACCAAACATGTATTTATTTTTGAGATAGAGATCAGTGATGTTATTCTTTCGACCTTAGAGTCGCACGTTATATTTCTGGTGGTTTTGAGTTTCCTTTTGAGTTTTGATCCTCGCCGTTGGCGTTGTATATTATATTGCTTGTGTGGTTGTGACCGTCGATTGACGAAGAGCTAGCTCCCGCTTGGGGATGCCTTTTTATTGATTTCGTATACTATTCATGTTGTATCCCGTTTGGGAGCCAGTATTTACAAAGGAGACTCTGCCGAAATTTTCAGTAAATTTTTGATGTTTTAAAAACCGCATAATTCGGCTTATGCTATTGAAATTACTTGCTTTAAGTTGGTTTTTCCTGCACTCTACTACTTTTCTTGGTTTGGATTTCTGGGTTTTCGGTTTACTTAGATTACGTACGTCTCGAGACGTTCGTAGTTTAGGTGCCGGTCATGTTCCGTACTTTCGGGCCGTGGCAGGAACCTATGTTTCAGGAAGCTAGACGGATCCTATGAAACCCTTGCTTATTTGTCACTACACCCGGGGTCCGATGTAGTGCGCCGTTTCTGGATGACGACCCTTGCTCATTTGTCACTACACCCGGGGTCCGATGTAGCGTGCCGTTTCTGGACGATGACCGAGAAGCCTTTGCATACTTAACACTACACCCGGGATCCGATATAGCGCGTCGCTGAGTAGGGGACGTCCCAACGATATTCTTATTATGGTTCATGTTATAGAATGTGACAAAGTTTTACGTTGGCTGTCACAAGCCTACCACAACTCTCACCCTTTCTCATCCGGACTTGGGACCGGCAATGGTGGGTTTAAAGGGTTAAACAATAATCCAATAAAAATGTTCGCTGATTACATTCACATATTTGGCTTTGAAAACTCATTGTCTTGTTCCTTAATCAAAATTTCAGAGCTTCATATGAACATGCTTTCTGTCCGATTAAAAGGCGAGTCCATCCTACGTGTAATCAAAAGGGTAAATTGTCAAAAAAAGCCTGGCCTGTTTCAAACTTCTTTACAAACTTCTTATATACTAGTTGTCTGTAATATTTAAACAGTTGAAGAGAATAAAGAATTAAATGAAATGCAGTTTAAGGATTTTTTCACAAAGATTTTGAACAATAGGCCCCTTCCAACAATTTCGAAAATATCAGGGGTTTTTAGACAACTCCCGGGTGGGTCAGAGGCTAGTTGTTGTAATATCTAAGCAGTTGGAGAGAATAAAGACTTAAATGAAATGCAGCCAAGAGGCTTTTTTACAAAGATTTTGAACAATAGGCCCTTCCCAACAATTTTGAAAATATCAGTGGTTTTTAGATAACCCACGTTCGGGCCTCTGACAATTTACCTAAATTAAAAGGGGAAAATGGATTAAAAGCTACCTGATTTACGACCACCCTTTGCCATTCTTTTTCCAATGAGGAGTAGCACCCTGGAACCCAAAAGCAATAGGGTTTAGTCCCTGGATCAAATACAATTGTCCAAAACTCCCTAAACTAAAATATTCTTTCTAAAAAACCGGTCTGCGTAAAACGGGAACTCCCGATCTATGACATTTTAATGATTTGATCCGTTCAAGTTGATCACCCTACCCTTAAATATGTGTTTGAAAAATTAAAGGATTTGAAGACCTCTAGCCTATGCATCGACGGGTGAAAAAATAAATGTCTTGGGTCAAATACAATTGCTAAAAACTTCCTAAACTAAAATATTCTTTGTAAAAAACCGGTTTGCGTTTTTTAGAAACGGGAACTCCCGATCTATAACATTTTAATGATTTGATCCGTTCAAGTTGATCACCCTACCCTCAAATATATGTGTTTGAAAAATTAAAGGATTTGAAGACCTCTAGCTTATGCATCAACGGGTAAAAAAATGAATGTCTTTCGATAATGCAACATAAACTTCATTCGATGTATAGGCTATAGGTCTTCAAATTCTTTAATTTTTCATACACATATATTTGAGGGTATGATGATCAATTTGAACGGATTTGATCGTTTAAATATATCTTAGATCTCGAGTTCCCGTTTTTAAAAAAACGCGGACCAGTTTGCAATGGATCACTCCCTCTTATATTTATAGAGGTTAATGGTGGAAAGGTGTCATAGGAGGGAATTTCCTCCTATGGCGTCGGAAAAATGCACCCTCCATGATTTTTTTCGACGATCGGCATACATCACCTCCATTTTTATCATCTAAGATGTGGATACACCAAATTTCATGTGATTATACCATTTTCCACCGTTGATTTAGTTGGTGCAAAATTAATGGTTTACCGACAATAGAACTTTTTACATTGCTAGTTCAATGGTGAAAAAGTGGTGGAATCACATAAAATTTGGTGTATGCACATCTTAGATGATAACGATGATGATGATGGATGCCGATCGTCGGAAAAAATAGTAGATGTATTTTTTCGACGTCATAGAAAAAAATCCCCTCCTATGGCCTTTTTCTTTCATTATTTTCATATGTATAAGCTCTGTATTTGGAATAATATATTAGTTAATGTTTTTTAGGGACAAAACAAATGTACATTTTAGTTTAGGGAGTTTGTCCAAGGCTAGACCCTACTGCCTTTTGCCTTCTATGGAGCAAAATCCATTGTTCCCTGATTAAAAACATCCGAGATGACCCGTTCTCCAAGATTAGAGAAATCAGCTCAAACCTTGATCTTTATTTATTTGACTTGGACTTTTCTCTTGAACCCTGAACCTTTCATCATTTATTTCTCTTTATTTTCCTATCCTTTTCAAATCCTAAAACCTAAACAATATTTCTTTTTAAATTTTAATTCCCACTGGTTTTAACATCGTAACAAAGCTCCTTGGCTTAAACTATCAAAACATGCATTCGGGCATGAAAACTGCTAAGATTTTTAACTTGAAGATACAGTGCATCCTTCCTGAGCAATCATATTCCAAATTCAAGCCTCTGGATTTTAATCCAAAACACTTAACCTTAATCAGGTCATGTTTGGATAGTTAGGATAAAAGTCCATAGAAATGACTTTAGGGGTATGCTGGGTAGGAGGTAATCTTGGTGGTAATTTTAGATTACCATAAAATATTACCATACTTGTTTAGGTGTAAAAGATATTCCCAGGAATATTGGATTACTATGGTAATCAAATGATCTTATTTCCTGGTAATTGATACTGTATGGAATAACCAGCGATGGGTCCGGACCAACTCCACGCAGCCCACGAGACTGAACACGGATCCAAACCCGTGTTACTCGACCCATGGGGCCAGCCAAGAAATCCTGGTACAAAGAGGGTAGCCCATGTCAGCACAAAACCCTAGATAACTAACCGAACCTTCATTGATTGCATCACCACCATATGTAACACATATATAAACCTTTTTAACACGAGAGGAAAGGTATGCTACTCTTTCTCCACAAATAAAAACCTTACCTTTATAAGAAAGAGACTTATTTTATCATCGAAGGAGGGACCATAGTATAACTCCCGCGCCCTTTCCCTTGCAGAATTGAAGATCCGGCGGTAAGGCCTTTGCCCAAGACTCCCACCATACAAATCTATTGATAAATCCCAAGCTGTCTCAGATCTACGCTCTATCAATGGACGCCTTCCGTGGAAACTCGGCCCCGCCTTAGAATTACCGGATCTACAACTTTGAAAAAGAAAGCCATCATCTTTCATGACGGGTTTTGAGACACCCTCATCGTCGTTGTTCAAACCTCCCCAAGACAACGACCTCGGGACTCTCATCCAAGCCGAACCCTCAGATCATCAACTGAGCCCTCTACATCCTGGTCAGGAAAGCATACATTCGCCTTCGGAGGCTACCGTGGCAGAGCTGATAGGGTCGAGTCGTCGCCTCCAATAAACCATCGAAAGGCTCGGAGCCTTCGAGTCCGGACCACCATCGCAAGAGAACCTTAGCCCAGCGCTCCCCAAGCATGCTGTGCTCGAGCTGAGAGGTCGAAGCTCCACCCGGGAAGCCGACTGATATGAAGGTTACGAACCCCCTCCAGCTCGGGCACCGACCCGGCCCTAACTTGAGCCTGAGCACCGACATCGCCTCAACAGTGGTAAAAGGAGGAGGAGAGAAGACGATCTCCTGAGCGACGATGGCTCGGATAGCGACTATCAGCCCGTCCTGAGCTCGGGAGAGGGGGAACAATCTAGCTCTTATGTCTCCGGGGTTGACCCCCACATGGATGACCTACTGCAAAAGGTCTGGGCCGTGGAGAGGAGAGACAACGAGTACAATAATCTGGAGATAGGAGGAGAACCGTTTGTCCAGCACATCATCGATGAGACCATCCTACTAAAGCTTAAGGTTCTCCTATTGGACAGGTTTGATAGGATGGGAGACCCGACCGATCATCTCCGCACCTTCAAGGCCGCGATGGCGCTGACACAATCGTCCGACCGCATTTGCAAGATCTTCTCCATAACTTTGCGTAAGGAGGCCGCATTGTGGCTCCAAAAGCGCCTTTGCTACTTGATCACGAGTTTCCATGAATTAGCTACGGCCTTCCGAAGTCAATTCTCGGGAAACGAGCGTCGCAGAAAGTAAACCCACAACACCTTGACTATCCGACAAGAGACGAAAGAATCACTAAAGGTTTTCGTCCCGCACTTTTTCAAAGAAATTAACGACGTAGAAGATTTGGAGCAGAACATCCTGATAGTCCGACGGCGTTCCGAACAGCACTCATAAAAAGCACACTACTCTCCTCGCTGGCGAAAAAGCCCATCACTATCTTATCCGAGCTTAAGAAATGAGCCGAGAAATATATAAATGAGGAAGAGGTCTTGGCAACCTCGCGGGATGAGGAAAAGAAGCGCACGGACCCGGATGATACTCACTAAAAAGAAGAACCCCGAAGGGCTCAGAAAGATGAGGGCCCGCGAAGCCAAGCCAGAATGAACCGGGGAAAGGGTTGACACATACGGTATACACCCCCTTGACTGCCACTAGAGATGAGGTCCTTACCTTCTTTAAATGGCAGGACTACTACCGATCGCTGCAGAAGCAGCAAGAATCCAAGCACCCGAGGGCAATCGACCTGTACTGCCGTTATCATAACCAACACTGCCATACTACTGAAAACTGTGCCCATTGAAGAAAGAGTTCGAGAACCTCATTATAGGAGGACACCTGAGGCACTTCGTAGACACCCAAGAGGTCGTGAGAAAATGAGAAAATCGTCGCTCTCCGAACGGAATGGGGGGACGAAGAGTTGATAGGGACGATCGTGACACCAGGCATAATACAAGGGACCACGATGAACCTGGAAGGAGGAGCCCTCCAGCGAGAGGTGTTATCGCAGCCATAGCAGGAGGATTGGCATCCGGTGGAGCCAGCGCTAAAGAAAGAAAGAATTACGCCTCGAACATTAACCAGGTTGCAGAGGCTCCTCCGGAGAAATTACCAAGAGATGAGGGAATAACCTTCGATGGCTTGATGCACGACATGTCCAGCATCCGCATGATGACCCCATGGTGATAACTGCCAGGATACATAGTTTTGACGTAAAGAGAATGCTTGTAGACACCGGGAGCTCAGTTGATATCATGACGAGCTAGTGCTTTGACAAACTGGGTCTAAAGGCTAGTCAGATGAGAGCTTTCTCGGGCCCCTTGGTTGGATTTACGGGCCATTCAACGATCGCCCTAGGAATAATTGCCCTTCCTATCACTTTAGGAACAACCCCTCAACAAACATCTGTAGAAGTTGAATTTACGGTGGCACAAGTCCTTTCGGCATACAACGTAATCCTCAGGAGAAGATCTTTAAATTTGGTTCAAGCTGTCATCTCCACCCACCACTTTAAAATGAAATTCCCAACATCCTGAGGAATAGGAGAAGGGAAGGGGCCAAGCCACTGCTTGCGCAATTAAAGTTTAAAAAACATGAGGGAGAAACCCTGCAGGTGGATGACCTCAACACTAGAAATGACTTTCGAGAGGAGCGAGCGACACTTGCAAAAGAGTTAGAAAAAATTCCGTTGAATGATGGGGATTTCATCCATTGGGTTCAGGTTGATAATGCCCTTGCTCCCGACCCAAAGGCACAACTCGTTACATTCTTAAGGAACCACATAGATGCCTTTGCCTGGGTCCTGGCTGACATACCAAGGATTGATCCCACTACAGCGGTGCATAGGCTGAATACCTCTCAAGGGGGCCCCTATGTTCAACAGAAGAAAAGATGCTTTTCCACGGAAAAGATTATGACTATTGAGGAAAAGGTGCGGAAGCTGGTCGAAGCAGGTTTTATAAGGGAGTTGTAGTACACCACCTGGTTCGCAAACCCTGTCCTGGTCAAGAGGGCTAATGGGAAGTGGAGAATGTGCATGAATTTCACCAACTTAAACAAGGCTTGTCTCAAAGACACGTTCCTCCTTCCAACGATTGACTGCCTTATTGATGAATCCTTGGGATATGAGATGTTGAGTTTTATGGTTGCTTACTCCGGATTTAACCAGATCAGGATGCATGAGGACGATGAGGAAAAAACAGTGTTCCGGACAGAGCACAGCCAATTCTGTTACCAAGTTATGCTCTTCGGCTTAAAGAACACCGGGGCCACCTATCTAAGACTCGTAAACAAAATATTTTCCAAAATGATCGGCAAAAACATTGAGGTATACATTGATGACATGCTGTTGAAGTCGGCCTTAGCAAGAGATCACGTGTCGGATTTGCGCAAAACCTTTGCAGTGCTCCGAAAGCATTAGATGAAGCTGAACCCGGCAAAGTGCGCTTTCGATGTCCGCTCGGGGAAGTTCCTTGGCTTCATGATTACGTCTTGAGGAATGGAGGCTAACCCGCATAAGATACAAGCCGTGTTGAAAATGAAACCCCCCTGAAACATCAAGGAGGTACAATGTCTGGTAGGAAGAATGGCAGCCCTTAATCGTTTTTTGTCGAGATCAGTGGACTGAGCCTTCCCTTTCTTCAACATCCCGCACAATGTCAAAAACTTTGAATGGTCAGCTGAGTGCGACCAGGCCTTCGCCGACCTAAAGGAGTACCTGTCAGCCCCTTCTTTTCCGATCAAGCCGAAAATTGGGAAGATCTTCTATTGTATCTAGCCATATCCGAACGAGCGATTAGCTCAGTCCTTATCAGGGAAAGGGAAAAGACCCAGAATCCGATCCATTACACTAGAGCCCTCAGGGGAGCAGAGGAACGATATACCAAGATTGAAAAGGTAACCTTCGCGCTGGTTATATCGGCGCAGTGGCTATGCCCTTACTTCCAGAGCCAGTCATCGTCGTAACCGATAAGCCCCTTAAAGCATTGATGGAAAAACCAGAGTCCTCGAAATGGCTTCTTAAATGGATAGTCAAGCTCAGAGAATTCGACCTTACAGAGCCCTAGACATAGCATAAAAGCCCAGGCACTAGCAGACTTCGTGATCGAATACACAATTCCTGACCCCGAATCACCGCAGGTAGCAGAAGTCACGGCTGAAGTGCTTCCAGTATGGGACATCTAGGCAGATGGCTCAGCGTGTGAGACCAATGCGGGCGCATGAGTCCTCATAACGGGCCCGCACCGCTTCAAAGTGCAATACGCGATTCGCTTCAACTTTGAAGCAACTAACAATGAAGCAGAGTATGAGGCCATTATCATTGGTTTTAGCATGGCATGACCCCTAGGAGCCGGCAGAATAAAACTCCACACTGATTCATAGCTTGTTTTTAGGCAACTGCGAGGAGATTACGGAACCAAGGACGATCGAATGGCGCTATATGATGTTCGAGTCAGGGGCCTACTGATCCACTTCAAAGAAGCAGAACTTATTAAACCCCCGAGAAAAGAGAACATCTGAGCTGACACCCGATCAAAATTAGCATCCTCCCCAATAGAGGGTTTGAGCGGTCCCATTTTCTTGGAATGGCTCGACGTGCGAAGTATCGACCCGTCACAAATCCTAACCACCGACCAGCTGGAACTATGCTCGATGGAAGAAATTATAGCCTCCCTCTAGCAAAAAGAGCTCCTATCAGACCTGAAAAATAGGGTGAAGGAAATAAAGTGGTCTAAACAATATATGATGTACAATGACAACCTATACAGAAAGGGAGTGACCCAACTGCTGCTCAAATGTTTAAGATCCTCACATGCTCGAGAAGTGTTGGAAGAGATACATGGGAGCTGCGAATCTCACCACGGGTATCGGACCATCACCTACAAAACCCGTCCCCAAGTCTACTATTGGGCAAAAATGATGCAGCAAGTGAAAGAGATGGTGCAAAAGTACGACAGTTGCCAACAGTTTGATAAGATACAGCTAGTACCAGCGACCCCGGTAACACCAATCACCTCCCCCTTACCTTTTGACCAATGGGGAACGGACATTCTGGGAGAATTCACACTCGGGAAAGGCTCAAAACTCTTTATCGTGGTGACAATCGACTACTTCAAAAAATGGGTTGAAGCTGAATCTCTACAAACCATCTCTGTAGCTAAGCCACAAGAAGAGCTAAGAAGCTCGAGGTACACTCGGCATGAGGCAAGACCTCGTCAAACAACAAACCTTGCAGACTCTTACCAAGTCCTAAGAAAAGCTATGAAGCCCGAGCTACACTCGACCCGAGGCAAGACCTCGGCAAACAACAAACCTTGCAGACTATTACCTAAGACACAAGAAAAGCTAAGAAGCCTGAGCTACACTGGGCCCGAGGCAAGACCTCGGCAAATAGCAAACCTTGCGGACTCTTACCAAATCGCAGGAAAATCTACAAAATCCCGAGCTACGCTCGACCCATGACAAGACAAAAAAAATGATGCAAACCAAACAACTGTGGAACAAAAGCAAATATCTTGTGTCGTTTCATTATATAAAATGATTACATACACAGTTAGCATACTAAACTAGCAGATAAACTTAATTTTGTGCATTTATTTCAGTACTAAATCCCTATCTTTTGTTATTTATTTTAAATAAAAGTGTTACTAAATACGTGTATTGAGTGTAAGTGCAAATTACAGGGTTATGTGCGATAAATGGATCAATTCAGGTCTGATTAAGAGTCAAATTCGCTCTTATAAAGATTTGCAGTTAAGCCAACCAACGAACCGGTCTAAATTAGAAAAGCAACCACTTCAACCACGTCCAAGTGCAATCAGGTCAATAAAACAATGAAATAAAGATTTAATAAAATCAACGGAGAAGATTTGAAGACGTAACAAAAGGATGGGCCCAAGAATCGAAGGAAAATCAGCGGAAACGGTGAGATTTCCTCCATTTCCGCCGAAATATTATAGCCATCCGATCCTGTCTTTTGTAGCTGAGATCTATTTTTAATTAGGGCTTCGATTCTTATGTTACTCTCTATATATTTATTTTTACAGAGGGCAGAAACCCTCTCGACATTTATTCTCTCTAAAGAAAACCCTAGGTTGATTTTTTTGAATGATTTGTAAAGAGCAAGGGGTTTTATTTTAAAATTTATTTATTAGTAAGTTTCTATTTGCACTTTAATTATGCTTTTTATTTATTGTTCTGTTTTCTTTTTCATTATGTCTAGGTAATTCTCTTTATACCTAGGTTATGATGTAGCTTGAATCTTTCATATGTTTGATGTCTAATTCATCTTGATCTCTATTTGTGCTTAATTAGTAATTGGAAAGATCTAATATTAACCGTACTTTTATTAATACTTTGATAGATTATACAGATAATGCGTATATACTTAGATTTCTTTGATAGATTACCTTACATGCATATAGTTTATTCTTAAGAAAAGTAAGGTCAAGGGAAGATAATAGATTTATTTAAATAATAAAAATTGCATCTTTTTATTAATTATGATTTATTTAGTTCGATAGATTATGTTGAGAATTATTCAATCTATTCTTGCTTAGATTTGATAGGTCAATATGAATGTCATATAATTATTCTTATTAAAAGATTGTGATTATTAGCAAGAGGAAGAGAAAGGATGAGAGATAGATTAATTAGATTGATAACACGTGTTTAGATCTAGTGAACTCGTAAACTCTAGGTATGATTTTTTTTTTATCTTAAAATTCTAAAGTTAAATTTTAGTATTAGTTTATAAAACCCTTTCATAACTTGATTTGATACTAGGAGATTAGAAATTACCAGTTATTCCTGTGGATCGACCCGTAACACATAAAACAATACATCGTGCGCTTGCGGTATTACTTTTCTGCATTTTAATTTAAGCATCAAGTTTTTGGAGCCATTGCCGGGGATAACTGGTAATTTCTAATCTCCTGGACTTATACAATCAAGTTATGAAAGGGTTTTATAAATTAATACAAAAATTTAACTTTAGAATTTTAAGATAAAAAAAGCATACCTAGGGTTTATGAGTTTACTAGATCTAAACATGTGTTATCAATCTAATTAATCTATCTCTCATCCTTTCTCTTCCGCTGGCTAATAATCACAATCTTTTAATAAGCATGAATTATGTGACATTCATATTAATCTATCAAACCTAAGAAATAATAGATTAAACAATTCTCAATATAATCTATCGAACTAAATAAATCATAATTAATAAAAAGATGCAATTTTTATTAATTAAATAAATCTATTATCTTTCCTTGACCTTACTTTTCTTAAGAATAAACCATATGCATGCAAGGTAACCTATCAAAGAGATCTAAGTATAGGCTATATGCATTAGCTATATAATCTATCAAAGTATTAATAAAACCAGGGTTAATATTAGATCTTTCCAATTACAAATTAAGCACAAATAGAGATCAAGATGAATTAAACATCAAACACATGAAAGATTCAAGCTATATCATACCCTAGGTATAAAGAAAATTACCTAGACATAATGAAAAAAAAAATTAAAAATAAATAGAAAGCATGATTAAAGTGCAAATAGAAACTTACAAATAAATAAATCTGAAAATAAAAATCTCTTGCTCTTCACAAATCATTCAAAATAATCAACCTAGAGAGAATAAATGTCGAGAGGGTTTCTGCCCTCTGTAAAATAAATATATGTAGAGTAACATAAGAATCAAATCCCTAATTAAAAACAGATCTCAGCCGCAAAAGAATGGATCAGATGGCCATAATATTTCGGCGGAAACGGAGGAAATCTCACCGTTTCCGCCGACTTTCCTTCGATTCTTGGGCCCATCCTTTTGTTACGTCTTCAAATCTTCTCCGTTGATTTTATTAAATCTTTATTTCATCGTTTTATTGATCCGATTGCACTTGAACGTGGTTGAAGTGGTTGCTTTTCTAATTTAGACCGGTCCCTTGGTTGACTTGATTGCAAATCTTCATAAGAGCGAATTTGACTCTTAAGAATTGATCCATTTATCGCACGTAACCATATAATCTACACCTACACTCAACACACGTGTTTAGCAACACTTTTATTTAAAATAAATAATAAAAGATAGGGATATAATACTGAAACAAATGCACAAAATTAAGTTTATCAAATACTCTCACATCTATTTTTTGCTAGTTCTCGAGCAAAACTAAGAAAAGAAAAATTCTAAAAAGAAATAGAGAACCTAACTAAATCCTAGCTCACTTTCGTAGGCATCACGATTGCACTTAGCATGTGCAACAAACCGTTAAATCTCTGGGTGTCCCTAATAGGAGGAGTGTTGTCTTCTGAGGGTTTTCAGTGAATTACACCCACAAAATTCATAAAGAGAAGAAAAGAAACAAGAAAATGAAGATTAGGGAAAAATTCCAAAAGTATCTCGAATGTTTGTAAAGTCCTAAGCTTTCTTATGTTTTCATCCTAAACTTTAGTTTCTAATCTAGAAATTCTATCCTCCATAGAACTTAATTCTATTCTTCACTCCCATCTTTTCTTCAAATATCAATCATATACCCCTATGTGTGTGTAAAATATCTCTAAACTTAAGAATTCAATTCAGGCTATAGTATCAATGCCTCATATCATCGTATTTTATTTAATATAACTATATATAGATATGCCCACACATCTTTCAATGCGTCCGTTAATATTTCATGAGGCACCAACCAACCGTTTACTCAATATGTGAGTTTAATTATATCCAGTCTTGCAACTACCTCGAATCTTTAGCGGTGACTCCCAAACCAAATGGTCTAAAGCAATAGGTGATGAAGCACTCCTAAAACCAAAGATTTACCCGCCCTGAGCAATCACAAGACCAAACTTATTATATTTAAAAAAGATTCATAATTTTTTTGTTTTTTTTAGTTGTGCATGAGCGGTTGGATTAAAGATTCAAGACATCGATTAGTCAGATTATATAATTTAGATTCAACCATGACAGACCAACCAATTGAAATTCAAAACGCTCAAGCTCCAATTTCTCTTAGGGATAAGTGTTACCCTGTAGGATCATCCATACCGTCATGTATTGTTCTACCTCCCATAAATGGTAATCACTATGAACTTAAACCACAATACATTAGCATGCTTCCCAAATTCACGAGGGTAGATTCTGACGATGCATACATCTTTATAAATGAATTTGACGAAGTGTGTTTAATGATAAAATTGCAACAACTTAGTTATGACACTCTTAAACTGAGGTTTATACCCTTTAAGGATAATGCGAAAAGATAGTTATGTAGTCTCTCTGCTAATTCTATTTTTACATGGGAACAATTTGTTAAAAATTTTCTAAAGAAATTCAACTCTAATTACAAAGCTGCCAAAATTAGAAATGAAATTAATCAATTCCGTCAGATTGGGGGAGAATCTTTTTGGAAATATTTTGAAAGATTCATAGACCTTTTAATTAACTGTCCACACCATGGTATGGAAAAATTTAGGTTATGTTAAATCTTATATGAAGGTTTAGACGATAATTCTAAAACCATGTTAGAGTCAATGAGTCAAGAAGACTTCTTTGCGAAAGATACTGAAAATGCGTGGACATTCGTAGAAGAGCTCGCAGAGAGGACAATGCAATGGGAATGATCAAGTGATAAAGCAACCTACTCAAGAACAAACATCCAAAAAGCTTCATCAATTACTTCCGAAGTTAAACTAGCTGCAGTGGTAAAAAGATTAGAGGTGTTGAAGATGAAGGGCTCAAGTCAAGTCAGCCCAGTTAATCAAGTGTCACCTTCGTTGTGCAACAATTGTAAAGATCAAAGTCATCTATCTGAGGAATTCCCTTTTGGTGTAAATTCTCAAGGTCTAGACAACATTAATACTGATTTTAATTGTAATAGACCTAAGATTGACCCTTATGCTCCAATTAATAATCCAGGTTGAAGAAATCACCCAAATTTCGCTCGGAAGCAAAATAATAATAATAATAATACAAACAAACAATTTCCAAATTACCAAAATAATAAAGTAGGCCAACAATTAAATTCAACCTAATCCAAATCTTAATCAAAATTTGAATTTCGTTCCAAATCAATCTAATGCTACTATTAATAAAGGTGAAAAACGATTGTTAAATATAGAAAAAAGCTTAGACCTTTTTATGAAAAATTCCACTCAATCAACTCTTAATTTAGAGGAAACTTTGGCCACATTCATTCAGTCAACTAACCAAGTCATTAACTCAAATAGTCAATCAATAGCTAGGTTAGAATTACAAATGCGTCAAATTGCCTCAACAGTGAGTGAAAGAGATAAAGAAAATTTTCTAAGTCAACCAGTGGCTAATCCTCAAATTCAAAATGAAAGTTTAATCAACCAGTGGCTAATCCTCAAATTCAAAACGAAAGTTTAACTCAAACTAACGTAGCTCAAGAAAATCAATTGAATCAAGTCAACGTTGTTACAACTTTAAGAAGTGGCAAATAATTGACAACAAAGTAACCATGTCAACTGACTTAAATGAACAACAATTTAAGACACCATCTTCTGAATTAGCTCAACCTACTAAATCTGATCAAATATACGAGTCTAATGAACATAATGAACAAGACTCTTTAAATTCTAACTTAAATAACCATATTATGCAAAAAGCTCCATTTCCAAATCGACTATAGTCTAATAAACAATCAGCTAGTATGGAAAAAGTTCTAGAAATGTTCAAGTTAAGGTCAATATTCCACTTCTTGATGCCATACAACAAGTCCCTGCATATGCAAAATTTCTTAAGGACTTATGCACAAAAAAGAGGCACACACATAAGAAAGTCTTTCTTGCAGCAAACATTAGTGAAGTATTGCATAGCTCTATGCCAGTCAAATACAAGGATCCTGGTTATCCAACCATTTCTTGTATTATAGGGGACAAATTCATTAATCGAGTTTTATTAGACTTAGGTGCAAGTGTGAACTTGCTGCCATACTCGGTCTATGAACGGTTAGGGTTGGGAGATCTTAGACCAACGAGATGTACGCTATAACTTGTTAGTGATATATGCCCTAGAGGCCATTATTGTAAAGTACTGGATTGTATATTACATTTTGGAAGCTTGGGATATTCACAGATATAATAACAGTCTTGCTCAAATGATAGTATGCTACTACCTCAATATGTGTATATGTTTCTTTTAGTATATCTCTAATACATATTGGTAGTCTGTAGGATCTTTGTTTGACTACCAGCGTTGTGATGACAGTCACACTAGTGGGGGCTAGATGGTCTATAAGCATATCCTTATAAAGGTCCCTAGTCATAGGATTATCGAGACGGGGCATCGATACTCCAGAGTAGACTAGTGTATACGCTTCTCATCCCAGCAGGGGAGACGGTCTGTCCCACAGCCATTGGTATGTCATACCGGAGATAGTATACAGGTGCTCATTGGGTTATGAGTTACACTGGACGGACTCGTTAAGAACTACTGGTTGGTATTATACCTATCGTCAGTTAGCAGTTCCCGGGTGGCATGAGTACAAGTTAGTTCGCCGACTTGACATCACTATTTGTCTCGAGTGTGTTCCCACTGTACTTAGATCACTACCCTACCACGGCTCAAATGAGTCATGCAAATAGGTAGTGGTTGGGTGCAGTCCCGAAGCAATGGGAGGCAACAGTGGTTAGATAGGATTCGTCTCTCCCGGTATCGGGGGTTGATATCGCGCTGTGTTCGGAAAGCCATTACACAAAGTCCCTGGCCAAGGCAAGCGAGATTTACTGGTAGGTACTCCAGTAGTTTCTCAGGGTGTATTAGGCTCTACCTTCGCACGACTTATTGCGCTATTAGGGGTCTGACGGTTACCATCCCCCTAGACCCGATATGTGAGTATCTTAGACGAACAAACCGGATTGTATGGAGATTGTCACAGATAGGCTCAGTAGGAGTTCAGATGAGTTTGCTCATCAGCCTTCTTATCCACAGATACCTGGGTAGCCGTTACGTGCAGCTAGTACCGCTGACGGACTTGTGGTTAAACCCACTGCCAGCGTACTATCGAGTCTTTATAGTCCCACACAGAGGGTTTCCCTGCTTCAGACGAAACGATGTAGAGGCCGTATGGTTTTACGGTAGGGTTCCGATCACATACGTGTATTGGCTACACGGATGTTGTTCGGACGGATAATACTAATGGGTTTTGGTTTAAGCCGGATTTTACTATTATATTATTGGATTATTATTATCTCATTGTATTCGTATTTTTCGGAATATGAATACGGGTATGTATATACGGTGAGGGCATTCTTGTAATTTCACAAGACATGCTTCTAGAAGGGGACACCTCATTTTTTGGATTTATCTATTTTGAGAAATAGATTAATGAGGTGGAAAATGGAGATATTTGTGGCATGAAGTGAAGCATGGCTCATGGTTTATTTTATTGGTTTGGACTCACTATTCAAGCATGGTTGATAATATTAATTGGAAAATATTACATACTTGAGTGAGATGAGTGTAGGAGCCATTCTTCACTTGCCTTCTCAATAGCTCATTTGCATTTTCACTTTCTCTCTCCATTTGTCTCTCCTTTTCAAGACCCTAATCCCTCACATGAGTTGTGAACCATAGGGTCAAGTGAGATTAAATACTCCATTAGATACTCTACATCTTCTAAGCTACTTAGCTTAGCGAAGTAGGTACCTTAGTTATCTCGGTTTAGAGGTTGGAGCTTGAAGTATAGACTTTCGGGTGGATCATCTTCAACACGAGGATGCCGACGATCAAGCACGATCCGGATCTTCGAGGAGCTCAAGGAGACAAGGAGAAGAAGACTCGAAGGACTAGAGTCAAGGAGGTATAGAATCCTAACATAGTAGTTAGAACCTCCTAGCAGATATAGCTAGTTAAGGTTTCCGTAAAGATCCTGGAGTTAAAGTCGGTGTTGCGAAGTAAGAAAAATCGTTTTTTGTAAATTCCACCTTCCCACGAACCCGCGGAGTGCGCGACATCGACTTACAGTGGTATCAGAGCCTACTAAATCTTAACTAGCTTGTTAGCAAGTGATTAGAATTTCGATCAACGGAAAAATACCCGAAATTAAATTTCCGAGATATGCTTGCTGTCGATTTTTTAAAACCGTTCAAAAAAATTATTCCAGTGATCTTAAAAATACATGCAGGCATTTCTAAGACTTAGAAAAAAATCTGAGCACCTAACTCATCAACTTTGCGGCGGAATCGCCGCCAAATAGGTCATTTAGCGGTGGAACCACCGCCGAGTTGTGGCCGAGTTGCTCCCAATTTTTCTGTGGTTTTGGTTCTTGGATTTATGATTTTTGGTATATTTGGTTTTTACCCAGATTGTTTGTGTACTGGTTTGTGCATGGGGTAAACACGGATAAGTATTATCGATCGAAATTCTAAGTTCTTATCTAACATGTGATTCTATATTTGTATATGTGTTGCTAAACGTCTGCTAATTGCTATATGCTGATTAGTGGGGGTTGCACATATTTGTATCTTGATGGTTTGTGTATATGAAGTATTGGATCGTCGTGGATGAATAACCGGGGGATGTGAAAAGAGCATTTGTAAATTGATGTAATATTATTTTTGCGGGGCACATCCGGGTTGAGTTTGTAGCCACCGTTGTATTATTTCATTTACTTTTTCTTGCATCTAGGATAGACCCAACGTGGGGTGCACAAACTACTGGGTTCTTGAAGTGCTGAGTGGCCTACTCATTTTATTGAGAGAGGTTGCTTCACTTCGGGAATTTGGCGGGTAGTTTGCCGCACCCGTAGGGGTCTAGGGTGGGGTTTGGCTATTCATCACGACCGTGGAATCTGTCTTTCGTTCTAGGCTAAAACGAAACACGGAAATCCTATTATATCCAATATATTCATCCGTGCTGTGATCTATGATCTGGAATGCCTATTATTGCGTGAGACGAATGGCTATATATATGTATTATATATAACAAACGTTGCCTATGTTTTGCATCCGCGCTAGTCCAGCCCCCGTTCTGCTGTTAATTAAGTAATTTAACGGTGCATGATGGGGCCCCGTGGTACGGATGGCGTAAGCGTACGTTCTATTTTTATTTCTTTTCTATAATGATAGAGTTAAATGCTGGGACCACATTAATATTGATTAATGCAAGGAAAACAAACCAAAGTTTAAATCGTTGGATCAATTTCAAAACCATTCGGTTTTCTTGAAAAACAACTTTTAAATGCAGAGCCTAAACCACTCCTTTTAAAAGCTATCATGGTTCCTTTGACTATATCAAGTTCGTTAGGTTCATGGTTTTGCCAAAACTATCCATAGCCCTCCGTCATTTCAGATGGGTATTCAGTAGTATTCAAGCTATGTATTTTGACCTTCGTCAAGGCATAGTGATTGGTAGCTGCTGGATATTCATCTGTAGCATAGATAGATGCGTTGATTTGGGACAGTCGTACAACTATTTTGGCCTTCGTCAAGGGTTTGTACGGATGTGTTCAAATTAACCTAGATAATGACGGATAGAACTTGACTTGCGTTTTATGATATGTTAGCCTTCGTCAAGGTCATAAGCACATGGGGAAAAAATCTACATCGGGAGTTTCAAAAGAAAATAAAACTTTCTAGTGTTGCATACGATTTAGAGAGATGATTTTGGTAGGATTCCTTCAAGATTGTCACACGATGATATTTGGATTCCGATCCTACTGTGAGTATCTGTTACTCTTCGGGAGATTTTTTCACTAAACAATCAATGCTATAAACCAAGTAGGTGCCTAGAACGGTGTTAGCGGGGCTACGCCTCCAGAAAAAGTGCTTATGTAATTAAGGAACTTCTCGAAAGCGTTGGAAAACCTCCCTCGAAGTACCAACACTAGCCTGGCCGAAAAGTTAAAGCAAGAATTGTAGGGTGAGATTAATCCTGACTAATTCTTTTTTTATGGTTTGAAGGAGGATTCAAGGAATAGTGGGAGCCATCCTGTGTAGATAAACTAATAACCAATCTAAACTTGCAAGAGCATCATGCTGAGTGTTTCTTCTCTCTCTCTTAATTGCAGCGACCAAAATGACCGGGCTTAAGTTACTCCTAGATAAAAATAAATTGACGGGGCCAAACTATAAAGATTGGCTAAGGAATGTCCAGATGGCTATTACCTATGACAAGATAGACTACCTCCTTACTACCAAAGCCCTCGCCGTTCCAGGTCCAGATTCCACCATCGCGGATGTTGAAATTTATAAAACATGGGAAATAGACAGTGCGAGAGACAAGTGTCTCATGGTGGTCTCAATGGATAATGAACACCAGAGACGGCACGAGAAGATAGAGTTAGCTTCCATCTTTCTCCATACCAAATATTTATATGGAGAGAAATCTCGTATTGCAAGACATGAGACCTCGAAGAAATTGTTCTAGACGAGATTGGCTGTCGGGTCATCTATAGGGGACCACGTCCTTAAGATGATCAGCTTTATTGAAGAGCTGGCGGACTTTGGGACCACGTTGGAGAACGAGTTGTATACAGACTTGATTCTACAGTCCCTCCCTTCAACCTACGCCCAGTTTATCTTGAATTTCAGCATTCAAGGGAAGGAAGTTTTACTTCCAGAACTCCTTAACATGTTGAGGAGTGCTAAGGGCACCCTACAGAAATCCAGGAAGACACCCGCTCTGCTTATTGGGGAATCTTCCTTTTCTAGATCCAAGGCGAAAGCCAAGGGGAAGAAGAAGAAGGCCTCCACCAAGCCGAAAGGCTGTGTCAGTAAGGTAGAGGGAAATGACAGGGCAAAAGTTTCGGGGCTGACAGTAGGGAAGGATGAATGTTTCTATTGTCACGGGAAATGGCATTGGAAGAAAGACTGCAGGGCTTGGAAAGCCAGAAACCAGGATTTGAAGCACGTTGTGGCTTCGGCTTCAGATGTATTTATGATTGAAAACTGTCTGTCAATTAACTCTACTTTCTGGATACTAGATACCGGATCAGGATCTCATATCTATAATTCATTGCAGGCTCTGAGAAACCGTAGAGTTATCAAGGTAGGTGATATGACTCTCATGGTTGCTAACGGAATGAGCGTGGATGCTGTATCCGTAGGGGAATATCAGCTGGGATTGACAAGTGGGCAGATTTTGATTTTGCGTAACTGTTTGTGTGTACATAGTTTGGCATGTAATATCATCTCTGTATCTTTACTATCTAAAGAAGGTTATGATTTTACATTTGTAAGCGATGTCGTCTACATCCACCTTAATCATGCTTTGATTGGATCAGGTACACTAGATAACGGTATATACGTATTAAATAAAGCTCAGGTTTTCAATGTCCAGAACACGTGTAAAAGAAAGTCTCCAGAATTAAATCAGGCTTTCTTATGGCATTGTAGACTGGGTTACATCAATGAAACACGGTTGACGAAGTTACATAAAGAGGGATATTTGAATCCGTTTGAATATCTGTCTTATGCAACTTGTCAATCATGTCTCAAAGGAAAGATGACAAAGACTCCATTCACTGGACATGGGGTAAGAGCCAGCGAGCTCTTGGGACTCATACACAGCGACGTGTGTGGTCTAATGTCTACACATGCAAGAAGTGGTTATTCCTACTTCATTACTTTTACAGATGATTTCTCAAGGTATAGACATGTATTCTTGATAAAATATAAATCCGAGGCCTTTGAGAAATTCTAGGAATACAAGAATGAAGTGGAAAAACAAACAGGAAAAAGTATCAAGATACTTAGATCTGATCGAGGTGGTGAATACTTAAGTGCTGAGTTCCTGGATTACTTAAAAGAGAATGGAATTCTCTCTCAGCTCACTCCTCCACACACACTCAACACAACGGTGTATTGGAAAGGCGGAACCGTACCTTATTAGATATGGTACGTTCCATGATGAGTAACGCTGAGTTACCGCGATCCTTCTGGGGTTATGCACTGGAATCTATTGCATATCTTTTGAATAAGGTTTCTACTAAGTCAGTGCCTACCACACTATATGAAATATGGAGTGGGAAGAAACCCTATCTTAAGTATCTAAAGATATGGGGATGTCCAACTTTTGTAAAAAACCAGTATGCGGACAAGCTCAAGGCACACTCAGTACTGTGTAAGTTTATGGGATACCCAGAGAACTCCTGAAAGTATATCTTAGCACCACTACTAGGTTTATACAAGCATCATGTATGCACTTTTAAAAAATCTAGTGTGCTAAGCAATACTAACCTAGAATCTAACTAGAGAATTAGGGTTTTTAGCAAGCTATACTAGTTCTATAACTAAGTGAAAAGAGAATAAAACCTTTGTAGACCGGTCCTTCACTTCTAAAGCTCCAAGTAGTAGTCTCTAGAACTCTTCTTAGACTCCACTTGGTGAAAGGAACAAGCTTGCTTCGTGTCTTCGAGGCCGAAGATGATCCACCTTGAAGTCTCTCTCACTCAAGCTCACTCTTTACTAATCAAAGTATTAGTGAAGCAAATAACCTAACTAAAGGGCTAGTAAAGTGTAGGTTGATGAAGTAGGAATTTTGCTCACAATATTTTCTTCTTTTTCTTTTTCTTTTTCACCCCAAGAAAATTCAAGAGAGGAAGTGAAGAAGAAGATGAGAGATGAACTTGGAAGAGAGAGAATCAACCCTGAAGTGAATGATGAGATGGTGTGGAAAATATTTATGAATAAAAACAAGAGATAGTGGTAAGTCATGGCTTCTCAAAACTTCCACAAGCATCTTGAATAAATGACTCATTTCCTATTTTCTTTAATTCATAAATAAATCCTTTATCCACTCATATCATATCTCATGTGATTCTCATTCATCCTAGTTCTATGTATCATCAACCATGATATAATAAATAATACATATAATTATATATATATCATATATATATATATTAATATGTATGAAGAGAAGAAAATCTTTAGTGAGCTAATATTAATATATATATAATATAAATATATCTCAAATTATTAAATCAACACTTGATTCAATAATCTGACTATAACACATATAACCGGCTAATATCATATATCTATATATATCAAATTATTAAATTAACACTTGATTCAATAATCCGGTTATATCACATATAACCAACTGATATCAAATATCGCAAGATTAGAATACGGTATCATATACTCGTATTTAATCAAGCTCCCGCACATATCAGCATATGTGCCCTACTTCGTTTCGCTTGAGCTAGGAAACCTCTGTGTGGGACTTTAAAGACTCGTCAATACGCCAACAGTATGTAATGATCATATCAGATACCCACAAGCCGTCAGCGGTATTAATTAGACGTAACGGCTACCCGGGTATTGAACAAATAGAAGATCAACAAGCAAGCTTGTCCAAACTCTCGTGAAGCCTATAAGCAACACTTATTATACAGTCCGGTCTCTTCATCTGATATGTCGCATATCAAGTCTAGGGGTGGAATTGTCAGACCTCAGTAACTTGATAAGTCATGCAGATGTGTGGCCTATTACGGTTCGAGAAACTACTGATAACACTTACCAGTAAATCTCATCAGCCCTGGCCAGGGACTTGCTGTTATGGAGCATAGCACAACATCAACCCCCAATACCGGGAGAGACGAAACTTCTCCTATCATTCACTGCCTCCATGTGACTCGGGACTGTACCCAAAATCCACCTGTTTGCACGACTCCTTTGAGCCGTGGTAGCGAGGAAATCAAAGCACAGTGGGAACCACACAAGACACTATGACGATCTCGGGTCTACAGACTAACCTGTACAAGTGTCACCAGAGAACTGCTATCTGACGATAGGTATGGTACTATCTAGGAGTTCTCGGTGAGACCTGTTCGGTGTACCCATTCTCTAATGAGAACCTGTGCAAAATCTTTGATGTCAAACACCAATGGTTATGGGATCAATCATCGTCCCATACAGGGTCAAGAAACGTACACACTAGTCTACTCTGGAATATTGATGCCCTGTCTCGATATCCCCTCAACTAGGAACTGTTAAAGGATGTGCTTGTGGACTATCCAAGCCCCACTAGTATGATCTGCATCATAGTCCTGGTAGTCAAGTCCACATCCTAAGGGCTTTATCAACATGTATCAAAAAGACAGTATAATCATACAAGTGTACATGTTAAGATAAAGGGCAACCAGATAGAATACTATCATGTCGAGCAAGAAAGTCCTCTATATATATGTCAAAGCATCCAATATATCATACAATAATGGCCTCTAGGGCATACATATTCCTAACAACTCTAGGGGGTATCTTTTCTATTACGCGGAGGAACAAAAGGTCTTTATTTCTCGGCATGCCTAATTTTTGGAAACTCAATTTCTTGAAAAAGAAATAAGTGGGAGCGCAATAGAACTGGAAGAAATTCCAGAACCGCAAGCTATTACTGAAAGTATGGTGGAACCAGAAGTTTCAAAAGAACCGGACATCCCCGCGCCACTCCGCAGGACTAGTAGGCAGTCTCATCCGTCCGAGAGATACTACGGCTTTCTCATAGACGGGGATAGAGAAGATTGCATCATCAACGATGATGAGCCAACTAGTTTCCAGCAAGCCATTAGGAGTAGAGACTCGATAAAATGGCTGGATGCAATGCGGACCGAAATGGAGTCCATGTACACCAACAAAGTATGGAATTTGGATATTGCTCCAGAAGGGGTAAAACCTGTAGGCCGCAAATGGATCTTCAGAAAGAAGTTTGGTGTAGATGGACAAGTTGAAACCTATAAGGCTAGACTTATTGCAAAAGGTTTTCGTCAAAGACCTGGTTTGGACTATGATGAAACCTTTTCTCCAGTGGCTATGCTCAAATCCATTCGGATCCTTCTTGCCATTGCTGCCTTCCACGATTATGAAATTTGGCAGATGGGCGTAAAGACCGCTTTTCTGAATGGAAATTTAGAAGAGTGTGTTTATATGGACCAGCCGGAGGGTTTTATAGACAGTGGGAGCAGCGGAAGAGTGTGCAAGTTGCTTAAATCCGTTTATGGATTAAAGCAGGCATCGCGGAGTTGGAACATCTGTTTTGATGAGATGGTCAAGAAATTCGACTTTATCAAAAATCCAGATGAACCATGCATTTATAGTAAAATTGTAGCGAGAACTCTGGTAGTACTCATCTTGTAGTGGATGACATTCTCCTGATAGGAAATGACATTCCTATGCTACAATCAGTCAAAGGATTCTTATCACGAATGTTCTTTATGAAGGACCTGGGTGATGCCTCCTATATTCTGGGGATTCAGATCTATCGATAGATCTAAAAGGATATTGGGAATTTCACAGTCAAGGTACATCGACACCATACTGAAAAGATTTAGTATGAAAAATTCAAAGAGCGGTAATCTACCGGCTTGTCACGGAATCACCCTCTCCAAAGAGATGTCTCCCAAGACTTATTTGGAAAGGGATCGCATGAATATTATACCCTACGCTTCTGCGGTAGGCTCTATAATATATGTGATGTTGTGTACTAGACCAGATGTAGCTTACACACTGAGCGTTGTAAGCAGGTATCAGTCAAACTCAGGGAAGAAGCACCGGACAACAGTTAAGAATATTCTCAAGTACCTAAGAAGGACTAAGCAGATGTTCTTGGTGTACGGTAGTGAAGACCTCCAGATCAAGGCCTTCGCCGACTCCAGCTTCCAGAGTGACAAGAATGACTCCAGGTCTATGTAGGGTTATGTCTTTACTCTCAATGGAGGGGTGGTCTGTTGGAAGAGCTCCAAGCAGGACATCGTTGCTGACCCGACGATGGAAGCGGAGTATATCGCTGCATGTGACGCCGTGAAGGAAGCAGTCTGGATGAAGAAGTTCATTACAGAACTTCAGGTGGTTCCGTCCAATGTTGATCCAATATCTCTGTATTGTGACAACAACATGGCTATAGCTTTAGCGAAGAAACCAAGATCACATCAGAAGTCCAGACATATCTTGAGGCGGTACCACCTGATCTGGGAGATCGTTGATCGCCGGGAGATCGAGGTGCGGAGAGTAGAGACAGAGAACAACATTGTAGATCCACTCACAAAGGCCATCCCTCAGACATAGTTCGAGAGGATAATCAAGATGATAGGTCTGCGATATGCCAATACATGGTCTTGGTGCAAGTGGGTGATTGTTAGTGATATATGCCCTAGAGGCCATTATTGTAAAGTACTGGATTGTATATTACATTTTGAAAGCTTGGGATATTTACAGATATAATAACAGTCTTGCTCAAAATGATAGTATGCTACCTGGTTTGATTCTACCTCAATATGTGTATATGTTTCTTTTAGCATATCGCTAATACATATTGGTAGAGCCCTTAGGATCTTTGCTTGACTACCAGCGTTGTGATGGCAGTCACACTAGTGGGGGCTGAGTAGTCTATAAGCACATCCTTATAAAGGTCCCTAGTCGTAGGATTATCGAGACGGGGCATCGATACTCCAGAGTAGACTAGTGTATACGCTTCTCATCCCAGCAGGAGAGATGGTCTGTCCCACAGCCATTGGTATGTCATACCGGAGATAGTATACAGGTGTTCATTGGGTTATGAGTTACAATGGACAGACTCATTGGGAACTGCTGGTTGGTATTATACCTATCGTCAGTTAATAGTTCCCGAATGGCATGAGTACAAGTTAGTCCGTTGACTTTACATCACTATTCATCTCGAGTGTGTTCCTACTGTACTTAGATCACTACCCTACCACGGCTCAAATGAGTCGTGCAAACAGGTAGTGGTTGGATGCAGTCCCGAAGCACTGGGAGGCAGTAGTAGTTAGATATGATTCGTCTCTTCCGTTATTGGGGGTTGATATCGCGCTGTGTTCGGAAAGCTATTATACAAAGTCCCTGTCCAGGGCAAGCGAGATTTACTGGTAGGTACTCCAGTAGTTTCTTAAGGGTGTATTGGGCTCTACCCCGGTACGACTTATTGCGCTATTAGGGGTCTGACGGTTACCATCTCCTAGACCTAATATGCGAGTATCTTAGACGAACAAATCGGACTGTACGAAGATTGTCACAGATAGGCTCAGTAGGAGTTCGGATGAATTTGCTCATCGGCCTTTTTATCAACAGATACCTGGGTAGCCGTTACGTGCAGCTAGTACCGCTGACGGACTTGTGGTTAAACCCATTGCCAGCGTACTGTCGAGTCTTTAGAGTCCCACACAGAGAGTTTCCCTGCTTTGGACGAAACGATGTAGAGGCCGTATGGTTTTACGGCAGGGTTCCGATCACATACGTGTACTGGCTACACGGATGTTGTTCGGACGGATAATACTAGTGGGTTTTGGTTTAAGCCGGATTCTACTATTATATTATTGGATTATTATTATCTCATTGTATTCGTAATTTTCGGAATATGAATACGGGTATGTATATACGGTAAGAGAATTCTTGTAATTTCATAAGACATGCTTCTAGAAGGGGACACCTTATTTTTTGGATTTATCTATTTTGAGAAATAGATTAATGAGGTAGAAAATGGAGATATTTGTGGCATGGAGTGAAGCATGGCTCATGGTTTATTTTATTGGTTTGGACCAACTATTCAAGCATAGTTGATATTATTAATTGGAAAATATTGCATGCTTGAGTGAGATGAGTGTAGGAGCCATTCTTCACTTGCCTTCTCACTAGCTCATTTGCATTTACACTTTCTCTCTCCATTTGTCTCTCCTTTTCAAGACCCCAATCCCTCACATGAGTTGTGAACCATAGGGTCAAGTGAGATTAAATACTCCATTAGATACTCTATATCTTCTAAGCTATCTAGCTTAGCGAAGTAGGTACCTTAGTTACCTCGGTTTAGAGGTTGGAGCTTCAAGTATAGAATTTCGGGTGGATCATCTTCGACACGAGGAGGCCGACGATCAAGCGCGATCTGGATCTTCGAGGAGCTCAAGGAGAGGAGGAGAAGAAGACCCGAAGGACTAGAGTCAAGGAGGTATAAAATCCTAACATAGTAGTTAGAACCTCCTAGTAGATATAGCTAGTTAAGGTTTCCGTAAAGATCCTCGAGTTAAAGTCGGTGTTGCGAAGTAAGAAAAATCATTTTTTGTAAATTCCACCTCCCCGTGAACCCACGGGATGCACGACATCGACTTACACAACTGGCCGATTGTTCTGTCAAAACACCTAAAGGAGAGATTGAGGAAGTTTTAATTAAGGTGGGTGAATTTATATTCCCTGTCGATTTCATCATTCTAAAAACCGAATCAGTCTTAAACCCTCGAACTCAAATTCCTGTGATTTTAGGACGACCGTTTTTAGCCACATCAAACGCTTTGATCAATTGTCGCAATGAGTCCATGAAGCTATCCTTTGGCAACATGACTGTGGACTTAAATATCTTTAATTTAAGTAATCAACATAACGAAATTTTTGATCAAACCCTTTCTGTTAATTCAATCGAAGATGTATCAAAAGATGACACTATTGAAATTGAAGAATTAAAGATTGAAGAAATCTTTAATGACGTGCCTGAATTCTTGGATGATGTAGACTCATAATCTAATCAAATCTCTTATACGAGTTAGTCCCATCATGAACCACTTTTAAATGAACAAAAGAAACAACTTCGTCCTTCGATTGAGAAACCACCTACACTTGAGCTTAAACCGCTAGCTCCTCATTTGAAGTATGCTTATTTTGGTTCAAATGAAACATTGCCGGTGATAATTGCCAGCAATCTTTCGAAGGAGCAAAAAGAATCTCTGTTGGTCGTTCTTCGTAAACATAAAAAATCCATTGGCTGGACCAAAGCTGATATCAAGGGAATTAGCCCTAATATTGTTCAACATAGAATTCACTTGCTAGATGATACCAAGCCGGTTAGAGATCCACAATGTAGGCTTAATCTAGTAATGAAAGAAGCAGTGAGAAATGATATTCTCAAATTTATAGATAACGACATCATTTACCCAATATCTGATAGCTCGTGGGCCAGCCCAATCCATGTGGTGCCCAAAAAATCTGGAATAACTGTTATCACAAATGAAGCGAATGAACTCATTCCAATTTGTACCCAAACAGGTTAGGGAGTTTGCAAAGATTATAGGAAGCTAAATGCAGCCACTAGGAAGGATCACTTTCCTCTTCCATTTATTGATCAAATGTTGGAACGTTTAGCTGGCCATGGGTTTTATTGGTTCCTTGACGGTTATTTAGGATATAATCAAATTGCCATAGCTCTGGAAGACCAAGAGAAAACAACATTCACATGCACTTTTGGTACATTTGCATACCTTCGCATACCCTTTAGGCTATGTAATGCGCCGGATACTTTTCAAAGGTGCATGATATCTATCTTCTCGGACATGGTCGAGTGATTTATAGAAATTTTCATGGATGATTTCTTGATTTACGGTGACTCCTTCCAGCAATGTTTAAATCATTTAGAGTTTTCTTAAATCGATGTAAAGAAAAGGATTTGATTCTTAATTGGGAGAAATTTCATTTCTTAGTGAAATAAGGTATTGTTTTAGGTCACATCATTTTGAGTAAAGGCATTGAGATAGATAAGGAAAATGTAGATGTGATATCTAACCTACCTCCTCCCAAGACTGTATAAGACATTAGATCATTCTAGGCCATGCAGGTTTTATAGACGATTTATTAAGGATTTTAGCAAAATTGCCAGACCCTTAACTACTCTCTTGGCCAAGGATATACCCTTTCAATTCGATTCTAAATGTCTCGAGTCATTTGAACATATAAATAAAGGTACTCACCTCTGCTTCTATCATTCATGCACTAGTTTGGAGAAAACATTTTGAGTTGATGTGTGATGCATCTGACTATGCTATAGGCGCTGTCTTATGACAACGTATTAATAAAATTCCACATGTCATCTACTACTCAAGTCGAGCTTTCAACGACGCACAACTCAACTATTCCATAAACGAGAAAGAATTCTTGGCTGTCATTTTTGCGCTTGAGAAATTTCGTCAATATTTGATTGGATCACCAATTACTGTATACACCGATAACTCTGCTCTAAGGTATCTAACGACCAAGAAAGAAGCAAAGGCACGATTGATATGTTGGATCCTATTGTTACAAGAATTTGATTTAGTAATTAAAGATAATAAGAGGTCAGACAACAAAGTTGCCGACCATTTTTCGCGTCTTTCAAATGCTCCAAATGTTGAAACTCCAATTAATGAACACTTTCCAGATGAACAACTCTTTACAATATCTGGCGAATCTTAGTACGCCGACATAGTTAATTACTTAGTGACGGGTGAGTCGCCATCAATTTAGTCAAAACAGGATAAATATAAAATTTTCTCCCAAGTAAAACAATTCTACTGGAAGGATCCATACTTATTTAAGTGCTGTCCCGACCAAATCATAAGGAGTTGTGTTCCTGTTGGGGTTCCTAGCGTTCTAGCCGTCATAACCGCGGCCTATGTGGAATGAAAAACAAAAATCTAGAGGCGCTAGAAACTCGAAACCCTAGAATCTAAACCAAACATATGAACTAGAAAAACTATAAAGAGGTTTTAACTACTATGGAAGAGGGTTATACTAAGAGATCGAGTCCTTCGGTCTTCATCTCCTCTTTCTTAGCTCCTTGGGGTCTCCTTGATCGAGCTTGACCGTCAGTCTTCCTCCGTTGAAGATGATTCACCCGAGGGACGTGGTTCATGGCTCTAGCTCCACACTAAAAACAAGTGGAGCAACTAAAGACCCTAGGTTGCTAGTTTAGATGTTTAGACATGTAGTAGTGTTGTTCTAGTATTTTTCTATCTCACTTCAACTCTTGATTCTCAACTCATGAGAGTGTAGGATTGAAAAAGGAGGAGCTCAAGAAAAAAATTAGTGAGGAAAGAGAAGAAAATGTTGAGAATGAATAAACTCATGTGTGAGAAAATATCCAAGCATGGTTTTGTATAAATGGTTTTTTTCAAATAAAATATAGCAACTATACTTGAATAGTTTTGACAAATGAATTTACAATTCATTTGTCAATTCTATTCAAGCATGGTTCTCACCATTCTCACCTCACTACCTTTACACCTCATTTTCCATTTAAATGAATAAATGGATAAACCAAAAATGAGGTGTCCACCTTTTAGAATGTTTTCCATATAAATACGGATTACACTCTACCGTATATACATACCCGTATTCATATCAAAATACGAATACCCAAAGAGATAGAATAATACAAAGAACATAATACTAGAAAATATATATTGAAATATATATATGTAAATTATTAAATCAATACCTGATTTAATAATCCGGCTTAATCCTAAGCCGGCTAGTATTATCAACCGTCCGATCAAAAGTTCGGCTAGTCAGTACCCTCATTTGATCGGAACCCTGCACGTATCAAAATACGTCCACCACATCATTTTGCCTGAACCAGGGAAACCATATGTGTGGGACTCTTAAGACTCGACAGTACGCCGGCAGTGAGTTACTGGATAAATCCATAACCACAAGCACGTCAGCGGCACTAGTTGTACGTAACGGCTACCCAGGTACCTGTCGAAAAGGAAGGCCGACGAGCAAGCTCATCAGAACCCCTTTTGAGCCTATCTGTGATAATTTCTATACAGTCCGGTCTTTTCGTCTAAGAGTATCGCATACCTGGTCTAGGGGGTGGTAAACGTCAGACTCTAATAACCTGATAATTTGTGCAGATTTGGCTCAGGACCAATTCGGGAAACTACTGATCTAACTATCAGTAAATCCCAACTGCCTTGGCCAAGGTCTTATGGTGCTGGCCAACCGAACACAGTATGATATCGACTCCCTATACTGGGAGAGACGAATCCCCAACAATTGCCCACTGCTTCCTTGTGGCTCGGGACTGTACCCAACTAGAACCTGTTTGCACGAATCAGTAGAGCTATGGTAGGGTAGTAATCTAAGTACAATAGGAACTCACACTAGCCAAATGATGATCTCAGGTCTGAAGACTAACTTGTACTCATGTCACCTGAGAACTGTTATTTGACGATAGGTCTAGTACCATCTAGAAGTTCTTGGTGAGTCCGTCTAGTGTACTCACCCTCAGTGAGCACCTGTTTACGATCTTAGGTGTGAAAAACCAATGGTTGTGGGACCAACCATCGCCCCTCGTCAGGTCTAGAAATGTATACACTAGTCTACTCCGGAATATCGATGCCCAGTCTCGATACTCCCATGACTAGGGATATTTAAGGATGTGCTTATGGAGTACCTAGCCCTCACATGTATGATCGCCATCATAACGCTGGTAGTCAAGCAATAATCCTATGGGCTTTATCAACATGTATTAATGATATGTAATAACAAGTAAAATATATACACATGTTAAGATAAAGACAAACCAAATAGCATATTATTATATCGAGCAAGATTGTCCTGTACATACATATATCCAAGTATCCACTATATATACATATACAATAATGGACTCTATGGAATATATATCCAACAATCTCCTACTTGCACTAAGGCCATATATTGCCATATCGACTACCCAACGTCTGCTCTAGGGCCAGTTGTTGGCATATCGCATACCCAATATCTCAAATAGTCTCTCGAACTGTGCTTGAGGGAGGGCCTTGGTGAATAGATCCGTCGTGGTTTTTCTTGTGCCTAATCTCCGCACATCGATCTCCCGGCGATCTACGATCTCCCCGTTTAGGTGATACAGCCTCAAGATGTGTCTGGATTTTTGATGGGATCGTGGTTTCTTCGCTAAATCCATAGCCCCATTGTTTTCACAATACAAATGTATTAGATCAATAATGGACGAAACCACCTCATGTTCAGTAATACACTTCTTTATCCAAACCGCTTCTTTTGCGGTATCGTTGGCAGCAATGTATTCAGCCTCCATTGTCGAGTTTATGATGGTGTCCTGTTTGGATCTCTTCTAACAGACCGCCCCTCTATTGAGGGTAAACACAAATCCCTAGACAGACTTGCTATCATCCTTGTCACTTTGGAAGCTTGAGTCGGTAAAGAACTCCATCTGGAGGTCCCTATTACCGTACACCAAGAACAGTTCCTTAGTCCTTCTCAGGTACTTAAGAATGTTTTTTACCGCTGTCCAGTGGTTCTCACCTAGGTTTGACTGATACCGGCTCACCACGCTAATCGCGTAAGTTACATCTGGTCTGATACATAGCATTGCATAAATTATAGATCCTACCGCCGAAGCGTAGGGTATAATTCTCATGCGAGCCCTCTCCTCATCAGTCTTGGGAGACATCTCTTTAGAGAGGGTGATTCCGTGCAAAGCGGGTATATTACCGCGCTTGGAATCTTCCATGCTAAATCTCTTTAGTATGGACTCTATGTACCTAGACTGTGAAAGTCCTAATAACCTCTTGGATCTATCTATGTAGATCTTAATTCCCAGAAAGCAGGAGGTATCACCCAGGTCTTTCATGAAGAACCTTTGTGACAAGAACAACTTGATCGATTGTAGCATAGGAATATTATTTCCTATCAAAAGAATGCCGTCCAGGTACAAGACAAGGAATACGACAGTTCTTCCTACAATCTTCTTATAGATACAAAGCTCATTCTCGTTTTTGATGAAGTCGAGTTCCTTAACTGTCTCATCAAAACAGATGTTCCAGCTCAGCGATGGCTGCTTTAGTCCATAAATGAATTTAAGCAACTTGTACACCTTCCCGCTGCTCCCACTGTCCACGAATCTTTCCGGCTGATCCTGTAAGTCGATGTCGCGCACCCCGCGGGTTCGTGGGGAGGCAGAATACGTAAAAAAACGATTTTTACGGGCTTTGCAACACCGACTTGAACTCCAGGATCGATACTAAACCCTAACTAGCTAAACTGTATAAGGTTAACTACTCGGATAGAATGTTATACCTCATAGAACCATGTCCTTCGGGTCTTCTTGCTGTCCTCCTCGTCATAGGCTCCTCGGATCGTAACGGATCGATACTTTCTCGTCGGTCCTATCAAGTCAAAGACGATCCACCTGAGAGTCTATAGTCCGAGCTCCAACCTCAAAACCGAGGTAACTAAGACACCAAGTTCGCTAAACTAGATGTCTTAGATGATGTAGAGAGTGAAGATGGATTAGTTTGTCTCTAAATACCCTATATTTCTCAACACATGAGACATTAGGGTTAGAGGAAGAAGAAGGGGAGCTTGAGGAAAAAGAGAGTGTAGTAATGAACATTAGAAAATGGATAGCTCATTTGTCATGAACAATCAAGCATACAATAATGCAAAACCAAATATCTAGCACGCTTCAATAATTCATTATGTGAGTCACCCTCATGAGTCACCCCATGAGTCACCAAAGAGCCATGCCTCATTTAATGTAAATCTCCACCTCATTTCCTCCACCTCATAACCATTTAATCTAATTGGTAAATCCAAATATGAGGTGTCTTCTTCTAGAAGCAATCTTGAGTAAATTACAAGAATGCCCCTCATCCATATATACATATCTATATCTGTATTCCGAAAATACGAATACAAAGAGACGAAAAACAATCCATCAATATAATACTAAGATCCAGCTTAATTCAAAGCCCACTAGTATTATCTGTCTGAATCATCATCCGTGTACAAGTACACGTACGTGATCGAACCCTGTCATAAAACCAAACGACCTCGACATCTTTTGCCCGATGCAGGGAAACCCTCTGTGTAGGACTCTAAAGACTCGACACTACGCTGGCAGTGGGTTTAACCACAAGCCTTCAGCGGTACTAGCTGCACGTAACGTCTACCCAGGTATCTGTCGATAAGAAGGCCGATGAGAAAACTCATCCGAACTCCTACTGAGCCTATCTGTGACAATCTCCGTACAGTCCGGTCTGTTCGTCTAAGAGTATCGCATATCGGGCCTAGGGGGCGGTAATCGTCAGACCCCTAATAGCCTAATAAGTCGTGCTGGAGTGTAGCCCAAAACACCCTGAGAAACTACTGGAGTACTTACCAGTAAATCTCACTTGCCCTGGTGTTCATATCAGAATTTTGTATTATTATATTCCCCATTCTTAATCATATTGCAAATAAATAGGTGTTTTTGATCTATGTCTGCTAAATAGTTGCAGGTTACAGGTTCTCGGAACAATACAGTGAAAATGGTGAAAAAACGCTACAAAAGTGAGACTACGACTAACAAATAGAAGAATCTTTATGATGCCGCCTACAGTTTAAGGAACAAATGAAGATCAATGAACAGTTCGATTTCACAAAGCACGAAGGCAGCACAAGATTCAAGATTTCAACACAAAGCGAACGGTAAAAGTCCACAACATTCTGCACTGTGGAAATCTGGAAGAAACTAGAAAAGATTCTGAAGAACCAAGTGAAGAAACCAGAAGCAAAATGCAACATGAAGCAGCCCTAAAAATTTGAGACAGAGACCCCACCATTTGGCCGCGGATCCACGGCCAAACCAGGCTTATGGCCGCGGATCCGCGGCCGTGCAACGCATGTGTTGGTGCGTGTCGGTGTGCGTCGGTGGAGTCGGTGCATTGACCCGGTTTTCTTAGGGTAGTTTGTAATTTTAGATATGGATCAGATGTAAACCCTAGGTTTTCTCTTATCTATAAATAGGAAGCCTACAGCTCTTTTTGGAGCATGCCTCTTTTAATTTCTAGAATTTAAATTTCCATTCCATTGTAATTGTCAAAGAGTGCATCAATAAAAAATAAGTTTTTTTTATCTTGAATTTTTTTATCTGCAATTTTATTTCTCTGCAATTTTTTTTATCTGCCATAGTTATTTTCCGCAAGTTAATTAGGCTATTAAAAGAAAATCATAAAAAAATGAATTCCATTGTTAATTCCCTAATGAGTGAGTAGTTCCTCACTTATTAGGGTTAGCTTTGGGGAAGGTTTGAGAGATGAAAGTCTCTCACTCCTTTCTTGCCCGTTCAATTCTTTAAAATAGGGCTTTATGCAAATCAAACACACACCGCTCACTACGGCATCCTATCCTACGAGATAGCGGTGATTCCCTAGTTAGACCGGTCGTGGTTGATTTCCATATAGGTTAGGGATAAGAATTAAGAAAGGACGGACAAGGGCCAAAAGGAAGAAACGAAATTTCTTCCTGATCACGCTAATCCCCTTTGTTAATTATTACCTTAACACCTAAGATCTTAATTAGGGCAAAGAAAGCGGTGATTAGAATTAACTTTCTAAATTAACCTAATCCTAATCCTAGCAAGATTTTAATCCTAATCAAATTCAACCTCAGTTTTTATAGAAAATCAAAACCTACCACAAATAGGAATTGACTCGTTAGAACAACTAGAAAAGACACGTTTTCCCTGTGGACCGACCCGTACTCAATCGGCTAGCTACCAAGCGACACCGTCTTGATTGCGGTTAATTCTTTGATTTCAAAATGCATACGCAAAATATCTTACAATCACCTGGCCAGGGACTTTGTGTAATGGCTTTCCGAACACAGCGCGATATCAACCCCCAATACCGGGAGAGACGAATCCTATTTAACCGCCATTGCCTCCAAGTGCTTCGAGACTGCACCCAACTACTACCTGTATGCATGACTCCTTTGAGCCATGGTAGGGTAGTAATCTAAGAACAGTGGGAATACACTCGAGGCGAAGTAGCAGTGTCAAGTCGATGGACTAAGCTGTACTCATGTCACCTGGGAACTGCTACCCGACGATAGGTATAATACCCACTAGCAGCTCCCTACGAGTCCTGTTCAGTATATTCATAATCCAATGAGCATCTGCATACTATCTCCAGTATGACATACTAATGGCTGTGGGACAGACCATTTCCCCTGCTGGGATGAGAAGTGTATACACTAATCTACTCTGGAGTATTGATGCCCCGTCTCGATAATCCTATGACTAGGGACCTGTATAGGATGCGCTTATAGACTACCCAACCCCCACTAGTGTGACTGCCATCACAATGCTGGTAATCAAGCAAACATCCTAAGGGCTCTACCAATATGTATAAACGATATGCTAATGGAACACATGCACATATTAAGGTAGAAACAAACCAGGTAGCATACTACCATTTCGAGCAAGACTGTTACTATATCCGTGTATATCCTAAGCTTTCAATATGTAATATACAAACCAGTATGATACAATAATGGCCTCTAAGGCATATATCACTAACAATCTCCCACTTGCACTAAGGCCATGTATTAGCATATCGCAGACCTATCATCTCGAATAGCCTCTCGAACTGTGCCTGAGGGATGGCCTTTGTGAGTGGATTTGCAGTGTTGTTCTCCGTATCTACTCTCCTCACTTCGATCTCCTGGCGATCAACGATCTCCCTGATCAGGTGGTACCGGCTTAAGATATGTCTGAACTTCTGATGGGACCTGGGATCCTTCGCTAAAGCTATAGCGCCGTTGTTGTCACAATACAGAGGTATTGGATCTATAATGGACGGAACCACCTGAAGTTCTGTTAGGAACTTCCTCATCCAGACTGCTTCTTTCGCGGCGTCACAAGTAACGATATACTCCGCTTCCATCGTCGAGTTAGCAACGGTGTCTTTCTTAGAGCTTTTCCAATAGACCGCCCCTCCATTGAGGGTAAAGACATAACCCGACATAGACTTGGAGTCATCCTTGTCACTTTGGAAGCTGGAGTCAGCAAAGGCCTCGATCTAGAGGTCTTTTCCGCTATACATCAAGAACATCTCCTTAGTCCTTCTCAGGCACTTGAGAATGTTCTTTACTGCTATCCAGTGCATCTTCCCTGGGTTTGACTGATACCAGCTTACAACGCTCAGTGCATATGCTACATCTGGTCTGGTACACAACATCGCATATGGGAGCCCTTTCCAAATCAGTCTTGGGAGACATCTTTTTGGAGAGGGTGATTCCGTGACAAGCCGGTAGATTACCGCGTTTTGAATCTTCCATACTAAATCTTTTTAGTATGGTGTTGATGTACCTTGACTGTGAAAGTCCCACCATCCGTTTAGATCTATCACGATAGATCTGGATCCCCAGAATGTAGGATGCATCACCCAGGTCCTTCATAGAGAACCTCTGTGACAAGAATCCTTTGACTGATTGTAGTATAGAAATGTCATTTCCTATCAAGAGAATGTATCCACGTACAAGACGAGGAATACCACAGTTCTCGCTACAATCTTACTATAAATGCATGGTTCATCTGGATTTTTGATAAAGTCGAATTCTTTGACCGTCTCATAAAAACAGATGTTCCAACTCCGCGATGCCTGCTTTAGTCCATAAATGGACTTAAGCAACTTGCACACTTTCCCACTGCTCCCACTCTGAATGAAATCCTCTGGCTGATCCATATAGACGTACTCTTCCAAATTACCATTTAGAAAATCCGTCTTTACGTCCATCTGCCAGATCTCATAATCGTGGAAGACATCAATGGCAAGAAGGATCCGGATGGATTTGAGCATAGCCACTGGAGAAAATGTTTCATCATAGTCCGAACCAGGTCTTTGACGAAAACCTTTTGCAACAAGTCCAGCCTTATAGGTTTCAACCTGTCCATCTACACCAATCTTCTTTCTGAAGATCATTTGCAGCCTACGGGGTTTACCCCTTCTGGAGCAATGTCCAAAGTCTATACTTTGTTGGTGTACATGGACTCCATCTCGGTCCGCATTGCATCCAGCCATTTTATCGAGTCACCGCTCTGAATGGCTTGCTTGAAGCTAGTTTGCTCGTCATTGTCAATGATGCAATCCTCTCTATCCCCGTTTATGAGAAAACCGTAGTATCTCTCGGGCGGATGAGACTGCCTACTAGTTCTGGGAGTGGCGCAGGGTTGTTCGGTTCTTCTGAAACCTCTAGTTCTACCATACTTTCAGTAATAGCTTGTGGTTCTGGAATTTCTTTCAGTTCTATCGCGCTCCCACTTGTTTCTTTTTCCAAAAATTGATTTCCCAAAATGTGGGAATAACGAGAAACAAAAACCTTTTGTTCCTCTGCGTAATAGAAAAGATACCCCCTGGAGTTCTTTGGGTATCCCACAAACTTACACAGTACTGAGCGTGCCTCGAGCTTGTCCGCATGCTGCTTTTTTTACAAAAGCTGGACATCCCCATATTTTCATATACTGAAAATAGAGTTTCTTCCCACTCTACATCTGATATGGTGTGGTAGGCACAGTCTTGGTAGGAACCTTGTTCAAAATATATGCAGCTGATTCTAGCGCATAACCCCAGAAGGATCGCGGCAACTCAGCGTTACTTATCATGGAACGTACCATATCCAATAGGGTTCTGTTCCGCCTTTCCGATACACCGTTGTATTGTGGTGTGTATGGAGGAGTAAGTTTTGAGAGAATCCATTCTCTTTTAAGTAATCCAGGAACTCGACACTTAAGTATTCACCACCTCGATCAGATCTCAGTGTCTTGATATTTTTGCCGGTTTATTTTTCCACTTCATTCTTATATTCTCGGAATTTCTCAAAGGCCTCAGATTTATGTTTCATCAAGAAGATATGTCCATACCTAGAGAAATCATTCGTAAAAGTAATGAAATAGGAATAACCATTTCGTGCATGTGTAGACATTGGACTACACACATCGCTGTGTATGAGTCCCAAGAGCTCGCTCGCTCTTACTCCGTGTCCAGTGAACGGAGTCTTTGTCATCTTTCTTATAAGACAAGATTGACAAGTTGCATAAGACTGATATTCGAACGGATCCAAATATCCCTCTCTATGCAACTTCATCAACCGTGTTTCATTGATGTGACCCAGTCTACAATGCCATAAAAAAGACTTATTTAATTCTGGAGACTTTCTTTTAAGTATGTTCTAGACGTTGAAAACCTGAGCTTGATTTAATACGTATATACCGTCCTCTAGTATACCTGACCCAATCAAACTTTGATTTAGGTGGATGTGGACCACATCGCTTACAATTGTAAAATCATATCCTTTCTTAGAAAGTAAAGATACATATATGATATTACAAGCTTGACTAGGTGCACACAAATTGTTACGTAAAATCAATATCTACCTACTTGTCAATCCTAGGTGATATTCCTTTACGGATACAGCGTCCACGCTCATTCCGTTAGCAACCCTGAGAGTTATATCACCTGCCCTGATAACTCTACGGTTTTTCAAAGCCTGTAATGAATTACAGATATGAGATCCTGATCTGGTATCTAGTACCCAGGAAGTAGAGTTAATTGACATACAGTTTTCAATCACAAACACACCTGATGCCGAAGCCACAGCGTGCTTCGGATCCTGGATTCTGGCTTTCCAAGCCCTGCATTCCTTCTGCCAATGCCCTTTCCCGTGATAATAGGAACAACCCTCCTTCTCTACTGTTGGCCCCAAAACTTTTGCCCTTCCCTTTCTTTCTACCTTAGTGACACCGCCTATCGTCTTGGTGGATGCCTTCTTCTTCTCTCGCTTGGTTTTGGCCTTGGATGTAGAAGAGGAAGATTCCCCAGTAAGCAGAACGGGTGTCTTCCTGGTTTCCTTCAGGATGTGAGTAGAAGGTAGGGACTGTAGAATTAAATCAGCATATGACTCATTCTCCAACGTGGTCCCCAGGTCCGTGAGCTCTTCAATATAGCTAGTCATCGTATTGACGTTGTCCCTTACAGATGACCCGACAGCCAACCTCGCTTGAAGCAATTCCTTCGAGGTATCATATTTTGCGATACGAGATTGCTCTCCATGTAAAACTTTGTTATGGAGGAAGATGTAAGCTAAGTCCATCTTCTCATGCTGCTTCTTTACACCATCTACTGAGGCCAACACGAGGCACTTGGCATTCACATTGTCTTTTTCCGATGTCTTACGGATATCCATACCCGCGACGGTGGAAACTGGACCTGGGACGGCGGGGGCTTTAGTAGTAAGGAGGTGGCCCAGCTTGTCACAGGCAATGGACATCTAGACAAACCTTTGCCAATCAATATAGTCTGGCTCAGTCAATTTATTATCTAGCTGTAACCTATGTCTGGTCACCTGTTCGCTGCAATTAGGAGAGAGAGGATAAACATTCAGCATGATGCTCTTGCAAGTTTAGATTGGTTTTTCGTTTATCTAATTAGGATGGCTCCCACTGTATCTCGAATCCTTCCTCAAACCATAAAAGAAGAATTAGTTAGGATTAATCTCACCCTACAATACTTGCTTAAACTTTCAGCCAGGCTGGTGTTGGTACTTTGAAGGATGTTTTCCAACGCTTTCACCAAGTTCTTTAATTACATAACCTCTTTTCCCTGGAGGCGTAGCCCTGCTTACACCGTTCTAGACAACTACTTGGTTTATAGTATTGATTGTTTTAGTGAAAAAATCTCCCGAGGAGTAGCGGATACTCACAGTAGGATCGGGATCCAAATATCATTGTGTGATAATCCTGAAGGAATCCTACCAAAATTATCACACTCCAAATGGTATGCAACACTAGCAAGTTTCAGTTTCTTTAGAAACTCCCGATGTGGATTTTTGCCCCATGCTCTTATGACCTTGACGAAGGCCAACATATCATAAGTCGCAAGTCAAGTTCTACCCGTCATTGTCCAGGTTAATTTGAACCCACCCATACATATCCTTGATGAAGGCCAAAATAGTAGTACGACTGTCCCAAACCAACACATCTATCTATGCTACAGATGAATATTCAGCAGTTACCAATCACTATGGTTTGGTGAAGGTCAAAATACATAGCTTGAATACTACTGAATATCTAACTGAAATGACGGAGGGCTACGACTGGTTTTGGCGAAACCGTGAATGTAATGAACTTGATTTAATCGAAGGAAGTTGATAGCTTTTAAATGAGTTATTTAAGCTCTGCTTTTAAAAGTTTGCTTTTTGAAAAAACTGAGTGGTTTAAAAATTGTTCCAACGATTCAGCTTTGGTTTGTTTGCTTTGCATTAATCATATAATATAGTCCCATCATTTACACCTACCATTGCCGAAAGAAACGAAAATACTACGTACGCTTATGCCATCCGCATTCACCACTGGGCCCCATCTAACACCGTTAGGTTACTTAACTAACGCCAGAGCGAGGGCTGGACTAGCGCGGATGCAAAACATAAGCAACGTCTACTATATAACATATATATGACATCCATTCGTCTCACGCAATAATAAGCATTCCAGATCATAGATGAATATATTAGATATACTGGGAATTCTGCGTTTCATTTAAGCCTGTAACGAAAGACGGATTCCACGGTCGTGATGAATAGCCAAACCCCACCCTAGACCCCTACGGGTGCGGCAAACTACCTTCCAAATTCTCGAAGTGAAGCAGCCTCCCTCAGTAAAATGAGTAGACCACTCGGCACTTCAAAGAACCCGGTAGTTTGTGCACTCCATCTTGGGTCTATCCTAGGAGCAGAAAATAGTAAAAGAAATAATACAACGGTGGCTACAACTTCAACCCGGATGTGCCTCACAAAATAATACTACAATTTACATCGAATGAAAGAAAACTCTCTTCTTACATCCCCGGCTATTCATCCACGATGATCCAACATATCCATATACACAAATCAACATCACAGATATGTGCAACCCCCAACTAACCGACATATAGCAATTAGCGGAAGTTTACGAACACATATATCACAACACAGAAAACCAGATAGCCAAGAACTTTAGAATTTTGATCGAAATATATTTTCCGTGTCTACCCCAAGTGCAAACCAGCATACAAACAATACTGGGTAGAAACCAAATATACCAGAAAACATAACATCAATAATAAGAACAACAGAAGAAAAATGAGCCGACTCAGCCTTGAATCAGCCACGGAACGGCGGTGAATTGCACCGATTCGCCGCGGTTCCGCGGCAGTCTTGGCTAGTCAGTGACTCATTTTTCTTCAGTGATCTTAAAATACCCTGCTTGCAATTTTCATGCCTTTGAAATATTTTTTCTGACAGTTTTAAAAATCGACAGCAAGTTAGGGTTTCGGGGTTATGTTTTTGGGTTTTCGCGACGATCGAAGTTTTAACTACTTGCTAAGTAGCTAGTAAAGGTTTAGTAGGCTCTGATACCACTGTAAGTCGATGTCGCGCAACCCGCGGGTTCGCGGGAAGGCGGAATACATAAAAACTATTTTTACGGACTTCGCAACACCGACTTAAACTCCAGGATCGATACTAAATCCTAACTAGCTAAACTGTATGAGGTTAACTACTCGGATAGAATGTTATACCTCATAGAACCATATCCTTTGGGTCTTCTTGCTGTCCTCCTCTTCGGTTTACGTATTAAATCAAGCTCCGGTTTTCAACGTCCAAAACACACTTAAAAGAAAGTATCCGGAATTAAATCAGGCTTTCTTATAGCATTGTAGACTGGGTCACATCAATGAAACACGGTTGACAAAGTTACATAAAGAGAGATATTTGGATCCGTTCGAATATCAGTCCTATACAACTTGTCAATCATGTCTCAAAGGAAAGATGACAAAAACTCTGTTCACTGGACACGGAGAAAGAGCGAGCGAGCTCTTGGGACTCATACACAGTGACGTGTGTGGTCCAATGTCTACACATGCAAGAAGTGGTTATTCCTACTTCATTACTTTTACGGATGATTTCTCAAGGTATGGACATGTATTCTTGATGAAACATAAATTCGAGGCCTTTGAGAAATTCCGAGAATATAAGAATGAAGTGGAAAAATAAATCGGCAAAAGTATCAAGACACTGAGATCTGATCGAGGTGGTGAATACTTAAGTGCCGAGTTCCTGGATTACTTAAAAGAGAATGGAATTCTCTTTCAGCTTACTTCTCCATACACACCTCAGCACAACGGTGTATCGGAAAGACGGAACAGAACCTTATTGGATATGGTATGTTCCATAATGAGCAATGCTGAGTTGCCGCGATCCTTCTGGGGCTATGCACTAGAATCAGCTGCATATTTTTTGAACAAGGTGTTGGAGATAGTGCCCTCAGAGTCAATTATTGGATCACAGGCACGTGATTGCAATGATTGAGGGAGGACCTATCCCGGTACGACAGTCTTACTTGAGATGATAGTCTGCTATCTGGTTTACCTTTATCATCGTGTACTGCTTTAGGTGACCTGACAGGTCGCTATTACACATTGATAGAGCCCCTAGGATTCTTGCTTGACTGCCAGCAGTATGAGGGCGATCATATACGTGGGAGCTGGTAGTCTATAAGCACATCCTTAAAAGGTCCCTAGTCGTGGGAGTTTCGAGACAGGGCATCGATTCTCCAGAGTAGACTAGTGTATACAGTCGAGACCCCGACGAGGGGCGGTGGCCGATCTCACAGGCCACTGGTGTCAGTTGGTTCACCTAAGATGTATACAGGTGCTCATTGGGTTATGAGTACACCGGACAGGACTCGCCGGGAACATGCTAGTTGGTCTTATACCTGACGTCAGATAGCAGTTCCCTGGTGACATGTGTACAGGTTAGTTCATCGACCTGGGGATCGTCATTTGTCTCGTGTGAGTTCCCACTGTACTTTGATTACTACCCTACCACGGCTCAAAGGAGTCGTGCAAACAGGTTTTAGTTGGGTACAGTCCCGAGCCACATGGAGGCAGTGAGCGGATCTTCGGGGGTTCGTCTCTTCCGGTATTGGGGGTGAGGTCGCGCTGTGTCTAGGAGAGCCATTACACAAAGTCCTTGGCCAAGGCAGGAGATTTACTGGTAGGTATTCCAGTTGTATCTCAGGGTGTTCTGAGCTACACTCCGACACGACTTGTACCGCTTTTGGGGGTCTGACTTTTACCCACCTTCTAGGCCCGACATGCGATGCTCATAGACGAACGGACCGGACTGTACGGATATTGTCACTGACAGGCTCAGTAGGGTGTCAGGATGAGTTCGCTCATCGACGTCCCTTTTAGTCAATAGCTGGTGGCCCGTTACGTATTGGCTTATACCTCTGACGTGCTAGTGGTTAAATCCACATCCATAGTATTGACGAGTCTTTAGAGTCCACCACACCTTCAGTTACTCAAGCTTTCGGGCGAAACGCTGTAGAGGCCGTATGGAGATATGGCAGGGTCCGATCAGATACGTGCGGTATTGCACGGATCAGGATCGGACGGTTTGTACTAGAGGCCGTATAGTTATATGGCAGGGTTCGATCAGATACGTGCGGTATAGCACGGATCAGGATCGGACGAACATTACTAGCCGGTTTTAGTTTAAGCCGGATCCTAGTTTAGTACAGTGTAGATTTTGTCTCTTTGCATTTGTATCCGGACGGAATACAGATGCGGGTGTGTATGCACAGTATCGGGGTTTTCCTGTAATTTATTACGGGACCAGTTTTCTGGAGTTGCCAGTTTGCATTCCGTTCCGGCCGGTTTTTCTTTGTCCTTTCCCGGCCGGACTTTTCCGATGGAGGGGGTTATTTGCAATTGTGCAAATTACATTTGTGGAGGGGGTTTCTTGCTATTGTGTTGATTATGATAGGATATGCATCTTATTCTTTCATGATGGTGCATTTATGTGATTGGAGGTGTAAGCATGGTTGATGTTTTCTTGTCTTTGGATGTGGTCACCTCTTCTATTCTCCTACACTCACCTCCCTTGGTATTATGTTCCATTCCCTCCACCATTTCCCATTAGAGATTGGCCGGCCACATTTTTGGAGAGGAAGAGAATGAGAGAGTTTCATTTGGTGTGGGAAAATTAATCATTCATATCATTTTCCATTGCCACAAAAATCCCCAAGTTCATATCATCTTGATTCCTCCATCAAGGCAACATAACCCCAAAGAGATTAAGCTCTATACATTCTACAGCAAATCTTGGGCACGTCGACTTGCCAGCTTCGTGCCCGAGTTACCTCGGTATTGAGGTGGGAGCCCGTAAAAGATGCAGGCGATGTGGTGCCCTTCCGGCAAGGAGGCGAGGACCGGAGTTTCCGCAGGAGATCGGGACGACGATGAGAAGACCGGAGGACTCGGATCACTCGGTATATCTCTAACCCGTCTTGTTGTTTGCTAGATCTAGTTTAATGGCCCGATCCGGGGTTTAGTGCGTGGTGGTGCCGGTTTGCTAAGTTCGCAAAATTAAAGTTTATCACCGTTTCCGCATTTGGCCGTCGGATTGACGGCCGGGGCGCCGCCGTGCACTTACACAAGGTTCCTACCAAGACTGTGCCTACCATACCATATCAGATGTGGAGTGGGAAGAAACCCTCTCTTCAGTATTTGAAGATATGGGGATGTCCAACTTTTGTAAAAAAGCAGCATGCGGACAAGCTCGAGGCATGCTCAATACTGTGTAAGTTTGTGGGATACCCAAAGAACTCCACGGGGTATCTTTTCTATTACGCAGAGGAACAAAAGGTCTTTGTTTCTCGGCATGCCCACTTTTTGGAAACTCAATTTTTAGAAAAAGATATAAGTGGGAGCGCAATAGAACTAGAATAAATTCCAGAACTACAAGCTATTACTGAAAGCATGGTGGAACCAGAAGTTTCAAAAGAACCGGACATCCCCGCGCCACTCCGCAGGACTAGTAGGCAGTCTCATCTGCCTGAGAGATACTACGGTTTTCTCATAGATGGGGATAGAGAGGATTGCATCATCGACGATGATGAGCCAACTAGCTTCCAGCAAGCCATTCAGAGCAGAAACTCGGTAAAATGGCTGGATACAATGCGGACCGAAATGGAGTCCATGTACACCAACAAAGTATGGACTTTGAACATTGCTCCAGAAGGGGTAAAACCCGTAGGCTGCAAATGGATCTTCAGAAAGAAGATTGGTGTAGATGGACAGGTTGAAACCTATAAGGCTATACTTGTTGCAAAAGGTTTTCGTCAAAGTCATGGTTTGGACCATGATGAAACCTTTTCTCCAGTGGCTATGCTAAAATCCATTTGGATCCTTCTTACTATTACTGCCTTCCACGATTATGAGATTTGGCAGATGAACGTAAAGACCGCTTTTCTGAATGGAAATTTGGAAGAGTGTGTCTATATGGATCAGCCGGAGGGTTTCATAGAGAGTGGGAGCAGCGGAAGAGTGTGCAAGTTGCATAAGTCCATTTATGGACTAAAGCAGGCATCATGGAGTTGGAACATCTGTTTTGATGAGACGGACAAAGAATTTGACTTTATCAAAAATCCAGATAAACTAGGCATCTATAGTAAAATTTTAGCAAGAACTGTGGTATTTCTCGTCTTGTACGTGGATGACATTCTCTTGATAGAAAATGACATTCCTATGCTACAATCAGTCAAAAGATTCTTGTCACAAAGGTTCTCCATGAAGGACCTGGGTGATGCCTCCTACATTCTGGGGATCCAGATCTATCGTGATAGATCTAAACGGATGTTGGGACTTTCACAGTCAAGGTACATCGATACCATACTGAAAAGATTCAGTATGGATGATTCAAAGCGCGGTAATTTACTGGCTTGTCACGGAATCACCCTCTCCAAAGAGATGTCTCCCAAGACTGATTTGGAAAGGGATTGCATGTCTATTATACTCTACGCTTCTGCGGTAGGCTCTATAATGTATGTGATGTTGTGTACCAGACCAGATGTAGCTTACTCATTAAGCATTGTAAGACGGTATCAGTCGAACCCATGGGAGAAGCACTGGATAGCAGTAAAGAACATTCTCAAGTACCTGAGAAGGACTAAGGAGATGTTCTTGGTGTACGTCAGAGAAGACCTCAAGATCGAGGCCTTCATCGACTCCAGCTTCCAGAGTAATAAGGATGACTCCAAGTCCATGTTGGGTTATGTCTTTACCTTCAATGGAGGTGCGGTCTGTTAGAAGAGCTCCAAGTAGGAAACCGTCGCTGACTCGACTGTGGAAGCGGAGTATATCGCTGCATGTGATGCCGTGAAGGAAGTAGTCTGGATCAGGAAGTTCATGACAAAACTTTAGGTGGTTTCGTCTATTGTTGATCCAATACCGCTTATTGTGACAACAACGACACTATAGCTTTGGCGAAGGAACCAAGGTCCCATCAGAAGTCCAGACATATCTTGAGGCGGTTCCACCTGATCAGGGAAATCATTGATCACCGAGAGATCGAGGTGCGGAGAGTAGAGTCAGAGAAAAACACTGCAACTCACAAAGGCCATCTCTCAGACATAGTTCGAGCGGCTAATCGAGATGATGGGTCTGCGATATGCCAATACATGGTCTTAGTGCAAGTGGGAGATTGTTAGTGATATATGCCCTAGAGGCCATTATTGTATCATACTAGAATTTATATTACATATTGGAAGCTTGGGATATTCACAGTTGTGATAACAGTCTTGCTCAAAATGGTAGTATGCTACCTAGTTTGTTTCTACCTCAATATGTGCATGTGTTTCTTTTAGCATATCGCTTATACATATTGGTAGAGCCCTTAGGATCTTTTCTTGACTACCAGCGTTGTGAGGACAGTCATACTAGTGGGGGCTGGGTAGTCTATAAGCACATCCTTATATAGGTCCCTAGTCGCAGGATTATCGAGACGGGGCATCGATACTCCGGAATAGACTAGTGTATACGCTTCTCATCCTAGCAAGGGATATGGTCTGTCCCACAGCCATTAGTACGACGTACTGGAGATAGTATGCAGGTGTTCATTAGGTTATGAGTTACACTGGACAGGACCCGTAGGGAACTGCTGGTTGGTATTATACCTATCTTCAGGAAGTAGTTCCTAGGTGACATGAGTACAGGTTAGTTCGTTGGCTTACCATCACTAGTTCGTCTCGAGTGTGTTCCCACTGCACTTTGATTACTACCCTACCACGGCTCAAAGGAGTCGTCCAAACAGGTTGTAGTTGGGTGTTGTCTCGAAGCACTTGGAGGCAGTAGCAGTCAGATATGTTTCGTCTCTCCCGGTATTGGGGGTTGATATCGCGCTGTGTTCGGAAAGCCATTACACAAAGTCCCTGGCCAGGGCAGTCGAGAAATACTGGTAGGCACTCCAGTAGTTTCTCAGGGTGTATTGGGCTCTGCTCCGGCATGACTAATTGGACTGTTAGGGGTCTAACGTTTACCATCTCCCTAGGCCTGATATGCGAGTATCATAGACGAACAGACCGGACTATACGGAGATTGTCACATATAGGCTCAGTAGGAGTTCAGATGAGTTTGCTCATCGGCCTTCTTATCGACAGATACCTGGGTAGCCGTTACGTGCAGCTAGTACCATTGACGTGCTTGTGGTTAAACCCACTGCTAGCATACTGTCGAGTCTTTAGAGTCCCACACAGAGGGTTTCCCTACTTCGGGCAAAAGATGTAGAGGCTATATGGTTTTATAGCAGGGTTTCGATCACATACGTGTACTTGTACACGGATGCTGTTCGGACGGACAATACTAGTGGGCTTTGGTTTAAGTCGGATCCTAGTATTGTATTATTGGATTGATATCGTCTCAGTGTATTCGTATTTTTCGGAATATGAATACGGGTATGTATATACGGTGAGGGCATTCTTGTAATTTTGCAAGACATGCTTCTAGAAGGGGACACCTCATTATTGATTTATCTATTTTCTTAAATGGATTAATGAGGTGGAATTGTGGAGATTTTTGTCGCATGGTGTGAGGAATGTCTTAGGCATTATTTTATTGATTTGGATGCACTATTGAAGTGCGGCTATTATTTTCTATGTGAAAATAATGGTTACTTCATTATTGAAAGCCTTAGCCATTCTCTACACTTCATAACCCTAGCTCATTTCTCATTTTTCTTTCTCTCTCCAAGTTATCTCCTTCTTCCTCTAGTAAATCCTTACACTCACATGTGTTGTGAAACAAAGGGTTTAGTGAGACAAAACAATCTTATAGCTTCTCTACATCACTTAGGCTATTTGTATTAGCGAACCATTTACCCTGATTACCTCGGTTTAGAGGTTGGAGCTTGAAGTACAAACTCTCGGGTGGATCATCTTTGACGTGAGGAGGCCGATCATGCAACCTTCATCCGTTCATCAAGGAGCCAAGGAGAGGAGGACAAGAAGACCCGAAGGACCGGTTCTAGTAGGTATAACACTCTTACCGAGTAGCTAAAACTCCTAGATAGTTTAGCTAGTTAAGGTTCCGTATAGATCCTGGAGTTAGCCGGTGTTGTGAAGCTCGTTAAAATCTTTTTTTGAAAATTCCGCCACCCCGCGAACCCGCGGGGTGGCGACATCGGCTTACACGACCACCCGCCGCCGGAAGGTCGTTCGCCGCCGGCGTCTCTTGCCGCCGGTTGACCGTGCGCCATTGATCTGCCACCCTCGCCGGTCGATCAGTTGCCACTGGCCTCCCCTGCTGCTGGCTGACCGTGCGCCACTGATCGACCACCCGTCGCCGGTCAACCATTCCTTGTCGATCGGCCACCCTCCGCCGGCCCTTTCGCCCGTCGGCCGCAGCCGGCCGCCGATCGACGATTGCATATATATATATATATTACCGGGGATGATTAAAACATACCAAGCATGTGTTCACATCAGAATATTATCACGCCCGCTTCCCAGTAGACGAAAGCAGGTACGTGACGAGGCCGCGGCGTATTTATTTTGAGAAGGTCATTTCCCGGAATAAATAGGCTAAGCGTAAAATAAGCAATATAGAATGAAAAGAAATAAACATGAGATTTAAACTTCAACAACTTTATTTACATTCAACTTGATTCATTTACAATACATGAGTTCAACTGAAAGAAAATACAAGAATGGAAATGCTTAAACAGGTGGCATACATAAACCGAGAAAAAGATAACTAGTCTAGGCCTGGGTCGCGATTTGTTCGTGCTCTTCCTCGGTAGTGTTCACCTCCTCAATCTCCACAATATTTGACGAACATTCTAAGAAAACAAAGAAGGGTGGAATGCCCGTCAGCGAACTTTCGCTCGGTAAGTCCCCAAGAAATGAAGTGAAGTATAAAGTGTAATGATAAAGAAAAAATGTATATCATGAACAATTGATTATAAAGTATGGTGTGTCAGCATGTCATTTAATGTAAATATGGCAAGTTTATTTAGCATGCAGTACTATATATCTTGGTAACTAACATGAGCAGAGTATAACATGGCCGTGTAGTGTAGGTATAGTGAACATGAAGTGAATGTACGTGTCTTAACAGGTCTCTACTTGGGTATACTAATTTAATATAAGTTCAAGGGTGAATATCAACCAATCTCAAGAGTGTTTTCGAACCTAACAGGCTGTAATCCAGGGGTAAGGAACCACGGGCCTGAATCAAGTGTTAGTAACGGAAGTTCAACCTAGTGTTGAAGTATTCCAAACTCAACAGGCTGTAATCCAGGAGCAAGGAAACACGGGCCCTCATGATAGCTTGCTTATGTTAGTAGACATGGATTCATGATCTAGTGCGACCCCTGAGATTTCGTTGGATTCATGCATGAACTACCCCAACACCCATTGTATTCTATGTTATAGTTAAAATTACCGGTCTTGTTCGAATCCATGAATACATCAAGTTTTCAAGATTGATTTCATGTCAATATCTTGTATTCGTGTCAAGTATTCTTGTTTGACTTTAGATTCAGGTTTGAATTGGATTCAGGTTTGAATTAGATTTAGGTTTGAATTAGACTCAGACCGAGTCAAACACTTATAAACTGATTTAGCTCTTGAATTAGGTTCGGGAGTTATCGGTAACTGCTGCACATAGACGACAGGATTTGTGTCTTTTTCCAAGACAATTACCATTGATAACTTCGTTAAGTTTTATACCTTAAATAGGCAAGCACTCACTTTTTCCGTCTCCCTGGGGCTCAAGAGAATTGATCCCGCTTAAACCTATATTTACTAAAGTCCTTAAATAGTGTTTTTATATAACTCGAGGGGGTTTTATGAAAATATTTTAATATAGTTTAAAAATAAAACCTTGAAGGGTTATTTATATTATTAGGGTTTTCATGAGCATGAGTTTTAAGGATTTGAGGTATGTTAGCGATAAACTGTTAAATTTGGAAGTTCATGGTATTTTATTGAAAAGAGTTGTCTTTTGGTAACTTGATGGTATTTTATTGAAACTTTTTAATCTTTTTATTTTTGAAAAATATAGATTTATTATATGTTGAAAATATAGATTTATAATTTTATATAGTTTTAATTTTAAAATGATTTTAATTTATTAAGATAATTCGTATTTCTTAAAAACCGTATTTAAATCCTTTCGAGATCGAATGCTCCATGAGGAGGTCTGCATCTCGTTCTACTAGCCCAAGGATGTGTGATAATCCACACCATCCAATAGTGGGTTCCCTAAAAAGGGTTGTAAATGCATATTTGCAAAGAATATGAAATACCGCATTTTAAAGAAATCCGGTTTTTAAATTATATGGTATTTTATCGAAAGATTCTCTTCGTAACACATATTCATACAAAAGAGTCATCGTGCTATCGAACAAGAGTGTACGTGAGGGGTAGGTTGTTATCCCGTGAAGTTTTTCCTAAATGTATTGTTTTAATGAAACTAAAAAAGATGATATTAAAGTTCATGGTATTTTAATGAAAAAGTTAAATTAAAGTTATTTTACATGATATTCTAGGCTAAAATTTATTCTAAATATTGGTTTTAAGTTTACAAGTATTGTGTAAGAATTTGGATGAACAATATATAAGAAAAAGTGGAGTTTCTAGAGTTTAGGAAAAAAATATCGGTATCAACTCCACTTTTACCGATTTTGATTAAAAAGAAATTCAAAGAATAGAAAGGGAGTTTGGGAGGGACTTACCGTTTGAATAAGTTAAGAATAGGTAGAAGAAGAGGAGGAAGGCTTTGGGGTGTCGCGGGAGCTCCGGATGTTATTTCGATCTTCACCGGAAGTTGATCGCTTGCTCACTCCTCTTTACTCCAGTTGCATTTAGAAATTTTTTGAGAGTTTTGGCTAGAATTTTCAGAATGATGAAGGGCTAGGGTATGGGGTAGTATTTATAGTGGAGATTTAGGGTTTTGGAATTAAAAATATGGATTAAAAAGCATTAAAATTTGGTTTAATTGTGAAATGAAGGGTCTCTATTTGATTGCAGGGAAATCAAACAGTGCAGGGGAGTTAGGGATAGGTGAAGGGGTGTGTATGCAAAGCCTAGGGACATTTGGCTCCATATGAATCGTCGGCGCCTGCCGTGGGGGTATATCCGCCGGTCGTTTTGAGGAGTTGGGTCTCGAGATTCTTGCAACATGTATTTCTCAGTGTTTACACCATTTTCCACATGTTTGATTTTTTTTAACTTTTCATTTTTCTGTGTATTGCACGTGCAATCTTTTGGGCTTCCAAAAAGTTAAAAAGAAAAATCAGAAAAAAATATTGTGTCTGATGGGGATCAAACACACAGGCTACGTCACAGCAGTGCACGGGCTTTACCAGTGAGGTACAAGTTGTTTCTTGTTGTTATTTAGCAAAAGTAACTTATAACTCAAACTCAGGCTGTGATACTCTCTTTTGTACATTAAAAAGAAAAAAAAATTGTACAGTGATTTCAGAGTCGTTACAAATATTGCATTTAATACCGCTCATTCTTTTGCACATTTATATATGGATAAGTGCTTTTAATCCGTGTTTGCTACATGACTACCGATTATAGGTTCTCAGTCCAGAATAATGCAAATCACGCACATTCTTTACAGTTATGACAAATTCAGAACAACTGCCGAAAACAGATAAAATCCGGGTTCCGTTCATCCATATCCGTCAGGCACCGCTTAACAGTACAAGGGATAAGATCAAGTGATGGTCATTCATTTCTGGAACAAGCACAAAGCATGAAGGAGGCAGCACAAGGATCAAGGTGGCAACGCGGAGCTCGAGGGAGATCAAGGCACAAAATTCAATTTAGTTGCCATTTTAGACTACTGAAAATCTGAGAATATTTTGGAAGGATTTTGCAGATGTGAATCAACCAAACAGAAGAAAATAACAACATGAGAACCCACAAGAAAAATGGTACATCAATTCCAAAATTGGACCGCGGAACAACGAAATTTTGGCCTATTAGGCGGCGGATCAGCGGCAGTGTCGTGGCCAAATGTGATGAATTTTCATGGGTGTTTTGGTCATTGTGTAAGGACCCAGAATATTGCCCTAGGGTTTCATTTCACTGCATATAAATGCTCCAGTTCAGAGGCAAAGAAGCATACTTTATTTTTTTAGGATTAGTTCTAGTTTAGTGTAAACACCCTCTTCTTCTTCATCTTTTCTCCATTAAAATGTAGTGAGAGCTTTTGAGTGGATGAATAATGAAGATGAAAGTTTTATCTAGCTTGTATCTTTTGTATTGTTAACTTAGTTTTTATTACTTGCTTGTTATTTTCTTGCATTTTCTTTTTATTTTTAACTTAATTTTATTACATGTTTGTTAATTAGTTGTTGGTTTTGCCTATAAATGCTCCAGTTCGAACGGAGACTTGTTGTGAATGTTTCTCCTAGAGTTGGAAATAAGAGCATAGAACGGATGGACAAGGGGTACTAGGATTGGATTTAGCATTGGAAAGCTTGCTTAAACTCGCAAATACCATTTCTATGTCCTCCTAATCCCCGTTACTTCCAATTATTCCAACATCATTTCAATCATGGCACAAGACAAGTATAAGAATAATTCCTAATTCTATTAACCAACCCTAACCCTAAGAAGTCCTCTTGAACATATATATACACAACACATAGGATAGAATTTAACAACTTAGACATTTTTTACTTGACTCGTCTAAAATAAGAACAGAAACACATACCATCTCTCCGTGGATCGACTCATACTCAACCGATTAGTTACCAAGCGAAACCGACTTGATTGCGGTAAGTAGAACAAGTAGAACACATATCATATCATGAAATTTCTACCAATCAAATGGCGCCGTTGCCGTGGAAACGGTAGTTTATTTCTGTCTTGTTATTCGGGTTAATTTTTATATAAAAAGAAAAAATAAAAAAACAAAAAAAAATCATCATTTTATTCTTGGATTCTTTTTGTGCGAGTGTGCAGGATAGGGAGAAGAGCAAGTTCACTGCCAAAGTCATGGGAAGTTTGACCCACATCTCGCAGCCACACTACGGCAGATCAAGGCTAAAACCATACCGAAATCTGGAGCAAATACATTGGTCAAATCAAGAAACAGAGGCTTGAAACCAGAAAAATAGACGACCATAATTGCACTGAAGAAATTTGGTGACACGATCTGTGAAAACGACCATGGAACCGTGCCCATTTCCTTTTAGCATACCGCGGAACCGCCGCCGTATTTTGTCTTCTCCGTCCCAAATTTTCTGTGAGCCTTCATCTTCTCCAGAAACTCTCTCTAAGCTTCACTGAATTGCCTTTTTTGCAGTATTCTTTGCGCGAACTCTCTCTCCCTTTCCAATAAATTGTTTTGTGTAGGATTCTTTGCGCCGCCGCAAAATAATTTTTTTTTGTTTTAGATTTTGATTGTTTTATCACTTTGCATACAATAATACGGACATTAAGGAGCTTGACACCAATTCAGATTGGGTGGGGATTTCATCAACCTTTCTAAGACCCTAAAAATCACAAAAAGGATACACATTATCTTGAGTTAATTAAAAAATATCTATACCAAACCTATAAGGACTTATCGCGCTCATTTATGACAAGTGAAGCTTGCGGGGAATCGGTCATTTATCTAAACTTGACTTTGTGGTGCCTAGGCTAGACAAGTGAGGAGATAATTTTAAAAGGCCCGTCTCACGGTGATTCGTGAGCGGAACCCTCCTTACGTCACTTGTGCTTACCTGGCCACAATTGGCAGTGAAGAGGCGATTCGAGGGTTATCCTTTAACTTGTCGCTCGGAAGTCTAAGAGCGATCTAGTTGGACTTTGAAGACTCTAGCTCTAGGTATTGCTTGTGCATATTGTAATTGTGATTGTTTAAAGTTTAGTCCCATAATTCTGTATTTTTCATAACCAAACAAAAATTTTAAAAATCCAAAAATTAAAAAAATTTATAAAAATTCGCCCACTTTCCACCATCTTTCACTCTTTTCATATCATGGGTACCCCAAATCGATCAACTCGTGCCGAACTTTGGTACTCTCAACCAGATATTTCATCTTATGGTTCTTTCTTTGGTAAAAGTTTCAACGATGCATTCATGCCCAAAATTTCTTTGAAAGATAGGATAGATGCCTCCAGAAAAACCAATTGGACACCGCAATCCACTTCCTATCAATCGTTTCAAACTTTCACACCTTCTTTTGTTGATACCCCTTCTGAGGGTAATGTGGCTACTCTTAAATCCATGTCCATTGCTGAACATATTGAACAATCCCGTAACCGATCTTTCAATCCTTTTACCACTCCAAATTGTTTAGGACAACAATTCCAATCACCTTCTTTTCAAAGTGTTAATCCTAATCATGTCCATTCTATGCGTCCATTCAATTCCTATCAATCCTACCCGACTTTTACACCTTCTCTAGACATTTCTTCTGAACATCTATTTAGGAGTTTCACGTATCCAAACGAATTCGAATCTTTTACTAAAACCCCTTCACAACCCATGTCTAGTCTTGAAAGAACTTTGGAAGAATTTTGGGTAATTTAATACCGACAGATAGAGGAATTGAATATATCCATGGCCCCACTCATACAACCTAATGAACCATCTGATAGTTCCCAACTAGCTCATGATTTTGTATTGTATGATGTGGCAATTGGACAAATTGATGATTTGAGTAGTGAAAGTGAGCAGTGTACCCTTCAAAATCAAACTTACCTGTTTCCGATCGAACTCCACATCTCTGATTTTGAAAGTCTATCAAATAAACCAAATGATTCTCCAAATGAGGATAACATGTTTGATGAGTTGTGCGACTACGTAGTATTTGATTTACCCGATTGTGAAGGGACCATGTCAAGTGAAACCACCACTACTTTGTTTGATCTTTACATCTCCAATCTAGAAAACCAACCGAGTGCGATTTGTAATCTACAGATTAAAAACATGCTTTTGATGAGGTGTCTAAGAAATTTAACTTTCACTTGATTGAGGATATCGATGCTGGGGATAACTTGGATGATGAACTAACAGTTTTGGATGAGTTTTTCTCACCAATTCAACACGTTCCTTCAAATCCATGTGGGCAACATTCCGAACCATCAACTGTTTTTCCCAAACCCCATTTGCGTTTGGATGTTATTAATGATAATGAATGGATGGATAAGCTGAATTCTGAGGAGAATTTGAAGGATATCATTGAGGATGAGCCTATTTTATTGGATGAGTCGTATTTTCCGATTCATCATGTCCCTTCCATCGACCATGAATATCCTTCTGAACTTTTAACTGATATCATTCCTAAATCACTTCCCTCCACTTGTTCCATCATTACCAAACTGCAAGACAACTTGTCACTTTCATCTCCTGCGTCTGGTTTACCAAATTCGGTCGGCCTATATTTTCCCGCGAATCTTAAGAAGTTTGACCCCATTTCTCAACGGTTTGATAAATTAGTACAGTCAGCAAATTCCAGTTTCAAATTATTACAGACTGTAATAATTTATTCATTCAATTTACAATCTCAAGTTCGTATTCCATTTCTTTCTCCCCTTCATTCATCTTCTCATCTACCGAGACCGTATCACATTTCCGCCCACACATGGTCTCATGTATTCTTCATTCTCTTCCTCCACGCGTTTTGTTACCAACCCTAGTCTCAGCATGATAAATTTTTTGAATGGTTGGTGTTAACATTTGGTCTGTGTAAGGCTTTGTATAAACTGATGATTTTCCCTTCCCCTTAATTTTGAACTTCGATGCTTAACAGTGGAAACACTGTTTCACTTAAGTCTGGGAGGACCCTTTTTGTGTATAGATATTTTGTTTGCTATTTTCTTATCTAGAAAAAAAGGCAAAAAGAAAAAGAAAAAAAACCTTTTCGATAATTTCGAAACCTCAACAATTTTAGATCTCTTTGTGTGGCATGACAGTGAGGTCACTGTCAAGTTTAAGTTTGGTGGTATTGGTGTGCTTTTATATCTTTCCATTCATGTGTATATTCTGCATTTACATACATATTTGAAAACCCATAAAAATTGATAAAGCTTCCAAAACATAAAAACTTTGTCGTCAAGTTAGCTAGTGGGAAACTTTGATTTTATTCTGAAAATTTGGCTTGAAAGGTTAGAAATAACTAAATCCTTGGCTTAGAAATTGAAAACCCTAAAAATAACCCTCCTTGAGTTTAACTGTAGTAAATATACATCCTTACGGTTTTTTAGAAGTAAGTAATTTTGAGTTCAGTTCTTGAGTTAAGTTGAGATGAAGGGAAAGTATTGAAAACTTTATTGAAGGATAAGTCTGAAAAATAGTTCCTATTCTTGAGTCCAAATTCAGAAAGTATATACCATACAAACTGCACTTACACGCACTTTGAAACTTGGGATAATAAAGGATACCTAAAAATATTCTTGCCTGAAAACTTAGTATGAAAGAAAAAACGGTATTTGTAACCAACCACCATAAGAGCGTCACTGAAAAAAATATATCCAGTCTCAAAATAAAAAGAAAAAGAAAAAGAAAAAATATATATAATGCAAGACCTAGAAACTGCTATTTTCGCCTTAATAAGCTCACAAATCGGTAATCGGCTGATTAGTGTCTCAGGAAGCAGTAGTAATCGCATGAAAGGTGTGTGAGTGAATCCACCCATCATTAATAAAAAAAGTAGTATTAGGTATTAGGGCAATGGCACTATAGCTTAAATTGAATTCTTGAGTATAGAGGTGAAATTTACACACACGTAGGGGTATATGATCGATATTTGGAGGAGAGGTAGGAATAAAGAGTAAGTCTTATGTTTTCCGTAAAGATGATAAAAATTTCGGATTGGAGATTGCGCTTTAGAAGGAAAACTCAAGTGATACTGAGATCTTTATAAACTGAAAAAACGTATAGGATCTTAGGTTGAATGAATAGGAGGTGTGAAAAATAAGGGGTGGATATTTTTAAGTTAGGATGATAGAGTTTCTAACTTAGATGCTAAACCATAGGATTAGAGTCGAGATTAACTTATGAAACTAGTTTGACGGGATTTTGTGGGTAGTATCTGTTGAAAACCCTCAGGAGACAACACTCCTACTAGAGACACCTAGAGGTTTAACGGCTTGTTTCACATGCTAAGTGCAACCGTGATGTCTACGAAAGTGAGCTTAGGGCTTTTGTTTGAAAATAAAATGGTTTTACTTGGGACGAGCAAAAGATAAGTTTGGGGGTATTTGTTCACTTCAGAATATTGCATTTAATACCGCTCATTCTTATGCACATTTGTATATGGGTAGGTGCTTTTAATCCGTGTTTGCTACATGATTACAGATTACAGGTTTTCAGTCCAGAATAATGCAAATCACGCACATTTTCTACAATTATGACAAATTCAGAACATATGCCGAAAATAGATAAAATCTGGGTTCCGGTCATCCACATCCGTCAGGTGCCACTTTCCAGTACAAAAGACAAGATCAACCAATGGTCATTTATGTCTGGGACAAGCACAAAGCATGAGGAAGGCAGCACAAGGATCAGGTGGTAACGCGGAGCTCGAGAGAGATCAAGGCACAAAATTCAATTTAGTTTCCATTTTGGACTGTTGAAAATCTAAGAATATTTTGAAAGGATTTTGTAAATGTGAACCTACCAAACAGAAGAAGATAGCAACACGAGAACCCATAAGAAAAATGGCTTATCAATGCCAAAATTGGAACGCGGAATAGCGAAATTTTGGCCTATTAGGTAGTGGATCAGTGGCCGTGTCGTGGCCAAATATGACGAATTTTCATGAGTGTTTTGGTCATTGTATAAGGGCCCAAAATATTGCTCTAGGGTTTCATTTCACTGCCTATAAATGCTCCAGTTCAGAGGCAAAGAAGCATGCTTTATTTTCCAAGGATTAGTTCTAGTTTAGTATAAACACCCTCTTCTTCTTCATTTTTTCTCCATTAAAATGTAGTGGGAGCTTTTGAGTGGATGAATAATGAAGATGAGAGTTTTATCTAGCTTGTATCTTTTGTATTGTTAACTTATTTTTTATTACTTGCTTGTTATTTTCTTGCATTGTCCTTTTATTCTTAGCTTAATTTTATTACATGTTTGTTAATTAGTTGTTGGATTTTATTTGATCTTCTTCTTCTCTTCTTTTTTATTTATCTTTTGCAAAACTATGATGCTCAAGTATGATTCTTGCTTAGGTGAGATATCAAGAAGCTAGTTTATGCCCTCATTCTCATTTCTTTTCTCCTCTTCGATTTTGTTTTCTTTTTATAATGAGTGAGTAGTTTACTCACTTGTTAGGGTTAAGGAAGGGTAGTATGAGAGATGGAAAAATCTCTTGTGCTTCTCTTCGCCAAGTAACTTGATTTGAATCTAGACCAAACAAACATAACGCTTTCTCTTAGGCGTACTATAAGTGACATATAGTCGTGACCTAAGTTGAGAATTTCTTTAGGCGCATTACAATGTGACATATAGTTGCGACCTAATTAGAGACTTGTTGTGGATATTTCACCTGGGGTTGGAAATAAGAGCATGGAACGGACGGACAAGGGGCACTAGGATTGGATTTAGCGTTGGAAAGCTTGCTTAAACTCGCAAATACCATTTCTATGTCCTCCTAATCCCCATTATTTCCGATTATTCCAATATTATTTCAATAATGGCACAAGAAAAGCATAAGAATAATTCCTAACTCTACTAACCGAGCCTAACCCTAATAAGTTCTCTTAAACATATATATACACAACACTTAGGATAGAATTTAACAATTTGGATATTTTTTACTTGACTCGTCTAAAATAAGAACGGAAATACATACCATCTCTCCGTGGATCGATTCGTACTCAACCGGTTAGCTTCCAAGCGAAACCGACTTGATTGCGGTAAGTAGAACACATATCATATCACAAAATTTCTACCAATCAGCACGTTAATGCAAGATTCCTTGGAATTTGATATCTGATTATCACATTCCCGGAAATATGAGAATTACCGGTAATCTTTCGTTCCATGTACCAAGCGCAACCTAGGATCAAAATGTTTTGGAATACATGTGTATTCCAAAAGTAAAATTCCAATGCATTTTTGTAATATAATGCATGTTTGGATGGTTGGAATAATGATAACATTAAAGTGAGAGAGAGAGAAAGAAAAAAAAATAGATTTATGTGACATTTCATGAAAAAGAATACTGGATTAGAGAAATTAGGTCTTTGCCAATTTTTAAAATCCAATGGATGAGAGATATTTTTGGATCGTATTTCATTGGAATGGTTGATAAAAGATTTACCCAAACAACAAAATTTTTTGATTGACCTAGTTGAAAAATCAATCTAGGCTTTTTTCCACTAGGGGTTATCTAAACATGGCCTCAGGAATCTTCTTTTCCCAGAACCCCAATAACTTATATGCTGTAATTGGATCCATATCCGGCCCATTGCATCATAGAAAATTTTCATGTCAATTTTCCCACCCTTTTGACATCAAAATATTTGAAAATAAATTAAAAAGGCCGAAAGAAAATCTCTTTCACTCTCTAGGGTCTTAAGGAGACGGATTGAGCTTTCGATATCCAAAAAGGTACGAAATTTCTTTTCTTTATGATCAATTTTTACTCTAGGGTTTCTTTGAGTTAGCTAAATTACTCTTTGGAATTTGGTTTTTGTTTTTATTTATTTTGAGATCTTTTGATTTCAATTCGATTTTTTTGTTGATTTCCTATGCTTTCTTGTAGATCAATACAAATTTAAGGGCTAATCATGTAAATTTTACGTACTGTCTGATGACCAGTAGGTGCTTGAGAAAATGACGAGCTGAAATTTGGTTACTGGTCATAGCTATGACTGAACGATGTGAGTTTTGGAGATAACTCTAATTTAGGTTACTATCTTCGTTTGGTTTGGTGATGAGCATATGAAATAAAAGTTTTGGTTCCGATTATATGTTTGTCTTAGGAAATCACGGGCAACGGCATATGTTCCATTTCGCTTTTGGCTATATTTGTGTCTTATAGTTGAACATAGTTCCATGTAGAAAATATATTGTCTTTTCCAATTTTTTAAGACTTCTCTATTATAGTCTACGAAAATTTGAAGAATGGCAGCTGGTTGTTTAGGGCTATGATAAGCTCCTTTATTATTATAGTTTTCTTAACCAGAAATTTGACACTTAGTTGGAGAGAGTTAGCTTTTTGCCGACACCAGGTCATAAAACTTTGTCAGATCTTTATTGGAGGTTTGCTTCATAGCCGATCCCATTTTGACGGAAAAAAGGCATAGATGATGATGTTGATGATTATGATGATGATGGTGATGATTGTTAAGAATTGTAGATTTGGAAAAGATTATGAATTATTGTTGTTTGATCCTCAAAGGAAAAGAATACAATGCATCTCTCTCTGTATACAATTAGGGGTCTTATCCATAAGTATAAGAAGGAATATACAAAAGATATATATTGCACCAATACCCTATACTACTATACATAACACCCCCTCAAACTCATGGTGGCTCGTCTACGGTGAGTTTGGATATAGATCTCGAACAATCTGCACAGTTAATGACGAAGATAACACGGTGTTTGACGAATCGAGCAAGGCGGGCTGTACCCTGTAGTCTCATTCGCATGATGATAGGTGGACTATAACCCAAAGCTACTTTCGTAAAAAAGGAAATGCCGGAGAGAAGAAGCTGTGTTGCCAAAATGAGTGTTATTGAAAGAAAATTGTTCAGAGCAGCAGTAGATAAACCAGAGATTGTAAATGAGGCAATGGGAGCAGGGTGCCGGAGTAGGTATAGTAGTAGGTACAAGCATGGAACGGATCCATGTACAAGCGTAGGTACATGCGCGGATGGACGATGCGCAGAAGGCCGACGCTGGAAGGCCTTGCGTGAGAAAGACCGAAGCGCCATGAGGGCCGATGCGTGAGGAGATCCAATGCTCCATGAGGGCCGATACACAAGGAGGGCCGATGCGTGAGGAGAGCTAATGCGCCATGAGGGCCAATGCGTGAAGAATGGCTGATGCACGATGAGAGCCGACGTGCGAGGACGGCCGATGCGCCATGAGAGAGAGCATGAAGACTTGAAGGCCAAGAGATCACGAAGGCTTGAAGGAGCATGAAGGCTTGAGAGCCGAGAGAGCTCGAAGGCTCGAGAGCTTGATGAAACCGAGAAACCGAAGCTCAAATCGATGATGAAGCTCAAGTCGAAGGGGAGATTTGAAGGTCTCGGATTTGATGATGAGGAGCTCGAGACAAGAAGGCACCGCTGGGATCCAAAACCGAAAGCAGTGAAATGGTGATGAGAATCCAAGGTGGTGCAGATGAAGACGAGGCTTGATTTGCACTAGTTGGGTAGGAATCGTCATCCACAACAACATGGCATGAGGTGCAGATGAAGACCGAAGCGCCATGAGGCCACTCACTCAAATTACTCAAGTTGGCATTCCATCAAACATGTATGCATCTAAATGGTTGCCTAAAGTGTGAATCTAAGGAATCGTCATCCATAACAACTTGTGTGCATTTATGCCCCAGCAATAGCCCGAGTTAGGTTTATAGCAAGGTTCGAGGTTTCGGCCGAAACCACCGAAACATGGTGATTTCGTATCGGTTTCGGTGGAGACCGATACGAAACCCGAAACCGATACGAAACCAACCATACAATATCGTTTCGGCTGAAATATTTAAAAGCTTATTTTTTTAATACTATTTTTATTGTTATTGTGATCATTATAGGCCTTCGTTGTTATAAAACCGAAAAAAGTGAACCCAAACCCTATATTAATACTTATCTAAGTACACTTTTAAATATATTTTGAATCATGCCAGATTTTTTAAACACTAGAATCATTGTCTTGTAATATAAAATCATAAATTTAAATATTTAATATATCTACACTTATAGATGTTGTATTACCGTCGAAAATGAAATTCGAACCGAGAATAGCAAAACTAGCCGAAACCCAGCGAAACTAATAAAATTGTGAGAGACCGAAACCGAGTTCTTGAATCTTGGTTTATAGAGCAGCAATCGAAGATACCGAGCACCAAGGACTCGAGTAGGCCTCTAATGGAGCTCAGGAGGATTTATGTAGGTGATGAAGCTTTAGGCGATCGATGGAGCTCGATGTCCAAGACAATCAATAGCCATAGTGTTAGTTATAAGTATGCCCTAGAGGCCATTACTGTAAATGCGATGTATATTGTAATGGATGCTTGAACATATATAGGGAGGACTTTCTTGCTCGACATGATAGTATACTATCTGGTTGCTCTTTATCTTAACATGTACACTTATTGTCTCTCTATTACATGTTGATAAAGCTCTTAGGATGAGTACTTAACTACCAGGATTATGATGCAGATCATATCAGTGGGGACAGAGTAGTCGGTAAGTACATCCTTCAAATGTTCCTAGTCGTGGGTGTATCGAGACAGGGCATCGATATACCAGAGTAGACTAGCGTATAGCTTCTCGACCCATGTAGATGGGTGATGGATGATCCCATATCCATTGGTGTTTGACATCAGAGATGGTATACGGATGCTCAATGGAGACTGGGTACACTGGACGGACTCGCCGAGAACTCCTAGATGTTATTATACCTATCGTCAGATAGCAATTCTCTGGTGACACTGGTACAGGTTAGTCTGTCGACCCGAGATCGTCATAGAGTCTTGTGTGATTCTCACTGTGCTTTGATTTCCACCATACCACGGTCAAGAGATCATGCAAAAAGGTGGGTTTTGGGTACAGTCCCGAGTCACATGAAGGCAATGAGAGATAGGAGGGGATCCATCTCTCCCGGTATAGGGAGTTGATGTTGCGCTGTGCTCGATTGGCTATAACAGGAAGTCCCTGGCCAGGGCTGCTTCTGAGATATACTGGTAAGTGTTATCAGTAGTTTCTTAACCCGTTATGCGCCTTACATCGGCACGACTTATTGAGTTACTGGGGGTCTGAATTTTACCACCCCTAGACGTGATATGCGACATATCAGACGAAGAGACCGGACTGTACGGTAGTGTTACTGATTGGATTCGCAGGAGTATGAGCAGGCTTGCTTGTTGATCTTCTGATCGCTTAATACCCGGGTGGCCGTTACGTTTAGCAGACCGCTTGCGGCTTGTAGGTGTTTGATATGATCATCACCTACTGCCGGCGTATTGACGAGTCTTTAGAGTCCTACACAGAGGTTTCCTGGCTCAAGCGAAACGGAGTAGGAGCACATATGTGATATGTGCGAGATCGAGATTAATACGATATGAGATACCGTATTCTATTCTTGCAATTTGTGTTATTGCTCGGTTATATGAGATATAGCTGGGTTATCGGATTAAGTGTTGATTCGATAAGTTGATATACATGATATTAGTCGGTTATATGTGATATAGCCGGATTATTAAATCAAGTGTTGATTTGATAATCTAATGTATAATTATATATTTGATATATTAACATACATTAACTAATATTGTTTCACTTAAGATTTCTTTTCTCACTTGTATTGTGTACATTGTATATATGTGATATATATTTGTGTACATGATTTGTGTCATGCTTGATGATACATGCAACAAGGGTGTGTGTGTGACTTACACCATGCTATGTATAATGTAGGGTTTTTAATTGATTAAGTAATTAAAAAATGCTTGGATATTGGTCATGGCTAGAAGCTTGTAGAGCTTGGATAACCATTGACTAAAGTCCACAAGTTTTGTTTTGCTTGAGATATTTTATTAACCCAACCATTATGCTAGCTATGGTTAAGTCTCTACAAAGTTTAATATATGATATTAACTCACCATGGTTGCCATTCTTCACTTGATTTTGATCATGAGAGATTTCTTCATCTCCTTCCTCAAAGCTCACTAGCTTTTGGGAGATGATGAAATTGAGTGAGAAAATTATTTCTAAAGTGAGCAAAATTCCTACTTTATCATCCTCTACTACTAGCCATTTAGTATAGGGTGTTTGCTTCACTAATTCCACAATTAGTGAAGGGGTAGCTTCTCCTCGACGTAGATCATCTTCAGCCTTGAAGACTTCGTGCATGCTTGCTTATTTCTTCAGGAGAACACTTTCTAGAGTTCGGGTGTTCATGATTTGCAGCGAAGAGACTACTACACGGAGCACTAGAAGTGAAGGACCGATCTACAAAGGTTGTATTCCGCATTCACTTTGTATGTAAAGTAGTTTACATGTTTATTCGTCGGATTTTCTAGTAACGATTCTAGGGTTAGGGTTAGCTAGAACGGCAAAATTTTGAAATTGGCATGGACGATGCATCCCGAAACCTTGCTGCCATGCTAGGCAACCCTGTAGTGGTATCAGAGCCATGCTAGAAAATTAGACGATATTTGTTAGATTACGAAACCGAAACTACTCTGAAACTTTAAACATTGCAACCCAGTTTCTGTCGAATTTAAAAAGTCTTCAAATTTTTTTAAACAACTGCAGAATGTTATATAAGATATATCGTGAACACAGAAGAAAATTGAATCATTTTGGGCATAATTTGGCTGGCCACAATGTCAATAAAACCGGCCACCTCGGCCAAGTTAAGGAATTTTCGCTTCAAATTTCTTGTGTGTTCCATTCTCTGGGTTTTTGTGTTTCAGGTGTTGTTTGTTTTTTCTAAGCTTGCATGTGATGTGATCTTACAGTATAGGCAATTCGGAGTGTTTCATATTCGTAATTTTAACATTGTTTCGGGTATTCATATGTTGTCTAGGCGAAGTTAAAAAGTTCGAACGAATGTCAAAAACCTATTTTTCCAAGTTTAACGTATTCGGAAAACCATGCAATTAATTATGTGAACCCTCTAGAAGAATGAAACCCTAACTCGACATAATAACCATGGAACCGCTTTCGAACCTTAGGGTTTGCGGCAGTTCCGCGGTGTCATTAATGAGGCTTGGGTCTGCCCTTCTATGGCTGGTTCTTAGGTACTGTAGCATGTTCTGGGTATTATTAAACCGTGCTCAAGTGTTGAGCTCTCGGGGAATTGTGGGACTTTGATGAATCGATCGAAAAGTTTAACGTCGTCTGGATATCATGCGATGGGATACAATACTTGGAATCCACAAGAAAACTAATTTGAATTTTATAAATCTAACAATTTAGTCTCATTTGATCGGTTGCCATGGAATTTTGATGTGATCAAAAGTCCGTCGCAATTACGTAGTGTACGCGGATACTCGCCGGGTAACCTTATCAGATAGCCACGCCCCATAGCCCCGACCAAGTGACTGTAGGAGAACTCCATCGCCAAAAGCATCCTTTTGGGTGCTCGCGGCCGCGGTGTTCCGCCTTAGTGCACTTTGTCGACGACATCGGGGGTGCGGCCGTCTACTAAAGTTTCCGACGAGCATTCGATCAGGTTATCGGGAATCTTGTTGAATTACCCGACAGGTTATTGCAAAGTGTTTTCAATATTGAGACTAAAATGCAGGGTTTATAATTGTTAGGCATGTGATGTCTAAGGAATTCATGTTGGGAATGAAATCCAAAGTATGTGATACATTGGGTTTATGATGTCGAAGCTGGTTGCGGATTCCAATTGTTGTAGTTTTCACTTTCTTTTCTGCGACCGTAAGTGTAATATATGGTGTATCGCTGTTTTCGTTGCTATACGTCAACGACAATTGGGATACGCATATTTACTTACGTTGATGACATGTGATGTTATGTGTTGCTGGGATATGTTATATTGGATTGTTGTGTTTGAATAGCCGGTTTTTTTTTTATGTGAGATGAGAGTTTTTCATGTTCATTCATGTAAAAACTTATATGTAATATTCTTTTATTGGGGCACTTCCTGGTTGAGGAAGATGTCACCATTGATGTATATTATTTACTTTTCCGCATTAGGATAGACCCAAGGTGGAGAGCACAAGTAACCGGGTTCTAGAGTCCAGTGGGAGACCATCTCGAGGCGTCGAGTCCGGGTCTCCTAACTCTATAATTGGTTGGGTTGCTTGCCGCTCTCGTAGGGGTCTAGGGATGTGGGTTTGGCTATTCATCATGACCGTGGAATCCGTGTTTTATACAGGCTTAATTTAAAACCCGGAAATCCTAGTATATCCAATATTTCATATGTTGATTTCTGTTGCGATATTCTGTGATGTGATCACTTGATATGATGAGATAGATACTGTATATAGTATATGTGATATATTATATAGACGCTTATGTTTTTCACCCGCGCTAGCCCAGCCCCGCTCTGCCGTTAGTTACCTAACCTAACGGTGCATGACGGGACATCGAGGCGAATGCGGATGGCATAAGCGTACGTTGTATTTATCTGTGATGTTTAGGTAACTTAAATGATGGGACATTCATTAATGAGATTAATGAAGGAAAATAAACCTAAATATGTTGTGGAATCGAATTTAACAAAACAGGTAGCTCTAGTTCTTGCTTTGCATAGCGGTATTTCTTGTAGAATATCCAGCATCTTATTCGATAAGTAAAGAGCCGAGATCCGTTCAACGGGAGTGACCTCTTTAGCAATAACTGGTAGATGCTACAACCCTTGGTTTTGTCTTTTGATTGCTTTTCTAGTTCTTTCTTTGCATAGTGGTATTGTGAATATCCTGCACCTCATTCGACGAGGAAAGAGCCGAGATCCCTTCACTGGGAGTGACCTCTTTAGCGAAACTAGCAAAAGCCTAAAAAACACTCCATTTTAAATCATTTGATTCTACAACGATATCAAGTTCATTACGCAAAGGGTTTTCTTAAAAACCTGTCGTAGCCTTCCGTCATTTCAGATAAGTAGTATTTAGTATTCGTGCTGTGTTTGTTGACCTTGTTAAGGCGTAGTGTGCGGTAGCTGATTAGTGCTTATTTGCTAGCATATGATGCGATTGAATTAGGGTAGTCGTGCGACCTTGTTGACCTTGTCAAGGGTCTTGCGGGTGGGTTTAATTCAGTCAGGAAATGACGGGTTGAACTTGACTTGCGGTCTATGGTTTGTTGACCTTGTCAAGGTCATAGATCGCTTGGGGCAAAATATTATCGGGAATTTCAAGTGTTGAAATTTGCAATGAGATTGCATACCTTCTATGAGATAGTTGGATCCCGATACCCACTGCGAGTAAGAGTTTTACACATTACAATTAGCCGATCAAGTAGGTGTCTAGAAAGATCTTAACGGGGTTACACCCCTGGGAAAAGGAGTTTTATTTTAATTAGGTCCGTGCGAAAGCACGGGGAACCTCCCTCAAAGTACCGATACTGGCCTGGCCGAAAAATTGGCGAACTTGTAGGGTGTAATTAATCCCGGCTAGTCTTTCCTTTTAGGGTTTGAAAGAAGATTTGATAAAAACAGTGGGAGCCATCCTGATTAGATAAAATAATAACCAATCTAATCTTGCAAGAGTATACGCTGAGTGTTTTCTTCTCTCTCTCTTCACGTAGCGACCATGTCACGTCTTAATCAAGATAATAATATGGATGTATTGACCAAACCCGCTTGTTATACTGAGCTAGGGAACGTTGGTCCCGCTCCAAGTTATAATTGTTATAAGACCGAGCAGGAAATAGGGGATTACCAGGATTCCCGTGCCACCCGAACGAAGAAAGTGCATGATGATGCGTCTTCTTCGGGTGTGTTCATTACAAAGAACTGTTTCTCAGTATCCTCTACGTCCTGGGTATGAGATATCGGATCAGGATCCCACATATATAATCTGTTACATAAGCTACAGATAGGCAGAGAGCTGAGAATGGGTGATAAGTTTTAAGAGTTGGAAACGGTGCAATTGTTGCAGCCAAGGTGTTGGTAGTTATCACCCTGTATTACCAAGTACATTGATTCTGAACGAATGTTATTAGATACCGAACCTAATATACAACATCATATCAGTCTCTTTATTTAGTAAAGAAGGATATAATTTTGTAGTGTTGGATAATGTTTTGAACATTTCCTATATCAAGAGTTGATCGGTTCAGGTACGTTATCTAATGGCAGATACATTCTAAATCAAACCACAGTTCTTAATGTACAAAACACACACAAGAGGAAGAGTTCAGAAATGAACGAATCCTTCTTAAGGCATTGTAGACTAGGTCATATCGATGCGACCCGACTAGCTAAGTTACGTTAAGATGCATATTTAAATCAGTTTGAATTTACATCTTGCGAAACTTGCCAGTCATGTCTCAAAGATAAGAATGACCATAGCTCCGTTTATTGGAAACAGAGAAAGAGTTAGTAAACTCTTGGGGATTGATACATGATGATGTATGTAGGTCCCCTGTCTACACATGCCATGACTGGTTCTTTGTAACTTCAGTACATTCACTGATGATCACTCAAAATTCGGACATATGTTCCTGTTGAAACACAAGTCTGAAGCTTTTTGAGAAATTCAATGAATATAAGTCAGATGTAGAGAACTAAACGGGTATAAGTATTATGTCCTTTGATGTGATCAGGGAGGAGAATACTTGAGCACAGAGTTCCTGGACTCTTCTAAAGGAGAATGAGATTCTCTCTCAGCATTACTCCTCCGTATACACCACAACACAACGGTGTATCGGGGCAGAGCAATTGCACCCTATTAGATAAAGTGCGCTCTATGATGAGTACTACTGAGTTGCCTATTTCCTTTTGGGGTTATGCACTTGAGAAGCTGCATACCTATTGAATTGGGTTCCAACCAAATCAGGTGCCTACCACTCCATATGCGATATGGTATGGGAAGAGTCCATGTCTTAAGTAAGTTAACATTTGGGGTTGTCCGGCCTATGTCTAAAAGCAAAATCCGGACAAGCTCGAGGCAAGGTCAGTTCTGTAGAAGTTTGTTGGATATCCCAAGCATTCGTAAGGGAATATCTTCTATCGCACCGAGGAGCAAAAAGTGTTTTATTTCTCGACATGACCGCCTTTTTAAGAAAAGGAATTTATTTTGGGAACAAATTTGTGGTCATGAGGTAGAACTGGAAGATGTTCCAGCTATACAAACTAAACTGAAGATTTGGTAGAACCGGAGGATTCAATAGCTCCCGACGGACCTCAGCCACTCCGCCGATCTGGTAGGGTTCCTTATCCACCTGAGAGATACTTCGGTTTTCTCTATGAAAGTGGGAGCGAGGATTGCATCATGAGATGATGACCCAACTAGTTTCGAGCAGGCCATCAGGAGTGGTGACTCTATAAGAATGGCTGAATGCTAAGTGATCTGAGATGGAATCTATGTACACCAAAAAAGTATGGACTTTGGTTGCTATATCCGAAGGGTTAAATTCCCATCAGGAGCAAGTATATCTTAAGAAGATTACTTGGTGTAGATGAAAAAGTTGAGACTTTCAAAGCTAGACTTGTTGTAAAAGGTTCTCATCATCGATCAGGTGTGGTTTATGATGAAACCTTTTCTCCAGTAGCTATACTTAAGTCCATTCGGATCCTACTTGCCATAGCTACATACCATGACTATGATATTTGGCGGTTGGATGTCATGACTGCTTTTCTAAATATTGATTTAGAAAAGAGCGTCTATAAGTACACAGCCAGAGGGCTTCGTAGACAGTGGGAGCAGCGGAAACGTGTGCAAATTGATTTACGGGTTAAATCAGGCATCGCGGAGTTGGAAAGTTTCCTGATTTAAAATCAGGAAAGCCTACGGAAGAAGCATCACGTGCTAGCATGTGACCAGCAGTCACGTGTTGGCACGTGACATTTAAAAGCAGCGGCAAAGGCACATCAGTTCCCTGATCAAATCAAGAAAAAGGCTTCAGAAAAGGTCACGTGCTCACACGTGACCAGGGGTCACGTGTTGGCACGTGACGGCTGAACAGCGGCTAGGAGACAAAGCGCAGAAAGCAGAGGAAAGCTCATTCCAAGGGGTCACATGCCTACATGTGACCAGGGGTCACGTGCCTACACGTGACCAGGGGTCACGTGCCTATACGTGACCAGGGGTCACGTGGACACACGTGACCGGCTTTCAGAGCCTATTTATTTAACAGAATCAAATTCTGAAGAGATCATTCAAATCTTTCCAAAGGAGAATGATTATTTGGAACCGATTGGATTAAAGATTTAAAGATCACCTATCTGTGGAAAAATCTTGAACTTGGAAAGATTTCCCCTTTAAAATCTAACTAAAATAACAAAGGGAAATCTTTGGATTTAAAATCCAATGGTGAATAAAATTCACCTAATAATCCAAAGGTCCAAATGAATGGTGAATACAAATCAAATCTCTCAATGAAAGATTCATCAAAACTAATTGATTCTGCTTCTTCTCCTATAAATAGGAGCCAAGAGACACACAGAGGGAAGGACATACAGAGATCGATACATAGAGAGAGAGAAAAATAGAGCCTTGAGACTTTGGAGGAATTTGGATCTTCTGCAAAAGAAAACCTTAGCTAAGAAGGGGGAGGCTTTCAAGAAAAAAAGAGAATTTAATTCTCAAAAGAGTTTAACTCTGATATTAAAAAGAAGAACTTAGTTCTCTCTTTAGTAGAGGATCTGCAAAGTGCACATCTCCCCATGAATAGAGAATTTAATTCTCATTGGGTTGAGATCCTGCCATGCAGATCCAAAGCATAGAGAGGGAATGAAAGTTCGAGGATTTAATCCTCACAGAATTATAGGAATTTAATTCCCTTGAGATGAATTAGGGTTTAACCCTATGTTGTAGGAATATAATTCCTTCAGAATGAACAGAATCAGGGTTTAACCCTAATTAAGAACTTAGTTCTGTTAAAATAACAGGAATCTAATTCCCTTAAGAAAGAAGAAATTAGGGTTTCACCCTATGACAGAATCTAATCCCTCAGAATATAAATTAGGGTTCAACCCTATCTAAGAGTAATTCTCTAAAGAAAGAGGGAATTTAGTTCTTTTAAAGTTATTATCAGGGTTTAACCCTATGACAGAACTCAATTCTTCACATATATGAGGAATTTAATTCCTACAGGAAAATCAGAGTTCAACTCTATCAGAGAATATAATTCTGCAGAAGACAATGGTGATTTAATGAAGAATTTAATCAGAAATTGCAAAGAGGCAGAGTCACGTGCTACCACGTGACCCCTGGAAAGATCCACAGGGAAGGGTTTTTGAGGCAATGCCTCACGTGACCCACGTGACCCTTGGCAGAATCTTTAACACACAAACAATTAAATGCCCATCACGTGACAGCACGTGATGCTCCAAAGTATTCAATACTCTCGGCAGAACAAATAAAGGGGAGGGCGCCCTCACGTGCTACCACGTGACCCCTCTTACCTTAGTGCTTAACGCTAAATTGGACCCTCTGAATCCAGTGTTTAACACTGTTTTACCTTAGTGTTCAACACTAATCGAAGAGCCTTTCTTGCAGTGTTTAACGCCGAATTTCTTAGTGTTTAACACTAAATTAAATCTCTGTTAACAGAGTTTAACATTAATTTTCTTAGTGTTCGACACTAAATTAAAATCTCTGTCACAAGTGTTTAACACTGATTATCTTAGTGTTTAACACTAATTTGAGATCTCTGTTGCTAGTGTTTAACACTGATTTGTTTTAGTGTTTAACACTAATTTGAACACCCTGTTGCTGGTGTTTAACACCAACTATCTTGTAGTGTCAAACACTAACTTGTTCCCAATGTTCAACACTGCTGGTCTTTAGTGATTAACACTAACTTTAGCCCAAGTGGCTAAGTGTCTAGAGGCAAAGCCTCTCCTCTAATGGACCAACAAAGGGCCAATATCCTAAACATGATTGGACTTAGCCTAAGCTGGCCATAAGTCCTCAATTCAAATTCAACTGAGCCAATGGGCTCATAATATAATTAATTGGTCTTGGTTCCGAATTGGGCCAAAGATTACTTAATCTTCCTCGGTTTAAGGGTACATCTCTTTATTCCTTTGATACTCGGCAACGTCTTCAAAGAGATGACGGGTCCCGATGACCACATATTGATACGGACCGTGGGGTCCTTAAACTCATAGACTATGAGGTCCTTAACCTTGACCGTGATGTCTTAAAACTAACGCCGGACTGTGGAGTCCTTAAATCCATGGACTATGACGTCCTTAACCTTGACCGAGATGTCTTAAAACTAACTTTGGACTGTGGAGTCCTTAAATCCACGGACTATGAGGTCCTTAACCTTGACCGCAACGTCTTAAAACTAACATTGGACCGCAATGTCCTTAAACTACCTATGGACCGCAACGTCCTTAAACTACCTATTGACCGCAACGTCACTAAACTAAACAACAGGGCTCCCTTAATGGCTCTATTGTTGGATATAAACGATCCCGTTAAGTCGATCTTAGTCTAAGAACTAGACTAACGCGTCCTTAACAAACGTTTAAGTCGATCTTAGTCTCCAATGAGGCTAATGTATCCTTAAACCCAAACCCCCAAACCCAAATCTAAGATAATACGGATTTGGACTAGTCCACGCCCTACGGGCGACGACATAACTCAGTCTCCATATACAATCCACGGGCAACCAAACATAAAATAAACACACACGACACGAAGTGACCATCTGGAGAAGGAGAAAGTGGTTACCGCGATGCGGTAGCGTAATTAACTGCAGGGGCTTGCGCCTGCAGGGAAGAGCGTCCCCACAATCAAAAACCCCTCAAGCGAGGGGGAATCTGACGAAGTCTGCTACATCGGACGCATCCGTTTAAACCTTCGATATACGGTGCCATAAATCAACTTGGCATCTTCGGAGAGGTAGACGGATAGCACCAATTAGCATCTGCCCCGAACCTCAGGCGAGACGACCACGCGTCGCGCCGTCTTTCGGAGGGGAACAGATTCTGGCACGCCCGGTGGGACCTTTTCCTCTTTCCACTCCACACTTTGTCTGTCGTGTTCGCTAACCAAACACGGTTTGCTAATAGTTGCCCTGGGGTTTCAAGGTACTAATATTCGACGTCTTGCTTATTGCAGAAAGCAAAGAATCAATGGCTTCCACTTATGCGACATGCTCCAACTGCAATTGCAACCAACGCTCTGCCTCGCCAGGAGGTATAGCCTACGGACCCCAAGCTGCTTCGCTGTTCACAATCCCCGTGGAACAGGTCATTCAAGCCACCACAGGGTTATTTTTTGGGACCATGCTCCCGCCAACAAGCTTCACCACTCCTGTGCTGACAACGGAAGCTCCCAAGAAGTTGGTCTTTGATCGGCTTGCCCCTGCTGCGGCCCCTCTCAACGGGTCGCCCAACACCAGCGCCTCGGTCTTCTCCAGACTAGGCCAGAGCTCCTGTGAAACCATAATGGAGCCTGCAATCCTAGAGAAGGCTGCTCCTGAGAAAATAACCAGTCCTGCTTCTGAAGTCGTCAAGGCGGCTTCCCCTGCCAAAAAGTCGGTCTTTACAAGATTGACTGTTCCAGCTCCCGCTCCTGCTACCCAAAGGACATCAGTCTTTAACAGACTGACACCAGTAGTGACCCCCCACCTACACAGGGGGCAAGACGAGACTATCCCCTCACCAAGCCGGTTCCATCAGCACGACGCGCTCGACGTCGTTACTGGCGCCGAGTGAGGAAGGCCGGAGGCAACTCCCCTTCTGGGCTAACTCCTCCAGCCCCGATGGCAGAAGTTAATGCTGTTGTTCCAACTGGGAACAGCTTTGAGATGCTAAATAAGGTGCGTAGGAATTCTCCTACCGCGGCGCTAAAGAAGTCTCCACATCCGCTGAAAAGGGCTATAGAAGTGAAGCCAGAACAGCCCCAATCTCCTCAACGACTATCCTCCCGAATCTATAAAGTCTGGCGGCAGGCCCGAGACTTGATGATCGATCCAAATTTCTCCCGCCAGCACAAGAAGCTGAAAATCCAACAGGAAGCCAGTCACCAGGCTAAGCAACGAAAAGCTGTCTGGGTGCCCACCTCAACGGCCCCCTCAACTTCCACTGCTCATAAAAAGAGGAGGCCGGAGAAGATCCCCGAGCCTGCAACGAGAGCTAAAAGCGCTGAACCCAGACACCCTAAGGCTGGGGGCAGGATGGTCCACACTGTATACATGGCGTCGGGGAAGGAAGACAGCCGTGCGTCTACAGGTCATAGACCGCTTACACGGTCAGTGACCAAGGCGCAGGAGTAGCAGCAAAAGCTCCAGGAAATGATGATTGCAATGGCCGCGCTTACTGGGCCGAAAGAAAGCCCCGAGGCGTCCTCGGATCAGCAACAAGAACAGGAAACTGACGCTGAGTTCCTTCGGAGAATATTGGAAAAGAAAGATAAAGAGGCTGCGGAACAAGCGGCCAATATAAAGCAGATAGGCCACTTATTCCAGGACATGGTGGGGATGATGATCCAACAAGACCCACCTGTTGAGGATCCTCCCATCGTCCTTGAAGACGACAGGGGAGAAACGTCAAATCCACCACCGGCTCTCTCAACGGCCAAGGAGGAGACAATCTCTAAGGCTGACTTGGACGACTATATAGTCCAGGAAATCCGGGTTCATCATGCGACTGAGGCAGCTGGTCAAGTCGTAAAAACGGGGCGACCATATCCGAGCTGGTACGACCAAATCAAATATCCGCTAGGTTATACAATACCAAAATTCCACGTGTATAAGGGGACCGGCAATCCCCATCAACATGTTGCCCAGTTCAGGGCCCTTTGCGGCATCACCGGCGGTGATGATAAACTGTTGCTTCGCCAGTTCGTGGGCAGCTTATCAGAAACAGCGTTCGAATGGTATTCGGAACTCCCGAACGATTCTATTAAGACATTCACTGAAATGGAGTTGCTATTCACTCAGCGATTCGCGAGCACCAGCGAACGCACTCCAATAACGGCATTGATTAATGCCAGGGTAAAATCAGGCGAAACGTGGGTCCAGTATGCTATACGCTGGCGAAATTTGTGGTCGAAATGCGAGCAACGCATTGAGGAAGTGCCCGCGGTGGGCATGTTCGTGGGAATCCTAGACCCTCACGCAACTATCTCCCAGTTTATGATGTTCTTTAAGCCAACCACATTTCAGGCTCTAATCGACAAGTTGGCCCAGATGGACCAGATGGGCCATAGACCGTCTCCCCCGAAGCCCGAGCCTCGAAGTGACAAGGGTAAAGGAAAGGCAACCTTCGTCATGAATGCTCAGCAGCAACCTAGTGCCCCAAAGCTGGCGGATCAACTGGAAGAAAGACGCCGGTATTATAATGAGAAGATGAAGCGCCCCTACTCGTTCCCACGAGACGAGACGAAACGGTTATTCGAGCTGGCAGTACGCAACGGACTTATAAACTTGCCAAATCCAAGGCGACCGCCACAACCCATTGAGGTGAATAACCCCAACTATTGCCCTTACCATCAAACGGTAAGCCATCCGATTGAGGATTGCTTCGTTTTCAAAGGATGGATTGAAGATCAATACCTCCAGGGGAAGTTTGCACTATCCGAAAAGTGGAAGGTGAACCCACCACAGCCGCATACTCCTAAGAAGACGGACGCACCGGGAGCAACTTGTTCCTTTATTGAAGAAGCTCCATGGGAGGTCGTGCTATCAACTAAAACCAAAAGAATGCTGAGGGACCTTCATGCGTGCCCGGCGGTCGAATGGAAGAACCCGCTTGAACCTCAAATCATCGAAGGGATGTTGAAGCTGTTAGTTATATGTATGCCCTAGAGGCCATTACTGTACATAGGATGTATATTGTAGTGGATGCTGGGACATATATAGGGAGGACTTTCTTGCTCGACATGATAGTACGCTATCTGGTTGATCTTTACCTTAACGTGTATACTGTTTGTCTCTCTGTTGCATGTTGGTAAAGCCCTTAGGATGTGTACTTGACTACCTGGACTATGATGCGGATCATACTAGTGGGGACATGGTAGTCCATAAGTACATCCTTCAAAGTCCCTAGTCGTGGGTGTATCGAGACGGGGCATCGATATACCAGAGTAGACTAGCGTGTACCTTCTCGACCCATACAGATGGGCGATGGATGATCCCATATCCATCGGTGTTTGACATCAGAGATAATATACGGGTGCTCAGTAGAGACTGGGTACACTGGACGGACTCGCCGAGAACTCCCAGATGGTATTATACCTCACGTCAGATGGCAGTTCTCTGGTGACACTGGTACAGAGTAGTCTGTTGACCCGAGATCGTCATAGAGTCTTGTGTGGTTCCCACTGTGCTTTGATTTCCATCTTACCACGTCCAAGAGGGCGTGCAAAACGGTGATTTTTGGGTACAGTCCCGAGTCACATGGAGGCAATGAGCGATAGGAGGGGATTCGTCTCTCCCGGTATAGGGGGTTGATGTTGCGCTGTGTTCGATTGGCTATAACAGGAAGTCCCTGGCCAGGGCTGATCAGAGAATTGCTGGTAAGTGTTACCAGTAGTTTCTCGACCCGTTATGAGCGTCATATCGATACGACTTATCGAGCTATTGGGGTCTGACGTTTACCACCCCTAGGCAAGATATGCGACATATCAGACGATCAGACCGGACTGTACGGTAGTGTTACTGGTCGGATTCACTGGAGTGTGAGCGGGCTTGCTCGTCGATCTTCAGATCGCTCAATACCCGGGTGGCCGTTACGTTTAGCAGACCGCTTGCGGCTTGTGGGTGTTTGATATGATCATCATCTGCTGCCGGCGTATTGACGAGTCTTTAGAGTCCTACACAGAGGTTTCCTGGCTCAAGCGAAACGAAATAGGAGCGCATATGAGATATGTGCGGGACCGAGAATAATACGTGTATGTGATACCGTATTCCATTCTCGCGATGAATGTGTCGAATGGTTGTATGCGATATAACCTAGTTATCGAATCGAAGATTGATTCGATAAGCCGATACATAGGATACTAGCCGGTTATATGCGATATGACCGGATCGTTAAATCAAGTGTTGATTTAATGATTTAATGTATAATTATATATTTGATATATTACTTTGCATTAACTAGTATTGGTTCACTTTAAATGGATTTTCTCACTTGAAGTTCACATGTTGTATATGTGATATACTTTTGTGCACTTGATTGTATCATGTTTGATGATACATGTCTACTTGAGTTTGTGTAAAGATTAAATCATGGTTATTTAAATGGTTAGGGTTTTGTTTTTCATATCTATTTATTCATTTATTTATTTATTTTCTTTTTGGAAAAAGAAATGAGAAGAATGGTGGCTTTCTTTGTTTGTATTTGAAGATTCATGAAGCTTTGACTTTGTCCACCATTCTTATCTCATGCTTAACCCTAACCATTTGATTTAACCCTAGTTTAATCTCTACACTTGACCATGGTTTGCTTATGATAAGGATTGATTTTCTTTTCTATATTATTATTCTTATCATAACAATATTCATCTTCTTCATCTTCTTCTTCCTTGAAGAAGCTTGCTTCATCAATGGTAAGTGATGAAAAAGAGTGAGAAATCCAAATCTAAAGTTTACCCACTTCCTATTTCTTCATCCTCTACCTCTTGCCAAGTAGTAGAGTGTGTTTCCTTCACAAGTTTTTAGGGCTTGGTGAAGGTGGAGCTTGATTTAGCGATGCCTCGACGTAGATCATCTTCGGCATGGACATCGATGACCTAACTCGCTTATTCTCCGATGAAGTCGACGCTAGAGCCCGGATTCTTTTTGGACAGCGGAGAGGACTTCGTTGCGGAGCTATGGAGGTGGAGAACCGGATCTACAAAGGTTGTATTTCCGTATCTCTTAGTTAATTGTTAACTAGTTATCTTTTCGTCTAGAAATCTAGCCAACGATCCGTAGTCGGGTCTCTCGGCACCTATAATTTTTGAAATTGGCATGGTTGATGCCTTGTGAGACCTCACTAGTGTGCCTAGGAACCCTACAGTGGTATCAGAGCCTAGCTAGAGCCTTAGGCGAAGTCTAGACGGAATTTGAAGTCCGAACGAACCCGAAACCCCAAACCAAACTTGCTCTCTGTCTTTTTTTGAAAACAGTGAGTTTTTCAACATTAAAAATATGCAGAAAAATCAGCAGGTGAATTTAAGAGATACTGTGAAATTCGTGCTCGTAATTCCATCAAAGAGCCGCGGATCCGCGGCACGAGCATGGCTCGTGCGGCGGATGCGCGGCGGCTTTGTCGTTTTGTGTATTTTAATTTTCACAGTAATTCTCATTTTTCTGTGGTGGTTTTCCTGGGAATTTTTAATATTTATTCAAGAGTTGAATTTTCTGGAGTTGATTTGGGGATATGGTGTTTCGATCGGAGTATCAAATTTTGTCTGTGTGACTTTCCGGATAAATTTTAGAATATGTTAAAAAGTTCGACCAGATATAAATACCCAATTTTTCCCCTGTCGGGAAATTTCCAAGTGTTGGATTTTTCCGTCGTTTAACGACGTTCTAAGTAGTGCAAGTATCTCGATGGACCCTCTAGAAGACAACAAACCTTAACTCGATTATGTGACCGTCTTGAACTGCCCTTTGAACCTTCGGGTTTGGGGCAGTACGGCGTGCCACATGTGAGGCGTTGGCTTGACCCTTCTACGGCTGGACCGTCGGTACTGAGGCACGAACTGAATGTTGTTAGACTTATTTCATGTGTTGATCTGTATCGGGAAAACTTGGGTGTTCGATTGTTCGATCGGAAAGTTTAACATTTTCTGTTTATCTGGAATGTGATACAATAATTGGAATTCACAAAAAGTTATGAGATAACTGAATGAATGTTATAAACATAGCAGTTTAGTCTCACTTGATCGGTTGCCACGGAATTTTGATGTGATCAAAAGTCCGTCGCAATCACGTAGCGTACGCGGATACTCGCCGGGTAAACTTAATAGACAGCCTCACTCCATAGCCCCGACCAAGTGACTGTAGGAGAACCCCGTCGCCGAAAGCATCCATTCGGGTGCTCGCGGTAGCGGTGTTCCACCTTGGTGCACTTCGTCGACGGTATCGGGGGTGCAGCCGTCTATTGAAGTTTGCGACGAGTATTCGATCAGGATGTCGGGAATCTTGTTGAATTGCCCGACTTGATATTGAAAAGAGTTTTCGATTTTGAGACTAAAATGCGGGGTTTATAATTGTTAGGCATGCGATGTCTAAGGAATTCATTTGGTCAGGCATGCGATGTCTGAGGTGGTTGCGGATTCCAACTGTTGTAGTTTTTCACTTTCTTTTCTGTGACCGTAAGTGTAATATGTGATATCGCCGGTTTCGTTGCTATATGTCAACGACAATTGGGATGGACATATTTACTTACGTTGATGACATGTGATGTTATGTGTTGCTGGATATGTTATATTGGATCGTCGTGTTTGAATAGCCGGGGGTTTTTATGTGAGATGAGTGTTTTTTATTTTCATTCATGTAAAAACTTGTATGTAATATTCTTTTATTGGGGCGCTTCCAGGTTGCGGAAGTTGTCACCTTTGTATATTATTTACTTTTCCGCACTAGGATAGACCCAAGGAGGAGGGCACAAGTAACCGGGTTCTGGAGTTCAGTGGGAGACCAACTCGAGGAGTCGAGTCCGGGTCTCCTAACTCTAGAATTGGTAGGGTTGCTTGCCGCTCTCGTAGGGGTCTAGGGGTGTGGGTTTGGCTATTCATCACGACCGTGGAATCCGTGTTTTATACTGGCTCGTATTGAAAACACGGACGTCCTAGTATATCCAATATTTCATATGTTTCTTCTGCTGCGATATCTGTGATGTGATCATATGATGTTCTGCGATAGATACAGTATATAGTATATATGATATATTATATAGGCGTTGCTTATGTTTTACACCCGCGCTAGCCCTGTCCCGCTCTGCCGTTAGTTACCTAACCTAACGGTGCACGAGGGGACATCGAGGCGAATGCGGATGGCATAAGTGTACGTCGTATTTATCTGTGATGTTTAGGTAACTTAAATGATGGGACTTCATTAATGTGATTAATGAAATAAAAGAAACCTAAGATGTTGTAGAATCGAATTTCAAAATAAAACAGGTAACTACAGTTCTTGCTTTGCACAGCGGTATATGAGATATATCCTGCACCTTATTCGATGAGGAAAGGACCGAGATCCCTTCACCGGGAGTGACTCCTTTAGCAATAACTGGCAGATGCTACACACTCGGTTTGTCTTTTGATTGCTTTTAAGAGTTTTTGCTTTGCACAGTGATATATATGATATATCCCGCACCTCATTCCACGAGGAAAGGACCGACGATCCATTCACCGGGAGTGACTCCTTTAGAAAAACTAGAAAAGCCTCAAAAACACTCCATTTCAAAATTCATTTGATTCTACAACGATATCAAGTTCATTACGCAATAGGTTTTCAGAAAAACCTGTCGTAGCCCTCCGTCATTTCAGATAAGTAGTAGTTAGTATTCGTGCTGCGTTTGTTGGCCTTTGTCAAGGCGCAGTGTGCGGTAGCTAACTGGTGCTTATCTGCTTATGCATATGATGCAGATTGGGTTAGGGTAGTCGTGCGACCTTGTTGGCCTTTGTCAAGGGCCGTGCGGGTGGGTTTAATTCAATCAGGAAATGACGGGTTGAACTTGACTAGCATCCTATGGTTTGTTGGCCTTTGTCAAGGTCATAGGAGGTTAGGGGCAAAATATTATCGGGAATTTCAAGTGTTGAAATTTGCAATGAGATTGCATACCTTCTATGAGATAGTTGGATCCCGATACCCGCTGCGAGTAAGAGTTACTCCTGGGAGAGTTTTATACATTACAATTAGCCAATCAAGTAGGTGTCTAGAAAGGTGTCAACATGGTTACGCCTCTGGGAAAACGAGGTTTACATTAATTAGGTTCGTGCGAAAGCACATGGGACCTCCCTCAAAGTACCGACACTGGCCTGGCTGAAAGATTGGCGAACTTGTAGTGTGTAATTAATCCCGGCTAGTCTTTCCTTTTAGGGTTTGAAGGAAGATTTGATAAAAAGCAGTGGGAGCCATCCTGATTAGATAAAATAATAACCAATCTATTCTTGAAAGAGCGCACGCTGAGTGTTTTCTTCTCTCTCTCTCCTGGTAGCGACCATATCACGCCTTAATCAAGATAATAAAATGGAATATTGACCGAACCCGCTTGTTATACTGAGCTGGGGAACGTTGGTCCCGCTCCAACTTATAATTGTTATAAGACAGAGCAAGAAATTGGGGAATACCAGATTTCCCGTGCCGCCCAAACGAAGAGAGTGCATGCTGATGCATCATCTTCGGGTGTGTTCATTACAAAGAACTGTTTCTCCGTATCCTCTACGTCCTGGGTATGTGATACCAGATCAGGATCCCAGATATGTAATCTGTTACATAGGGCTACAGAAAGGTAGAGAACTGAGAACGGGTGATAAGTTTCATGAGGCAGAAAACGGGGCAAGAGTTGCAGCCAAGTCTGTCGGTCACTGTCACCCTGTATTACCGATACATTGATTCTGAACGAATGTTATTAGATACCGAACCTGATATACAAAATCATATCTGTCTCTTTATTAGTAAAGAAACGATAAAATTTTGTATTGTTGGATAATGTTTTGAACATTTCCTATATCAAAAGTTGATCGGTTCAGGCACGTTATCTAAAAGCATTGACGTTCTAAATCAAACTACAGTTCTTAGTATACGGAACACACACAAGAGGAAGAGTTCAGAACTGAACGAATTCTTCTTGAGGCATTGTAGACTAGGTCAGATCAATGTGACCCGACTAGCTAGAGTTACATATAGATGCATATTTAAATCAGTTTGAATTTACATCTTGTGAAACTCGCCAGTCATGTCACAAAGATAAGATGACCATAGCTCCGTTTACTGGAAACAGAGAAAGAGTTAGTAAACTCTTGGGATGATACATGTTGATGTATGTAAGGTCCCCTGTCTACATTAGCCAAGACCGGTTCTTTGTACTTCATTACATTCTCTGATAATCTCTCAAGATTCAGACCTATGTTCCTGTTGAAACACAAGTCCGAACCTTTTGAGATATTCACAGAATATAAGCGAGAAGTAGAGAACCAAAATACGAGTAAAATTATTATGTCCTTTGATGTGATCAGGGAGGAGAATACTTGAGCACGGAATTCCTGGACTATTCTAAAGGAGAATAAGATTCTCTCTCAGCATTACTCCTCCGTATACACCATAGCACGATGGTATATCGGGGCGGAGCAATAACACCCTATATGATAAGGTGTGCTGTATGATGAGTACTACTGAGTTACCTATTTCCTTTTTGGGAGTTATGCACTTGAGAAGCTGCATACCTATTGAATAGGGTTCGAATCAAATTAGTTGCCTACCATTTCATATGTGATATGGAAAGGGAAGAGCCCATGTCTTAAGCTAGTTAAGATTTGGGGTTGTCCGGCCTATGTCTGAAAAGCAAAATCCGGACAAGCTCGAGGCAAGGTCAGTAATGTAGAACTGGAAAGGTTCCAGCTATACAAACTGCAGCTGATGATTTAAAAGAACCAAAGGATTTGATAGTTACCAACGAACCTCAGCCTCTCCGCCGATCTAGTAGGGTTCCTCACCCACCTGAGAGATACTTCGGTTTCTCTATGACAGTGGGAGCGAGGATTGCATCATGAGATGATGACCCAACTAGTTTCAAGCAGGCCATCGAGAGTGACGACTCTGTAAGAATGGCTGGATGCTTAGTGATCTGAGATAGAATCCATATACACCAACAAAGTATGGACTTTGGTTGCTATATCTGAAGGGTTAAATCCCCATCAGGAGCAAGTATATCTTGAGAAGATTACTTGGTGTAGATGGAAAAGTTGAGACTTTCAAAGCTAGACTTGTTAAAGGTTTGCATAATTGACCAGATATGGATCATAATGAAACCTTTTTCTAAGGATCTATGCTTAAGTCCATCCAGATCCTACTTGCCACGGCTACATACCATGACTACGATCTCTGGTGGTTGGGTGTCTTGACTGCTTTTCTAAATGATGATTTGGAAGAGAGCGTCTATAAGTACACAGCCAGAGGGCCTCATAGACAGTGGGAGCAGCGGAAACGTGTGCAAGATGCTTTATAGGATAAAGCAGGCATCGCGGAGTTGGAACATCTGTTTTGATGAATTAGTCAAAGAGTTTGACATCATCAAAATGGTAGATGAACCTTGTATATACAAAAAGGTAGTAGGGAGTATGGTGACGATCTTCGTAGAGTACGTGGATGACATACTCTTGATAGGGAAGGAGTTTCTTATGCTACGCTCGATCAATCTCCGTTTATCACAAAGATTCTCCGTGTAGGATCAGAGTGATACCTCCTAAATCCTGAGTTTTGGATCTATGAGATAGATTTAATTGGATGTTGGGATTCTCACTAGTTGTAGTGAGATAGTATCAATTGATCCTGGGGAGAATCACTGGAAGTGTTCCAGGGTGATAAAGACGACTGAATGTCAGTCGCAGGCATTGTCTTTTCCCTCAGTAAAGGGACGGTATATTGGAAGAGTTCCAAGCTAGATACCGTGACATACTAGACGATAAAGACAGGATACATCGCTACTTAAGATACTACCAAAGAGGCTGTTTGGGTTTATATTGGTTCATGAGATGAACTACGTTCCTACCATTGTGAGACAATGGAGTTGTGGCTTATGCCGAGGAACGCCGGTCCCATCAGTGATCCAGACATATTCTAAGGCAGTATCACTTGATCATGGAGATGGTTGATCTCCAGGGAGATCGAGGTTAGGAGAGTAGACTCAGAGGACAATACAGCGGATCCACTCACAAAGGCCTGTTCCCAGAGAGAGACTTTTATAGGATGGTTTAGTATGAGATACTTCAACCACTGCTACAGATGGCCCTAGTGCAAGTGGGAGATTGTTAGTTATATGTATGCCCTAGAGGCCATTACTGTACATAGGATGTATATTGTAGTGGATGCTGGGACATATATAGGGAGGACTTTCTTGCTCGACATGATAGTACGCTATCTGGTTGATCTTTACCTTAACGTGTATACTGTTTGTCTCTCTGTTGCATGTTGGTAAAGCCCTTAGGATGTGTACTTGACTACCTGGACTATGATGCGGATCATACTAGTGGGGACATGGTAGTCCATAAGTACATCCTTCAAAGTCCCTAGTCGTGGGTGTATCGAGACGGGGCATCGATATACCAGAGTAGACTAGCGTGTACCTTCTCGACCCATACAGATGGGCGATGGATGATCCCATATCCATCGGTGTTTGACATCAGAGATAATATACGGGTGCTCAGTAGAGACTGGGTACACTGGACGGACTCGCCGAGAACTCCCAGATGGTATTATACCTCACGTCAGATGGCAGTTCTCTGGTGACACTGGTACAGAGTAGTCTGTTGACCCGAGATCGTCATAGAGTCTTGTGTGGTTCCCACTGTGCTTTGATTTCCATCTTACCACGTCCAAGAGGGCGTGCAAAACGGTGGTTTTTGGGTACAGTCCCGAGTCACATGGAGGCAATGAGCGATAGGAGGGGATTCGTCTCTCCCGGTATAGGGGGTTGATGTTGCGCTGTGTTCGATTGGCTATAACAGGAAGTCCCTGGCCAGGGCTGATCAGAGAATTGCTGGTAAGTGTTACCAGTAGTTTCTCGACCCGTTATGAGCCTCATATCGACACGACTTATCGAGCTATTGGGGTCTGACGTTTACCACCCCTAGGCAAGATATGCGACATATCAGACGATCAGACCGGACTGTACGGTAGTGTTACTGGTCGGATTCACTGGAGTGTGAGCGGGCTTGCTCGTCGATCTTCAGATCGCTCAATACCCGGGTGGCCGTTACGTTTAGCAGACCGCTTGCGGCTTGTGGGTGTTTGATATGATCATCATCTGCTGCCGGCGTATTGACGAGTCTTTAGAGTCCTACACAGAGGTTTCCTGGCTCAAGCGAAACGAAATAGGAGCGCATATGAGATATGTGCGGGACCGAGAATAATACGTGTATGTGATACCGTATTCCATTCTCGCGATGAATGTGTCGAATGGTTGTATGCGATATAACCTAGTTATCGAATCGAAGATTGATTCGATAAGCCGATACATAGGATACTAGCCGGTTATATGCGATATGACCGGATCGTTAAATCAAGTGTTGATTTAATGATTTAATGTATAATTATATATTTGATATATTACTTTGCATTAACTAGTATTGGTTCACTTTAAATGGATTTTCTCACTTGAAGTTCACATGTTGTATATGTGATATACTTTTGTGCACTTGATTGTATCATGTTTGATGATACATGTCTACTTGAGTTTGTGTAAAGATTAAATCATGGTTATTTAAATGGTTAGGTTTTTTTTTCATATCTATTTTTTCATTTATTTATTTATTTTCTTTTTGGAAAAAGAAATGAGAAGAATGGTGGCTTTCTTTGTTTGTATTTGAAGATTCATGAAGCTTTTGACTTTGTCCACCATTCTTATCTCATGCTTAACCCTAACCATTTGATTTAACCCTAGTTTAATCTCTACACTTGACCATGGTTTGCTTATGATAAGGATTGATTTTCTTTTCTATATTATTATTCTTATCATAACAATATTCATCTTCTTCATCTTCTTCTTCCTTGAAGAAGCTTGCTTCATCAATGGTAAGTGATGAAAAAGAGTGAGAAATCCAAATCTAAAGTTTACCCACTTCCTATTTCTTCATCCTCTACCTCTTGCCAAGTAGTAGAGTGTGTTTCCTTCACAAGTTTTTAGGGCTTGGTGAAGGTGGAGCTTGATTTAGCGATGCCTCGACGTAGATCATCTTCGGCATGGACATCGACGACCTAGCTCGCTTATTCTCCGATGAAGTCGACGCTAGAGCCCGGATTCTTTTTGGACAGCGGAGAGGACTTCGTTGCGGAGCTATGGAGGTGGAGAACCGGATCTACAAAGGTTGTATTTCCGTATCTCTTAGTTAATTGTTAACTAGTTATCTTTTCGCCTAGAAATCTAGCCAACGATCCGTAGTCGGGTCTCTCGGCACCTAGAATTTTTGAAATTGGCATGGTTGATGCCTTGTGAGACCTCACTAGTGTGCCTAGGAACCCTACAGAAGCCGTGCCCAATTACAAAGATTCGTGGTGATGGCCCAAATACTCACACCCGACCGTCAAAATCTTCAAAGAAAAAGAAGAAGAAATCCAAAAAGCCCGTGAAGCCTGGAGACAAGCGTACGGATTTACAGAAACAGATTGACGCGCTGGAAGAGTACAATCAAAAAGCGCGGACTCCCATCACGCTACAAGAGTTCCTCAACCACGTCTTTCAGGAGGAAGGAGATGGAGAGAGCTCATCGGATGAATCCGAGGGATATGTGGCGAGTTGTCATGTGATTTCCCACTCGGAAGATGAGAAAACTCCTGGCACTGAGAAACTGGGGGCACAGCCTGAGCCAGAACTTGTATGGTCAACAGATGAAATGATCGACGCCTTTCTAGACGAGATTCGTTTGAAGAGTAAAGCCGATCAGGAGCGTGAGATGGCTGCATCGGAAGGAGCCAAGCGCAGGAGACTAAACGAAAGAGTCGAAGCACTCCCGCCAGATCAAAAGACATCTGATACGAATAAAAACAAGTACAAGACGAGGAAGAGGTTCGCCAAAGCCATGTCAGTATGGGAATGAAGCTACCGCCCTCAGAAGAAAACACACTCAATGGAGCGGAAAGGCACCCTAACTATTGCGCATATCATCGGAAGATTTCGCACCCTACGGAGGAGTGCGACGCCTTTAGAGTATGGTGGCGGGGATATGTTGCTCACCAGCAACATTTTAAGCGCATGAAACGCAAAGCTTGTCAGGAGCAAAAAGGTACGGCCGAAGGACACAAAAGAACCACCGGCAATTGTTACATGGTCGACACCGGAGGATCACAAGTTCTCACCTTTGGGAGCGACTCTGATGAGGAAATGGCTTTGAGCCCTCTCTTTAAAGAATCCGTTTTAGGGAAAGAAGAAGAATCGGAAGCCTGCGAAAACATTCAGCTGCGCAATCGCACGCTCCCGGAAAAGAATCTCGGACCCGCAAATAGAAAAGATAAGGGAAAGGAAAAGGTCACTGAAGATATCACCTTAGATGACCAAGTCATGAAAGAGTTGGCTGCCAAAGATCCTCCCGGGAAGGGTAAGATGGACTACAACATCCTAGCGCACCTAAGGAAACTACCTTCTCAGCTCAGCATTCTCGACGCCCTCCTATTATCAAAAGAAGCGCGAGATTCGTTAATCAAGGCGTTGCAAGAACCCGAGCAATTCCAAGCCTTCCTCGCCGCGGAAAGGATGAAGGATGAACTGGAAGAAGTGCACACGGCCGACATCACGTTCGGTGACGAAGACCTTCTCCTCGGGACGTGCGACCACAACCGTCTCCTATACATCTCCGGATACTGCTATGATATCAAGATAGGCAAAATCCTGATTGATAATGGATCCTCCGTCAATCTCCTTAACGTTCGAGTGTTGAAGGAAATCTGCATGAGCGTGCAGCACCTCGCTCGTGACAAAATTACCATCTCCGGTTTCGACTCCCAGTCATCACGGACTCTCGGATCTGTAATACTAACATTACGCTTCGGACTGCTCGTTACGGACATCAAGTTTCACGTCATTGACGCCAAGATCTGCTACAACGCCTTGCTCGGTCGTCCTTGGTTACACGAGTACAACATCATCCCTTCTACACAGCATCAGTGTATGAAGTACTTTAAGGATGGTTTCGAGTATACCGTAACAGGTGAGCTGAACCCATTTTCAGTGAACGAAGTCCGCAAGTACGAAGATGCGAAGTACGTTTTGCCAGATTTCGAAGATACAGAAAGGTGTCGCAAGCCGGAAAACAAAGCTGCCGCCACCATCCCTGTTTTCGGGAGCAATACCGAAGAAGGAGAAGAGATAGTTTACGCTGGTCCGTCTCGGTGCAACAACCCGGGACCGTCCGCCCCCATATTGATCTTCGGAAGTGACTCGGAAGATGAAGTTAATGCCGTGTCCTCCAGTCGGCCGTCAATACAAGCATCCCCTGGCGATGATCAGAGTTTGCAAATCACCATGGTGCCGCAGGAACACTACAAGGATCTCGACACACTTCAAGCTTACAATGTGCAGGACCTGCAGACATTTTACGTCCCTCCCAGGCGAACGGGTGAGAAGGTGATCCTATTCTATCGGTCCTCGGAAACGAGAGTAGAGAAAGAGATCTGGCATGGCGCGGATTCTACACTCGACAGACTCCAACCCATCCGTTTACCCAGATATTACACAAACGGACTAAAGAGCCTATTGAAGCGCCAAGGGGTACCCTTAAAACAGACTGTTTGATAAGCTCGATTCTACAACAGGATTTGGGATGTCCCTGGAACTCAGCACAAATTGCCCAACGGGAGAATGGAGACACTTGGGCTTGGATATGTGAGATCCGGGAAACGGGAGCGAGTCCACGGTAGCTACGCCATATATAACTTCGATGAGGAGGGGGACGCCCTGCCAAGCAATGCCAACCCCTCATCAAAACTGGATCCCGCAAGCGAAGTGCCGAGTCCGTCGTTTGAAAAATGAATGGACAAGCTTATCAGGAAAGTGGGTCAAAAAGCTCGGGAAAATCACAACCGCGAGATGGCCATCTACGAGAAGGCCAGGACGCAACATCTGTTTCAACAGGCTGCAAAAGACAAGGGTACTCCTCCCTGTCAACCCGTTGTACAAAAGGCCTGACGCAGAGACAGAAGTAAGTCAAGAGGCGGAAAAAGGAGTCGACAACAACGACGCAGGATTAGAGAGTTATGTGATTGGGTATTGCGCGGCCCAGATTTGTCCCTCATGAAGAAGATGAGTCGAGCGTATTCCTTCCTCCGAGACAAGACGAAGAAGTTACTCGAGCTCGCTATAAAACATCAAATGATCACACTTCCAGAGTCTAAGCACCCTGAGCAAGCTAACAAAGTTTCTTATCCGGGCTATTGCTCTTATCACCGAGCCATAGGACACTCTATCGAAGACTGCTTCACCTTCAAGAACTGGGTCGAAGAACATTACCGGCAAGGCAGATTTGCTTTATCCAGCAGCTGGAGGGTAACGCTGCCACAAAAACGCAAACCCAAAGCCGCAAGAGCAGAACCAGATCCACATCAATTTTGGAAGCGGATTCGCACCTGTTACATGATTACAATATTAAAAGAAGAGCCCGAGGACATAGATGAGCTCCCTTGGTGCTTCGAAAACAATGACAATGAGGTAATCTCAGAATTTCCACCGGCTCCAAAAGAACTGGAAGATGGCATACATACTATTGCAGATAACCTCAAGAAGATTGAGTTGGGATCGGCAGATGATCCGCGACCGACATTCGTCAGTGAACTGCTATCTGAAGAAAGGGTGGCTGCGTTAAAGGACGTGCTTCTACAGCATAGAGATTGCTTCGCGTGGAACTATTCTGAAATGCCGGGACTAGATCCAGAAATTGCTGTACACAGATTGGCGATATCCCCGGGCATCAAGCCAGTCAAACAGGCGCCGAGGAGAATGCGGTTCGAGCTTGAGATGAGCATCAATGCCGAGGTCAAGAAGCTGATTGACTCTGGATTCATCCAGGAAGTTCAATACCCCGAATGGATCGCCAACATCGTCCCGGTGATGAAGAAAAATGGGACAGTGCACATATGCGTGGACTTCCGGGATCTCAATAAAGCCTGCCCGAAAGACGATTTCCCAGTGCCAGTCACCGAACTGATGATAGACAATACGTCTACTCACGAGGTTTTCTCCTTCATGGATGGTTCATCAGGGTATAATCAGATAAAGATGCATCCCGAAGACCAGAAGCACACCGCCTTCCGGACTCCTTTGGGTATATTCTGCTACAAGGTGATGCCCTTCAGTCTAAAGAACGCCGGTGCCACCTATCAGAGGGCCATGACAAAGATCTTCGATGACCTCATACATGAAATCGTCGAATGCTACATCGACGATATCGTAGTTAAAAGCAAATCATACGAGGAACATCTCAAGCACCTAAAAACTGTATTTCAACGCCTTCGGCAATACAACTTGAAGATGAACCCTCTCAAATGCGCGTTCGGAGTCTCCTCGGGTAAATTCTTGGGATTCATCATCCGACACCGAGGTATCGAAATAGATCCATCTAAGATTAAGGTGATCATGGAAATGCCACCTCCGAAGACTCTCAAACAGCTGCGGTCCCTCCAGGGGAAGCTCGCGTACGTCCGGCGGTTTATCGCCAACCTGTCAGGCAAGTGCCGTCCTTACAGTCACCTGATGAAGAAGGGAATTCCATTCGTTTGGGACCAAAAATGCCACGGCGCGCTAGATGAGATCAAGCAGTACCTGCAGAACCCGCCGGTGTTAGCTACTCCAGTCAAGGGAAAGCCCCTTATTCTTTATACAACAGCCGTTGAGAATTCCTTAGGCGCATTATGGGCACAAGAAAACGACCAAGGGAAGGAAAGAGCACTCTACTATTTAAGTCGAGTTCTACCGGGGGCAGAAAGCAACTACCCCCCCATTGAAAAACACTGCCTGGCGTTGATCTTCGTGATAACAAAGCTCAGGCACTATGCGTTAGCGCATGAAGTCCGTCTTATATCAAAGGTGGATCCCCTAAAATATCTAATGTCAAAGGCCATATTGACAGGGAGACTCACTAAATGGGCCCTGCTCTTGATGGAGTTTTCAATAACCTATCAGCCTCTTAAGGCAGTGAAAGGCCAAGCCATCGCCGACTTCCTTGCTGAGCATCCCATACCTGCCGGTTCCCCTCTGAATTGCGATTTGCCATACGAACATGCGTTTGACACTATCGATGGGAACGATACCCAATGGGAGCTTTATTTCGATGGAGCATCTTCCGTGAAGAAACGCAAACAAAGTACCCCTATAATCAAATCGGGGGTAGGATTCATCTTTGTAACTCCACGAGGAGGAATAATGCGCTTCGCTTTCTCCTTAACAGAGCCGAGGACAAACAATGAAGCCGAATACGAAGCTTTGATAGCGGGCCTCGAGATTGCCATTGACATGGGAATTGAAGACCTCCTTATATACGGGGATTCTCAACTGGTCGTCAGTCAAGTAAATGGTGACTACCAAATGTGCAAACCGGAGTTGGTGAAGTACGGCGAAAAGGTGCAACAATTGTTGACCCAAATTCCCTCCTATACTTTGGAAAGCATACTACGCGCGGAAAATAGCAAAGCGGACGCGTTAGCTAAGCTCGCTAAAGAATTGGCTGACGAGAACCTCGATGACGTTAAAATCATGGTACAAAGCTGTCGAGTGCTCGCCCCAGCAGAAATATACCCGGAATCATACGAAGAAAAGGGAGCGACTGAGCAGACGACCCTACAAATAAAAGACCGTGAGAAGGCTGAGGACTGGAGGGAAGTCTTCATAGATTACTTTAAGTCCCACCGAATGCCCGAAGAAGCGTCCTCAAGACATCAGCTTATGAAACGAGCTCTATCTTTCGCTTTCGTCAATGATACTCTGTATAAGAGGACATTTGATTCTCTGTGGCTGAGATGTTTAGGACCTGACGAAGCAGAAAGAGTCGTTCAGGAAGTTCATGACGGAATCTGTGGTTCTCATCAAGCAGGCCCGAATATGAAGTTAAAAATTAAACGGATGGGTTACTACTGGCCCACGATGATCCAGGACTTCCTCGAATATGCGAAGCAATGCCACTCATGCCAAATCCATGGGGATTTCATCCACCAGCATCCGAATCCGCTACATCCAACGGTGGCTAGCTGGCCATTCGAAATGTGGGGAACTGACATAGTCGGCCCTATCGAACTAGCATCGTCCAGGGGACATCGTTTTATCCTGGCGACGACTGATTAATTCTCCAAATGGGCGGAAGCAGTACCGCTGAGGGAAGTGAGGACGGAGAATATCCTCCACTTTTTCAAAACGCACGTCATTTATCGGTTTCGAACTCCACGGCGGATTATCTCCGATAACGGGCCAGCCTACAGAAGCCATAAGATTAGCCGCTTCACGCAACAGCATAATATAGACTGGAGATACTCCTCAGTTTGTAATCCACGAGCTAACGGTCTGGCCGAGGCCTTCAATAAGACCTTGACAAAGATCATAAAAAAGACGGTGTTCCGAAATAAGAAGGACTGGCATGAGAGACTGCAAGAGGCTCTTTGGGCGTATCGAACTACGTTTAAAAAGGCCACGAACGCAACGCCATATGCGTTGGTATTCGGTACAGAAGCAGTACTCTCTCTCGAGATAGAATTACCCTCTCTATGAGTGGCAGTCCACTACGAGCTGACGGACGAAGAAAACTCTCACCTTCGGCTTGAGGAGCTTGACGCCCTTGATGAATCCCGGCTTATAGCACAGCAAAATCTGGAAGCTTACAAAGCAAAGATGACGCGCTCGTACGAAAGATTGATCAAGCCGAGGACATTCAGCCAAGGCGAACTCGTACTAGTGGTCAAAAGACCTATGATCCCCAATCGTGCCAAGCGGGAATAACTTGAGCCAAACTATGAAGGCCCATACATCATAGACAAGGTCTACCAGGGTAGAGCCTATCTACTCATGGACATGCACGGTGAAAGGCCTTTCAGGCCAATAAACGCTCGCTTCCTAAAGCAATACTACGCTTAATGAGCCACAGCCTAGGTCAATGATAGATGACGACGACTATGTCCGCTCGCTATCTTCCTAAGCTCAGACTATATAAGCATTAGCCGGCCTTCCCCTGAATGGACCGAAACGTCCTTAAACTAATGATGGACCGAAACGTCCTTAAACTAACGATGGACCAAAACGTCCTTAAACTAACGACGGACCAAAACATCCTTAAACTAACGACGGACCGAAACGTCCTTAAACTACTACCGCAGTATCCTTAGGCTGACGAGATGAATAAAAAAAAAGAGAAAAAGAAAAAAAATATATAAATAAAAAAAAATAAAAAATAAAAACGGTATGTCCATAAGCAAAATGGGCACGGATGAAAACCCGAAAGGGCTCCGTGAGTAAAAACAGCAGGGCTACCGGCGAGTGTTCGTGAAAACCCGAAAGGGCGCGACCTTGTAAAAAAAAGAAGAAAAAGAATAAACAAAAACGGTATGTCCATAAGCAAAATGGGCACGGATGAAAACCCGAAAGGGCTCCGTGAGTAAAAACAGCAGGACTACCGGCGAGTGTTTGTGAAAACCCGAAAGGGCGCAACCTCGTTAAAAGACACTTACAAGATCCTCTCGACCTTGTAAGGAGAAACCACCCGCGTGGGATCCTTATGACTCACAAGGGAGCGACACACTTAGGGATCCCCACGATTCCTAAGGAGAAAATACACTTACGAGATTCTCACGACTCGTAAGGAGAACTCTCTTATGGGATCCTCACGGCTCATAAGATTTGAAAGTCTTAAGTTACAGAAACCTAAACCTGTTCTTAAGCAAATCCCCCACAACCTTCGATATTGCCCTTCAAGTGGCTCAATACTGACCCTTGTATATAATCCACGGGCGTGAATAAACATTTCCCCAGCAAAGTCCCACCCGTGACTAGGGATATGTCCATATGGTGAGCAACCCTTGTAAGTCCTCTCGACTTATGAGGAGAAAACCCTTTTGTAAGATCCTTACGACTTGCAAGAGGACATGCATTTAGGAATCCTCACGATTCCCAAGAAGAAAACACACCTACAAGATCCTCACGACTTGTAGGGAGAAATACCTTTGTGAGACCCCTACGGCTCATGAAGTCAAAAGCCTTGGTCGACAGGACCCTTAACCCTGTTTACTAAGCCACCTTTGTTCAACATCAACAGAGGCAAATGATGATTCGCTCCTGGCAACATCCCAGTTGTAGCGGTGCTGATGCTGAAATCGGTGTCTAAAATCCAAGCTTGCAGCGAAAAAGCTAGCGAGCCACACATGCATACGAAATAGCCGAAATGATGGGGCAACTTGCAATAAAAAGCAGCAAGTAAAAATGTATGCATGACAGATAGCCGAAATGATTGGGCAACTCGCAATAAAAAGCAGCGAGTAAAAATAAAATAAATAGCCGAAATGATTGGGCACCGTGAAAAATGGCCGAAATGATAGGGCAATCGCGACCTCCGCGATATAAAAGCTGAAATGATAGAGCATCGCGGAAAAAGAAATAAAATAAAAAAAGTTTTAATTTATGCCCTACAAGTGATGTTCCATCACACCCTGTACACAATCCAAGGGCGTAAACAAAAAAGGGATCATACTTCTCCCCCAGGTTTCATCAAAGAAAGAAGCTAAATCTCGACGGGCCGCAAGCGACCTAGAGATCATCCCAACACTCGTCTCGTAATGACGGACACAACTTCAAACAAAGCGGAGCAGCGGCAGCCCCTAGTTCCATGGCTCGGCGATATACATATCACCAACAGTCAAACCTCCATTCCGTGAAATGCGGATACAATCAGCAAAATTCCTGGTTACGTGGAACGCGGATAACGTCACTCTTTGACCCCGTGGAAAACGTCCAGAGCGGATCCTGGTCCTCATAGAGCACGGCAGTGAACCTGTGTGAAGCATCCAGAGCGGAGCCTAGTCCTCGCCGAGCACGGCAGTGAACCCGTGTGAAGCATCCAGAGCGGAGCCTAGTCCTCGCCGAGCACGGCAGTGAACCCGTGTGAAGAATCTAATGCAAAATTCCTGGTTACGTGGAACGCAGATAACGTCACTCTTTGACCCCGTGGAAAACGTCCAGAGCGGATCCTGGTCCTCGCAGAGCACGGCAGTGAACCCGTGTGAAGCATCCAGAGCGGAGCCTAGTCCTTGCCAAACACGGCAGTGAACCCGTGTGAAGCATCTAGTGCAAAATTCCTGGTCACGTGGAACGCGGATAATGTCACTCTTTGACCCTGCGGAAAACTCCCAGAGTGGAGCCTGGTCCTCGCCAAGCACGGCAGTGAACCCGTGTGAAGCATCCAGAGCAAACACCGGACTGTGGAGTCCTTAAAATCCACGGACTATGATGTCCTTAACCTCGACCGTAATGCCTTAAAACTAAGAATCAACCACCCTGAATCTGTGCTGATTCTACCTTGGTTTAAGGGTACATCTCTTCACTCCTTTGATGCATGACGTTGTAATTCCTCAACATCTTCAAAGAGGTGACGGTTCCCTGCAACCAAACATCGGACTGTGGAGTCCTTAAATCCATGGACTATGAGGTCCTTAACCTTGACCGTGATGTCTTAAAACTAATATCGGACTGTGGAGTCCTTAAATCCACGGACTATGAGGTCCTTAACCTTGACCATGATGTATTAAAACTAACATCGTACTCTGGAGTCCTTAAATCCACGGACTATGAGGTCCTTAACCTTGACCGTGATGTCTTAAAACTAACATCGGACTGTGGAGTCCTTAAATCCACGGACTATGAGGTCCTTAACCTTGACCGTGATGTCTTAAAACTAACATTGGACTGTGGAGTCCTTAAATCCACGGACTATGAGGTCCTTAATTGTTGGATATAGTGCCCTCAGAGTTAATTATTGGATCACAGGCACGTGATTGCAATGATTGAGGAGGACCTATGCCGGTAGGACAGTTTTACTCGAGATGATAGTATGCTATCTGGTTTATCTTTATCATCGTGTACTGCTTTAGGTGACCTTACGAGTCGCTATTACACATTGATAGAGCACCTAGTATTCTTGCTTGACTACCAGCAGTATGAGGGCGATCATATACGTGAGAGCTGGAGTCTATAAGCACATCCGTAAAAGGTCCCTAATCGTGGGAGTCTCGAGACAGGGCATCGATACTCCAGAGTAGACTAGTATATACAGTCGAGACCCCGACGAGGGGCGGTGGCCGGTCTCACAAGCCACTGGTGTCAGTTGGTTCACATAAGATGTATACAGGTGCTCATTGGGTTATGAGTACACAGGACAGGACTCGCCGGGAACCTGCTAGTTGGTATTATACCTGACGTCAGATAGCAGTTCCCTGGTGACATGTGTACAGGTTAGTTCATCGACCTAAGATCGTCATTTGTCTCGTGTGAGTTCCCACTGTGCTTTGATTACTACCCTACCACGGCTCAAAGGAGTCGTGCAAACAGGTTTTAGTTGGGTACAGTCCCGAGTCACATGGAGGCAGTGAGCGGATCTGCAGGGGTTCGTCTCTCCCGGTATTGGGGGTGAGGTCACGCTGTGTCTAGGAGAGCCAGTACATGAAAAGTCCTTGGCCAAGGCAGGAGATTTGCTGGTAGGTATTCCAGTAGTATCTCAGGGTGTTCTGGGCTACACTCCGACACGACTTGTACCGCTATTGGGGGTCTGACTTTTACCAACCCCCTAGGCCCGCCATGCGATGCTCATAGACGAACGGACCGGACTGTACGGATATTGTCACTGACAGGCTCAGTAGGGTGTCAGGATGAGTTCGCTCATCGACGTCCCTTTTGGTCAATACCTGGTGGCCCGTCACGTATGGCTGATACCTCTGACGTGCTAGTAGTTAAATCCACAGCCATAGTATCGACGAGTCTTTAGAGTCCGCCACACACACAGTTACTCAGGTTTCGGGCGAAACGCTGTAGAGGCCGTATGAAGATATGGAAGGGTTCGATCAGATACGTGCGGTATTGCACGGATCGTGATCGGACGGTTTTTACTAGCCGGCTTTGGCTTAAGCCGGATCCTAGTATTAGATAGTGTAGTTTTGTCTCTTTGCATTTGCATTCAGTGGGAATACAAATGCGGGCATGTATTTGCAGTAGCGGGGTTTTTCCTGTAATTTATTACGGGATCAGTTTTCTAAAGTTGCCAGTTTGCATTCCGTTCCGGCCGGTTTTCCTTTGTTCCTTCACGGCCGGACTTTATCGATGGAGGGGGTTATTTGCAAGAGTGCAAATAACTTATTGTGGAGGGTTTTCTTGCATATTTGTGGCTTCATGATTGTTATCTCATCATGAGATTCTTTTCTTGTCCATTCCATTGCATTAATTATGATGGTTTGTGAATGGATGTGAGTTAGAAATTGGTGTGACCATTTTCTCATATATTCATCCCTTTTCTTCTCTTGTTTTTATCATTCTTTTTCCTCCACCATAGAGAGAGGGGCCGGCCACTTCCTAGGGAGAGGGTGAGGGAATTCATTTTGTGTGGAAAAATGATCATTCATCTCTTCTTGAGCTTGCTACCTAAATTCCCATGCTCATCTCCAAAAAGTTCATTCTATACCTCCATCAAGGCAACTTCACAAACCTCAAAAGAGACATAAACTCTACACTATACCTACAGCACTCTTGGACGCGTCGGCTAGCCAACTTCGCGCCCGAGTTGCCTCGGTCCAGAGGTGGGAGCCCGTAAACGAACCCGGCTACGTGGTGCCCTTTCCGACGAGGATGTGACGGACGGAGATTTCGCGGGAGATCGGAGTGGAGACGAAGAACGAAGGACACGGATCGCTTGGTATAACTCTCTACCTGTTTTTTAGTTTGCTAGTAGCTAGGTTAATGGCCCGATCCGGGTTAAAAGTGCGCGGTGGTGCCGGTTTGCTAGTTTGCAAAGTTTTTCGTTTCCGCATTCCGGCGTCGGATCGACGGCCGGGGCGCCGCCGCGGGCTTACATTGGTATCAGAGCCACGCCGTTAACCTTTCCTAGCTTGCTCTAGTATGTTTAAAGACTCGATCGAATAAAATCCCAAAAACCGTATTTTTTGTGCATGTGTTCTCTGTCGAAATTTTTTCAGGTAGTTGCAGAAACACATGCAAGAAATTCTAAGAATTCTGGGAAATTTCGATCCAATGATTCGTTAGTACGACCGCGGAAACGCGGCCAAACCCCTGGTTTGGCCGCGGTTCCGCGGTGGGAAAGTGTCCTCATTGGGCCAAATTTTTCTAGTGGGCTTTTGAATAGGAAATAGGGGTTTTGGGATATTCTTTTTGGGCCCAGATTTTCTGTGAGTGCTACAGTACTGCTTAGGGCCCACTTCGATAAATTTGTTCGATCGGATATTTTAAACATGCTAGTTCACAGTATTTACATTATATCTGCGACCGTGAATGTCATTCGATCGGTAAATCCTGTCTAACTGCTATAGCCCTTTTAGACGGATTTACGAACGTGACATTCACGTTGATGTTCTGTGTTGTGCTGTGATGTTGCGGATTGGTCGTGGGGGATAGCCTGGTTGCAATATTAGTACAGTTTTGTTTTATATGTACATTTGATATTGCGGGGCGAGCGTCCGACCTGTGGACTGCCGTCACTGCCTGTTTGTATTATTCTTTTGGGGCACGACCGGGTCGAGGTTGATGTACCCGTTATATGTATATTTTACTTTCTGTACTAGGATTACCCCGCGGAGGGGTGCACGGATAGCCAGATTCTAGAGGGCAACTGGCTCGCATCTCATGGCATTGAGACGGAGGGGGCTTTACTCTAGAATTGGCGGGCTATTCGCCGCACTTGTAGAGGGTATAGGTTGACCCAGGAGGGATGCCCAAGTTACCGGATTCCGTAAAGTGCTGGGTGGTCCATTCACGTTGCTGAAGGGGGCTGCCTCGCTTCAGGTTTTGGCGGGTGACTTGCCGCGCCCATAGGGGTCTAGGATTTCATTGCACAGGCTATCCACACGACCAGGAGAACGTCGGGTTTCAGTAGCGGCTCTATGAAACCCGGGGATTCCAAATATCTATATTGTTCTGTGATGCTGGTTACATTTCTGTGATGCTGCATTTTTTTATCACGCCTTGAGCGAAAATTATATATTATATATATATACTAGTAGATGTTGTATATGTTTTGCATCCGCGCTAGTCCAGTCCCCACTCTGTCGTTAGTTAGCTAACCTAACGGGTGATGACGGGACCCAGTGGCGAATGTGGATGGTATATACGTGCGTCATTATTTTCGTTCTTTATTGGTGTGATCAATTGATGGGACTGCGTTGATTCGGATCAATGCAAGATAAACAAACCTATTCTGATGTTGTTGTAACATTTTTCAAAAAGCTGTTATTGCAAGGACGTTCACTTTTGTTTTGCATCGTGGTATTCAGTTGGAATATCCTGCTCCTCAGTCGACGAGGCAAGGGCCGAGATCCCTTCACCGGGAGTGACCCCTTGGACAAAAGTTTGCGTCAGGGCAATAACTTCACTATAGCTGATTACTTTTGATTTGCATCGTGATATTCAGTTGGAATATCCTGCACCCCATCCTACGGGGAAAGAGCCGAGATCCCTTCACCGGGAGTGACCTCTTTAGCAAAGGTTTTCGTTACTATATTTTTTAAAAGCTATCCGGTTCCTTCAACGATATCAAGTTCATTACGTTAAAGGTTTTCGCCAGAAACCATTCGTAGCCCTCCGTCGTTTCATATGGATAGTCAATAGTATTCAAGCTGTGTTTGTTGGCCAAAGTCAAGGCACAGTGTTTGGTAGCTGTTGGTTATTCATATGCAGCATAGATAGATGCGTTGGTTTGGGACAGTCGTATAGCCTTGTTGGCCAAAGTCAAGGGCTTGTGTGGGTGGGTTCAAATCAACCTGGAGAATGACGGGTAGAACTTGACATGTGACTTATGATTTGTTGGCCAAAGTCAAGGTCATAAGAGCATGGGGTAAAAATCCACATCGGGAGTTTCTAAAGAAACTGAAACTTGCCAGATATGCGCATACCTTCTGGAGTGTGATAACGTGAGTGGATTCCGTCACGTTATCGTGCGATGATAGTTGGATCCCGATTCCCACTGATGAGTTGGTTTACTCCTCGGGTGATCCCGGCTAATTCTTCTTTCAGGTTTGGGGAAGAATTTGACGTTACAGTGGGAGGTTTCCAGATTAGATAAAGTGATAACCATTCTGATCTAGGTTAGAGTGCACGCTGAGTGTTTCTTTTCTCTCTCTCTTTGGCAGCGACTATTGACCCGACCCTAGACTATGACTCAGTAACCAAAATTAACCGAACCTTCTTAAACACTGGCTTTTGGATTGTCAGAGTTGCAGACCTCATTGCCACTCCTACTTTTACCCTTTTCTCCAGGACACCCCGTATTACTACGAACGTCCTCTTCCATTGGACAAAACCATCGTATGGTTATATACGAACTCGAAGGAATTCGAGGATGGTTTCCGGTTCTGGAAAAAACGGATAGGACTATTCAGTTGTCTTTTCCTTTTACCTTCTCTCAGGTTGCGAGTACTCCTCGGTTTAGGAGATAGTACACCTATTACGCAAATTGGATAGTCTTCTTCCAAACCTGCGGCTGGTGCCGAACGGTAGGGAATGAAGAAAACCAATTAGCCTAAATGGTGTACAGAAGGTATTAAGTTAAGACAAAGAAAGGGATTAGTAAGAGGGCAAAGTAAATTGCGACTGCTATTCACGACCAAACCAAGTATTTCTTCGCCAATCCTAAATCACCTTTGTATTTCTCCAGGACACTCCGTATCACTACGAAGATCCCAAGTTTATTGGATAATCCATCGTATGGTTATATACGAACTCGAAAGGAACTTGTTCCAGTTCGGGGATGGATCCTGGTTCAGGAGAAATAGGAATAAGGTTTATTCGGTTGTCTTTTATCTTCACCTTCTCTTACATCGCGAGTGCCCCTAGGATTAGGACAGTACACCCATTATGCTTATTGGATAGTCTTCTTCCAAACCATAGGCTGGTGCCGAACGGTAGGGAAGGAAGAAAACCATTTGGCCTAAAGGGGTGTACAGAAGATAATGACTAAAGACATGTAAAGGGATTTGGAGAGATGGCAAAGAATTATACGGCTAAAGTTGTGAATCTGGATAATGGAAGAGGCATTACTAGGAATACCGGGATACCCCAACGAAACATTTTAATGTTTCAGTTTCACTGTGTACCGTTAAAAGATAACTGATTTCCCAATTAGACACTTGCTCCAGGGTATGTATTTACCAGGTTTGATTCTCACATCTGTATGGTTTTACAGATGATGAGTGGGAGTAAGTGTAAGTGCACGGCGGCGCCCCGTCCGTCAATCCGACGGCCAAATGCGGAAGCGGTGATAAACTTTAATTTTTCTTGAACTGGCAAACCGCCGCGCACTAATACCCGGATCGAACCATTAACTAGTCCTAGCTATCAACAAGAAGGGGAAGAGAGATATACCGACAGATCCGAGTCCTTCGGTCTTCTCGTCGTCGTCCCGATCTCCTGTGGAAGCTCCGGTCTCCACCTCGTCGCCGGAAGTACACCACATCGCCTACTTCTTTTACGGGCTCCCACCTCAATGCCGAGGCAACTCGGGCACGAAGCTGGCTAGTCGACGTGCCCAAGGTTTGTTGTAGAATATCTAGTGAGCAAGTCTCATTTGGGGTTATGGAGTTGCCTTTGGTGGAGGAATGATACTTGGGGTTTTGGAGATTGATCTTATGGGATTTTTGCAACATGAAATGAGCTAAAAACCCACCCCAAAAATCTTGGACAGCCCACTAAGGGGAGTGGCCGGCCATATCAATGAGGAAGAGAGGGAGAGTGAAAGTGTGGTGTATCAAAAGATAATGGGAGCCATCCAATAATACAAAAGGGAGAAAGAGAGAAGGCTATCATGCAAAAGGAAATGATCACCAAATCAAAACCCACACTCAACCACCTACCACCAACCTCATCATCAACAACCATGATGATTTACAAAGTCAAGCCATGATGGAAAAGAAAGAGTCAAAGGATGGGCTCCATCATGAAACCATCATGATACAAATATATGCAAAGAACACCCTCCACAAATGCCTATTTGCAACATTGCAAATAAGCCCTCCTCCACCAATCTTCGGCCAATGAACGATACAAAGGAAATCGGCCGAAACGGAAAGCAAACTGGCAACTCCAGAAAACTGGTCCCGTAATAAATTACAGGAAAACCCCGATACTGTACATACACACCCGCATTTGTATTCCGACCGAAATACAAATGCAATGAGACAAAATCTCCACTGTACTAAACTAGGATCCGGCTTAAACCAAAGCCGGCTAGTATTATCCGTTCGATCCTGATCCGTGCAATACCGCACGTATCTGATCGAACCCTGCCATATATCCATACGGCCTATAGTACAAACTGTCCGATCCTGATCCGTGCAATACCGCACGTATCTGATCGGACCTTGCCATATCTCCATACGGCCTCTACAACTTTTCGCCCGAAAGCTGAGTAACTGAATGTGGGGGACTCTAAAGACTCATCAACACCTTGGTTGTGGATTTAACGACTAGCACGTTAGAGGTATAAGCCAATACATAACGGGCTACCAGGTATTGACCAAAAGGGAAGTCTGTGAGCGAACTCAGCCTGACTCCCTACTGAGCCTGTCAGTGACAATATCCGTACAGTCCGGTCCGTTCGTCTATGAGCATCGCATGGCGGGCCTAGGGGTTTGGTAAAAGTCAGACCCCCAAAAGCGGTACAAGTCGTGTCGGAGTGTAGCCCAGAACACCCTGAGATACTACTGGAATACCTACCAGTAAATCTCCTTGCCTCGGCCGAGGGCTTCGTGTAATGGCTCTCCTAGACACAGCACGACCTCACCCCCAATACCGGGAGAGACGAACCCCTGAAGATACGCTCACTGCCTCCATGTGGCTCGGGACTGTACCCAACTAAAACCTGTTTGCACGACTCCTTTGAGCTGTGGTAGGGTAGTAATCAAAGTACAGTGGGAACTCACATGAGACAAATGACGATCCCCAGGTCGATGAACTAACCTGTACACATGTCACCAGGGAACTGCCATCTGACGTCTGGTATATGACCAACTAGCATGTTCCCGGCGAGTCCTGTCCGGTGTACTCATAACCCAATGAGCACCTGTATACATCTTAGGTGATCCAACTGACACCAGTGGCTTGTGAGACCGGCCACCGCCCCTCGTCGGGGTCTCGACTGTATACACTAGTCTACTCTGGAGTATCGATGCCCTGTCTCGAAACTCACACGACTAGGGACCATTTAAGGATATGCTTATAGACTGCCCGCTCCCACGTATATGATCGCCCTCATACTGCTGGTGGTTAAGCAAGAATCCTAGGGGCTCTACCAACGTGTAACATCGACTTGTCAGGTCACCTAAAGCAGTACACGATGATAAAGGTAAACCAGATAGCATACTATCATCTCGAGTAAGACTGTCCTACCGGGATAGGTCCTCCATCAATCATTGCAATCACGTACCTGTAACCTAATAATTGACTCTGAGGGCACTATCTCCAACAATCTCCCACTTGCACTCAAGGCTAATTATTGCGATGTCGCATACTCACAGCCCGTGTGATACCGAACACCTAACTCCTCTACTAGTCAGTCTTACAAAGCTCGTTTGCGAAACTATTGCGTTCGAGGAATAGCCTTAGTGAGTGGATCCGCTTTGTTGTCTCTTTCCATGTCTCTCTATATCTCAAGTTTGCGGAGAAACCCATCTCCCGAAATGAGCAATACCTGTCTTAGAATGTGTCTGGATGTCTGATGGGACATAGCTCATAAATGAACTCCAAATCCAAACTTCTTAGACTGTATCGTCAACTGAACTTAATCAGTATCCTGCGCCATGCCTCCCTCAGTATTGCCTTGGACTACCTGTCCAAAATACTGCCCCTCGTCAGAAGGAAAACTATAACTCTGACAACCTCCCTGTCGTCCAGGTCACCTTGGAAGCCTGGAATGATAACTGTCTCCCGAATGAGGCTGTCGTTATCATATCCCTAGAACATCCACTTATGTTCTAAAACTGCTTCCGACTGTTTTTCCAGGATTGGATCAATGTCAACTTATTGCATCTAGTGCAAGAACAACATCTGGTGTGGTACTTGACATCTCATGATTGACTCAATTGCCTAAGCAAGTGATCTGCCAACCATGCACATCCCTCTCCACTTTAGTCTGTAAGACACCTTTAGAGAGGGTGACTCCATCACCTGCAGGTACACTACCGTGCCAGGAGTCGTCCATTCTAAATACTCTTAGAATGGTGTCTAAGTACCCTGATTGGGAAACTACCCAAATTTAGATCTAAAGCCATAGATCTAGTAACCAGAATGTCTGATATAATGTCCAAGTCCCATGTGGAGAAACCACTGTGTGACGACCAAAGTATAACCGATTGTAGTATAGGAGTTTCTTTTCCTACTCTGTGTATGTCATCCAAATACCAGGATATCACACCCTACTACCTTCTCAACAGATCCATCCCCTATTCTGATGAAGTCAAACCCATGACTGTCATGTCAGAAATAGATGATCTATCTCCGCTACTGGTGCTTCAGTCTGTAAATAGACATAAGCTACCTGTCCACCAATGCTTCCGCTGCTCCCACTGACTACGACAACCCTCTGGCAGAGTCATATACACGTACACTTCTAAAACTAGTTTAGAACGACGCTATACTCATCCTCCCGCCGGGTCTCGCAACCTGAAACAACAGCAATGGCAAGTGTGGGTAAACAAGAACTTCCCTGTCACCGTCCTTGAGGCTACCGGAGTACCTCTCGGGTGCCTGAAGTTACCCACCTTATCTGCAGAGTGGCCAATGGAATATCAATCCAGATTGAATCTTTAGGTTCCTTGTCAAATCTTCAGTAATCGTTCGTGGTTCTGGAATCACCTCCAGTTCTACCATACTCCCACTACTGTTTTCTGAAAAAATCCATTTTTAATAAAACTGTGGCGAGTCTAGAACAATATTGCTATTGTTCATCCAGATGGTAGAAAGTCAACCCTCGTCATAGCCTGGGTCAACCCACAAACAGCCATTACAGAATCGTGCCTTGAGTTGTCCAGTGTCTGGTTTTAATCATAAGCCGGACAACTCCCCGTACCTTAACACCGTTAAGATACGAACTGTTCTATATCCCATATAGGACCAGAGGCACTGATTTAACTGAACCAGATCCAAATCATGCAACTGTCTCCAGTGCATGTCAACTAAATGGAAGAAGGTCGATCAGCGTTACTCAACTTAGGAATGCTTCCAATTATGAGTAACCTGAAAGAGAAGCAAGATCTCTTTATCATTACTATCAACTGAATACCATATACAAGTATCTACATCTTCGATCTCTTTGAAGAATCCCGATACTTGCTACACCTGGTTCTCTACTCTATTCAAATACCTACAACTTCTCAAAATTCGGACCCTGTTTCCACGAAACACCTGTCTAAAAACTAGAGAAGTCATAAGTAAACCGAATATAGTATGAGGACCAACCCCGCTGTCTGATGGACCCTGGACAACATACAATACTCTGTATAAGTCCCTTGAGTCTGATAATTCATTCACTGTGTGTCGTAGGTTGAAAACTGTACTTATGGTCAAGAAGAATTACACCGCTGTTTAATGCTCCTTACCTAACCATCCACTGGTATAGGTAAATGCCACAGACATAATTTCAAAAAGGTATATCTCACTCTATGAAAATAGACGTACAGATATATCAATTTGAAATTGGTGCATAACAGCGGATATTCAAAACCAATTATTTGCCGACCGGCAAACGACCCAGGTGACTTCCTCAAATATCACCGATTACAACGAATCCCGATATATTGAGGATGATCACCCAATTCCCAATAACTTACTCCTACTCATCATCTGTAAAACCATACAGATGTGAGAATCGAACCTGGTAAATACATACCCTGGAGTAAGTATCTAATCGGGAAATCAGTTTTCTTTTAACATTACACAGTGAGACTGAAATATTGAAATGTTTTGATGGGGTATCCCGGTATTCCTAGTAATGCCTCTTCCAGATTCACGACTGTAACCATATAATTCTTTGCCACCTCTCCAAATCCCTTCATATGTCTTTAGTCTTTACCTTCTGCACACCCCTTAGGCCAAATGGTTTTCTTCCTTCCCTACCGTTCGGCACCAGCCTATGGTTTGGAAGAAGATTATCCAATAAGCATAATGGGTGTACTGTCCTAATCCCAGGAGCACTCGCAAAGCGAGAGAAGGTGAAGATAAAAGACAACCGAATAAACCTTATTCCTATTTCTCCTGGACCAGAATCCATCCCCGAAGTGGAACAAGTTCCTTTCGAGTTCGTATATAACCATACGATGGAGTATCCAATAAACTGTGGATCTTCGTAGTGATACGGAGCGTCCTGGAGAAATACAAAGGTGATTTAGGATTGGCGAAGGAATACTTGGTTTGGTCGTGAATATCTGTTGCAATTTACTTTGCCCTCTTACTAATCCCTTGCTTTGTCTTAACTTAATACCTTCTGTACATCGTCGTTATGCTAATTGGTTTTCTTTATTCCCCACCGTTCGGCACCAGCCTAAGGTTTGGAAGAAGACTATCCAATTTGCATAATAGGTGTACTATCTCCTAAACCAAGGAGTACTCACAACTTGAGAGAAGGTAAAAGGAAAAGACAACTGAATAATCCTATCCGTTTTCTCCAGTACCGGAAACCATCCTCGAATAAATTCCTTCGAGTTCGTATCTAACCATACGATGGTTTTGTCCAATGGAAGTGGACGTTCGTAGTAATACGGGGTGTCCTGGAAAAAAGGGTAAAAGTAGGAGTGGCAATGAGGTTTGCAACTCTGACAATCCAAAAGCCAGTGTTAAAGAAGGTTCGGTCAACTTGGTCACTGAGTCATAGTCTTAGGGTCGGGTCAATGGGCGCTGCCAAGGAGAGAGAGAAAAGAAACACTCAGCGTGCACTCTAACCTAGATCAGAATGGTTACCAATTTATCTAATCTGGAAACTTCCCACTGTACCGTCAAATTCTCCTCCAAACCTGAAAGAAGAATTAGTCGGGATCACCCGAGGAGTATACCAACTCATCAGTGGGAATCGGGATCCAACTATCATCACATGATAACGTGACGGAATCCGCTCACGCTACCACACTCCAGAAGGTATGCGCATATCTGGCAAGTTTCAGTTCTTTTGAAACTCCCGATGTGATTTCTGCCCCATGCTCTTATGACCTTGACTTTGGCCAACAAATCATAAGTCACATGTCAAGTTCTACCCGTCATTCTCCAGGTTAATTTGAATCCACCCGTACCTACCCTTGACTTTGGCCAACAAGGCAGTACGACTGTTCCAAACCAACGCATCTATCTATGCTGCATATGAATAACCAATAGCTACCAAACACTGTGCCTTGACTTTGGCCAACAAACACAGCTTGAATACTATTGACTACCTATATGAAACGACGGAGGGCTACGAATGGTTTCTGGCGAAAACCTTTAACGTAATGAACTTGATATCGTTGAAGGAACGGATAGCTTTTAAAAAATATAGTGACGAAAACCTTTGCTAAAGAGGTCACTCCCGGTGAAGGGATCTCGGCTCTTTCCCCGTAGAATGAGGTGCAGGATATTCCAACTGAATACCACGGTGCAAAGCAAAAGTAATCGGCTATAGTGAAGTTAATGCCCGGACGCAAACTTTTGTCCAAGGGGTCACTCCCGGTGAAGGGATCTCGGCCCTTGCCTCGTCGACTGAGGAGCAGGATATTCCATCTGAATACCACGATGCAAAACAAAAGTGAACGTCCTTGCAATAACAGCTTTTTGAAAAAGTGTTCCAACAACATCAGATTAGGTTTGTTTTTAACTCGCATTGATCCGAATCAATGCAGTCCCATCAATTGATCACACCATAAAGAACGAAAATATACTGATGTACGTATATGCCATCCGCATTCGCCACTGGGTCCCGTCATTACCCGTTAGGTTAGCTAACTAACGACAGAGCGGGGACTGGACTAGCGCGGATGTAAAACATATACAACATCTACTAATATATATACCAATATATTATTTCGCTCAAGGCGTGATAAAAAGCAACATCACAGAAATGTACAGCATCACAGAACAATACAGATATCTGGGATCCCCGGGTTTCACAGAGCCGCTGAAACCCGACGTTCCCCTGGTCGTGTGGATAGCCTGCGCAATGAAATCCTAGACCCCTACGGGCGCGGCAAGTTACCCGACAAAACCTGAAGCGAGGCAGCCCCCTTCAGCACCGTGAATGGACCACCCAGCACTTCATGGAATCCGGTAACTTGGGCACCCCTCTTGGGTCAACCTGTACCCCCTACGAGTGCGGCGAATAGCCCGCCAATCCTAGAGTGAAGCCCCCTCCCTCTCAATGCCATGAGATGCGGGCTTGTTGCCCTCTAGAACCCGGCTATCCGTGCACCCCTCCGCGGGGCAATCCTAGTACAGAAAGTAAAATATACATACAACGGGTACATCGACCGCAACCTGGCCGTGCCCCAAAAAAATAATACAATCAGGCAGTGACGGCAGTCCACATGTCGGACGCTCGCCCCGCAATATCAAATGTACATAATACAACCACAACTGTACTAGCATTGCATCCAGGCTATCCCCCACGACCGATCCGCAACATCATAGCAAAAACAGAACATCAACGTGAAAGTCACGTTCGCAAATCCGTCTAACCGGGCTATAGCAGTTAGACCGGATTTACCGATCAAGTGACATTCACGGTCACAGATATAATGTAAATACTGTGAAATAATGTGTTTAAAATATCCGATCGATCAAATTTTAACAAGTGGGCCCCCAAGCATTACTGTAGCAGATCAAGAAATTCTGGGCCCAATGTTATTATTCCAAAAACCCAATTTTCACCCCAGAAAGCGACTGAAGAAATTTGACACAGCAAGGACATTATTCGGCGGCGGAACCGCGGTCCAAGGGGCGGTTTTGCCGCGGTTCCGCGCTCTGGTGGTTGACTTACTGTGTCGAATTTCTACAGTGTGCTCATAACTTCCAGTACATCACTATTTTACAACCTGAAAAATTTTTCGACACCAAAAAATTTCAACAGAAAACTGATGTGAACAAAAATGTAGATTTTGGAATTTTGGTCGATCGGAAATGCAAAACACATTAGACAAAGCTAGACTAAGTTAATGGCGAGGCTCTGATACCACTGTAAGTGCACGGCGGCGCCCCGGCCGTCAATCCGACGGCCAAATGCGGAAGCGGTGATAAACTTTAATTTTTCTTGAACTGGCAAACCGCCGCGCACTAATACCCGGATTGAACCATTAACTAGTCCTTGCTATCAACAAGAAGGGGAAGAGAGATATACCGACAGATCCGAGTCCTTCAGTCTTCTCGTCGTCGTCCCGATCTCCTGCGGAAGCTCCGGTCTCCACCTCGTCGCCGGAAGTACACCACATCGCCTACTTCTTTTACGGGCTCCCACCTCAATGCCGAGGCAACTCGGGCACGAAGCTGGCTAGACGACGTGCCCAAGGTTTGCTGTAGAATATCTAGTGAGCAAGTCTCATTTGGGGTTATGGAGTTGCCTTTGGTGGAGGAATGATACTTGGGGTTTTGGAGATTGATCTTATGGGATTTTTGCAACATGAAATGAGCTAAAAACCCACCCCAAAAATCTTGGACAGCCCACTAAGGGGAGTGGCCGGCCATATCAATGAGGAAGAGAGGGAGAGTGAAAGTGTGGTGTATCAAAAGATAATGGGAGCCATCCAATAATACAAAAGGGAGAAAGAGAGAAGGCTATCATGCAAAAGGAAATGATCACCAAATCAAAACCCACACTCAACCACCTACCACCAACCTCATCATCAACAACCATGATGATTTACAAAGTCAAGCCATGATGGAAAAGAAAGAGTCAAAGGATGGGCTCCATCATGAAACCATCATGATACAAATATATGCAAAGAACACCCTCCACAAATGCCTATTTGCAACATTGCAAATAAGCCCTCCTCCACCAATCTTCGGCCAATGAACGATACAAAGGAAATCGGCCGAAACGGAAAGCAAACTGGCAACTCCAGAAAACTGGTCCCGTAATAAATTACAGGAAAACCCCGATACTGTGCATACACACCCGCATTTGTATTCCGACCGAAATACAAATGCAATGAGACAAAATCTCCACTGTACTAAACTAGGATCCGGCTTAAACCAAAGCCGGCTAGTATTATCCGTTCGATCCTGATCCGTGCAATACCGCACGTATCTGATCGAACCCTGCCATATATCCATACGGCCTATAGTACAAACTGTCCGATCCTGATCCGTGCAATACCGCACGTATCTGATCGGACCTTGCCATATCTCCATACGGCCTCTACAACTTTTCGCCCGAAAGCTGAGTAACTGAATGTGGGGGACTCTAAAGACTCATCAACACCTTGGTTGTGGATTTAACCACTAGCACGTTAGAGGTATAAGCCAATACATAACGGGCTACCAGGTATTGACCAAAAGGGACGTCTGTGAGCGAACTCAGCCTGACTCCCTACTGAGCCTGTCAGTGACAATATCCGTACAGTCCGGTCCGTTCGTCTATGAGCATCGCATGGCGGGCCTAGGGGGTTGGTAAAAGTCAGACCCCCAAAAGCGGTACAAGTCGTGTCGGAGTGTAGCCCAGAACACCCTGAGATACTACTGGAATACCTACCAGTAAATCTCCTTGCCTCGGCCGAGGGCTTCGTGTAATGGCTCTCCTAGACACAGCATGACCTCACCCCCAATACCGGGAGAGACGAACCCCTGAAGATACGCTCACTGCCTCCATGTGGCTCGGGACTGTACCCAACTAAAACCTGTTTGCACGACTCCTTTGAGCCGTGGTAGGGTAGTAATCAAAGTACAGTGGGAACTCACACGAGACAAATGACGATCCCCAGGTCGATGAACTAACCTGTACACATGTCACCAGGGAACTGCCATCTGACGTCTGGTATATGACCAACTAGCATGTTCCCGGCGAGTCCTGTCCGGTGTACTCATAACCCAATGAGCACCTGTATACATCTTAGGTGATCCAACTGACACCAGTGGCTTGTGAGACCGGCCACCGCCCCTCGTCGGTGTCTCGACTGTATACACTAGTCTACTCTGGAGTATCGATGCCCTGTCTCGAAACTCACACGACTAGGGACCATTTAAGGATATGCTTATAGACTGCCAGCTCCCACGTATATGATCGCCCTCATACTGCTGGTGGTCAAGCAAGAATCCTAGGGGCTCTACCAATGTGTAACAGCGACTTGTCAGGTCACCTAAAGCAGTACACGATGATAAAGGTAAACCAGATAGCATACTATCATCTCGAGTAAGACTGTCCTACCGGGATAGGTCCTCCATCAATCATTGCAATCATGTACCTGTGACCTAATAATTGACTCCGAGGGCACTATCTCCAACAGTAAGTTATTGGGGATTAGGTGATCATCCTCATTATATCGGGATTCGTTGTAATTGGTGATATTTGAGGAAGTCACCTGGGTTGTTTGCCGGACGGCAAATATTTGGTTTTGAATACTCGTTGTTATGCACCAATTTTAAATTGATATATCTGTACGTCTATTTTTATACAGTGAGATATAACTTTTTGAAATTATGTCTATGACATTTACCTATATCAGTGGATGGTTAGGTAAGGAGTATTGAACAGCGGTGTAATTCTTCTTAACCATAAGTACAGTTTTCAACCTACGACACATAGTGAATGAGTCACTAGACTCAAGGGACTTATACAGAGTATTGTATGTTGTCCAGTGTCCATTAGGACAGAGGGGTTGGTCCTCATACTATATTCGGTTTACTTATGACTTCTCTAGTTCTTAGACAGGTGTTTCGTGGAAACACAGGGTCTGAGTTTTGAGAAGTTATTGGTATATGAGTAAAGTAGAGAACCAGGTATTGCAAGTATCGAGATTCTTCAAGGTGATCGAAGATGTAGATACTTGTGTATGGTATTCAGTTGATAGTAATGAGAACTTGCTTCTCTTTCAGGTTACTCATAATTGGAAGCATTGCTAAGTTGAGTAACGCTGATCGGCCTCTTTCTATTTAGTTAACATGCACTGGAGATAGCTGCATGATTTGAATCTGATTCAATTAAATCAGTGCCTCTGTTTCTATATTGGATATAGAACAGTTCATATCTTGACATTGTTAAGGTACGGGGAGTTGTTCGACTTATGCTTAAAACCAGACTCTGGACAACTCAAGGAACGTTTCTGTAATGGCTGTTTGTGGGTTGACCCGGGCTATGACGAGGGTTGACTTTCTACCATCTGGAAGATCAATAGTGATATTGTTCTTAACTCGCCACAGTTTTAACAAAAATGGATTTTTTCAGAAAACAATAGTGGGAGTATGGTAGAACTGGAAGTGATTCCAGAACCGCAAACGATTACTGAAGATTTGATAAAGAACCTAAAGATTCAATCTGGTTTGACATTCCATTGGCCACTCTGCAGATGTGGTGGGTAACCTCAGGCACCCGAGAGGTACTCCGGTAGCCTCAAGGACGGTGACAGGGAAGTTCTAGTTTACCCAGACTTTCCATTGCTGTTGTTCCAGACTGTGAGACCCGGCAGGAGGATGAGTATAGCGTCGTTCTAAACTAGTTTTAGAAGTGCACGTCTATACGACTCTGCCAGAGGGTTGTCGTAGTCAGTGGGAGCAGCGGAAGCATTGGTGGACATCAGGCTTATGTCTATTTATAGACTAAAGCAGATATAGCGGAGATTGATCATCTATTTTTGATGTGACAGTCATAGGTTTGACTTTATCAGAATAGGGGATGGATCTGTTAAGAAGGTAGTAGGGTGTGATGTCCTGGTATTTGATGACATACACAGAGTAGGAAGTGATATTCCTATACTACGATCGGTTATACTTTGGTTGTCACACAGTAGTTTCTCCACATAGGAATTGGATCTTATATCGTACATTCTGGTTACTAGATCTATAGATCTAGATTTGGGTGGTTTCCCAATCTGGGTATTTAGACAGTATTCTATGAGTATTTAGAATGGACGACTCCTGGCACGGTAGTATACCTGCAGGTGATGGAGTCACCCTATCTAAAGGTGTCTTACAGACTAAAGGGGAGAGGGATGTGCATGATTGGCAGATCATTTGCTTAGGCAATTGAGTCAATCATGAGATGTCAAGTACCACACCAGATGTTGTTTTTGCAGTAGATGCAATAAGTTGATATTGATCCAATCCTGGAGAAACAGTCGGAAGCAGTTTTGGAACATAAGTTGATGTTCTAGGGATATGATAACGACAGCCTCCTTTAGGAGACGATTATCATTCCAGGCTTCCAAGGTAACCTGGACGGCAGAGTGGCCGTCAGAGTTATAGTTTTCCCTCTGACGAGGGGCAGTATTTTGGACAGGTGGTCCAGGCGAATACTGAGGGAAGGATGGCGCAGGATACTGATTAAGTTCAGTTGACGATACAGTCTAGGAAGTTTGGATTTGGAGTTCATTTATGAGCTAGGTCCCATCAGACATCCAGACATTCTAAGACAGGTATTACTCATTTTGGGAGATGGCTTTCTCCGCGAACATAGGATATAGAGAGACATAGAAAGAAACATTAAAGCGGATCCACTCACTGAGGCTATTCCTCGAACGCAATAGTTTCGCAAACGAGCTTTGTGAGACTGACTAGTAGAGGAGTTGGGTGTTCGGTATCACACGGGCTGTGAGTATGCGACATCGCAATAATTAGCCTTGAGTGCAAGTGGGAGATTGTTGGATATAGTGCCCTCAGAGTCAATTATTGGATCACAGGCATGTGATTGCAATGATTGAGGAGGACCTATGCCGGTAGGACAGTCTTACTCGAGATGATAGTATGCTATCTGGTTTATCTTTGTCATCGTGTACTGCTTTAGGTGACCTTACGAGTCGCTATTACACGTTGATAGAGCCCCTAGGATTCTTTCTTGACTACCAGCAGTATGAGGGCGATCATATACGTGAGAGCTGGAGTCTATAAGCACATCCTTAAAAGGTCCCTAGTCGTGGGAGTCTCGAGACAGGGCATCGATACTCCAGAGTAGACTAGTGTATACAGTCGAGACCCCGACGAGGGGCGGTGGCCGGTCTCACAAGCCACTGGTGTCAGTTGGGTCACCTAAGATGTATACAGGTGCTCATTGGGTTATGAGTACATCGGACAGGACTCACCGGGAACCTGCTAGTTGGTTTTATACCTGACGTCAGATAGCAGTTCCCTGGTGACATGTGTACAGGTTAGTTCATTGACCTGAGATCATCATTTGTCTCGTGTGAGTTCCCACTGTGCTTTGATTACTACCCTACCACGGCTCAAAGGAGTCGTGCAAACAGGTTTTAGTTGGGTACAGTCCCGAGCCACATGGAGGCAGTGAGCGGATCTGCAGGGGTTCGTCTCTCCCGGTATTGGGGGTGAGGTCGCGCTGTGTCTAGGAGAGCCAGTACATGAAAAGTCCTTGGCCAAGGCAGGAGATTTGCTGGTAGGTATTCCAGTAGTATCTCAGGGTGTTCTGGGCTACACTCCGACACGACTTGTACCGCTATTGGGGGTCTGACTTTTACCAACCCCCTAGGCCCGCCATGCGATGCTCATAGACGAACGGACCGGACTGTACGGATATTGTCACTGACAGGCTCAGTAGGGTGTCAGGATGAGTTCGCTCATCGACGTCCCTTTTGGTCAATACCTGGTGGCCCGTCACGTATGGCTGATACCTCTGACGTGCTAGTAGTTAAATCCACAGCCATAGTATCGATTAGTCTTTAGAGTCCGCCACACACACAGTTACTCAGGTTTCGGGCGAAACGCTGTAGAGGCCGTATGGAGATATGGAAGGGTTCGATCAGATACATGCGGTATTGTACGGATCGTGATCGGACGGTTTTTACTAGCCGGTTTTGGCTTAAGCCGGATCCTAGTATTAGATAGTGTAGTTTTGTCTCTTTGCATTTGCATTCAGTGGGAATACAAATGCGGGCATGTATTTGCAGTAGCGGGGTTTTTCCTGTAATTTATTACGGGATCAGTTTTCTGAAGTTGGCAGTTTGCATTCCATTCCGGCCGGTTTTCCTTTGTTCCTTCACGGCCGGACTTTATCGATGGAGGGGGTTATTTTCAAGAGTGCAAATAACTTATTGTGGAGGGTTTTCTTGTATATTTGTGGCTTCATGATTGTTATCTCATCATGAGATTCTTTTCTTGTCCATTCCATTGCATTAATTATGATTGTTGGTGAATGGATGTGAGTTAGAAATTGGTGTGACCATTTTCTCATATATTCGTCCTTTTTCTTCTCTTGTTTTTATCATTCTTTTTCCTCCACCATGGAGAGAGGGGCCGGCCACTTCCTAGGGAGAGGGTGAGGGAATTCATTTTGTGTGGAAAAATGATCATTCATCTCTTCTTGAGCTTGCTACCTAAATTCCCATGCTCATCTCCAAAAAGTTCATTCTATACCTCCATCAAGGCAACTTCACAAACCCCAAAAGAGACATAGACTCTACACTACACCTACAGTACTCTTGGATGCGTCGGCTAGCCAACTTCGCGCCCGAGTTGCCTCGGTCCAGAGGTGGGAGCCCGTAAACGAACCCGGCTACGTGGTGCCCTTTCCGACGAGGACGTGACGGACGGAGATTCCGCGGGAGATTGGAGTGGAGACGAAGACCGAAGGACACGGATCGCTTGGTATAACTCTCTACCCGTTTTTTAGTTTGCTAGTAGCTAGGTTAATGGCCCGATCCGGGTTAAAAGTGCGCGGTGGTGCTGGTTTGCTAGTTTGCAAAGTTTTTCGTTTCCGCATTCCGGCGTCGGATCGACGGCCGGGGCGCCGCCGTGGGCTTACATTAACCTTGACCGTGATGTCTTAAAACTAATATCGGACTGTGGAGTCCTTAAATCCACGGACTATGAGGTCCTTAACCTTGACCGTGATGTCTTAAAACTAACATCGGACTGTGGAGTCCCTAAATCCATAGACTATGAGGTCCTTAACCTTGACCGTGATGTCTTAAAACTAACATCGGACTGTGGAGTCCTTAAATCCACGGACTATGATGTCCTTAACCTTGACCGTGATGTCTTAAAATTAACATCGGACTGTGGAGTCCTTAAATCCACGGACTATGATGTCCTTAACCTTGACCGTGACGTCTTTAAACTACGATGCCTTGAGCAACCCCTGACCCCGTGAAACACGAATAAGGGTGACCACATCCAGCACTTGCAAGTCCTCACGACCTGTAAGGAAGAAAAACTCTCTTCTGAGATCCTTATGACTCTCAAGGGAAAACCCGCTTAAGAATCCTCACGATTCTTAAGAAGAACTCACACCTATGGGATCCTCTCGACCTGTAGGGAGAAAAAACTCTTTATGAGACCCTCGTGGCTCATAAAGTGCAAAAGTCTTAGGAAGCAGATCTTAACCCTGAATCCTAAGCCATCCCTGCCCTTCTAGTAGGCCAAGATAAATTGTCCGCAGAATACATTCAATAAAAGAGACACATCATTGAGAAGAAAAATGTATCTTTTATTCATAAACCAAAATGGATACCAAGTACAATTCATGAAAGAACAAAAGAAAATACTCTCATCTATGAGTATATACAAGAAGGAAGGAAAAGATACAAATGTTTCAAGCCGGCGGGCGATTTAGCAGCTTGGTCAGCTCATCCTGCTTTTGTTGGGCCACGGCCTCATGATTTAAGATCGCCAAAAGACGGGCCTCCGCCTGAGCCTGCTGGGCCTGATACGAAGCGAGCCGGCCTTCAAGCTCTTTCTCGATGGCCTTATGAGCCTCGAACCTCTCACGAGTGAACGTAGCAGCTTTATCAAGAGTCACCACCTCCCTGATAGACTCTTGAAGCACCCGCCAGAGTTCATACGCTTTGTTGGCCTTGGCAGTAAGACTCGCCTGAAGCTTGCTCAGCGCTTTAGAAGCCAGCTCCCTCTCCGAGAATTTGTGGCCAAGCCTCCTCTCGCACGATGTCATGTTCGCCGCGCACCGCGCTATCAGCCCCGCAAGTCCACCTTTGCAGCCATGACCTCCGAGGAAAGACGGGAACATTCAAGTGCGTGAAAGCAAGCCTCCACCTGCCGACAGAACTCCACCCAGACTCGCACCACCTCTTCGCTATGGTAGGTGGCAAGAAAAGGAAGAGAACCGTTAGCCTCGGCAGCAAATGCTTCAGCTGTGGTTGCACTGCCAGCACGAAGCTCCTCGATCAAAGACGACAGGGAGACAAGGCTCAATTGGGCCAAGCGTTCTGAAGCTCGCAAAGCATAAGGGCTGGGCGGCATGACGACACGCGATTCCAACGCTATTGGAGCTGGCAAGGCTGTTCAGAGTTGAAAAATATTAGTAAGACTCTTAAGCAAAGGAACAAGTGAGGCTATACCGGAATGTCACTTACCTACGGTCATGCAAGTAGGAGCTGAGGGTTCTCCTGGCCCTTCGAGAACCTCGACCTCATCATCGGCCTCCAAAACTGTAGAGAACATCAATGTCAATACGCCAAATAACAATGATGCTATGAGAAGTGATGAACAACACTCACCTTGTCCAGACGAGAGGATGATGCGTTGAGGAGATATCGCCTGCGGAGCGGCCATTTCTAAAAGACGCTGGAAGGACTGCCGAGGAGATAGATCGACAATGGAGGCAGCCAGTCCACGCAATTCTGAAAAGACAAAAGAGTTCAGCTAACAGAAAGATTACTAGCTCAAAACGTGGAAGGTTACCTTCGACACTCCTTCCATTCTGAGCCCGGGGGATAGCAGCTTCAGCGGCCTCTGTCGTAACTTCAGGCTCCAACAAAGGGAGGGTAGTCCTGACTACCTCCATCTCAGCCTCTGGGCCGCCTTCGGGAAGAACCGTTGGAGCGGTAGCCTCCAAAGGAGCCTCCCCCAAAGGGGCAAGCACACCCTGATCAAGAACCGCCGCTGGAGGCTCTACCATAAGAGGAGCAGCCTCATCAGCCCCCTCCACATCGAGCAATGCTTCATCGGGAATTTCGGCAGGCTTTAGCTTCAATGAGCCCGTAGGGAGCTCCCCCAGCGTCGAAGATTCTGCTCAATTCAAATAAGAATAAGGATACGCATATACAGGCGTAAATAATCTGAGAAAACTATAAAAAAGAAGAACAACGTACCGATGCGCAAAGAAGCCCTCAATATGGCTTCTTCAAGCCGCTGCTCCTTCTCAAGGAGGCGTGCTCGCCGGGGTTCAAGGGTAGACTCATGGGTGCCGGTCCATAAAGAGAGTGCCTCCGCTGCGTCTTCTGAAGCGGCCTGCTTCAGGGCCCTTTCTCCCCATTCCTCCAAAGGACCGATAAACCGCCGCCGAATCCACGAAGGGTCTTCGTAAAAGATTACAGCGGGATAGGGCTTCTTCGGAACCCTGGCGTTATGAGACGCGTCTTTAGAACGCCGTATGGCCTCGGCCAACTGTGCGACTTCCTCATCGGTCGAACTCGGGAAGAGAAGTCCAGCGTCTGACTCTTTCAAGGCCAATGGTTCGTCTTCAAGAATAGGCCCAGACTCCGCCAAAGAATCGAGCAAATTGGTGGCCGCTTTCCTCCGCCGCTTAGACCCAGAGCCGGTCGCCGAGGATGACCGCTTCCTCCCCCGTGAAGCCTTAGGGCGACGCTGACCCACATCGCCCTTGACACCCTCATCCCTATTACTCTCGCTCGGTACCGCAACCGAGGATGACACCGCCATTGTCGACGCCACGGGGGGCGGTGCTGCCACCGGCGGTGGTGCTACTACTGGGGCCCGTCTACCCCGCGATCGGGAACCTAGGGGCATACCAGTTGTTGGAGTAAGGTCTACCCCTGACTCCCCCGGAATGAGCGCGGTGCCAATCTCCCTCAGAGGGAAGCGGACCGGAGCCCTCGGTCACAGCTTAGCTCCCGGAACTTGAGGAGGGGCATCATGACCAAGAAGCACCCTTCTTTTCTCAAGAATAATCGGGCTGACTCGATGGAGATACCAACCCGTGAACGATCCCACGCACCGGGGCGTATGCTCAGCTTCAGGGATCATAAAATTGGAGCCGGTATTCAACCTTACGAAATGATGTACGGCATCGCGAACGGCATCAAGTGAAGGGACTGGCGCAACGATGAAAGCTTCAAAGGGAACGCCCTGGTCGTATCCAAGCTGTCGGGCGAATCGATGCGGGTTGTACCGCATGAAAAGAGCTGCACTGTCCTGGAGAAACACCAAGTAGCCCGGTCTAATTGTATACAAGTGCGCGGCCTCCCGGGGCTTCAAAGAAGGTGCATTGTCTTTTGACTGGTCCCAGAGTTATTGAACTGGACCTGAGGGAGTAGACAAGACCCGATCATTAAAAACCAGCCTGCCAGCGGCGGCGTAAGGAGAAATCAGCACCCGAATAGCCCCGAATTGAGTCGGGTCGGCGGCAGAAGCATCCACCAATCGCATAAGTCGCGGGAAGGGATGGGCGTCGTAGAACGTGGGCCTCTGATGCATAGCGAAAGCCCCCAGCACATGCATTTCGACCCAGGACGTGAAATAATGAAGCGAAAAGTTTACTACATCCACGCCGGGAGTAGAGGTATTAGCTGCGGTACCCAACCCATGATAAAGGTGCGCCAAGGCCGGGATGCCGATGGCCAACGTGTCCCCTCAGCGATACAATAAGCCGGGTAGATAACCGAAGCTCTCATAAAACGACAATGTATGGGGATGACAAACCAACTGAGCCAGACACTAACAAACCCTACGAAGAACGACTCTTCGTCCATGCCGGGAGCAGCGATGGATTCAAAAGACGTCGGTGACATAATAGGGATCTAGTACTGTGGTAGATCCGATTCAGTGGTCGGCAGCTTCTTCGGACCAAACCCAAAGGGGTCTCTAATGTCGGCAAACTTCGGAGCGGTCTTTGACAAGACATCCTCGCGAAGGAAACAAGCAATGAAGCTCTTGAATGTAACTCCCTGCTCTTCGGATTCGGTGAACAATTGGTCAAAGATACCTAGCGCCTTGATCAAATTGGGACGTTTGTGGCGGACGACATTCTCAGCAGACAGGCCGTCGACCTGAGCGGGCTCGGGCTCTAAGATGTACTCGTCGGAGGGCAGCAACTCCTCATACAGACTACCCCTGATTGGCAATCCTGAGATGTCATAGAATTCTGCCAGAGAGATCGAGACCTCGCGATCTCCTAGAATGAAAGTGTTGGTGGGAAGATTCCATTGGTTCAAGAACGCCTTAACCCACCAAACATGCGGAGATTGGTAGTGAAACAGCGACGCATATATCGCCTAGTAAAGCCCGACCTTCTGCAGCCGCGCACGATGGTCAGAAAAGATGTAGCGAGCCCAGAGAAGGTAGCACGTAGGGTGTCGAGGAGTGAGCCCTATCTTATAAATTTGCCCCCATGAGTGGGCCTCACCCTGGCAAATACGCCGCCCCAAGATATCTATAGCCGGGATCGGATGGTTCGGGATACCGGTCGTCGAAGGCTCGAGCCTCCTCGTTGGAGTCCAGTTGGGCATCTCCACAGCAAAAACTGTCTTCGGAGGATCCATCGGCGAAAATAGGAAAGTGGGCTCTGTCGGTACTGCGCAAAGGAAACTCCGGCGACCCTGGATGATATGACTGTACAAGATCCCTATAGGAGTAAGTTGGTGCAGTTCGGGTCATGAGCCCGGATCATCGCCATCGCTTCCTCATCAGATGGTGACTGAGGAAAAGCAGCCTCAGAGCGAGCAAAGGGAAAGCATGGAACAGAAGCCATCGCACCTAAAACAAACTAAAGGAAAACTGTTAAGAGTGGAGCCAGCAATATGTATATATATATATATATATATATATATATATATATATATATCTACACACACATATGGGCATAGATATATGAAGACAGTTGAAGAAAGCGACAGAGGACTTGTTTGGTAGGACCATTGGCTACAAAACATATGGGCCCCATAGAATCAGGATGACGGCTTGTTAATAATAAGGCCAAGCAGTTATAATAAAACAAAGGGAATATCCTCATTTAATAAAAGAGCGGGTTTCAAGTAACCCTACACGTTTCCCCCCTAGAGGACAAATTTGCCTCGGACTTTACAACAAATCAAACGGGATCAAGAGAATTAAATTCCCACAGAAGATATCATTGCAAACTTCTGTTCCATTAATTGCAGAAGAACAACCTCGGGCCAAGAGACCCTAAGAAGCCTCCATGTGAAGAAACCAAGTTCTTCATAGGAATTAAATTCCTTATTAAGAAAAGGGAATTAAATTCCCAAAAGCATTTTTTCTGTGAACGGGGTTAAGCTCCATGGATTATCACCATTATTTCCCTAAAGATCATCTAAACCCTAAGAGATCTACTTTTGAAGGCTAAAATGGTTTCATACTTTGGTTAAAAAGCTTGAAGAAAAATGGGTTCTTTGTTAAAAAAGGGTAAAAACCCTTGTTTTGGATTTAAAATCCAGAGGAATGTGAGAGTTCATCGTTTGTTCAAGGACATTACCTGAGGAAAAGAGTCTTCCTGAACAGAGTTAAACTCTGAAAAGGTTTCAAGGCAGAGAACTAAGCTTTGGAAGAAGAGAATTAAATTCTCAGAAAAGTTTGCAAAAGGAGGAAGACAGGCAAAGCGGAGGCGTCTCTGAAATGACCCCAATATTTATAGGAGGTGATGGAAACGCTTCATCTCCCCAAATCCCTAGAGGAATCCAACGGTCACAAAAAGTGACAGCGTTGCACTCACGGGCAGACACGTGAGAACAACGCTGTGGGGGCATTTGTTTTCTGATTTAAAATCAGGAAAGCCTACGGAAGAAGCATCACGTGCTAGCACGTGACCAGCAGTCACGTGTTGGCACGTGACATTTAAAAGCAGCGGCAAAGGCACATCAGTTCCCTGATCAAATCAAGAAAAAGGCTTCAGAAAAAGTCACGTGCTGACACGTAACCAGGGGTCACGTGTAGGCACGTGACGGCTGAACAGCGGCTAGGAGACAAAGCGCAGAAAGCAGAGTAAAGCTCATTCCAAGGGGTCACGTGCCTACACGTGACCAAGGGTCACGTGGACATACGTGACCGGCTTTCAGAGCCTATTTATTTAACAGAATCAAATTCTGAAAAGATCATTCAAATCTTTCCAAAGGAGAATGATTATTTGGAACCGATTGGATTAAAGATTTAAAGATCACCTATCTGTGGAAAAATCTTGAACTTAGAAAGATTTCCCCTTTAAAATCTAACTGAAATAACAAAGGGAAATCTTTGGATTTAAAATCCAATGGTGAATAAAATTCACCTAATAATCCAAAGGTCCAAACGAATGGTGAATACAAATCAAATCTCTCAATGAAAGATTCATCAAAACTAATTGATTCTGCTTCTTCTCCTATAAATAGGAGCCAAGAGACACACAGAGGGAGGGACATACAGAGATCGATACATAGAGAGAGAGAAAAATAGAGCCTTGAGACTTTGGAGGAATTTGGATCTTCTGCAAAAGAAAACCTTAGGTAAGAAGGGGGAGGCTTTCAAGAAAAAAAGAGAATTTAATTCTCAAAAGATTTTAACTCTGATATTAAAAAGAAGAACTTAGTTCTCTCTTTAGTAGAGGATCTGCAAAGTGCACATCTCCCCATGAATAGAGAATTTAATTCTCATTGGGTTGAGATCCTGCCATGCAGATCCAAAGCATAGAGAGGGAATGAAAGTTCGAGGATTTAATCCTCGCAGAATTATAGGAATTTAATTCCCTTGAGATGAATTAGGGTTTAACCCTATGTTGTAGGAATATAATTCCTTCAGAATGAACAGAATCAGGGTGTAACCCTAGTTAAGAACTTAGTTCTGTTAAAATAACAGGAATCTAATTCCCTTAAGAAAGAAGAAATTAGGGTTTCACCCTATGACAGAATCTAATCCCTCAGAATATAAATTAGGGTTCAACCCTATCTAAGAGTAATTCTCTAAAGAAAGAGGGAATTTAGTTCTTTTAAAGTTATTATCAGGGTTTAACCCTATGACAGAACTCAATTCTTCACATATATGAGGAATTTAATTCCTACAGGAAAATCAGAGTTCAACTCTATCAGAGAATATAATTCTGCAGAAGACAATGGGGATTTAATGAAGAATTTAATCAGAAATTGCAAAGAGGCAGAGTCACGTGCTACCACGTGACCCCTGGAAAGATCCACAGGGAAGGGTTTTTGAGGCAATGCCTCACGTGACCCACGTGACCCTTGGCAGAAGCTTTAACACACAAACAATTAAATGCCCATCACGTGACAGCTCGTGATGCTCCAAAGTATTCAATACTCTCGGCAGAACAAATAAAGGGGAGGGCGCCCTCACGTGCTACCACGTGACCCCTCTTGCCTTAGTGCTTAACGCTAAATTGGACCCTCTGAATCTAGTGTTTAACACTGTTTTGCCTTAGTGTTCAACACTAATCGAAGAGCCTTTCTTGCAGTGTTTAACACTGAATTTCTTAGTGTTTAACACTAAATTAAATCTCTGTTAACAGAGTTTAGCATTAATTTTCTTAGTGTTCGACACTAAATTAAAATCTCTGTCACCAGTGTTTAACACTGATTATCTTAGTGTTTAACACTAATTTGAGATCTCTGTTGCTAGTGTTTAACACTGATTTGTTTTAGTGTTTAACACTAATTTGAACCCCCTGTTGCTAGTGTTTAACACCAACTATCTTGTAGTGTCAAACACTAACTTGTTCCCAGTGTTCAACACTGCTGGTCTTTAGTGATTAACACTAATTTTATCCCAAGTGGCTAAGTGTCTAGAGGCAAAGCCTCTCCTCTAATGGACCAACAGAGGGCCAATATCCTAAACATGATTGGACTTAGCCCAAGCTGGCCATAATTCCTCAATTCAAATTCAACTGAGCCAATGGGCTCATAATATAATTAATTGGTCTTGGTTCCGAATTGGGCCAAAGATTGCTTAATCTACCTCGGTTTAAGGGTACATCTCTTCATTCCTTTGATACTCGGCGTTGTAATTCCTCAACGTCTTCAAAGAGGTGACGGGTCCCGATGACCACATATTGATACGGACTGTGGGGTCCTTAAACTTATAGACTATGAGGTCATTAACCTTGACCGTGATGTCTTCAAACTAACGCCGGACTGTGGAGTCCTTAAATCCATGGACTATGACGTCCTTAACCTTGACCGAGATGTCTTAAAACTAACTTTGGACTGTGGAGTCCTTAAATCCACGGACTATGAGGTCCTTAACCTTGACCGCAACGTCTTAAAACTAACATTGGACCGCAATGTCCTTAAACTACCTATGGACCGCAACGTCCTTAAACTACCTATTGACCGCAATGTCACTAAACTAAACAACATGGCTCCCTTAATGGCTCTATTGTTGGATCTAAACGATCCCGTTAAGTCGATCTTAGTCTAAAAACTAGACTAACGCGTCCTTAACAAACGTTTAAGTCGATCTTAGTCTCCAATGAGGCTAATGTATCCTTAAACCTAAACCCCCAAACCCAAATCTAAGATAATACAGATTTGGACTAGTCCACGCCCTACGGGCGACGACATAACTCAGTCTCCGTATACAATCCACGGGCAACCAAACATAAAATAAACATACACGACACGAAGTGACCATCTGGAGAAGGAGAAAGTGGTTACCGTGATGCGGTAGCGTAACTAACTGCAGGGGCTTGCGCCTGCAGGGAAGAGCGTCCCCACAATCAAAAACCCCTCAAGCGAGGGGGAATCTGACGAAGTCTGCTACATCGGACGCATCCGTTTAAACCTTCGATATACGGTGCCATAAATCAACTTGGCATCTTCGGAGAGGTAGACGGATAGCACCAATTAGTATCTGCCCCGAACCTCAGGCGAGACGACCACGCGTCGCGCCGTCTTTCGGAGGGGAACATGGAACATCTGTTTAGATATGGCAGTCAAAGTGTTTGACTTCATCAAAATGGTAGATGAACCTATTATATACAAAAAATTAGTAGAGAGTAAGGTGGTCTTCCTCGTATTGTACGTAGATGACATACTCTTGATAGGAAAGGTGTTTCCTATGCTACACTCGGTCAATCTCCTCTTATCACAAGGATTCTCCATGTAGGATCAAGGTGATACCTCCTAAATCTTGGGTTTTGGATCTATGAGATAGATCTAAGTGGATATTAGGATTCTCACTAGGTGTAGTGAGATGGTATCAATCGATCCTGGGGAGAATCACTGGATAGCTTCCAGAGTGGTAAGGTCGACTGAATGTCAGTCACATGCATTGTCTTTACCCTCAGTTGAGGGACGGTATGTTGGAAGAGTTCCAAGCTAGATACCGTGGCAAACTAGACGATAAAGGTTGGATACATCGCTACCAACGACACTACCAAAAAGGGAGTCTGGGTGTATATAAGTTCATGAGATGAACTTCGTTCCTACCATTGTGTGACAATGGAGTTGTGGCTTTGGCCTAGGAACCCCCGTCGCATCAGTGATCTAGACATATTCTAAGGCAGTATCACCTGATCATGGAGATGGTTGATCTCCAGGGAGATCGAGGTTAGGAGAGTAGACATAGAGGACAATACGGAGGATCCACTCACAAAGGCCTTTTCCCAAGAGCTTTTAAGGGATAGTTGAGTATGAGATACTACAACCACTGCTGATTGTTGGGTATTGGATACTACAATATATGACCCTAGTGCAAGTGGGAGATTGTTAGTTATATGTATGCCCTAGAGGCCATTACTGTACATGCGATGTATATTGTAGTGGATGCTTGGACATATATAAGGAGGACTTTCTTGCTCGACATGATAGTATGCTATCTGGTTGCTTTTTATCTTAACATGTACACTTATTGTCTCTCTATTATGTGTTGATAAAGCCCTTAGGATGAGTACTTGACTACCAGGATTATGATGCAGATCATACTTGTTACGACCCGAAATTGGTACGTGACGGCCCTAATACTACGCAACGCCTACATGCGTAACGCAGTAAAAGAAATCCAAAACCCATAAATCTAAACCATTAAAAGACAAGAAAAGATAAGAAACATTGTTTAAACTTTTGAAAATCTCAAGCATAAATTCTTTAAGTCCAATTTACTTTCTTGAAAATTTCGGCAGCACCTCCTTTATAAAAATCAACCCCAAAAATGGGTACAACATAAATATAAAGTAAAGCATCCCCAACGGGAGCAAATCCACGCCAAAAAGCGGAAAACAACCACCACAACAGATATACGACGCCGTAGCGAAGAAATAAAAGACGATAAAAAGGAACTGTATAAAAGACAACCAAGTCACAAAATACTATACAATATCGTCCTCACATCAAGTCTCTAAGTCAACATGAAAGTAGTAGATGAAGAGTACAGGATACAACGAATATACAATGAGCAATACGGATAACCACAAAACCCACCTACGCAAAACTGCACACTATGAGCTGAAGCGGTATCCGCAGCAAAAGATGATCAGATAGATTAATAGCCTGCCTCGACTACTCTGGGGAACAACCTGCAAAACAAACTGTGGCACAACGGGGGTGAGTTTCCAACTCGTGAATAGTAAATAACATATGCAGGTAATTGCAAGTATGTATGTACAGCGTGAATCTAACATATGCAATTAATAGCAATAAAAGGTCATATGAATGCAGAAATCATGAAAGGTATACTAGCAGGTACAACTAATACATAAAGCAATAGTAATATGACAATCGGTATGCAATAATCATGCAATAATGATATGAAAATGTATATATGCAACAGTCATGAAAGGTACACTAACAGGTACTACTAATACATGAAGCAGTGCATAAACAATAAATGTGGAGTATGGAATGAAACATGTCATTTCTACGAAATCCTGACATCGTGGTAGGATCACAATCCAACAAGACAATCCAAATCCCAATTCCTCGAATCAGCCCTCAAATTGGCTCTCATATCATATAAGTCTCACAAATCCTTAATGTACAATATCGAATAAATCTCCTATATCTTGAATGTACAAAATCAAGTGAATCTCATATATCCTTTATGTACAATATCAAGTAAATATCATATGTCCTAAATCCAATATCAAGTGAATCTCTTATATCCTAGGTAAATTTGCATGAATAATTATGATGATGTATAAGAATTGATATGTATACATATATATTAGCGTCCCATTCCGCTAATATATATGTATATGCATATATAACAGCGTCCCATTCCATTTTTATATATACTTAGAAGTAAAAAGAAATATCATGAAAACTTGTGCCAAGCATCGACACATAAATGCTGATCTATTAGGTGCTGTCACCAAGACTGGCACCCTGATAGGTACGTATCATACGCTATACCGAAAGCTCGAGTGCCTACCTCTGACCCTCGCCTCTCGACGTATCTATACGTACATGACTCCCGTCGGTATCCCCATGATAACCGCCGAGTCATAGGTAATGTCACCGGATGGTATGGTTCCCCTGCCAGGCTCAATCGGCAAGGTCCATCAATTGTCTTGCCCCGGGGTACCTCCGGGCCTCACCATGTACCCTCATACGGCCCATGACGCTCCTCGCATGGAGTATATATAACAGAACCGATAAATCTCATGGTGGATGCTGAAATATCATATCAAGGGAAACCGGGTTTTTCAAATAATGCATAATTTCATGAAACTACCATGGTTCCCAAATCCAGAAAACATCATGAAAAATCCATATCTCAATGCGAAATCCATGAATAAAATATACGCAACATAAAACTGTAATGTAAGTATATAAAGAAAAAGCCGCTAATTAACTGCAACAAGTTAATATAAAATATCATGCGGTTCCTATTTTCTCTAATTCTAAATAACATCAAGTAAAGGTAAACATGTAGCCATAACCAGATATATGTGTAAACATAAAGGTATAGCAAGATATAGATATCTACCTATCAGTAATGATATAATATACCCTCCAGGTATAAGTGTAAGTATGTATACAAAGTATACATGTAGCTATGTCATTATGTGTGTATGTACCTATCGCCAATGGTGCAATACTCTATAGGTATATAGGTAACTAGCATGTAAGTATGTCAAGGCATATGTGTAAGTATGTGGGTATACATGTATGCTATATGTCATATGCGTAAAGAAATATGAATTAATGTCTCAATGTCCCTAACCAAACAATATCATATTATAAGTGGGTTGTGCGTGATATGGCAATTATTGACGGTGTGTGTGGCTTACAATCAGTGCTCGTGCAACATGAATCGTCAATAATATGTGCAGTGTCCTAAGGGTACTAGTCCAAGCACAACAATATCTAAGCAATAAAGTGTAGTCGCAAATTCTAAATATGAAATAAAATATGCGACAAGTAAAGTCATTTCTCGTCCAGACGCATAACGCCATGCGGGCGATTCCCCTGTAGATGTTAAATCTACTCACCAACGCTCCTGGCTAAGTAAAGCCTACCACTCGCTTTCCCCTGTTCGCAGCGCCCGAAGTCCCCGCCTGCGATCCTGAAAGCATATAACAATATAAAAGATATATATATTAGCAATAGACCCAAAACACGTACAAACTACGCAGACCAACGTGACAACACAAAACTTACCCTCAAGTGTTCGTATTGTGGCTAACGCACGTGGCGACACTACGAAACCAACTCAAGAGCAAAAGCTACACAAAGACACAAACGACATTAGCACGACCCTAACTAGGAACGCAAAGCGACACAATTACTAAGCCTAGACCCTGGTCGTACCGATTGCGCATTCAAAACACAATAATAAATGTGGAATCGATATGATTAACGTCGCAACGTCAAAAGAAACCCACGCCTAAAAGTTACCGAAATCTAGTAAGCAGCATATCTCATTTTAGCACAAAACTACAAATTTTACCAAAACTATAATTTACAAACATCTTCAAATAGTAAGGTTAAACCATTTAAACCTTTACTAAAATTTTAGTTTTCACTAATTAAGATTAGCAAAAGTTAAGTTTGTTAATTAGTTTAATTATCCGATTAGGAAAATATCATTTAACAAATTAGTAACTTGATTAAGTTTTCATCAAGCTTAACATATTAATTAACCATTTCACTAACCAAAATCCCAACTTGACTACAAAAATGATATCTTGAATTTCTAAATAATAATTTAAAAGCTTAAATTAAACATCTAATTAAGCTAATTAAAGGTATTAAGCAACAAAAAGAGATTAGAGTTAAGGTTTTATACCTTCAAGAACACCACTTGAAACAAGAATAAAACCAAACTTTAGCCTCCAAAATCCCCACTAGAATGAAGATCCAAGCAAGATTTGTGAAGAAAGATGAAGGTTTTGGATTATATTTGAATTTCTATGAATTAATTTGTATTTTTCATGATTTTTGAAGCTATAAAGAGATGAAAATGGAGTTAGAAAAAATGAGGACAGCAAGGAAAGGGAAGTGGCCGTCCAAGGAGAGGGAGTTAGGGTTTGTGGAAGTGTGTGGAATTTCTAGAAGGAAAAAATACAATAATTGCATAATAAAACAAAAAAAGGCATTAGTCACCATTTTCTTTTCTTGAAAATCCAAAATAAATCCTAAAAATCTATATATTTTGGATGGATGGTTCTAAATAAAAATCTAGTGATTAGTTAAGCATAAAAACCCATTAGCAGTAATTTACCTACATAAAAAAAATAATTACCACTAACAAAGTGCACAAATAAAGCATTAAAATAATATTTTATTAGGGAAAAATTCTATGTGAACCAAAACTTCCCATTGACCCCCAAAAATTGCGCACTACCTTTACTTTAGCTAAACTAGGTGCCGGAAAATTTTTACGGAAGTTTGATCACAATCGGGTTAAAAGGGAAAACACTGACAATTTTACCCTAAAACGGAAAAATTCGCAAAACGATTTCTAAAACGTTACAATACTAGTGGGGACAGAGTAGTCGGTAAGTACATCCTTCAAATGTTTCTAGTCGTGGGTGTATCGAGACAGGGCATCGATATACTAGAGTAGACCAGTGTATAGCTTCTCGACCCATGTAGATGGGCAATGGATGATCCCATATCCATTGGTGTTTGACATCAGAGATGGTATATGGGTGCTCAGTGGAGACTGGGTACACTGGACGGACTCGCCGAGAACTCCTAGATGGTATTATACCTATCGTTAGATAGCAGTTCTCTGGTGACACTGGTACATGTTAGTCTGTCGATCCGAGATCGTCATAGAGTCTTGTGTGATTCCCACTGTGCTTTGATTTCCACCATACCATGGTCAAGAGATCGTGCAAAAAAGTGGTTTTTGGGTACAGTCCCAAGTCATATGGAGGCAATGAGCGATAGGAGGGGATTCGTCTCTCCCGGTATAGGGAGTTGATGTTGCGCTGTGCTCGATTGGGTATAACAGGAAGTCCCTGGCCAGGGCTGCTTCTGAGATATATTGGTAAGTGTTATCAGTATTTTCTCGACCCGTTATGAGCCTCACATCGGCATGACTTATCGAATTACTGGGGGTCTGAATTTTACCACCCCTAGACGTGATATGCGACATATCAGACGAAGAGACCGGACTGTACGGTAGTGTTACTGATTGGATTCGCAGGAGTATGAGCAGGCTTGCTTATTGATCTTCTATTGCTCAATACCCGGGTGGCCGTTACGTTTAGCAGATCACTTGCGGCTTGTGGGTGTTTGATATGATCATCACCTACTGCCGGCGTATTGACGAGTCTTTAGAGTTCTACACAAAGGTTTCCTGGTTCAAGCGAAATGGAGTAGGAGCACATATGTGATATGTGCGAGACCGAGATTAATAGGATATGAGTTGCCGTATTCCATTCTCGTGATTTGTGTTATCGATCGATTATATGAGATATAGCCGGGTTATTGGATCAAGTGTTGATTCGATAAGTTGATACACATGATATTAGTCGGCTATATGTGATATAACCGGATTATTAAATCAAGTGTTGATTTGATAATCTAATATATAATTATATATTTGATATATTAACATACATTAACTAATATTGTTTCACTTAAGATTTCTTTTCTCACTTGTATTGTGCATATTGTATATATGTGATATATATTTGTGTACATGATTTGTGTCATGCTTGATGATACATGCAACAAGGGTGTGTGTGTGACTTACACCATGCTATGTATAATGTAGGGTTTTTATTTGATTAAGTAATTCAAAAATTCTTGGATATTGGTCATGGCTAGAAGCTTGTAGAGCTTGGATAACCATTGACTAAAGTCCACAAGTTTTGTTTTGCTTGAGATATTTTATTAACCCAACCATTATCCTAGCCATGGTTAAGTCTCTACAAAGGTTAATACATGATATTAACTCACCATGGTTGCCATTCTTCACTTGATTTTGATCATGAGAGATTTCTTCATCTCCTTCCTCAAAGCTCACTAGCTTTTGGGAGATGATGAAATTGAGTGCGAAAATTATTTCTAAAGTGAGCAAAATTCCTACTTCATCATCCTCTACTACTAGTCATTTAGTATAGGGTGTTTGCTTCACTAATTCCACAATTAGTGAAGGAGTAGCTTCTCCTCGACGTAGATCATCTTCGGCCTCGAAGACATCGTGCAAGCTTGCTCATTTCTTCTGGAGAACCCTTTCTAGAGTTTGGGTGTTCATGATTTGCAGCGAAGGGACTACTACACGGAGCATTAGAAGTGAAGGACCAGTCTACAAAGGTTGTATTCCGCATTCACTTTGTATGTAAAGTAGTTTACATGTTTATTCGTCCGATTTTCTAGTAACGATTCTAGGGTTAGGGTTAGCTAGAACGGAAAATTTTTGAAATTGGCATGGACGATGCCTCCCGAAACCTTGCTGCCGTGCTAGGAAACCCTGTACATAGAACTCGAGGCCTGAGGCTATAGGTGTCAGTGCGGGATGCCTTGGCACAGCTCTGAGCTTAAGAAGGGGATTGGCGGCTGTTTATGGCTAAGATCTGAGCTCGAACTTGAAGGCGGATCAGATCTCGATCTGAGGAGTTGGCTGATGGTTCAAGTAAGGTCGGTGACAATGAAGATCATGGAGATCTGATTGATCGTTTAAAAAGTGTGTTCTGTAAGTAACCGTAATCAGGACGGTGTCGCTAGTAGCTAGCCGCGATGAGTATGGGTCGTTCGCAGGGAAATGTGAACTTTTTTCTTGCTTTAGACGAGTTGATTAAAGAAGAGTGATTGTTTGTAGATCTATCTTAATACGTATGTAAAATTTATAAAGAAAAGTCTCGTAGGATTCATAGGACTTAGTAGTAATGGATGAATAATTAAAAATGACTTTTTTTTATCTTTTAATAGTTTAAAACTAAATCGATAGTGATGAATGTAGATTAGGGTTATTGGAAGAAACTAGGGTTTTCCCACTACTAACCATTGTCCTTGCATTGATCTCTATTCATGTCTAGCTCTTAACAAAACAAGTGTTAAACCAATCTCAAATCATGGTCGTGACTATCAATAAATTGGTAGCGCGCCCGATAAGGATATTAATATTTATTTTGCTAAAGTTTATAAACTTTAAAATGTATAAAAGAAGTTAAAAGATTTTATCATCCATTGATCTACCCTATCCTATGAACCCTAGCAAGCTAGGAATTACTCGCTTATGGTTAGAGATTTAGAAGAAAAGTTGAAGAAGAATGAAAACATGATTAAGATGTAGAAATGTAAGTGCATAAAGTAAGTGCGGAAATTAATTTGCAAAAAAAAAATTAAAAACAACTACCTTTATTAATCAACTATTGCATTTACAATTCCTTTGAAAGTAGAATACAAGAACCCTAGTTTCTCTAGATCTCTTTCTTGTTGGAAGTAGATGACTAGCTGATGATCACTTGGATACGTGGACCTCTTGGATCTCTTGATCTTTTCGATGATGATTTTTAATGTGCAGCTCTCGGTTATATATATAGTCCCAGAAACTAGAAACCCTAGATGCCATCTGTGAATATATGCTGTTACAATCAAATCCCCAAAATCTCACATCCTATGGCTCTAAATGAGCCGCGGTTTCGCCGCATATCCCTCATTTTAGCCGCGGATCCGCCGCAACCTAGTTGCATCATGTTTTGGGATTTCTTCTGGTCTCTTGTGTTGACATGTGGGGATCTTTTTGATGTCTAGATTCTGCAAATCATACTCCGAGTCTCTGCCGTTGTTAGATCTCTTGATTTGCTGGCAGATTCGATTCCGATATCCCGATTTAACTCAGATCTCTTGGATTCCAGACTTGAGCTGATATCTGCACAATATCTCAAATCAATGTGTTTAGTAGCATTTGGTATTTTTGAGATATTATCCTAACCATTCTATATGATATTAAATCTTAAGAATATTGATTAGAAATATTTGATATGATATGCATATTTTAATTACTGATATTTTCATTTAAATATTATATGCATATATTTTCCCTCATTATGTTAATTATAATGTAGAAACATAGGATAATAAACTTGTTACAAATAAACCCTCATATGTTCTATATTTACAATAAACACCTTTTAGTACTTAACAATAGTAGGGAAAATATTCATTCAAATGTGCAATATTTTAGACTAATCAAATACCCCTAAACTTATCTTTGATCGTCTTGATCAAACTAGTTAAAAGAGAAAAAGAAAAAGGAAAAGAAAAACCTAGCACACTTTCGTAGGCAACACGATTGCACTTAGCTCGTGCAATAAGCTTTTAAATCTCTCGGTGTCCCTAGTAGGAGGAGTGTTGTCTCCTGAGGGTTTTCAGCAGATTATACCTACAAAATCCCTTAATGAAAGAAAGAAAATGAAAGTTACATATAAAGATAAGGAACTTATAAAAAAACGAACTTGAAAATAAGAGTTTCAAACTACACTAGATTTTTAGTTGTCATGAGCCCTATCTTAATAGTCATGAAAAGATGTCAGAAATCACATCATCCCTCAATAAAATATCGTCTTTAGTCATCCTTCCTACCTTTCTTCCAAATATCAATCATATATCCCTACGTGTGTGTAAAAGACATCCCTACACTTAGAGAATTCAATTCAAACGATCATACTCTTGTCCATCTTTCTTAGTACTTTTTAGTCGGTGAATGTTTTATAGATGGAATTACTCACACATTCTTCATGCGACCGTTAATACTTCTTAAGGTACTAACCAAACGATTACTAAATGTGCTCACTCTTTAAGGCGTAATTAGCAATATCCTAGTTTTGCAACACCTAAGGCTTAGCGGTGGCTCCCAAACCAGTTGGTCTAAAGCACTAGGTGATAAGGCACCCTCGCTATATTTTTTTTATGCTGCCTTAAGTAATTAGAAAACCAGTGTTCATTTTTCTTCACCATTTATATTTTCTGTGTCATTTATATTTTTGTTTATATATATATATATTTCCTTCATACTAAGGCTTTTAGACAAGAGCATTTCAAGGTATCCTCTACTATCCCAAGTTTCAATATGTATGCCAGTGTATATAGTAGGGTATCAACGTTCAGATGTTTGGACTCAAGAACATGGACTATTTTTCAGACTTATTTCTATTCTCAGATTAGTAATTTCCTTCATCTCACTAACCTTTGGGACAACAGCTCATGACTACTTATTACCAGCTTCGTTTTAAAATATCTAATTTTCGTGCTTTTCTTGAATCTCTTCCTATCTTTCATATGTATTTTTCACTTCCTAACTTTATTATCAAAAAATTTTAGTGCTTTTATTTAGTATAATGCAAAATGATGCGTGGATAAGTACAAACCTCTCCCAAACCTATTTGCAGCAGTGACCTCACTGATGTCATCTTTTAAGCTCAAAACCTGTGGACTTGGAAGGAAAAGTTATTAAAGGGGACAAGAATTAATAACAGTGAAATTCTTCCCCAAACTTATTATTGGCTCACAATCTTACAATTTTTTTTTTTCTTCCAAGAGCCAAAATATTCTTCCCCCTCTCTCCCAAACTTGAGTAAAAGAGTTTTAAGCATTTAAAATTATAAAGAAGGGGGGGGGGTAAAATTATTGGTCTATGCAAAGCTTTACAAAGACCAAAAATCAACACCAACCATTCGAATATTTTATCAATATAACACAATGGTTGGTAAAAGATCATGTCACCTATAGAGGTGAAGAAGTAGGGAGAAGATAAGAGGTGGAATTGAACAGTTTAACGTCTCGGTTAGTAGAGATGAAACAGTGATGGTGCACTACTCGCATTCTCGTTCTTGATAAGAAGAAGAGATGGCGGTTCAACTTCTTCGGGTGGAGGTTGATTAATCACAACATCCATGTCTTTTAGGAATACGAGTTCCTCGGCAAAAATGTCTTCAAAACTTCCATCGGTATTCTGAATGAGAATCTCATCGGAAATGAAGTTATGATACTTGGATAGCTCGACTAAATCATTCGACAAGTCAAAAGATTCGGACTTAGGTGTGGACTTGTCGATATAAGGGTCCTCACGAGTATAATAAATAGCAGGATCAAACAATAACGCACTAGTGACGTCGAGATCCGTATCGTGAACCAAGGACTCCTCAAGTTCGCAACTATGGGTAGCTATATTATCGACAAAACATACATCATTTATCTGAGCATAGGGTTCGGAGGGGTTGACTTCCTAACTTGTACATGTTAAGCTCAATTGTCATCTTCCCAAAGGACAGGTTCATTGAACCGTTACGACAATTAATTATCGCATTGGAAGTTGCTAGAAAAGGTCGACCTAGAATCACCGGGATTTGGTTTCGTGGGTTTTCTACAGGCTGTGTATCTATAACTATAAAGTCCACAAGGAATATAAATTTCCTCTAGCTCATCCCTAGGTTGGGTGATAGATCGATCAGCCATCTGTAGAGTGCAGTGCGCAGGTTTCAACTCTCCCATGCCTAATTTCTCATAAACAAAGTATGGAAGCAAGTTAACACTAGCACCTAAATCGAGTAGAGCACGATTGATATTTTTACCCCCAATAGTTATAGATATTGTAGGACAACCGGGGTACTCACATTTCGTGGGTACCAATTGAGTAAGAGAATTGCTCATATTACTCACTCAGAAAACTTTTTTAGGCACTTGAATTTTTCCTTTCCTAGTGCTTAAGTCCTTTAGAATTTTCGCATAGGATGGAACTTGTTGGATAGTATCTAGGAGAGGAATATTTATGTTAACTTGTTTAAAAATTTCCACAATCTTCTCCATTTGGGGACTTGGTCTGTTGGCCCTCAACCTGTGTGGAAAATGAGCTTTATCAATAAGGGTTAGGTCCAACTTTTGAGGAAAAGTTTGTAGGAATAGAATGGATCCCAAAATTGGATTTGGGATGGTCGTAGATGGTAATTCATTCAAGGAAGTGGGCTGAGGGTTCGGGCCTAGTGGAAAATGAAGAATAGGCTTGGAAGAAGATATTGAACTAGACGAAGTAGGAGTAGAGGTAGTAGACGGGGTTTCATTAATGTCATCAACTTCAACTTGTTCCCCAACTTGGTTATTCAGCACTCTTCCAGATCTCAACGTAGTTACAACACTCACATTATGATTTTGAAAGATGAGATTCATGCTTTGTGAGTGACCGGGATTTTGTAGAGGTTGATATGGAAGTCTCATTTTCTCTCTCTCACTCATTGCGGCATTTAACTATGCAAGTTATGCTTCTATCGATTTTATACTTTTGCCGTGGGAAGCGGTATGTTGCACTAACATTTGGATAGAAGACGTTAAATTAGCCGCCGTTTGTATAGATTGTTTAATAAATGTTTCTAAGTTCCGTTCGAGTGTAGAGATTTTATCGGTACTGGCCGTTGAGATATTATTATAAGGAGTAAAGTTGTTGGCCGGATTTTGAAGAGATTGCAGTTGAAAGGGTTGCTGAATTTGGTGCGGTGGCTGTTGCTGTGGAGGAAGCCTTTGATAGTTATTTTGGCTTGGGAACTGATTTTGATTTTAAAATTGGTTTTGGTTCCAAGCAAAATTAGGATGATTCCTCCATCCCTGATTATATGTGGATGAATAAGGGTCATTTCTAGGTTGTTGCTGAAAAGCAGCATTGGTTTGTTCATGACCTTGAGACGGAGAATTTAAAGGACATTCTTACGTTAAATGTGATGGGTTAAAACAACAATCACACACGGTTTTGGGGAGCGTAACTTGGTTTAGGGAGACTGAAGAGAATTTGTTTTCCATAACTTCGAGTTTCTTTTGCATCGTAGACATTTCGGCTTTCACTGCGATGGAAACGTCGAGCTGATGGATACCTGCCCTAAATGAAGACAATGATGGTTTAGTGCTCTCCCATTGTAAAGTTTGTTCGGCGAGATCTTCCGGAAATTGCCAAGCTTCGCCATCGTCTTTTGAAATAAAATGGCATTGGCAAATGGTTTCAAGCATTTGTTTTGTCACTGGATTAACACCCTCATATATAATTCGGTAAAGTTGTCATCTATCAATTCCGTGATGGGGGCATTATACAAGAAGATCCTTAAACCGTTCATAGTATTTCCAGAATGGTTCGTTGGGAAGTTGGGTAAACTGGTTAATCTCGCTTCGAACACGAGCAGTCTTGTGATGATGATAAAATTTCTTAAGAAATGCTACAACGAATTCATCCCATTTAGTGATAGAATATGCGGCAGTGCTATAAAGCCATTTTTCTACTAGGTCGCACAAGGTAAAAGGGAGAAGACGTAATCGCATAGCATCCCCTGAAAGTTGGGTTGTGCTTATCATTGCATATACGTTTCGAATTTGGTTATAAAAACGTATGCGTCTTCAGATTCAAGCTCGTGAAGTTTGGGCAACAGGTTGATGAAGTGGGGTTTAATTTCGAAATTAGCCCTATTGGCTGGTGGAAAAGACAGACAAGTAGGAAGGGGTCCATGTACGTGGTAGCATCTTTCTTGAAGAGAGATGCGCGGTGGATTCTGCGCACCTACGGGTGGTGGCAGGGTGGTATCGTGAATTCCCGATGGAGATCCGTCTATTTCTGGAGATGTGGTGGGTGGAGGGAAAATAGAAGATGAAGAAGTACTTGAAAATATGTCTTAGCACCTCTACTAGGTTTGTACAAGCATCAAGTATGCACTTTAAAAAAATCTAGAGGTCTAAGGTATACTAACCTAGAATCTGTTACGACCCAAAGTTTGGCACGTGACCGGCACTTAAACCACGTGACGTCAACAGGCGTAACGCAGTTTAAGTAAGCCGAAAACCCAGAAATCTAAACCATCAAAAGTAGTAAGTGATAAAAGCATTGTTAAAAACATTTGGAAATCTCAAGTAAAAATATTTAAACTTAAGTTTATTTTCTTAAAAATTTCGGCAGCATCTCCTTTGTAAAAACTAGCCCCGAAACGGGTGCAAACATAAGATATAAGTAAAATAACATAGGATATAAATAAAGCATCCCCAAACGGGAGCAAATCACGCCCAAAGGCGGAAACAACGACCATAAGTATACATACAATGTCGTAGCGAAGAAATAGACAATATAAAAGAAAAACAACAATAAGGGGTAAAACTACGTAATAAAAGCCGGCTCATATGAGCACGACACCCAGAGTCACAAAATATACAATATCCGTCCTCACAACTTGTCTCTAAGTCAATACATGAAAATGGTAGATGGAGAATACTAGATACAATGAGAGATATACAATGAATATGAACGGATAACCGCAAAACCCATCTAGCAAAACGGCTCACAGCTAACCGTAGCGGTATCCGCAGCAAAAAGATACAATAAGAAGCCCTGCCGCGAATACTCTGAGGGTCAAACCTGCAAAACACTGTGGCACAACGGGGGTGAGTCGCCAACTCGTGAGTAGTAAGTAACATCGTACAGATAATCGCAGGTATGCACATACAGCGATAATCTATCACATGCAATCTGATAGTATCAATATGCTAATATGGATATGCAACAATCATGAAAGGTACTCTATCAGGTACTATAAATACATGAAGCAATGCATACCAATGAATGCTGAGTATGGGATAAAACATATCATCATCGTGGAAAAACTGGTGTCCATCAACGACACCCCAAATCCCAATTCCTCAGGCGCCGTCACTCTGATCGGCCCTCATATCCTGTAAATCTCATGAAACCTGAGTGCCCAATATCGGCACTCGAAAACATTATGAAAACTCGTGTCTAACATCGACACGCAAATCCACATAACTCGGGCTCCGTCACTCCGGATCGGCCCACGGGCTCCGTCAGTCCGGATCGGCCCATATCCATCTCTCGACTCCGGTCGGTATCTCGGAATAACCGCCAGGTCCAACCAATCACCGGTAGGTAGTAGTCCCTCTGCCAGGCTTATCGTCTACTGCACAACATCCCTTTCTTGCCCCAGGATACCATACCGGGTCCACCATGAACTCGCAAACGGATCATCCAACTCCTCGAATCGGGTTTCTAACACAAGTCTCAGAACCAACAAAACTCATGGTGGATGCACTGAAATATCATATCAAGAGAAACCGGGTTTTCAAAATAATGCATGCTTTCTTGAAATAATATCACGGTTATCAAATCCATAAATCACATGAAATCCGTATCTCAATGCGTAAATTCATGAAATATGATATACGCAACATAAAACAGTAATATGAGTATATCAAGGGAAAACCGCTCTTTTAAATGAATCAAGTTTTTAAATATATCATGCGGTTCCCAATTCTTCCAAAATCAAATGCAACATCATATAAATGTGTACATGTAGCTATGTATGCATGATGCATTTCATAAGCGCAATAGAACAAGAATCAATGTCTCAATGTCAATAACAATACAATACCGCATGCGTGTATAGGTTGTGCGTGTCATGGCAATTATCGATGGTGTGGGTGTAGCATACAATTTAGTGTTCGTGCAACATGAACCGTCAGTAATGGTGCAGTGTCCACTAGGTACTAAGTCAAGGCACAACAAGTAATGGTATGCAGTGATGCCCATGTACAATCAACATATATGAATATAAATATGCAGCTATAATATCATATCAAGCCCTGACGCATAACGCCATACATGCGATTTTCCCGTAGATGTTAAATCTACTCACAGATGATCTCGAGCTAGGTAAATCCGACCACCTGCTTCCCTTTCTTCGTAGCGTCCGCCTGCGATCCTATTAACACAAAACACAATAACCCGTGGATTTAGCAAACTACGCAATAATAACGAACACAACGCCAATTTAACGAATCGGTTTCCTTAATCTACAAAAGGGTTTGCTTAGCGGCTAACGCGTGTGGCGAAATTACCAAAACAAACCTACGACAGCAAGCTACCCAAAACACTAAAACTACGCCAGATCAATCGTAACGCGCGTCGTCGAAATACTAAAAACTAGCAAATTGGTCACAGATCTTTCATACTGTCAATACCTAAAAATCTAGCAGTACCAAATACCCTAAAACAACTGCAGACAGCTACCCTAAAAATCTCAACACCCCAGGCTCCCAAAAAATCGAGCTCACCGGAATTCCATCAAGTGTCGCCGGCCAAAACCGGTCAGGTGGGGTTCGTTCTTCAGGTGAGCACTCAGGGACTCTATTATAACACTATTACATTGCTAGATTTCATAGTAACAACTCGGGGTGACAGCAGGTTACAGTGACACCAAAACGACACTAAAAACACGATACGTGCACAAAACTATATCTCTATCTTTCTAAACAGCGACTATTATGCAACACAACAATATAACAACCTAATTAACAGTTTAGATGTCGTTACTTATCCACACTTGCTCAAAATCCTAGCTTTCCATGCTCCAATTGATCTTAGTGGGTTTAGCTAGGCTTATGAAGGGTTTTCGTGAGGTTTTGTGAAGATTTTGTTTGGTTTAGTGAGGATTTGGGTTAGGGTTTCAATTTGAGGGTGTGAGGGTGATGAAAAATGAGGAGGAGAAAATGATAAGTGAATGAGAGAATGTGAGTGAGAGTGAGGGAGTGTATGAGTGAGGGTGAGGATGAGAGAATGAGGGGGTGAGAGTAGCCATGCCCCTTCTCTCTCTTCATTAAATGCAAGCCATACTTTCCCATCCTTCATCATTCTATGTCAACCCCCCTCTCTCTCTCAAGTCAACAAATTTTCAAACCCTTTTAATTTAAAACTAAATAATTTAAATAAATACATATTACAACTTAATGAAATGGGGTTAGGTGCCATGGCTACTTAAGCATGGTTAACCCTAGGTTAATATGCACATGTGTGTGCAAGCCCAAAATAAATAATAATAAAATATTAATTAATTTTTATAAAATATTTGAAAACTATTTTGGTAAACTTTTTATTAAAAATACGCTTTATCGCTTAATTAACACTAATCGCATTCTAAGGTGTTACAATCTTCCACCTTAAAGAAATTCGTTCCCGAATTTAAAAAAATCTTACTATGCTACCTTCAAAGAGATGAGGGGATTTCTTCCGCATCTCGCTCTCGGCCTCCTATGTGACCTCTTCCCTATTCGGGCTACGCCAAAGATCCTTCACAGATGGCAAGACCATTGACCGAAGTTTCTTCACCTGCCGATCCAATATAACTACCGGCTGCTCGGTGCGAAAGATCGCGCTCTAACTGAACGGTCTGGTGCTGAATCATATGAGAAGGGCCATGAAGGTATTTGCGAAGCATCGATACATGGAATACGGGGTGAATATCTGGAAAACTGAGTGAAAGTGCCAAACGATAGGCAATGATACCAACTCGCTCAAGGATCTCAAAAGGACCTACAAATCTGGGACTAAGCTTCCCTTTCTTCCCAAATATCATCACGCCCTTCATCGGAGAAATCCGTAGGAATACATGATCCCCCACTGCGAACTCGAGCCTGCGACGACGACGGTCAGCATGAGACTCCTGTCTGCACTTGGCTTCTCTCATCCTATCCTGAATCAACTGAATTTTCTCCGTAGTTTCTTGAACTAGCTGGGGTCCCAAAATCCCGCTCTCGCTGAGTTCGGTCCAACAGACTGGCGATCGACACTTTCTACCATACAAAGCCTTAAAAGGTGCTATCTGAATTGTCTCCTGATAACTGTTATTGTAGGAGAACTCTATCAACGGCAAGTGACGATCCTAACTGCCACCAAAATCAAGCACGCACGCACGAAGCATATCCTCCATAGTCTGTATAGTCCGCTCCGACTGACCATCGGTCTGCGGATGGAAAGCGGTGCTAAAACTCAATCGGGTACCCAAGGCTTCCTGAAGCTTTTGCCAAAGACGGCTAGTGAACTGGGTGCCCCTATCGTATACAATGCATATGGGAACGCCATGCAAACGCATAATTCCATCAATGTACAACTGAGCATACTGAGCATAACCGAAAGTGGTCTTCACTGGAAGGAAGTGAGCCACTTTCGTCAACAGGTAAACAATCACCCAAATGGAGTCATACCCTCGACTGGACCTGGGTAGACCCACAACGAAATCTATGGAGATCTGTTCCCATTTCCACTCCGGAACGGGTAAAGGCTGCAACTTTCCTGTCGGTCTCTGATGCTCAGCCTTGACTTGCTGACAAGTCAGGCACCTCGAAACAAAATACGAAACATCACTCTTCATCCCTGCCCACCAGTAGATATCTTTCAAGTCACGATACATCTTGGTGGAATATGGGTGAACACTAAAAGCCGACTGATGTGCCTGCTCTAGAATCTCGCGTCTCAACCCATCGGTATCAGGTGCACACAAACGAGTTCCAAAACGTAGCACACCCTGGTCATCAATCAAGAACTTCGAATCTCTACCCTGCCGAACATGCTCACGAATCTCAAACAAACGGGCATCGGCGGGGTGTGCCTCACGAATACGATCTAGTAGAAGTGGATGGGCGCGGACATGAGCAAGCTGTCCCCCAGTGGAAGTGAACTCAAATTGTACTCTACTGTCACACAAGATCTGCCAATTTGCAGAAGACTGTTTCTGAATTGCGCTCAACTGGGACAAGTTGCCCCCGGACATACGACTCAAAGCATCGGCTACCACATTCGCCTTAACCGGATGATGAAGGATCTCACAATTATAATCTTTCACAAGCTCCATCCAACGGCGCTATCTCAAATTCAGATCCCGCTGCTAGAAGATGTACTTCAAGCTCTGGTGGTCTGTGAAAATCTGGCATGACTCCCCGTACAAGTAGTGTCTCCAAATCTTAAGCGCAAAGACCACCGCGGCCATCTCAAGATCATGAGTGGGATAATTATGCTCGTGCTTCTTCAACTGCTGGGAAGCATAAGAGATAACTCTATCATGCTGCATCAATACAAAACCGGGCCCCACTCGAAAAGAATCACAGTAAACGACAAAGCCGCCCGATCCAGAAGGCAAAGATAAAACTGGTGCAGTCGTCAACCGAGTCTTCAACTGCTGAAAACTAAGCTCGCATGCCTCATTCCAAAGAAAAGGAACCCCCTTCCTAGTCAGTCCGGTCAGCAGTGCAGCGATACTTGAGAAGTCCTGCACGAAATGGCGGTAATAACCGGCTAAGCCCCAAAAGTTGCGGACCTCTGTCACTGATACAGGTCTGGGCTAAAGTTGTACGGCCTCGATCTTTCTCGGGTCCACACGAATACCGTCTCCCGTAACCACATGACCTAGGAAGTCAACACTATCAAGCCAGAAGGCATACTTCGAGAATTTAGCAAACAGCTGGTGCTCTCTCAATATTTGCAAAGCAATCCTCAAGTACTGCCCATGCTCCTCTCGACTCTTGGAATAAACCAGAATGTCATCAATAAACACAATAATAAATTGGTCGAGGAACGGCCTGAAAATCCGGTTCGTCAAATCTATGAACGCTGCTGGGGCATTGGTGAGTCCGAACGACATCACCAAAAACTCATAATGCCCGTAGCGCGTACGAAAAGCAGTCTTCGAAATGTCATCATTCTGAACCTGGAACCGATGATAACCTGATCTCAAATCAATCTTAGAAAAATGTCCCGCACCCTGAAGCTGATCAAAAAAATCGTCAATGCGAGGTAAAGGATACCTATTCCGCACCATAACTCGGTTCAATTGATGATAATCAATGCACAATCTCAAACTGCCGTCCTTCTTCTTGACGAACAGAACATGAGCTCCCCAAGGCGAAACACTCGGATGCACAAGTCTCCTATCAAGCAACTCTTGCAGCTGATCCTTAAGCTCCGCCGGGGCTATCCGATAAGGCGGTATAGAAATAGGTCCCATGCCGGGGATCATATCAATGCAAAACTCAATCTCACGCTCTGGCGGAAATCCAGGTAACTCATCAGGAAATACGTCGGGAAACTCTCGCACGATAGGAACCCAGTCCAACGAATCTACTGTGGCTCCGGTATCACGAATGAAAGCTAAGAATCCCCGACATCCTCCCCTCAAAAGCCGACTAGCTCAAAGGGCTGAAATCAAACTGTGAGGGGGCGGCACCGCGGTCCCCCTGCACAACAAGAACTGACTCGCCCGGAAAACAGAACCTGACTGTCTTCTCGCGGCAGTCCACGGATGCATAACACATAGCTAACCAGTCTATGTCCAGGAGAACGTCGAAGTCTAACATCTCAAGTAGGATCAAGTCAACGGACGACTCTCTATCTCCAATACGGACGACACACAACCGAAACACGTGTCGTGCAACAAACGACTCGCCAACAGAAGTAGTCACGACAAGCGGCTGGTCTAACAAACACGACTCTCGGCCCAACCTCGGCACGAAGTGTGTAGAAACATACGAGTGCGTAGATCCCGGATCAAACAAAATGTGTGCATCGAAGGAACATACTGAAAGAGTACCTGAAACCACTGCATTGGACGCCTGCGCATCCTGATGAGTCAACGCAAATACTTGTGCCTGCCCTCTACCGACAACTGACTGTCCTCCGCCTCTGCCATCCCGTCCTCTCTGAACAAACCCTCTGCGACCATGACCTCTCTGAGCATAAGTATGACGCGGAGCAACAACAGGCGTAAGAGGCAACGCTCTCTGAGGTGGAGAAGGTGGTAAGGTAACATGCGATACGGCTGCCTCGTCCTCACATGGATCAGTACAATCTCGAATGCGATGATAAAAAATCCCGCACCGGAAACATCTAGATGATGACTGCTGACCCTCCTGGGGATAAGAACTAAACAACTGGCCTCATCCTCAGCCTCTGCTACTCTCACGACCTGAACAAAATCTGTCGCGGCGTCTAAACATCTGTCTCCGTGTTGATACACCAGTACAAACCCTCTTCGGTTCTGGAACTACCGAAGTCTCGGGAAGACGCTCCTCAACCAATAGGGCTGCGTCCACTGCGGTTGCATAGGTGTCACAATACCAGGCACTGATAGCGAGGAACAACTGGGTAAGCAGGACTCGTACAAATCTCTTGATCCGCATCTCCTCAGTGTCCACTAAATATGGAGCATACACCGATAGCTGGGTAAAATGAACATCGTACTCTGCCACTGTCATACCCGGAGTCTGGCGTAACGACTAAAACTGCGAGCTCGAGCATCCCTGACGCTCTGTGGAAGAAAATAGGCAAGAAACACAGTCACGAACTCAGCCCAGGTCATAGAAGAAAGACTTGCGGCTCTGTCCCTCTCTAAAGACTCGCACGAGGTCTGGGAAAGAACCTCCATACGAAAACTCACGAACTCTACCCATCTCACGTCGGAGCATCTCAGCGAACGACAGATCCTGGCCATCCGATCTATAAACGACTGGGGATCCTCAGCTGCATCGGTGCCGATGAAAACCGGAGGCTTCAGCCTCATGAACTCAGATAATGATACTGTGATAACCTCTATAGCTGCAGGTACAACTGCCGGAATAGTAGGCACCATCGCGGTCCCTGTGACAGGTGGGACAACCTCCTGTTTCTGCGCTTGACTGGCCTCAACTAACGATCCCATCATCTGGCGCAAATCCTGCATACCGGCCTCTAGCCTAGTAATACGATCTAGTGAAGGTGGATCAACCTGCTCGTATACAACGGGCGTACCGCCCTGGTCAGTCCTTTTCTCTGACGAGCCAACTCTGATCTCGGCTCCCGCGGCAACTCTCAGCGACCTCGTAGTCTTCGGCGGCATAATGGCTGGAAATGAAAACAGGATTCGTTAAGAACATAGAAATCGAATCTCAAGGATATATATAATCACGGAAGGAATTTCAACCAACAAGTTCTAAGGTCACTTAGGCGTTGTACCGTATCGTAAGTATGCCGCGGAACATACACACGCTACGCCACTCTGCTTAAGCTACCTACTCCATCATACCAAGATCATCCTACACTCCGAAAGGTAAAACCTAGCACTCTGATACCAACTTCGTCATGACCCAAAGTTTGGCACGTGACCGGTGTTTCCCCCAATCAGAGCAAAGCACTGTTCAAATTTCAAAATTTGAAATGAAACAGCGCTTCATAGCAGTGCCAGCGCTGAGAGTCAAAGACTCTGAAGCAGCGCTCACGTATAAAGCACATGAACGCTAGCGCCAAGTGCGCTGCACTCTAAGCAGCGCACCGCGTGCAAAGCACGTGAGCGCTGTACTCTAAGTAGCGCACCACGTGCAAAGCATGTGAGTGCTAGCGATAGAACAAAATGTTCTCGGCCCTTGGATCAAAGATCCAACGAACATGATTAAAAATCATCAATTGACCAGAATAAAATTCTGTTAAGGAAACATTCCTCGCAATCTTTCCAAACAGGAAAGATTGTGCTCTGAAAATCAGAGAACCGTTGGATCAATGATCTAATGGTGATTAAAAAATCACCAAAATACAGAATAAATTCTGTATGGAAAAGATTTCCCAATCTTTTAAAAACAAGAAGATTGCCTTATGTAAAAAAGAAGCCCTAGGATCAATGATCCAACGGGGGAAATATCCCCAAATCAATTAGAGAAAAGATCTTTTCAACTGATTCAACAAATCAGCTCGCCCTATATAAAGGCCCCAAGACTTCAAGTCTCATAGAGAGGAACCCCCCATAAACTTTGAGAAATTTCAAAGACAAAGAGCTAGCTCTCAGAAGAAGAAGATTTTCTTCAAGGCAAAGAAAGAACAGAAAGATGAAATCATCTCATAAAAAAAGAATTTACTTCTTTTTCTAAGATCATAGATCTATAAGACCAAGGTCTTTCACAACAGAGATCAAAATATCTCATCATAAAAATAAGGGGAAGAACTTAATCTTCTTCAGATCATAGATCTATAAGACAAATTATCTTTCAGAGATTATAATATCTCATTATAAAGGGGGGAGAATAATTCAATTCTCTTAGGATCACAGATCCAAAAAGGCAAAGTCTTTCACCAAAAACATAAGAGATTGAAATATCTCCTATAAAATAAGAACTATGTTCTTAAAATCTTGAGACAAAGTCTCCTATAAACGAAAGTTTATTTCTCGGATCATAAAATTGATCAGAAGCGCTTTTGCGCTCTTTAACTAGCGCACAGCGCCAAGCGCACCACGTGCTCCTCACGTGTGCGCCATTTAGCAAATAGCGCTTTATGCTCATGGACTGGCGCCCAGCGCCAAGCGCACCACGTGCTCCTCACGTGTGCGCCAGTGAACGAATAGCGCTTTGCGCTCATAAACCAGCACTTTGCGCTTATGGACTGGCGCTCAGCGCCAAGCGCGCCATGTGCTCCTCACGTGTGCGCTATATCACAGAAGAGATTTGCGCTCATTAACTGGCACTAGCGCCAAGCGCGCCACGTGTTCCTCATGTGTGCGTTGATAGAACATAAACTGTTCTTTAAATAAAGCCCTAGAGCTATGATGAATACTCATCATTCAATAAAAGACAGAAAGGCTGTCAGAACCCAAATTAATGCTCATCATTGTCAAATGTTTAACATTTTAACTGAGTGGGCCGAGCCCAAGTTGGCCATAAACCCCTCATTCAGATTAATTGAGCCCATATGCTCATAAATCTAAGATATTAGTCCCAATTGGACGACAGATCTCCCAACCAAAATTGGTTCAAGGGTACATCTCTGCACTCCTCTGATATATGTCGTTGTAATCCTTCAACGTCTTCAGTGAGGTGACGGGTCCCGACAACCAGACATCTCACGGACTGTGGGGTACTTAAACACATGGACTATGACGTCCTTAAACTTTACAGACTATGATGTCTCTAAATTACCATGGACTGTGAGGTCTGTAAACTCATAGACTATGATGTCTTTAAACTTTACAGACTATGACGTCTTTAAACTGGACCGCAAAGTCCCTAAACTAAAACAATAGAGCCCAAATGCTCTTTTGTTGGATCTAAAAGATCCTGTTAAGTAGATCTTAGTCTAAAATTAGACTAACGTGTCCTTAACAAACGTTAAGTTGATCTTAGTCTAAAATTAGACTAACATATCCTTAACAAACGTTTAAGTTGATCTCAGTCTCAAATGAGATTAACGATCCGTAAACCCAACCCAAACCCAAATCTAAGAAATACGGATTTAGACTAATCCACGCCCTACGGGAGACAACATAAATTAGTCTCCGTATAAAATCCACGGGCAACCAAAAACAAAACAAACATACACGACACGAAGTGACCATCTGGAGAAGGAGAAAGTGGTTACCGCGATGCGGTAGCATAATTAACTGCAGGGGCTTGCGCCTGCAGGGAAGAGCGTCCCTACAATCAAAAACCCCTCAAACGAGAGGGAATCTGACGAAATCTGCTACAACGGCCGCATCTGTCTAAACCTCCGATACACGGTGCCATAAATCAACTTGGCATCTTCGGAGAGGTGGACAGATAAAACCAAATAGTATCTGCCCCTAAAATTCAGGCCGGACGTCCCAACATCCCGGTTGCGTCTTTCGGCGGAGAACGGATTCTGGCATGCCCGGTGGGACCTTTTCCTCTTTCCACTCCACACTTCGTGTGTCGTGTTTCGCGAACAAGTCGCGGTTTGATATGGTTGCCTTTAGATGTGAAGTACTAAGATTTGGTATCTTGCTCCGTGCAGAAAAACAGAAGATCAATGGCTTCAAACTGCACTAATTGCAACAACTCCAACTCCGTCCTCACCGGAGGAGTGACCTATGGGCCTCAAGCGGCCTCCCTTTTTACAATGCCGGTGGAATAAGTGACCCAAGCCACCACTGGGCAATTCTTCGGGACCATGATCCCACCAACGAGCTTCAACGTTCAGATGACGTTGCAAGAAGCTCCAAAGAAGTCGGTCTTTGATCTGCTTACAACTGCCGCGGTTCCTCCCAACGGGTCGTCCAAATCCAGCACCTCAGTTTTCAGCAGACAGGGACAAAACTCAACTGGGCCCATGAAGAAGCCCGCGATACCTGAAGCGGCCATCCCGACGCGGATATCCATTCCTGCTCCTGAAATCGTCGAGGCGGCTTCTCCTGTTAAAGGGTCGGTCTTCATAAGACTGGCCGTTCCAAATCCTACTCCACGCGAAGTCACAAAGGCTGCTTCCCCTGTTCGAAAGTCGGCCTTCGCAAGACTGACTATCCCCTCTCAACGGACGTCAGTCTTCGACGGGCTAGCACCAATAAAAGCCTTTCCTCAAAGCAGAGGGCATGAAGAAACTCATCCAACAGCGGGGGTGATCCCGGCCGCACGATATGCTCGACATCGCCATAGGCGCCGAGTGAGGAAAGCTGGGGGCAGTTCACCCTCCGGACTGACTCTGTCGTCTCTAACTGTGGAAGTTGATGCTGCTGTTCCAACTGGGAACAGCTTTGAACCACTTAGGAGGGTACGCAAGAACTCTCCGACTGCCGTGCTGAAAAGATCTCCTCCATCTGTGGAGTGTGCTACAAAGAAAAAGCTAGAGCAGCCCTCTCAGCGTTTGTCCTAAAAAATTTACAAGGTCTGGCATCAAGTCCAAGACTCGGTGATTGATCAAGATTACTCCCGCCGACCGAAGAAGATAAAGGTTCGGCAGGAGAAGGACCGCCCTGTCATGCCACAGGAAATGTCATCTATTTGAAGGGTCCCGGCAGCGCCCCGGTCATCGAAACGCGGCTAAAATGCGGAACAAAAATTTTCTAAACCGGCGCTACCGTTACCCGATTTCCGGATCGACCTTAAACCCTATTCTAGCGAGCTAATTAAGAGTTAGAAAGGTTATACCGAGATGATTCGAGTGTTAGTTGTATGTATGCCCTAGAGGCCAGTATTGTACAGATGATGTATATTATATTGGATGCTTGGACATATATAGAGATGACTTTCTTGCTCGATATGATAGTATGCTATTTGGTTACTCTTTATCTTAACATGTACACTTGTCTCTTTAAACTGTCTTAAAGTTACATGTTGGTAAAGCCCTTAGGATGTGTACTTGACTGCCTGGACTATGATGCAGATCATACTAGTGGGGACATGGTAGTCCATAAGTACATCCTTCAAGGTCCCTAGTCGTGGGTGTATCGAGACGGGGCATCGATATACCAGTGTAGACTAGCGTATACGCTTCTCGACCCATGAGATGGGCGATGGATGATCCCATATCCATTGGTGTTTGACATCAGAGATGGTGTACGGGTGCTCAGTGGAGACTGGGTACACTGGACGGACTAGCCGAGAACTCCCAGATGGTATTATACCTCACGTCAGATGGCAGTTCTCAGGTGACACTTGTACAGGTTAGTCTGTAGACCCGAGATCGTCATAGAGTCTTGTGTGATTCCCACTGTGCTTTGATCTCCACCTTACCACGTCCATGAGGGCGTGCAAAACGGTGTTCTTTGGGTACAGTCCCGAGTCACATGGAGGCAATGAGCGATAGGAGGGGTTTCGTCTCTCCCGGTATTGGGGGTTGATGTTGCGCTGTGCTCGATTGGCCGTAACAGGGAAGTCCCTGGCCAGGGCTGATCAGAGATTTGCTGGTAATTGTTACCAGTAGTTTCTCGACCCGTTATGAGCCTCACATCGGCACGACTTATCGGTTATTGGGGTCTGACGTTTACCACCCCTAGACTTGATATGCGACGTATCAGACGAACAGACCGGACTGTACGGTAAGTGTTACTGGTTGGATTCACAGGAGTGTGAGCGGGCTAGCTCGTCGTTCTTCTGATCGCTCAATACCCGGATGGCCGTTACGTTTAGCAGACCGCTTGCGGCTTGTGGGTGCTTGATATGATCATCATCTGCTACCGGCGTATTGACGAGTCTTTAGAGTCCTACACAGAGGTTTCCTGGCTCAAGCGAAACGAAATAGGAGCGCATATGAGATATGTGCGGGACCGAGAATAATGCGTGTATGTGATACCGTATTTCATTCTCGTGATAAATGTTTCGATTGGTTATATTCGATATGACCTAGTTATCGAATCATTGATTCGATAAATCGATACATTAGATACTAGTCGGTTATATGCGATATAACCGGATCGTTAAATCAAGTGTTGATTTAATGATTTAATGTATAATTATATATTTGATATATTATTTTGCATTAGCTAGTACTGGTTCACTTTATATGGATTTTCTCACTTGATGTGCAAGAAGTATATGTGATATACTTTTGTGCACACATTTGTATCATGATTGATGATACTTGATCATTTTGTTAAGTGCAAAGAACTAAACTATGGTTATGATGATGGTTAGGGTTTTGTTTTATTCATCTATTTATTTATCCTTTCTATATTTATTTAATTAGATAAAAGATTAGAAAATGGTTTCTTTTTGTCATGAAGCTTGATGAAGCTTCATGAAGCTTTGAACTAAAGAGACCATTTGTCTTCTTGCTTAACCCTAACCATTCCCATTTACCATGGTTTATTCTCTACACTTAACCTAGGTTAGAACATGATAAGTATTTGATTTTATTATTCTTTTTTGATAATACTCATCATATTCTATCTACTTCTTCTTCTTCATCTTCAAGAAAGAAACCTTCATGCCATCAATGGCAACTTGAGATCCAAAGTGAGAAATCCATTTCTAAAGTGAACCCACCTCCTATTTCTTCACCCTCTACCTCTTGCCAAGTTGTTTTGGGTGTTTTTTTCACAAGTTTCACAACTTGGTGAAGTTGGAGCTTGAACTTGTGCAACCTCGACGTAGATCATCTTCGGCACGAAGCCGACGACCTATTCCGCTCATTTCTTCGATGAAGCCGATGCGAGAGTCCGAGATCCAACTAGGACAGCGAGAGGACGCCTACGTGGAGCTTAGGAAGTGGAGAAACGGATCTACAAAGGTTGTAGTCTCTCTCCTTTAGTTAAAGTGTTAACTAGTTTAATGTTTCGCCTAGAAATCTAGCCGACGATCCGTATTAGGGTTTCTCGGCACCCATAAAATTTTAAAATTGGCATGATCGATGCCTTGTGAGACCTCTATAGTGTTCCTAGGAACCCTACATCGAGTCCTTCGGTCTTCATTCCAACCTCCTAGTGATCCTTTGACGATATTTGATTGTCGGTCTTCTTCCATCTATGATGATCCACCCGAGAGAAACGGCGCAAGCTCCAACCTCGACAAATGAGGTAACTTACGCTCCAAAGTCGCTAGCAATGGAGAGTGGGGGTGCATGAGTGTGTCACTATATTTTTCTCTCTATCCATGAGCTCCATGGTGCAACTCAAGAAGAAGAAGATGAAAGAGGTGAACTTTTGCATGAACAAAGGAAATTTGGCTAGGTCTTTTTTCAAGCATGAGAGAGTGAGAGAGAGCTAGTGTAAATTCACCAAAAGAAAATCAATTCCCACCCACAATCATGGCCGGCCCCTCTCCCTCTCTTATTTCCATTAAAGAAATCTTTTCCTTTTGTCAAATTACTATAAACAAATCAAACCATACCCAAATTCCATGTTCATGCCATGCCTTCGCCACCTCACACCCTCCACCTCATTTGTTAAACAAATGAATTTCCATAAATGGAAATTCATACAAATGATATGGCACCTTCTAGAAGCTATTCCGTACAAAATACGGAATACTTCCCGGTACATGTACCGAAATACATATACGCGTATTCGTACCAAAATACGAATAGCCGAGAGAGAAAACGAATAGTGAACAATATTACTAGAATACGTATATACAAATACATATATAAATTATTAAATCAAAAACCCGATTTAATAATCCGGCTTAATCCTAAGCCGCTAGTATTATCAACCGTCCGATTAAAGTCTGCGCAGCAAGTGCACATATTTAATCGGACACCTGTATGTATCAACATACCTCATGTACACCATATCGCTTGAACCGTGAAAACCCTCTATGTGGGACTCTAAAGACTCGTCAATACGCTGGCAGTGGGTTTAACCACAAGCACGTCAGCGGCACTAGCTGTACGTAACGGCTAGCCAGGTATTGAGCGAAAGGGAGGCCAACGAGCAAACTCATCCTGAATCCCTACTGAGCCTGACAGTGACAATATCCGTACAGTCCGGTCTGTTCGTCTAAGAGTATCGCATATCGAGTTTAGGGGGGTGGACAAAGTCAGACCCCCAACAACGCGATATTTAGTGTTGGTATGAAACCCATCACCACCTGAGAAACTATCGATCCTGGATCGGTAATTCCCGTCCACCGTGGCCACGGATTTATGGTGATGGCCATCCGTACACAACGCGATACCAACCCCTAATACCGGGAGAGACGAATCCCCGACGATCCGATCACTGCCTCCATGTGGCTCGGGACTGTACCCAACTAAAACCTGTTTGTACGACTCCTTTGAGCCGTGGTAGGGTAGTAATCAAAGCACAGTGGGAACTCACACGAGACAAATGACGATCTCAGGTCGACAGACTAACATGTACACATGTCACCTGGGAACTGCTATCTGACAATAGCTATAATACCAACTAGCAGGTTCCCGGTGAGTCCGTCCAGTGTACTCATAACCCAATGAGCACCTGTATACTATCTTAGGTGAACAAACTAACACCAATGGCTTGTGAGACCTAGCCACCGCCCCTCGTCGGGGTCTCGATCAGTATACACTAGTCTACACTGGAGTATCGATGCCCGGTCTCGATACTCCTACGACTAGGGACATTTAAGGATGCGCTTATAGGCCCCAGCTCCCACATATGTGATCGCCATCACAATACTGGCAGTCAAGCAAGAATCCTACGGGCTCTATCAACATGTATTTGATGATAAAGACAAACCAGATAGCATACTATCATCTTGAGTAAGACTGCTTTATCGGTATAGGTCCTCACTCAATCATCATAATCATAAGTCCGCGACTATGATAATTGCCTTGAGGGCACTGTTGCCAACAATCTCCCACTTGCACTTAAGGCTAATTATTGCGATGTCGCATACTCACAGCTCGTGTGATACTGAACACCCAACCTCTCTACTAATCAGTTTCGCAAAGCCCCTTTGCGAAAATGATTGCGTTCGAGAAATAGCCTCAGTGAGTGGATCCGCTCCAATGTTTCTTTTTGTATCTCTCTATATCTCAACTTCGTGGAGAAAACTATCTCCCGAAATGAGTAATACTTGTCTTAGAATTTGTCTGGATGTCTGATGGGACCCAGTTCATAAATGAACTCCAAATCCAGCAAACTACTTAGACTGTATCGTCCACTGAATTTAATCAATATCCTGCACCATGCCTTTTCTCAGTATCCGCTTGGACCACCTGTCCAACATACCGTCTCTCAGAAGAGGGAAGAACTATAACTCAGACAGCCATTCTGTCGTCCAGGTCACCATGGAAGCCTGGAATGATAACTGTCTCCCGAAAGAGGCTGCCGTAATCATTTCCCAAGAACATTCACTTATGTTCAATAACTGCTTCCCAATGTTTCTCCAGGATTGGATTAATATATCTGCATATTGCATCTAGTGCAAACACAATATCTGGTGTGGTACTTGACATTTCATGATTAACTCAATTGCCTAAGCAAGCGATATGCTAATCATGCAGATCCCTCTCCCCTTTAGTCTATAAGACACCTTTAGAGAGGGTGACTCCATCACCTGCAGGTACACTACCATGCCAGGAGTCGTCCATTCCAAAATATCTTTAGAATAGTGTCAAATTACCCAAATTAGGATACTTCCCAAATCTAGATCTAAAACCATTGATCTAGTAACCAGAAAACCCGATATTATATCTACATCCTCTGCGGAGAAACAACTTTGTGACAACCACAGTATAACCGATCGTAGTATAGGAATATCTCTTCCTATCAAGTGCATGTCATCCAAAATATCTGGACATCACTCTCTACTACCTTTTTAGCAGATCCATCTCCTATTCTGATGAAGTCAAAGCCTATGACTGTCACATCAAAAATAGATGATCTATTTCCGCTATACCTGCTTTAGTCTATAAATAGACATAAGATACTTGCCCACTATGCTTCCGCTTCTCCCACTGACTACAACAACCCTCTGGCAGAGTCATATACACGTGCACTTCTAAAGCTAGTTTAGAACGATGCTATACTCATCCTCCTGCCGGGTCTTATAGTCTAGAATAGCAGCAATGGAAAGTCTGGGTAAACAAGAACCTCCCTGTCACCGTCTCTGAGAAGACCGAAGTACCTCTCGGGTGACTGAGGTTACCCACCATAACTGCGGAGTGGATAATGGAACGTCAAAAACAATTGAATCCTTAGGTTCTATCAAATCTTCAGTGATCGTTTGTGGTTCTGGAATCACTTCCATTTCTACCATACTCCCACTTCTGTTTTCTGAAAAAATCCATTTTACTAAAACTGTGGCGAGTCAAGAACAATATAAATACTGATCTTCCTGATGGTAGAAAGTTAACCCTCGTTAAAGCCCGGGATAACCCACAAACAGCCATCACTGAAACGTGCCTTGAGTTTATCCGGATTCTGGTTTTAAGTATCAGCCGGACAACTCTCTATACCTTAACATCGTTAAGATATAAATTGATTCTATATAGAAGCAAAAGCACTAATTTAATTGGAACCAGATTCAAATCATGCAGCTGTCTCCAGTGCATATCAACCAAATGGAAAAAGGACAATCAGCATTACTCATCTAGGAGTGCATCCATATATGAGTAACCTGAAAGAGAAGCAAGTTCTCAAAACCTTCACTATCAATGGAATACTAAACACAAGTACCTACATCTTTGACTTCCTTGAAGAATCCTGATACTTACAACAAATGGTTCTCTACTTTATTCTTATACCTATAACTTCTGAATATCTGGACCTTGCATTTCAACGAAATACATGTCTAGAACTGGAGAAGTCATAAGTTAACAAAAAATAGTACGAGTACCAACCCCTTTGTCCTAATGGACACTGGACAACATACAATACTTTGTATAAGTCCCCTGAGTTCAATAACTCAAACCCTGTGCGTTGTAGGTTGAAAAACTGTACTATAGTTAAGAAGAATTACACCGCTATTGAATGCACCTTACCTAATCACCAACTGATATAGGTAAATGTCATACACACAATATCAAAAAAGTTATATCTCACTTTATAAAATAAATGTACAGATATATCAGTTTGAAATTGGTGCATAACAACAGATATTCAAAACCAAATATTTGCCATCCGGAAAAATCCAGATGATTTCCTCAAATATCACCAATTACAACGAATTCCGATATAATGATGATCTAATCACCCAATTCCCAATATCTTACTCCCACTCACCATCCGTAATAACATACAGATGTGAGAAATTGATCTGGTAAATACATACCCTGGAGTTAGATTCCAATTGGGAAAACAGATTTCAATTAACATTGCACAGTGAAACCGAAACATGAAAATGATTCAAAAGGGTTAATTGGTATTCCTATTAACGCCTCTTCCATTATCCTGAATCATGACAGTAACCATATAGTTACCTGCCCTCACTGCAATCCTTTTATTATGTCTTTACTTATTACCTTCAGTACACATCCTTTACGCTAATTGGTTTTCTTCATTCCCTACCTTTCGGCACCAGCCTAAGGTAGGGAAGAAGACTATCCAATAAGCGTAATAGATGTACTCTCCTAATCCTAGGAGCCTTCGCAACCTGAGAGAAGGTAATGGGAAAAGACATCTGAATAATCCTATTCATTTTCTCCTGAACCAGAATCCATCCTCGAAAAAGTTCCTTCGAGTTCATATGTAACTATACGATGGATTTATCCAATGGAAGTGGATGTTCGTAGTGATACGAGGTGTTCTGGAGAAATGTAAAGTGAATGTAGGAGTGGCAGGGGTATACACGGTCTTTGTCGTGAATGATGTTGGTCGCAATTTCCTTTGCTATTATTCTAATCCTTTTATATGTCTTTACTTATTATCTTCTGTACACCAAACTTAAGCTTAATTGTTTTCTTCCTTCCCTACCGTTCGGCACCTGCCTATGGTTTGGAAGAAGACTATCCAATAAGCTCAATAGGTGTACCCTCTCCTAATCCTAGGAGCCCTCACAACCTGAGAGAAGGTAAAGAGAAAAGACAACCGAATAATCCTATTTAATCTCTCCAGAACCAGAATCCATCCTCGAAACAGATCCTTCGAGTTCGTATATAACCATACGATGGATTTATCTAATGGAAGTGGATATTCGTAGTAATACGGGATGTTCCAGAGAAATGAAAAGGTGATATAGAAGTGGCAATGATGTATGCGACACCGTGACATTCCAAAACCCAAAGTGTTTTAAGAAGTTCGGTCAACTTGGTTTCATGAGTTTTAGTCAAAGGTCGGGTCATAGTCGCAGTCAGAGAGAGAGAGAGAAGAAACACTCAGCGTGCACTCTAACCTAGATCAGAATGGTCAAGCATATTATCTAATTTGGATGGCTCCCACCGTTTCCTCGAATTCTCCTCCAAACCCAAAAGGAGAATTAATCGGAATGATCCGAGGAGTAATCCTATTCATCAGTGGGAATCGGGATCCAAATATCATCGCAAGATAACTTGATGGAAGCCAATCAAGTCACCACACTCCAGAAGGTATGCGCAAGCCTGGCAAGTTTCCTGTATGTTTGATACTCCCGATGTGTGTTTTTATCCTTAACGACTTCATAGCCTTGATAGAGACCAACGTGCCATAATTCGCTAGTCAAGTTCAGCCCATCATTATCTAAGATTGATCTAAACCCACTCGCACCAGCCCTTGATAGAGACCAACGTGACTATGCGGCTGTCCTAGATAATTGCATATCCATGCTACAGACACGTATCACGCAGCTACCGTACACTATGCCTTGATAGAGACCAACGTACATAGCACGAATACTACGAGATACCTATCTGAAATGACGGAGGGCTACGGCTGGTTTTTGGCAAAAAACCTTTAACGTAATGAACTTGATATCGTTCAAGGAATCCAAGTGGTTTTACAAATATATAGTGGCGAAAACTTTTGCTAAAGAGGTCACTCCCGGTGAAGGGATCTTGGCTCTTTCCCCGTCGAATGGGGTGCAGGATATCCCAAACTGAATACCACGATGCAAAGAAAAAATAATCGACTATAGTAAAGTTATTACGTTGACGCAAACTTTTACCCAAGGGGCCACTCCCGATGAAAGGATCTCGGCCCTTGCCTCGTCGAATGAGGTGCAGAATATTCCAAATGAATACCACGATGCAAAGCAAAAGTGTACGTCTGTAATGTCAGTTTTTAAAAACTTGGTTCCAACAACATCAAATATAGGTTTGTTTTATCCTTGCATTGATAAGAATCAATGCAGTCCCATCAATTAATCACACCAGAAAAGAACGAAAATAAAATGTACGTATATGCCATCCGCATTCGCTACTGGGTCCCGTCATCACCCGTTAGGTTACTTAACTAACAACAGAGTGGGGACTGGGCTAGTGCGGGTGCAAAACATATACAACATCTACTAGTATATATAAATATATATATAACATTCGTCCTAGGCATGATATAAGCAACATCACAGAAACATCACAGAAGCAATACAGAATGGTGGATAATCTGGAGCCCCGGGTTTCACTTGAGCCGTAAGTGAGACCCGACGTTCCCTGTCGTGTGGATAGTCTGTGCAATGAAACCTAGACCCCTATGAGCGCGGCAAGTTACCCGCCAAAACCAGAAGTGAGGCAGCCCCCTTCAGCAACGTGAATGGAGCACCCAGCACTTCACGGAATCCGGTAACTTGAGCACCCCTCCAGGGTCACCTATACCCCCTACGAGTGTGGCGAATAGCCTGCCAATTCTAGAGTAAGGTCCCCTCCGTCCCAACGCTATGAGATGCGGGCCCGTTGCCCTCTAGAATCCGGCTATTCGTGCCCCACCGTGGGGTAATCCTAGTACAGAAAAGAAAATAATATACAAGGGTGACATCGACCTCAGCCCGATCGTGCCCCAAAAGAATAATATACAAACTGGCAGTGACGGCAGTCCACATGTCGGACGCTCGCCCCGCAATATCAAATGTACAAATAAAATGAAAACTGTACTAACATTGCACCATAGCTATCCACCACGACGATCCAACCAACATCACAGCACAACACAAAACATCAACGTGAATGTCACATTCGCAAACCCGTCTAAAAGACATATAGCAGTTAGACGGGTTTACTGATCAAATGACATTCACGGTCGCAGAATATAATGTATGTACTGTTACACGCCCACTTAAAATATCGATCGACTAAATTTCCAAATTAGCCCTAATAACAAAACAACACTTTACTGAAACCTGAGCCAAAACAGAATATCACAAAAATCATAATTCCAAGTCTCTGAGCTACAGTGAAAATTTGAAGGCCCGTCGCCAATAAATGGCCGCGAATCCGCCGCCAAAAGGGGGTTAGGGAGGCGGATCCACGGCACTTTAGTGGCATCACGAGCTCAAATTTTTTCTGTAGCCTTGTATTTGCCTGCACGGATTTTTAAGATACCGCAAATAATTTTTTGACCACTTTTGAAAATCGACAGCAAACTGAAGAATGAAATCGTGATTTCGGTAAAATCCGTCGATCGATCTTTTAAGCACGTCTAAACAAGCTAGTAAGAGGTTTAAAGGGTGGCTCTGATACCATGAAGGGTCCCGGCAGCGCCCCGGCCGTCGAAACGCGGCCAAAATGTGGAACAAAATTTTTCTAAATCGGCGCTACCGTTACCCGATTTCCGGATCGAACTTAAACCCTATTCTAGCGAGCTAACTAAGAGTTAGAAAAGTTATACCGAGATGATCCGAGTCCTTCGGTCTTCATTCCAAGCTCCTAGTGATCCTTTGACGATATTTGATTGCCGGTCTTCCTCCATCTCCGATGATCCACCCGAGGGAAACGGTACAAGCTCCAACCTCGACAAACGAGGTAACCTACGCTCCAAAGTCGGTAGCAATGGAGAGTGGGGGTGCATGAGTGTGTCACTATGTTTTTCTCTCTATCCATGAGCTCCATGGAGCAACTCAAGAAGAAGAAGATGAAAGAGGTGAACTTTTACATGAACAAAGGAAATTTGGCTAGGTCTTTTTTCAAGCATGAGAGAGTGAGAGAGAGCTAGTGTAAATTCACCAAAAGAAAATCAATTCTTACCCACAATCATGGCCGGCCTCTCTCCCTCTCTTATTTCCATTAAAGAAATCTTTTCCTTTTGTCAAATTACTATAAACAAATCAAATCATACCCAAATTCCATGTTCATGCCATGCCTTTGCCACCCACACCCTCCACCTCATTTGTTAAACAAATGAATTTCCATAAATGGAAATTCATACAAATTATGTGGCACCTTCTAGAAGCTATTCCGTACAAAATACGGAATATTTCCCGGTACATGTATCGAAATACATATACGCATATTCGTACCAAAATACGAATAGCCGAGAGAGAAAACGAATAGTGAACAATAATACTAGAATACGTATATAAAAATACATATATAAATTATTAAATCAAAAACCCGATTTAATAATCCGACTTAATCCTAAGCCGCTAGTATTATCAACCGTCCGATTAAAGTCTGCGCAGCAAGTGTACATTGTTCCCCTCTGAAAGACGGCGCACAGGACTGCGAAGTCCTGACGCTGAGATTCGGGGCAGATGCTATTTGGTTTTATCCGTCCACCTCTCCGAAGATGCCAAGTTGATTTATGGCACCGTGTATCAGAGGTTTAGACGGATGCGGCCGATGTAGCAGACTTCGTCAGATTCCCCCTCACTTGAGGGGTTTTTGATTGTGGGGACGCTCTTCCCTGCAGGCGCAATCCCCTGCAGTTAATTACGCTACCGCTTCGCGGTAACAACTTTCTCCTTCTCCAGAATTTCACTTCGTGTCGTGGGTGTTTGTTTTGTTTGTGGTTGCCCATGGATTGTATACGGAGACTAAGTGATGCCGTCGCCCGTAGGACGCGGATTAGTCCAAATCCGCATTTACTTAGATTTGGGTTTGGTGTTTTAGTTTAAGGATACGTTAGCTCTATTTAAGGCTAAGATCAACTTAAACTTTTGTTAAGGATACGTTAGTCTAATATCCAGATTAAGATCGACTTAACGGGATCGTTTGGATCCGACAAGAGACCGATTGGCTCTATTATTCCAGTTTAGAGACGTGGTGGTCCATTGCCAGTTTAGGGACGTGGTGGTCCATCGCCAGTTTAGGGACGTAGGGGTCCAACATTAGTTTAGGGACGTTTCTGTCCAACATTAGTTTAGGGACGTTTCGGTCCAATATTAGTTTAGGGACGTTTCGGTCCACTAGTTTAAGGACCCGCAGTCCGTATTGATGTATGGTTGTCAGGACCCGTCACCTCTCTAACGTCGTTGAAGGATTACAACGATAGGAGTCAGAGGAGCTCGGAGATGTACCCTCGAACCGGATGTAAATTGATTTAAGGGAGCAGCCATGCTCAGTCAATTTAATTTGAGGACTTACGGCCATGATTGGGCAAAGTCCAGTTGAGAATATTCAACGTTATTTCTTATTTTTGGCCTATTAGACATGTGCTAGGGCTTTGCCCCTATTTGATAATGCACAACATTAATCTTGGTCTCTGTTGGACCTTTGTTTGGGCTCTGCCCCTTTTAAATGATGCACAACATCTGCTTTGTTTGGGCTTTGCCCTTTTAATGCATAGCATTTTATTTGGCCTGTTAGGCCTTTTTTAATTGGGCTTGGCCCTTCAGTAAATAATGCAATGCATTTGTTAGGCGCTTTGCGCCAATCATTGAGCGCAAGCGCATGTGGAGGTGACACGTGTCATGTTCTGGTGAGCGCAAGCGCAACAACGCAGTGCGCTGAGCTGTTGCGCTGCTGACACGTGGCGCGCTCTGGTGAATTGAGCCAATCTCAGAGAGCAATACTCTATCTTAAAAGCGCAGAGCGCAAGTGGTTCTGGTGCTGACACGTGGCGCTCTCTGGTGGCTTGCGCCAACCCAAGAGCGCAACAGTACAGTTTTGCAAGTGCAAGGCACAATTAATTTGAGAATCTTTTAGATTCTAGAACCAACGGTTCATAAAAAAGTGCAAGCACTATTTGATTTCTTGATCTAATTTAGATCAAAGAAAATAAGTATTTCTTGTTTTTCCTTGATCTTAGAGAACCAATGGTTCATAAGTGCAAAGCACTATTTTTATTTTATTTCCTTTTTTTATTGAAGATCATTGATCTTGTTCTTAGATCAATGATCTATTAGAAGAAATTCTTCTATCTTAAAGGATTTTACCTTTTTTCTTCTTGAAATTTCTTCAGAGTTTCTCTCTGTTTGAAGTTCTTGATTTCTCACAAATGTTCATCCTCTTGACTTGGGGTCTAGGGGCCTTTATATAGTGCCCATAAATTTATTAAATTTGTTAAAGAGATCTTTCTCTGAGTGATTTGGGGAATTTTCCCCACCGTTGGATCTTTGATCCAAGGGCTCCTGTTTTACAGAAGAAAATTTTCTTGTTTTAACAAGAACAGAAAGATTTCTTTAAAATTTTAATTCTGTTTAGCGCAAATGCTCCAGCGCGTGACACGTGTCGCACAGCGCAAGCGTAGCGCAACTGCGATGACACGTGTCGCGCCGCGCAGAGCGCAGCGCATCTGCGTTGACACGTGTCACTCAGCGCAGCGCTTGCGCAACTGAAGCGTTGCTTCCTTTAATTTTGTTTTAAATAGAGCTTTGCTTTGATTGGGCGCGCTGCCTTGGGCGCTGCGCTGATGTATCAGCTTTTGACACGTGGCGCGTTGCGCGCAGCGCAAAAAATCTGAAGCGTTGCTTCGAATTTTGAATTTTGAAATTTAAACAGAGTTTTGTTCTGATTGGGGGAAACAAATGCCCCCCCACCGTTGCGCTCACGTGGCACGCACGTGAGTGCAGCGGTGGCAAGATCCTGACCGTTGGATCAAATGGTGAGCTGAAGGGGCGCAAGCGCCTTATAAATAGGACCCCTGGCCCTTAGAAAAATCTTCACCATTTTCTAGATTTCGATTTCCAGAGCTTTACTCTTGCTTAAGAATTTCAGAGTTTTTCTCTTGCTTTCAGAACTTTAGAGCTTTGCTCTCATTTCCCAAAGTTAGAAAACTTTAGGTAATAATTAATTTAAAACTAAGTTAAATTAATTTAAAACAATTTTAACCAACAGAGCTTTGCTCTCATAGATCTTTCGATCTAAAGAAATTCCCTTTGGGGTTTTATCAACAGAGCTTTGCTCTCACGAATCCATAGATCTATAGAGATCTTGTTCATGGGTTTTAACCCATGAGCAGAGTTTTGCTCATGGATCCAAAATAGGTCTTTTGATCTAAAAGTGAAGAACTCCTAAGAGTCTTCAAAATTTTTAATTTGTTTAGCAGTTTAAATAGATTTTCTCATCATCATCACAGAGCTAGGCTCTTTTAAGGAATCTTATTCCCCTGAGACCAGAGTTTGACAAGTGTCACTCTGTGACAGAGCTTTGCTCTGAAAGAGGAGATTTTCTCCTTGCCTCTAGGGATATTTTTTCTTTTTATTAATGGGAATATTCTCTCGGGGACTAACTGACAATCTCATCCAATGATGGGGTTGTCTTATTAACGTATTGTCATCCAGATTTTGTGGGTCCCCTTCGGTCCCCTACCCACTGCACTGCTGTGTGGTGTAATTAATTAATTTTAATTTAATTAATCTTTAATTTAATTAATCAATTAATGAATTTTTTCAAACGCCAAGCGTTGGAATTACAACACTAACGGCTAATTTCTTTTCTCTTGCAATGACTATGTCTTTCGACACTTCGTTCCTGTTCGTTCGTTCGGAGGAGGGATTTCCTGAAGCGCCCTTGGACGGCGAAGTCCTGGTTATGATTAGGGACCACGACCCGGAATATAAGAGTCTCCATCTTTGGGGGTCGTGGTACAATCGGATTATTATGGGTCGACGCAGTTTCACATGCCCAGTACCGTCAGAACCCATCACGGTAATTCATTATGCCAGCCCACCCCCGGTGCAGTACGCCGTAGAGATGGTTGATTGGACATCGAAGGGCTTTCTTCATCCGGCCATAGATGCAATCCCGGTCCAGCGTCCCATGGTTTTGGATATCCTGGGACGCCGAATCTGTCAAGGCGAGGCGTGCCCTTGGGGGCAATCATATTACATAGGTCTGATCCCCCGCCACCTGATCGGCTATCTGTCGTGGGCTCGGTATATCCTGTCGACGAAGAAGTCGCAGTTGATAAGGTTAGGGTTGTACACCGCGGTCTACGTCTCCCTTTTCCAGTATCCTACGCTTCCCACCTGGTGGTTCAAGGCTTTCTTGGAGCAGTGGAACATTCCCACTCACACTTTCCTCGCAATGGATCGGGAAGTGTCGATTTCCCTGGAGGAGTTCACAGAGGTCTCCGGTCTACCGGTTATAGGCGAGCACTATGAGGAGTTGCTTCCGACAGACGAGTATGTCTTCGGTGCTAAGCCGGCGGTAAGGGGCCTCACACCGGAGAATGCTGTTCAACACCAATTCCCAAATCTGATCAAAGTGTTGAACATCTATGAGGCCCTTTTCATTAAGCGTGGGAGTCGCGGAGTTAGCTTTGAGGATTTCATCGCTCGGTTTCTTCACCCAAACGTCCTCTCGGCAGAAGTTGTCAAGTTTTCCACCCTTGAGGACCCTTTCAGTCTAGGTTTGGATAACCTACCGGCGAAGGAAATAGATCAAAAGGGTTTTTTCCTTCCTAACTCCCCGACCATGTCTTTTGCGGAAGTTGCAGCCCCCGATATGGACGAGGAGGCCTTCTTTTTAGGATTTCTTGGGCTATGGCTGAGTTGGTTTGCGCTCCCGATGCACTCTCGCCATATGCAGCCCTCTGTCTTTTACCCAGCTCACCGGATGACCATCGGGGTAAAGGTGGCCGTTGGGATCGCCGGCTTGGCACACTTGTATCACGGCCTCAGTCGAGCGGTGGATGCTAATGAGCCTGGGGTACTGCACGTGATCTTCCCGATGCACTACTTCGTATCGTGGCTCGAGCTACATACATCGGGTGTTTTCGGCATGCATAAAAGGCCCTCGTTCTATGACAGGTGAAGCTTCCCTCGCATCATACAGCTGATTGGCGCATCAATTGTGACTCCATCGCCGAGGAATGCCAGGGGTTTGCTCCTTCGCCCCCACACCGTTGGAGATGGGATGTTTTCATTGACAAAGTATTAACTATTGGAAAGGCATCCACCACTGCAGTGCGGCCATTGCAAGACACTTTCAAAGATGGAGCCTCAGTTTTGATGGCCCGGGAGACCCTCCATCTATATTCCATCAGACCGGGTTTCCTGGTATTTAGGCAGAACGGTGCGGCAATTTTCATGAGATACAACCCGCATCGTTTCGCCCAACAACTGAGCTACGATCAGGGGGTACCATTGGAAGCTTTTCTACTGGAACCTGCTGCCACGGAAGAAGGGATGGAGAACGCGCTGCATCATTTCATGCGTCTGAATACGGGTTCTCACTTTTTTATCAGTGAGCCGGCTTGCGCCCCACGACTCCTCAACGTATATAAAGAATGGTACAATCATGCGACGGGAGCCGTTATAAAGGAGGTAAGGCGATTGCTGGTCGACTGTAAGGGTGTGCCTCCAGGTAGCGACCGCAACGCTCCTTTGGTGCCAAGGACCCCGGTAGTTCCCCCTCTAAAAGATGCTAGAGCCGGACTACCGCGTGCACAGAGTCCCCCACGCGGATTGCCGCTCCCTGATATTGCGGATGCACCACCAGCGCCCTGTGCTCCAGTGGAGACAGTGGTTGTAGCCTCGCCGGAGTCTGGCGTGGGTGCGGACATCGGGACCCGCTGCCCCAAGGTGGCTGCCAAGCGTAAGTCGATCTCGGGTGCACCCAGGGTTGGTGGGCAGAAGAAGAAAAAGAAATCGCTCTTCGCCGCTGACGTCACGTTCGGCCAGGAACCCCACGCTCCCTATGGTGAAGGTCTGAGTGAATATGGGACTAACGAGGGATTAGTCATGCCAGATGACACGGATTTGGAGGCTGCTCTCGAAGCTTCGGAGCGGTTGGTGAGGCGTGATGCATGGCTGGCTAAGCTTGCGGCATCAGGTAATCACTAGTCGCATTTTCTATTGCATCATATTTTTATTATTGCTTTTGACTAACATTTTTCCTTCTTTTCTTCCAATAGGCATCACTACTGAAGAAGCCATTGCCGCTTCCCTCAAGACCTTCCAAGAGGAGGAACGCCTTAGAGCGTCTTTAGGCCTCAGTAAGTTTCAACTCATCAATTTTTCATTTTCCTTGTGTTATGGTCGATCTAAACTCTCCCTTTTTATCGCAGGAGCCTCAATGCCGTTCCCGCCAAGTGACGCGAATATTCCGCCAGCTGCCGATGTTCCTGCCTCCTCAGGGCTACCGCGGGAGGTCCGTCTTGAAGAGCCGATGAGAGATGCCTTAAAGGCTCTGGAGGCATCTCTGAACGAGGATGACGACGCCTTAATGAAGGAAGCGTCGAAGAGGTCCATCGCGACAGCTCGAGAGGAAAGGAAGCGGTCGAGGCATGAAGCAAAAGCATGCAGAACTGCCTTGACCATTGGAGCGGGCCCAAGCACCATTCCTCATGCCGATACCCCGTCAGAAGAGCCCCCGGTCGCCCTGTCTACAACTCATAGACAGGCGATTCGCGCCAATCGGGAGGCTAACGACAAGTCTACCTCAGGTAATACTTCTTTCAGAATTTTGTTATAAGACTTATAAAGCTGTCGGTCCTTATATGGTCTACCCTGCAAGGCCAAGCCCAATAGAGGGGAAGGCGGAGACTGTCGAACCTGAGGATCAAAGGGCACTGGTCGAGCCCGAGCCGGTGGCGGATGACACAGCTAGGATTGCTGAGCCCGGGATAGTGGCTGACGAAATGGTTACGTCCATTACGCCTGAGCAAGCGGTTGTTGCTGAGCCCGAGGTGGTAGCTGGCGGAGTGCCTGAGACCGATGACCTCGTGGTGACGGTGGACGAGACAACCGTTACTGCTGAGCCCGAGGGAGTAGCGGGTGAAGTAGACATGATTCCTGAGGACGAGCCAACCGCTCTTTCTCAGGAGTCTGGCAATGCCCCGGTCATAGCTCTCCCTGCCTATGGTCCCCCGCCGTCTCCCAGCCTCGCGAGCACGACAACGGCCCCCGTGGAGTTTGGGGATGAGGCCACGGGTGGTGGTCTTATGTCGATGGAGGAAGGAGACGCCTCCGTCTCGGCTGGAGGCTCATCAGGTAAATTTCGGATTACTGTCCCCTCTTTTTTTTTAATCGTTTCTGACAGGTTTACCCTTGTTTTTAACGCAGGTGCGGCCAGCGCCGATGCTCCACTGCTCGAGGGAGCGCCGTCGACTACTGCCTTGGCGGTGGTCACTTCTCAGCCCTCTCTTATACCATCGAAGATGTTGAAAGGTATGGATTTGCAACTATTATTTTCGTCTTTCAGCCACAAAATTTATGTACTAAAGTCGTACTGTTGTGCCTTTTCAGGAGTGCTTTTTGACCATCTTTATCAAGTGTTACTCCCACACTTCTCTTTCCCATCTGAATTCGCTTCTTCCTCTGGTAGCGCTGATGAGTATGGTTTCCATTGATATCTTTCTTTTTCATTGATGGAATTACTTCTAACTTGTTTTGTCTCGACTGCAGTGCTACAAATCGAAGGAGGGGATGAAAGATCGGTTGCGCCACCGACCCTTCCGGCCTTGCCACCTGCCTCAGCTGGTATAGCGACTATCACATTGATAACTCTCCCTTTTTTTCTGAACTGTTATCTGATCATATCTTGTTTCTTTTCAGCTGTTGTTCCTGTCTCGGTACCCTTCGAGCCTCGCATCACAATGCCGGCAGGTCCTTTCCTGAGACGTCCGTCCTCGAAAGGCGCCGCGAACAGTTTGCGTATGCTTAGCGACTACATCGAGGAGCTCGACGTTGAGACTCCTACGTCTGCCGCAGACTTCACTACGGCGGTTAACCCGATGCTGGTGATACTCGTGAACTTCCATGACGAGGGCATCATCGCATCTTGGGTTAACCGTTGCAGGGAGATCGAGGCTTGCCTGCATCAGCTGGAGTCGATGCGTCCTGCTCCCGAGATTTTGGCCGTGAGTACTCAACGGGCAGCATGGCTCGAGCAAAGCACTTCTCATTTTCGCCATTTGGAACAAGAAGTAGCTTTAAGGCTGAAGGAGCGTCAGGAATCTTCAAGCGAAGCTGCTCGCTTACGTGCTGAAGTTGAGGCGAACGCTGCCGAGGTGAAGGCTGTCTTCGAGGGCCTTCTGGAGGGTACCTCAAATGGGCTGAAATTGAAGCAGAAACTTGACGTTGCTGAGCGTAATGCCCAGGTCCGCGAAGCCACTCAGCAGGCCGTCGGGGAGCAGCTTGCATCTCTCTTGCAGCAAAGGACTCAGGTGGAGGCAGAAATGGCGGTGATGGGAGATCAGGAAAAGGCGTGGAAGGAAGTGCATGAACAATTGCTAAAGCTATGCAAGACGCTTCCTGCCCAGTAATTCCCCTTGTATCTAGATACTTGTAAAATTTTTCTTTTTAAATAATATGTATCCATTCTTCATTCTTTTGTACGCTTCACCTTGTACTTGATTACATTCAATAAAGATACACATTTTTCTTTGCAATGTCTTGTACTATTTCTTTGCTTTTTTCCTTTATCTTATTATCAGCATGCTGTCTTGATAAACACATTTGACCGATAATAGAGTAAGCGTCTAGATTTTTCAAGAGATAGCGATGGCTTAGGCCGTAGGTTCAGATCTGCCGCCTAAGACTTTTCAACTCTATAAGCCGTGAGGGTCTCATAGAGACTTTTCACCCTACGGATCGAGAGGATCTCGTAGGTGTATTTTCTCTTTAGGAATCGTGAGGATTCCTAAGCGCATTTTCTCTTATAAGTCGTAAGGATCTTATAAGAGAATTTTCCCTCTTACGAGTCGAGAGGACCCGTAAGCGGTTGGTGAGTAGACTTGTTTCCGAGTCGAAGTATTGCTTCGACGGGGAGGTCGTTGGCTGACTTGTTTCCGCGACGGAGGTCGTTGGTTGACTTGTTTCCGCGACGGAGGTCATTGGCTGACTTGTTTCCACGACGGAGGTCATTGGCTGACTTGTTTCCATGACGGAGGTCATTGGCTGACTTGTTTCCACGACGGTGGTCATTGGTTGACTTGTTTCCGCGACGGAGGTCATTGGTTGACTTGTTTCTGAGATGGAGGTCATCTGCTGACTTGTTTCCGCGATGGAGGTCATTGGCTGACTTGTTTCCGAGACGGAGGTCATTTGCTGACTTGTTTCCGAGACGGAGGTCGTTGGCTGACTTGTTTCCGCGATGGAGGTCGTTGGCTGACTTGTTTCCGCGACGGAGGTCATTGGCTGACTTGTTTCCGCGACGGAGGTCATTTGCTGACTTGTTTCCGAAACGGAGGTCATTTGCTAACTCTAGGTTGTCTGTGAACCGACGGAGGTTAGGGAAATGTTTATTCGCGTCCGTGGATTGTATACAAGGGTCAGTATTGAACCACTTGTAGGGCAATATCTAAAGTTGTGGGGGGTTGCTTAAGCACAGGTTTAGGTCTCTGTAACTTAAGACTTTCAAATCCTATGAGCCGTGAGGGTCCCATAGGAGAGTTCTCCTTACGAGTCGTGAGGATCTCGCAAGTGTATTTTCTCCCTAGGAATCGTGGGGATCCCTAAGTGTGTTGCTCCCTTGTGAGTCGTAAGCATCTCACGCGGGTGGTTTCTCCTTACAAGGTCGAGAGGACCCTATAAGTGTCTTTTAACGAGGTTGCGCCCTTTCGGGTTTTCACAAACACTCGCCGGTAGTCCTGCTGTTTTTACTCACGGAGCCCTTTCGGGTTTTCATCCGTGCCCATTTTGCTTATGGACGTACCGTTTTTTTTATTCTTTTTATTTTCTTCTTCTCTATATTTTTTTTACGAGGCCGCACCCTTTCGGGTTTTCACGAACACTCGCCGGTAGCCCTGCTGTTTTTACTCACGGAGCCCTTTCGGGTTTTCATCCGTGCCCTTTTTGCTTATGGACATACCATTTTTATTTATTATATATATATATTTTTTATTTTTATTCATCTCGTCAGCCTAAGGATGCTGCGGTAGTAGTTTAAAGACGTTTCGGTCTTTCATTAGTTTAAGGACGTTTCGGTCCGCCATTAGTTTAAGGACGTTTCGGTCCGGTATCCAGTTTTAGGACGTAGTGGTTCATTGGGCTTTCTTTATGAATGAGCATGATGCCGCCGGCATATCCATCTTTTCGGAGCATGTGGTTGTGGCGGGCTCACCTTCCAGTTTTCAGACAGCGCGAGTTCGCCTTGTTGGTACTGGTCTTCAACCCAGTTTTTGAAGACGAAGCAATCTTCGAGTGGATGACTAACTGCTTGATGGTAGGGGCAGTAATTAAGATCGTTGACATCTCCCGGCTGTAGCGGACGTTTCGGATTCGGCAGACTGACGAGCCCGTTGCGCACCGTCAGTTCAAACAGTTTCCTTGTTTTATCTGTAGGGTTCCTAGGCACACTAATGAGGTCTCACAAGGCATCAACCATGCCAAATTCAAATTTTACAAGTGCCGAGAAACCCTAAGCAAAGATCTTTAACTAGAGAATAGGCGAAACAAATGCGAATAAACGACTTTACTCTAAAAGTGAACGGAAATACAACCTTTGTAGATCCGGTCCTCCACCTCCATAGCTCCGTGATGAAGTCCCCTCGCTGCGATCATCGGATCCCGGCCTCTAGCGTCGGCTTCATCGGAGAAATGGGCGGGCTAGGTCGTCGACTTCGATGCCGAAGATGATCTACGTCGAGGCAACACAAGATCAAGCTCCAACTTCACCAAGCCATGAAACTTGTGAAGGAAACACCCTATACTACTTGGCAAGTGGTAGAGGATGAAGAAATAAGAAGTGGGTTCACTTTAGAATTGGATTTCTCACTCTTTTTCTCATTTCACCATTGAAGCTCGCAAGCTTTCATAAAGCTTGATGAAGATAATGAAGATGAAAGAATAAAAAGGATTATTCCAAAAAAGAAAATCCAACTCATTCTTATCATAATGCAACCTTGGTTAAGTGTAGAGAATCAACTAGGATTAGGTGAATGGTTAGGTTTAGGAAAAGAACAAGAATGGTCAAAGCTTCTTGAAGTTTCAAAAGAAACAAACAAAATAAGCAACCATATCTTTTCTTTCCCTAAAATAAATAAATGAATAAGTAAATAAATCAAACCCTAACCAATCACTTAATCATGGTTTAAAGTAAACCTACACCCAAGCTTGCATGTATCATCAAACATGATACAAACTAGTGTACAAAACTATATCATATATACAATGTGCACAAACAAGTGAGAAAAATATCTTAAGTGAACCAATATTAGTTAATGTAAAATGATATATCAAATATATAATTATACATTAAATCATTAAATCAACACTTGGCTTAATGATCCGGTCATATCACATATAACCGACTAATATCAATAGTAACAACTTATCGAATCAACACTTGATCCGGTAACCCGGCTATATCGCATATAACCGATCAATGTCACAAATCGCGAGAATCGAATACAGTATCACATACTGGTATTATTCTCGGTCCCGCACATATCTCATATGCGCTCCTATTTCATTTCGCTTGAGCCAGGAAACCTCTGTGTAGGACTCTAAAGACTCATCAATACGCCGGCAGCAGGTGATGATCATATCAAACACCCACAAGCCGCAAGCGGTCTGCTAAACGTAACGGCCACCCGGGTATTGAGCGATCAGAAGATCGACGAGCAAGCCCAGTCATACTCCTATGAATCCAACCAGTAACACTTACCGTACAGTCCGGTCTCGTCGTCTGATATGTCGCATATCTCGCCTAGAGGTGGTAAACGTCAGACCCCAATATCTCGATAAGTCGTGTCGATATGAGGTCTATAACATTTCGAAAAACTACTGGTAACACTTACCAGTAAATCTCAGCAACCCTGGCCAGGGATTTCCGGTTATAGCCAATCGAACACAGCGCAACATCAACTCCCTATACCGGGAGAGACGAATCCCCTCCTATCGCTCATTGCCTCCATGTGATTCGGGACTGTACCCAAAAACCACCGTTTTGCACGCCCTCTTGGACATGGTAAGGTGGAAATTAAAGCACAGTGGGAATCACACAAGACTCTATGACGATCTCGGGTCTACAGACTAACCTGTACCAGTGTCACCAGAGAACTTCCATCTGACGTAAGGTATAATACCATCTGGGAGTTCTTGGCGAGTCCGTCCAGTGTACCCAGTCTCCACTGAGCACCCGTATAGCATCTCTGATGTCAAACACCAATGGATATGGGATCATCCATCGCCCATCTATATGGGTCGAGAAGGTATACGCTAGTCTACACTGGTATATCGATGCCCCGTCTCGATACACCCACGACTAGGGACCTTGAAGGATGTACTTATAGACTACCATGTCCCCACTAGTATGATCCGCATCATAGTCCAGGCAGTCAAGTACACATCCTAAGGGCTTTACCAACATGTAACAGAGAGACAATCAGTATACACGTTAAGGTAAAGAGCAACCAGATAGCATACTATCATGTCGAGTAAGAAATTCCTCCCTATATATGTCCCAGCATCCACTATAATATACATCCTATGTACAGTAATGGCCTCTAGGGCATACATATAACTAACAATCTCCCACTTGCACTAGGGCCATCTGATAGCAGTGGTTGTAGTATCTCATACTCAACCATCCCATAAAAGTCTCTCTCTGGGAAAAGGCCTTTGTGAGTGGATCCGCCGTGTTGTCCTCTGAGTCTACTCTCCTAACCTTGATCCCTTGGAGATCAACTATCTCTATGATCAGGTGACACTGCCTCAGAATATTTCTGGATCACTGATGGGACAGATGTTCGTTGGCATAAGCCACAACTCCATTGTCACACAATGGGAGGAACTAAGTTCATCTCATGAACAAATATACATCCAGACTGCCTCTTTGGTAGCATCTTAAGTAGCGATGTATCCAGCCTTTATCGTCTAGTATGTCACGGTATCTAGCTTGAAACTCTTCCAACATACCGTCCCTTTACTAAGGGTAAAGACAATGCCTGTGACTGACATTCAGTCGTTCTCATCACCCTGGAACACTTCCAGTGATTCTCCCTAGGATCAATTGATACCATCTCACTGCAACTAGTGAGAATCCTAACATCCATTTAGATCTATCTCATAGATCCAAAACCCAGGATTTAGTAGGTATCATTTTGATCCTATGTGAAGAATCATTGTGATAAGCGGAGATTGATCGAGCGTAGCATAGGAAACTCCTTCCCTATCAAGAGTATGTCATCCACGTACTCTACGAGGATCGCCACCATACTCCCTACTACCTTTTTGTATATACAAGGTTCATCTACCATTTTGATGAAGTCAAACTCTTTGACTACTACATCAAAACAGACGTTCCAGCTCCGCGATACCTGCTTTATCACATAAAACATCTTGCTCACGTTTCCGCTGCTCCCACTGTCTACGAAGCCCTCTGGCTGTGTACTTATAGACGCTCTCTTCCAAAACATCATTTAGAAATGCAGTCATGACACCCAACCACCAGATATCGTAGTCATGGTATGTAGCCGTGGCAAGTAGGATCTGGATGGACTTAAGCATAGATCCTTAGAAAAGGTTTCAACATTATCCATACCTGGTCAATGATGCAAACCTTTAACAAGTCTATCTTTGAAAGTCTCAACTTTTCCATGTACACAAAGTAATCTTCTCAAGATATACTTGCTCCTGATGGGGATTTAACCCTTCAGATATAGCAACCAAAGTCCATACTTTGTTGGTGTATAAGGATTCCATCTTAGATCACTAACCATCCAGCCATTCTTACAGAGTCTCACTCCTGATGGCCAGCTCGAACCTAGTTGGTTCATCATCTCATGATGCAATCCTCTTTCCTACTATCATAGAGAAACCGAAGTAACTCTCAGGTGGGTGAGGAACCCTACTAGATCGGCAGAGAGTCAGAGGTTCGTTGGAATCTACTGAATCCTTTGGTTCTATCAAATCATCAGCTACATTTTTTATAGCTGGAACATTTCCAGTTCTACATAACAGATCTTGCCTCGAGCTTGTCCGGATTTTGCTTTTCAGACATAGGCTGGACAACCCCAAATCTCAACTAACTTAAGATATGGGCTCTTCCCTTTCCATATCACATATGAAGTGGTAGGCAACTGATTTGATTTGAACCCTTTTCAATAAGTATGCAGCTTCTCAAGTGCATAACTCCCAAAAGGAAATAGGTAACTCAGTAGTACTCATCATAGAGCACACCTTATCATATAGGGTGTGTGATTGTCCGCCCCGATATACCATCGCGCTATGGTGTATACGGAGGAGTAATGCTGAGAGAGAATCTCATTCTCTTTTAGAATAGTCCAGAATTTCTGTGCTTAAGTATTCTCCTCCCTGATCACATCAAAGGACATAATACTTATACCCGTATTTTGGTTCTCTACTTCTAACTTATATTCTGTGAATACCTCAAAAGGTTCTGACTTGTGTTTCAATAGGAACATATGTCTGAATCTTGAGAGATCATCAGAGAACGTAATGAAGTATAAAGAACCAGTCCTGACATGTGTAGACAGGGGATCTTACATACATCATCATGTATCAGTCCCAAGAGTTCACTAACTCTTTCTCTGTTTCCAGTAAACAGAGCTATGGTCATCTTATCTCTGTGACATGACTGGCAAGTTTCACAAGATGTAAATTCAAACAAATTTAAATATGCATCTATGTGCAACTTAGCTAGTCGGGTCGCATTGATATGACCTAGTCTACAATACCTCAAGAAGGATCCGTTCATTTCTGAACTCTTCCTCTTGTGTGTGTTCCGTATACTAAGAACTGTAGTTTGATTTAGAACATCAATGCTTTTAGATAACGTGCCTGAACCGATCAACTTTTGATATAGGAAATGTTCAAAACATTATCCAACAATACAAAATTTTATCATTTCTTTAATAATAAAGAGACTGATATGATTTTGTATATCAGGTTCGGTATCTAATAACATTCGTTCAGAATCAATGTATTTGGAATACAGGGTGACAGTGAGCAACAGACTTGGCTGCAACACTTGCCGCGTTTTCTGTCTCATGAAACTTATCACCCGTTCTCAGTTCTCTACCTATCTGTAGCCCTTTGTAACAGATTACATATCTGGGATCCTGATCCGGTATCAAATACCCAGGACGTAGAGGATACAGAGAAACATTTCTTTATAACGAACACACCCGAAGATGATGCACCAGTATGCACTTTCTTCGTTTGGGCGGCACGGGAATTCTGGTAATCCCCAATTTCCTGCGCTGTCTTATAACAATTATAAGTTGGAGCGGGACCAACGTTCCCCAGCTCAGTATAACAAGCGGGTTCGGTCAATATGTCCGTTTTATTATCTTGATTAAGGCGTGACATGGTCGCTACCTGGAGAGAGAGAGAAGAAAACACTCTGCGTGCGCTCTTGCGAGATCAGATTGGTTATTATTTTATCTAATCAGGATGGCTCCCACTGTTTTTATCAAATCTTCCTTCAAACCCTAAAAGGAAAGACTAGCCGGGATTAATTACACGCTACAAGTTCGCCAATCTTTCAGCCAGGCCAGTGTCGGTACTTTGAGGGAGGTCCCCCGTGCTTTCGCACGAACCTAATTAATGTAAACCTCATTTTCCCAGAGGCGTAACCCCGTTGACACCTTTCTAGACACCTACTTGATCGGCTAATTGTAATGTGTAAAACTCTTCCAGGAGTAACTCTTACTCACAGCGGGTATCGGGATCCAACTATCTCATAGAAGGTATGCAATCTCATTGCAAATTTCAACACTTGAAATTCCCGATAATATTTTGCCCCTAGCATCCTATGACCTTGACGAAAGCCAATAAACCATAGGCTACAAGTCAAGTCCAACCCGTCATTTCTTGATTGAATTAAACCCACCCGCATGACCCTTGACGAAAACCAACAAAGCCGCACGACTACCCTAATCCAATCGCATCGTATGCAGCAGATAAGCAGCATATAGCTACTGCACACTATACCTTGACGAAAGCCAACAAATATAGCACGAATACTATATACAACTTATTTGAAATGATGGAGGGCTAAGACAGGTTTTTCTGAAAACCTATTGCGTAATGAACTTGATATCGTTGTAGAATCAAATGATTTTAAAATGGAGTGTTTTTGAGGCTTTTCTAGTTTTGCTAAAGGGGTCACTCCCGGTGAAGGGATCGTCGGCCCTTTCCTCGTCGAATGAGGTGCGGGATATATCATATATATCACTGTGCAAAGCAGAAACTATAGAAGCTTTCAAAAGACAAACCGAGTGTGTAGCATCTGCCAGTTATTGCTAAAGGGGTCACTCCCGGTGAAGGGATCGTCGGCCCTTTTCTCATCGAATAAGGTGCAGGATATATCATATATACCGCTGTGCAAAGCAAGAACTGTAGCTACCTGTTTTATTTTTGAAATTTGATTCCACAATATCTTTAGGTTTCTTTTACTTTCATTAATCATATTAATGAAGTCTCATCATTTAAGTACCTAAATATCACAGATAAATACGACGTTTGTCCCATCGTGCACCGTTAGGTTAGGTAACTAACGGCAGAGCGGGGCAGGGCTAGCGCGGGTGTAAAACATAAGTAACGTCTATATAATATATCATATATACTATATACAGTATTTATCACAGAACATCACATGATCACATCACAGATATTGCAGCAGAAGAAACATATGAAATATTGGATATACTAGGACGTCTGTGTTTTCAATACGAGCCAGTATAAAACACGGATTCCACGGTCGCGATGAATAGCCAAACCCACACCCCTAGACCCCTACGAGAGCGGCAAGCAACCTTACCAATTCTAGAGTTAGGAGACCCGGACTCGACTCCTCGAGTTGGTCTCCCACTGGACTCCAGAACCCGGTTACTTGTGTCCTCCTCCTTGGGTCTATCCTAGTGCGGAAAAGTAAATAATATACAAAAGGTGACATCTTCCGCAATCTGGAAGTGCCCCAATAAAAGAATATTACATACAAGTTTTTACATGAATGAAAATAAAAACACCCATCTCACATAAAAACCCCCGGCTATTCAAACACGACGATCCAATATAACATATCCAGCAACACATAACATCACATGTCATCAACATAAGTAAATATGCGCATCCCAATTGTCGTTGACATATAGCAATGAAACCGGCGATATCACATATTACACTTACGGTCACAGAAAAGAAAGTGTAAAACTACAACAGTTGGAATCCGCAACCTCCATAGACATCGTATGCCTAATCAAATGAATTCCTTAGACATCGCATGCCTAACAATTATAAATCCTGCATTTTAGTCTCATTATCGAAAACTCTTTTCAATATCAAGTCGGGCAATTCAACAAGATTCCCGACATCCAGATCGAATGCTCGTCGCAAACTTTAGTAGGCGGCCGCACCCCCGATACCGTCGACGAAGTGCACCAAGGCGGAACACCGCTACCGCGAGCACCCAAACGGATGCTTTCGGCGACGGGGTTCTCCTACAGTCACTTGGTCGAGGCTATGGGGTGAGGCTGTCTATTAAGTTTACCGGTAAGTATCCGCGTACGCTACGTGATTGCGACGGACTTTTGATCACATCAAAATTCCATGGCAACCGATCAAGTAAGACTAAACTGCTATGTTTATAACATTCAAATCAGTTATCTCATAACTACTTGTGGATTCCAAATATTGTATCACATTCGAGATAAAATAGAAAATGTTAAACTTTCCGATCGAACATTCAAACACCCAAGTTTTTCCGAAACAGCTCAACACATGAAATAAGTTTAAAAACATTCAGTTCATGCCTCAGTACCAACGGTCCAGCCGTAGAAGGGTCAAGCCAACGTCTCACATGTGGCACGCCATACTGCCCTAAACCCGAAGGTTCAAAGGGCAGTTCAAGACGGTCACATAATCGAGTTAAGGTCTGTTGTCTTCTAGAGGGTCCATCGCGTTACTTGCACCACTTAGAACGTTATTAAACCACGGAAAGATCCAACACTTGGAAATTTCTCGACAGGGGAAAAAGTGGGTATTTATATCCGGTCGAACTTTTTAACATATTCAAAAATTATCCGGAAAATACATAGACGAAATTAGACTACCCGATCGAAACACCGAGTCCCCAATACAACCCAGAAAACTCAACTCTTGAGTGCAAATTAAAAATTCCCAGAAAACTCAGGAATATTATAGTGAAATTACTGTGCAAAATAAAGTGGTAGAACAGACCGTACGGCCGCGGAACCGCCGCACGAGCCAGGCTCGTGCCGCGCTTCCGCGGTGCTTTAATCGATTTAGGCGTTCCGTTTTGTACAGTAATTCTTATAATAGCCTGCTTAATTTTCTGCATATTTTTAATTCACAAAAATCCAAATTTTCAAAAAATTTCCAGAGAGTGGTTTGAGTTAGGGTTTTGGGGTTCGTTCGGATTTCTGTCGTCTACACTTCGCCTAAGGCTCTAGCTAGGCTCTGATACCACTGTAGGGTTCCTAGGCACACTAATGAGGTCTCACAAGGCATCAACCATGCCAAATTCAAATTTTACAAGTGCCGAGAAACCCTAAGCAAAGATCGTTAACTAGAGAATAGGCGAAACAAATGCGAATAAACGACTTTACTCTAAAAGTGAACGGAAATACAACCTTTGTAGATCCGGTCCTCCACCTCCATAGCTCCGTGATGAAGTCCCCTCGCTGCGATCATCGGATCCCAGGCTCTAGCGTCGGCTTCATCGGAGAAATGGGCGGGCTAGGTCGTCGACTTCGATGCCGAAGATAATCTACGTCGAGGCAACACAAGATCAAGCTCCAACTTCACCAAGCCATGAAACTTGTGAAGGAAACACCCTATACTACTTGGCAAGTGGTAGAGGATGAAGAAATAGGAAGTGGGTTCACTTTAGAATTGGATTTCTCACTCTTTTTCTCATTTCACCATTGAAGCTTGCAAGCTTTCATAAAGCTTGATGAAGATGATGGAGATGAAAGAATAAAAAGGATTATTCCAAAAAAGAAAATCCAACTCATTCTTATCATAATGCAACCTTGGTTAAGTGTAGAGAATCAACTAGGGTTAGGTGAATGGTTAGGTTTAGGAAAATAACAAGAATGGTCAAAGCTTCTTGAAGTTTCAAAAGAAACAAACAAAATAAGCAACCATATCTTTTCTTTCCCTAAAATAAATAAATGAATAAGTAAATAAATCAAACCTTAACCAATCACTTAATCATGGTTTAAAGTAAACCTACACCGAAGCTTGGATGTATCATCAAACATGATACAAACTAGTGCACAAAACTATATCATATATACAATGTGCACAAACAAGTGAGAAAAATATCTTAAGTGAACCAATATTAGTTAATGTAAAGTGATATATCAAATATATAATTATACATTAAATCATTAAATCAACACTTGACTTAATGATCCGGTCATATCGCATATAACCGACTAATATCAATAGTAACAACTTATCGAATCAACACTTGATCCGGTAACCCGGCTATATCGCATATAACCGATCAATGTCACAAATCGCGAGAATCGAATACAGTATCACATACTGGTATTATTCTCGGTCCCGCACATATCCCATATGCGCTCCTATTTCATTTCGCTTGAGCCAGGAAACCTCTGTGTAGGACTCTAAAGACTCGTCAATACGCCGGCAGCAGGTGATGATCATATCAAACACCCACAAGCCGCAAGCGGTCTGCTAAACGTAACGGCCACCCGGGTATTGAGCGATCAGAAGATCGACGAGCAAGCCCGCTCACACTCCTGTGAATCCAACCAGTAACACTTACCGTACAGTCCGGTCTCGTCGTCTGATATGTCGCATATCTCGTCTAGGGGTGGTAAACGTCAGACCCCAATAGCTCGATAAGTCGTGTCGAAATGAGGTCTATAACATTTCGAGAAACTACTGGTAACACTTACCAGTAAATCTCAGCAACCCTGGCCAGGGATTTCCGGTTATAGCTAATCGAACACAGCGCAACATCAACTCCCTATACCAGGAGAGACGAATCCCCTCCTATCGCTCATTGCCTCCATGTGATTCGGGACTGTACCCAAAAACCACCATTTTGCACGCCCTCTTGGACGTGGTAAGGTGGAAATCAAAGCACAGTGGGAATCACACAAGACTCTATGACGATCTCGGGTCTACAGACTAACCTGTACTAGTGTCATCAGAGAACTGCCATCTGACGTAAGGTATAATACCATCTGGGAGTTCTCGGCGAGTCCGTCCAGTGTACCCAGTCTTCACTAAGCACCCGTATATCATCTCTGATATCAAACACCAATGGATATGGGATCATCCATCGCCCATCTGTATGGGTCGAGAAGGTATACGCTAGTCTACACTGGTATATCGATGCCTCGTCTCGATACACCCACGACTAGGGACCTTGAAGGATGTACTTATAGACTACCATGTCCCCACTAGTATGATCCGCATCATAGTCCAGGTAGTCAAGTACACATCCTAAGGGCTTTACCAACATGTAACAGAGAGACAATCAGTATACATGTTAAGGTAAAGAGCAACCAGATGGCATACTATCATGTCGAGCAAGAAAGTCCTCCCTATATATGTCCCAGCATCCACTACAATATACATCCTATGTATAGTAATGGCCCCTAGAGCATACATATAACTAACATTATCTTGGGGAAACGAGTAAGGACGTCCCAATCTTTCCTCGAGTGATGGGCGTGGGCGCAGGTTGTTTTGGCGAACAATCGATTTTGAGTTGCTCGGTTGTTGTTGAATGTTGGCGAAGAAGGTCATTTTTCCTTTTCTTTCATCCTTTTTGCTCGCTCCGTCGTTTGCGGGTCCGAGATTCTTTCCGGGTAGTATGCCCTTGCACGGATGAATGTTCTCATGATTCTTCAATTCTTCAGAGATGGATTCCTTGAAGAGAGGGTTGAAGGCTGTTTCTTCATCGGGGTCGTTCCTGTGGCAACTGCCGGCGACTCTTTTATGCTCATCTGTCGTATTTTTCATCCGTCTACAAGCTTCCCGCTTTGTTCTATTGACGTAATGCCTGTGTGTGACATACCCTTGCCGCCAACACTTAAAGGAGTCGCAGTCTGCAGTAGCGTGTGCGATCTTCCGATGATATAGTCAATAATTAGGATACATCTCTATTCCACCGAGAGTGTTTTCTTCCGAGGGTGGTAGCTTCATTCCCATTGATATGGCTTTAGCAAACCTTTTCCTCGTCTTGAATTTGTTTTCATCGGCAGCGGATGTCTTTTTCTCCAGCGGAAGTGTTTCAGCTCTTTCGTTAAGTCGCTGGCGCTTGGCCCTTTCAAATATAGCCATCTCGCGTTCCCGATCAGCTTTACTTTTCAATAGAGCTTCATTGAGGAATGCGCCAATTACTTCATCTGATGGCCCCAGAATTTTTGGTTCGGGATCTGCCCCCAGCTTTTCAGTGCAAGGAGTCTCCTCATCGTCCGTCAGCGAATGGGAGATCATATGGTAGCTCGCCACGTATTCCTCAGACTCATCCGATGAACTTTCTCCCTCACCTTCCTCTTAAAAGACGTGGTTGAGGAACTCTTGGAGTGTAATGGGAGTTCGTACTTTCTGGTTGTATTCTTCCAGCGCGTCAATTTGTTTTTGTAAGTCCATGCGCTTGTCTCCAGGCTTCACGGGCTTCTTTGATTTCTTTTTCTTCTTCTTTGAAGATTTTGACGGCTGGTTATGAATGCTTGGGCCATTACCATCGATCTTTCGAGTTGGACGCGGCTTCAACATTCCTTCAATGATCTGAGGTTCCAACGGGTTCTTCCACCAAATCGCTGGGCATATTTGAAGATCGTTTAGCATCCTCTTTGTCTTGGCTGACAGCACAACTTCCCATGGGGCTTCTTCAATGGGAGAGCACGTTGCCCCCGGCATATTCATCCTCTTAGAGGTGTGAGGTTGAGGCGGATTCACCTTCCATCTGTCGGATAACGCGAACATGCTTTGTTGGTACTGGTCTTCAAGGCAATTTTTGAAGACATAGCAATCCTCAATCGGATGACCCAGTACTCGATGATAAGGACAGTAGTTGGGCTCATTGATATCATTTGGTTGCGACGGACGTTTTGGATCCGACAGATTTATGAGTTGGTTGCGCAACGCCAGCTCGAATAATCTTCGTGTCTTATCTCGGGGAAACGAGTAAGGACGTCCTAGCCTCTCCTCAAGGGGTACCTGCGGACGCATATTATTTTGACGAACGATCGGCTTCGAGTTGCTCGGCTGTTGTTGAGCATTAGCGACAACGATCACTTTCCCCTTCCCCTTTTCATTTCGGGAGTCCGACTTTGGAAGAGGAGGTCTATGGCCCATCTGATCCATTTGCGCTAGTTTGTCGATCAGGGCCTGGAAGGTAATAGGCTTGAAGAACATCATAAATTGCGAGATAGTTGCTTGCGGATCCAGGGTTCCCACAAACATACCCACTGCAGGAGCTTCTTCAATGCGTTGCTCGTATTTTGACCATAAATTTCGCTACGGTATAGCATATTGGACCCATGTCTCGCCTGGCTTCACCCTGGCGTTAATCAATGCTGTCATCGGGTGAGTTCACTGGTGCTTGCGAAACGCTGGGTAAACAGCAACTCCATCTCCGCGAAGGTCTTGATAGAGTCGTTCGGGAGCTCAGAGTACCACTCGAACGCTGTATCCGATAAGCTTCCGACGAACTGGCGGAGCAGCAATTTGTCATCACCGCCGGTGTTGCTGCAGAGTGCCCTGAACTGGGCAACATGCTGGTAGGGATTGCCCGTCCCCTTATAGACATGGAACTTGGGAATGGTATAGCCCGGCGGGTATTTGATCTGGTCATACCAGTTCGGATATGGTCGTCCTATATTTACGACCTGGTCGGCTGCTTCAGTCGCATGATGAACCCGTATTTGTTGGGCTATGTACTCGTCCAAGTCAGCTTTGGAGATTGTCTCCTCCTTAGCTGTTGACAGAGCTGACGGAGGATTCGACGTTTCTCCCATATCGTCTTCAAGGACGATCGGGGGCTCTTCGGCCGGAGGATCTTGTTGGATCATCATCCTCACCATGTCTTGGAATAGGATGCCCATACGCTTTATGTTGGCTGCTTGTTCAGCAGCCTCTTTATCCTTCTTCTCCAATATCCGACGAAGGAATTCAGTGTCGGTTTCTTGCTCTTGGCGTTCATCCGAGGACGCTTCAGGGCTTTCTTTCGGCCCAGTAAGTGTGGCCATCGCGTTCATCATCTCTTGGAGCTTCTGCTGCTGCTCCTGCACTTTGGTCACTGACCGCGTGAGCGGTCTATGACCTGTTGATATGCGGCTGTCCTCCTTTCCTGATGCCATGTATACTGTATGAACTATTATGCCCCTGGACTTAGGGCGTTTAGGTTCACCGCCTTTGGCATTTGCCACAGGCGTGGGAATTTTCTCCGGCCTCCTTCTCTTATGGGCCATTGAAGTTGAGGGGGCCGTTGCAGCAGGCACCCTCATGGTTGTCGTCCTTTGCTGTTTGATCGGACGTCTCTTTTCTTCTTGCACCTTCGCCTTTTTCCGTTGACGAGAATGATTTGGGTCAATTACGGAGTCTTGAACCCTCTGCCAAACCTTGTATATTTTTGAGGACAACTGATTGGAAGAATTTAAGTTAACCGCAATCAAGACGGTGTCGCTATGCAGCTAGCCGGTTGAGCACGGGTCGATCCACAGGGAGATGGTTGTATTTCCGTTCTTGTCTTAGACGAGTCAATAAAGAATTTGTGTATGTTTGTTTCTAACCTATGTGTTTATTTGCAAGTATAAAGTTGTTAAGAAAAGATACGAGATTGTAAGCTAAGGAAATCCGTACTCAAAACCTTTGAGCCGAGTCTTGACCAATTGAAACTAGAGCAATCGGCAAAAACGTGGATTAGGGGATTTAAGCGCGGTATTCGTGGAATCCGGCTTATTTACCCTTGTCCTTCCGTTCTTGTCTCTTGCTTTCGCCTCCGGCCAAACCGAACGCAACCGGTCGTGGTTAGGAATCACCGTTACCTTGTCAGGGTAGGGTGCCTAACGGAGCGCTTGCGTATGGTTTGGGCGGAGTTCAATGGAAAATAACGGGAAAAGGAAATGAGCAAAGAAATGTTAACTTACAATATCATATGGATTCTTAACAACAACAATAAATACAACATTCACAAAATGAACAAAAGAGAGCAAAAGAAAAGATAAACAAAGAAAAGAAAAGATTACAAGAAAGAAAGTGCATGAATTAAATTGCAAGAAAGTAAAGCAAGGTAATAAAAAGAAAGTAATAAATAAGCAAATAAAAAGAACAAGAAACTAGGACTCAAGACAAGCATGTGATCAATAGCCAACCCTTAAACTTGCAAGCTCAATCAAGAGGTTGCAAGATCAAGGGAAGGGTAGAGAACGCATGTGAAATGAAGTGCTAATTCCATGAAAGAATACGACCCTTGAGATCAATAACTAACCCTTAACCATTCAAGCTCAATGAAGAGGTTGAATGATTAAGAGAAAGCAAGAATCTCAAGGGGAAGAAGAAACAAAAGAGAATGATACAAAAAGCCCTCATCTTCATTGATCTCCCACTCAAAAAGCTCTCACTACAATTTTCATGGAAAAAGAATGAAGAAGAAGAAGAAAAACTATACAAAAAACTACAAAAGAGTGGACACAAAATTGGACCCTTGGCTTAGCTCAAAACTGCTGTATTTATAGGCAGGGAGTTGAAGATCTAGGGCAACAAACTGGACCCATGTGAAAAGACCATCCTACCCCCCAAAGCCCATGCCCTGAAGTGCCTGTACGGCCGTGGATCCGCCGCCAATAGCCCCTATTGGCCGCGGATCCGCGCCCCTACAGTAGGGTTAGGGTGTGGGCAACTTTGTACTTCCCTGGTCTGCTGTCCCCTGTTGTCTGGTACATGTATTTTCTGATAATTTCTTCCAGAATATCTTCAGATTCTTAGTCCAAGATTGCATCTTTTCTTCACTTTTGACTTTATCTCTCTTGTGCTCCGCGCACCCATTGATTCTTGTGCTGCCCCCCTCGTGCTCTGTGCTTGTCCGAGACACGAATGACCGCTGTCATATGTCTTGTCCCTGGAACTGGTACTCGGCACTGGACGGATATGGATGACCGGAATCCGGCTTTTATCTGCTGTGACAGATGTTCTGTATTTGGTGTAACTGTGGAGATTTTGTCTTGATTTGCAATATTTGGACTGAAAACCTGTACTCTGTAAATATGTAACAAACACGGATTAAAAGTACCTACCTATAAACACACGAGCATAAGAATGGGCGGTAAAAAATGCAGTATTCTGATATGAACAAATACCCCCAAACTTAACTTTTGCTCGTCCCGAGCAAAACCAATTATTCACAAAAATAAAATGATAACCGCACTTTCGCAAGGAACACGATTGCACTGAGCATGTGCAACAAGCCGTTAAACCTCTAGGTGTCCTTAGTAGGAGGAGTGTTGTCTCCTGAGGGTTTTCAGCGGATACTACCCACAAAATCCCGTCAAGCTAGTTTTGTAAAATAACTAAGATTCAAACCCCTAAAGTTTTGTTTCAGAAAATAACAATTCTATTATCCTAAGTCTAGACTATCGAACCTTTATTTTTCACACCTCGCTTCTTATTTAACTACAGATTTTATATGTCTTTACGTGCAGTGCAAATAGTGTCGTTAAGTTCCCGAAAGGTCGAATAAAGTCATTATGTCACACAATAAAGCCCAGATAACTATTTTAAAAGGATCACATAAGTTTTATAAAGAGTTAAGCATTTTTCAAGTTTCGTTTTCCAGTAAAGTTTCAACTTCAGAATTTCTATCTTCCCTAACAGGAAACTAGGTCTTATTCTTCACTCCACCTTTTTCTTGTTTTCATTTCATACACACCTCTGTGAACGTGCAATAGTCTTTATCATGGAGTAAAACCTTCATATCTCCGCTAAATTTTTTATGAAAGCCTGTCTTTTATCAAGATTATTCTCACACAAAGAACCGTTAGGAATTTTAACTCAGAGGGAACACTTGCTTGATTTTGTTTTAAACTGGACTTTCTAGGCTTCTTAGCGAGCTTTGGGCCAATGCACCCAAACCAGTTGGTTTTAGGGCATTAGGTGTAGAAACACCCCAGCGGACTTAATTACTCAAGTTACCTAGGTCCAAAAACAAAAGACAGTTTGGCGTGAAAATCATGATGATTCAATATGAACGGAGATATAACCGGTAGTTCAATTATTTTTTTGGATAAAAGACGTGTTTAGTGGGTTCGGTGTGTAATCATTCAAATCAAGTTTCAGATGGGTTATTTTTCAGACTTAGTTCCAATTAAGGCATCAATAACATTCCTTCATATTCACTCACTTCATAAACTATTCTTGATATATTACTTATTTCAGAACAAACCTATTTGATCCTCAGAAAATCATTTATCTATTTAAAAGTTTTTAAACATAAAAGACTTGTCATCTAATTTCCAAGACTCACGACACGTGTAGTGTGATGTAAAGATGTATATCAGCTATAGTTAACTTCAAAGGAGAGTTATTTTTCAGGTTTTCAAAATCTAAACATAAGATTTAGTTATTCTTATTTTATCAAACAAAACCGTCGAAATGTTGAATCAGAGTCCTCCCACTAGCTAACTTGACAGAAAAGTTTTTATGTTTTTAGAAATTTTTTTGATTTTTGTGGGTTTTTAATAAGGTATGCAAATGCAAAATATACAAATGAATGCGAAGGAAGAAAGCTTACCGAGCACACCCCCAAACTTAAACTTGACAGTGCCCTCACTGTCAGGCTATACCAAGAGGGTCAAAATTGCCGGCGCTCCCTAAAAACAAATTATAGACAACAAAGAAAACCAAAAAATATATACAAAAAAAATGTCCCCTCCAAACTTAAGTAAAACAGTGTTTCCACTGTTAAGCGTTGAAATTCAGGATTAGGGGGGAAAGAACAGTATCAATCTATACAAGGCCTTACACAGGCCAAAAGTTAATACCAACCATTCAAAGATTTTATCATGGTAAAGCAGTGGTTGGTGAAAGAAGGTGAAGAGGAAAGAGATGGAAAATACGCGAGACCGTACGAAGATAGAAGCGGGATACGGTCTCGGTATATCAGAAGAAGAATGGCGGAAGGGAAAAAGAAGTGGAGTACGAACTTGAGGGTGCAAATGGAGTGAATAGATTAGCACAATTTGTGATGAGCGATGTGTAAACAGCGATTGTGCTAATCTATTAACTCGTCGAGAGATTGGATCAAATCCCTCAAGATTCGTAAGAAACCATGGGTACGCCGAACTTGGTAAACCAGACATATGAAATGAAAGTGAGACAGGTTCTTGCAAGGACGGAACGATGGAAAGGATGGAGGGAAGGGGTTGAGGAAGGGTATCGGTTAAGGGTTCTGGAGGGTGTACACAGTCAGTGAAAGGAACAGGATGAATTGGAAAATCCGACTCATCATCTAGAACTGTTTCATCCTCAAAAATATCCTCAAAATTCTCCTCAAAATTTAGCACATCCATGCTCTTCTCTTCAAAGTCCCGACGTATATGGGGTTCGGGAAAAACAGTTAAAGACTCGGGATGATGATTTGAAGAGACAAACTCAGCCAAATCTACGGGTTCATCATCCAAAATATCCCCAGCGTCAATATCCTCAATCCAGTGAAAATCAAAATTCTCTGACACCTCATCAAAAGCATGGATATTAATCGATTCTGGTTCTAAGATATAGGTGTAGAGGTCAAAAGGATTAGGTATGGTTTCACTTGGAAGGGACCCTTCACAATCGGGCAAATCAAACACTACGAAGTCGCACAACTCATTAAACATTCTATCTTCAACTGATAATTCATTTGGGACATTTGATAGACTTTCAACACAGGAGTTGTGGGATTCAATTTGAGACGGGTAGGTTTGATTTGGAAGGGGGTACATCTCACTCTCTCCACTCAAATTCACAGCCTGTCCTGCCGCCTCATCATACATTGAAAAAGTTGGAGCTAGTTGAAAACTAGCTACCGGGTCACTAGGTTGCATGAGGGCGGCCATGGACGCATTCAAATCCATCATCTGTTGGCTTGACGCTACCCTAAAATCTTCCAACGACTGTTCCAGACTAGACATGGGTTGTGAGTGGGTTTCAGTAAAAGATTCAAAGTTGTTTGGATACTGAAAACTCCCAAATGGCGGTTCTGAAGCAATGTCTATGGAAGGTGCAAAGGTAGGGTAGGATTGGTAGGAATTGAATGGTTGGACAGGGGTAGGATCGACATTTGGATAAGAAGGTGAATGGAATTGTTGATCCCAAGAATTCGAAGTGGTGAAAGGAGTGAAAGATCGGCTACGGGATTGTTCAATACGTTCAGCAAGAGACATAGGTCTGGTGGCTACAACTGGACTTTCAAAAGGGGTATCAACGCAAGAAGGGGTGAATGTTTGAAATGGTTGATACGAAGTGGATTGCGGGGTCCAGTTGTTCGTCCTAGACGCGTCTATCCGATCTTTCAAAGAAATTTTGGGCATGGAGGGGTCGTTCGAAGTTCGACCAAAACAAGAACCGTATGAAGTAATGTCTGGTTGTGGGTACCAAAGATCGGCAAGAGTTTTGCGAGGTGGAGTACCCATGATATGAAGAGAGAAAGAGAGAAAGGCAGAGAAAAGGAGGGGAAAAAGAATGTGATAATTTTTTTTTTTTGGTTTATATATTAACAAAAGAATAAAAAACAATATGGACAAAAACAATCACGACACAAAAATACCACACACCTAATCGTTCTAGGGTTCACCTAGGTCAACTAGACCTACTCCAGAACTTGATTGTCGAAGTAAAACTGTGTCGAGAAACAGGCTCAAGATACACTGATCACGAGGCCAGGTAAGTGCAGAGATAAGGGGAGGTTTTTCAACGCTTTCGCGAAGTTCCTTAATTAAATAACCCTTTCTCTTTTGGCGGTTTTACCGTTAACACTTTCCTAGACACCCCGTAAACAATATACCGTTAAGCAAGGTTCTAAATACAGTTAACTTCTCCTAGTGAGCGCGAAGTCCTTAAGGCTTAAAGTCTAGTTTCTTTTAAATTTTTGTGCGGGTAAACGTTATGCTCAAGTTCGTGATTTGTGGGCCACGGAAAAGGTGATGAAATCCTTTACCGTATATTGTGGGGTTCGCTTGCCCTTAAGTCCGTATTAATGTATGCAATGCGCAATTCAAAAAATTCTATAAAGAATCAAACAATCGTTTTTTAGTTTAAGTGCGGCGCTGCAACAAATACGGGTTAGTCAATTTTTTTAGCGTTTTCTAGGGAACTTGCAATGAATCCTGCAAAGAATATTATATTGGAAGCGTCGGATTTGAGAAGAAGGTGTTAGTAAAGTACGTACCGTTAAGTTTTTGGGTTAGGAAACCCCCGTTGAATCAAATCCGGTAAGCTTGAAAAGTTCGCTTGCGCGGGTCAAACTACCCGGATCTTTGGCACTGTACTTCGTAATCACCTTAACCTTGAATGTACACTTTGCTCCCCACAATCGCAGTTTGCAAATCTGCAAAAATCTGCACTCTTGCCCACAAAAATGATCAAAAATGACAAAAAGAATTTTTTTTTAGATATATATACAAAAAGAATATTAACCCGAATAACAAGAAAGAAAATACGCTACCGTCTCCCCGGCAACGGCGCCATTTGGTTGGAAGAATTTAAGTTAACCGCAATCAAGACGGTGTCGCTATGCAGCTAGCCGGTTGAGCACGGGTCGATCCACAGGGAGATGGTTGTATTTCCGTTCTTGTCTTAGACGAGTCAATAAAGAATTTGTGTATGTTTGTTTCTAACCTATGTGTTTATTTGCAAGTATAAAGTTGTTAAGAAAAGATACGAGATTGTAAGCTAAGGAAATCCGTACTCAAAACCTTTGAGCCGAGTCTTGACCAATTGAAACTAGAGCAATCGGCAACAACGTGGATTAGGGGATTTAAGCGCGGTATTCGTGGAATCCGGCTTATTTACCCTTGTCCTTCCGTTCTTGTCTCTTGCTTTCGCCTCCGGCCAAACCGAACGCAACCGGTCGTGGTTAGGAATCACCGTTACCTTGTCAGGGTAGGGTGCCTAACGGAGCGCTTGCGTATGGTTTGGGCGGAGTTCAATGGAAAATAACGGGAAAAGGAAATGAGCAAAGAAATGTTAACTTACAATATCATATGGATTCTTAACAACAACAATAAATACAACATTCACAAAATGAACAAAAGAGAGCAAAAGAAAAGATAAACAAAGAAAAGAAAAGATTACAAGAAAGAAAGTGCATGAATTAAATTGCAAGAAAGTAAAGCAAGGTAATAAAAAGCAAGTAATAAATAAGAAAATAAAAAGAACAAGAAACTAGGACTCAAGACAAGCATGTGATCAATAGCCAACCCTTAAACTTGCAAGCTCAATCAAGAGGTTGCAAGATCAAGGGAAGGGTAGAGAACGCATGTGAAATGAAGTGCTAATTCCATGAAAGAATACGACCCTTGAGATCAATAACTAACCCTTAACCATTCAAGCTCAATGAAGAGGTTGAATGATTAAGAGAAAGCAAGAATCTCAAGGGGAAGAAGAAACAAAAGAGAATGATACAAAAAGCCCTCATCTTCATTGATCTCCCACTCAAAAAGCTCTCACTACAATTTTCATGGAAAAAGAATGAAGAAGAAGAAGAAAAACTATACAAAAAACTACAAAAGAGTGGACACAAAATTGGACCCTTGGCTTAGCTCAAAACTGCTGTATTTATAGGCAGGGAGTTGAAGATCTAGGGCAACAAACTGGACCCATGTGAAAAGACCATCCTACCCCCCAAAGCCCATGCCCTGAAGCGCCTGTACGGCCGCGGATCCGCCGCCAATAGCCCCTATTGGCCGCGGATCCGTGCCCCTACAGTAGGGTTAGGGTGTGGGCAACTTTGTACTTCGCTGGTCTGCTGTCCCCTGTTGTCTGGTACATGTATTTTCTGATAATTTCTTCCAGAATATCTTCAGATTCTTAGTCCAAGATTGAATCTTTTCTTCACTTTTGACTTTATCTCTCTTGAGCTCCGCGCACCCATTGATTCTTGTGCTGCCCCCCTCGTGCTCTGTGCTTGTCCGAGACACGAATGACCGCTGTCATATGTCTTGTCCCTGGAACTGGTACTCGGCACTGGACGGATATGGATGACCGGAACTCGGCTTTTATCTGCTGTGACAGATGTTCTGTATTTGGTGTAACTATGGAGATTTTGTCTTGATTTGCAATATTTGGACTGAAAACCTGTACTCTGTAAATATGTAACAAACACGGATTAAAAGTACCTACCTATAAACACACGAGCATAAGAATGGGCGGTAAAAAATGCAGTATTCTGATATGAACAACAACCGTTGAGGGGGCTGCTCTTGCTTCGTTTCCGGAACTCTCTCCGCCGGTGGAGGAGATCTCTTCAATGTAGCAGTCGGAGAATTCTTACGTACCCTCCTAAGTGATTCAAAGCTGTTCCCAGTTGGAACAGCAACATTGACTTCCACCACTGGAGCAGGTGGAGTTAGCCCTGAGGGGGAGTTGCCCCCTGCCTTCCTCACTCGTCGCCAATGGCGACGTCGAGCATGACGAGCCGCTGGGACTGGCTTGGCGATAGAGACAGCTTCTTTTTGCCCCCTGTTCAGGTGTGGGGCTGTTGCCGGCGTCAGCCTATTGACGACCGATGTCTTTTGAGCAGCAGGAGCAGAAGCGGGAGTTGGGACGGTCAGTCTTGTAAAGACCGATCTCTTAGCAGGAGAAGCCGCCTTGACGACTTCAGGAGCAGGTTTGGCTACTCTTTTTGGAATAACCTTTTCTGGGACCGCAAGCTTCATTGTGAGCCCGCAGGAGTTTTGGCCCAGTCTGGAGAAGACCGAGGCGCTGGTGTTGGGCGACCCGTTGAGAGGGGCCGCAGTAACTGAAAGTCGATCGAAAACCGACTTCTTAGGAGCTTCTTGTACGGGCACGGGGGTGCTGAAGTTTGTTGGCAGAAGCATAGTTCCAAAAAACAACCCCGTGGTGGCTTGATTAATCTACTCCAAGGGCATGGTGAACAAAGAGGCCGCTTGGGGCCCGTAGGTTATGCCCCTAGTTGAGGCCGGACGCGAGCTGCAGCTGCAGTTGGAGCACTTCGAACAGGTAGAGGCCATCGATGCTTGATTTCTGCGCCAGGCAAAAACCAAATCTTAGTAACTTAAAATCCAAAGGCAACCATCAACAAACCGCGATTCGTTCGCGAAGACGACACACGAAGTGTGGAGTGGAAAGAGAAAAAGGTCCCACCGAGCGTGCCAGAATCTGTTCCCCTCCGAAAGACGGCGCACAGGACTGCGAAGTCCTGACTCTGAGATTTGGGGCAGATGCTATTTGGTTTTATCCGTCCACCTCTCTGAAGATGCCAAGTTGATTTATGGCACCGTGTATCAGAGGTTTAGACGGATGCGGCCGATATAGCAGACTTTGTCAGATTCCCCCTCACTTGAGGGGTTTTTGATTGTGGGGACGCTCTTCCCTGCAGGCGCAAGCCCCTGCAGTAACGCTACCGCTTCGCGGTAACAACTTTCTCCTTCTCCAGAATTTCACTTCGTGTCGTGGGTGTTTGTTTTGTTTGTGGTTGCCCGTGGATTGTATACGGAGACTAAGTGATGCCGTCGCCCGTAGGACGTGAATTAGTGCAAATCCGCATTTACTTAGATTTGGGTTTGGTGTTTTAGTTTAAGCATACGTTAGCTCTATTTAAGACTAAGATCAACTTAAACTTTTGTTAAGGATACGTTAGTTTAATCTCCAGACTAAGATTGACTTAACGGGATCGTTTGGATCCGACAAGAGACCGATTGGCTCTATTGTTCCAGTTTAGAGACGTGGTGGTCTATGTTCCAGTTTAGGGACGTGGTGGTCCATCGCCAGTTTAGGGACGTTGTGGTCCATCGCCAGTTTAGGGACGTGGTGGTCCATCGCCAGTTTAGGGACGTAGGGGTCCAACATTAGTTTAGAGACGTTTCGGTCCAACATTAGTTTAGGGACGTTTCGGTCCAACATTAGTTTAGGGACGTTTCGGTCCACGAGTTTAAGGACCCCGCAGTCCGTATTGATGTATGGTTGTCAAGACCCGTCACCTCTCTAACGTCGTTGAAGGATTACAACGATAGGAGTCAGAGGAGCTCGGAGATGTACCCTCGAACCGGATGTAAATTGATTTAAGGGAACAACCATGCTCAGTCAATTTAATTTGAGGACTTACGGCCATGATTGGTCTAAGTCCAGTTGAGAATATTCAACGTTATTTCTTATTTTTGGCCTATTAGACCTGTGCTAGGGCTTTTCCCCTATTTGATAATGCACAGCATTAATCTTGGTCTCTGTTGGACCTTTGTTTGGGCTCTGTCCCCTTTAAATGATGCACATCATCTGCTTTGTTTGGGCTCTGCCCTTTTAATGCATAGTATTTTATTTGTCTTGTTAGGCCTTTTTTAATTGGGCTTGGCCCTTCAGTAAATAATGCAATGCATTTGTCAGGCGCTTTGCGCCAATCATTGAGCGAAAGCGCATGTGGAGGTGACACGTGTCATGCTCTGGTGAGCACAAGCGCAACAGTGCAGTGCGCTGCGCTAGTGCGCTGCGCTGTTGCGCTGCTGACACGTGGCGTGCTCTGGTGAGTTGCGCCAATCTCAGAGAGCAATTCTCTATCTTAAAAGCGCAGAGCGCAAGTGGTTCTGCTGACACGTGGCGCTCTCTGGTGGCTTGCGCCAACCCAAGAGCGCAACAGTGCAGTTTTACAAGTGCAAGGCACAATTAATTTGAGAATCTTTTAGATTCTAGAACCAACGGTTCATAAAAAAGTGCAAGCACTATTTGATTTCTTGATCTAATTTAGATCAAAGAAAACAAGTATTTCTTGTTTTTTCTTGATCTTAGAGAACCAATGGTTTATAAGTGCAAAGCACTATTTTTATTTTATTTCCTTTTTTTTATTGAAGATCATTGATCTTGTTCTTAGATCAATGATCTATTAGAAAAAATTCTTCTATCTTAAAGGTTTTTACCTTTTTTCTTCTTGAAATTTCTTCAGAGTTTCTCTCTGTTTGAAGTTCTTGATTTCTCACAAATGTTCATCCTCTTGACTTGGGGTCTAGGGGCCTTTATATAGTGCCCATAAATTTGTTAAATTTGTTAAAGAGATGTTTCTCTGAGTGATTTGGGAAATTTTCCCCACCGTTGGATCTTTGATCAAAGGGCTCTTGTTTTACAGAAGAAAATCTTCTTGTTTTAAAAAGAACAGAAAGATTTCTTTAAAATTTTAATTCTGTTTAGCGGAAATGCCCCAGCGCGTGACACGTGTCGCGCAGCGCAACTGCGCTGACACGTGTCGCGCAGCGCACGGCGCAGCGCAACCGCGCTTGCGCAACTGCGCTGACACGTGTCGCGCAGCGCAGCGCTTGCGCAACTGAAGCGTTGCTTCCTTTAATTTTGTTTTAAATAGAGCTTTGCTCTGATTGGGCGCGCTGCCTTAGGCGCTGCGCTGATGTATCAGCTTTTGACACGTGGCGTGTTGCGCGCAGCGCAAAGAATCTGAAGCGTTGCTTCGAATTTTGAATTTTGAAATTCAAACAGAGCTTTGCTCTGATTGGGGGAAACACACATATTTAATCAGACACCTGTATGTATCAACATACCTCATTTACACCATATCGCCTGAACCGTGAAAACCCTCTGTGTGGGATTCTAAAGACTCGTCAATACGCTGGCAGTGGGTTTAACCACAAGCACGTCAGCGGCACTAGCTGTACGTAACAGCTAGCCAGGTATTGAGCGAAAGGGAGGCCGACGAGCAAACTCATCCTGAACCCCTACTGAGCCTGACAGTGACAATATCCGTACAGTCCGGTCTGTTCGTCTAAGAGTATCGCATATCGAGTCTAGGGGGGTGGATAAAGTCAGACCCCCAACAACGCGATATTTAGTGTCGGTATGAAATCCATCACCACCTGAGAAATTATCGATCCTGGATCGCTAATTCTCGTCCACCGTGGCCACGGATTTATGGTGATGGCCATCCGTACACAACGCGACATCAACCCCCAATACCGGGAGAGACGAATCCCCGACGATCCGATCACTGCCACCATGTGGCTCGGGACTGTACCCTACTAAAACCTGTTTGCACGACTCCTTTGAGCCGTGGTAGGGTAGTAATCAAAGCACAGTGGGAACTCATACGAGACAAATGATGATCTCAGGTCGACAGACTAACCTGTACACATGTCACCTGGGAACTGCTATCTGACAATAGGTATAATACCAACTAGCAGGTTCCCGGCGAGTCCGTCCAGTGTACTCATAACCCAATGAGCACCTGTATACTATCTTAGGTGAACAAACTAACACCAATGGCTTGTGAGACCTGGCTACCGCCCCTTGTCGGGGTCTCGATCAGTATACACTAGTCTACACTGGAGCATCGATGCCCGGTCTCGATACTCCTACGACTAGGTACATTTAAGGATGTGCTTATAGGCCCCAGCTCCTACATATGTGATCGCCATCACAAGGCTGGCAGTCAAGCAAGAATCCTACGGGCTCTATCAACATGTATATGATGATAAAGACAAACCAGATAGCATACTATCATCTTGAGTAAGACTGCTTTATCGGTATAGGTCCTCACTCAATCATCATAATCACAAGTCCGCGACTATGATAATTGCCTTGAGAGCACTATAGCCAACACTATTTGGGTGCCCGCTGCAACGGCTCCCTTAAATTTGACCGCCCACAAAAGGAGAAAGCCGGAGAAAACCCCCGTGTCTGCAACGAATCTAAAGGACGTTGAACCTAAACGCCCCAAGTCTGGGGGCATGGTAGTGCACACTGTTTATATGGCTTCCAGAAAAGAGGACAGCCGTGCTTCTACGGGTCATCGACCGCTCACACGATTCGTAATAAAGGCCCATAAGCAACAACAAAAGCTCCAGGAAATGTTAACACAGATGGCCGCACTTACTGGGCCAAAAGAAAGCCCGGAGACGTCGTTAGAGCAGCGTCATGAACAAGAAACTGATGCTGAGTTCCTCCGCAAAATCCTCGAGAAGAAGGACAGAGAGGCCTCGGAAAAGCGGCCAATTTAAAACGAATGGCGCTTTTATTCCAAGATATGGTCGGGATGATGGTACAGCCAGATCCTCCAACTGAAGACTCCCCGAGTATCCTTGAAGACGACAAAGGGGAGACATCGAACCCTCTTCCGGCTCTATCAGCAGCCAAAGAGGAGACAATCTCCAAAGCCGCCGTAGATGACTACATCGCTCAACAGATACAAGCCCATCAGGAGAGTGAAGCGGCCAGCTAGATTGTTAAGACTGGATGACCTTATCCGGGTTGGTACGACCAAATAAAGTACCCGCCGGGATATACGATCCCTAAATTCCATGTGTATAAGGGGACGGGGAATCCACACCAGCACGTTGCTCAATTCAGGGCCTTGTGCGGTAATACAGGTGGCGACGATAAACTGTTGCTTCGCCAGGTTTTTGGCAGCTTGTCGGAGACAGCGTTCGAATGGTACTCTGAACTCCCGAACGACTCTATTAAGACATTTGCAGAAATGGAACTACTATTCATACAAAGGTTCGCAAGCACTAGCGAGTGCACCCCGATCACCGTATTAATTAACGACAGAGTGAAGCCAGGCGAAACATGGGTGCAGTACGCGATACAGTGGCGGAATTGTTGGATGTATATGCCCTAGAGGCCAATATTGTATATGTATACATATGGATACTAGGGATATGTATGTACAAAACAATCTTGCTCAGTTTTATAGTATATTATTTGACTTGTCTTTATCGGGATATGCGTATTTATTTGTATTGTTATATCTGGTTTGCACATATTGATAAAGACTCGATACGGTAGTATACTATTGTGGTTTATCTTTATCTTAACATGGCATATGTCATACTCGTTATTACATATTGCGGTTACATGTTGATAAAGCCCCTAGGATCTTGCTTGACTACCTGCGTTGTGATGGCGATCATACTTGTGGGAGCAGGGTAGTTCATAAGCACATCCTTAAATGGTCCCTAGTCGCGTGAGTATCGAGACTGGGCACTGATACTCCAGAGTAGACTGGTGTGTACGTTTCTAGCCCCGTCGGGGGATGGTTGGTCCCGCAGCCATTAGTCTGATGCACCTAAGATCGTATACAGGTGCTCACTGGGTGTGAGTACACTGGACAGGACTCGCCGAGAACTTCCATATGGTACTATACCTATCGTCAGATGGAAGTTCTCAGGTGACATGTGTACAGGTTAGTCTTTGGACCCGAGATCGACATTTGTCTCGTGTGAGTTCCCACTGATCTTTGATCACTACCCTACCACGGCTCTACTGAGTCGTGCAAACAAATTTTGGTTGGGTTCAGTCCCGGGCCATATGGAGGCAGTGAGCGATTATCGGGGATTCGTCTCTGCCGGTATAGGGAGTCGATGTCACACTATGATTCGATTGGTCAGGACCATAAGACCTTGGCCAAGGCAGTTGGGATTTACTGATAGGTTGATCAGTAGTTTCCCGGATTGGTCCTGAGCCACATCGGCACGACTTATCATATTATTAGGGTTTGACGTTCACCATCCCCTAGACCCGGTATGCGATACTCTTTGTCGAAGAGACCGGATTGTACGGATATTGTCACGGATAGGCTCAGTAGGAGATCCGGATGAGTTTGCTCATCGGCCTTCTTTTCGACAGGTACCTGGGTAGCCGTTACGTACAGCTAGTGCCGCTGACGTGCTTGTGGTTAAACCCACTGCCAATGTACTGTCGAGTCTTTAGAGTCCCACACAGAGGGTTTTCCTGATTCAGGCAAAATGATGTAGTAGCCGTATTGGATACGTGCAGGGTTCGATCGATCGATGTACTTTGTACTCGGACTTTCGATCGGACAGTTGGTAATACTAGCCGGCTCGGGTTTGAGCCGGATTATTAAATTAAGTATTGATTTAATAATTTACGTATATGTATTTCGATATATATATTCTAGTATTACGTTCTTCGTGTTGTTCTATCTCTTTGGGCGTTCAGATTTTTATCTGATTGCCGGTATATATGTACTGTAGACTGAAATCCGTATTTATTATAGATTTCCTTCTAGAAGGTAGCCGCCTCATTTTGGATTTTCCATTTATTTCATAAATGGAAATGAGGTGTAAAGTGAGAGGTAAGGGAGAAAAGGTATTGACCATGCTTCAATAGTTAACAAATGAATTTATAATCCATTTTGGAGTTACTATTGAAGTATGGTTGCTAATTGTTTAATGGAAGAAATGATACACAAAACCAAGGTGTGTATTTTCTCTTTCATGTATGCTTCATTATTTTCTTGAGCTCTCTTTTGCTCTTGATCTCCTCCTTCCTCTCTAGCTTCCTCCACCTTCATCTTCTTCCTCTTCACTACCTTCTCATGTGTTGAGAATCAAGTGAAGAGGAAAGAAAGAGATAACTTTACACTTAGAAATCCAAACTACATCCTAGACTACTTGGTTTAGCAAACCAAGTCTTCTAGTTGCTCCTTTTGTTACATAGTTAGGAGCTAAAGCCATGAATCATACTCCCCGGGTGAATCATCAAGGACCAAAGAAAGTCGGAGAACAAGCTCGATCCCGGAGAACCGACGGAGCAAGGAAAGAAGATCAAGCAAGTTCAAGGTGGCTAGTAGGAGCAAAGGATGAAGAACGAAGACCGAAGGACTTGGTTCGTTTGGTAAGAATTCCTCATCATAGTAGATAGCTCTCCTAGTGTAGCTAGTTAGTTTTATGGAAAGATTCGGGTTTAGAGTTAAACTAGTGCCAAGTATTTGTTCGTTAGAAAATTTTTGTTCCGCATTTGGCCACGGAAGTTGGCCGGGGCACTAGGGTAACCCTTCAGGAATCTATGGTCGAAGTGCGAGCAGCGCATCGAAGAAGTGCCTGCGGTTGGCATGTTCGTGGGTACTCTTGATCCGCAGGCGACTATATCCCAGTTCATGATGTTCTTCAAGCCAACCACTTTCCAGGCTTTGATTGACAAGCTGGCCCAAATGGATCAGATGGGTCATAGACCATCTTCTTCGAAAATGGAACCTTGAAACGAAAAAGGGATAGGGAAAGCGACCTTCGTCGCCAATGCTCAACAGCAGCCTAGTGGTCCAAAGCCAGCTTTTCACCAAAGCAACAAGCGGCAATCCCTCGATGAGAAGTTGAGACTCCCCTAGTCATTCCCCCGAGATAAAACAGGGAGACTGTTCGAACTAGCAGTGCGCAACGGGCTCATCACTCTACCGGAGCCGAGATACCCACTACAACCGAACGATGTCAATGATCCCAATTACTGCCCCTACCACCGAGTATTGGGCCATCCGATCGAAGACTGTTACGTCTTCAAAAATTGGGTTGAAGACCAGTATCAACAGGGCAAGTTCACGCTGTCCGAAAACTGGAAGGTAAATCCACCACAACAGCACACCCCTAAAAGGGTGGACACGCCGGGGGCATCATGCTCAATCATAGAGGAAGCTCCATGGGAAGTAGTTCTTTCGGCAAAAACGAAAAGAATGCTGAAGGATCTTCAAACATGCCCGGCGATCAGGTGGAAAAGCCCGCTAGAACCCGAGGTCATCGAGGGAATGCTGAAGCCGCACCCGACGCCAAGAATTGGCAGTGATAGTCAAAACGCCCAGGCCTAGCCATCAAAGTCTTTGAAGAAAAAGAAGAAGACCAAAAAGCCCGTGCAGTTTGACGATAAGCGCACGGATCTGCAAAAGTATATTGACGCGCTGGAGGAATACAACCAGAAGGCGCGGACCCCAGTCACACTCTATGAGTTTCTTAACCATATCCTTGAGAACAGTGGCAATGACAATGACGAGGGAGACGACGCGTTAGAAGAACCCAAAGATTATGCGGCAAGTTATCACATGATCTCTCACTCATCAATAGATGATAAGGAAGCTCCTGATGCAGAGAAGCCGGGGGCAGAATCGGCACCAAAATCCTTGGAACCGTCCGATTAGTTGATTGACGTGCTGCTAAACGAAGCCCGTCAGAAGAGCAAAGTTGATCGAGAACGCAAAATGGCCATACTCGAAAAAGCCAGGCGTCAACGTCAAGTGGAAGAAGTCGCGGTAAGGATGGATCAAAAAACACCCTAGCCAAACCTAATCACACTCTAAATGGGTGTATTCCGTCGCGTGACAAATACACGTGCATACAGGATGAACAACTGACCGAAACGTCCCTAAACTAACGATAGACCATAATGTCATAAAACTTGCAAATGACCGAAATTTCTTTAAACTACCACAAACCCGCGGCATCCCCAGGCTGACGTAGAAAAAAGGGTACGTCCACAAGCAAAATGAGCACGGATGAAAAACCGAAAGGGCTCCGTGAGTAAAAACAGCAGGGCTACCGGCGAGTTTGTGAAAACCCGAAAGGGCACAATCTCGTTAAAAGACACTTGCAAGGTCCTCTCGACCTTATAAGGAGAAAATACCTGAGTGAGATCCTTACGACTCATAAGGGAGCAACACACTTAGGAGTCCCCACGATTCTTAAAGAGAAAACACACTTACGAGATCCCCACGACTCGTAAGGAGAATACCTCTTTGAGACCCTCACGACTCATAGGATTCAAAAGCCTTAAGCTACAGGGATCTGAACCTGTTCTTAAGCCGACATACACCCTGCTTTTGCCCTACAAGCGGTTCAATACTGACCCTTGTATACAATCCACGAACACGAATAAACATTTCCCTAACAGAGCCCCACCAGCAACTAGGGATATGCTCACACGGTGAACAACCCTCGTAAGTCCTCTCGACTTATAAGGAGAAAACACTCTTATAAGATCCTTACGACTTATAAGAGAACACACACTTAGGAGTCCTCACGACTTCTAAGGAGCATATACACCTATGAGATCATCAAGACTCGTAGGGGGAAAAATCTTTATGAGACCCTTACGGCTCATGAAGTCAAAAGCCTTAGTCGACAGAATTCTAACCCTGTTTGCTAAGCCATCTTTGTTTAAATCGACAAAGGAAAATGATGATTCGCTCCTGGAAATATCCCAGTTGCAGCGATGCTGATGCCTACATCGGTATCAAATTCTAAGTCCTTTCATGGCAAATGATGCTTCGCTCCTGGCAACACTCCAGTCGCAGCGATGTTGATGCTAAGATTGGTATCAGATCTTGAGTTCCATAAAAAAAATGCATATGAAATAGCATAAATGTTTGGGTAACTCGCAATAAAAATCAGCGAGTAAAATATATGCATACAAAAATAGCCGAAACGATTGGGCAACTCGCAATAAAAAGCAGCGAGTAAAAAGTAAAAATAGCCGAATGATTGGGCAATCGCGACTTTCGCGATATGAAAAGCTGAAATGATAGAGCATCGTGGAAAGAAAAAAAAATATACATATAAAATGACACTTTTGCCCTACAGGCGAGTCCATACTGACCCCTGTATACAATCCATGGGCATAAACAAAAAGGGAACTACATTTCCCTATCAGGCTCCATCAGAAAGAGAGCCAAGTCTCGATGGCAACGTCTACAGCCTGCAGACCCACAATAGCGTTCCTCCTCATTCCAGCAGGATTCGGATGCGACAATCAAGCGGAGCTATGGCAAAGTCCCTAGTTTCAGGTCCCGACGGTTCACCAACAACCTAGAGACCACCTCGACGTTCGTCTTGATACAACATACGTGATGTCATCACAACGTTCTTCTTCCCTCCAGCAGGATGCAGACGCGACATCAAAAAACGGAACCACGGCAAAGTCCCCTAGTTCCAAATCTCGACGGTTCACAGACAACCTAGAGACTGCCTCGGAGCCATGGCAAAGTCCCTAGTTCCAGGTCTCGACGGATACATCTACAGCCTGGAGATCAAACAACAGCGTTCTTCCTCCCTCCAGCAGGATGCAGACGCGACATCAACAAACGGAACCACGGCAAAGTCCCCTAGTTCCAAATCTCGACGGTTCATAGACAACCTAGAGACTACCTCAGAGCCATGGCAAAGTCCCTAGTTCCAGTTCTCAACGGCTACATCTACAGCCTGAAGATCAAACAACGACGTTCTTTCTCCCTCCAGCAGGATGCAGACGCGACATCAACAAACGGAACCACAGAAAAGTCCCCTAGTTCCAAATCTCGACGGTTCACAGACAACCTAGAGACTACCTCGGAGCCATGGCAAAGTCCCTAGTTCCAGGTCTCGACGGCTAAATCTACAGCGTGGAGATCAACCAACAGCGTCCTTCTTCCTTCCAGCAGGATACAGGTGCGACATCAACAAATGGAGCTATGGCATAGTCCCCTGGTTCCAAAACCTCGATGGTTCACAGACATCCTAGAGACAATCTCGACATTCTTTGCAACATTGCAGACACAATGTCAACAAACGAAGCAAAGGAAGATCCCTAGCTTCAGGGTCTCGACGTCAGCATTGACATCCTAGAAGATCAACACGGCGTTCCTTCACAACTCCAGCAGGATGCGGACGCAACATCAACAACCGACCTCCAGGGAAATCAGTGTCCTTGGCCAAACCTCGATTCAGAGAAATCAGCGTCCTTGATGAGAGCATCTCGATCCGCGTCGACCCACAGTGAAATCAGTATCTTTGCAGGAATACCTCGATTCGTCTCGACCTCCAGAGAAATCAGTGTCCTTGGTAAAACCTCGATTCAGGGAAATCAGCGTCCTTGACGAGAGCATCTCGATTTGCGTCGACCCGCAGAGAAATCAGTGTCTTTACAGGAATCTCTCGATTCGTCTCGACCTCCAGGGAAATCAGTGTCCTTGGAAAAACCTCGATTCAGGGAAATCAGCGTCCTTGACGAGAGCATCTTGATTCACGTTGACCCACAGAGAAATCAGTGTCTTTGTAGAAATCTCTCGATTCGTCTCAACTCCAGGGAAATCAGTGTCCTTTGCAAAACCTCGATTCAGGGAAATCATCGTCCTTGATGAGAGCATCTCGATTCGCGTCGACCAGCAGAGAAATCAGTGTCTTTGCAGGAATCTCTCGATTCGTCTCAACTCCGAGGAAATCAGTGTCCTTGGCTAAACCTCGATTCAGGGAAATCAACGTCCTTGACGAGAACATCTCGATTCGCGTCGACCCGCAAGGAAATCAGTTTCTTTACAGGAATCTCTCGATTCGTCTCGACCTCCAGGGAAATCAGTGTCCTTGGAAAAACCTCGATTCAGGGAAATCAGCGTCCTTGACAAGAGCATCTTGATTCGCGTCGACCCGCAAGGAAATCAGTGTCTTTGCAGGAATCTCTTGATTCGTCTCAATTCCGAGGAAATCTGTTTCCTTGGTAAAAAACTCGATTCAGGGAAATCAACGTCCCTAACAAGAGCATCTCGATTCGCGTCGACCCACAGAGAAATCAGTGTCTCTGCAGGAATCTCTCGATTCGTCTCAACTCCAAGGAAATCAGTGTCCTTGGCAAAATCTCGATTCAGAAAAATCAGCGCCCTTGACGAAAACATCTCGATTCGCGTCGACCCGCAGAGAAATCAGTGTCTTTGCAGGAATATCTCGATTCGTCTCGACCTCCAGGGAAATCAGTGTCCTTGGCAAAACCTCGATTCAGGGAAATCAGCGTCCTTGAAAAAGAGCATCTCGATTCGTGTCAACCCGCAAGGAAATCAGTGTCTTTGCAGGAATCTCTTGATTCGTCTCAACTCCGAGGAAATCTGTTTCCTTGGCAAAAATCTCGATTCAGGGAAATCAACGTCCCTAACAAGAGCATCTCGATTCGCGTCGACCCACAGAGAAATCAGTGTCTCTGCAGGAATATACGACGTCAGCAAGCGGAGCCATTGCAAAGTCCCTAGTTTCAGGTCCCGACGGTTCACAGACAACCTAGAGTCAGCCCCGGCACCGCATAAAGCGGAGCACATCATCAAATGGCCCCGTCGCGGAAATACGTCAGCCAACTGATCCCGTTGCAGAAACACGTCATCAAATGACCTCGTCACGGAAATACGTCAGCCAACTGACCCAGTCTCGGAAATACGTCATCCAATGATCCCGCCTCGGAAATACATCAACCAATGACCTCCTTGTCGGAGCAGTATTTCGACTCGGAAAAAGGTCAACTCATCAAACACTTATGAGTCCTCTCGACTTGTAAGGAAGAAAATTCTCTTGGGAGATCCTGACGACTCTCTAGAGAAAAACACGCTTAGGAATCCTCACGATTCCTAAGGAGAAAACACACCTACGAGATCCTCTCGACTCGTAGGGAGAAAAATCTTTATGAGACTTTCACGGCTCATAAAATTGAAAAGTCTTAGGCGGCAGATTTGAACCTGTTTCCTAAGCCATCACTACCCCACAAAGAATTCAAGAGGAATTCTTCTCATCTATAGACCACATTTGTCGAAATTATATGCCAGAGAAATGGAGGTGCTACTCAAGAACGCGTAAACTGCTTCGCGCCAAGTCAAAACAAAAGGCATAACCTACAAGCATCAACCACATACCATGCAAGACAATAAAGAGAATATTCGATTCACATTCAGTTAAGCATTCAGAGCGTGCCCATTCATGTATATATGAAAAGGTTTAACGCAGAAGGTAAAAGAATGGAAACGAAAAATTTGCCATTCATACTTCAGAAAATTCTTGCATTGATGAAAACAGTAAACAAAAGCATCATTAAAATGTTTACAATGGTAAGACATCAAACCCAGGACATGGGTTAAGAAATTCAAAAGTAAGGACATTTAAAATGTTTCTGGCCTCTCTGACCATTCTCGCATTCTTCCTCTCACGCTCGCAAGCGTCAGGATCTTCACTGATGTCCTCCGTCCTTCGATAGGCAGCGATTATCGTCGCCTGTTGAAAAGTTTGATGCAGAATATCAACAAGATTGTCTCGCCTTTTCTTTGAGATTAGGTCCATCAGATACACTGAGTGTACCTTATCTTCGGCATCATCCAATGCCTTAAGCGGAATGCCTGCATAGAATAAAGGAAGTGCTTCTCAGATCGCTCTCACAATGAGCTTTAAAAGAGCGGAACGACGAAGAAGCAGTCGACCATTGTATTCATCAAAGCGACGCATGATTTCGGCGCACCGAGCATTGGTGAACTCTTGGTTTTGGCAGCGGCCTAATGCGTGAATGTCCCCATAAGAAATAATTTCGTCAAGGTCATACAAATGAGCGACCATAGCATCTGAAAATGAAAATTAGTGAGAGTTTAGCAGACAGACTGATGAAAACATGGGGATTCAGACAACTCTTGATATCCGCATGAAGAAAACAAGTGTCAATTAAAACACCCAACAGATTAAAAATTTGTGCGATTAAGAGGGGATCCTAAAATGGATTCTCATTTAATATGAGACCCCTAGGGCTAAGGAGTAAATCTCCCATCGAGAGCAGCGCTCTACAACAGAGTGACATCTATCGGCTCTGATGATGAAAGGAATAAAAATTCCTCAAGAAAAATTCTAAGAGCCATGCTTTGTAAAAATGATGGAATAACCCATCAGAAAACTTAAAATAAAGCTTTTAATGAATCAAAAAATTCCAAGATCTTCAAGACCTGTGAACTCTAAGAATTCTTCATAGGTTAAAATCACCCTAAAATAAAAAGATTATCTCTTGAAGATCTATGATCTAAAAATGAGCATGGATCTGGATAAAAAACCCCTAAAGTTTTTAGATCTATGATATAAAGATGAGCATGGCTCTGTTAATGGTTAAAACCCTAAAAATATTTTTTTTAGATCTATGATCCAAGGAGAGCAATGCTCTATTAAAAAGTCCAATTCTTACCTAAGTTGAGCAGAGTTTTGACTCTTAAGAAATTTCTTAAGGGAAAGAGCTTGGCTCTGAGGGAGAATTAATTCTCAAAGAAATAAAGCAAGTAGATGAACATAAGTCATCTCAAAGGGCCAAAGGTCTTATTTATAGGCACTAAGAGCCGTTTCAACTCCTAAGTTGATCCAATGGCGGAGATGCTGCCACCGCTGCACTCACGTGTGGGCCACGTGAGCGCAACGGAGGGGGGCATTTGTTTTCCCAAATCAGAGCAAAGCTCTGTTTTTGCTCTGTTCAAATTTTAAAATTTGAAATGAAACAACGCTTCATAGCAGCGCTGGCGCTGAGAGTCAAAGACTCTGAAGCAGTGCTCACGTGCAAAGCACGTGAGCGCTAGCGCTAAGAGCGCTGCACTCTAAGCAGCGTACCACGTGCAAAGCACGTGAGCGCTAGCGCTAAGTGCGCTGTACTGTGAGCAGCGCACCACGTGCAAAGCATGTGAGCGCTAGCGATAGAACAAAATGTTCTCGGCCCTTGGATCAAAGATCCAACGAACATGATTAAAAATCATCAATTGACCAGAATAAAATTCTGTTAAGGAAACATTCCTCGCAATCTTTCTAAACAGGAAAGATTGTGCTTTGAAAATCAGAGCACCGTTGGATCAATGATCCAATGGTGATTAAAAAATTACCAAAATACAGAATACATTCTGTATGGAAAAGATTTCCCAATCTTGTTAAAAACAAGAAGATTGCCTTCTGTAAAACAGAAGCCCTAGGATCAGTGATCCAACGGGGGAAACATCCCCAAATCAATTAGAGAAAAGATCTCTTCAACCGATTCAACAAATCAGCTCGCCTTATATAAAGGCCCTAAGACTTCAAGTCTCATAGAGAGGAACCCCCCGATAAACTTTGAGAAATTTCAAAGACAAAGAGTTAGCTCTCAGAAGAAGAAGATTTTCTTCAAGGTAAAGAAAGAACAGAGAGATGAAATCATCTCATAAAAAAAAAGAATTTACTTCTTTTTCTAAGATCATAGGTCTATAAGACCAAGGTCTTTCACAACAGAGATCAAAGAATCTCATCATAAAAATAAGGGGAAGAACTTAATCTTCTTCAGATCATAGATCTATAAGACAAATTGTCTTTCAGAGATTATAATATCTCATTATAAAGGGGAGGAGAATAATTCAATTCTCTTAGAATCACAGATCCAAAAAGGCAAAGCCTTTCACCAAAAACATAAGAGATTGAAATATCTCCTATAAAATAATAACTTTGTTCTTAGAATCTTGAGACAAAGTCTTCTATAAACGAGAGTTTATTTCTTGGATCATAAAATTGATCAGAAGCGCTTTTGCGCTCTTTAACTGGCGCACAGCGCCAAGCGCACCACGTGCTCCTCATGTGTGCGCCACTTAACAAATAGCGCTTTATGCTCATGGACTGGCGCACAGTGCCAAGCGCACCATGTGCTCCTCACGTGTGCACCACTGAACAAATAGCGCTTTGCGCTCATAAACCAGTACTTTGCGCTCATGGACTGGCGCTCAGCGCCAAGCGCGCCACGTGCTCCTCATGTATGCGCTATATCACAGAAGCGCTTTGCGCTCATTAACTGGAGCTAGCGCCAAGCGCGCCACTGTTCCACACATGTGCGCTGATAGAACATAAACCGTTCTTTAAATAAAGCCCTAGAGCTATGATGAATGCCCAGCATTCAATAAAAGATAGAAAGGTTGTCAAAACCCAAATCAATGCTCAGCATTGTCAAATGTTTAACATTTTAACTGAGTGGGCCGAGACCAAGTTGGCCATAAACCCCTCATTCAGATTAATTAAGCCCATATGCTCATAAATCTCAGATCTTAGTCCCAATTGGACGACAGATCTCCCAACCAAAATTGGTTTAAGGGTACATCTCTGCACTCCTCTGATATATGTCGTTGTAATCTTTCAACGTCTTCAGAGAGGTGACGGATCCCGACAACCAGACATCTCACGGACCGTGGGGTCCTTAAACTCATGGACTATGATGTCCTTAAACTTTACAGACTATGATGTCTCTAAACTACCATAGACTGTGAGGTCTTTAAACTCATAGACTATGATGTCTTTAAACTTTACAGACTATGACGTCTTTAAACTGGACCGCAAAGTTCCTAAACTAAAACAATAGTGCCCAAATGCTCTTTTGTTGGATCTAAAAGATCCTGTTAAGTAGATCTTAGTCTAAAATTAGACTAACGTGTCCTTAGCAAACGTTAAGTTGATCTTAGTCTAAAATTAGACTAACGTATCCTTAACAAACGTTTAAGTTGATCTTACTCTCAAATGAGATTAACGATCCGTAAACCCAACCCAAACCCAAATCTAAGAAAATACGGATTTGGACTAATCCACGCCCTATGGGCGACAACATAAATTAGTCTCTGTATACAATCCACGGGCAACCAAAAACAAAACAAACACACACGACACGAAGTGACCATCTGGAGAAGGAGAAAGTGGTTACCGCGATGCGGTAGCGTAATTAACTGCAGGGGCTTGCGTCTGCAGGGAAGAGCATCCCCACAATCAAAAACCCCTCAAACGAGGGGGAATCTAACGAAGTCTACTACAACGGCCGCATCTGTCTAAACCTCCGATACACGGTGCTATAAATCAACTTGGCATCTTCGGAGAGGTGGACAGATAAAACCAAATAGCATCTGCCCCTAAAATTCAGGCCGGACGTCCCAACGTCCCGGTCGCGTCTTTCGGCGGAGAACAAGCGGCACTTAAACCACGTGATGTCAACAGGCGTAACGCAATTTAAGTAAGCCGAAAACCCAGAAATCTAAACCAACAAAAGTAGTAAGTGATAAAAGCATTGTTAAAAATATTTGGAAATCTCAAGTAAAAATCTTTAAACTTAAGTTTATTTTCTTAAAAATTTCGGCAGTATCTCCTTTGTAAAAACTAGCCCCGAAACGGGTACAAACATAAGATATAAGTAAAACAATATAGGATATAAATAAAGCATCCCCAAACGGAAGCAAATCACACCCAAAGGCGGAAACAACCACCACAAGCATACATATGACGCCGTAGCGAAGAAATAGACAATATAAAAGAAAAACAGCAATAAGGGGTAAAACTACATAATAAAATCCGGCTCACACGAGCACGACACCTAGAGTCACAAAATATACACTATCCATCCTCACAACTCGTCTCTAAGTCAATATATGAAAATAGTAGATGGAGAATACTAGATACAATGATAGATATACAATGAATATAAACGGATAACCGCAAAACCCACCTAGCAAAACGGCTCACAGCCAACCATAGCGATATCCGCAGCAAAAAGATACAATAAGAAGCCCTGCCGCGACTACTCCGAGGGTCAAACCTGCAAAACACTGTGGCACAACGGGGGTAAGTTGCCAACTCATGAATAGTAAGTAATATCGTACAGATAATCGCAGGTATGCACATACAACGATAATCTATCACATGCAATCTGATAATATCAATATGCCAATATGGATATGCAATAATCATGAAAGGTACTCTATCAGGTACTATAAATACATGAAGCAATGCATACCAATGAATGCTGAGTATGGGATAAAACATATCATCATCAATGAATTATCATCGTGGAAAACCCGGTGTCCATCAACGACACAAAAAATCTTAATTCCTCAGGCACCATCACTCTGATTGGCCATCATATCCTGTAAATCTCATGGAATCTGAGTGCCCAACATCGGCACTCGAAAACATCATGAAAACTCGTGTCCAACATCGATATGAAAATCTACATAACTCGGGCTCCGTCAATCCGGATTGGCCCACGGGCTCCGTCAGTACGGATCGGCCCATATCCATCTCTCGACTCCGGTCGGTATCCTCCGGATAACCGCCAGGTCCAACCAATCACCGGTAGGTAGTAGTCTCTCTGCCAGGCTCATCGTCTAGTGCACAACATCTCTTTCTTGCCCCGGCATACCATACCGGGTCCACCATGAACCTGCAAACGGATTATCCAACTCCTCGAATCGGGTTTCTAACATAAGTCTAAGAACCGAGAAAACTCATGGTGGACGCACTGAAATATCATATCAAGAGAAACCGGGTTTTCAAAACAATGCATACTTTCTTGAAATAATACCATGGTTCTCAAATCCATAAATCACATGAAATCCGTATCTCAATGCGTAAATCCATGAAATATGATATATATAACATAAAACAGTAATATGAGCCTATCAAGGGAAAACCGCTCTTTTAAATGAATGCAGTTTTTAAATATATCATGCGGTTCCAATTCCTCCAAAATGAAATGCAACATCATTTAAATGTGTAAATGTAGCTATGTATGCACGATGCATTTCATAAGCACAATAGAACAAGAATCAATGTCTCAATGTCAATAACAATACAATACTGCATGTGTGTTTAGGTTGTGCGAGTCATGGAAATTACCGACGGTGTAGGTGTAGCATATAATTTAGTGCTCGTGCAACATGAACCGTCAGTAATGGTACAGTGTCCACCAGGTACTAAGTCAAGGCACAACAAGTAATGGTATGCAGTGATGCCCATGCACAATCAACATATATGAATATAAATATGCGGCTATAATATCATATCAAGCCCTGATGCATAGCGCCATACGGGTGATTTCCCCATAGATGTTAAATCTACTCACAGATGATCTCGAGCTAGGTAAATCCGACCACCTGCTTCCCTCTCTTCGTAGCGTCCGAAGTCCCCGCCTGTGATCCTATTAACACAAAACACAATAGCGGATGGATTTAGCAAACTACGCAATAATAATGAACACAACGCCAATTTAACGAATCGGTTTCCATAAGCTACAAAAGGGTTTGCTTAGCGGCTAACGTGTGTGGCGACATCACCAAAACAAACCCACGACAGCAAGCTACCCAAAACACTAAAACTACGTCGGATCAATCGTAACGCGCATCGTCGGAACACTAAAAACTAGCAAATTGTTCCCAGATCTTTCATACTGTCAATACCTAAAAATCTAGCAGTACCAAACACCCTAAAACAACTGCAGACAGCTACCCTAAAAATCTCAACACCCCAGGCTCCCAAAAACCCGAGCTCGCCGGAATTCCATTAAGTGTCGCCGGCCAAAACCGGTCAGGTGGGGTTCGTTCTTCAGTTGAACACTCAGGGACTCTATTATAACACTATTACATTGCTAGATTTCACAGCAACAACTCGGGGTGACAACAGGTTACAGTGACACCAAAACGACACTAAAAACACGATATGTGCACAAAACTATATCTTTATCGTTCTAAACAACGACTACTATGCAAAACAACTATATAACAACCTAATTAACAGTTTAGATGTCGTTACCTATCCACACTTGCTCAAAATTCTAGCTTTCCATGCTCCAAGTGATCTTAGTGGCTTTAGCTAGGCTTATGAAGGGTTTTAGTAAGGTTTTGTGAAGATTTTGTTTGGTTTAGTGAGGATTTGGGTTAGGGTTTCAGTTTGAGGGTGTGAGGGTGATGAAAAATGAGGAGGAGAAAATGATAAGTGAATGAGAGAATGTGAGTGAGAGTGAGGGAGTGTATGAGTGAGGGTGAGGATGAGAGAATGAGGGGGTGAGAGTAGCCATGCCCCTTCTCTCTCTTCATTAAATGCAAGCCATGCTTGCCCATCCTTCATCATTCCATGTCAACCCTCTTTTTCTTTCTCTCTTTCTCACTCAAGTCAACAAATTTTCAAACCCTTTTAATTTAAAACTAAATAATTTAAATAAATACATATTACAACTTAATGAAATGGGGTTAGGTGCCAAGGCTACTTAAGCATGGTTAACCCTAGCTTAACATGCACATGTGTGTACAAGCCCAAAATAAATAATAATAAAATATTAATTAATTTTTATAAAATATTTGAAAACTATTTTTGTAAACTTTTTACTAAAAATCCGCATTATCCCTTAATTAACACTAATCGCATTCTATGGTGTTACAGAATCGAACTAGAGAATTAGGGTTTTAGTGTAAGAAACAAGTTCTACACTAAGTGAAAAGAGAGTACAACCTTTGTAGACCGGTCCTTCACTTCTAAAACTCCAAGTAGTAGTCTCCAGAACTCTTCTTAGACTCCACTTAGTGAAAGGAACAAGCTTGCTTTGCAATCTTCGAGGCCGAAGATGATCCACCTTGAAGTCTCTCTAGGTCAAGGTACATCTTCACTAATTAAGTATTAGTGAAGGAAACAACCTATACTAAAGGGCTAGTAAAGTATAGGTTGATGAAGTAGGAATTTTGCTCACAATATTTTCTTCTTTTTCTTTTTTGTTTTTCCCATCAAGAAAACTCTAGAGAGCTTGAGAGGAAGAAAGAGATGAGAATGAACTTAGATGGAGAGAGAGAGCCATGAGGTGAAGTGATGAGATGGTGTGGAAATATCTATGAATAAAAACAAAAATGAGAGTGGCGAGTCATGGCTTATTAATGCTTCCACAAGCAACCAAGACAGAATGACTCATTTCTCATTTTTCACTAATTCATAAATTAATCCATTATTTACTCATCACTAATCCTCATGTGATTCTCATACATCCTAGTTCTATGTATCATCAATCATGATACAATAATATATACATATATTTATATATCACATATATATTAATATGTATAATGAGAAGAAAATGTTTAGTGAGCTAATATTAGTTTATATATATATATATATATATCAAATATATTAATATATTAAATCAACACTTGATTCAATAATTCGGTTATATCATATATAACCGACTAATATCTTATTTATATATATATCACATTATTAAATCAACACTTGATTCAATAATCCGGTTATATCACATATAACCGTCTAATATTCATTACTAGTTAATATATATATATATATATAAAATTATTAAATCAACACTTGATTCAATAATCCAGGTATATCAAATATAATCCGGCTAATATCAAATATACAAATATATATTAACAACATATACATATACCATTGAATCAACACTTGATTCAATAGTCCGGTCATATCTCATATAACCTGACTGATATCAAATATCGCGAGATTAGAATACGGTATCACATACTCGTATTTAATCAAGCTCCTGCACATATCACCATATGTGCCCTACTTCGTTTCGCTTGAGCTAGGAAACCTCTGTGTGAGACTCTAAATTCTCGTCAATACGCTAGCAGTAGATAATGATCACATCAGATACCCACAAGCCATCAGCGGTACTAGCTGGATGTAACGGCTACCCAGGTATTGAACGAATAGAAGATCAACAAGCAAGCTTGTCCAAACTCCCGCAAAGCCTATAAGCAACACTTACCGTACAGTCCGGTCTCTTCGTTTGATATGTCGTATATCGAGTCTAGGGGTGGAATCGTCAGACCCCAGTAACTTGATAAGTCATGCCGATGTGTGGCCTATAACCATTCGAGAAACTACTGTTAACACTTACCAGTAAATCTCATCAGCCCTGGCCAGGGACTTGCTGTTATATCCAATTGAGCATAGCGCAACATCAACTCCCAATACCGGGAGAGACGAAACCCCTCCTATCGCTCACTACCTCCATGTGGCTCGGGACTGTACCCAAAATCCACCTGTTTGCATGACTCCTTTGAGCCATGGTAGGGAGGAAATCAAAGCATGGTGGGAACCACACAAGACACTATGACGATCTCGGGTCTACAGACTAACCTGTACAAGTGTCACCAGAGAACTGCTATCTGACGATAGGTATGGTACCATCTAGGAGTTCTCGGCGAATCCTGTTCGGTGTACCTATTCTCTAATGAGCACCTGTGTACAATCTTTGATGTCAAACACCAATGGATATGGGATCAACCATCGCCTCATACAGGGTCAAGAAACGTACACACTAGTCTACTTTGGAATATCGATGCCCTGTCTCGATACTTCCTTGACTAGGAACGATTAAAGCATGTGCTTGCGGACTACACAAGCCCCACTAGTATGATCTGCATCATAGTCATGGTAGTCAAGAAAATATCCTAAGGGTTTTATCAACATGTATCAGAGAGACGGTATAATAATACAGGTGTACATGTTAAGATAAAGTGCAACCAGATAGCATACTATCATGTTGAGCAAGAAAGTCCTCTCTATAAATGTCCAAGTATCAACTATATCATACAATAATGGACTCTAGGGCATACATATTCCTAACAATCTCCCCACTTACACTAAGGCCAGTTGTTGTAGTTTCCCATACCCAACATCCCAAAAAATCTCTCATACTGTGTTTGGGGGAGGGCCTTCGTGAGTGGATCTGTTGTGTTGTTCTTTGTGTCAACTCTCCTGACCTCGATCTCCCGGCGATTGTTCATATCAGATTTTTGCATTTTTATACCGCCTAATTTTTATCATATTGCTTATCGGTAGGTACTCTTGAGCCGTGTTTGCTAGTTAATTGCAGGATACAGATTCTCAGCTCTAAACAATGAAATTCATGGAAAAGCATGACAAATTCCGGATTACTGCCAACTACTGATAAAAGACGGGTCTCCGCTCTCTATCCGTATGTTGTCGCAACCAGTTTAAGGGACAAAATGGCAAATCAATGTCATTTTCATGCACAAAGCTCAATGGCAATACAAGATCCAACATATCTACGCGGAGCTCAAGAAAAATCATGACAAAAGATCTACATTACATCACCTTTTGTTCTGCTGAAATTCTGGAAATATTGTGAAGAGATTCTGAGAAACAATATATACCACACTGAAAAGTACTAAAAAGTAGGGAAAACTACCAAATTTCATGGCCTAAATCCACTAAAGGGCCGCGGTTCCGCGGCATAAGCATGCTTAGGCCGCGGAACTGCGGCCGTACGGGCTCCGCAGTGGATTAGGTTCCAGGGGTATTTTGGTCATTCTATATGGAGGCAGGTTGTTGCCCTGGGTTTCCAGTTCCCTGCCTATAAATAGTCTAGAACTTGCCAAAGCCAAGGATGCTTATTCTTGTATTTAGATTTTAGAATACATGTTGTTGTTCTTTTTTCCTCTTCTCAACTCTTCTCCATTAAAAACTTGTAGTGAGCTTTTGTGAGTGAAGGATGAATAAAGGAGTTCTTTTTGTTACCATGCTTGTCTTGTTATTTTGTTAATTATAATTGCTTGTATTTTTCATTTGCTAATCTAGTTGTTGTTATTTGTTGTTTGTTTCTTTCTTGTTCTCTTTTTCTTTATCCTTAAACAACAATGATGTTTAAGCTTGATCCTTGCCAAAGTGAGGTCTCAATTAGCTAGTTGTAATCTTCAAACTATCTTTCTCCTTTGTTTTATTTTTCTTTTTCTTGTAATGGGTGAGTAGTTTTCTCACTTGTTAGGGTAGGATAAGGAAAGTTTGAGAGAAGGAAATCTCTCTCACTCTTTTCTTGCCCAACATCTTAATTCGGACTCCCGTTAATTGAACCACAATCCGCTCCCTACAGCACCCTATCCTACATGATAGCGGTGATTCCTTAGTGAGACCGGTTGTGGTTGAATTAACCGGAGGTTAAGGTTAAGAGCCAAGAACGGACGGACAAGCACCAAAAGGAAGAACTTAAGCGTTGGAAAGCCTAGCTTATACTCGCAAGTTCCTTCCTAGTCGTGCTAATCCCCGTTGTTGCCGATTACCGTAACACCGACATTAAGAGCGGCAACGAAAGAAGTCAGCGACTCCTAACTCAAACTAATCTAATCCTAACCCTAACAAGCTCTCTTTATATAACATTTTAACACATAGTTAATCTCAAAACAAACCTGGACATTTGGACTTAACTCGTTAAAGCACATAGAAAAAGATTCCCATCTCCCTGCGGACGACCCGTACTTAACCGGCTAGCTACAAGCGAAACCGTCTTGATTGCGGTAATTAACTAAGCACGCAAAAACTCTACCAATCAAATGGCGCCGTTGCCGGAAAGACGGTAGTTTATTTCTTTGTGTAATTTCGGGTTAATTTGTGAATATAAATATAACCGAAAAACAAAAAAAAAAAATATACATTGTAAAAAAAAACCATCTTGTTATTTTTGATTAGTTTTTGTGCAAGTGTGCAGGATAAAAAGAAGGTTGAGTTCAGTGCCAAAGACGTGGGAAGTTAGACCCATATCTCGCGGCTACACCGCGACGGATCAAGACGAAGCCAACGGTCTACTGTAAAAATCTGGAGCAGATACAGTGAGCAAATCAAGATTCAGGAAATCCAGACAAGAAGAGGACAGCTAAGGAAGCACCTACAAGAAAAATCAAGCGCCAAGGCCAACATACAGCCGCGGAACCTCGGCATAAGCAGGCTTAGGCCGCGGAGCCGCGGCCGTTTCGTGCCTTCAGGGTGCCAAATTCCCTGTGAGTGTTCCTTATCTCCTCCCCACTCCTCTGAACTCCACTGAACTGTGTTTTCTGCAGCATTCTTTGCGCAAATTCTCTTCCCCCTTCCAATAAATTGTTTTTGTGCAGGATTCTTTGCGCCGCGCTTAAAAAATAAAAAAAAAATTGATTGCAGTTGATTGTTACTGCTTTGCATATATTAATACGGACTTTAAGGGGCTTGAAACCAATCCAGATTGGGTGGGGATTTCATCACCCTTCCCAGGACCCCAGAAATCACAAAAAGCATATGCATTGACCATTGTTTAATTAAAAAATACTAGACTCAGCCCTAAGGACTTCACGCTCAATAGGACAGAGGACTAGTTACAGGCATCGGCCGTTTATCCTATCCTGACTTTGTAGTGTCTAGGCAAGTGTGTCCAAGGCAAGTGGTTACTTAATTAGGACCACTACTTACGTAGTGGGGAGCCTCCCACTTACCTGGCACTTACCTGGCCGCAATTGGCGGAGAAGAGGCGGTTTGAGGTCCTATTTCTAGCCCTTTGGAACAGTTAGGAGCTGTCTAGCTGACTTAGATGACCCTAGATCTAGGTGTGATTGTGCATATCTTGTCTGTGATTGTTTGAAGACGTAAGTCCGTACATATTTCTGTAAAGTTCTTTCTAAAAAGAAAAAAAGAAAAAAAAACACAAAAAAGCAAAAACTTTTATAAAAACTTGCCATGTCGCCAAAATCCCATTTTTTCACCCACCACCCATCGTATTTCTCCATTGATGTTTTCTTACCCTCACCTTCTCCGCTTTGACTATACTAAACTCGTTTAGTGTATGTCCGCTTGGACTCGGGACACTAGCGCCCTCCTAGTCCGCGTTACGTTAGTCGCTACCGACTACGCGATCGACTTAGACGTCGAGACTCCGTCCACGCCTCTTTCACCCTTACCTTTGCCGGCCAACTCCGACGTTGACCGGAATTCTGTTCATACATCCTCACCTTCACCATCACCAACCTCTTCTTCCGCGATGTCAGGATTTAATCCAAACATCCCTACAACTCCCCCGGGATTGATTCGACCTCCTATGGATGCGAATAACCCACCACTACCGCCTGTCGTTGCGCCACAGCGAATCGTGCTCCAGGATTGTTTCTATCCCACCCGTTCTGCACTTCCCACCCGTCTTTCCCTTCCACCGGCCAATGGGGATAATTTTGAAATTAAGCCCCACTTCATTAACATGCTTTCGAAATTTCATGGGCTTGAATCTGAAGATGCCTATATCTTCATCAACAAGTTTCAAAATGTTTGTGCCACGATGAAAATGACCCAGCTGTCGGACGATGCTATACGGCTACGGGTCATTCCGTTCACTTTGTGCGATCTTGCTGAAAAATGGCTGTATAGCACCGCTTCCCACTCCATAACCAGTTGGGACGAGTTTGTGAAAGCGTTTCTCAAGAAATTCTATCCGAATCATAAAACCGTAAGGATCCGTAACGAAATCAACCAATTCTCCCAGCTTCCTACTGAACCCTTCTGGAAGTGCTTTGACCGGTATAAAGACCTTCTTGTTCAGTGCCCTCACCATGGTATTGAGAAATGGCAACTTTGCCAAACCTTATACGAGGGCCTGAACCCAGCAACCAAGCAGTTGTTGGAAACCATTTGTCAGGGCCACTTCCTATCGAAATCTGACAAGGAAGCGTGGCAATTCTTCGACGACCTTGCGGAACAAACGCTTCAATGGGAGAGCACCAGACCAACTTCTTCTTCTTCTTCCTCCACTTCTACTGGTCAGTCTAGGGTAGGAATTCACCAACTCGATGTCTCTATTGCGATGAAAGCTGAAATGGCTGCAATAACGAGAAAACTTGAAGCGATAGAGAGCAAATTTTCATCTCCTGCTCCTGCCCCTATTCTTCCCCTTCGTACCATTTGTGCTTGTTGTTCTGATCCTTCTCACTTAACCGAAGAGTGTCCTTACAATCTACCATCTCAAGGACATGATCAGGTTAATGCTGCATTTCAGCAAAGACCGAGAAATGATCCATACTCTTCCACCTACAATCCCGGTTGGAGGAACCACCCCAATTTCGCCTGGAATCAGAATCAGCATCAATTCCAAGGCAACAATTTCCAGAGGCCCCCTCCTCCGCAACAACAAGCTCAACAACAAACTCAACATCAGTTTTAGCAGCCCTTCCAACCCCAACCTTTTCAAAATCAGACAAACAACTTTGCACCCAACAATTCTTTTCCGCAAAATAATTTTGTTCCGTCAAACAACGATAAGGTTTCCTCGCTAGAACGAAGTCTGGAGGCGTTCGTTAAACAATCGACACAATCCACCGCCAACATTCAGTCATCTATTCAGTCTTTGGTGCAACACACTGCTGCACACGGGCAAAGCATCAAGACCATCGAAGCCCAGATTGCACAGCTGAATGCGGCGTTAAGCGAGCGAGAAAAGGGGAAGCTTCCATCTCAACCACTCCCAAATCCCGGTCACCCACATAATGTACATGTTGCTCTTGACCAACAGAACCATAATGTGAGTGCCGTAACTACATTAAGATCGGGAAGGATGCTGCACAACATCGGCACAACAATTGAGGATAATGACACCCCGGCCGCTTCTTCTTCTTCTTCTCCTTCCTCGTCTTCTGAGCCTATTCTTCATTCTTCAAAAGGCTCTTCTTCTTCTTCTTCTTCTCTGAATGGACCCACTTCTCACTCCACGAAAACACCAGCTCTGGGATCCGTTCCAACTCCACAATCTGCTCCACAAGCATTGGACTCAACCAATTTTAAAAACGTTCCATTTCCAAACCGGTTGAGGTCCAATAAACAAAATCCACAAATGGAGAAGATTTTGGAGTTGTTTAAGCAGGTTAACATCAACATTCCCCTTTTAGATGCTGTCCAACAAGTCCCATCCTACGCGAAAATCTTAAAGGACTTGTGCACGAAAAAGAGGAAATTTCAGGTACCCAAGAAAGTTTTCTTGGCTAGTGCTGTGAGTGATGCTCTTACCCAATCTTTACCTTAAAAACGGAAGGACCCCGACTGTCCTACGGTTTCTATTACCATTGGGGATAAGAACATCAACCGCGCACTATTAGATCTTGGTGCCAGTGTTAACCTGCTTCCGTACTCAGTATATGAGCAACTAGGTGTAGGAGAGCTGAAACCCACACACTACACTCTCCAAATGGCCGACCGATCGATCATCCATCCTAGGGGTGAGCTAGAGGATATGTTAATCAAGGTTGGGGACTTCATATTCCCCGTTGACTTCATTATTTTAGACACACATCCTGTAGCTAACCCCCGGAATCAAATTCCGGTGATACTCGGTCGCCCATTCCTTGCAACCTCAAATGCTGTGATCAATTGTCGAAATGGTTCGATGAACCTATCTTTTGGAAACATGACGATTGAACTCAACATTTTTAGGTTGGGGAATCAGCCCACCGAACCTAATGCTCATATACTAGATGTAGCGTCTTGAAAAGTCGTTTTGGTGTTTTCCTGAAAATCGGTGAAAATTCGGTATTTTTCCGAAAACCGTCTTTCTCGTTATTTTGCAGTTTAGGGCTAATTATACTTAAAATGGATAGGTAATTGCTTGTTTTTAGTAGCTAATGAGTTACTTATGAAATTCTGGTCGTTTAAAAATTTTTCCCTAATTTTTCAATTTTTTAATATTATTTTAAGCCGGTAAGAGAATACATTAATTTAGCGATAAATACAAATTTTTCCGGGCTAATTTTAATCTTTAAAATTATGTTAATTAAAATCTAGTTGTAACATAAATTTTTAGTATTTTATTTTGATTTTTAACAAATTTTTATGATAGGAAACGAATTTATTGAATTTTAAGCTAAAACTTGCAATTTTTGACTTGTAGGGGGTCTTTTTGCATAAAACTTCTTTTATAAAACCCCTCTCTCTCTTCCCTCAGCCCTAGGACAGCCCCACCTTGATCAAGTCCAGAAATTTCTGGCCTCACATTGATTTTCTTTCATGTGTGGAATTATTTTGTTTAGGAATTTATTTTAAATATAGTTGTTGAAGTATGGTGCATTGACTTTTGGGGAGTTGACTCTTGACCTTTCCCACACACCCACACCCCTCCCCTTACCTCCCTCTAGCCGAAACCTGCACCTCCTCCTCTTCATCTCTTTTCTTTTCATTTTCTTCAAATTTCTTCAAAAAAAACACATCAAAATCCACAATTTTATTCAAAAATCCAAACAAAATTCTTATGCTATCATTATCCTTAGCCATTCTTGCTTGAATCTTGGAGCTAGGAAGCCATCCTTAGAGGCAAATCACATGCTTGATCCATAGATCTTGAGGTATAATTTCCATCAAATTAATTTCTTTTGGCTAAATTCCTTTAATTATATGGTTTTAGTGTTAAAAGTTTAGCTAATTTCTAATCTAGTTTATAAAAGAGTAGTTTGTTTTAAACTAGGGTTTGTTAGCACACCATTATGTGGTTAATTAAATTTATTTTGCTTGCTAGTTCCTACACAACCAAATCAAAGAAGTTACCTTGTTTATGTGGTCTTCAAATTATGCTAATTTAGTTAATTTTAAAAGTTTGATTTTGGTTGTAAATTGTTGTTTTAGGAAATTCAAGAGAGGGTTTATGTATGGAAAATGGGTTGTGAAGCATGATAAATGAGTTGAATTAGGGTTTAGAAACCATTATTTAGTTGATTAAATCTAATTTGTTATCTAGTTGTTTTGCTAACCTAATCTAGAAGGTTAACTTGCTAATTGAGTTATAAATTAGTGTTAATTTAAGGTTTTCATATATAGTTTGGATTAAGAATTGCTAGGTTATATAATTCAGGTAATGGTTGTTTATGGAAAATAGGTTTTGAATCTTTGCTAATGTGTTGTAATTATGGTGTTTGTAGATTGCTTGTTGTGTGGTTGGATTGTGATAACCGTATCGCTAATTTTCGATTTTTGCACCAAAATTGCTAGTTTGTGCTTACTAGGTTTTTATTAAAATTATTTGGTGAATTATTTGTGATACCTTGGGGATGTTTTTAGCATCTCCTATGACGTTTAGGATGCGTGAGCACGGAGTTTTGAGTAGTCGGGTTTTAGTTTTGCCGGGCGACCAAATCGGCGTTTTTTTGGCGGTTTTTGCGATTTTCGCGTATGTTCCGCGCACTTTGTGCACGTTGTACCTAGCTAGTGAACATTAGTAGTTTCGTTTGGGTTTTGCGTCGTTCTTGATATGTAACCTTATGTTTGGTATTGATGTAAATTCCAGGTTCGGTCGCGGAGACGTCAGACGCGGCGCGAAAGGGGAAAGCGGTGATTGGACACAGCTAGCCAGGGATTCCGGTGAGTAGATATAACATCTACGGGGGACTATCGTTGGATGGCGCAAGCCGCCCGATAGTTTTAGTAACTTACAAGATTCTTAGTGATGTTAGTAATTAGGGGTGAAATACTTAGTTGACTATTTGCTGCATCCATGCATTATATTGACATACCTATACGAAACCATTTTATAGGACACCTGCACCATTGCCAGGGTTTTTATATGCAGCACGAGCACTATTCATGCTTACACACACACCCTGGTAATTTCCATGCCACCACACTAGATAACCTTTAAATTGAAACCTTTTACTAATTGATACTTAAACTTGTGCTATTGCCTTTAATTCCTTAAAATGAAACCGTAGGATTTCTATTCATGTGCATGTACTTCATCATATTAATTGTTCATGCCTAATCTATTAATCACACATCGCAACTTGATTATTGATACCATATGCATTCATTATCATTGACATATACACTTATGAGGATTTCTTGAGATTTTATGATATTTCTGGATTTCGGGGGAAAGCCGCAAAATTTCTAAACTTACTATATTTTTTAAAATATGTAAATTGCGGTTTTCTAGTGATGTAAGTGTCGTCCACTATGAGTTTGCTGTGGTTTTGGAAATCCGTGTCGAGGAGTGGAGGAACCGTCACGGGTACATGGTGGGCCCGGTAAGGTACCCCGGGGCAAGAGGAATGTGGTGTTGACGTTGAGCCTGGCAGGGGACGGACTACCTACCGGTGACTGTTTGGGACGGCGGATATCCAGAGGATACCGACCGTGGCCGCTAGATGATGAGATATTGATATTTGAGATGGGTCAGCCGGACGGCTGAGGCCAGAGACACTATGACATGGATTTATGAGATTTGAGACAGCTTTTAGGTGTCGTTGCTGGACACCGGTTCTCGTCGATTCCTTGAGTATTATGCTGGCATTCTAAAAGAGTTTCAAAAACAAAAAGAGATAAAATGTTTCTTATAGATACCTATTGAGACCTCAGATATTCATGTTGCATACATATTCGTACACTGATGTTGTATACACACCTGCTAGTGCATCCATTCATACCTGTATTTTAGATGCTAGGATGCTTGTGTGCATGCATACGATAGCCTTTGTAGATGTTATTTATTACTCACGAGTTGGCAACTCACCCCCGTTGTGCCACAGCCTTTTGCAGGTCCGCTCCGTCAGTACAGTAGCGGCGGGCGCACTTGTTCTTTTGCCTCTTTTGCCTGGACTCGAGGTTTTGCTCATAGGTGGGTCATGTTATTATTTTTGTACCACCTTGTATATTCTTTGTATCTAGTGTACTCCATCTACTGTTTCTGCCAGTATTATTGTATTGACCTAGAGATGAGACTGTGAGGTTTGTGGACTTTTATGCTGTATTTTGGGGTCGAGCTCACTTGAGTCGACATGCTGTTTTTTTTAATGCTTCATTATGATTATTTTTCTTTTTGTTGCTTTATATTGCGTGGGATTTGTGACCGCCTTGTGGCGAAGAGCTAGCTCCCGCTTGGGGATGCCCTATTTTGTTGGATTCATATATATTTTGTTGTACCCATTTTGGGGGCCAGTATTTACAAAGGAGACTCTGCCGAAATTTTCGGAAAAAATGGTATTGTTTTTAAAAAGGGTTTTACATGACTTATTTGATAAACTCGCTTTCAATTGATTGGGTTTTCTTCACTCTTTTGCTTAATTGGTTTTGTTTTCTGGGCTTTGGCTTACTTATTTTACGGATGTCTTTAGACGTTTCGTAAACTTAAGTGCCAGTCACGTTCCGTACCCTGCGGGTCGTGACAAAGTTGGTATCAGAGCGATAGGTTTTACCTTTGTGAGTGTAGGATGACCCTTGGTAGATGGAGTAAGTGACTTAAGCAGGGTAACATAGCGTGCGTATGTCCGCGGCATACTTACGATACGGTACTCCGCCTAAGTGACTTTAGGATATACTTGCTTGAAAAATTCCTTCTTCAATTCCGTGTATCCTATGATCCTATTGCACTGTCCTTACTATCCGATTTCTTGTAACAGCCACTATGCCGCCGAAGGCTACGATGGCACAGAGGGCTGCCCCCAAAGACGAGATTCGAGCTGGCTCGTCCGAGACTAGGACTGAGCAGGGTGGTATGCCTACGCCGCAGGGACAGACCGATCCACCTTCCCCAGGCCGTATGGATAGGCTCGAGACTGGTATGGAGGAGTTGCGACAGATGATGGGAGGCATGCAGGAGCTACGTCAGATGGTAGGATCCCTAGTTGCAGCCAGTCGTACACTGAGGCCGGATGACGTACCTACTACATCACAGACGACCATGATACCTGCTCCTACTACTACCACCGTGACCATCCCGGTTTCACTACAGGATTTCATGAGGCTGAGACCTCCAGTATTCACCGGCACCGAGGCAGCGGAGGACCCACAGACGTTCCTTGACAGTTTAGCCAGGATCTGCCGTTCGCTGAGATGTTCGGATGATCGATGGGTAGAGCTTGCGAGTTTCCGACTAGAGGGTCTCGCGCAGACATGGTGGGCGTCAGTCTTGAGAGGTCGAGCTGCAGGTCTACCGCCTATGACGTGGGCCGAGTTTACAGCGGTCTTTCTAGCCCGTTTCCTTCCAGAGAGCGTTCGTGACGCCAGAGCTCGTAGCTTCGAGGCCTTAGTCAAGACACCTGGGATGACGGTGTCTGAGTATGACATCCAGTTTACACAGTTATCCCGATATGCTCAGTATTTGGTGGATACCGAGGAGAAGATGGTGAAGAGGTTCGTACAGGGACTTGATGCCCAGCTATATCTTGCCATTGGCGCCCAGCACTACGACACTTATTCAGCTGCTATGGATACGGCATTGCGGATGGAGGCACGCATATCACGGACTTCGGCCGTTTCTGGGCCAAAGAGGATTCGCACCGATGTACCGTCTCAGAGGCAGCGCGCCAGATTCTTCCCGAGAGATAGGCCTGGCAGAGGATTTGGGCGGGGACAGTTATATGGTTCTTATCCCCAGGGGCAGCAGCCGTCGCCAGGGTGTTTTGGGTGCGGGAGTTTGCACCATCTTGTCAGAGACTGTCCGGCGAGACGACAGGGAGCAGCGACAGTTCCGCATGTGACCCTGCCACCATCACCACCCCCTCCTCAGAGAGCCCTACTTCCTACCACCGGCGATGCTCCACGCCAGTTAGGTGCACCCAGAGGCCGTGGACGCGGCGGTCCTGTTCAGAGAGGACGAGGAGGCAGAGGCCGAGGTCGAGGTCAGCCCGCTATCGGTGGAGGACAGGCCCGAGTTTTTGCTTTGACACCGCAGGATGCGCAGGCATCCAATGCCGTTGTGACAGGTACCTTGCCAGTTTGTTCTTTCGACGCACGGGTATTATTCGACCCAGGTTCCACACATTCATACGTCTCTACACACTTTGCACCGATGTTGGGCCGTGAGTCGTCGTCGTTAGATCATCCGCTTGTTGTTAGTACTCTGGTAGGTGAGTCGTTTGTCGCTCGGTTTGTATTTCGTTTGTGTTCCATTCGTATCGGGGAGAGGGATTCATCAGTTGATTTGATTCTCCTCGATATGTTGGACTTTGATGTGCTTCTGGGCATGGATTGGCTAGCCACTTGTTATGCTTCGGTGGACTGCCGTGTGAAGGCAGTCATATTTAGCTTTCCGGGAGAGCCAGTCCTTGTTATTCGGGGAGACCGCAGTGTCACCCTTCCCAGCTTAATTTCGTCTCTTCGCGCTGGTCAGCTCTTGCGGAAGGGATGTCAGGGATTCTTAGCGTGTATTTGTGATACTCGAGCTGCAGAGGTTCCGTTGGACCGGGTCCCGGTAGTTTGTGAGTTCCCTGATGTTTTCCCTGATGAGCTACCTGGGCTACCGCCTGAGCGCGATGTTGAGTTCTGCATTGATTTGATTCCCGGCTCGGGGCCTATTTCTATACCGCCTTATCGGATGGCCCCGGCAGAGCTTCGAGAGCTAAAGGATCGGTTGCAGGATTTGTTAGATAAGGGACTTTTTCGACCGAGTGTTTCTCCGTGGGGTGCTCCGGTCCTGTTTGTCAAGAAGAAGGATGGAAGTTTGCGCTTATGTATCGACTACCGCCAGCTGAACAAAGTTACCGTTCGGAACAGATATCCTTTGCCGCGCATTGATGATTTGTTCGACCAGCTTCAGGGTGCGGGGTATTTTTCGAGGATCGACTTGCGATCAGGATACCATCAGCTGCGAGTTCGACAGGAGGATATACCGAGGACAGCTTTCCGCACGCGCTACGGCCACTACGAGTTTTTGGTGATGTCGTTCAGACTCACCAACGCCCCAGCAGCATTCATGGATTTGATGAACCGTACATTCAGGCCGTATCTTGACTTGTTCATCATCGTGTTTATCGACGATATCTTGGTGTACTCCCGGAGCAGAGAGGAGCACGAGCAGCACTTGCGGATTACGTTACAGACTCTGAGGGAGCACCAGCTGTTTGCGAAGTTCTCCAAGTGTGATTTCTGGCTGGACAGCGTCGGATTCTTGGGTCACGTGGTTACGAGAGACGGCATTTGTGTGGACCCGAAGAAGATTGAGGCTGTTCAGCAGTGGCCCCGACCTACATCGGTTACTGAGATCCGGAGTTTTCTAGGCCTGGCGGGCTACTACAGGCGTTTTGTTCAGGACTTCTCCCGTATAGCTGCACCGTTGACCGGTTTGACCCGGAAGGGAGTTCCTTTCGTCTGGACAGAGGGGTGCGAGCGCAGTTTTCAGCAGCTACGGACTTGTTTGACTACGGCGCCGGTATTATCTTTGCCTTCGGGATCAGGCGGATTTGTTGTCTACTGTGATGCTTCGTGAGTGGGATTAGGATGCGTATTGATGCAGCATGGCCGGGTGATCGCTTATGCTTCTCGGCAGTTGAAGAAGCATGAACAGAACTACCCCACTCATGATTTGGAGTTGGCTGCAGTGGTCTTTGCACTGAAGATTTGGCGACATTACCTGTACGGCGAGTCGTGTCAGATATTCACCGATCACAAGAGCTTAAAGTATATATTTCAGCAGCGAGACCTGAACCTCAGACAGCGTCGTTGGATGGAGTTAGTGAAAGACTACGACTGCGAGATCTTATATCACCCCGGCAAGGCAAATGTGGTGGCAGATGTGTTGAGTAGGAGGCCCGGGGGTAGTCTATCCTTTTTGCGCGCAGTGCAGAGGCAGTCGTCAGCAGATTGGCAGATGTTATGCGACAGCCGAGTTGAGTTCGAGTTCACTCAGACAGGGGGACAGCTCGCGCATGTTCGTGCACGCCCACAGTTGCTTGACCGTATATATGAGGCACAGCACAGTGACGACCGTTGCTCAGAGATCGTGGCACAGATAGGACAGGGCAGATTTTCCGAGTTCGTGATTGACGATCAGGGGATTTTACGATATGGATCTAGACTGTGCGTACCAGATGCTGATGGATTGCGGCGCGACATTCTTGAGGAGGCACACCGATCAGTGTATAGTGTCCACCCCGGTTCCACCAAGATGTACCATGATATGAGAGAGACCTACTGGTGGGACGGGATGAAGAGGGACATTGCGGAGTTCGTTTCGAGATGCCTGACTTGTCAGCAAGTCAAGGCCGAGCACCAGAGGCCCGCAGGAGAGCTACAGCCGTTACCCATTCCAGAGTGGAAATGGGAACAGATTTCGATGGACTTCGTTGTGGGTCTACCCAGGACCAGTCGAGGGTACGACTCCATCTGGGTGATCGTGGATAGATTGACGAAAGCGGCTCACTTCCTACCGGTGAAGACCACTTTCAGCTTCGCTCAGTATGCTCAGCTCTATATTGACGAGATCGTGCGACTACATGGCGTACCGACTTGTATCGTGTCAGATCGAGGCACTCAGTTCACCAGCCGACTTTGGCAGAGACTTCAGGAGGCTTTGGGCACTCGTTTGAGCTTCAGCACAGCGTTTCATCCGCAGACAGACGGACAGTCAGAGCGGACCATTCAGACTCTCGAGGACATGCTCAGAGCGTGCGTTTTAGACTTTGGTGGTAGCTGGGATCGTCATTTACCGCTAGTGGAGTTCTCCTACAACAACAGCTTCCAGGATACTATTCAGATGACACCTTTCGAGGCATTGTATGGGAGGAGATGCAGATCGCCCGTTTGTTGGACAGAGCTCAGCGAGAGCAGTATTTTGGGGCCACAGCTTGTTGAGGAGACGACAGCGAAGATACAGTTGATCCGAGACCGGATGAGAGCGGCTCAGAGCAGGCAGAAATCGTATGCAGACAGGCGCCGTCGCAGATTAGAGTTCGCAGTTGGCGACCATGTTTTTCTGAAAGTCTCTCCGATGAAGGGCGTGATGCGTTTTGGGCAAAAGGGGAAGCTTAGCCCTAGATTCGTAGGTCCCTTCGAGATCCTTGAGCGTGTCGGCACAGTTGCATATCGTTTGGCTCTTCCACCCAGCTTTCCCGATGTTCACCCCGTCTTCCATGTTTCGATGCTCCGCAAGTACCTTCACGACCCTTCGCATGCGATTCAGCACCCGACAGTCCAGCTAGAGCGCGACCTTTCTTTTGCAGAGCAGCCGGTGGCCATCTTGGATCGGCAGGTGAAGAAGTTGAGGTCGAAGATTATACCAACCGTCAAGGTCCTTTGGCGTAGCCCGAGCAGCGAGGAGGTTACCTGGGAGACCGAGGGCGAGATGAGGAAGAAATATCCCCATCTCTTTGAAGGTACGCGTAGCTATATTTTTTAAATTCGGGGACCGAATTTCTTTAAGGGGGGAAGATTGTAGCGTCTTAAAAAGTCGTTTTGGTGTTTTCCTGAAAATCGGTGAAAATTCGGTATTTTTCCGAAAACCGTCTTTCTCGTTATTTTGCAGTTTAGGGCTAATTATACTTAAAATGGATAGGTAATTGCTTGTTTTTAGTAGCTAATGAGTTACTTATGAAATTCTGGTCGTTTAAAAAAATTTCCCTAATTTTTCAATTTTTTAATATTATTTTAAGCCGGTAAGAGAATACATTAATTTAGCGATAAATACAAATTTTTCCGGGCTAATTTTAATCTTTAAAATTATGTTAATTAAAATCTAGTTGTAACATAAATTTTTAGTATTTTATTTTGATTTTTAACAAATTTTTATGATAGGAAACGAATTTATTGAATTTTAAGCTAAAACTTGCAATTTTTGACTTGTATGGGGTCTTTTTGCATAAAACTTCTTTTGTAAAACCCCTCTCTCTCTTCCCTCAGCCCTAGGACAGCCCCACCATGATCAAGTCCAGAAATTTCTGGCCTCACATTGATTTTCTTTCATGTGTGGAATTGTTTTGTTTAGGAATTTATTTTAAATATAGTTGTTGAAGTATGGTGCATTGACTTTTGGGGAGTTGACTCTTGACCTTTCCCACACACCCACACCCCTCCCCTTACCTCCCTCTGGCCAAAACCTACACCTCCTCCTCTTCATCTCTTTTCTTTTCATTTTCTTCAAATTTCTTCAAAAAAAACACATCAAAATCCACAATTTTATTCAAAAATCCAAACAAAATCCTTATGCTATCATTATCCTTAGCCATTCTTGCTTGAATCTTGGAGCTAGGAAGCCATCCTTAGAGGCAAATCACATGCTTGATCCATAGATCTTGAGGTATAATTTCCATCAAGTTAATTTCTTTTGGCTAAATTCCTTTAATTATATGGTTTTAGTGTTAAAAGTTTAGCTAATTTCTAATCTAGTTTATAAAAGAGTAGTTTGTTTTAAACTAGGGTTTGTTAGCACACCATTATGTGGTTAATTAAATTTATTTTGCTTGCTAGTTCCTACACAACCAAATCAAAGATGTTACCTTGTTTATGAGGTCTTCAAATTATGCTAATTTAGTTAATTTTAAAAGTTTGATTTTGGTTGTAAATTGTTGTTTTAGGAAATTCAAGAGAGGGTTTATGTATGGAAAATGGGTTGTGAAGCATGATAAATGAGTTGAATTAGGGTTTAGAAACCATTATTTAGTTGATTAAATCTAATTTGTTATCTAGTTGTTTTGCTAACCTAATCTAGAAGGTTAACTTGCTAATTGAGTTATAAATTAGTGTTAATTTAAGGTTTTCATATATAGTTTGGATTAAGAATTGCTAGGTTATATAATTCAGGTAATGGTTGTTTATGGAAAATAGGTTTTGAATCTTTGCTAATGTGTTGTAATTATGGTGTTTGTAGATTGCTTGTTGTGTGGTTGGATTGTGATAACCGTATCGCTAATTTTCGATTTTTGCACCAAAATTGCTAGTTTGTGCTTACTAGGTTTTTATTAAAATTATTTGGTGAATTATTTGTGATACCTTGGGGATGTTTTTAGCATCTCCTATGACGTTTAGGATGCGTGAGCGCGGAGTTTTGAGTAGTCGGGTTTTAGTTTTGCCGGGCGACCAAATCGGCGTTTTTTTGGCGGTTTTTGCGATTTTCGCGTATGTTCCGCGCACTTTGTGTACGTTGTACCTAGCTATTGAACATTAGTAGTTTCGTTTGGGTTTTGCGTCGTTCTTGATATGTAACCTTATGTTTGGTATTGATGTAAATTCCAGGTTCGGTCGCGGAGACGTCAGACGCGGCGCGAAAGGGGAAAGCGGTGATTGGACACAGCTAGCCAGGGATTCCGGTGAGTAGATGTAACATCTACGGGGGACTATCGTTGGATGGCGCAAGCCGCCCGATAGTTTTAGTAACTTACAAGATTCTTAGTGATGTTAGTAATTAGGGGTGAAATACTTAGTTGACTATTTGCTGCATCCATGCATTATATTGACATACCTATACGAAACCATTTTATAGGACACCTGCACCATTGCCAGGGTTTTTATATGCAGCACGAGCACTATTCATGCTTACACACACACCCTGGTAATTGCCATGCCACCACACTAGATAACCTTTAAATTGAAACCTTTTACTAATTGATACTTAAACTTGTGCTATTGCCTTTAATTCCTTAAAATGAAACCGTAGGATTTCTATTCATGTGCATGTACTTCATCATATTAATTGTTCATGCCTAATCTATTAATCACACATCGCAACTTGATTATTGATACCATATGCATTCATTATCATTGACATATACACTTATGAGGATTTCTTGAGATTTTATGATATTTCTGGATTTCGGGGGAAAGCCGCAAAATTTCTAAACTTACTATATTTTTTAAAATATGTAAGTTGCGGTTTTCTAGTGATGTAAGTGTCGTCCACCATGAGTTTGCTGTGGTTTTGGAAATCCGTGTCGAGGAGTGGAGGAACCGTCACGGGTACATGGTGGGCCCGGTAAGGTACCCCGGGGCAAGAGGAATGTGGTGTTGACGTTGAGCCTGGCAGGGGACGGACTACCTACCGGTGACTGTTTGGGACGGCGGATATCCAGAGGATACCGACCGTGGCCGCTAGATGATGAGATATTGATATTTGAGATGGGTCAGCCGGACGGCTGAGGCCAGAGACACTATGACATGGATTTATGAGATTTGAGACAGCTTTTAGGTGTCGTTGCTGGACACCGGTTCTCGTCGATTCCTTGAGTCTTATGCTGGCATTCTAAAAGAGTTTCAAAAACAAAAAGAGATAAAATGTTTCTTATAGATACCTATTGAGACCTCAGATATTCATGTTGCATACATATTCGTACACTGATGTTGTATACACACCTGCTAGTGCATCCATTCATACCTGTATTTTAGATGCTAGGATGCTTGTGTGCATGCATACGATAGCCTTTGTAGATGTTATTTATTACTCACGAGTTGGCAACTCACCCCCGTTGTGCCACAGCCTTTTGCAGGTCCGCTCCGTCAGTACAGTAGCGGCGGGCGCACTTGTTCTTTTGCCACTTTTGCCTGGACTCGAGGTTTTGCTCATAGGTGGGTCATGTTATTATTTTTGTACCACCTTGTATATTCTTTGTATCTAGTGTACTCCATCTACTGTTTCTACCAGTATTATTGTATTGACCTAGAGATGAGACTGTGAGGTTTGTGGACTTTTATGCTGTATTTTGGGGTCGAGCTCACTTGAGTCGACATGCTGTTTTTTTTTATGCTTCATTATGATTATTTTGCTTGTTGTTGCTTTATATTGCGTGGGATTTATGACCGCCTTGTGGCGAAGAGCTAGCTCCCGCTTGGGGATGCCCTATTTTGTTGGATTCATATATATTTTGTTGTACCCATTTTGGGGGCCAGTATTTACAAAGGAGACTCTGCCGAAATTTTCGAAAAAATTGGTATTGTTTTTAAAAAGGGTTTTACATGAATTATTTGATAAACTCGCTTTCAATTGATTGGGTTTTCTTTACTCTTTTGCTTAATTGGTTTTGTTTTCTGGGCTTTGGCTTACTTATTTTACGGACGTCTTTAGACGTTTCGTAAACTTAAGTGCCAGTCACGTTCCGTACCCTGCGGGTCGTGACACTAGACGTTTGCTAAATCCAGGAGATCACCCCAGAAGAGTGTGAATTCAAGGAGTTTTTGTTCGATCACGATAACCTTAACGCCACTAGTGCGTTCCTTTTCGAACCTGCTGCTGTTTCTGCGCCCGACAATGACTACGAGTGTTTCACTTTCTCGAACGATCTTAGCCACTCACCACCCGAGTTTGAATCCTTCGAATTTCCGGATGAGTTACCTGAACCATCCAACTCGGTCGCTTACACTCGTTTTGAACCTTTGCTGGAATCCTTTGAGTTCGAGACCTTTTCACCAATCTTGCCTTCAATCGTTTCACCTCCAACGCTTGAACTCAAGCCTTTGCCATCTCACCTTAAGTACGCTTACTTCGGTGAGAATGAGACCCTCCCTGTTATCATCTCGGCTTCTTTAGCTCCAGAGCAAGAGAAAGCCCTTCTTGCGGTCTTGCACAACAATAGGCAAGCTTTTGGCTGGTCCATGGCGAACATCAAGGGGATTAGTCCCCTGATCGTTGAACATCACATTCATCTGATGGATGATGCCAAACCAGTCAGGGATCCACAAAGGCGACTCAACCCAGTCATGAAGGAGGCTGTGAAAAAGGAAATCGTAAAATGTCTGGATAGTGGTATCATTTACCCTATCTCTGATAGCCAGTGGGTTAGCCCCATTCACGTTGTCCCCAAGAAATTAGGCATAACGGTCATAACCAACGAGGCGAACGAGTTAATCCCTACTCGCACCCAGACTGGGTGGCGAGTATGCATCGATTACAGAAAATTCAACGCCGCAACGCGGAAGGACCACTTTCCGCTACGTTTCATTGACCAAATGCTTGAACGATTGGCCGGACACGAGTACTGCTGCTTTCTTGATGGCTACTCCGGCTATAATCAGATTCCCATTGCCGAAAAAGACCAGGACAAGACCACATTTACTTGTCCTTTCGGCACGTTTGCATATCGTCACATGCCCTTTGGGTTATGCAATGCGCCCGCTACCTTCCAGCGGTGTATGATGAGAATCTTCTCAGACATGGTGGAAAAATTCCTGGAGATCTTCATGGACGATTTCTCCATCTTCGGCGATTCCTTTAATGAGTGTTTACTGCATCTCGACGCTGTCCTTACCCGATGTAAGGACAAGAACCTCACTTTGAATTGGGAGAAGTGCCACTTCATGGTGCGCGAAGGTATTGTCTTAGGACATATCATTTCGCAAAATGGCATAGAGGTTGACAAAGCGAAGATTGAGGTCATTTCCAATCTCCCTCCTCCCCGATGCGTCAGAGATATCCGAGCCTTCCTTGGCCATGCCGGTTTCTATAGACGGTTCATCAAGGACTTTAGCAAGATTTCTAGGCCCTTGACTCTTCTACTGGCCAAGGACACGCCATTCGACTTCAACTCGAGCTATGTGACTGCGTTCGAGTCATTAAAAAGCTCACTCACTTCTGCTCCCGTTCTATCTTCACCTGACTGGACGCACCCATTTAAGATTATGTGCGATGCATCCGACTTTGCCATTGGTGCTGTCCTTGGACAACACATCAACAAGATGCCGCACGTAATCTATTATGCTAGCCGAACCCTGAACGACGCCCAACTTAATTATACAACAACTGAGAAGGAATTCTTGGCTGTTGTATTTGCTTTAGAAAAGTTTAGGTCCTATCTCATCGGCTCTCCAGTCATTGTCTATACAGACCATTCTGCTCTGCGCCATCTTTTTGCGAAGAAAGATGCAAAATCTCGGCTGATACGTTGGATCCTCTTGCTTCAAGACTTTGACCTTGTCATCAAGGACAAAAGAGGATGTGAGAACGTAGTTGCCGACCATCTTTCACGACTTCCTTCTTCTCCGTTGCTTCAAATTCCGATCAACGAAGTTTTCCCGGATGAACAACTCTTGACAGTATCTTGCGAACCCTGGTTCGTAGATATTGTGAACTATTTGGCCACAGGATTACTACCGACTGAATGGTCAAGTCAGGACATACTTCGCTTCTTATCCTAAGTAAAGCACTTTTACTGGGACGAACCCTATCTGTTCAAGTACTGTCCCGACCAGATTATTCGTCGGTGTGTCCCTGACGATGAATTCAAGAGTGTGCTGTCATTTTGCCACGATCAAGCATGTGGCGGGCATTTTGGCCCCAGAAAGACAGCTGAGAAGATCTTGCAGTGTGGTTTCTACTTGCCACAACTCTTCAAAGACGCTCATGACTACTGCAAGACTTGCTCCCGGTGCCAACACTTGGGCCGGATATCCAGGAGGAACGAGATGCCACTCCAACCAATCTTAGTTTTGGAGATTTTCGACGTTTGGGGGATAGATTTCATGGGGCCGTTTCCCAGCTCTTTTGGGAACTTGTACATCCTTCTCGTTGTTGATTACGTCTCTAAGTGGGTCGAGGCTGTGCCCAGCCGGACTAACGACAACAAGGTTGTCGTTAGGTTTCTTAAAGAAAACATTTTCTCCCGGTTTGGGCACCCCCGAGCGATCATTAGCCACAATGGAACTCATTTCTGCAATAAGACTTTTGAGGCCTTGATGCGGAAATATTCCATTAATCATAAGCTATCTACGCCCTACCACCCCCAAACCTGTGGGCAAGCTGAAGTTTCAAATCGGCAAATCAAGCAGATACTGGAGAAGACGGTTTCCAAGAACCGTAAGGATTGGTCGTTGAAACTCACTGATGCCCTTTGGGCATTTCGAACCGCTTATAAGACCGATCTTGGCATGTCTCCCTATCGGCTTATGTACGGAAAGGCTTGCCACCTCCCTGTCGAAATAGAGCATCGCGTATTTTGGGCGATAAAGGAGCTGAATCTGTCTCTCGAAGATGCGGGCAGCCATCGGAAGCTGCAGTTGAACGAATTGAGCGAGCTTAGGGATGAGGCTTACGACAACGCGGTTGTCGTTAAGAACCGAACGAAGGTGTTTCACGATAAACACCTTTTATGCAAAACATTCGTACCTGGTCAACAGGTACTGCTTTACGACACCCGGCTACATTTCTATCCAGGAAAGCTCAGATCTCGCTGGAAAGGGCCATATTTTGTGCGGAATGTGTATCCGCATGGCGCCGTGGATTTGGAGAATCCAAAGGACGGTTCATTTTTCAAAGTAAATGGACACAGACTAAAACCGTACCTTAGTGCCGAACCAACAGAGGAGCTCCTGGTCTTACAGGAGCCGGTTTACCCTGCATAATCTTCCTCTGCCTACCACCAAACTTCGGTTATCCAGCCAAGAACAGTGGACACTGTTCCAAATAAGTTTGGGGGTATGTATATACCATTTTGTATATATTTGTGGATATTCTTTTCCATTTTTGCTAATTTTCTTTTCTTTAAAAACAAAAACAAAAGAAAAATTGTGTATATCTAACCGACAATTTTGACCCTTCAATGATCTCTTCATGCAACGACAGTGAGGACACTGTCCAGTTTAAGTTTGGGGGTACGCTCGGTACGCATTTCTAACCTTCGCATTCATATGTATATTTTGCATCTGCATACTAAAATCCATAAAATCCATAAAAATCAGAAAATTTTCTAAAAACATAAAAACTTTTTTCGTCAAGTTAGCTAGTGGGAAAACTCAGATTCAACATTTCGACGATTTTGTTTGATAAGATAAGAATAACTAAATCTTATTTTTAGATTTTGAAAACCTGAAAGATAACTCTCCTTTGAAGTTAACTATAGCTGATATACGTCTTTACATCACACTACACGTGTCGTGAGTTTTGGAAATTAGATGACAAGTCTTTTATGTCTAAAAACTTTTAAATGGATAAATGATTTTCTGAGGATCAAATAGGTTTGTTCTGAAATAAGTAACATCAAGAATAGTTTATGAAGTAAAGCGAATATGAAGGAATGTTATTGATGCCTTAATTGGAACTAAGTCTGAAAAATAACCTATCTGGAACTTGATTGGAATGATTACACACCGAACCCACTAAACACGTCTTTTATCCAAAAAATAATTGAACTGCCGGTTATATCTCCTTTCGCATTGAATCATCATGATTTTCACGCTAAATTGTCTTTTGTTTTTGGGCTTAGGTAACTTGAGTAATTAAGTCCGCTGGGGTGTCTCTACACCTAATGCCCTAAAGCCAACTGGTTTGGGTGCATTGGCCCAAAGCTCGTTAAGAAGCCTAGAAAGTCCAGATTAAAACAAAGTCAAGCAAGTGTTCTCTCCGAGTTAAAATTCCTAACGGTTCTTTGTGTGAGAATAATCTTGACAAAAGCCAGGTTTTTATAAAAAATATTTCTAGCGGAGATATGAAGGTTTTATTCTATGATAAAGACTATTGCACGTTCACAGAGGTGTGGATGAAATGAAAACAAGAAAAAGATGGAGTGAAAAATAAGACCTAGTTTCCTGTTAAGAAAGATAGAAATTCTGAAGTTGAAACTTTACTGGAAAACGAAACTTGAAAAATGCTTAACTCTTTATAAAACTTATATGATCCTTTTAAAATTTTTATCTGGGCTTTATTGTATGACATGATGACTTTAATCGATCCTTCTGGAACTTAACGACACTATTTGCACTGCACGTAAAGACATATAAAATCTTAAGTTAAATAAAAAGCGAGTTGTGAAAAATAAAGGTTTGATAGTCTAGACTTAGGATAATAGAATTATTATTTTCTGAAATAAAACCTTAGGGTTTGAATCATAGTTATTTTGCAAAACTAGTTTGACCGGATTTTGTGGGTAGTATCCGCTGAAAACCCTCGGGAGACAACAATCCTCCTACTAGGGACACCTAGAGGTTTAACGGCTTGTTGCACATGCTCAGTGCAATCGCGTTCCCTGCGAAAGTGAGGTTAGGAATTTTTGTGAATAAATTGGTTTTGCTTGGGACAAGCAAATGATAAGTTTGGGGGTATTTGTTCATATCAGATTTTTGCATTTTTATACCGCCCAATTTTTATCACATTGCTTATCGGTAGGTACTCTTGAGCCGTGTTTGCTAGTTAATTACAGGATACAGGCTCTCAGCTCTAAACAATGAAATTCATGGAAAAACACGACAAATTCCGGATTATTGCCAACCACTGATAAAACACGGGTCTCCGCTCTCTATCTGTATATTGCCGCACACCAGTTTAAGGGACAAAATGGCAAATCAATGTCATTTTCATGCACAAAGCTCAATGGTAACACAAGATCCAACATATCTACGCGGAGCTCAAGAAAAATCATGACAAAAGATCCACATTACATCACCTTTTGTTCTGCTGAAATTCTGGAAATATTGTGAAGAGATTCTGAGAAACAACATATACCACACTGAAGAGTACTAAAAAGTAGGGAAAACTACCAAATTTCATGGCCTAAATCCACTAAAGGGCCGTGGTTCCGCGGCATAAGCATGCTTAGGCCGCGGAACTGCGGCCGTACGGGCTCCACGGTGGATTAGGTTTCATGGGTATTTTGGTCATTCTATATGGAGGGAGGTTATTGCCCTAGCTTTCCAGTTCCCTGCCTATAAATAGTCCAGAACTTGCCAAAGCCAAGGGTGCTTATTCTTGTATTTAGATTTTAGAATACATGTTGTTGTTCTTCTTCCTCTTCTCATCTCTTCTCCATTAAAAACTTGTAGTGAGCTTTTGTGAGTGAAGGATGAATAAAGGAGTTCTTTTTGTTACCATGCTTGTCTTGTTATTTTGTTAATTATAATTGCTTGTATTTTTCATTTGCTAATCTAGTTGTTGTTATTTGTTGTTTGTTTCTTTCTTGTTCTCTTTTTCTTTATCCTTAAACAACAATGATGCTTAAGCTTGATCCTTGCCAAAGTGAGGTCTCAATTAGCTAGTTGTAATCTTCTAACCTCTTTCTTTCTATCTTCCTCCTTTGTTTTATTTTCCTTTTTCTTGTAATGGGTGAGTAGTTTTCTCACTTGTTAGGGTAGGATAAGGAAAGTTTGAGAGAAGGAAATCTCTCTCACTCTTTTCTTGCCCAACATCTTAATTCGGACTCCCGTTAATTGAACCACAATCCGCTCTCTACGGCACCCTATCCTACATGATAGCGGTGATTCCTTAGTGAGACCGGTTATGGTTGAATTAACCCGAGGTTAAGGCTAAGAGCCAAGAACGGACGGACAAGCACCAAAAGGAAGAACTTAAGCGTTGGAAAGCCAAGCTTATACTCGCAAGTTCCTTCCTAGTCGTGCTAATCCCCGTTGTTGCCGATTACCGTAACACCGACATTAAGAGCGGCAACGAAAGAAGTGAGCGACTCCTAACTCAAACTAACCTAACCCTAACCCTAACAAGCTCTCTTTATATAACATTTTAACACATAGTTAATCTCAAAACAAACCTGGACATTTGGGCTTAACTCGTTAAAGCACATAGAAAAAGATTCCCATCTCCCTGCGGACGACCCGTACTCAACCGGCTAGCTACAAGCGAAACCGTCTTGATTGCGGTAATTAACTAAGCACGCAAAAACTCTATCAATCAGCGATCAACTATCTCCCGGATCAGGTGATACCGCCTCAGAATATGTCTGGATCGCTGATGGGACCTAGGTTCCTTGGCCAAAGCCACAGCTCCATTGTTATCACAATACAAGGGTATTGATTGCTCAATGGATGGAACCACACCAAGTTCAGCAATGAACTTCTTCATCCAGACAGCCTCTTTGGCAGCGATGTATTCAGCCTCCACGTCGTGTCTGCTACGGTATATTGCTTGGAACGCTTCTAACATACCGCCCCTCCATTGAGGGTAAAGACAAAACCCAAGACCGACTTACTATTGTCCTTATCACTTTGGAAGCTTGAATCGGTAAAGGACTCCACTTGGAGTTCACCGTTACCATACACCAAGAATATCTCTTTAGTTCTTCTCAAGTACTTAAGAATGTTCTTCACAGCTGTCCAGTGCTTCTCCACAAGATCTGATTGATACCTACTTACCACACTAAGTACGTAAGCTACATCCGGTCTGGTGCATAACATCGCGTATATGATTGACCCGACTGCAGAAGCATAGGGTATCCCTTGCATGCGAGCCCTCTCCATATCAGTCTTAGGAGACATCTCTTTGGAGAGAGTGATTCCTGAGCAAGCGGGTAAATTACCACGCTTGGAATCTTCCATACTAAACCTCTTTAGTATGGTGTCAATGTACCTAGATTGGGACAATCCCAATATCCTTTTAGATCTATCTATATAGATTTTTATCCCCAGGATGTAGGAGGCATCACCTAGATCTTTCATGGAGAACTTTTGTGATAAGAAGAGCTTGACCGAGTGTAGCATAGGAATATCATTTTCTATCAAGAGTATGTCATCCACATACAATACGAGGAAGACAACCTTACTCTCTACAACCTTTTTGTATATACAAGATTCATCTATATTTTTAATGAAGTCAAACTCTTTGACCGCCACATCAAAACAGATGTTCCAACTCCGTGATGCCTGCTTTAATCCATAGATTAATTTAAGCAGCTTGCACATTTTTCCTCTCCTCCCACTGTCCACGAAGCCCTCTGGCTGATTCATGTACACGCTCTCTTCTAAATCACCATTTAGAAAAGCGGTCTTGACGTCCATCTGCTAGATTTCGTAGTCATGTTATGTAGCAATGGCAAGTAGGATACTGATGAACTTAAGCATAGCCACTGGAGAAAAGGTTTCATCATAATAGACACCTGGTCGTTGACGAAAACTTTTAGCAACAAGTCTAGCTTTGAAGGTCTTAACCTTTCCATCTACACCAAGTTTCTTCTTAAAGATCATCTTGCTCCCAATGGGTTTTACCCCTTTAGGAGCAATTTCCAAAGTCTATACTTTGTTGGTGTACATGGATTCCATCTCAGATCGCATAGCATCCAACCATTTCACAGAGTCCCCACTTATGATGGCCTGCTCGAAACTAGTTGGGTCATCATCTTCCATGATGCAATCATTGCTCCCACCGTCTATCAGAAAACCATATTATCTCTCAGGTGGATGAGGAATCCTACTAGATCTGCGGAGTGGCTGAGGTTCGTCGGGAACTATCGAATTCTCCGGTTCTACCAAATCATCTATCACAGTTTGTGAAGCCGGAACTTCTTCCAGTTCTACCTCATTACCACTAATTTCTTTCACAAGAAATTCCTTTTCTAAAAAGACGGCATATTGAGAAACAAACACTTTTTTTCTTCAGTGTGGTAGAAGATATATCCATATGAATTCTTTAGATATCCCACAAACTTGCACAGAACAGACCTTGCCTCGAGCTTGTCCGGATTTTTCTTTTTAACATAGGCCGGACAACCCCATATCTTAACTCGTTTAAGAGATAGTCTCTTCCCATACCATATCTCATATGGAGTGGTAGGCACAGATTAGATCAGAACCCTATTCAATAGGTATGCAGCTATCTCAAGTGCATAACCCCAAAAGGAAATAGGTAACTTAGCAATACTCATCATAGAGCACACCATATCTAATAGGGTGTGATTCTTCCGTTCCGATACTCCATTGTGCTGCGGTGTATACGGAGGAGTAAGCTGAGAGAGAATCCCATTCTCTTTTAGATAATCTCGGAATTCCGTGCTCAAGTATTCTCCTCCTCAATCAGATCGAAGGACTTTAATACTTTTACCCGTTTGGTTCTCTACTTCGTACTTATATTTCTTGAATTTCTCAAAAGCTTCAGATTTGTGTTTCAACAGGAGAGATCATCGGTGAATGTAATGAAGTACGAGGAACCATTCCTGGCATGTGTAGACATAGGACCACATACATCACTATGTATCAGTCCCATATAACAAATTGCAAACGTGGGATCCTGATCCGGTATCCAATACCCAGGACGTAGAGCAAATTGAGAAACGGTTCTCAATAACGAACACACCCGAAGAAGATGCATCAGCTGAAAGTGTTTGTTAGCACCACTACAGGTTTTACTAACATCAAGCATGCCATTTTAAAAAAATTTGGGGTGCTAATTAACACTAACCTAGAATCTAAACTAGATGATTAGGGTTTTAAGGTTTGATATCAACTAAACTAGCAAAGAGAAGGAGACTACAACCTTTGTAGACCGTATCCTTCTCTTCTTAAGCTCCGTGTAGTAGTCCACGTGACTCCACTAGGCCCCACTTGAAGTTGGATCGAGCTTCCTTTGCGATCTTCGTGCCGCAGATGATCCACCCGAAGTTCCGCTAATCCAAGCTACCTCTTCACTAAACTCTTTAGTGAAGGAAACACACTACACTTAATTGCTAATCAAGTATAGGATGGTGAAGTAGGGGTTTTGTTTTCTCACTAGGGTTCTCACAAGCTCAAGGTTTCATAACTCATGTGAGGAATTAAGCTTGGAGGTGGAGGTGAAGAAAATCTAGAGAGCTAGAGAGCAAGAACTCATCAGATGAGCTCAACTCAAGAAAATGAAAAAGTGTTTTTGTAATGAAGAATGGCTCACATAATATCTACACTTATTGAAGCATGGAATTTATTTCAATAAATAAATTGAACCATGCTTTAACAGTGCAAGCAAATGAATAAATAAATATAAAAGCCATGCTTCACCCCATTCCTCATTTTCCACCTCCTCTTTCTATTTTCCAAAAATAAAAAATCCATGCCACGCTTCATATATATATATATATAAATTTATATATAATAAAGATAAGCAAATAACTAGTGAGCAATAATATTAGTTAATATATAATTATATCAAATATAAATATATATCATACTATTAAATCAACACTTGATTTAATAATCCGGTTATATCATATATAACCGACTAATATCATTTATCTGTTTCTCACATTATCAAATCAATACTTGATTCGATAATCTGGTTATATCACATATAACCTAACCGATAACAAATAACCGCCAGATTAGAATACGGTATCACATACTCGTATTTAATTAGGCCCCCGCACATATCAACATATGTGCCCTACTTCGTTTCGCTTGAACAAGGAAACTTCTGTGTGGGACTCTAAAGACTCGTCAATATACCAGCAGTGGGTAATGATCACATCAGTCACCCACAAGCCGTCATCGGTACTAGTTGTTAGTGATATATGCCATAGAGGCCATTATTGTATCATAATGGTTTGTATATTACATATTGGAAGCTTTAGATATATACAGATATAGTAACAGTTTTACTCGAAATGGTAGTATGCTACCTGGTTTGTTTCTACCTCAATATGTGCATGTGTTTTAGCATATCGCTTATACATATTGGTAGAGCCCTTAGGATCTTTGCTTGATTACCAGCGTTGTGAAGGCAGTCACACTAGTAGGGGCTGGATAGTCTATAAGCACATCCTATACAGGTCTGTAGTCATAGGATTATCGAGACGGGGCATCGATACTCCAGAGTAGACTAGTGTATACGCTTCTCATCCCAGCAGGGGAGATGGTCGACCCACAGCCATTAGTACGTCGTACTGGAGATAGTATGCAGGTGCTCATTGGGTTATAAGTACACTGGACATGACTCGTAGGGAGCTGCAGGTGGGTATTATACCTATCGTCGGGTAGCAGTTCCCAGGTGACATGAGTATAGCATAGTCCGTTGACTTGACAATGCTACTTCGCCTCGAGTGTGTTCCCACTGTTATTAGATTGCTACCCTACCACGGCTCTATTGAGTCGTGCAAATAGGTAGTAGTTGGGTGCAGTCCCGAAGCACTTGGATGCAGTGGCGGTTAGATATGATTCATCTTTCTCGGTATTGGGGTTGATGTAAGTCGATGCCACGCACCCCACGTGTTCGCGGGGAGGCGGAGTTTGCAAAAAACGATTTTTAAGTGCTTCGTAATATCGACTAAATTCCAGGATCGATACTAAACCCTAACTAACAAACTAACTCGGAGGTTTAACTACTATGTGAGAATGTTATACCTCAAGTTACAAGTCCTTCTTCTCCTCGCTATCCTTCTCCTCGTCGTGAGCTCCTCGAAGTGAGAATGGATCACGCCCCCTCGTCGGTTTCTCTAAGTCGAAGAAGATCCACCCGAGAGTGTCTACCTTGAGCTTTCACCTCCAAGATAAGGTAACCAGGTCACTTGGTGTGCTAGACTAAGTAGCCTAGACTGTGTAGAGAGTGATTAGGGATCTAGTTGTCTCACAAACCCTAAGATTCTCAACTCATGAGACAATACGGGTTTGAGAGGTAAGAAGAGAGCTTGAGGAGAATGAAGGAGAGCTGAGTATCTGTAATGTGATAATGATAAATGAAAATGGCTCATTTTTAGACTTTTAAAGCTGATGAAAATATCTCATACAAATATCTCAAAATATCTAAGTCTTCAAATCTCATATGAGTCCAAGAGAGTCAACATGAAGCCATGTTCATATTTTACTAAAATACCACAAAGTATTCCACCTCATTTCCTCCACCTCACAAAAGATTTAATCAAAAAATAAAAACCCTAATTGAGGTGTCTCACTTCTAGAAATAGTCTTGATCAAATTATAAGAATGCCCCTCTCATCCGTATATACATACTCGCATCCGTATTCCGAGAAACACGAATACAATGAGATGAAACTAATCCAATAATCAAATACTAGGATCCGGCTTAAACCAAAGCCCACTAGTATTGTCCGCCCGAACATCATATGCGCACAAGTACACGTATGTGATCGAACCCTGTCGTAAAACTATACGACCTCTACATCGTTTCGCCCGAAGCAGGGAAACCCTCTGTGTGGGAATCTAAAGACTTGACAGTACGCTAGCAGTAGGTTTAACTAAAAACCCGTCAGTGGTACTAGCTGCACGTAACGGCTACCCAGGTATCTATCGATAAGAAGGCCGACAAACAAATTCATCTGAATTCCTACTGAGTCTGTCTGTGGCAATCTCCGTACAGTCCGGTCTGTTCATCTAGGAGTATCGCATATCGGGCTTAGGGGGCAGCAAACTTCAGACCCTTAATAGTGCAATAAGTCGTGTCGGAGTGCAGCCCAAAAATACCCTGAGAAACTACTGGAGTACCTACCAGCAAATCTCGCTTGCCCTGGCCAGGGACTCTGTGTAATGGCTTTCCGAATCACAGCACGACATCAACCCCCAACACTGGGAGAGATGAATCCTATTTAACCGCCACTGCCTCCAAATGCTTCAGGACTGCACCCAACTACTACCTATTTGCACGACTCAATAGAGCCGTGGTAGGGTAGTAATCTAAGAACAGTGGGAACACACTTGAGGCGAAGTGGCAGTGTCAAGTTAACGGACTATGCTGTACTCATGTCACCTGGGAACTGCTACCTGACGATAGGTATAGTACCAACCAGCAGTTCCCCACGAGTCTGTCCAGTGTAACTCATAACCCAATGATCACCTGAATACTATCTCCAGTACGACGTACTGATGGCTATGGGACAGACCATCTCCCCTGCTGGGATGAGAAGCGTATACACTAGTCTATTTTGGAGTATCGATACCCTGTCTCGATAATCCTACGACTAGGGACCTTTATAAGGATGTGCTTGTAGACTACCCAGCCCCCACTAGTGTGACTGCCATCATAACGCTGGTAGTCAAGCAAAGATCCTAAGGGCTTTCCCAATATGTATTAGCGATACGTCAAAAGAAACATATACACATATTAAGATAGATACAAACCAAGTGGCATACTACCATATTGAGGAAGACTGTCATAAATCCGTGTATATATCCCTGTTGGGGTAAAAAATTGCACCCCGGTTGACCAAGTCAAAATCAAAGTCAATCCCAAGTAAGCGGGCCCAAGCCCAGATTAAGTGGGCCCATGCCCAAGTCGAGCCCCGCGGCCGCCCTCCCCCATGCCAAAATGAAATCATGTAATAAATAATTTTGATGTAATTTTTTATACATGAATGTAAGAAAAATGGGAATAAAGCCAAATTTTTGTAAAGCCCATGGTTTATGTGCAAAAGAAATGAGCACATGAGGCATGGGATGGGCAAAAATACCATTTTGTCAAGCCCAAGGGGCTATATGTAAATTACTAAGCCTATAAAAGGCAACATGATAATGAAATAAAGAACAACATTTTCATTCTCTCAAACTCTAGGGTTTTCGTGCCTCCTTCTCCTTCCTCAAGGTTCTAAACCTTCTTCCTCTTTTCTGAATTAAATCAAGAGTTTTACTCTTCCTTTTCTAAAAAGAAATAGTTTTTCACCACAAAACCCACAAAGGGGAGCTCAGATCTTCCATCAGATCTCAAATGGGGGAGATTTTTAAATCTCACCCCCTTTCTCCAAGATCCGGCCAACAGAGAGGAGGAAGAAGAAGACCCATCTCCAAAGACCCCATTTTAGGAAAGATCCAAGGCTCAGGGGAGAAGAAAGGGGTCCCCTTTTGAGCATTTACAAGGATTTCTTGGAGTTTAACTCCACAAATCAAAGCTTCTGGGAGTTTAACTCTATATAAAAAAAGGCTTTCTTTCTATGAGTTCAACTCTAAAAGTCAATCGGGAGTACAACTCCCTGTGCAGAGACTAAGACCCTTTTTCCTGCTGGCGTCAGGCGTCCGCTTGCCATGCACGTGAGGCGCTGGCGCCCGCGTGCCACGCACGTGAGGTGCTGGCGCCCAGCGCCCGTGTACCACGCACGTGAGGCGCCCAGCGCCCGTGTGCCAGGTAAGTGAGGCGCTTGCGCCTGGCGCCCAGTCCCCGCGTGCCAGGCTCGTGAGTTGCTGGCGCCCAGCGCCCGCGTGCTACGCACCTGAGGCGCTGGCCCCCACGCATCCTTTGGACGCTTTTTCCATTTTTTTGATCTATATGTATATATGTGTATATATATAGATACACACACTCCACAACACTATCCACATTAGGAAAAATTTCTAACGGGACGCTGCCCCGCACCCTGCAAGGGGGCTGCTAGCCCCTTTGACCCCCAGCTCGCTATCCGGGTAGCAGGACCCCCATAAAAACTCTGTGGGCCCCCGATATATCCAAAACCCCTTCAAAACATAACACTGCACATTGAGTTCGCATGATCTGTTTAACCCGTCAATCGGAGGTTCTCTCGCTCCAAAGGTGAGGGGTAATTAACGGCAGCTTAGTCCGCGGATGCTGGAGATTCGGATCTCCACAAATCAATAAACCCCAGCGTACCCTAGGCAGGGGGAATCTGTAATGCGCCTGACAAGCGCGTGCGTATTCCCATCTTAATGGGGTGACGAAAAATACCCTACAGATTCTGGCATGCCCGGTGGGACGTATCTTTCCTCCCATATTTCGGGTTAAGCGTTCATGCGAACTCAATCAACATACATATCAATATTTATACTAAAATAATGCTCTTTCATGCAGGATTTCAAGCGATCAAGCCGCAACAAAATGTCTCCAAGGACAATCTCAGCTCTTAGCACGATGAAGATGGACGCCAGGACGGTCCTCCCGGCCAGTCTCGGGTGACAATGGGAGGAGCCACTGTTACAGTTCGGCTCTATTCTGTTCGTGCTAGCTAATGCCATCCCTGCTCCTCAAGCTCCGGTAATCGAAAAACCAGCCTCGAAAGGCAAGAGGCCAAATGTGGTGGTCTCAAGGGCGCCCCAACCCAAACGTGAGTCGGTGTTTGAACGACTTTCCTTGGCCCCAGCTGGGGGTAAGGCCATTAACACCAACAAAGAAACAAGGCATCTTGGGCAAGCGCCAGCGGTGACCTCAACAACTGGTCGATTGTGTATCTTCTCTAAGCTCCCCGATAATCGACTCACGATGGCTTCCAGGATGACGAATGCCCGTCAGCCCTCAAAATCGAGAAGCTAAGGCAGAAAAGCTCAGATACAGAGCCAACAAAAGGGCTATAGCTTATGCTAGGCCGAACTTCATGAGGTTCCAAGAACAGGGTTACCCCGCCAAAGACAAAGAGATGGCTGGATATGTGGTCCATATTGTCTACATGGTGGGCACGCGCAGCAAGAGCAAGGATGCGGCCACTACATCTCAAATCCAATCTGGTGTAAATGTGGTTGTCACTTCCCAAGACCAGCATCCTCTGGAGGGTGATGAAAATCCTCCCAGTGAGGCTGATAGGCAGAGAGATTCCTCGGTTCATGAGGAGTCAGGCTCGGAAGGCGAAGAGGAGCCAATCTTCCGTCCCAAGAACGCAGAGCAGCAACTTCTCCAACTGCTCCGAAAACAGCTCAGAAGTAAAGACAAGGAGATGGCCAAGCTCTACTCAAAAATTGATGACTTGACAAACGCCGTCTTACAGCTCATGGCCCAACGTGCCTCTCAGCCGTCCAATCAAGTGCAGGGTTCTGCTCATGAACCGGGAAATGGTGTTCCGAGACAGCCGACGCCTATTCCCTCAAATCCAAAGGTGGGCGGACCGCATGAAATTCAGTCGCATCCTATCTCGGGAAATGACTTGGCTACCGATGACAGTAGCCCGCTAACTCAAGATCAAATCATGGATTTGGTTGCCAACAAAGTCAAAACATTGGTAGCCAAAACCGAAGCGCAAAAAGATATTAGCAGCAGTGGGAGACCATATCCTGCTCAGTATGATCTGGTAGAATTTCCTAGCGGCTATGTCATCCCTAAATTCGGAAGATTTGATGGGACAGGAAATGTGAATCAGCACATCGCCCATTTTAAAGCATCATGCGGGAATATTGGGGGCAATGATGCGCTCCACCTTCGCCAGTTCGTTAATAGCTTGATCGATGTTGCTTTCGACTGGTACACGAGCATACCGGATGGCTCCGTCACAACTTTCGTCCGAATGGAATCTCTGTTTCGGCAAAGGTTCATGAGCGTCGGCGATAAGACCACCATTGCCGATCTTGTAAGGACCAAGCCAAAGAACAATGAAAGCAACATGGATTTTATAACCCGATGGCGCAATCTCTCCGTCAAATGTGAACCGCTGATAGAGCAGGACCAATCTGTCAGTCTCCTCATCGGAAATCTCAACAATTGGATGGCCCCATTTTTATGCTCCGCGGGTCTCAAAATATTCCAAGAGCTGACCAGGAAATTTCAGATGTTGGAACGCTCAAAGCAGGAGTCCTCCTCTGACTCCCAAAATAACAATAGGTCCTGGAGAAACCGAAAGGACGAAAATCGCAAAGGCGGAGAATCTGACGATGCTGAATGTTTCAACACCTCGGCTAACCGAAATAAGCAAGGGATGAGAGGACCTAATGCCAACCGGCCTCGGAAGCCGGTGTTCGGAGAAGGAGGAGAAGCTCTACTGAAAGAGAAGCTGTATAAGGTCTATTCCTTCAGAAGGGACAAAGTCCGTAAAATATTCAAAGATGCCCTAAGAAACGGTCTACAATTGCAAGAATCAAAAAGACCGCAAGAAGAAAATATGACCAACGACCCCAAATACTGCCCCAATCACAGAGTGATAGGTCATACCATTGAGGACTGCTTCGTCTTCAAAGATTGGGTCAAAAAGCAATATAAGGCAGGTGAGATAGAACTGTCTAAAGGCGTGTTAACAAACAGTCAAGCTGCGACCGCCAATTTCATACAAACAGAGACCGAAGTCCTTTGTGTACCTGGTTCTCTCAGACATCTGCCTTTCTCTGAAAAGAGCGGACAAAGGCAACAAGCCAAAAGCCCAACGAGAAACATTGCCGATGAAGAAGTAACAGATGGGTACATGACCCATACGGTCTACATGACGGAGCTCAGAGGAACAAGTCCTCCTACGCCTTATAGCCTTGACAATGACGCGGTTGTTGCCATCCAACACCGGCTTGATCCAAATGATGAAGAGCCCGCTCATACAATTAAGCCAAAAGAGCCCGTGGTTCCTGCAGAATCGAGCCCAAGCTCCAACAGCCGACCACCACGTCGTTAAACTGGGAACAATCGACCTCTAAGTCGTTAAACTCGTGATGTAAAAATGTGTAAATAAAACAAAAAGAAAAAAAGAAAAAAAACAAAAAGACAAAATGATGGGGCAACTCGCAATAAAAATCAGCGAGTAAAAATGTAACGTTTCAAAAATAAATAAATAAATAATTAAATAAATAAAAATCCTTTAGGTGAATTTTCTGATAATCGGTAAAATAAACCATATCTTCCATAAAACTCAACTATAATTATTTTTCGATATAGATTTAGATACGCCTATTTTGACTATGTAATTGCTAGTAATTGATATTCTTAAGTCACTTATAAATTTCGAGTCTACCTAAATATTTTTCCTTAATTAATTATTTTAATTATTATTATAAGCTTTTAATTATACATTTAATTAGTGATAATTACAAATGAGAATAGGTTAATCCTTAATTAGTGAACCATGACCACTTATATCCTAATTTATATCATGCTTAATATTTTACTTTTGACCCAAATGGTTCTAGAGAATTCTAGGATGAGTTGGAAAATAAAATAAAATAAATTAATTTAGCTATTAGTTAACAAATGATATAATGGGTTTTTTTTGATTTGGAAACATCTACATAAATGCTCACACCCCCATTTCTCACTAGTGGCCGGCCATTTGCAGCAGCCCAAATTTCTCAAGTCCACTTTTCACTTTACCATCTCATCAAATAAAAAGGAATTATATAATTAAATAGAAGAATTTAAGAAGTGATAATTAGGGAAGCTTCTACATACCTCCACACACACCTTATTTTTTTTCTTTTTCGTCTCCCATCATGGCCGAACCTCATTGCCCAGCTGCAGCCCCATATTCCACTTTCTTTTCTCTCAAATAATTCCTCAAAAATTCATCAAAAATCAATAAAAATTATCACAAATTCATCCTTTAACCTTCATCCAATTTTTCTTTGGCCATACTAGTTTCGGTCTTGGAGCAAGATGGGCAATTAGGGAGGCCATGTTGCAAGTTGATCTCTTGAATGTTGAGGTATAATTCTAAGCTTTTGGGTTGATTGTTAGTTAATTACCTTAATTTAGCTTATTAAGTGTTTATTTGTGGCTTTAATTTCAAGTTTTAAAATTTCAAGAGAGGGGTTTTGAGCTAGGTTAGGATTTTTATCACTCAATTATAATTACAAGGTGTAGTTTAGCATGTTAAGACATGGAAAACTTAATCTAATTGCTAATTTGTAAATTGTTGCATTTAAATTATCCTAATTAGGATTTTTGCAAACTAGGTTTTTATAAATAATATAAATAGGTGAGATAAAATTCTAGTGAGGGTTTGTGTGGCTTAATTGAGTTATTAAAAGATTGTTGTGGCCACTAGATTTACCAAAACATCTAGAATTGAATTAAAACGGTTAATGACCGCTTACTAGGTTTTATTTTTGAAGTAAATCGATTTGAATTAAATTGAGATTTTGATGACCTATAACATAATTCCTAAAATATATAATGAGTTATGAATGTGCAATTGGTACGAATGGGTTTTAGGCTTAGTGGCTTTTACGTTTAGCAACCCTACTTGTAGTTTGTGGCGTTGTCGCGGGCGCATTCTGTGCACCAAGTTTGTGCGCGTCGAGTTTGTGCGCGTGAATGAAATGTGTCGTTTGTCCCGCGACTATTCATATATTTATCCTTTTATTGCTTGGGTGTGATCCTAGGGTCGGGTGTAGAGGTGTCGGACGCGGCGCGGAAAGACAGGACGGATTTCAGATAAGTTTAGCCGAAACGTCCCGGTGAGTAGATGTATACATCTATGGGGGGATCGTCTGGATAGCGTGAGACGCCCGAAGTTTTAGTATTAACTATAATATTTACATTAGTTGCGTAGTTTCTTAGCTAGCTATCTCATTGCATCGCATCGTTATATATATGTGTGTGTGTGTGTGTGTGTGTGTGTGTGTGTGTGTGTGATATTACCTCATAGGATACTTGCACCATTACCATTGGTTCCTGCCGCACGTGCACTAATTATGCGAACACACACGCCATTGGTATTTGCTATGACACGAACACTATAGAACTTGCTTAGAATAGATATGTGTGCATTTGCATAGAATATGATCCGTATATTTATACCTGCATTTTCATCTCATCAAATGGATACGTAGGATTGTAATCATGTATACATATCTCATTGCATAATGATTTATGCATAGTTTCTGGCGGTATTTCGTATGGTATATACTACCGTATCATAGATTTCCATCATCACTGGCATATTTATATATTGTGATTCTTCTCGAGGATTTCAGTACTTATGAGATTTATGGATTTTGGGGAAAACCGCAAGAATTTAATAAAAACTTAGTATTATCATTTTAAAATGCAAGTTGCGGTTTTCTCGTGATGTATGGGTCGTCCACCATGAGTTTTCATGATTGCTGTTGGTTTTCAAGACCCGATTCGAGGAGTAGGATGAACCGTTTCGGGTACATGGTGGGCCCGGTACGGTACCCGGGGGCAAGAAGCTCGAGTTGTAGACGATGAGCCTGGCAGGGGCAGATTACCTAACGGTGATGTTTGGCACGATGGATATCCGGAGGATACCGTCGTAGTCGTGAGATTTGATGATATGGGCCGATCCGGACTGACGGAGCCCGAGATATTGAGACATCGAGACATCGAGATATGAAGACATTGATATATTGAGACATTGAGATATTGATACAGTGAGACATTGAGACATACATGTTTTGTGTCGATACTTGACACTGATTTCTGTTGATTTCATTGATATTACCTCAGTTATTTCATAAGAGTTTTTCTAAGATAAAAATAAGGATTTTCTCACACCAAACATACTCCGTTGATTATGCATTCACGTTGCATACATGTTAGTGTATTGCATCATATTAGTATATGCGTAGGTTGTGGTGCATTTGCATGCATGCTTACGATAGCCTTATTAGATGTTACTTACTACTCATGAGTTGGCAACTCACCCCCGTTGTGCCACAGTATCTTGCAGGTCTGACCCGTCAGCGCAGTAGCGGCAGGCGTATCTTCTATTTCGCTTCTTTGCTTCGGCTTGCAGCTTGCTCACAGGTGGGTTTTGGAGGATTTGCTTTTGCTCCCGCCGTGTATTTTTATTTTGTATCTAGTATACTCCATCTACCCTTGTATATTGGACTAGACGGTGAGATTTATGAGACATGTATTTGTGGTTTGGTGCCGATGCTCACTTGAGCCGATGTTTTGTTTTTTTACTTTCGTGCTTTTACATGCTTATCTTGGTATTGATGATATATATTATATGTGGTTGTGATCCGCCTTTGGCGAAGAGCTAGCTCCCGTTTGGGGATGCCTTATGCAAGATTTATTTGTATATTCTCTTGTTTGTACCCGTTTCGGGGCCAGTATTTACAAAGGAGACTCTGCCGAAATTTTCGGGAAAATTTGTTGCTTTAATAAAATGTTTAATGCGACTTCTTTTGGTTAAAAATCACTCTCTTTTATTAAGTTTTCCATCACTCAACTTCTATTTTGGTTTAGATTTCTGAGCTTTGGCTTACTTAAATTACGTTACGCCTTTAGACGTTTCGTAATTTAAGTGCTAGTCACGTTCCGTACCTTCGGGTCGTGACAAAGTTGGTATCAGAGCGTATGGTTTTACCTTTCTGGGTGTAGGATGACCCTTGGTAGATGGAGTAGGTGACTTAAGCAGAGTGGCGTAGCGTGGGTATGTTCCGCGGCATACTTACGATACGGTGCTCCGCCTAAGTGACCTTAGGATATATATTTTCTTGTATTTCTTTCCTTGATTCCGGAAATCCTTGATTCGATTGCAATGTTCCTATCGATCTTGTTCCTCGTTCCAGTCACTATGCCGTCGGAGACTACGAGGGCCAGAGGGCTGCTACTGTAGATGATGTTAGAGTGGGCTCGTTTGAAATGGGGACCGATCAGGGCGGTATGCCTACCCCTCAGGGACAGAGTGGTCCGCCTTTTCTAGGACGGATGGCTAGGCTGGAGTCGAGTATTCAGGACGTGTGAAAGATGGTTGGATTGTTACTGATGGTGCCGGGCTCCGAGAGCCGATGATTTTCCATCCTATTTTAGGGACTGTGTTTGTACCAGTTGCTCAAGCAACTGTTTTTGTGTTACAAAGTTTATTTCCATATCCTTACAAGAGCTTTTGAGGTTGAATCCTCCAGTTTTTCACCGGCACAGATGCAGCGGAGGACACGTAGACAATCCTCGACAGGATGGCTGGAATTGCCGTTCACAGATATGTTCTAACAAGATATGGGTTGAGTTTGCAAGTTTTCATCTAGAGGTCTTGCTCAGACGTGGTGCGATTCAGTCGAGAGAGGCCGAGCTGCAAATTTACTTTCTATGATTTGGTATGAGTTCATAGCTGTAATTCTTGCTCGTTTCCTTCTGGAGGGCGTTCGAAATGCCCGAGCTCGTAGTTTTGAGCCTTTGCGTAAGAATTCAGGGATGGCAGTGTCCGAGTACGACATTCAGATTTCGTGGTGGTTCGATATGCTCCTTTCCTGGTGGAGATGGGACGTACAGTTATTGCTTGCTATAGGCACCCAGCATTTTGACACTTATGCAGCCGCGATGGATGCAACCTTACTGTTGATGGAGCGCATTTTTGGGACTTCAGTCGTTTCTGGACCAAAGCGGAATTGTACCAGTATGCCAGCTCAGTGGCGGTTAGATAGACGCCGTTGTGACAGGCTAATCTTTTATTTGCTCGATAAGTTGTTCGTTCGTGATTCGTTCGCATCGGAGATAAGGATTCTTTTGTCGATTTGATTCTTCCCGATATGTTTGACTTCGAAGTTTTCTTGGCATGGATTGGTTAGCCATGTGTTGTGCATCCGGAGACTGCCGTATGAAGGCAGTCAGATTTAGTTGTCTGAGTGAGCCAATTCTTGTTATGCAGGGAGACTGTAGCGCCACCCTTCACGATTTGATTTCTTCGCTTCGCGCTACTCCGTTCTTGAGGAATGGATGTCAGGAATTCTGGGCGTATTCTGAGATGTTGGAGCCGTAGGGGTCCCGTTGGACCAGGTTCCGTTTGAGAGGGAATTTCAAGGTGTTTTTCCTGAGGAATTCTTGGTTGGTCTCCAGAGAGAGATATTGTGTTCTGCTTTTAATTTGATTTTCGGCGAAGCATAAGGAACTGAAGAATCAGTTGCAAGATTTGTTGTATCGATTTTCATCAGTTGAATTGGGCTACTGTGGGAACAAATATCCCTTACCTCGTACTGAAGATTCATTTGATTAGCTCCAGGGTGCGGGACATTTCTCGAAAATTGACTTGGGTCAGGTAATTACGATAAATAATGTGTATGGAACCGAATGAGATCGAGGCCACTCAGCACAGGCCCGGACCTGTATCAGTGACGGAGGTTCGCAGCATTTTGGGTTTGGACGGATGCTATTGACGTTCGTACAGAATTTTTCATAGATAGCTGCAAGTTGACCGGATTGGCCCGGAAAGGAGTTTCTTTTCTTTGGACTGAGGTATGCAAGCAGAACTTTTAGCAGTTAAAGATTCGTTTGACTACGGTGCTAGTATTATTTTGCCTTCAGGATCAGGCGGTGTTATTGATTTTGGCAATGCTTCTCGGCAGTTGAAGAAGCATGAGTAGAACTATTTCATGCAAGATTTAGAGATAGCCGCAGTGATTTTTATACTTAAGATTTGGACACGAGTCGTGCCAGATATTCACGGACCACAAGAGTTTAAGGTACATTCTCATCAGAAGCGAGATCTGAATTTTGAGATAGCATAGTTGAATGGAGCTAGTGAAAGATTATGACAGCGAGATTCTTTATCGTCCGGGCAAGGCGAATGTTATGGCAGATGTTTTGAGTTGGAGTCCCAGAGGTAGCTTTTGTTGTTTGAGCACAGTTCAGAGACATTTGACGGCAGATTAGCAGATTCTTCGTGAAAGCCGACCCTGTTTAAGAGTTCTGGGTTCAAAATTATTTTCCAGTGTTCCAGGATCTGGGTTTTAGTGTTTCAGGTGTTGCTTGTTTGTGCAAAGTTTGTAGGTGGTGTGATCTTACAATATAGGCAAGTCGGAGTGTTTCATATTCGTAGTTTCAACATTGTTCCGGGTATTCGCATGTTGGTTAGGAGAAGTTAAAAAGTTTGAACGAATGTCAAAAACCCATTTTTTCCAAGTTTAAGGTATTCGGAAAAATATGCAAGTAATTCTATGGACCCTCTAGAAGAATGAAACCCTAACTCGACATAATGACCATGGGAACGTTTTTGAACCTTGGAGTTTGCGGCAGTTCCGCGGTGCCATTAGTGAGGCTTGGGTCTGCCCTTCTATGGTTGGTCCGCAGGTGCTGTGGCATGTACTGGATATCATTAAACAGTACTCAAGTGTTGAGCTCTTGGGGGGAAATTGTGGGACTTTGATGAATCGATCGAAAGGTTTAACGTCGTCCGGATATCATGTGAAGGGATGAAGAAGGATGTCATAGATTTGTTTCAGGATGCTGACTTATCAGCAAGTCAGGGCCGGGGCCAGCTGGAGAATTAAAACCTTTGGCCATTCTGGAGTGGAAACGGGAACAGACTTCTATGGATCTTATTGTGGGCCTACCTAGGACTAGTCAAGAGTATGTCTCTATTTGAGTGATCGTAAACCAATTGACGGAAAGCAGCTCATTTTCTGCCAGCCAAGACCATTTTTTTCCGGATTCGTTTAGTATGCTCAGATATATGTTGATGAGAGGGTGCGACTACATGGAGTTCCGACTTGTTTTATGTCCGATAAAGGCAACCAGTTCACCATCCGACTATTATAGAAACTTCAAAAGACTTTGGACGCAAATTGAGTTTCAGTGCAGTTTTCTATCTGCAGACCGACGGTCAATAAGAGAGGACCATTCAGATTCTTGAGGATAGGCACCGAGCTTACATTCTAGATTTCGTGGCAGTTGGATCTCCATTTGCCCATGACAGAGTTTTCCTAATAACATCTTCCAGGAGGAGATTTAGATGGCACACTTAAGGCGTTTTATGAGGAGAGATGTCGATCACCCGTATGTTGGAAAAGGAGCAGCGAGAGCAGTTTTGGGGCCATAGATTGTGCGGGGCACGACCGAAAGATTCAGTTGATTCATAATAGGATAAGAGCGGTCTAGAATAGGCAAAAGTTTAATGCTGATAAGACGTCGTTGCAGACTTGAGTTCATCGTTTGCGATCATGTTTTCTTGAAACGTTCTCAGATGAAGGATGTGTTGAGATTCTCGAGCGTGTCGGCGTAGTTGCGTATCGTTTGACTCTTCCACCCAGCTTTTTAGATGTTCACCCGTGTTTCAGGTGTCGATGCTCCGCAAGTATCTTTCGTACCCCGCTCACGCGATACAGCATCAGACGATCTAGCAGGAGGGCAATCTTTCTTTAGCCGAGTAGACGATAATCATTCGAGGTCAGCAGATGAGGAAACCGAGGTCCGGGGACATATCGTCCGTAATTGTTCTTTGGCGTGGCCCGAGCAGCAAAAGGGTCTCGTGGGGAGCCGTGTTCGAGATGTGGAAGAAACATTCCCATCTCTTCGTGGGTAGGTATAGTTAGATTTTAAATTCGGGGACCGAATTTCATTAAGGGGGGAAGATTGTAACGTTTCAAAAATAAATAAATAAATAAATAAATAAAAATCCTTTAGGTGAATTTTCTGATAATCGGTAAAATAAACCGTATTTTTCGTAAAACTCAACTATAATTATTTTTCAATATAGATTTAGATACGCCTATTTTAACTATGCAATTGCTAGTAATTGATATTCTTTAGTCACTTATAAATTTCTAGTCTACCTAAATATTTTTCCTTAATTAATTATTTTAATTATTATTATAAGCTTTTAATTATACATTTAATTAGTGATAATTACAAATGAGAATAGGTTAATCCTTCATTAGTGAACCATGACCACTTATATCCTAGTTTATATCATGCTTAATCTTTTACTTTTGACCCAAATGGTTCTAGAGAATTCTAAGATGGGTTGGAAAATAAAATAAAATAAAATAATTTAGTTATTAGTTAACAAATGATATAATGGGTTTTTTTTATTTGGAAACTTCTACATAAATGCTCACACCCCTATTTCTCACTAGTGGCCGGCCATTTGCAGCAGCCCAAATTTCTCAAGTCCACTTTTCACTTTACCATCTCATCAAATAAAAAGGAATTATATAATAAATAGAAGAATTTAAGAAGTGATAATTAGGGAAGCTTCTACATACCTCCGCACACACCTCATTTTTTTCTTTTACGTCTCCCATCATGGCCGAACCTCATTGCCCAGTTGCAACCCCATTTTCCACCTTCTTTTCTCTTCAAAAAATTCCTCAAAAATTCATCAAAAATCAATAAAAATTATCATAAATTCATTCTTTAACCTTCATCCAATTTTTCTTTGGCCATACTAGCTTCAATCTTGGAGCAAGATGGGCAATTAGGGAGGCCATGTTGCAAGTTGATCTCTTGAATGTTGAGGTATAATTCTAAGCTTTTGGGTTGATTGTTAGTTAATTACCTTAATTTAAATTATTAAGTGTTTATTTGTGGCTTTAATTTCAAGTTTTAAAATTTCAAGAGAGGGGTTTTGAGCTAGGTTAGGATTTTTATCACTCAATTATAATTACAAGGTGTAGTTTAGCATGTTAAGACATGGAAAACTTAATCTAGTTGCTAATTTGTTAATTGTTGCATTTAAATTATCCTAATTAGGATTTTTGCAAACTAGGTTTTTATAAATAATATAAATAGGTGAGATAAAATTCTAGTGAGAGTTTGTGTGGCTTAATTGAGCTATTAAGAGATTATTGTGGCCACTAGATTTACCAAAACATCTAGAATTGAATTAAAACGGTTAATGACCGCTTACTAGGTTTTATTTTTGAAGTAAATCGATTTGAATTAAATTGAGATTTTGATGACCTATAACATAATTCCTAAAATATTTAATGAGTTATGAATGAGCAATTGGTACGAATGGGTTTTAGGCTTAGTGGCTTTTACGTTTAGCGACCCTACTTGTAGTTTGTGGCGTTGTCGCGGGCGCATTCTGTGCACCAAGTTTGTGCGCGTCGAGTTTGTGCGCGTGAATGAAATGTGTCGTTTGTTCCGCGACTATTCATATATTTATCCTTTTATTGCTTGGGTGTGATCCTAGGGTCAGGTGTAGAGGTGTCGGATGCGGCGTGGAAAGACATGACGGATTTCAGATAAGTTTAGCCGAAACGTCCCGGTGAGTAGATGTATACATCTATGGGGGGATCGTCTGGATGGCGCGAGACGCCCGACGGTTTAGTATTACCTATAATATTTACATTAATTGCGTAGTTTCTTATCTAGCTATCTCATTGCATCGCATCGTTATATAAATGTGTGTGTGTGTGTGTGTTTGTGTGTGTGTGTGTGTGTGTGTGTGATATTACCTCATAGGACACTTGCACCATTACCATTGGTTCCTGCCGCACGTGCACTAATTATGCGAACACACACGCCATTGGTAATTGCTATGACACGAACATTATAGAACTTGCTTAGAATAGATATGTGTGCATTTGTATAGAATATGATCCGTATATTTATACCTGCATTTTCATCTCATCAAATGGATACATAAGATTGTAATCATGTATACATATCTCATTGCATCATGATTTATGCATAGTTTCTGGCGCTATTTCGTATGGTATATACTACCGTATCATAGATTTCCATCATCACTGGCATATTTATATATTGTGATTCTTCTCGAGGATTTCAGTACTTATGAGATTTATGGATTTTGGGGAAAACCGCAAAAATTTAATAAAAACTTAGTATTATCATTTTAAAATACAAGTTGCGGTTTTCTCGTGATGTATGGGTCGTCCACCATGAGTTTTCATGATTACTGTTGGTTTTCGAGACCCGATTCGATGAGTAGGATGAACCGTTTCGGGTACATGGTGGGCCCAGTACGGTACCCCGGGGTAAGAAGCTCGAGTTGTAGACGATGAGCCTGGCAGGGGCAAACTACCTACCGGTGATGTCTTTAACGGCGGATATCCGGAGGATACCGTCGTAGTCGTGAGATTTGATGATATGGGCCGATCCGGACTGACGGAGCCCGAGATATTGAGACATCGAGACATCGAGATATGAAGACATTGATATATTGAGATATTGATACAGTGAGACATTGAGACATACATGTTTTGTGTCGATGCTTGACACGGATTTCTGTTGATTTCATTGATATTACCTCAGTTATTTCATAAGATTTTTTCTAAGATAAAAATAAGGATTTTCTCACACCAAACATACTCCGGTTCATGTTGATTATGCATTCACGTTGCATACATGTTAGTGCATTGCATCATATTAGTATATGCGTAGGTTGTGGTGCATTTGCGTGCATGCTTACGATAGCCTTATTAGATGTTACTTACTACTCACGAGTTGGCAACTCACCCCCGTTGTGCCACAGTAGCTTGCAGGTATGACCCGTCAGCGCAGTAGCGGCGGGCGTATCTTCTATTTCGCTTCTTTGCTTCGGCTTGCAGCTTGCTCACCGGTGAGTTTTGGAGGATTTGCTTTTGCTCCCACCGTGTATTTTTATTTTGTATCTGGTTTACTCCATCTATCCTTGTATATTGGACTAGACGGTGAGATTTGTGAGACTTGTATTTGTGGTTTGGTGTCGATGCTCACTTGAGCCGACGTTTAGTTTTCTTACTTTCGTGCTTTTACATGCTTATCTTGGTATTGATGATATATATTATATGTGGTTGTGATCCGCCTTTGGCGAAGAGCTAGCTCCCGCTTGGGGATGCCTTATGCATGATTTATTTGTATATTCTCTTGTCTGTACCCGTTTTGGGGCCAGTATTTACAAAGGAGACTCTGCCGAATTTTTCGAGAAAATTTGTTGCTTTAATAAAATGTTTAATGCGACTTCTTTTGGTTAAAAATCGCTCTCTTTTAATAAGTTTTCCTTCAGTCTACTTCTATTTTGGTTTAGATTTCTGGGCTTTGGCTTACTTAGATTACGTTACTCCTTTAGACGTTTCGTAATTAAGTGCCAGTCACGTTCCGTACCTTCGGGTTGTGACAAAGTTGGTATCAGAGCGTATGGTTTTACCTTTCTGAGTGTAGGAAGACCCTTGGTAGATGGAGTATGTGACTTATGTAGGGTTCCTAGGCACTCTCAAGAGGTCTCACAAGGCATCAACCATGCCAATTTGAAAAATTACGGTGCCGAGAAACCCTAGACTAGATCGTTAACTAGATATTTTAGGCGACAAAAGCGAATAGGGGTGGTAAACGTCAGACCACAATAACACTTACCGTACAGTCCGGTCTCGTCGTCTGATATGTCGCATATCTCGTCTAGGGGTGGTAAACGTCAGACCCTAATAGCTCGATAAGTCGTGTCAATATGAGGTCTATAACAATTCGAGAAACTACTGGTAACACTTACCAGTAAATCTCAGCAACCCTGGCCAGGGATTTCCGGTTATAGCCAATCGAACACAGCGCAACATCAACTCCCTATACCGGGAGAGACGAATCCCCTCCTATCGCTCATTGCCTCTATGTGACTCGGGACTGTACCCAAAAACCACCGTTTTGCACGCCCTCTTGGACGTGGTAAGGTGGAAATCAAAGCACAGTAGGAACCACACAAGACTCTATGACGATCTCGGGTCAACAGACTACTCTGTACCAGTGTCACCAGAGAACTGCCATCTGAAGTAAGGTATAATACCATCTGGGAGTTCTCGGCGAGTCCGTCCAGTGTACCCAGTCTCTACTGAGCACCCGTATATCATCTCTGATGTCAAACACCAATGGATATGGGATCATCCATCGCCCATCTGTATGGGTCGAGAAGGTATACGCTAGTCTACTCTGGTATATCGATGCCCCGTCTCGATATACCCACGACTAGGGACCTTGAAGGATGTACTTCTGGACTACCATGTCCCCACTAGTATGATCCGCATCATAGTCCAGGTAGTCAAGTACACATCCTAAGGGCTTTACCAACATGTAACAGAGAGACAATCAGTGTACACGTTAAGGTAAAGAGTAACCAGATAGCATACTATCATGTCGAGTAAGAAAGTCCTCCCTATATATGTCCCAGCATCCACTACAATATACATCCAATGTACAGTAATGGCCTCTAGGGCATACATATAACTAACAATCTCCCACTTGCACTAGGGCCATCTGATAGCAGTGATTGTAGTATCTCATACTCAACCATCCCATAAAAGTCTCTCGCTGGGAATAGGCCTTCGTGAGTGGATCCGCCGTGTTGTCCTCTGAGTCTACTCTCGTAACCTCGATCACACTGGAGATCAACCATCTCCATGATCAGGTGACACTACCTTAGAATATGTCTGGATCACTGATGGGACCTTCGTTCCTTGGCATAAGCCACAACTCCATTGTCTCACAATGGTAGGAACGTAGTTCATCTCATGAACCAAATATACACCCAAACAGCCTCTTTGGTAGCATCTTAAGTAGCGATGTATCCAGCCTTGATCGTCTAGTATGCCACGGTATCTAGCTTGGAACTCTTCCAACATACCGTCCCTTTACTAAGGGTAAAGACAATGCTTGTGACTGACATTCAGTCGTCTTTATCACCCTGGAACCTTTCCAGTAGTTCTCCCCAGGATCGATTGATACCATCTCACTACAACTAGTGAGAATCCTAACATCCATTTAGATCTATCTCATAGATCCAAAACCCAGGATTTAGTAGGTATCAGTTTGATCCTATGTGGAGAATCATTGTGATAAGCGGAGATTGATCGAGCGTAGCATAGAAAACTCCTTCCCTATCAAGAGTATGTCATCCACGTACTCTACAAGGATCGTCACCATACTCCCTACTACCTTTTTGTTTATACAAGGTTCATCTACCATTTTGATGATGTCAACTTCTTTGACTAATCCATCAAAACAGATGTTCCAACTCCGCGATGCCTGCTTTATCCTATAAAGCATCTCCCACACATTTCCGCTGCTCCCACTGTCTACGAGGCCCTCTGGCTGTGTACTTATAGACGCACTCTTCTAAAACATCATTTAGAAAAGCAGTCATGACACCCAACCGCCAGATATCGTAGTCATGGTATGTAGCCGTGGCAAGTAGTATCTGGATGGACTTAAGCATAGGTACTGGAAAAGGTTTCATCATTATCCACGCCTGGTCGATGACGAAAACCTTTAACAAGTCTAGCTTTGAAAGTCTCAACATTTCCATCTCAGATCACTAAGCATCCAGCCATTCTTACAGAGTCTTACTCCTGATGGCCAGCTCGAAGCTAGTTGGGTCATCATCTCATGATGCATTCCTCGCTCCCACTGTCATAGAGAAACAGAAGTATCTCTTAGATGGATGAGGAACCCTACTAGATCGGCGGAGAGGCTGAGGTTCGTTGGAATCTACTGAATCCTTTGGTTCTATCAAATCATCAGCTGCAGCTTGTATAGCTGGAACCTTTCCAGTTCTACATAACTAACCTTGCCTCGAGATTGTCCGGATTTTGCTTTTAGACATAGGCCGGACAACCCCAAATCTTAACTAACTTAAGACATGGGCTCTTTCCTTTCCATATCATATATGAAGTGGTAGGCAACTGATTTGATTCGAACTCGATTCAATAGGTATGCAGCTTCTCAAGTGGATAACTCCCAAAAAGGAAATAGGTAACTCAGTAGTACTCATCATAGAGCACACCATATCAAATAGGGTGTATCTGCTCCGTCCCGACATACCATCGTGCTATGGTGTATACGGAGGAGTAATGCTGAGAGAGAATCTCATTCTCCTTTAGAATAGTCCAGGAATTCCATGCTCAAGTATTCTCCTCCTTGATCTCATCATAGGACATAATACTTATACCCTTATTGGTTCTCTACTTCTAACTTATATTCTGTGAATACCTCAAAAGTTTCGGACTCATGTTTCAACAGGAACATATGACTGAATCTTGAGAGATTATCAGAGAATGTAATGAAGTATAAAGAACCGATCCTGGTATATGTAGACAGGGGACCTTACATACATCATCATGTATCAGTCCCAAGAGTTCATTAACTCTTTCTCTGTTTCCAATAAACAGAGCTGTGGTCATCTTATCTCTGTGACATGACTGGCAAGTTTCACAAGATGTAAATTCAAACTGATTTAAATATGCATCTTTGTGTAACTCTAGCTAGTCGGGTCACATTGATCTGACCTAGTCTACAATACCTCAAAAAGGAATCGTTCAATTATGAACTCTTCCTCTTGTGTGTGATCCATATACTAAGAACTCTAGTTTGATTTAGAACATCAACGCTTTTAGATAACGTGCCTGATCCGATCAACTTTTGATATAGGAAATGTTCAAAACATTATCCATCAATACAAAATTTTATCATTTCTTTACTACTAAAGAGACTGATATGATTTTGTATATCAGGTTCGGTATCTAATAGCATTTGTTCAGAATCAATGTATTGGTAATACAGGGTGACAGTGACCAATAGACTTGGCTGCAACACTTGCCCCGTTTTCTGCCTCATGAAACTTATCACCCGTTCTCAGTTCTCTACCTTTCTGTAGCCTTATGTAACAGATTACATATCTGGGATCCTGATCTGGTATCACATACCCAGGACGTAGAGGATACAGAGAAACAGTTCTTTGTAATGAACACACCCGAAGATGATGCATCAGCATGCACTCTCTTCGTTTGGGCGGCACGGGAATTCTGGTAATCCCTAATTTCCTGCTCTGTCTTATAACAATTATAAGTTGGAGCGGGACCAACATTCCCCAGCTCAGTATAACAAGCGGGTTCGGTCAATATTCGTATTATTATCTTGATTAAGGCGTGATATGGTCGCTACCTGGAGAGAGAGAGAAGAAAACACTCAGCGTGCGCTCTTGCAAGAATAGATTGGTTATTATTTTATCTAATCAGGATGGCTCCCACTGCTTTTTATCAAATCTTCCTTCAAACCCTAAAAGGAAAGACTAGCCGGGATTAATTACACACTACAAGTTCGCCAATCTTTCAGCCAGGCCAGTGTCGGTACTTTGAGGGAGGTCCCCCGTGCTTTCGCACGAACCTAATTAATGTAAACCTCGTTTTCCCAGAGGCGTAACCTCGTTGACACCTTTCTAGACACCTACTTGATCGGCTAATTGTAATGTGTAAAACTCTCCCAGGAGTAACTCTTACTCGCAGCGGGTATCGGGATCCAACTATCTCATAGAAGGTATGCAATCTCATTGCAAATTTCAACACTTGAAATTCCCGATAATTTTGCCCCTAATGTGCTATGACCTTGACGAAAGCCAACAAGCCATAGCCCGCTAGTCAAGTTCAACCCGTACATTTCTTGATTGAATTAAACCCACCCGCACGACCCTTGACGAAAGCCAACAAAGCCGCACGACTACCCTAATCCAATCGCATCGTATGCTAGCAGATAAGCAGCATATAGCTACCGCACACTGCACTTTGACGAAAGCCAACAAATGCAGCACGAATACTATATACAACTTATCTGAAATGACGGAGGGCTACGACAGGTTTTTCTGAAAACCTATTGCGTAATGAACTTGATATCGTTGTAGAATCAAATGATTTTAAAAATGGAGTGTTTTTTAGGCTTTTCTAGTTTTGCTAAAGGAGTCACTCCCGGTGAAGGGATCGTCGGTCCTTTCCTCGTCGAATGAGGTGCGGGATATATCATATATATCACTGTGCAAAGCAAAAACACTTAAAAGCAATCAAAAGACAAACCGAGTGTGTAGCATCTGCCAGTTATTGCTAAAGGAGTCACTCCCGGTGAAGGGATCTCGGTCCTTTCCTCATCGAATAAGGTGCAGGATATATCATATATACCGCTGTGCAAAGCAAGAACTGTAGCTACCTGTTTTATTTTGAAATTCGATTCTACAACATCTTAGGTTTCTTTTATTTCATTAATCTCATTAATGAAGTCCCATCATTTAAGTACCTAAACATCATAGATAAATACGACGTACACTTATGCCATCCGCATTCGCCTCGATGTCCCCTCGTGCACCGGTAGGTTAGGTAACTAACGGCAGAGCAGGGCAGGGCTAGCGCGGGTGTAAAACATAAGTAACGTCTATATAATATATCATATATACTATATACCGTATCTATCACAGAACATCACATGATCACATCACAGATATCGCAGCAGAAGAATCATATGAAATATTGGATATACTAGGACGTCCGTGTTTTCAATACGAGCCAGTACAAAACACGGATTCCATGGTCATGATGATTAGCCAAACCCACACCCCTAGACCCCTACGAGAGCGGCAAGCAACCCTACCAATTCTAGAGTTAGGAGACCCAGACTCGACTCCTCGAGTTGGTCTCCCACTGGACTCCAGAACCCGGTTACTTGTGCCCTCCTCCTTGGGTCTGTCCTAGTGCGGAAAAGTAAATAATATACAAAAGGTGACAACTTCCGCAACCTGGAAGTGCCCCAATAAAAGAATATTACATACAAGTTTTTACATGAATTAAAATGAAAAACACTCATCTCACATAAAAAAAACCCCGGCTATTCAAACACGACGATCCAATATAACATATCCAGCAACACATAACATCACATGTCATCAACGTAAGTAAATATGTCCATCCCAATTGTCGTTGACATATAGCAACGAAACCGGCGATATCACATATTACACTTACGGTCACAGAAAAGAAAGTGAAAAACTACAACAGTTGGAATCCGCAATCTCTTTAGACATCGCATGCCTAATCAAATGAATTACTTAGACATCACATGCCTAACAATTATAAACCCCGCATTTTAGTCTCATTATCGAAAACTCTTTTCAATACCAAGTCGGGCAATTCAACAAGATTCCCGACATTCTGATCGAATGCTCGTTGCAAACTTTAGTAGGCGGCCGCACCCCCGACGCCGTCGACGAAGTGCACCAAGGCGGAACACCGCTGCCGTGAGCACCCAGATGGATGCTTTCGGCAACGGGGTTCTCCTACAGTCACTTGGTCGGGGCTAAGGGATGTAGCTGTCTATTAAGTTTATCCGGCGAGTATCCGCGTACGCTACGTGATTGCGACGGACTTTGACGGACTTTTGATCGCATCAAAATTCCGTGGCAACCGATCAAGTGAGACTAAACCGCTATGTTTATAACATTCATTCAGTTATCTCATAACTACTTGTGAATTCCAATTATTGTATCACATTCCGGATAAATAGAAAATGTTAAACTTTCCGATCGAACAATCGAACACCCAAGTTTTCCCGATACAGCTCAACACATGAAATAAGTCTAAAAACATTCAGTTCGTGCCTCAGTACCAACGGTCCAGCCGTAGAAGGGTCAAGCCAACGCCTCACATGTGGCACGCCGTACTGCCCCAAACCTGAAGGTTCAAAGGGCAGTTCAAGACGGTCATATAATCGAGTTAAGGTTTGTTGTCTTCTAGAGGGTCCATCGAGTTACTTGCACTACTTAAAACGTCTTTAAACCACGGAAAAATCCAACACTTGGAAATTTCCCGACAGGGGAAAAATTGGGTATTTATATCCGGTCGAACTTTTTAACATATTCAAAAATTATCCGGAATCCACATAGACAAAATCTGATAATCCGATCGAATCATCGAATCCCCAAAACAACCCCAGAAAATTCAACTCTTGAATAATATTTAAAAATTACCCAGAGAACTCAGCACTGAATAAAAGAAGTTACTGTGCAAAATTGGGAGCATGACGTCACACTTTAGCCGCGGAACCGCCGCATAAGCTAGGCTTATGCCACGGTTCCGCCGCGCATTAGAGGGATCATGAGATAAATTTTGCGCCGTAATTCTTAGAATTCTCTGCTGAATTTTTTAAGCATTTTTAATCTTGAAAAAACCCAGTTTTTAGAAAAAGTCCAGAGAGCAAGTTAGGTATTAGGGTTTCGATTCGTTCGGATTTCAAACGTCGTCTACTTTTTGCCTAAGGCTCTAGCTAGGCTCTGATACCACTGTAGGGTTCCTAGGCACTCTCAAGAGGTCTCACAAGGCATCAACCATGCCAATTTGAAAAATTACGGTGCCGAGAAACCCTAGACTAGATCGTTAACTAGATATTTTAGGCGACAAAAGCGAATAGTTAACAACTTAACTACAAGAACGGAAATACAACCTTTGTAGATCCGGTGCTCCACCTCCATAGCTCCTCAATGAAGTCTCCTCGCTATCCAAACGGAATCCCGGGCTCTAGCGTCGGCTTCATCGGAGAGATGGGCGGGCAAGGTCGTCGGCTTCGTGCCGAAGATGATCTACGTCGAGGCATCACTAGATCAAGCTTCCACTTCACCAAGTCATGAAACTTGTGAAGAAAACACCCTATACTACTTGGCAAGAGGTAGAGGATGAAGAAATAGGAGGTGGGTTCACTTTAGAATTGGATTTCTCACTCATTTCATCAAGTCACCATTGATGAAGTCAAGCTTTCTTCATTGAAGAAGATGAAGAAGAAGAAGGAATATCATGATAAGTTCTCTTTTAAAAACAAAATAAAATCCACACTTATCATATCTTAACCAAGGTCAAGTGTAGAGAGCTAACATGAGTTAGGTTGAATGGTTAAGGTTAGAGAAGAAGACAAGAATGGTTGCTTTGGTCAAAGCTTCATGAAGCTTCATGAAAGAATGAAAGAAACCATTTTTGTTTTTCTTTTATCTATTTCTCAAAAAAGAATAGATAAATAAATAAATGAATAAAACCAAAACCCTAACCATTAACATAACAATGTTATAAGTCTTTACACAAACCTTAGCTATCATGTATCATCAAACATGATACAATCAAATGCACAAAAATATATCACATATACAATGTGCACATCAAGTGAGAAAATCCATTTAAAATGAACCGATACTAGTTAATGCAAAGTAATATATCAAATATATAATTATGCATTAAATCATTAAATCAACACTTGATTTAATGATCCGGTCATATCGCATATAACCGACTAATATTAACAGTAACAACTTATCGAATCAACACTTGATCCGATATCCCGGCTATATCGCATATAACCGATCAATGTCACAAATCGCGAGAATCGAATACAGTATCACATACTGGTATCATTCTCGGTCCCGCACATATCTCATATGCGCTCCTATTTCGTTTTGCTTGAGCCAGGAAACCTCTGTGTAGGACTCTAAAGACTCGTCAATACGCCGGCAGCAGGTGATGATCATATCAAACACCCACAAGCCGCAAGCGGTCTGCTAAACGTAACGGCCACCCGGGTATTGAGCGATCAGAAGATCGACGAGCAAGCCCGCTCACACTCCTGTGAATCCAACCAGTAACACTTACCGTACAGTCCGGTCTCGTCGTCTGATATGTCGCATATCTCGTCTAGGGGTGGTAAACGTCAGACCCCAATAGCTCGATAAGTCGTGTCGATATGAGGTCTATAACAATTCGAGAAACTACTGGTAATACTTACCAGTAAATCTCAGCAACCCTGGCCAGGGATTTCCGGTTATAGCCAATCGAACACAGCGCAATATCAACTCCCTATACCGGGAGAGACGAATCCCCTCCTATCGCTCATTGCCTCCATGTGACTCGGGACTGTACCCAAAAACCACCGTTTTGCACGCCCTCTTGGACGTGGTAAGGTGGAAATCAAAGCACAGTGGGAACCACACAAGACTCTATGACGATCTCGGGTCAACAGACTACTCTGTACCAGTGTCACCAGAGAACTGCCATCTGACGTAAGGTATAATACCATCTGGGAGTTCTCGGCGAGTCCGTCCAGTGTACCCAGTCTCTACTGAGCACCCGTATATCATCTCTGATGTCAAACACCAATGGATATGGGATCATCCATCGCCCATCTGTATGGGTCGAGAAGGTATACGCTAGTCTACTCTGGTATATCGATGCCCCGTCTCGATATACCCATGACTAGGGACCTTGAAGGATGTACTTATGGACTACCATGTCCCCACTAGTATGATCCGCATCATAGTCCAGGTAGTCAAGTACACATCCTAAGGGCTTTACCAACATGTAACAGAGAGACAATCAGTGTACACGTTAAGCTAAAGAGTAACCAGATAGCATACTATCATGTCGAGCAAGAAAGTCCTCCCTATATATGTCCCAGCATCCACTACAATATACATCCAATGTACAGTAATGGCCTCTAGGGCATACATATAACTAACAACTTAAGCAGAGTGGCGTAGCGTGGGTATGTTCCACGGTATACTTACGATACGGTGCTCCGCCTAAGTGACCTTAGGATATATATTTGCTTGTATTTCTTTCCTTGATTCCGGAAATCCTTGATTCGATTGCAATGTTCCTATCGATCTTGTTCCTCGTTCCAGTCACTATGCCGTCGGAGACTACGAGGGCCAGAGGGCCGCTGCCGGAGATGATGTTAGAGTGGGCTCGTTTGAAATGAGGACCGATCAGGGCGGTATGCCTACCCCTCAGGGACAGAGTGGTCCGCCTTTTCTAGGACGGATGGCTAGGCTGGAGTCGAGTATTCAAGACGTGTGAAAGATGGTTGGATTGTTACTGATGGTTAGCCGGGCTCCGAGAGCCGATGATTTTCCTTCCTATTTCAGGGACTGTGTTTGTACCTGTTGCTCAGGCAACTGTTTCTGTGTTACAAAGTTTATCTCCATATCCTTACAAGAGCTTTTGAGGCTGAATCATCCAGTTTTTCACCGGCACAGATGCATCGGAGGACACGTAGACAATCCTCGACAGGATGGCTGGAATTGCCGTTCACAGAGATGTTCTGACAAGATATGGGTTGAGTTTGCAACTTTTCGTCTAGAGGTTTTGCTCAGACGTGGTGCGAGTCAGTCGAGAGAGGCCGAGCTGCAAATTGTAAGTCCATGTCACGCACCCTACGAACTTGCGGGGAGGCGGAATATATGAAAAACGATTATCAAAGCTTCGTAACACGGACTTGAGCGCATGAATCGTTATCTAAACCATTGCTAACTAACAACTAGAGGTTAAACTACTCGGATACGAAGTTATACCTCATGATACTAGTCCTTCGGGTCTTCATCGCGGTCCTCCACTCCTCGTAGGCTCCTTGGAACATCGGCACCTCAACGGCCTCCTCGAATCAAAGACGATCCACCCGAAAGCTCCTACGCCAAGCTTAATCTCAAACTTGAGATAACTAGGTTGCTTAAAATGCTAATCTAAGCTACCTAGGGGATATAGAGTGAGGTTATGGATGTATTAGTCTTGCTAACCCTTGATCTCAACACATGAGAGGCTAGGGTTAGGGTTTGAAGAGAGAGTGAGCATGAGGAGAGAGAAGGTGAAGATGAGAAATGAAATGAGATAATGATGTTATCATAATATATATGAAGCATTATTATTTATCCAAAAATGAAATAATTGAATTAACAACCATGCTTCATAAATATCTATGAGTGATTCATCACCATGAGTCATTAAGCATTTATGATGCATTAATGATATGGATGAATCACACAAATGAGTCACTAATCTCATTTAATACAATGCCACCTTAACCCCTTAGTCACCACTCTTCTAGAAGCTTCCCGACAAATTACAAGAATGCCCCTCCAATCCGTGAAAACACGGAAAAACTTTAGACTGTACAAATCTAATAACCCGATACTAGAATCTGGCTTAAACCAAAGCCGGCTAGTAAAAACTGTCCGAAAAGTCGTACGTGCGTAAACGCACGTACGCGTCCGAACCCTTGTCGTAATACCATACGACCTCTATATCGTTTCGCCTGGAGCAGGGAAACTCTCTGTGTGGGACTCTAAAGACTCGACACTACGCTGGCAGTGGGTTTAACCACAGACCGCAAGCGGCACTAGCTATACGTAACGGTCCCCAGGTAGATGTCGATAAGAAGGCCGATCAGGAAAATCATCCGAACTCCCACTGAGCCTGATGTGACAATCTCCGTACAGTCCGGTCTGTTCGTCTAAGACTATCGCATATCAAGCCTAGGGGGCGGCAAGCGTCAGTCCCCTAATAGCTGTATAAGTCGTATCGGAGCGAAGCCCATTACACCGTGAGAAGCTACTGGAACCTACCAGTATATCTCGCTTGCCCTGGCCAGGGAATTTGTGTAATGGCTCTCTGACACAGCACGATATCATCTCCCAATACCAGGAGAGACGAATCCTATCTAACCACTACTGCCTCCAAGTGCTCGGGACTGCACCCAACTTCTACCTGTTTGCACGACTCCTTTGAGCCGTGGCAGGGTAGCAATCTAAGAACAGTAGGACACACTCGAGGCGAAGTAGTAGTGTCAAGTCTGCGGACTATGTTGTACTCATGTCATCTGGGAACTGTTAACTGACGACGGGTATAATACCAACCAATCAGTTCCCCTGCGAGTCCTGTCCGGTGTACCCGTAACCTAACGAGCACCTGTATACTATCTCCAGTACGACGTACTGATGGCTATGGGACAGACCATCTCCCCAACTGGGATGAGAAGCGTACACACCAGTCTACTCTGGAATATCGATGCCTTGTCTCGATAATCCTACGACTAGGGACATGTATAGGATGTTGCTTATAGACTACCCAGTTCCCACTAGTGTGACTGCCATCACAACGCTGGTAATCAAGTAAAGAACCTATGGGCTCTACTAATATGTATAATTGATACGTTACAAGAAACATATGCACATATTAAAGTAGACACAAACCAAGTAGCATACTACCATTTTTAGCAAGACTGTATATACAACTGTGAATATCCCAAGCTTCTATTAAGTAATATACAATCTAGTATGATACAATAATGGCCCCTAGGGCATATACACTAACAATCTCCCACTTGCACTAGGGCCATGAGCTGGCATATCGTAGACCTATTATCTAGAATAGCCTCTCGAACTGTGTCTGAGGAAGGGCCTTTGTGAATGGATCAGCAATGTTATTCTCCGTCTCTACTCTTTTCACCTCGATCTCCCGGCGATCTACGATCTCCCTGATCAGGTGATACCGCCTTAAGATGTGTCTGGATTTCTGATGGGACCTAGGTTCCTTCGCTAAAGCTATAGCTCCGTTGTTGTCACAATACAGAGGTATTGGACCAACACTGGAAGGAACCACCTGAAGTTCTGTGAGGAACTTCTTCATCCATACAGCTTCTTTTGCGGCATCGCAAGCAGCTATGTACTCTGCTTCCATTGTTGAGTCAGCAGCGGTCTCCTGCTTGGACCTCTTCCAACAGACCGCCCCTCCATTGAGGGTAAAGACATAACCCGACATGGACTTGGAGTCATCTTTGTCACTCTGGAATCCGGAGTCGGCAAAGGCCTCCATCTGGAGGTCTTTTCCGCCATACACCAAGAACATCTCCTTAGTCCTTCTTAGATACTTGAGAATGTTCTTTACTGCTATCCAGTGCTTCTCCCCTGGGTTTGCCTGATACCGGCTTACAACGCTCAATGCGTATACTACATCTGGTCTGGTACATAACATCGCATACATTATAGAGCCTACCGCAGAAGCGTAGGGTATAATCGACATGCGATCCCTTTCCAGATCAGTCTTGGGAGACATCTCTTTGGAGAGGATGATTCCGTGACAAGCCGGTAGGTTACCGCACTTAGAATCATCCATACTGAATCTCTTCACTATGGTGTCTATGTACCTGGACTGCGAAAGTCCCAACATCCTCTTTGATCTATCACGATAGATCCGGATCCCCAGAATGTAGGTGGCATCACCTAGGTCATTCATGAGAATTTATGTGACAAGAATCTTTTGACTGACTGTAACATAGGAATATCATTTCCTATTAGGAGAATGTCATCCACGTACAAGACGAGGAATACTACAGCTCTCCCTACAATCTTACTGTATATGCATGGTTCATCTGGATTTTCGATAAAGTCGAATTCTTTGACAGCATCATCAAAACAGATGTTCCAACTCCGCGATGCCTGCTTTAGTCCATAAATGGACTTAAGCAATTTGCATACTTTATCGCTGCTCCCACTCTGAATGAATCCCTCTGGCTGATCCATATAGACGCTTTCTTCCAAATTACCATTTAGAAAGGCCGTTTTTACGTCCATCTGCCAGATCTCATAATCGTGGAAGGCAGCAATAGCAAGAAGGACCCGAATGGATTTAAGCATAGCAACTGGAGAAAAGGTTTCGTCATAGTCCAAACCAGGTCTTTGACGGAAACCCTTTGCAACAAGTCTAGCTTTATAGGTTTCAACCTGTCTATCTACACCAATCTTCTTTTTGAAGATCCATTTGCATCCTACCGGTTTTACCCCATCTGGAGCAATATCCAAAGTCCATACTTTGTTAGTGTACATAGACTCCATTTCGGTCCGCATTGCATCCAGCCATTTTACTGAGTCACCGCTCTGAATGGCTTGCTGGAAGCTAGTAGGCTCATCATAGTCAATAGTGCAATCCTCTCTATCCCCGTCTATGAGAAAACCATAGTATCTCTTGGGCGGATGAGATTGCCTACTACTCCTGCGGAGTGGCGTCGGGATGTCCTGTTCTCCTGAACCTTCTTGTTCTACCAAGGTTTCAGTAATAGCTTGTGGCTCTGGAATTTCTTCCAGTTCTATTGCGCTCCCACTCTTCTGATTTTCCAAAAATTCAGTTTCCAAGAAGCGGGCATGTTGAGAAACAAAGACCTTTTGTTCCTCTGCGTCATAGAAACAATATCCCATGGAGTTCTTTGGATGTCCCACAAACTTACACTGTACTGAGCGTGCCTCGAGCTTGTCCGCATGCTGCTTCTTTACAAAAGCTGGACATCCCCATGTCTTAAGATACTTAAGACAGGGTTTCTTCCCACTCCACATCTGATATGGTGTGGTATGCACAATCTTGGTTGGAACTCGGTTCAAAAGATATGCAGCTGATTCTAGTGCATATCCCCAGAATGATCGTGGTAACTCAGCGTTACTCATCATGGAACGTACCATATCCAATAGGGTTCGGTTCTGTCTCTCCGATACACCATTATGTTGTGGTGTGTATGGAGGAGTAAGCTGAGAGAGAATTCCATTCTCTTTTAAGTAACCCAGGAACTCGGCACTTAAGTATTCACCACCTCGATCATATCTCAGTATCTTGATACTTTTGCCGGTTTGTTTTTCCACTTCATTCTTGTATTCTTGGAATTTCTCAAAGGCCTCGGATTTATGCTTCATTAAGAAGATATATTCATACCTAGAGAAATCATCCGTAAAAGTAATGAAGTAGGAATAACCACCTCGTGCATGTGTAGACATTGGACCGCGCACGTCACTGTGTACGAGTCCCAAGAGCTCACTTGCTCTTACTCCGTGTCCAGTAAACGGAGTCTTTGTCATCTTTCCCATGAGACAAGATTCAAAAGTAGCATAAGATTGATATTCGAACGGATTCAAATATCCTTCTCCATGTAACTTAGTCAACCTTCTCTCATTGATGTGACCTAGTTTACAATGCCATAAGAAAACCTGATTTGTTTCCGGAGACTTTCTTTTAAGTGTGTTTTGGACACTGAAAATCTGAGCTTGATTTAATACGTATATTCCGTTTTCTAATGTACCTGACCCAATCATAACTTGATTTAGGTGGATGTGAACCACATCTCTTGTAAAAGTAAAATCATATCCTTCCTTAGATAGTAAGGGTACATATATGATATTACAAGTTGTACTTGGTACATAAAAACAGTTACGCAGAATCAATATCTTCCCAGTTGTCAGTCCAAGATGATATTCCCCTACGGATTCAGCGTTCATGCTCATTCCGTTAGCAACCGTGAGGGTCATATCACCTATCCCGATAACCCTACGGTTTCTCAGAGTCTGTAATGAATTACAGATGTGAGTTCCTGACCCGGTATCCAATACCCAGGAAGTGGGGTTAACTGACATACAGTTCTCAAAAACAAACACACTTGAGGTTGAAGCCACAACATGCTTCGTATCCTGGTTACTGGCTTCTAAAGCCCTGCAATCATTCTGCCAATGTTCATTCTTGTAACAATAAGAACGTCCCTCTTTTATTATATCCAGTCCCGAAACTTTTGCCTTTCTCTTTCCTTCTCCTTCCCTGGTTTCCTTCAGGGTAGGAGGCAGAGACTGTAGAATCAAGTCAGTATCTGACTCGTTTCCCAACGCGGTCTCCAGGTCCTGGAGCTCATCAATACAGCTAGTCATTATAAGGACGTTGTCCCCTACAGATGACCCGTCAGCCAACCTCGCTTGATTTAATTCGTTCGAGGTTTCATATCTAGTGATATGAGATTGCTCTCCATATAAATCTTTATTATGGAGAAAGATGGAAAATAAGTCCAGCTTCTCGTGCTGCTTCTGGTATACACCATCAACTGAAGCTAACACGAGGCACTTAGTTTTCGCTTTATCTTTTTCCCTTGTCTGACGGATATCCATATCCGCGACAGTGGAAACTGGACCTGGGACGGCGGGATCTTGAGTAGTAATAGGATGGTCTAGCTTGTTATAACCAATGGACATCAGGACAGACCTTTGCCAGTCATATAAGTCAGATTCAGTCAATTTGTTATCTAGATGTAACCTAGGTGTGGTCATAAGGTCGCTGCAATTAAGAGAGAGAAGAAAACATTTTAGCATGATGCTGTTGCAAGTTTAGATTGGTTTTAAGTTTATCTAAACAGGATGGCTCCCACTGTTTCTCGAATCCTTCCTCAAACCATAAAAGAAGAATTAGCCAGGACAATTCTCACCATACAATACTTGCTTAACCGTTTAGCCAGGCCAGTGTCGATACTTCGAGGGAGGTTTTCCAACGCTTTCGCGAAGTTCCTTAATTAAATAACCTCTTTTCTCTGGGGGCGTAACCCCGCTGACACCTTTCTAGGCACCTACTTGATTTATAGCATTGATCGTTAAGTGACGAATCTCCTGATAAGTAGCATGTACTCACAGTAGGATCGGGATCCAAAATATCATCGTATGATAATGTTGAAGGAATCCTACCAACATTCATCAAACTCCAAAATGGTATGCTCTCTCTGCAAATTTCAGTTTCTTTTGAAATTCCCGATGTGGATTTTTGCCCCATGCTCTTATGACCTTGTCTTTAGTCAACAAATCATAAGTCACTTGTCAAGTTCTACCCGTCATTATCCAGGTTAATTTGAACCCACCCGTATATACCCTTGACTTTAGTCAACAAGGTAATACGACTGTCCCAAACCAACGCATCTATCTATACTACATATAAATATCCAACAGCTACCAAACACTGTACCTTGATTTTAGTCAACAAACACAGCTTGAATACTATTGACTATCTATATGAAATGACGGAGGGCTACGAATGGTTTTGGCAAAATCGTGAACGTAGTGAACTTGATATAATCGAAGGAACCTGATACTTTTTAAAAGAAGTGGTTAAAGCTCCGCAATTAAAAATTCTGATCTTTTAAAATAACCGAGTGGTTTCTTTTTAAATTTGTTCCAACGATTAAACTATGGTTTATTTTCTTTGCATTATAATAATGCGTCCCATCATTTATCCTATCATTGCAGAAAACAACGAAAATACCACGTCCTCTTATGCCATCCGCATTCGCCACTGGGTCCCGTCATCACCCGTTAGGTTACTTAACTAACGACAGAGCGGGGGCTGGGCTAGCGCGGGTGTAAAACATAAGTGACGTCTAATAGCTATATATATATAGATATTGTACATTCGTCAGACGCAATAATAAGCATTCCAGATCACAGATAAACTTTATTGGATATGCAAGCAATCCGCGTTTCTTTTGAGCCTGCAAGGAAAGACGGATTACACAGTTGTGATGAATAGCCATTACCCCACCCTAGACCCCTACGGGTACGGCAAACTACCCGCCAAATACCAGAAGCGAAGCGGTCTGCCTCAACACTTCAAAATACCCGGTAGTTTGTGCACCCCACCTTGGGTCTATCCTAAGAGCAAAAACAGTAAAAAGAAATAATACAACGGTGGCTACAACCGCAACCTGGATGTGCCCCGCAAAATAATATTACAACTTATTACAATTATATCGAATGAATTAATACAATAACCCATCACAAAACCCGGCTAATCATCACAACAATCCAATACAGTTTATATACACAAACAGTTAAAAAATAACATCACAGATATGTGCAACCCCCTGCCAACCGACATACTAGCAGTTAGGGGAGGTTTACGAACAAATAAAACATTACAGATAATAACCCGATTAGCAATTAATTTAGAACATCGATCGATTACCTTTATCCGTGTCTACTCCAAAATCAAATCAGCACAGAGGCAACCTGGGCACAAACAGAACATACAAGAAAACAGAAAACAACAAAATAGGAATTACTGAGCAAATCCGAGTCAACTCGGAGTTGACTCGGCGGCGGATCCGCGGCACAAGCTCTCTATTGCCGCAGATCCGTGGCCGTTTTGCCGATTCACTGACTCGTTTTTTCCCAGTATTCTTAAAATACCCTGCTGTGAATTTTAAAGCATGTCAAATAATTTTTCAGACACTTTTAAAATTAACAGAAACTTAGGGTTTCGAAATTCTGTTTTCGTGTTTATCTGTCGATCGAACTTCTAATCATTTGCTAACAAGCTAGTAATGGTTTAGTTGTCTCTGATACCACTGTAAGTCCATATCACGCACCCCACGAACTTGTGGGGAGGCAGAATATATGAAAAACGATTATCAAAACTTCGTAACACGGACTTGAGCGCATGAATCGTTATCTAAACCATTGCTAACTAACAACTAGAGGTTAAACTACTCGGATACGAAGTTATACCTCACGATACTAGTCCTTCGGGTCTTCATCGCGGTCCTCCACTCCTCATAGGCTCCTTGGAACATCGGCACCTCAACGGCCTCCTCGAATCAAAGACGATCTACCCGAAAGCTCCTACGCCAAGCTTAATCTCAAACTTGAGATAACTAGGTTGCTTAAAGTGCTAATCTAAGCTACCTAGGGGATATAGAGTGAGGTTATGGATGTATTAGTCTAGATAACCCTTGATCTCAACAAATGAGAGGCTAGGGTTAGGGTATGAAGAGAGAGTGAGCTTGAGGAGAGAGAAGGTGAAGATGAGAAATGAAATGAGATAATGATGTTATCATAATATATATGAAGCATTATTATTTATCCAAAAATGAAATAATTGAATTAACAACCATGCTTCATAAATATCTATGAGTGATTCATCACCATGAGTCATTAAGCATTTATGATGCATTAATGACATAGATGAATCACACAAATGAGTCACTAATCTCATTTAATGCAATGCCACCTTAACCCCTTAGTCACCACTCTTCTAGAAGCCTCCCGACAAATTACGAGAATGCCCCTCCAATCCGTGAAAATACGGAAAAACTTTAGACTGTACAAATCCAATAACCCGATACTAGAATCTGGCTTAAACCAAATCCGGCTAGTAAAAACTGTCCGAAAAGTCGTACGTGCGTAAAAGCACGTACGCGTCCGAACCCTTGTCGTAATACCATACGACCTCTATATCGTTTCGCCTGGAGCAGGAAAACTCTCTGTGTGGGACTCTAAAGACTCGACACTACGCTGGCAGTGGGTTTAACTACAGACCGCAAGCGGCACTAGCTGTACGTAACGGTCCCCAGGTAGATGTCGATAAGAAGGCCGATGAGGAAAATCATCCGAACTCCTACTGAGCCTGATGTGACAATCTCCGTACAGTCCGGTCTGTTCATCTAAGACTATCGCATATCAAGCCTAAGGGGCGGCAAGCGTCAGTCCCCTAATAGCTGTATAAGTCGTGTCGGAGCGAAGCCTATTACACCCTTAGAAGCTACTGGAACCTACCAGTATATCTCGCTTGCCCTGGACAGGGACTTTGCGTAATGGCTCTCTGACACAGCACGATATCATCTCCCAATACCGGGAGAGACGAATCCTATCTAACCACTACTGCCTCCAAGTGCTCGGGACTGCACCCAACTGCTACCTGTTTGCACGACTCTTTTGAGCCGTGGTAGGGTAGCAATCTAAGAACAGTGGGGACACACTCGAGGCGAAGTAGCAGTGTCAAGTCTGCGGACTATGCTGTACTCATGTCATCTGGGAACTGTTAACTGACGACGGGTATAATACCAACCAATCAGTTCCCCTGCGAGTCCTGTCCGGTGTACCCATAACCTAACGAGTACCTGTATACTATCTCCAGTACGACGTACTGATGGCTATGGGACAGACCATCTCCCCAACTGGGATGAGAAGCGTACACACCAGTCTACTCTGGAATATCGATGCCCTGTCTCGATAATCTTACGACTAGGGACATGTATAGGATGTTGCTTATAGACTACCCAGCCCCCACTAGTGTGACTGCCATCACAACGCTGGTAATCAAGCGAAGAACCTATGGGCTCTACTAATATGTATAATTGATACGTTACAAGAAACATATGCACATATTAAAGTAGACACAAACCAAGTAGCATACTACCATTTTTAGCAAGACTGTATATACAACTGTGAATATCCCAAGCTTCCATTAAGTAATATACAATCTAGTATGATACAATAATGGCCCCTAGGGCATATACACTAACACAAATTTACTTCCTATGATTTGGGATGAGTTCATAGCTGTAATTCTTGCTCGTTTCCTTCTGGAGGGCGTTCGAAATGCCCGAGCTCGTAGTTTCAAGCCTTTGCGTAAGAATTCAGGGATGGCAGTGTCCGAGTACGACATTCAGATTTCGTGGTGGTTCGATATGCCCCTTTCCTGGGTGAGATGGGACGTACAGTTATTGCTTGCTTTAGGCACCCAGCATTTTGACACTTATGCAGCCGCGATGGATGCAACCTTACTGTTGATGGAGCGCATTTCTGAGACTTTAGTCGTTTCTGGACCAAAGCGGAATTGTACCAGTATGCCAGCTAAGTGGCGGTTAGATAGACGCCGTTGTGACAGGCTAATCTTTTATTTGCTCGATAAGTTGTTCGTTCGTGATTCGTTCGCATAGGAGATAAGGATTCTTTTGTCGATTTGATTATTCCCGATATGTTTGACTTCGAAGTTTTCTTGGCATGGATTGGTTAGCCATGTGTTGTGCATCCGGGGACTGCCGTATGAAGGCAGTCAGATTTAGTTGTCTGAATGAGCCAATTCTTGTTATGCAGGGAGACTGTAGCGCCACCTTTCACGATTTGATTTCTTCGCTTCGCGCTACTCCATTCTTGAGGAATGGATGTCAGGAATTCTCGGTGTATGTCTGAGATGTTGGAGCCGTAGGGGTCCCGTTGGACCAGGTTTCGTTTGTGAGGGAATTTCAAGGTGTTTTTCCTGACGAATTCTTGGTTGGTCGCCAGAGAGCGATATTGTGTTCTGCTTTTAATTTGATTTCCGGCGAAGCGCAAGGAACTGAAGAATCAGTTGCAAGATTTATTGGATAAGGCGCTTGTTCGTCCGAGTGCGTTACTTTGAGGAGCTCATATTCTGTTCATCAAGGAGAAAGACGGCAGTTGTGTTGCTGTATCGATTTTCATCAGTTGAATTGGGCTACTGTGGGAACATATATCCCTTACCCCGTACTGAAGATTCATTTGATTAGCTCCAGGGTGCGTGGCCTTTCTCGAAAATTGACTTGGGTCAGGTAATTACGATATATAATATGTGTATAGAACCGAATGAGATCGAGGCCATTCAGCACAGGCCCGGACCTGTATCAGTGACGGAGGTTCGCAGCGTTTTGGGTTTGGATGGATGCTATTGACGTTCGTACAGAATTTTTCACAGATAGCTGCAAGTTGACCGGGTTGGCCCGGAAAGGAGTTTCTTTTCTTTGGACTGAGGTATGCAAGCAGAACTTTTAGCAGTTAAAGATTCGTTTGACTACGGTGCTAGTATTATTTTGCCTTCAGGATCAGGCGGTGTTATTGATTTTGGCGATGCTTCTCGGAAGTTGAAGAAGCATGAGTAGAACTATTTCATGCATGATTTAAAGATAGATAGCCGTTGAGGTCAAAAATTGCACCCCGGTTGACCAAGTCAAAGTCAACCCCAAGTAAGCAGGCCCATGCCCAAGTCAAACCCCGCGACCGGCATCCCCCATGCCAAGATGAAATCATGTAATAAATAATTTTGATGTAATTTTTTATGCATGAATGTAAGAAAAATGGGCATAAATCCAAATTTTTGTAAAGCCCATGGCTTATGTGCAAAGGAAATGAGCACATGAGGAATGGGATGGGCAAAAATACCATTTTGTAAAGCCCAAGGGGCTATATGTAAATTACTAAGCCTATAAAAGGCAACATGATAATGAAATAAAGAACAACATTTTCATTCTCTCAAACTCTAGGGTTTTCGTGCCTCCTTCTCCTTCCTCAAGGTTCTAAACCTTCTTCCTCTTTTCTGAATTAAATCAAGAGTTTTACTCTTCCTTTTCCAAAAAGAAATAGTTTTTCACCACAAAACCCACAAAGGGGAGCTCAGATCTTCCATCAGATCTCAAAAAGGGGAGATGTTTAAATCTCACCCCCTTTCTCCATGATCCGGCCAACAGAGAGGAGGAAGAAGGAGACCCATCTCCAAAGACCCCATTTTGGGAAAGATCCAAGGCTCATGGGAGAAGAAATGGGTCCCCTTTTAAGCATTTACAAGGATTTCTTAGAGTTTAACTCCACAAATCAAAGCTTCTTGGTGTTTAACTCCATATAAAAAAAGTCTTTCTTTCTAGAAGTTCAACTCCAAAAGTCAATCGGGAGTACAACTCCCTGTGCAGGGGATAAGCCCATTTTTCCTGCTGGCATTCGGCGTCCGCGTGCCACACACGTGAGGCGCCCAGCGTCTGTATGCCAGGAATGTAAGGCGCTGGCGCCCAGCGTCCGCGTGCCAGGCACGTGTGACGCTTGTGCCTGGCGCCCAATGCCCGCGTGCCAGGCACGTGAGGCGCTGGCGCCCAGTGTCCGTGTGCCAGGCACGTGAGGCGCTGGCGTCCAGCGCTTGCGTGCCGCGCACGTGAGGCACTGGCCCCTACGCATCCTTTGGACGCTTTTTCCCTTTTTTACCTATATGTATATATGTGTATATATATAGATACACACACTCCACAATACTATCCCCGTTAGGAAAATTTTCTAATGGGACGCTGCCCCGCATCCTGCAAGGGGGCTGCTAGCCCTTTTGACCCCTAGCCCGCTATCCGGGTAGTGGGACCCTCGTAAAAACTCTTCGGGCCCCCGATATATCCAAAACCCCTTCAAAACACAACACTGCACATTGAGTTCGCATGATCTGTTTAACCCGTCAATCGGAGGTTCTCTCGCTCCAAAGGCGAGGGGTAATTAACGGCAGCTTCGTCCGCGGCTGCCGGAGATTCAGATTCCCACAAATCAATAAACCCCAGCCTACCCTAGGCAGGAGAAATCTGTAATGCGCCTGACAAGCGCATGCATATTCCCATCTCAATGGGGTGACAAAAAACACCTTACAATCCCAAGCTTCCAAAATATAATATACAAACTAGTACTATACAATAATGGCTTCTAGGGCATATTACACTAGCAATCTCCCACTTGCACTAAGGCCATGTGCTGGTATATCGTAGACCTATCATCTCGAATAGCCTCTCGAACTGCGTATGAGAGATGGCCTTTGTGAATGGATCTGCAGTGTTGTCCTCGGTAGCAACTCTCCGTACCTCGATCTCCCAGCGATCCACGATCTCCCTGATCAGGTGATACTGCCTCAAGATGTGTCTGGACTTCTGATGGGACCTGGGTTCCTTTGCTAAAGCTATATCCCCGTTGTTGTCACAATACAGAGGTATTGGATCAACAATGGACGGAACCACCTGAAGTTCTGTTAAGAACTTCCTTATCCAGACTGCTTCTTTTGCGGCATCACAAGCTGTGATATACTCCGCTTCCATCGTCGAGTCAGCAACGGTGTCCTGCTTGGAACTCTTCTAACAGACCGCCCCTCCATTGAGGGTAAACACATAACCCGACATGGACTTGGAGTCATCCTTGTCACTCTGGAAGCTAGAGTCAGCAAAGGCCTCGATCTGGAGGTCTTTTCCGCCGTACACCAAGAATATATCCTTAGTCCTTCTCAGGTACTTGAGAATGTTCTTTACTGCTATCCAGTGCTTCTCCACAGGGTTTGACTGATACCGACTTACCATGCTTAGTGCGTAAGAAACATCTGGTCTGGTATATAACATCGCATACATTATAGAGCCTACTGCAGAAGCGTTGGGTATAATAGATATGCGATCCCTTTCCAAATCAGCCTTAGGAGACATTTCTTTGGAGAGGGTGATTCCGTGACAAGCCGGTAAATTACCGCGCTTTGAATCTTCCATACTGAATCACTTCAGTATGGTGTCGATGTATCTGGACTGTGAAAGTCCTAACATCCTCTTAGATCTATCACGATAGATCTGGATCCCCAGAATGTAAGAGACATCACCCAGGTCTTTCTTGGAGAACCTTTGTGATAAGAATCCTTTGACAGATTGTAGCATAGGAATGTCATTTCCTATCAAGAGAATGTCATCCTCGTACAAGACGAGGAATACAACAGTTCTTGCTACAATCTTACGATAGATGCATGGTTCATCTGGATTTTTGATAAAGTCAAATTCTGTGACCGTCTCAACAAAACAGATGTTCCAACTCCGCGATGCCTGCTTTAGTCCATAAATGGACGTAAGCAACTTGCACACTTTCCCGCTGCTCCCACTCTGAATGAAACCCTCTGGCTGGTCCATATAGACGCACTCTTCCAAATTTCCATTTAGAAAAGCGGTCTTTACGTCCATCTGCCAAATCTCATAATCGTGGAAGGCAGCAATGGCAAGAAGGATCCAGATGGATTTGAGAATAGCCACTGGAGAAAAGGTTTCATCATAGCCCAAACCAGGTCTTTGACGAAATCCTTTTGCAACAAGTCTAGCCTTATAGGTTTCAACCTGTCCATCTACACCAATCTTCTTTTTGAAGATCCATTTGCAGTCTACGGGTTTTACCCCTTTTGGAGCAATGTCTAAAGTCCATACTTTGTTGGTGTACATGGACTCCATCTCGGTCCGCATTGCATCCAGCCATTTTACCGAGTCTGTGCTCTGAATGGCTTGCTGGAAGTTAGTTGGCTCTTCATTATCAATGATGCAATCCTCTCTATCCCCGTCTACGAGAAAACCATAGTATCTATTAGTGTTTATGCCCTAGAGGCCATTACTGTATCATACTAGATTGTATATTACTTAATGGAAGCTTAGGATATTCACAGTTGTATTGACAGTCTTGCTAAAAATGGCAGTATGCTATTTGGTTTGTTTCTACTTTAATATGTGCATGTGTTTCTTTTAACATATCGTTTATACATATTAGTAGAGCCCTTAGGATCTTTGCTTGATTACCAGCGTTGTGATGGTAGTCACACTAGTGGGGGCTGGGTAGTCTATAAGCAACTTCCTATACAGGTCCCTAGTCGTAGGATTATCGAGACGGGGAATCGATACTCCGGAGTAGACTGGTGTGTACGCTTCCCATCCCAGTTGGGGAGATGGTCTGTCCCACAGCCATCAGTACATCGTACTGGAGATAGTATACAGGTGCTCGTTAGGTTACGAGTACATCGGACAGGACTCGCCGGGAACTGTTGGTTGGTATTATACCCATCGTCAGACAGCAGTTCCCAGGTGACATGAGTACAGCTTAGTCCGTCGACTTGACACTGCTACTTCACCTCGGGTGTGTTCCCACTGTACTTAGATTACTGCCCTACCACGGCTCAAAGGAGTCGTGCAAACAGGTAGTTGTTGGGTGCAGTCCCAAAGCACTTGGAGGCAGTGGCGGTTAGACAGGATTCGTCTCTCCCGGTATTGGGGGTTGATATCGTGCTGTGTATGGAGAGCCATTACGCAAGGTCCCTGGCCAGGCAAGCGAGATTTACTGGTAGGTTTCCAGTAGTTTCCAAGGTGTAATGGGCTTCACTCTGACACGAATTATACCGCTATTAGGGGTCTGACGTTTACCGCCCCCTAGGCCCGATATGTGATAGTCCTAGACGAACAGACCGGGCTGTATGGAGATTGTCACATACAGGCTCAGTAAGAGTTCGGATGGGTTTCTTCATCGTCCTTCTTATCGACATCTACCTGGGGACCGTTACGTACAGCTAGTACCGCTTGTGGCATGTGGTTAAATCCACTGCCAGCGTAGTGTCGAGTCTTTAGAGTCCCACACAGAGAGTTTCCCTGCACCGGGCAAAAGGTGTAGAAGCTGTATGGTTTTACGGCAGGGCCGCGATCACTTACATATACTTGTGCATGTACAATGATCGGGCAGATAATACTAGTAGGCTTTGGTTTAAGCCGAATCCTAGTATTATACAGATGGATTTATTCAGTCAAAGATTATCCGTGTTTTTCGGAAATACGGATGGGAGGGGCAGTCTCGTAATTTGTCGGGAGGCTTCTAGAAGGAGGTGACTCATTTGTGTTTATTTCTTTTGTGATTTAAACTAAATGAGGTGGATGATGAGGTGTAAGTTTCATTAAATGATCCATGATTCATTAGGTGACTCATTAGATGACTCATTTAGTGAATTAAATGAAGCATGATGAATATTAGATAGATATTTATTTTGATGATATTATTATGCTTCATGATATTCACAAATGAGAATAGTTCATTCATTATCACAAAACACTTCTCTCTCCTCAAGTTTTCATCTTCTTCCTCAAACCCTAAAATCTCTCATGAGTTGAGAAACCTAGGGTTTAAGTGACTAAGTAATCCATCTAAATACTCTACACCCTCTAGGACTTCTAGATTAGCAAACTAGAAGCCGTAGTTATCTCAGAGTCGAGATAAGAGCTCGGACTATAGACTCTCGGGTGGATTGTCTTTGACTCGAGGAGGCCGTTGAGGTACCCATGATCCATAGAGCCGACGAGGTGTGGAGGACAGCGATGAAGACCCGAAGGACATGTAACGTGAGGTATAATTTCGAATCCGAGTAGTTAAACCTCTCGGTGTTTGTTAGTAATGGTTTAGACACGATCCGTGTGCTCAAGTCCGTGTTACGAAGCTTTGATAATTATTTTTCATATATTCCACCTCCCCGCGAACACGTGGGGTGCGTGACATAGACTTACAGTGGTATCAGAGCCTACTAAACCATAGCTAACAGTTTAAACAACAAGTTAAAACTACGAAACCGAAAAGACCCGAAAACATTGATGCCTAGGTTCAAGTTTCTGTCGATTTTGAAAGAGGCTATGAAAATTATTTAAACAAGTACAGAGTGCTATTTGAACAGTAAAAAGAACACCAGACAAAAACGAGACCTTACCTTGAAAAACGGGCCGGCCACATGAGCCAAAATTCCGGCGAGCTCGGGTCTTTCATGGAGGAATTGCTTCGTTTTTGTAGTGTGGCTTTTTGACTTTAATCTAGGGCTTCATGTATTGTTTATTTTTGCCAATTTTGATTTTACTGTAAACTCTTTACTGTGGCAAATACCGAGTGTTTCGAAGTCGCAGTTTTATGTTGCTTAATGTTTCAAGTTGTGTTTGATGTGTTCGTAAACCTCCGCTAATTGCTAGTATGTCGGTTAGTTAGGTGTTACACATTTCTGTAATGGTTACTTTTGGTTTGTGGATATGAACTTGTTGGGTTGTTGTGATGATTAGCCGGGCTATGAGATGAGTTTTTATATTCTTTCATTCGATGTAAATTGTAATATGATATAATATTCTTTTGTGGCGCATATCCGGGCTGAGGTTGTAGCCACCGTTGTATTATTTCATTTACTGTTTTCTGCTCCTAGGATAGACCCAAGGTGGGGTGCACAAACTACCGGGTACTTTGAAGTGTATAGTGGCCTACTCACTTTGTTGAGGGATACTGCTTCACTTCGGGTATTTGGCGGGTAGTTTGCCGTACCCGTAGGGTCTAGGATAGGGTGTTAGCTATTCATCATGACTGTGTAATCCATCTTTCATTGCAGGCTCAATGGAAACGCGGATTGCTTGTATATCCAATATGTTCATCTGTGATCTGGAATGCCTATTATTGCGTCTGACGAATGTATAATATCTATATATGATATCTAGTAGGCGTTGCTTATGTTTTGCATCCGCACTAGCCCAGCTCCCGCTCTGTCGTTAGTTAAGTAACTTAACGGGTGAATGACGGGACCCAGTGGCTAATGCGGATGGCATAAGCGGACGTTGTATTTTCGTTGTTTTCTGCAATGATAGGATAAATGATAGGACGCATTATATTAATGCAAAGAAAACAAACCAAAGATGAATCGTTGGAACAAATTTAAAAGAAACCACTCGGTTATTTTAAAAGAGCAGAACTTTTAATTGTAGAGCTTTAACCACTCATTTTAAAAAGCTATCAGGTTCCTTCGGTTATATCAAGTTCACTACGTTCACGGTTTCGCCAAAACCAGTCGTAGCCCTCCGTCATTTCATATGAATGGTCAGTAGTATTCAAGCTATGTTTGTTTGGCCCTTAGTCAAGACATAGTGATTGGTAGCTGCTGGGGTGTTCACATGTAGCATAGATAGATGCGTTGGTTTGGGACAGTCGTATTACTTTGTTGACCCTTAGTCAAGAGTATATACGGGTGGGTTCAAATCAACCTGGATAATGACGGATAGAACTTGACATATGACTTATGATTTGTTGGCCCTTAGTCAAGGTCATAAGAGCATAGGGCAAAAATCAATATCGGGAGTTTTTAAAGAAACCGAAACTTGCTGGTATTGCATACCATTTGGAGTTTGATTATGTTGGTAGGATTCCTTCAGCATTATCACACGATGATATTTGGATCCCGATCCTACTGTGAGTGTACACTACTCATCAAGAGATTCGTCACTTAACGATCAATGCTATAAACCAAGTAGGTGTCTACAACAGTGTCAGCGGGGCTACGCCGCCAGGGAAAAGAGGTTATTTAATTAAGGAACTTCGCGAAAGCGTCGTAAAACCTCCTTCGAAGTACCGACACTAGCCTGGCTGAACGGTTAAGCAAGTATTGTACGGTGAGATCAGTCCTGACTAATTCTTTTTTTATGGTTTGAGGAAGGATTCGAGAAACAGTAGGAGCCATCCTGTTTAGATAAATTAAAAACCAATCTAAACTTGCAAGAGTATCATGATAAAGTGTTTTCTTCTCTCTCTCTTAATTGCAGCAACCATGTGACCATGACTAGGTTACATCTAGATAACAAATTGGCTGAATCTGACTTTTTTGACTGGCAAAGGTCTGTCCAGATGTCCATTGCCTATTACAAGCTGGACCACCCTATTACTACTCAAGCCCCCGCCGTCCCAGGTCCAGTTTCCACCATCACGGATATGGATATCCGTCAGACAAGGGAAAAGGACAGTGCGAATGCCAAGGGCCTCGTGTTGGCTTCAGAGAATGGTGTATACCAGAAGCAGCACGAGAAGATGGACTTAGTTTCCATCTTCCTCTATAACAAAGATTTATATGGAGAGCAATCTCGTATCGCAAGATATGAGACCTCGAATGAATTGCTTCAAGCGAGGTTGGTTGTTGGGTCATCTGTAGGGGACGATGTCCTTACGATGACTAGCTATATTGATAAGCTCACAGACCTGGAGACCGCGTTGGGAAACAGGTCATATGCTGACTTATTTCCACAGTCCTTACCCTCTACTTACACCCTGAAGGAAACCAGGAAGACACCCGCTCTGCTTAATGGGGGACCTTCTTCTTCTGCATCCAGGGCGAAAGCAAAGGGTGAAAAGAAGAAGACCTCCATAAAACCGATATGCTGTGTCAGTGAAGTAGAAGGAAAGGGAAGAGCAAAAGTTTCGGGACTTGGTGTAGAGAAGGAGGGATGTTCCTATTGTTATGGGAAGGGGCATTGGCAGAAGGATTGTAGGGCTTTGGAAGCCAGTAGCAAGGATTGGAACCATGTTGTGGCTTCGGCCTCGGGTGTGTTTGTAATTGAGAACTGTTTGTCAATTAACTTTACTTCCTGGGTACTAGATACCGGATCAGGATCTCATATCTGTAATTCATTACTTACTTTGAGAAATCGTAGAGTTATCATGGTAGGTGATATGTCTCTCAGAGTTGCGAACGGAATGAGTATGGACGTTGAATCCGTGGGAGAATATCACCTAGGACTGACAAGTGGGCAGATATTGATTCTACGTAACTGTTTGTATGTACCTAATTTGACTTGTAATATCATATCAGTATCCTCATTTTCTAGAGAGGGATATGATTTTACATTCGTAAGCGATATAGTAAACATCCACCTAAATCATGTTCTGATTGGGTCCGGTAAATTAGATAACGGTATATACGTACTAAATCAAGCTCAGGTTTTCAATGTCCAAAACACACTTAAAAGAAAGTCTCCGGAAGTAAATCAGACTTTCTTATGGCATTGTAAACTAGGTCACATCAAAGAAACACGGTTGACTAAGTTACATAGAGAAGGATATTTGAATCTGTTCGAATATCAATCTTATGCTACTTGTGAATCTTGTCTCATGGGAAAGATGACAAAGACTCCGTTTACTGGACACAGAGTAAGAGCGAGCGAGCTCTTGGGACTCGTACACAGTGACGTGTGCGGTCCAATGTCTACACATGCAAGAGGTGGTTATTCCTACTTCATTACTTTTACGGATGATTTCTCTAGGTATGGACATATCTTCTTGATGAAGTATAAATCCGAGGCCTTTGAGAAATTCCGGGAATACAAGAATGAAGTGGAAAAACAGACAGGCAAAAGTATCAAGACACTGAGATCTGATCGAGGTGGTGAATACTTAAGTGCCGAGTTCCTGGGATACTTAAAATAGAATGGAATTCTCTTTCAGCTTACTCCTCCATACATACCACAACACAACAGTATATCGGAAAGGTGGAATCGAACCCTATTTGATATGGTTCGTTCCATGATGAGTAAGGCTGAGTTACCGCGATCTTTCTGGGGTTATGCACTAGAATTAGCTGCATATTTTTTGAACTAGGTTCCAACCAAGACTGTGCCTACCACACCATATCAGATGTGGAGTGGGAAGAAACCCTGTCTTAAACGCTTTAGGACATGGGGATGTCCAGCTTTTGTTAAAAGCAGCATGCGGACAAGCTCGAGGCACGCTCAGTACAGTGTAAGTTAGTGGGATATCCAAAGAACTCCAAATGGTATTATTTCTATTACGCAGAGGAACAAAAGGTTTTTGTTTCTCGTCATGCCCACTTCTTGGAAGCTGAATTTTTAGAAAATCAAAAGAGTGGGAGCGCAATAGAACTGGAAGAAATTCCAGAACCACAAGTCGTTACTGAAAGTTTGGTAGAACCAGAAGTTTCAGAAGAAAGGGACATTCCAGCACCTATCCGCAGAAGTAGTAGGCAGTCTCATCCGCCCGAGAGATACTATGGTTTTCTCATAGACGGGGATAGAGAAGATTGCATCATTAACAATGATGACCCTACTAGCTTCCAGCAATCCATTCAGAAAGGCGACTCAGTAAGATGGATGGATGCAATGCGGACCGAAATGGAGTCCATGTACACTAACAAAGTATGGACTTTGGACATTGCTCCAGATGGGGTAAAACCCGTAGGATGCAAATGGATCTTCAGAATGAAGTTTGGTGTAGATGGACAGGTTGAAACCTATAAGGCTAGACTTGTTGCAAAGGGCTTTTGTCAAAGACCTGGTTTGGACTATGACGAAACCTTTTCTCCAGTGGCTATGCTCAAATCCATTCGGGTCCTTCTTGCCATTGCTGCCTTCCACGATTATGAGATCTGGCAGATGGATGTAAAGACGGCTTTTCTAAATGGTAATTTGGAAGAATGCGTCTATATGGATCAGTCAGAGAGATTCATTCAGAGTGGGAGTAGCGGTAAAGTGTGCAAGTTGCTTAAGTCCATTTATGGACTAAAGCAGGCATCGCGGAGTTGGAACATCTGTTTTGATGATACTGTCAAAGAATTCGACTTTATCAAGAATCCAGATGAACCATGCATATACAGTAAGATTGTAGGGAGAGCTGTAGTATTCCTCGGCTTGTACATGGATGACATTCTCCTAATAGGAAATGATATTCCTATGCTACAGTTAGTCAAAGGATTCTTGTCACAAAAGTTCTCCATGAAGGACCTGGGTGATGCCTCCTACATTCTCGGGATCCAGATCTATCGTGATAGATCAAAGAGGATGTTGGGACTTTCGCAGTCCAGGTACATAGACACCATAATGAAAAGATTCAGTATGGAAGATTCTAAGCGTGGTAACCTACCGGCTTGTCACGGAATTACCCTCTCCACAGAGATGTCTCCAAAGATTGATTTGGAAAGGGCTCGCATGTCGATTATACCCTACGCTTCTGCGGTAGGCTCTATAATGTATGCGATGTTATGTACCAGACCAGATGTAGCATACGCATTGAGCGTTGTAAGTCGGTATCAGGCAAACCCATAGGAGAAGCACTGGATAGTAGTAAAGAACATTCTCAAGTACCTGAAGAGGACTAAGGAGATGTTCTTGGTGTATGGCGGAAAGGACCTCCAGATCGAGGCCTTTGCTGACTCCAGCTTCCAGAGTGACAAGGATGACTCCAAGTCCATGTCGGGTTATGTCTTTACCCTCAATGGAGGGGCGTTCTGTTGGAAGAGTTCTAAGCAGGACACCGTTGCTGATTCGAAGATGGAAGCGGAGTACATAGCTGCTTGCGATACCGCAAAAGAAGCTGTCTGGATGAAGAAGTTCCTCACAGAAATTCAGATAGTTCCTACCTGTGTTGATCCAATACCTCTGTATTGTGAAAACAACAGCGCTATAGCTTTAGCGAAGGAACCCAGGTCCCATCAGAAGTCCAAACACATCTTAAGGAGGTATCACCTGATCAGGGAGATCGTAGATCGCCGAGAGATCGAGGCGAAGAGAGTAGATACGGAGAATAACACTGTTGATCCATTCACAAAGGCCATTCCTCAGACGCAGTTTGAGAGGCTATTCGAGATGATAGGTCTGCGATATGCCAGTACATGGCCCTAGTGCAAGTGGGAGATTATTAGTGTTTATGCCCTAGAGGCCATTATTGTATCATACTAGATTGTATATTACTTAATAGAAGCTTGGGATATTCACAGTTGTATTGACAGTCTTGCTAAAAATGGTAGTATGCTACTTGGTTTGTTTCTACTTTAATATGTGCATGTGTTTCTTTTAATATATCGCTTATACATATTAGTAGAGCCCTTAGGATCTTTGCTTAATTACCAGCGTTGTGATGGCAGTCACACTAGTGGGGGCTGGGTAGTCTATAAGCAACATCCTATACAGGTCCTTGGTCTTAGGATTATCGAGACGGGGTATCGATACTCCGGAGTAGACTGGTGTGTACGCTTCTCATCCCAGATGGGGAGATGGTCTGTCCCACAGCCATCAGTACGTCGTACTGGAGATAGTATGCAGGTGCTCGTTAGGTTACGAGTACACCGGACATGACTCGCCGGGAACTGTTGGTTGGTATTATACCCATCGTCAGACAGCAGTTCCCAGGTGACATGAGTACAGCATAGTCCGTCGACTTGACACTGCTACTTCGCCTCGGGTGTGTTCCCACTGTACTTAGATTACTGTCCTACCACGGCTCAAAGGAGTTGTGCAAACAGGTATTAATTGGGTGCAGTCCCGAAGCACTTGGAGGCAGTTGCGGTTAGACAGGATTCGTCTCTCCCGGTATTGGGGGTTGATATCGCGCTGTGCATGGAGAGCCATTACGCAAGGTCCCTGGCCAGGCAAGCGAGATTTACTGGTAGGTTTCCAGTAGCTTCTTAAGGTGTAATGGGCTTCACTCTGACATGACTTATACCGCTATTAGGGGTTTGACATTTACCGCCCCCTAGGCCCGATATCCGATAGTCCTAGACGAACAGACCGGACTGTACGGAGATTGTTACATACAGGCTCAGTAAGAGTTCGGATGGGTTTCCTCATCGTTCTTCTTATCGACATCTACCTAGGTACCGTTACGTACATCTAGTACCGCTTGCGGCATGTGGTTAAACCCACTGCCGGCGTAGTGTCGAGTCTTTAGAGTCCCACACAGAGAGTTTCCCTGCACCGGGAAAAAGGTGTAAAGGCCGTATGGTTTTACGGCAGGGCCGCGATCACTTACGTACACTTGTGCACGTACTATGATCGGGCAGATAATACTAGTAGGATTTAGTTTAAGCCGGATCCTAGTATTATACAGATGGATTTATTCAGTCAAAAATTATCCATGTTTTTTGGAAATACGGATGGGAGGGGCAGTCTCGTAATTTGTCGGGAAGCTTCTAGAAGGACGTGACTCATTTGTGTTTATTTCTTTTGTGATTTAAACTAATTAAGGTGGAGGATGAGGTGTAAGTTTCATTAAATGATCCATGACTCATTAGGTGACTCATTAGATGACTCATCTAGTGAATTAAATGAAGCATGATGAATATTAGATAGATATTTATTTTGATGATATTATTATGCTTCATGATATTCACAAATGAGAATAGTTCATTCATTATCACAAAACACTTCTCTCTCCTCAAATTATCATCTTCTTCCTCAAACCCTAAAAGCTCTCATGAGTTGAGAATTCTAGGGTTTAAGTGACTAAGTAATTCATCTAAATACTCTGCACCCTATAGGAATTCTAGATTAGCAAACTAGAAGCCGTAGTTATCTCAGATTTGAGATGGGAGCTCGGACTATAGACTCTCGGGTCGATCGTCTTTGACTCGAGGAGGCCGTTGAGGTACCAATGATCCATAGAGCCGACAAGGTGTGGAGGACAGCGATGAAGACCCGAAGGACATGTAACGTGAGGTATAACTTCGAATCCGAGTAGTTAAACCTCTTGTTGTTTGTTAGTAATGGTTTAGACACGATCCGTGTGCTCAAGTCCGTGTTACGAAGCTTTGATAATTGTTTTTCATATATTCCGCCTCCCCGCGAACACGTGGGGTGCGTGACATGGACTTACAGTATCTCTTGGACAGATGAGATAGCTTACTACTCCTGCGGAGTGGCGCAGGAATGTTCTGTTCTTTTGAAACCCCTGGTTCCACCATGCTTTCAGTAATAGATTGTGGTTCTGGAATTTCTTCCAGTTCTATTGCGCTCCCACTAGCTTCTTTTTCTAAAAATTGATTGTTCATCTCAGAAAATTGCATTTTAATACCGCTCATTCATTATCTATTTTGTTATATATCGGTGCTATTAACCAGTGTCTGCTCAGTAATTACAGATTACAGGTATTCGTGATAAAATAATGGAAACACACTCAAAATCATGGATATAACGTTTGGGAGCCGACACTTCAATCAGAACAGGAAACCAACCGATATCCAAAGAGTCTTTTTACAAATAAATGTGTGCACACTATTTTAGTTCAACACATACAAGTGTGCACATGACTCATTGATGGCTTGGACCATGGTGGGGCTGCCTGGGCATCATGACTTATGCAAATGGGTGTGATGTGTTATAAATGCTAAAAGTTTTGATGTGATATATTGCTTCAAATTTCCCTCCAAATCTCTGAATGCAAACCAGGTTATTATAGACAAATCAAACAGCACCAGGATAATGTTGGAGTTAACACAATACCACAACATCAACACGAGCCCTTTTGCTCGGATTTGGACCGGCGAGGCCCCATGAAAATCCGGTGTCATCGGTCCCAATAGCTCATTTCTTCCCCATTTTTCTTCTGGTCGTTTTTTAGGTCACATCATCTTATTTTTATTGTTTATTTATTCTGATGTTGAGCCTATAAATACCAGAACAGATATGAGTGAGGGGATCCATATAGAGGTGCATGTAACATATACATTTTTTTCATTTTTTGTTTAGTTTTGATTTAGCTTGAGAATTGAGTGGGCTTCAACTTGGTTTCTTCTTCTTCTTCCCTCTTGAAGTTTTCTTTTGAGAGATTCATTATGGAGGTTGAACAAGTTACCAATATCTTGTACCTAAACTTCTTCAAGTGTTAATAATATTGTTGTTTATTTGATTACTTGCTTCTTGTTTTTATTTGCTTTTCTTTTTATCATGCTTAACTAATATCATTGGTTGTGGTTATGGTAAGGATGTGAGATGAATGGCTTTGCCTTCCTCCTCCTCTTGTTAATGTTTAATGTGTATCATGTGAATCTAAACTTAGTATTACAATTTGAATGGGTTGATATGGTATGTTGATTCTATGGTTACTTTGTAATCTCATCACATACCATATTCTCCCCACAAACCCCATCTTGCAAGCCTAAGGTTAGAATCAATTTAGTGTTGAGGTTGCTAGGTTTAGATATGGTATTTTATGATCAAATGACTTGATAAATCTCTTTGTTTCATCTTCTATATACTATCACAAATACTTAGCAAACTCAACACTAAAATCATTTGCTCTCACTCGCTAACTTGTGTCTTTGATGTTAATGCACGCTTGCTAACCCTTGTGCTTAGCGTTGATACCTCAAGCTTGGACATATAAAAGGTAAGTGAACAAAACGGACTCGTTTCGTGTTTGCATCGAATATTGGCCACTTGACGACTTGTGCCTCGCAACCTCTTTGACGAGTCATGCATCGCGCCGGAATCGACCCAAGGACGGACAACTCATGAGCAAGAGAGCGTCGAAGAAAACGTCGCGATTCGACCATCCGAGTCAAAGCCACGGCCATTTCTTTCTTAACTTGTTTTCTTTATTTTCGTGTTTTATATTTTCGTGACAAACCAACCAATTCATTATTTGTTGAACCTTAAACAACAAAACCTAATACACAATTCCCTGTGGATCGACCCATATTTGCCAGCTTGCTACAACACGCCGTGCACTTATGCTTTATAAATTTTAAAACGAGACCGAGCTCGCGTGCGCATCCATTTCTTAAAACATATCCATTTCCAAAAAATACACGTTTGCGCACGCGGGTGAATTCCCAACAAGTTTTTGGCGCCGTTGCCGGAGAGTTGGTAGTTATTAGAAATTGTTATTTCTGGTTCGTACTAACTTACTAATTTTTAACTCAATTTTTTCAAAACTAACAAAACACATTCATTTCTAATGCTTTGTTCTCTGGACTTAAAACCTGCAATCACCCTGAACTTAAGTTAAAAAATCAAAGTATACTAGTAGACTCCTAATATAGCCTGGAAGAGCCACACAAAATTCGAGCACAAATACTCTGCATTTGGCCGGCGACATTGATTAAAATTCTGATCTCGTCGGCCCATTCAGGGCGTTTTTGATTTTTTTTCTTATGTTATCTCCAGTGCCTTGTCAGTAATCTATTGGTATTGTTTGATTTTTGTAATTTTGTGTATGCAGGAATTAGGGCAGATATATTGCTTTTGACACTAAATATCGTATTTTCCGACATTTCAGATTTTTAAGGAATTACGACTAGCGATCGTGCGGAGCAAGGATCAAATTCAATTCCAAAACTTTAGTGAAGTACAGTGCCAAAGATCCGGGTAGTTTGACCCACGCAAGAGAACATTCAAACACTCGTAATCACTTCAAAGGGTTTTTCTTAACCAAATCACATTGGTACGTATTTCCTAACACATTCCTCTCGAATCCGACACATTCCAATATTCTATCTTCTGTAGGATTTTTCGCACAATATTGCCACCAATTGCACAGATAACAAACCCGTATTTGTTGCAGCGCTTAAAGCCTAAAACATAAAAAGAATTGCTTTATTGATTGAATTCTTGAATTCTTTTATTGAATTGCGCATTTGCATCTTAAATACGGATGTTAAGGGTACGACCAAACAAGATACGGTAAAGGATTACATCACCTTTCTCCGTAGCCCATAAATCACAAAACTGCATTCTTGCATACCCACAGTAATTTAAAATCAACTAGAACTTTGACTTTAAGGACTTCGCGCTCATTAGGAGAAGTTAACTGTGTTTATAACACCGCTTAATGGTATATCGTTCACGGGGTGTTTAGGCAAGTATTCAAGAGAAATGGTTATCTAATTAAGGAACTTCGCGAAAGCGTTGGAAAACCTCCACTTATCTCTTGCACTTACCTAGTTTCGTGATCCGTATATCTTGAGCCCGTTTCTCGACATATTTTTACTTCAACAATCAGGTTCTTTAGCAGGTCTAGTTGACTAGCATAACATAGACTGCTTAGGGTATGATATTCTTTATTTTTGTGACATTTCTGAATTCTTGTTGATATGGGTGATACACGATTCAATTCAATCTTTCACGATTCTTATTCTTTTGTTTATACTCAGTCCCAATTTATTTGTTCAAATTACCACGATTCTTCCTACATTCATGAAAATTGTCCTTTTCTAGGGGGTGACCAACCGTCACAGATTTTTTCTGACGGTCACCCAGCTAACACTCTTAAACCCAGTCCTATTTCAATTAGAGACCTAATGATTGAAGATTTAGAAAAATAGGTCGACATGATAACTGCTTTAGCATCACCACCGTCACAACCCTCTCTTCCTGAAACAACTGACCCATCCTTAGGGAATGATGGTGAGATGGATGTTAGGTTGATCGCTTTAGAGAAGGGTATTGAAGTGATGATTGCGGTCGAGAATCAAACAGCTGCAACGCTAGCCCTGTTTATACAGCAGTCTGAGCAATTGTTCCACGCTCAAGCTCAATCTTTGGCTAGAATTGAAGAGCATGTAGCTGTTATGATTCTAAAGAGTGAACACCGTTAATTAGAGCCTAATAATGTAAATATCTGTCATCTAGGAAGTCACCCAAGTGAGATAAACGATCAAACAAATTTTGATGATTTCATAAATGATGATATGATTGAATTGACTGAGTGTTATCAGGATACACAAGAAAACCCTCCGAGTCAGTCCAACACTAGCCTTCAGGTACCAATTGAACCTCTTGTCACTAGTAATTTAGAGGTTGATTTAACTGAAGTACTACTAGAAGAGAAAATTCATGAACCGACTGATTTCTACGCTCCGATTTTAAATGAGGGAGCTTATGAATTTGACGGGTATGGTTGGGATAGATTGTTAGAGGAGATCAATAATCAGGAACCCATAATTTTTGTATCACCTGTTGATATTGTTTCGGAAAAAACGTTAGTGTGGGAACCTACTTTTTTAGATGATATGAACTTACCCAGATATGAATGTGATGAAGGAGAACTAGTTTTGGGAGAGTTGGTGAGCTATAACGATGAAAATATGATTGTGAAAGATTATAGGGAGGAATGGAGCATTGAAAAACATTCTTTCATGTCTAGTTTTGAGGAGATATTTGCTGATGAACTTGATATTAGGAACAATTTGGGATCATCCTAAGAACCTTTCTTTTGCTGAACTTTTTGCGGACGAACTCCAGTTTTTAAACTAACTTAACTTCGAAACTCAACACGTGCTTCTTGAAAATTCAATTCATTCGGGCAATAATTCTTTGACCTCTTCAAAACTTCATTTTCACCTTCAACGTCTTCCGATCCCTACTTTTACATGCCCAGGCCCTTCACTAACATCTAACATATACATTTTTTTTCTTTTTCTTTTTTATATACACATTCTTTTACCAGCCCTTGCACTATATGGACAAAATCTTTAAATGGCTGGTATTAATTTCTGGACTAACCCAATCTTTTAACTTGTATATACTGTAATGAGTCTTAGGTTTTTTCTTTTTGAATAAATTCTCACCCTGATGTCTAAGTCTAGCTACCAGAGACGGGGGCAACGATGAGGACATTGTAAAACTCAGGTTTGGGGGTGAGCTCTGCGTTTATTTTGCTGCATCATGTGTATATTCTGCATTGCATACATATTAAATAACCAATAAAAATTGAAAAATTCTAAAACATAAAAACATGATTGTCATGTTAGCTAGCGGGGGAACTTGATTCGAAGTCTGACGGTTCGGTTGATAAGTTTGAAATAACTAAATCTTTTTTGTGAGACTGACGACCCGAAAAATAACCCTCCCTTGTGTTTAACCATAGCTAATATACGTCTTTTATAACACTTTACATGTGTCGTGTGTGTTTGAGAATTTTATGAAAGTCTGACATGTCTGGAAAAAAATTTTGATAAATATCTTTAGGATCAAACAGGTTTGTTCTAAGTTAAGCAATATCAAGAATAGTTCATACAGTGAAGTAGATATGAAGAATTTTATTGATGTTTTAAATAGAAACTATAAGTCTGAAAAATAACCCATCTGGAACATTGTTGGAGTAATTACACACCTTATCCACAGGTAACGTCTTCGAATTTAAAAGAAAAGCTGGCTATATCTCCATTTTCACTGAGTTCAGAATATTTTAAAATAAAATGAGTCTTTTGTTTTGTGGCATTGGTAACTTGGGTAATTAAGTCCTTGGGGTGTCTCCACACCTAATACCCTAAAACCATCTGGTTTGGGAGTCATTGACCCAAAGCTTGCTAAGTTTCCAATCGCCAAATAAAGCAAGCTAAGCAAGTATGCTCTCCGAGTTAAAAGTCTTCATGGTTCTTTGTGGGAGAATAATCTTGTGGAGACGAGTTTTTATTAAAATAGTTTTTCGCGGAGATATGAAGATATATTTATAAAATACGTTTTGTTAGTTATGTATATGCCCTAGAGGCCATTGTTGTACATATGATGTAAATTATTGTGGATGCTTGGATATATATAGAGATGACTTTCTTGCTCGACATGATAGTATGCTATCTATTTTCACTTTGTCTTAACATGTTGACTTGTATTGGGTTATTGTCTTTCTCTCACATGTTGATAAAGCCCTTAGGATATGTACTTGACTACTAGGACTATGATGCAGATCATACTAGTGGGGCCAGGGTAGTCCACGAGTACGTCCTATAATTGTTCCTAGTTGAGGGTGTATCGAGACATGGCATCGATACTCCAGAGTAGAATAGCGTATGCGCATCTTGACCCATAGGATGGGCGATGGATGATCCCACATCCATTGGTATTTGACATAAAAGATGGTGTACGGGGGCTCAGCAGAGACTGGGTATACTGAATGGACTCGCCGAGAACTCCTAAATGGTATTATACCTATCGTCAGATAGCAGTTCTCTGGTGACACTGGTACAGGTTAGTCTGTAGACCCGAGATCGTCATAGAATCTTGTGTAATTCCCACTGTGCTTTGATTTCCACCTTACCACGTTCATGAGAACGTGCAAAACGGTGGATTTTGGGTACAGTCCCGAATCACATGGAGGCAATGAGCGATAGGAGGGGTTTCGTCTCTCCCGGTATTGGGGGTTGATATTGCACTGTGTTCGATTGGCTATAACTGGAAGTCCCTGGCCAGGGCTGATATGGAGATCTACTGGTAAGCGTTATCAGTAGTTTCTCGACCCGTTTTGAGCCTCACATCGACACGACTTATCGGTTACTGGGGTCTGACGTTTACCACCCCTAGACTAGATATGCGACATATCAGACGAAAATACCGGACTGTACGGTAGTGTTACTGATTAGATTCACAGGAGTGTGTACAGGCTTGCTTGTTGATCTTCTGATCGTTCAATACCCGGATGGCTGTTACGTTTAGCTGACCGCTTGCAGCTTGTGGGTGTTTGATGTGATCATCACCTACTGCCGGCGTATTGACGATTCTTTAGAGTCCTACACAGAGGTTTCGTGGCTCAGACGAAACGGAGTAGGGGCACATATATGATATGTGCGGGACCGAGATTAATACGTGCATGTGATACTGTATTCTATTCTCGCGATATGTGATATCGACCGGGTATATGTGATATAGCCGGGTTATCGGATCAAGTGTTGATTCGATAAAATGAAACATATTATATTAGTCGGTTATATGTAATATAGCCGGATTATTAAATCAAGTACTGATTTAATGATTTAATGTATGATTATATATGTGATATATTACATTACATTAACTAATATAAGCTCACTTAAGTAATTTTTTTCTCACTTAGGATGCATTGATATATATGTGATATATGTTAAATGTATTCTTTTCTTTTGTTACTAAATTATATATATGTGATATGTATAATTGTAACATGCTAGCTTATACATGCAACTAGGGTTTATGAGAATTATACCATACTTGTAATTAGGGTTAGGTTTTTAATAAACATTTTAGATAATTCAAAATGTGGATTTATGCTAAGATATTTTCTTCTTGTTGACTAAGTCCACAATTTGGATATTTCTAAGATATTTATTAACCTAACCCTAATCCTAGCCTATGGTTTATTGTCTACATGAGTTAGCCATTATATTTACTAACTCACCATGGTTGCATTATTAGCCCAAGCTCATTTTATTTCTTCACTACTTCATCTTCTTCTTCCTCCACAAAAACTTGCTAGCTTTTTCATTTGTGATGAAATAAAGTGAGAAAAAGAAAACTAAAGAGAGAAAAATTCCTACTTCATCATCCTTTTCTATACTAGCCATATAGATTAGTGTGTTAGCTTCACTAGTTCCTAATTAGTGAAGAGATAGCTTGGGTTTGTGACTCCTCAAGGTAGATCATCTTGGATTGTGAACACTTCAAGCAAGCATGGATCATTCACCTCATGGAGCCTCTCTAGAGTCCGGGGGCTTGATGATCGCAGCGAAGGGACCACAACTCGGAGCTTATGAAGCGAAAGAACAGACTACAAGGGCTGTAATCCCTATCACTTAGTAGTAAAGATGTTTTCTTTAAATTTCCGCATGATTCTCTAATATCGATTCTAGGTTAGGGTTATCTAGAACGGAAAAATTTTGAAATTGGCATGGACGATACCACCCGAAACCTTGCTGCCGTGCTAGACAACCTAACACATTTTGCACGATAACTTGGGTGTGTATGAACAAAAACAGATGAAAGGTAGAAGTGAAGAATAAGACTTAGGTTCTCTGTTAAAAATGATATAAATTCCGACTTGAAACCTAACTAGAGAATAAAACTTGAGAAAATCTTAAACTCCTTTCAAAACTCGTGTGATCCTTTAGAAGTCTATCCTGGTCCGTAATTATGATATGATGACCCTAATCAATGTTCTTAAAACCTTATGGACACTATCCGTACAATCACGTAAAGACGCGTATGAGCTTATGTTAAAAAAATTGTGAGAAGTGAAAAATAGGGTTTAACGTTTCTGACTTGGGTGATAGAACTTCTACTTTGATCTCTAACTTAAAGATTAGAATCAACAGTTTCTCCACGGCACTAACTTAACTGGATTTTGTGGGTGTAATCCGCTGAAAACCCTCAGGAGACAACACTCCCCCTACTAGGGACACCTAGAGGTTTAACGGCTTATTGCACATGCTCAGTGCAATCGTGTTCTTTGCGAAAGTGAGGCTAGGATTTTTTGTTTTGCTCGGGACGAGTAAAAGATAAGTTTGGGGGTATTTGTTCATCTCAGAAAATTGCATTTTAATACCGCTCATTCATTATCTATTTTGTTATATATCGGTGCTATTAACCAGTATCTGCTCAGTAATTACAGATTACATGTATTCATGATAAAATAATGGAAACACACTTAAAATCATGGATATAACGTTTGGGAGCTGACACTGCAATCAGAACAGGAAACCTACCGATATCTAAAGAGTTATTTTTATAAATAAATGTGTGCACACTGTTTTGGTCCAACACATACAAGTGTGCACATGACTCTTTGATGGCTTGGACTATAGTGGGGCTGCCTTGGCATCATGACTTGTGCAAATAGGTGTGATGTATGATAAATGCTAAAAGTTTTGATGTGATATATTGCTTCAAGTTTCCCTCCAAATCTCTGAATGCAAACCAGGTTATTATAGACAAATCAAACAGCACCAGGATGATGTTGGAGTTAACACAAGACCACCACATCAACACGAGCCCCTTTGCTCGGATTTGGACCAGCGAGCCCCCCTGAAAATCCGGTGTCACCGGTCCAAATAGCTCCTTTCCTCCCCATTTTTCTTCTCGTCATTTCTTTAGGTCACATCATCTTATTTTTATTGTTTATTTATTTTGATGTTGAGCCTATAAATACCAGAATAGATTTGAGTGAGGGGATCCATATAGAGGTGCATGTAACATATACATTTTTCATTTTTGTTTAGTTTTGGTTTAGCTTGAGAGTTGAGTGGGCTTCAACTTGGTTTCTTCTTCTTCTTCTCTCTTGAAGCTTTCTTTTGAGAGCTTCATTATGGAGGTTGAACAAGTTACCAATATCTTGTACCTAAACTTCTTCAAGTGTTAATAATATTGTTGTTTATTTGATTACTTACTTCTTGTTCTTATTTTCTTTTCTTTTTATCATGCTTAACTAATATCGTTGGTTGTGGTTATGGTAAGGATGTGAGATGAATGGTTTTGCCTTCCTCCTCCTCTTGTTAATGTTTAATGTGTATCATGTGAATCTAAACTCAGTATTGCAATTTGAATGGGTTGATATGGTATGTTGATTCCATGGTTACTTTGTAACCTCATCACATACCATATTCTCCCCCACAAACTCCATCTTGCAAGCCTAAGGTTAGAATCAATTTAGTATTGAGGTTGCTAGGTTTAGATATGGTATTTTGTGATCAAGTGACTTGACAAATCTTTTGGTTTCATCTACTATATACTATCACAAACACTTAGCAAACTCAACACTAAAATCATTTGCTCTCACTCACTAACTTGTGTCTTTGATGTTAATATATGCTTGCTAACCCTTGTGCTTAGCGTTGATACCTCAAGCTTGGACATATAAAAGGTAAGTGAGCAAAACGGACTCGTTTCGTGTTTGTGTTGAATATCGGCCACTTGGCGACATGTGCCTTGCAACCGCCTTAACGAGTCATGCATCACGCCGGGATCGACACAAGGATGGATAACTTATGAGCAAGGGAGATTCGAAGAAAACGTTGCGATTCGACCATCCGAGCCAAAGCCATGGCCATTTCTTTCTTAACTTGTTATCTTTGTTTTCGTGTTTTATATTTTCGTGACAAACCAACCAATTCATTATTTGTTGAACCTTATACAACAAAACCTAATACACAATTCCCTGCGGATCGACCCGTACTTGCCGGCTTCCTACAACACGTCGTGCACTTGCGGTTTATAAATTTTAAAATAAGACCGAGCTCGCGTGCGCATCCATTTCTTAAAATATATCCATTTCCAAAACATACGCGTTTGCGCGTGCGGGTGAATTCCCAACATTGATTTTCCAAAAAGTGGGCATGACGAGAAACAAAAACCTTTTGTTCCTCTGTGTAATAGAAAAGATACCCATGGAGTTCTTTGGGTATCCCACAAACTTACACAGTACTGAGCGTCTCTCGAGCTTGTCCGCATACTTCTTTTTGACAAAAGCTGGACATCCCCATATCTTCAGATACTGAAAATAGGGTTTCTTCCCACTCCACATCTGATATGGTGTGGTAGGCACAGTCTTGATAGGAACCTTGTTCAAAACATATGCAGCTGATTCTAGTGCATAGCCCCAGAATGATCGCGGTAACTCAGCATTACTCATCATGGAACACACCATATCCAATAAGGTTCGGTTCCGTCTCTCCGATACACCGTTGTGTTGTGGCGTGTATGGAGGAGTAAGCTGAGAGAGAATTCCATTCTCTTTAGGTAATCCAGAAACTCGGCATTCAAGTATTCACCATCTTGATCAGATCTCATTATCTTGATACTTTTGCCGGTTTTTTTTTCCACTTCATTCTTATATTCTTGAAATTTCTCAAAGGCCTCGAATTTATGTTCCATCAAGAAGACATATCCATACCTAGAGAAATCATCCGTAAAAGTAATGAAATATGAATAACCACTTTTTTCATGTGTAGACATTGGACCACACACATCGCTGTGTATGAGTCCCAAGAGCTCGCTTGCTCTTACTCCGTTGAGACATGATTGACAAGTTGCATAAGATTGATATTCAAACGGATCCAATTATCCTTCTTTATGTAACTTGGTCAACCTTGTTTCGTTGATGTGACCCAGTCTACAATGCCATAAGAAAGCTTGATTTAATTCTGAAGTCTTTCTTTTATTTGTGTTCTGGACATTGAAAATTTGTAGTTGGTTTAATACGTATATACCGTTGTTTAGAGTACCTGACCCAATCAGACCATGATTAAGGTGGATGTTTACGATATCGCTTACAAATGTAAAATCATAACCTTCTTTAGATAACAAAGATACAGAAATGATATTACAAGTCAAACTAGGTATACAAAAATAAATATGTCCACTTGTCAACCCTATGTGATATTCCCCTACGGACACAGCATCCACGTTTGCTCCGTTAGCAACTCTGAGGGTCATATCACCGGTCTTCAGAACTCTACGGTTTCTCAGCGCCTGCAAAGAATTATAGATGTGAGATCCTGATCCGGTATCCAATACCCAGGAAGTAGAGTTGATTGACAGACAGTTTTCAATTACAAACACACCTGAAGTCGAAGCTACAACCTTCTTCGAGTCCTGGTTCTTGGCTCTCCAGGCCCCGCAATCTTTCTTCCAATGGCCTTTCTTATAATAATAGAAGCATTCTTCCTTCCCTACTATCAGCCTCGCCACTTTTGCCTTACCTTTCGTTTCCACCTTACTAACACCGCCTCTCGGCTTGGTGGGGGCCTTCTTCTTCTTTCCCTTGGATTTCGCCTTGGATCTAGAAGAGGAAGCTCCACCAACAAGCAGAGTGGGTGTGTCACGCCCCGCTTCCCAGTGTACAAGCAGAGGACACGACGAGGCCGCTACGTATTTACTCAGAAGCAAATACGCTAAGCGTAACTAAGCAATATAAAATAAATGTACACAAGAGACAAATGTAATAAAACAACAACTTTATTTATTAACATTCTTTTATACAGTGCATGGAAAAGTAAATACATTTGAATAAAAGCAATGCCTAAACAATGTCATAACAGAAATGGAAAGTACTGAAATGAAATGTGTACAAGTGTAACTATAGCTCGGGATCTTCAATAAACTGGTCCAAGTCTTCAGTGCTAGGCTCGATCTCTGGAAGGTCCGAAACACCTGACGATATTCAAAGAAGAAAGAAAGAGAATGTCGTCAGTGAACAAATCGCTCGGTAAGTCCCAAAGATAAGGAAGAAGTAGAAAAGACAGAAAAAGAGAGTGTAACTTTTAAAGTTGTATTATATTGTTATAATGTTGTATTTAGTGTTAACGCTGTTGTTTGTAGCTTGGTACAGAAGGATGCCCGTGTATACGAGATGAGTCTCACTTGCCCCGGAGACACCAAGGTATCAGGAGCTCAAGGAACCGTTCATGCCACGGTACAACAGCAAAGGAATACAGGTTAGGTGTCTTATGGTTGCAGTCTCGTGCCAGTTCCAACACCTTCCGTACCAATCTACCCCTTAAACCCCACGATGTCTTGGTTGTATTGTTTGTATTATATTGCAACTTGTAATGTCTTGTAATATAGATTATATAATTGGATGACTTGCCGAAACCATTATATCAGTAAATGGATGTAACCGGAGAATCATGAATGTAACTGGAGAATCATGTAAATGGAAGTATATCCATGGTTCGGTTCGGTCAATACAGATTGAATATATTGAATATATGGATTCATGGATTCATATTGAATTGTAGTATTGTAGATTGTACTTGAATCATATTCAAGTCAGATTATTTAATGATGAGACTCAGTCTGAGTCAGAACAATTAGAAAAGAAATTGAAGTCCTGGATTAGGTTTTGATGTTATCGATAACCGCTGCACATGGGCGGCAGGATTTGTGTCTTTTTCAAAGACAATTACCGTGTTGATAACACCGTTGTTAAGTTGTCTATCTTAAATAGGAAAGCACCCACTTCTCCGGCTCCTTGAGGCTTAAGAGATTGGTCCCGCTTAAATCTATATTTCTAAGGTCCTTATTGTAATTTATAAAACTTGAGGGGGTTTTATGTAAAAATAATTTTGTATAATTTACAAAATACACCTCAAGTATTTAATTATCGTCTTTAGAGTTTTCATAACTGTAGATTTTATATTTTTGACATTTCTAGTGAATAAACCTATTTTTCATAATACATGGTATTTAATTATAAAGTGTTGACTTGTACGGAATTTCATGGTATTTTCAAGTAAAGTGATTCTTTTGACTTAGAAAAGTTTGATTATTGATATTATAACAAAAATAGATATTTTGATGATACATATATATATATAAAATAATTTTAATTTATTATTTTTCTAGAAATCTCATTTTTCTTAAGATATTTGTATTTTTAAATCTTTCGAGACCGAATGCTCCTTGCGGAGGTCTGAATCTCACACTACTAAGCATAAGGATGTGCGATAATCCGTACCATCCCAGACGGGTTCCCTAAAATGGGTTGTAACGGCGCTTTGCAAAGACTTGTTTAAAATACATAATCTTGTGAAAATGGTTTTTATAAGTTAGAGGTAGTTTTGTGTAAAACGTATTTCCCGAATCTATATTTCCTAAAAGGTATTGTGCTATGCTGTATATGAGTGTTGTGAAGAGGTAGGTCATTACCTCGTGATCTACCTAAAAATATAGCAAGATTTATGATGTTTTAAAGTCAAAACTAAACTACATGGTATTTTTCTGAAAAAATAGGATAAAAATTGCAATATGAAATATTTTACTATGAAACTTGTTCATGATATTTTGTTAATGATTAATAGTCAAGTTGTAAGAGTTTGGAATGGTTGTGTTTAATGAAAATTGTACTTTTTAAAGAAAACCGAATCGGAAGTCGGATTAACTCCGCTTCCGTCGGGTTTTAGAAATACAAGTTTTAAGAATAGAGAATAGAAGAAGGAGGTGGGACTTACTGGATTTTGGTTTAGAGGAGAGGAATAGGGAGTGAACGTAAGTTCCGGTGCATCGTTTCGTCGCCGGGAGCTCTTAGGGTCGTCGTCGAAAAATCGCCGGAGCTTCGCCCTTCACTAACTCCAAAAGTATACTAAACTTCTATGGATTTCTTGAGAGTTTTGATCAGAATTTTGGAGTGAGGGGATGTGTTTAAGGGTTGTATTTATAGGGTAAGGCTAGGGTTTAGGGTAGGTGAAAGGGTGTAAAGAAAAAATGTATTAAATTGTAATAAAATGTATTAAAATGGAGTAATTAGGGTTTTAAAGGGTCTCTGGAACCGATCCAAGGAAATAAAGTATGCAGGAGTGATGGGGAAGTGAAGAGGCCCAACTTTCATGTTGGGGACTCGGCGGTCCGGCCGAGTCCGGCCGGCGACGGCGGCTCGAGTCGCCGGCCGATTCCGGCAGAGTTGGGGGTGCTTTGGGTTCCTCGTCGTTTCATATACCCCCTGGGCCATTTAGTTTAACATGTGTAGTGGGGTTTTATGGGTTTAGCACGTGTAGACTCTTAGAATTCTAAAAATATTAAAATAAAACAATATTAAAAATAATGTGGGGGTATGGGATTTGAACTCTGGTAGGTTGGTTCAGCAGTGCAAGGTATTACCAATGAGCTACAAGCTCCTCTTGTGCTCAGGCAAAAATACCCCTTTCTGTATTTTTTGAAAAACTTATACAGAAAGTTGTACAGGAAAATTAGGGTTGTTACAGGGTCTTTCCCAGGATTTCTGCAGGGTGCCCTCAGGACTCCTCAACATGTTGAGGAGTTCCGGAAGTTCAACTCTTTTACCATGAATATTAAAATTCAAGATAAACTGGGCGTAGGTGGAAGGGAGGGATTGCAGAATCAAGTCTGTATACAGCTCATTCTCCAACGTTGTCCCCAGGTCTGCGAGCTCCTTAATATAGCCGATCATCTTAAGTACGTGGTCCTCTACAGATGACCCGACAGCCAACCTCGCCTGAAATAGCTTCTTCGAGGTCTCGTATCTTGCGATACGAGATTGCTCTCCATATAATTGTAGGGTTATTAGGCACTGTCATAAGGTCTATAAGGCATCAACCATGCCCGATTTAAAATTTAGACGTGCCGAACTGTTGGAGATAGTGCCCTCAGAGTCAATTATTGGATCACAGGTACGTGATTGCAATGATTGAGGGAGGACCTATTCCGGTAGGACAGTCTTACTCAAGATGATAGTATGCTATCTGGTTTATCTTTATCATCGTGTACTGCTTTAGGTGACCTGACAGGTCGCTATTACACGTTGATAGAGCCCCTAGGATTCTTGCTTGACTGCCAGCAGTATGAGGGCGATCATATACGTGGGAGCTGGTAGTCTATAAGCACATCCTTAAAAGGTCCCTAGTCGTGGGAGTTTTGAGACAGGGCATCGATACTCCAGAGTAGACTAGTGTATACAGTCGAGACCCCGACGAGGGGCGGTGGCCGGTCTCACAAGCCACTGGTGTCAGTTGGTTCACCTAAGATGTATACAGGTGCTCATTGGGTTATGAGTACACTGGACAGGACTCGCCGGGAACATGCTAGTTGGTCTTATACCTGACGTCAGATAGCAGTTCCCTGATGACATGTGTACAGGTTAGTTCATCGACCTGAGGATCGTCATTTGTCTCGTGTGAGTTCCCACTGTACTTTGATTACTACCCTACCACACTCAAAGGAGACGTGCAAACAGGTTTTAGTTGGGTACAGTCCCGAGCCATATGGAGGCAGTGAGCGGATCTTCAGGGGTTCGTCTCTCCCGGTATTGGGAGTGAGGTCGCGCTGTATCTAGGAGAGCCATTACACAAAGCCCTCGGCCGAGGCAGGAGATTTACTGGTAGGTATTCCAGTAGTATCTCAGGGTGTTCTGGGCTACACTCCGACACGACTTGTACCGCTTTTGGGGGTCTGACTTTTACCAACCCCCTAGGCCCGCCATGCGATGCTCATAGACGAACGGACCGGACTGTACGGATATTGTCACTGACAGGCTCAGTAGGGTGTCAGGATGAGTTCGCTCACAGACGTCCCTTTTGGTCAATAGCTGGTGGCCCGTCACGTATGGCTAATACCTCTGACGTGCTAGTGGTTAAATCCACAGCTATAGTATTGAAGAGTCTTTAGAGTCCCCCACAGACCAGTTGCTCAAGTTTCGGGCAAAACGCTGTAGAAGCCGTATGGAGATATGGCAGGGTTCGATCAGATACGTGCGGTATTGCACGGATCATGATCGGACGGAAAATACTAGCGGGCTTTGGTTTAAGCCAGATCCTAGTATTGCACAGTGTAGATTTTGTCTCATTGCATTTGTATTTCGGTCGGAATACAAATGCGGGTGTGTATACACAGTAGCGGGGTTTTTCCTGTAATTTATTACGGGATCAGTTTTTTGGAGTTGCCAGTTTGCTTTCCGTTTCGGCCATATTTCTTTGTATCTTTCATTGGCCGAAGATTGGTAGAGGAGGGCTTATTTGCATTTGTGCAAATAAGCAATTGTGGAGGGTGTTGTTTGTAAGCTTTTGTATCATGATGGTTTCATGATGGAACACCATCCCTTGACTTCTTGACTTCATCATGGTTTACTTTTGGAGTCATCATGTTTGATGAGTGATGGTTGAGTGTGGGTTTTAGTTTGTGATCATTGTTTGTTATCATCACCCTTTCTCTCTCTTGATTGATTTGTTGGCTCACTCATTCTTTTGATTCACACACACACCACTCTCTCATTCCCTCATGGACATGGCCGGCCAAAGAAAGATGGGGGCTGTCCCATATTTTTGTGAGGAAAATATTGTTCTTTTGGCTTCACAAAATCCATTTAGCTCCTCCACCAAAAGCTTATATCATTTTCCTCTACCATATGGCAACTCCCTCAACCCCTAGAGACACATATAGCACTATACTATTCTACAGCAAATCTTGGGCACGTCGACTCGCCAACTTCGTGCTCGAGTTGCCTCGGACCAGAGGTGGGAGCCCGTAAAAGAAGCCGGCGATATGGTGTCCTTCCGGCGAGGAGGCGACGACCGGAGTTTCTGCGGGGAGATCGGGACGACGACGAGAAGACCGGAGGACACGGATCACTCGGTATAGCTTCTCTACCCGTTCTTTAGTTTGCTAGGACTAGTTTAATGGCTCGATCCAGGTTGATAGTGCGCGGTGGTGCCGGTTTTAAAGTTTAAAGAAAAGTATCGCTTCCGCATTCCGGCGTCGGATTGACGGCCAGGGCGCCGCCGTGCACTTACACGAACAACCCAAAGCGAGGATCTTTGCTAGATAATTAGGGTTAAACATGCAAGTAAACATCTTTACAACTAAGAGAGAGAGATTACAACCTTTGTAGTCCGCTCCTTCGCTTCATAAGCTCCGAGTAGTAGTCCCTTTGCCACGATCCATGATCTTCCGGACTCAAGAGAGGTTCCACAACCCGAATGATCCATGCTTGCTTGAAGTCTTCCTTCTCGAAGATGATCTACCTTTAAGTTTCTTTAACTCAAGCTCTCACTCACTAATCAAGTATTAATGAAGTGAACACCCTAATCTAATTGGCTAGATTAGATGGGTATGATGAAGTAGGATTTATGCTCTCTTTTATTATCAAATTCTCACACTAATCCATCACAAAACCAAAAGCTAGAAAGCTTTGCAAGGAGGAAGAAGAAGAAGATTTCTTTTGTGATGAATAATGAAAATTTTCTTCTAATTACAAATGCAACCTATGGTTAAAGATGAAAGGGCTAACCATTGTAGATATTTAACTAGGGCCAAGGGTTTGGGTTGGGTTAGGAAATATCTCCACAAATATCAACACATAATATCTTAGCTTAAAACAAAAGAAAAGCTTCTTGAAGCTTCATGAATAAGCTAACCCAAATCAAACCCTAACCATGTTTAATCTCCACTGTCATGTTGCCTTTGTAAACATAACTTATTACAATATTATATATCACATATATAATATATTTTTGTAACAAAAGAAAATAATACAATTAACATATATCGCATATATATCAATGTATTATCCGGTGAGAAAATGAATCATTAAAGTGAGCCAATATTAGATAATGTAATGCAATATATCACATATATAATTATACATTAAATTATCGAATCAACACTTGATCCGACAATCCGGCTATTTCTCAAATAACCGACTAATATAAACAGTATCATTTCATCGAATCAACACTTGATCCGATGACCCGGCTATATCATATATACCCGGCCGATATCAAATATCGCGAGAATAGAATATGGTATCTCATATCGTATTATTCTCGGTCCCGCACATATCACATATGTGCTCCTACTCCGTTTATCCTGAGTCAAGAAACCTCTGTGTAGGACTCTAAAGAATCGTCAATACGCCGGTAGCAGGTGATGATCATATCAAACATCCACAAGCTGCAAGCGGTCAGCTAAACGTAACAGCCACCCAGGTATTGAGCGATCAGAAGATCAACAAGCAAGCCTGTACATTCTCCTGTGAATCCAATCAGTAACACTCACGTACAGTCCGGTCTCTTCGTCTGATATGTTGCATATCAAGTCTAGGGGTGGTATACGTCTGAACCCAGTAACCGATAAGACGTGTCGATGTGAAGCTCATAACAGGTCGAGAAACTACTGGTAACACTTACTAGTAAATCTCTATATCAGCCCTGGCCAGGGACATCCAGTTATAGCCAATCGAACACAGCACAACATCAACTCCCTATACCGGGAGAGACGAATCCCCTCCTATCGCTCATTGCCTCCATGTGATTCGAGACTGCATCCAAAAGCCACCGTTTTGCACGTCCTTTTGGGCGTGGTAAGGTGGAAATCAAAGCACAGTGGGAATCACAGAAGACTCTATGATGATCTCGGGTCTACAGACTAACCTGTACCAGTGTCACCGGAGAACTGCCATCTGACGTGAAGTATAATACCATCTGGGAGTTCTCGTCGAGTTCGTCCAGTGTACCCAGTCTCCACTGAGCACCCGTACACCATACTTGATGTCAAACACCGATGGATATGGGATCATCCATCGCCCATCATATGGGTCAAGATGCGTATACGCTAGTCTACTCTGGTGTATCGATGCCCTGTCTCAACACACCCTTGACTAGGAACAGTTATAGGATGTACTCGTTGACTACCTAGGCCCCACTAGTATGATCTCATCATAGTCCCAGTAGTCGAGTACATATCCTAAGGGCTTTATCAATATGTGAGAGTAAGACAGTAAACTAATATAAGTCAACATATTAAGATAAAGTGAAACCAAATAGCATACTATCATGACGAGCAAGAAAGTCCTCTCTATATATATCCAAGCATCCATTATAATATACATCATATGTACAACAATGGCCTCTAGGGCATATACATAACTAATAATCTCCCACTTGCACTAAGGCCAGCTGTTGTAGTATCTTATACCTAGCATCCCGAATAACTGTATCTGGGGAATGGCCTTCGTGAATGGATCCACAGTGTTGTCCTTCGTATCAACTCTCCTGACCTCGATCTCCCGGTGATCAACTATCTCCCTGATCAGGTGATACCGCCTCAGAATATGTCTGGACTTCTGATGGGACTTGGGTTCCTTGACCAAAGCCACAGCTCCATTGTTATCGCAATACAAAGGTATTGGATGCTCAATGGACGGAACCACACCAAGTTCAGTGATGAACTTCTTTATCCAGACAGCCTCTTTGGCAGCATCGTTGGCAGCGATGTATTCAGCCTCCATCGTCGAGTCTGCAACGGTATCCTATTTAGAACTCTTCCAACATACCGTCCCTCCATTGAAGGTAAAGACAAATCCTGAGTGCGACTTAGAGTCGTCCTTATCACTCTGGAAGCTGGAATCGGTAAAGGACTCCACCTGGAGTTCTCCGTTACCATACACCAAGAACATCTCTTTAGTCCTTCATAAGTACTTGAGAATGTTCTTCACAGCTGTCCAGTGAATCTCTCCAGGATCTGCTTGATACCGACTCACTATACTTAGTGAGTATGCTACATCGGGTCTGGTACATAGCATCGCATACATGATAGAGCCTACTGTCGAAGCATAGGGTATCCCTTGCATGCGAGCTCTTTCCAAATCAGTCTTGGGAGACATCTCTTTGGAGAGAGTGAGTCCAGAGATCGTGCGTAGGTTCCCACGCTTGGATTCTTCCAAACTAAACCTCTTTAGTATGGTGTCAATGTACCTGGATTGGGACAATCCCAGTATCCATTTAGATCTATCTCTATAGATCATAATTCCCAGTATGCAGGAGGCATCACCTAGATCTTTCATTGAGAATCTTTGTGATAAGAAGAGCTTGACCGACTGCAGCATAGGAACATCATTTCCTATCAAGAGTATGTCATCGACGTACAATACGAGGAAGACAACCTTACTCTCTACAACCTTTTTATATATACAAGGTTCATCTACATTTTTGATGAAGTCAAACTCTTTGACTACAACATCAAAGCAGATGTTCCAACTCCGCGATGCTTGCTTTAACCCATAGATGGATTTAAGCAGCTTGCACACTTTTCCGCTGCTCCCACTATCTGCGAAGCCCTCTGGCTGAGTCATGTACACACACTTTTCTAAATCACCGTTTAGAAAGGCGGTCTTAACATCCATTTGCCAGATTTCGTAGTCATGGTATGCAGCAATGGCAAGTAAGATCCGGATGGACTTAAGCATAGCCACTGGAGAAAAGGTTTCGTCATAATCCACACCTGGTCGTTGACGAAAACCCTTTGCAACCAGTCTAGCTTTGAAAGTCTCAACCTTTCCATCTACACTAAATTTCTTTTTAAAGATCCATTTGCTCCCAATGGGTTTTACCCCTTCAGGAGCAACTTCCAAAGTCCATACTTTGTTGGTGTACATGGATTCCATCTCAGATCGCATTGCATCCAGCCATTTCACAGAGTCACCACTCGTGATGGCCTGCTCGAACCTAATCGGGTCATCATCTTCCATGATGCAATCCCCGCTTCCACCATCAAGGAGAAAACCGTAGTATCTTTCAGGTGGATGAGAAATCCTACTAGATCGGCGGAGAGGCTGGGGTTCGTCGGGAACTACTGAATCCTCTGGTTCCAATAAATCATCAGTTGTAGTTTGTGGTGCTGGAACCTCTTCCAGCTCTATCGCATCGCCATTAATTTCTTTTGCAAGAAATTCCTTTTCTAAAAAGGTGGCATGTTGAGCAACAAACACCTTTTGTTGTTTACTGTGGTAGAATAGATATCCATACGAATTGCTTGGATATCCTACAAACTTGCAAAGAACTGATCGTGCCTCGAGCTTGTCTGGATTTTGCTTTTTAACATAGGCCGGACAATCCCATATCTTAACTCTTTTAAGAGATGGTCTCTTCCCATTCCATATCTCATATGGAGTGGTAGACACTGATTTGGTTGGAACTCTATTCAATAGGTATATGGCTGTCTCAAGTGCATACCCCCAGAAGGAAATAGGCAACTCAGCAGTGCTCATCTTAGAGCGCACCATATCTAATAGGGTGCGATTCCTTCATTCTGATACACCGTTGTGCTGTGGTGTATAAGGAGGAGTCAGCTGAGAGAGAATCCCATTCCCTTTTAGATAGTCCAGAAACTCATTGCTCAAGTATTCTCCTCCTCGATCAGATCAAAGGATCTTATTACTTTTGCCCGTTTGGTTCTCTACTTCGTGCTTATATTCTCTGAATTTCTCAAAAGCTTCAGACTTGTATTTCATCAGGAACACATGTCCGTATCTTGAGAGATCGTCAGTGAATGTAATGAAGTAAGAAAAACCGTTCCTGACATATGTAGACATAGGACCGCATATATCACTATGTACCAGTTCTAAGAGTTCCTCAACTCTTTCTCCGTGTCTACTAAATGGAGTTTTGGTCATTTTACCTTTGAGACATGAATGGAAAGTATCATAAGATGATAATTCGAACGGTTTCAAATATCCATCCTTATGTAACTTAGCTAGCCGTGTCGCATTGATATGACCAAGTCTACAATGCCATAAGAAGGATTCGTTCATTTCTGAACTTTTCCTCTTGTGTGTGTTTTGTATATTAAGGCTGTATTTTGATTGAGAACGTATATGCCATTATGTAACGAGCCTAATCCAATCAACTTTTGATTTAGGAAGATGTTCATAACATTATCATGTATTACAAAATTATATCCTTCTTTACTTAATAAAGAAACTGATATAATGTTGCACATCATGTTCGGTATATAATAGCACTCATTCAGAATCAATGTATTACTACTTGGTAATACAAGGTGATATTCGCCAACTGCTTTGGCTGCAATATTTGCACCATTCCCTACTTGTATGGAATGATCACCCTTTCTCAGTTCTCTACCTTTACGTAGCCCACGTAATAATTTACATATGTGGGATCCCGATCCGGTATCTAATACCCAGGACGTAGGGTGAACTGAGAAACGGTTCTCAATAACTAACACACCCGAAGAAGATGCATCAGCATGCTTGTTCTTCATTTGGGCGGCATGAGAATCTAGATATTCTCCTATTCCCTGCTCAGTTTTATAACACCTATAAGAAAGAACGGGACCAACGTTCCCCTGCTCAGTATAATAAGCGGGTTCAGTCAATACATCCATATTATTATCTTGATTAAGGCCTGACATGGTCGCTACCTGGAGAGAGAGAGAAGAAAACACTTTAGCGTATGCTCTTGCAAGATTAGATTGGTTATTATCTTATCTAATCAGGATGTCTCCCACTGTTTTTATCAAATCTTCCTTCAAACCCTAAAAGGTAAGATTAGCCGGGATTAATTACACCCTACAATTTCGTCAATCTTTCAGCCAGATCAGTGTTGGTACTTGAGGGAGGTTCCCCGTGCTTTCGCACGGACCTAATTAAAATAAACCTCGTTTTCCCAGAGGCATAACCCCGTTAACACTTTTCTAGACACCTACTTGATCGGCTAATTGTCCTGTGTAAAATTCTCTCAGGAGTAACTCTTACTCACAGTGGGTATCGGGATCCAACTATCTCATAGGAGGTATGCAATCTCATTGCAAATTTCAACACTTGAAATTCCCGATAATGCTTTTGCACCTAGCAACTCATGACCTTGGCTAAGGTCAACAAATCATAAGTGCTAGCCAAGTTCAACCCGTCATTTTTCGATTGAATTAAACCCACCCATACGACCCTTGGCTAAGGTCAACAAAGTCGTACGGCTACCTTAACTCAATCACATCTCATGTTTTAGCATATAAATACTAATTAGCTACCGTACACTACTCCTTGGCTAAGGTCAACAAACGCAGCACGAATACTAATTAGTCTCTATCTGAAATGACGGAGGGCTTCGTAGGTTTTTCAGACAACCATAAGCGTAATGAACTTGATATCGTTGTAGAAACAAGTGATTTTTAAAAAGGAGTGCTTTTGAGGCTTTTCTAGTTTCGCTAAAGAGGTCACTCCCGTTGAAGGGATCTCGGCTCTTTCCCCCATTGAATAAGGTGCAGGGTATATCATATATACCGCTGTGCAAAGCAAGAACTATATAAGCTGTCAAAAACTAAACCGCGAGTTGGTAGCATCTGCCAGTTTTGCTAAAGAGGTCACTCCCGGTGAAGGGATGTCGGCTCTTTCCTCATTGAATAAGATGCAGGGTATATCATATATACCGCTATGCAAAGCAAAACTGTAGCTACCCTTTTTATAAAGTTTTGATTCTACAACATCTTTTAGGTTTCTTTTCTTTTATTAATCTCATTAATAAAATTCCATCAATTAATGCTTCCTAAGCATCACAGAAGAAACGAAAGCAGTAATATTTATATATCAACATATATATATAGTATAAGCATTCATCTCAGGCAGTAATATGATCTCATCACAGAACATTGCATCAGAAGATAACATATGAAATATTGGATATACTAGGACGTCCGTGTTTTATTTCGAGCCTGTATAAAACACGGATTCTATGATCGCGATGAATAGCCAAACCCACATCCCTAGACCCCTACGAGAGCGGCAAGCAACACTGCCAATTCTAGGGTTAGGAGACTCGGTCTCGACTCCTCGAGATGGCCTCCCACTGGACCCTAGAACCTGGTTACTTATGCTCCCCTCCTTGGGTCTACCTAATGCGGAAAATTAAATAATATACAATGGTGACAACAACCTCAACCCGGAAGTGCCCTAATAAAAGAATATTACATACAATTGAATTTTACATGAATGAAAATAAAAACCCTCATCTCACATAAAACCCCCGGCTATTCAGAACACGACGATCCAATACAACATATCTCAGCAACACATAATATCTCATATCATCAACGTAAGCAAGTATGCGTATCCCGATTGTCGTTGATGTATAGCAGCGAAGCCGGCGATATACCACATACTACGCTTACGGTCACAGAAAAGAAAGTGTAAAATTACAATATTTGGAATCCACAATCACTTTAGACATCATAAATCTGAAATATCATATACTTCGCATTTCATGCCTAACTATATGAATTCCACATATTGTATCACATTCTAGATAAATAGACAAAGTTAAACTTTCCGATCGAATAATCAAACACCCAAGAATTCCCTAATAGCTCAACACTTGAGCGGAGTTCAAAAATCCCAGAACATGACACAGCCCCAGTGAACTAGCCATAGAAAGGTCAAACCAACGCCTCACATGTGGCAACGCTAAACTACCACAAACCCTAGGGTTCAGTGACAGTTTTGACGGTCACATAATCGAGTTAAGGTTACGTTCTTCTAGAGGGTCCACAGATATACTTGCATGTTTTTCCGAAAGTTTTAAACTCAAGAAAAATTCAACACTTGAAAGTTTTTCGTGTCGGGAAAAAGTGAGTTATTGATATCCGTTCGAACATTTTAACGCGTTCTAAATTATCCTGAAAACTAAACGAAATTAAACTTTCCGATCGAATCAACGAATACAAAGGATCTTCAGAAAACTCAACACTTGAGTAAAATTAAAAATACTCAGAAGCATATAGTAATACATACAGATAAACCCCAGAAATTACAGTCACTGACACCCAAGTACGGCCGCGGAACCGCCGCCAAAAGCATGTTTATGCCGCGGTTCAGCGGCAACTTTAGGGCTACAGTGACCCGTATTTCACAGTAATCCATAAAATTACCTGCTTGATTTTTTGAGTATTTTTAATGTGGAAAAAATAAAAATTTTAAAAAATTTCCAGAGAGGGGTCAAAATACGACGTTTCGGGGTTCGATCGGATTTTTAACTTCGTATACACGTCGCCTAATGCTCTAGCTTGACTCTGATACCACTGTAGGGTTACTAGGCACTGTCACAAGGGTCTATAAGGCATCAACCATGCCCGATTTAAAATTTAGACGTGTCGAACAACCCAAAGCGAGGATCTTTGCTAGATAATTAGGGTTAAACATGCAGGTAAACATCTTTACAACTAAGAGAGAGGGATTACAACCTTTGCAGTCCACTCCTTCGCTTCATTAGCTCCGAGTAGTAGTCCCTTTGCCGCGATCCATGATCTCCCGGACTCAAGAGAGGTTCCAAAACCCGAATGATCCATGTTTGCTTGAAGTCTTCCTTCTCGAAGATGATCTACCTTGAAGTTTCTTTAACTCAAGCTCTTACTCACTAATCAAGTATTAATGAAGTGAACACCCTAATCTAATTGGCTAGATTAGATGGGTATGATGAAGTAGGATTTATGCTCTCTTTTATTATCAAATTCTCACACTAATCCATCACAAAACCAAAAGCTAGAAAGCTTTGCAAGGAGGAAGAAGAAGAAGATTTCTTTTGTGATGAATAATAAAATTTTTCTTCTAATTACAAATGCAACCTATGGTTAAAGATGAAAGGGCTAACCATTATAGAGATTTAACTAGGGTCAAGGGTTTGGGTTGGGTTAGGAAATATCTCCACAAATATCAACACATAATATCTTAGCTTAAAACAAAAGAAAAGCTTCTAGAAGCTTCATGAATAAGCTAACCCAAATCAAACCCTAACCATATTTAATCTCCACTAATCATGTTGCATTTGTAAACATAACTTGTTACAATATTATATATCATATATATAATATATTTTTGTAACAAAAGAAAATAATACAATTAACATATATCGCATATATATCAATGTATTATCCGGTGAGAAAATAAATCAATAAAGTGAGCCAATATTAGATAATGTAATGCAATATATCACATATATAATTATACATTAAATTATCGAATCAACACTTGATCCGACAATCCGGCTATTTCTCAAATAACCGACTAATATAAACAGTATCATTTCATCGAATCAACACTTGATCCGATGACCCGGCTATATCACATATACCCGGCCGATATCAAATATCGCGAGAATAGAATACGGTATTTCATATCGTATTATTCTCGGCCCCGCACATATCACATATGTGCTCCTACTCCGTTTAGCCTGAGTCAAGAAACCTCTGTATAGGACTCTAAAGAATCGTCAATACGCCGGTAGCAGGTGATGATCATATCAAACACCCACAAGCTGCAAGCGGTCAGCTAAACGTAACAGCCACCCAGGTATTGAGCGATCAGAAGATCAACAAGCAAGCCTGTACATTCTCCTGTGAATCCAATCAGTAACACTCACGTACAGTCCGGTCTCTTCATCTGATATGTTGCATATCTAGTCTAGGGGTGGTATACGTCAGACCCCAGTAACCGATAAGTCGTGTCGATGTGAGGCTCATAACAGGTTGAGAAACTACTGGTAACACTTACCAGTAAATCTCTATATCAGTCCTGCCCAGGGACTTCCAGTTATAGCCAATCGAACACAGCACAACATCAACTCCCTATACCGGGAGAGACGAATCCGCTCCTATCGCTCATTGCCTCCATGTGATTCGAGACTGCACCCAAAAGCCACCGTTTTGCACGTCCTTTTGGGCGTGGTAAGGTGGAAATCAAAGCACAGTGGGAATCACAGAAGACTCTATGATGATCTCGGGTCTACAGACTAACCAGTACCAGTGTCACCGGAGAACTGCCATCTGACGTGAAGTATAATACCATCTGGGAGTTCTCGGCGAGTCTGTCCAGTGTACCCAGTCTCCACTGAGCACCCGTACACCATACTTGATGTCAAACACCGATGGATATGGGATCATCCATCGCCCATCATATGGGTCAAGATGCGTATGCGCTAGTCTACTCTGGTGTATCGATGCCCTGTATCGACACACCCTCGACTGGGAACAGTTATAGGATGTACTCGTTGACTACCCAGGCCCCACTAGTATGATCTCATCATAGTCCTAGTAGTCGAGTACATATCCTAAGGGCTTTATCAACATGTGAGAGTAAGACAGTAAACTAATATAAGTCAACATGTTAAGATAAAGTGAAACCAAATAGCATACTATCATGACGAGCAAGAAAGTCCTCTCTATATATATCCAAGCATCCATTATAATATACATCATATGTACAACAATGGCCTCTAGGGCATATACATAACTAACAATAATTCTTTGGTATAGAGGAATATGAATTCAAGATCCATATTCGCGTGCCGCCTCTGGTGTTCATTGTCTATAGAGGCCAGCACGAGGCACTTGGCTTTCGCGCTGTCAATTTCCCAGGTCTTACGAATTTCCTTATCCGCGACGCTGGAATCTGAACCTGGGACGGCGGGGGCTTTAGTAGTAAGAATATAGCCCAATTTATCATATGTGATTGCCATCTTGACATTCCTGAGCCAATCTTTATAGTTCGGCCACGTCAATATGTTTTTGTCTAATAGTAATTTAAGGTCAATCATCTTGGTCGCTGCAATTAGGAGAGAGAGAAGAAACACTTTAGCATGATACTCTTGCAAGTTTAGATTGGTTTTTAGTTTATCTAAACAGGATGGCTCCCACTGTTTCTCAAATCCTTCCTCAAACCATAAAAGAAGAATTAGTCAGAATTAATCTCACCGTACAATACTTGCTTAACCTTTCAGCCAGGCCAGTGTCAGTACTTCGAGGGAGGTTTTACAACGCTTTCGCGAAGTTCCTTAATTAAATAACCTCTTTTCCCTGGAGGCGTAGCCTCGCTAACACCTTTCTAGACACCTACTTGGTTTATAGTATTGATCGTTAAGTGAAAAAATCTCCCGAGGAGTAGCATATACTCACAGTAGGATCGGGATCCAAATATCATCGTGTGATAAAGTCGAAGGAATCCTACCAAAATTATCACACTCCAAATGGCATGCAACACTAGCAAGTTTCAGTTTCTTTAGAAACTCCCGATGTGGATTTTTTGCCCCATGCTCTTATGACCTTGACGAAGGCCAACATATCATAAGTCACATGTCAAGTTCTATCCGTCATTGTCCAGGTTAATTTGAACCCACCCGTACATACCCTTGAAGAAGGCCAAAATAGTAGTACGACTGTTCCAAACCAACGCATCTATCTATACTACAGATGAATATTCAACAGCTACTAATCACTATGCCTTGGCGCAGGTCAAAATACATAGCTTGAATACTACTGAATATCCAACTGAAATGACCGAGGGCTACGAATGGTTTTGGCGAAACCGTGAAGTTAGTGAACTTGATATAATCGAAGGAACCTGATAGCTTTTAAAAGGAGTGGTTTAAGCTCCGCTTTTTAAAAGTTTTGCTGTTTTGGAAAAACCGAGTGGTTTTAAAATTGTTTCAACGATTTAGCTTTGGTTTGTTTACTTTGCATTAATGTAATGCAGTCCCATCAATTAACCTACCATTGTGGAGAAAAACGAAAATACAACGTACGCTTATGCCATCCGCATTCGCCATTGGGCCCCGTCTTACACCGTTAGGTTAGATAACTAATGTCAGAGCTGGGGGCTGGACTAGCACGGATGCAAAACATAAGCGACGTCTATTATATAATATATATATATAATAATAATAATATTCATTCATCAGACGCAATAATAAGCATTCCAGATCACAGATGAACATATTGGATATACTAGGAATTCCGCGTTTCGTTTAATCCTGTAACGAAAAATGGATTCCACGGTCGTGATGAATAGCCAATACCCTACCCCAGACCCCTACGGATGCGGCAAACTACTCGCCAAATACCCTAAGTGAATCAACCTCTCTTAATAAAATGAGTAGGACACTCGGCACTTCAAAGTACCCAGTAGTTTGTGCACCCCTCCTTGGGTCTATCCTAGGAGCAATAAACAGTAAGTGAAATAATACAATGGTGGCTACAACCTCAACCCGGATGTGCCCCGCGAAAAAATATTACATCAAATTACAATTTACATTTGATTGAAAGAATGAAAAATATCATCTCACAACCCCGGCTATTCATCCACGACGATCCAACAAATTCATATACACAAACCACAAAAGCATCACAGATATGTGCAACCCCCAACTAACCGACATATAGCAATTAGCGGACATTTACGAACACATATATCACAACTTGAAACATTAAACGACGTTAAAACTGTGACTTCGAAACACCCTGTATTGCTACAGTAAAGAATTGACAGTATATTCAAAATTGGCAAAAACAAACAACTCTTGAAACCCTAGATCCAAGTAACAAGACCACAGAACAAAACACGAAGCATTTCCTTACTACAAAACCGGTGAGGCCGGATTTTCTGGCTATTTGGCCGGTCAAATTATGAGGGAAATGTCTTTTCTTTAGTGTGTATTCATATTACAAGTAAAGGAGAACTTTGCAATTGTTTAAAAAAAATTTAGAGCCTCGTAAAAAATCAACAGAAACTGGGATCTACGTTTCGATGTTTTGGGGTTATTTCGGTTTTGTAGTTTTACTTGTCGTTTAATCTGTTAGTTATGGTTTAGTTGGCTCTGATACCACTGTAAGTCGATGCCACGCACCCCACGTGTTCGCGGGGAGGCGGAGTTTGCAAAAAACAATTTTTAAGTGCTTCGTAACATCGACTAAACTCCAGGATCGATACTAAACCCTAACTAACAAACTAACTCGGAGGTTTAACTACTATGTGAGAATGTTATACCTCAAGTTATAAGTCCTTCTTCTCCTCGCAGCCTTTCTCCTCGTCATGAGCTCCTCGAAGTGAGAATGGATCACGCCCCCTCGTCGATTTCTCCAAGTCGAAGAAGATCCACCCGAGAGTGTCTACGTTGAGCTTTCACCTCCAAGATGAGGTAACTAGGTCACTTGGTGTGCTAGACTAAGTACCCTAGAGTGTGTAGAGAGTGATTAGGGATCTAGTTGTCTCACAAACCCTAGGATTCTCAACTCATGAGACAATACGGGTTTGAGAAGTGAGAAGAGAGCTTGAGGAGAATGAGAGAGAGTTGAGTATCTGTAATGTGATAATGATAAATGAAAATGGCTCATTTTTAGACTTTTAAAGCAAATGAAAATATCTCATACAAATATCTCAAAATATCTAAGTCTTCAAATCTCATATGAGTCCAAGAAAGTCAACATGAAGCCATGTTCATATTTCACTAAAATACCACAAAGTATTACATCTCATTTCCTCCACCTCATAAAAGATTTAATCAAAAAAGAAAAACCCTAATTGAGGTGTCTCACTTCTAGAAACAATCTTGATCAAATTAGAAGAATGGCCCTCTCATCCATATATATATACCCGCATCCGTATTTCGAGAAACACGAATACAATGAGACGAAACCAATCCAATAATCAAATAGTAGGATCCGGCTTAATCCAAAGCCCACTAGTATTGTCCGCCCGAACATCATTTGCGCACAAGTACACGTATGTGATCGAACCCTGTCGTAAAACCATACGACCTCTACATCGTTTCGCCCCAAGCAGGGAAACCCTCTGTGTGGGATTCTAAAGACTCGACAGTATGCTGGCATTGGGTTTAACCAAAAGCACGTCAGCGGTACTAGCAGCACGTAACGGCTACCCAGGTATCTGTCGATAAGAAGGCCGACGAGCAAACTCATCCGAACTTCTACTGAGTCTGTCTGTGGCAATCTCCGTACAGTCCGGTCTGTTCGTCTAAGAGTATTGCATATCGGGCCTAGGGGGCGGTAAATGTCAGACCCCTAAAAGCGCAATAAGTCGTGTCGGAGTGCAGCCCAAAAATACCCTAAGAAACTACTGGAGTACCTACCAGAAAATTTTGCTTGCCCTGGCAAGGGACTTTGTGTAATGGCTTTCCGAATCATAGCGCGACATCAACCCCCAACACCGGGAGAGACGAATCCTATCTAACCGCCACTGCCTCCAAGTGCTTCAGGACTGCACCCAACTACTACCTGTTTGCACGACTCAATAGAGCCGTGGTAGGGTAGTAATCTAAGAACAGTGGGAACACACTTGAGACGAAGTAGCAGTGCCAAGTCAACGGACTATGCTGTACTCATGTCACCTGGGAACTGCTACCCGACGATAGGTATAGTACCAACCAGCAGTTCCCCACGAGTCCGTCCAGTGTAACTCATAACCCAATGAGCACCTGCATACTATCTCCAGTACAACGTATTGATGGCTGTAGGACAGGCCATCTCCCCTGGTGGGATGAGAAGCATATACACTAGTCTATTTTGGATTATCGATACCCTATCTCAATAATCCTACGACTAGATACCTTTATAAGGATGTGCTTGTAGACTACCCAGCCCCCACTAGTGTGACTACCATCATAACGCTGGTAGTCAAGCAAAAATCCTAAGGGCTCTACCAATATGTATTAGCGATACGTCAAAAGAAACATATACACATATTAAGATAGATACAAACCAAGTAGCATGCTACCATATTGAGTAAGACTGTCAAAAATCCGTGTATATATCCCAAGCTTCCAAAATGTAATATACAAACTAGTACTATACAATAATGGCCTCTAGGGCATATTACACTAACTGTTGATATCGTGCTGTGTTCAGAAAACCATTACACAAAGTCCCTGACCAGGGCAAGCGAGATTTACTCGTGATACTCCAGTAATTTCTCAGGGTATTTTGGGCTACACTCCGACATGACTTATTGCGCTATTAGGGGTCTGACGTTTACCGCCCCCTAGACCCGATATGCGATACTTTTAGACGAATAGACCGCACTGTACAGAGATTGTTATAGATAGGCTCAGTTGGAGTTCAGATGAGTTTTCTCATCGGCCTTCTTATCGACAGATACCTGGGTAGCTGTTACGTGCAGCTTGTAAGTCTACGCCAGCGCCCTGGCCGTCTTTCCGAGGCCAAATACGGAACAAAAACTTTTTACGAAACTGGCGCTAACGCAAACTTAAAACCCAGATCGTTCCATTAACCGTAAACTAGTATACTGTAATAAAGGGTTTAGAGATTATACCAATCGATCCATGTCCTTCGGTCTTTAAGCTCTGCCCCTAGCTTATTGTGGTTGCGCCAACGAACTTCGCTCCCCGATCTCGCTCGATCTTCGGTCTCCTCCTCGCCGAAAGATGCGCCACGTCAACGAATCTTTATACGGGCTCCCACCTCTGAACCGAGGCAACTCGGACACGAAGTTTGCTAGCTGACGTATCCAAGGTTGAAGTAGAGATAATGTAGAATACTTTGTCTCGAGTCACCCAACGAATCGGGTGAGGGTTAATCGAAGTTGCCAAATGGAGAGAGAGGTGATGGAAATGAGTTTGAGGATTTTTGCAAAAATGAATCTCTTTCTTTTCTTCACCAAATGAATCAATCTCTCACAAAATAGAATGGGGGCAGCCACAATGAGTGCTCTCGGCCATTTGAAGAGGAGTGAGGGTGAGTGCAAGCCAAGAGGAAAAAATGGTAACCTTAAGCAAAAAATCTCACACCCAAAATATCTTTAGCAATCCAAAACAACAATAATGCAAAAGATGACTCATTCAATCTAGAATCCTCATGTAGTCTGCTGGGGCCCCCACAACCACAAAAAAAAACCTCCTTTATAAAACCACACTTTTGCAAATAAACCCCCTCACAACAATTTCAGTCAATGAATAGAAGAAAGGTAAAATGGCCAAATAGAAGATACAAACTGGCAACTTCAAAATGCGATCCCGTAACAAAATTACAGGATAACTCTGCAACTGTATATACATACCCGCATTTGTATTCCGACCGAATACAAATGCAATGAGACAAAATCTACACAGTATAATACTAGGATCCGGCTTAAACCAAAGCCCGCTAGTATTATCCGTCCGAACTATGACACGTGCACAAGTGCACGCGTATATTCGAACCCTGCCATAAAACCATACGGCCTCTACAACGTTTTGCCCGAACTGGAAAACTTTCTGTGAGGGACTCTAAAGACTCGTCAATACTCTGGCAGTGGGTTTAACCACAAGCCGTCAGTGGTACTAGCTGTACGCAACGGCTGCCCATGTACTAAGTGAAAAAGAGTCCGATGAGCGAACTCATCCTGGAACCCTACTGAGCCTATGTGTGACAATATTCGTACAGTCCGGTCCGTTCGTCTATGAGTATCGCATATCGGGCCTAGAGAGCTGGTAAATGTCAGACCCCCAAAAGCAGTATAAGTCGTGTCGGAGTGTAGCCCAAAACACCTGAGATACTACTGGAATACCTACCAGTAAATCTTGCTTGCCATGGCCATGGACTTCATGTAATTGCTCTCCTAAACACAGAACGATCTCACCCCCAACGTTGGGAGAGACGAATCCCCTGCCGATCCGCTCACTGCCTCCATGTGGCTTAGGACTGTACCCAACTAAAACCTATTTGCACGACTCCTTTAAGCCGTGGTAGGGTAATAATCAAAGCACAGTGGGAACTCACACGAGACAAATAACAATCTCAGGTCGATAGACTAACCTATACACATGTCACCTGGAAATTGCTATCTGATGACAGGTTTTAAAAACCAGCTAGCATATTCCCGGCGAGTCCTGTCCGGTGTACTCATAACCCAATGAGCACATGTATACATTTTAGGTGAACCAGCTGACACCAATGGCTTGTGAGACCGGCCATCGCCCCTCGTCAGGGTCTCGACTGTATACACCAGTCTACTCCGGAGTATCGATGCCCTATCTCGAAACTCCCGCGACTAGGGACCACTTTTAAGGATGTGCTTATAGACTACCCTCCTCTCACGTATATGATCGCCATCATACTGTTGGTAGTCAAGCAAGAATCCTATGGGCTCTATCAACGTTCAATAGTGATATATATAATGTCACCTAAAGCAGTACACGATGATAAAGATAAACCAGATAGTATACTATCATCTTGAGTAAGACTGTCCTACCGGTATAGGTCCTCCCTCAATCATTGCAATCACGTGCCTGCGATCCAATAATTGACTTTGAGGGCACTATATCCAACAATCTCCGACTTACACTTAAGGCTAATTATTGCGATGTCGCATACTCACAACCTGTGTGATACCGAACACCCAACTCCTCTACTAATCAGTCTCACAAAGCTTGTTTGTAAAACTATTGTGTTCAAGAAATAGCCTCGGTGAGTGGACCCGCTCTGATGTTTCTTTCTATGTCTCTTTTAATCTCAAGTTCGCGAAGAAAGCCATCTTCCGAAATGAGCAATACCTGTCTTAGAATATGTCTGGATATCTGATGGGACCTAGTTCACGAATGAACTCTAAATCCAAACTTCTTAGACTGTATCGTCAACTGAACTTAATCAGTACTCTGCGCCATGCCTCCCTCAGTATCTGCTTGGACCATCTGTCCAAACTACTTCCCCTCGTCGGAGGAAAAAATATATAACTCTGATAGTCACTCTATCATCCAGGTCGCCTTGGAAGCCTGGAATGATAACCGTCTCCCGAAGGAGGCTACCGTTATCAAATCCATAGAACATCCACTTATGTTCTAAAACTGCCTCCTAACGTTTCTCCAGGATTGGATTAATATCATCTTATTGCATCTAGTGCAAAAACAACACCTGGTGGTGGTACTTGACATCTCATGATCAACTCAATTGCCTAAGCAAGTGATCTGCCAATCATGCGCATCCCTCTCCCCTTTAGTCTGTAAGATACCTTTAGAGAGGGTGACTCCATCACCTGCTGGTACACTACCATGCTAGGAGTCGTCCATTCTAAATACTTTTAGAATGTTGTCTAAGTACCCAGATTGGGAAACTATCCAAATCTAGATCTAAAACCATAGATCTAGTAACCAGAATGTCTGATATAATATCCATATCCTGAGTGGAAAAACCACTGTGTGACAACCACAGTATAACCGATCGTAGTATAGGAATTTTACTTCCTAATCTGTGTATGTCATCCAAATACCAGGAAATCACACCCTATTACTTTCTTAACAGAGCCATCCCCTATTTTGATGAAGTCAAAGCCCATGACTGTCACATCAAAAATAGATGATCTATCTCCGCTATATTTGCTTTAGTCTATAAATAGACACAAGCTACTTGTCCACTACGCTTCCGCTGCTCCACTGACCACAACAACCCTCTGGAAAAATAATATATACGTTCACTTCTAAAACTAGTTTAGAACGATGCTATACTTATCCTCCTGCCGGCTATCATAGTCTAGAACAACAGTAATGGCAAGTCTGGATAAACAAGAACCTCCCCGTCACTGTCCTTGAGGCTACCGGAGTACCTTTCGGGTGTTTGAGGTTACCCTCCATATCTGCGAAGTGGCTAATGAAATGTCAAACCTGATTGAATCTTTAGGTCCTATTAAATTTTCCGTAATCATTTGCGGTTCTGGAATACCTTCCAATTCTACCATACTCCCACTACTGTTTTCTGAAAAAATCCATTTTACTAAAACTGTGTCGAGTCAAGAACAATATCACCATTGATCTTCCAGATGGTAGAAAGTCAACCCTCGTCAATATCAGGGTCAACCCATAAACTGCCATTACAGAAACGTGTCTTGAGTTATCCAGAGTCTGGTTTTAGGCATAAGCCGGACAACTCCATATACCTTAACATCGTTAAGATATGATCCGTTCTATATACAATATAGAAATAGAGGCACTGACTTAATTGGAACCAGATTCAAATCATGCAGCTGTCTCCAGTGCATGTCAACTAAATGGAGAGAGGCGGATCGGTAGTACTCAACTTAGGAGTGCACCAATTATGAGAAATCTGAAAGAGAAGCAAGTTCTCTAAAACATTACTATCAACTGAATACCATATACAAGTATCTACATCTTCGATCACCTTGAAGAATCCCGATACTTGCTACACATTGTTCTCTACTTTATTCTTATACCTATAACTTCTCAAACTTAGACATTGTATTTGTACGAAACACTTGTCTAAAACTTGAGAAGTCATAAGTAAACAGAATATAGTATGAGGACCTACCCCTTTGTCCTAATGGACACTGGACAACATACAATACTTTGTATAAGTCCCTTGAGTTTAATAACTCAAACCCTGTGCGTCGTAGGTTGAAAACTGTACCCAGGCGATTTCTTCAAATATCACCAATTACAGCGAATTCCGATATAATGAGGATGATCACCTAATTCCCAATAGCTTACTCCCACTCATCATCTGTAAAACCATACAGATGTGAGAATCATACCTGGTAAATACATACCCTGGAGTAAGGACTAATTGGGAAATCAGTTTTCTATTAACAATACACAGTGAAACTGAAATATGGATATGTTTCGAAGGGGTATCCGGGTATTCCTAGTAATGCCTCTTCCATTATCCAGATTCATGACTATAACCGTATATTTCTTTTGTCATTTCTCCAAATCCCTTTATTTGTCTTTAGTCGTTACCTTCAGTACACCATTGTTAGGCTTAATGGTTTTCTTCTTTCCATACCGTTCGGCACCAGCCTATGGTTTGGAAGAAGACTATCCAATAAGCATAATAGGTGTACTCTTCTAATCCTAGGAGTACTCGCAACCTGAGAGAAGGTGATGATAAAAGACAACTGAATAAACCTTATTCTATTTCTCTTGAACCAGAATCCATCCCCGAACTCGAACAAGTTCCATCGAGTTCGTATATAACCATACGATAGATTATCCAAATGACTGTGGATCTTCGTAGTAATACGGGGTGTTCTGGAGAAATACAAAGGTGAAGTAGGACTGGCGATGAAATACTTGGTTTGGTCGTGAATAGCAGTCGCAATTTACTTTGCCCTCTTTCTGATCCCTTCATTTGTCTTTACTTATTACCTTCTGTGCACCACCATTAGGCTAATTGGTTTTCTTCATTCCCTACCTTTCGGTATCTACCTATGGTTTGGAAAAAGACTATCCAATAAGCGTAATAGGTGTACTGTCTCCTAATCCTAGGAGCCCTCATAACCTGAGAGAAGGTAAAAAGGAAAAGACAACTGAATAGTCCTATTCAATTTCTCCAGAGCCAGAATCCATCCTGGAATCTGGAACAAGATCCTTTGAGTTCGTATATAACCATACAATGGATTTATCCAATGGAAGTGGACGTCCGTAGTGATACGGGGTGTTCTTGAGAAATGCAAAGGGTAAAAGAAGGAGTGGCAAAGATGTATGCAACCCAGACAATCCAAAAGCCAGTGGTTTAAGAAAGTTCGGTTAACTTGGTTACTAAGTCTTAGTGTAGGGTCGGGTCATGGTCGCTGCCAAAGAGAGAGAGAAAAGAAACACTGTGCGTGCACTCTAACCTAGATCAGAATGGTTATCACTTTATCTAATCAGGAAACCTCCCACTGTATCGTCAAATTCTCCTCCAAACCTGAAAGAAGAATTAGTCGGGATCACCCGAGGAGTAAACCAACTCATCAGTGGGAATCGGGATCCAACTATCATCGCATGATAACGTGATGGAGTCCATTCACGTTATCACACTCCAGAAGGTATGTGCATGCCTGGCAAGTTTTAGTTTCTGTAGAAACTCCCGATGTGATTTTTACCCCATGCTCTTATGACCTTGACTAAGGCCAACAAATCATAAGTCACATGTCAAGTTCTGCCCGTCATTGACCAGGTTAATTTGACCCCACCCGTACATACCCTTGACTAAGGCTAACAACGTAGTACGACTGTCCTAAACCAACGCATCTATCTATGCAACAGAAAAGTAACAAATACCTACCATACACTATGCCTTGACTAAGGCCAACAAACATAGCATGAATACTAAGTGCTACCCGTCTGAAATGATGGAGGGCTACGAATGGTTTTTGGCGAAAAACCTTTAACGTAATGAACTTGATATCGTTGAAGGAACCGGATAGCTTTTACAAATATATAGTGGCGAAAACCTTTGCTAAAGAGGTCACTCCCGGTGAAGGGATCTCGGCTCTTTCCCCGTAGAATGAGGTGCATGATATTCCAACTGAATACCGCGATGCAAAGCAAAAAGTAATCGACTATAATGAAGTTATTACCCTGACGCAAACTTCTGCCCAACGAGTCACTCCCGGTGAAGGGATCTCGGCCCTTGCCTCGTCGAATGAGGTGCTGGATATTCATAACCGAATACCTCTGTGCATAACAAAAGAGAACGTCCTTGCAATAACAGGTTTTTGAAAATTGTTCCAACAACATCTGTATAGGTCTGTTTTCTTTTGCATTGATCTGAATCAATGCAGTCCCATCAATTAATCACACTAATAAAGAACGAAAATAAAATGTACGTATATGCCATCTGCATTCGCCACTGGGTCCCGTCATCACCCGTTAGTTTACTTAACTAACGACAGAGCGGGGATAGGACTAGCGTGGGTGTAAAACATATGCAACATCTACTAGTATATATATCAATATACAATAATCGCTTAAGGCGTGATAAATGAAACATCACAAAAAAGTAATAAGCATCACAGAACAATACAGATATACTGTGATCCCGGGTTTCATAGAGCCACAAATGAAACCAGACGTTCCCCTGTTGTGTGGATAGCCTATGCAATGAAAACCTAGACCCCTACGAGTGCAGCAAGTCACCCGCCAAAACCAGAAGCGAGGCAGCCCCTTCAGCATCATGAATGGACCACCCAGTACTTTACTGAATCTGGTAACTTGAGCACCCCTCCTTGGGTTAACCTGTACCCCCTACGAGTGCGGCGAATAGCCCGCCAATCCTAGAGTGAGGTCCCCTCCCTCTCAAAGCCATGAGATGCAGACCCGTTGCCCTTCAAAACCCGGCTATCCGTGCACTCCACCGTGGGGTAATCCTAGTACAGAAAAAGAAAATATGTACAACAGGTACATCGACCTCATCCCGGTCATGCTCTGAAAGAATAATATGCAAACAGGCAGTGACGACAGTCCACATGTCGGACGCTCGCCCCGCAATATCAAATGTACAAATATATCTAAACTGCACTACCATTGCACACAAGCTATCTTCCATGACAAATCCACAATATCACAGCACAACACAGAACATCAACGTGAATGTCACGTTCGCAAAATCCGTCTAAAAAACTATAGCAATTAGACAAGATTTACCGCTCGAATGACATTCATGGTCACAGATAGTAATGTAAAGCACTGCAAAACTTTAAACAATGTTAAAAATATCGACTTTGAAATAACCCCGAACAGCCCAAACAACTTGATAAAATCCATATCCAAACTGGGCCAAATAAACAACACCACAGGATCAACTTCCCAGAGACCAGAGCACACCCCAAACACTAACACCAGAGGCCATTACTGGACCGGCCTGGCCGGAAAATTGAGACAAGTGGCCAGCCAAAATCCGGTGTCATAGGTCCGTGTTTGGGGTATGTTCATGCGGTCTCCATAGTAGGCTTCTGCACTTGTTTAAAAAAAATTCTGGGACTTTGAAAAACAACAGAGAACAGAATTTCCAGTGGCATCGTTTGGGTTTGTTCCGGTTTTGATATTTTAACATTGTCTAAATCAACTAGTGAACGGTAAATAATTTGGCTCTGATACCATGTAAGTCTACGCCAGCGCCCCGTCCGTCTTTCCGAGGCCAGATGCGGAACAAAAACTATTTACGAAACTGGCGCTAATGCAAACTTAAAACCCGGATCGTTCCATTAACCGTAAACTAGTATACTGTAATAGAGGGTTTAGAGATTATACTGATCGATCCGTGTCCTTCGGTCTTTAAGCTCTGCCCCTAGCTTGTTGCGGTTGCGCCGACGAACTTCGCTCCCCGATCTCACTCGATCTACGGTCTCCTCCTCTCCGAAAGATGTGCCACGTCAACGAATCTTTATACGGGCTCCCACCTCTAAACCGAGGAAACTCGGACACGAAGTTTGCTAGCCGACATGTCCAAGGTTGAAGTAGAGATAATATAGAATACTTTGTCTCGAGTCACCCAACGAATCGGGTGAGGGTTAATCGAAGTTGCCAAATGGAGAGAGAGGTAATGGAAATGAGCTTGAGGATTTTTGCAAGAATGAATCTCTTTCTTTTCTTCACCAAATGAATCAAACTCTCACAAAATAGAATGGGGGCAGCCACAATGAGTGCTCTCAGCCATTTGAAGAGGAGTGAGGGTGAGTGCAAGCCAAGAGGAAAAAATGGTAACCTTAAGCAAAAAATCTCATACCCAAAATATCTTTAGCAATCCAAAATAACAATAATGCAAAAGATGAATCATTCAATCTAGAATCCTCATGTAATCTGCTGGAGCCCCCCCCCCCCCACCACCACCATAAAAAGCCCCCTCCTTTATAAAAACACACTTTTGCGAATAAACCCCCTCACAACAATTTCAGCCAATGAATAGAAGAAAGGTAAAATGGCCAAATCGAAGATACAAACTGGCAACTTCAAAAAGCGATCCCGTAACAAAATTACAGGATAACTCCGCAACTGTATATACATACCCGCATTTATATTCTGACCGAATACAAATGCAATGAGACAAAATCTACACAGTATAATATTAGGATCCGGCTTAAACCAAAGCCCGCTAGTATTATCCGTCCGAACCATGACATGTGCACAAGTGCACGCGTATGTTCAAACCCTGCTATAAAACCATACGGCCTCTACAACGTTTCGTCCGAACTGGGAAAATTTCTGTGGGGGACTCTAATGACTCGTCAATACTCTGGCAGTGGGTTTAACCACAAGCCGTCAGTGGTACTAGCTGTACGTAACGGCTGGCCATGTACTTAGTGAATGGGAGTCCGATGAGCTAACTCATCCTGGAACCCTACTGAGACTATGTGTGACAATATCCGTACAGTCTGGTCCGTTCGTCTATGAGTATCGCATATCGGGCCTAGGGAGCTGATTGATGATTTTTGTTGTGTTTATGTGAAAAATTGTAAAGAAATCACAACCAAAAATATTTTGACTGCAATCAATAACGGTGTCGAATGTAGCGCGTTAGTAAGTGTGGATCGTCCACAGGGAAAGTGTAATCGTTCGTGTTTCGAATTAGATGAGTCGAAACTTTAAAGAAAAGAAACGAAAACAATTCATGATTTGTAGTTGAAGTTCAAGAATTGGAAAATCTAGATCTAATAACAAGAAAAGATAAAATCAAGAATTGAGATGTTTGTGATGATTTTTCCAAACCAAATATCAAGAATCTAAATGAGGTTCGTAGGAATCGATCGGATCTATAGATGTGATGTAATCTTACAATTACGTATTCTTATCCTTCGATGAATTGATACTAGATCGATGATGATCGATCGAGAATTAGGGATTTCTTATGAAACTAGGGTTTCATCTTATCCCTTATTCTTTCGTCGATATCATTCACATTCTAGCCTCTAGTAAATTCAAGAAACGATCGTAGATCCCTAATTTCGAGCGATCACAATCAAGAAAGCATCGCAACGAAACTAGGTCATCGATTCTTGAACTTGCTAGGGTTTACAAAGCTCGTAGGACTCAAGAATCGTATTAAGATTTGTTACATCATCATTCTATTGATCGTCTCGACTCCTTTACGAGCGGAGTTTTACTCAAACATCACAACAAGAATCACAATCACAAATTGAGATCGAATCATGATGCAAGAATTTAAAGAAAGCAAGATTAAAGAATTTCACCTTTTATTTATATCAACAATTTCATTACATTCGCTCAAGAACTACAAGAGAAAGAACTCGATCGTCGATTTGGCTTCGCTCGTCTCCGTGAGTCGCGGATCGGCTTGGATCACTTGCTCGATTGAAGATCGGCTCCGCTCCTAAAAGGTTGAAGGGCTTCTCGCTTGATTGGTACTCGGGATCTTGAATTTGGATTGGAATTAGGGTTAGGGTTTCGCACAAGTTGTATCACTCAACTTGTGGAAGAAGAGGGAGAGATGAAGAATTAGAGATTAAAGATTGATTATTGATTTAGGATCTAAAGATTAGCTGAGGATTTTTTTTTTTAACCCAAGGTCTAGGCTTCTATTTATAGACTTCCCCAAACCCTAGATCTAGGATTAGAATTTGAATTTCCCTCCAAAAGTTAGTTAGAGGAGATTTGAATTTCCCTCCAAAAGTTTGTTGAGGAGAAGCTTCTAGATGTGATTAGTTAGGAGGGAGTTTCTAGAAATAGTTTGTTAGGAGCTTAATTAAGATTAGCTTTGCTTAATGATCTTTGCTGATCTGGAAGAAGCTTTGAGAGAATTCTGGAATTTGACGTGTCTTTCTGAGCTGTAGGCCTTGAGATTGAGATTCTGCACTAAAAATTATGCACTGATGTGGCACAACCGCCGCGGAACCGCGGCTCAAGCCGGCTCCCGCCGCAGTTCCGCGGCTCTTTGGGGGCTTCATGGCTTGGGCTCTCTGGTACATGTTGTATTTGATATGTGGGCCTTTTTGTTAGTTATATGTATGCCCTAGAGGCCATTACTGTACATAGGATGTATATTGTAGTGGATGCTGGGACATATATAGGGAGGACTTTCTTGCTCGACATGATAGTATGCTATCTGGTTGAACTTTACCTTAACGTGTATACTGATTGTCTCTCTGTTACATGTTGGTAAAGCCCTTAGGATCTGTACTTGACTACCTGGACTATGATGCGGATCATACTAGTGGGGACATGGTAGTCCATAAGTACATCCTTCAAAGTCCCTAGTCGTGGGTGTATCGAGACGGGGCATCGATATACCAGAGTAGACTAGCGTGTACCTTCTCGACCCATACAGATGGGCGATGGATGATCCCATATCCATTGGTGTTTGACATCAGAGATGATATACGGGTGCTCAGTAGAGACTGGGTACACTGGACGGACTCGCCGAGAACTCCCAGATGGTATTATACCTCACGTCAGATGGCAGTTCTCTGGTGACACTGGTACAGAGTAGTCTGTTGACCCGAGATCGTCATAGAGTCTTGTGTGGTTCCCACTGTGCTTTGATTTCCATCTTACCACGTCCAAGAGGGCGTGCAAAACGATGGTTTTTGGGTACAGTCCCGAGTCACATGGAGGCAATGAGCGATAGGAGGGGATTCGTCTCTCCCGGTATAGGGGGTTGATGTTGCGCTGTGTTCGATTGGCTATAACAGAAAATCCCTGGCCAGGGTTGCTGAGATTTACCGGTAAGTGTTACCAGTAGTTTCTCGAATTGTTATAGACCTCATATCGACACGACTTATTGAGCTATTGGGGTCTGACGTTTACCACCCCTAGGCGATATATGCGACATATCAGACGATCAGACCGGACTGTACGGTAGTGTTACTGGTCGGATTCACTGGAGTATGAGCGGGCTTGCTCGTCGATCTTCAGATCGCTCAATACCCGGGTGGCCGTTACGTTTAGCAGACCGCTTGCGGCTTGTGGATGTTTGATATGATCATCATCCGCTGCCGGCGTATTGACGAGTCTTTAGAGTCCTAAACAGAGGCTTCCTGGCTCAAGCAAAACGAAATAGGAGCGCATATGAGATATGTGCGGGACCGAGAATGATGCGTTTATGTGATACCGCATTCCATTCTTGCGATGAATGTATCGGAAAGGTTGTATGCGATATAACCTAGTTATCGATTCAAGCGTTGATTCGATAAGCCGATACATTGAATACTAGTCGGTTGTGTGCGACATGACCGGATCATTGAATCAAGTGTTGATTTAATGATTTAATGCATAATTATATATTTGATATGTTACTTTGCACTAACTAGTATTGGTTCACTTTAAACGGATTTTCTCACTTGTATGTATCATGTTTGATGATGCATGCTAACTTGTGTTTTGTGTAAAGTTTAAACCATGGTTATGTAATGGTTAGGATTATTCACTTATCCATTTGTTTTTATTTTTGGAAAATGATAAACATAAAGCAAAATGGTGGCTTTATTTGGAAGCTTGTTGAAGCTTCATGAAGACTTTGACCAAAGTGACCATTTTGTCTCATGTTTAACCCTAACCACTCCATTAACCCTAGTTTAATCTCTACACTTGACCATGGTTGTTGATGATAAGTATTCTTTGTGTTTATCATTTTTAATTAACTTATCATAATACTTATCTTCTTCTTGCTCTTCTTCTTCTTCATTCTTCTTTGAAGAAAACCAAGCTCCATCAATGGTGATTGTTGGAAAAGAGTGAGAAATCCAAAACTAAAGTTAACCCAACTCCTATTTCTTCATCCTCTACCTCTTGCCAAGTAGTAGAGTGTGTTTTCTTCACAAGTTTCTTGACTTGGTGAAGTCGGAGCTTGATTTAGCGATGCCTCGACGTAGATCATCTTCGGCATGGACATCGACGACCTAGCTTGCCCATTCTCCGACGAAGCCGACGTTAGAGCCCGGATTTGATTTGGACAGCGGAGAGGACTTCGTTGTGGAGCTATGGAGGTGGAGCACCGGATCTACAAAGGTTGTATTTCCGTATCTTGTAGTTAAGTGTTAACTAGTTAGCTTTTTCGCCTAGAAATCTAGCAAACGATCCGTAGTCGGGTCTCTCGGCACCCGTAAAATTTTATAATGGCATGTTCGATGCCTTGTGAGACCTCATTAGGGTGCCTAGGAACCCTACAGTGGTATCAGAGCTACTAGGCATTGGATGTCGACCTATGGGGGGTTCTCACTGTGTGACAGTGTGGCGAAGCATAGGCTCTTACCCCCAGGGTGTCCCGAGACCGGAAGGTGTTCCGGTGGGTTGTAGTCCTCGCGAGGGGGCATGCGTAAAAAGTAGCGGCTGAGGGACCCGTTGGTGCCACGGCGACCCCATTGGATGGGGTGGCTGCCTGACCTACAGTGGTATCAGAGCCTAGCTAGAGCCTTAGGCGAAGCGTAGACGGAATTTGAAGCCCGAACGACCCAAAACCGAAACCCAAAATATGCTCTCTGTACTTTTTTGAAAACAGTGGATTTTTCCAAATTAAAAATTGCTAAAAAATTCAGCAGGGAAAAATAAGAATTACGGTGCAAAAAGTTTCTGGTGAACAGTATTTTTCGCGGCGGATCAGCGGCAGAAGCATGGCTTCTGCGGCTGATCAGCGGCCCCTTGGTGACGTCAGCCCACTTTGTTTGCACAGTAACTCCTGATAAATTCTGCTGAGTTTTCTGGGAATTTTTAATATTTATTCAAGAGTTGAATTTCCTGGGATTGTAGTGGGGATTCGGTGTTTCGATCGGGGTATCAAATTTTGTCTATTTGGCTTTCCGGATAAATTTTAGAATATGTTAAAAAGTTCGACCGGATATAAATACCCAATTTTTCCCCTGTCGGGAAATTTCCAAGTGTTGGATTTTTCCGTAGTTTAACGACGTTCTAAGTAGTGCAAGTAACTCGATGGTCCCTCTAGAAGACAACAAACCTTAACTCGATTATGTGACCGTCTTGAACTGCCCTTTGAACCTTCGGGTTTGGAGCAGTACGGCGTGCCACATGTGAGGCGTTGGCTTGACCCTTCTACGGCTGGACCGTTGGTACTGAGGTACGAACTGAATGTTGTTAGACTTATTTTATGTGTTGATCTGTATCGGGAAAACTTGGGTGTTCGATTGTTCGATCGGAAAGTTTAACATTTTCTGTTTATCTGGAATGGGATACAATAATTGGAATTCATAAGAAGTTATGAGATAACTGAATGAATATTATAAACGTAGCAGTTTAGTCTCACTTGATCGGTTGCCACGGAATTTTGATGTGATCAAAAGTCCGTCGCAATCACGTAGCGTACGCGGATATTCGCCGGGTAAACTTAATAGACAGCCTCACTCCATAGCCCCGACCAAGTGACTGTAGGAGAACCCCGTCGCCGAAAGCATCCGTTCGGGTGCTCGCGGTAGCGGTGTTCCGCCTTGGTGCACTTCGTCGACGGTATCAGGGGTGCGGCCGTCTACTGAAGTTTGCGACGAGCATTCGATCAGGATGTCGGGAATCTTGTTGAATTGCCCGACTTGATATTGAAAAGTGTTTTCGATTTTGAGACTAAAATGCGGGGTTTATAATTGTTAGGCATGCGATGTCTAAGTAATTCATTTAGTCAGGCATGCGATGTCTGAGGTGGTTGCGGATTCCAACTGTTGTAGTTTTACACTTTCTTTTCTGTGACCGTAAGTGTAATATGTGATATCGCCGGTTTCGTTGCTATATGTCAACGACAATTGGGATGGACATATTTACTTACGTTGATGACATGTGATGTTATGTGTTGCTGGATATGTTATATTGGATCGTCGTGTTTGAATAGCCGGGGGTTTTTATGTGAGATGAGTGTTTTTCATTTTCATTCATGTAAAAACTTGTATGTAATATTCTTTTATTGGGGCGCTTCCAGGTTGCGGAAGTTGTCACCGTTTGTATATTATTTACTTTTCCGCACTAGGATAGACCCAAGGAGGAGGGCACAAGTAACCGGGTTCTGGAGTCCAGTGGGAGACCAACTCGAGGAGTCGAGTCCGGGTCTCCTAACTCCAGAATTGGTAGGGTTGCTTGCCGCTCTCATAGGGGTCTAGGGGTGTGGGTTTGGCTATTCATCACGACCGTGGAATCCGTGTTTTATACTGGCTCGTATTGAAAACACGGACGTCCTAGTATATCCAATATTTCATATGATTCTTCTGCTGCGATATCTGTGATGTGATCATGTGATGTTCTGTGATAGATACAGTATATAGTATATATGATATATTATATAGGCGTTACTTATGTTTTACACCCGCGCTAGCCCTGCCCCGCTCTGCCATTAGTTACCTAACCTAACGGTGCACGAGGGGACATCGAGGCGAATGCGGATGGCATAAGTGTACGTCGTATTTATCTGTGATGATTAGGTACTTAAATGATGGGACTTCATTAATGTGATTAATGAAATAAAAGAAACCTAAGATGTTGTAGAATCGAATTTCAAAATAAAACAGGTAGCTACAGTTCATGCTTTGCACAGCGGTATATGTGATATATCCTGCACCTTATTCGATGAGGAAAGGACCGAGATCCCTTCACCGGGAGTGACTCCTTTAGCAATAACTGGCAGATGCTACAAATTCGGTTTGTCTTTTGATTGCTTTTAAGAGTTTTTGCTTTGCACAGTGATATATATGATATATCCCACACCTCATTCGACGAGGAAAGGACCGACGATCCCTTCACCGGGAGTGACTCCTTTAGCAAAACTAGAAAAGCCTCAAAAACACTCCATTTCAAAATTCATTCGATCCTACAACGATATCAAGTTCATTACGCAATAGGTTTTCAGAAAAACCTATCGTAGCCCTCCGTCATTTCAGATATGTACTGGTTAGTATTCGTGCTGCGTTTGTTGACCTCTGTCAAGACGCAGTGTGCGGTAGCTGATTAGTGCTTATCTGCATAAGCATATGATGTGATTGATTTAGGGTAGTCGTGCGACCTTGTTGACCTCTGTTAAGGGTCGTGCGGATGGGTTTACTTCAATCAGGAAATGACGGGTTGAACTTGACTAGCAGCCTATGGTTTGTTGACCTCTGTCAAGGTCATAGGATGCTAGGGGCAAAATATTATCGGGAATTTCAAGTGTTGAAATTTGCAATGAGATTGCATACCTTCTATGAGATAGTTGGATCCCGATACCCGCTGCGAGTAAGTGTTATTCCTGGGAGAGTTTTATACATTACAATTAGCCGATCAAGTAGGTGTCTAGAAAGGTGTTAACGAGGTTACGCCTCTGGGAAAACGAGGTTTACATTAATTAGGTTCGTGCGAAAGCACGGGGGACCTCCCTCAAAGTACCGACACTGGCCTGGCTGAAAGATTGGCGAACTTGTAGTGTGTAATTAATCCCGGCTAGTCTTTCCTTTTAAGGTTTGAAGGAAGATTTGATAAAAGGCAGTGGGAGCCATCCTGATTAGATAAAATAATAACCAATCTATTCTTGACAGAGCGCACGCTGAGTGTTTTCTTCTCTCTCTCTCCTGGTAGCGACCATATCACGCCTTAATCAAGATAATAATACGGATTTTTGACCGAACCCGCTTGTTATACTGTGCTGGGGAACGTTGGTCCCACTTCAACTTATAATTGTTATAAGACAGAGCAGGAAATTGGGGAATTCCAGATTTCCCGTGCTGCCCAAACGAAGAGAGTGCATGCTGATGCATCATCTTCGGGTGTGTTCATTATACAGAACTGTTTCTCTGTAACCTCTACGTCCTAGGTATATGATACCGGATCAGGATCCCAGATATGTAATCTGTTACATAGGGCTACAGATAGGTAGAGAACTGAGAACGGGTGATAAGTTTCATGAGGCAGAAAACGGGGCAAGAGTTGCAGCCAAGTCTGTCGGTCACTGTCACCCTGTATTACCGATACATTGATTCTGAACGAATGTTATTAGATACCGAACCTGATATACAAAATCATATCAGTCTCTTTATTAGTAAAGAAATGATAAAATTTTGTATTGTTGGATAATGTTTTGAACATTCCTATATCAAAAGTTGATCGGTTCAGGCACGTTATCTAAAAGCGTTGATGTTCTAAATCAAACTACAGTTCTTAGTATACGGAACACACACAAGAGGAAGAGTTCAGAAATGAACGAATCCTTCTTGAGGCATTGTAGACTAGGTCATATCAATGTGACCCGACTGGCTGGAGTTACATTTAGATGCATATTTAAATGAGTTTGAATTTACATCTTGTGAAACTCGCCAGTCATGTCACAAAGATAAGATGACCATAGCTCCGTTTACTGGAAACAGAGAAAGAGTTAGTGAACTCTTGGGATGATACATGTTGATGTATGTAGGTCCCCTGTCTACACATGCCAGGACTGGTTCTTTATACTTCATTACGTTCTCTGATAATCTTTCGAGTTTCAGACCTATGTTCCTGTTGAAACACAAGTCCGAACCTTTTGAGATATTCACAGAATATAAGTTAGAAGTAGAGAACCAGATATACGGGTATAAGTATTATGTCCTATGATGAGATCAAGGAGGAGAATACTTGTGCACGGAAATCCTGGATTATTCTAAAGGAGAATGAGATTCTCTCTCAGCATTACTCCTCCGTATACAGCATTGCACGATGGTATATCGGGGCGGAGCAATAACACCCTATATGATAAGGTGTGCTCTATGATGAGTACTACTGAGTTACCTATTTCCTTTTGGGAGTTATGCACTTGAGAAGCTGCATACCTATTGAATAGGGTTCCAATCAAATCAGTTGCCTATCATTTCACATGTGATATGGAAAGAGAAGAGCCCATATCTTAAGATGGTTAAGATTTGGGGTTGTCCGGCCTATGTCTAAAAGCAAAATCTGGGCAAGCTCGAGGCAAAGTCTGCATGTAGAACTGGAAAGGTTCCAGCTATACTAACTACAGCTGATGATTTGATAGAACCAAAGGATTCAATAGTAACCAACGAACCTCAGCCTCTCCGCCGATCTAGTAGGGTTCCTCACCCACCTGAGAGATACTTCGGTTTCTCTATGACAGTGGGAGCGAGGATTGCATCATGAGATGATGACCCAACTAGTTTCGAGCTGGCCATCAGGAGTGAGACTCTGTAAGAATGGCTGGATGCTTAGTGATCTGAGATGGAATCCTTATACACCAACAAAGTATGGACTTTGGTTGCTATATCTGAAGGGTTAAATCCCCATCAGGAGCAAGTATATCTTGAGAAGATTACTTGGTGTACATGGAAAGGTTGAGACTTTCAAAGCTAGACTTGTTAAAGGTTTGCATTATTGACCAGATATGGATCATAATGTTAAAACCTTTTCAAGTAACTATGCTTAAGTCCATCCAGATCCTACTTGCCACGGCTACATACCATGACTGCGATATCTGGTGGTTGGGTGTCTTGACTGCTTTTCTAAATGATAATTTAGAAGAGAGCGTCTATAAGTACACAGCCAGAGGGCTTCGTAGACAGTGGGAGCAGCGGAAACGTGTGCAAGATGCTTTATAGGATAAAGTAGGCATCGCGGAGTTGGAACATCTGTTTTGATGAAGCGGTCAAAGAGTTTGACATCATCAAAATGGTAGATGAACCTTGTATATACAAAAAGGTAGTAGGGAGTATGGTGACGATCTTCGTAGAGTACGTGGATGACATACTCTTGATAAGAAAGGAGTTTCCTATGCTACGCTCGATCAATCTCCGATTATCACAAAGATTCTCCATATAGGATCAAAGTGATACCTACTAAATCCTGGGTTTTGGACCTATGAGATAGATCTAAATGGATGTTAGGATTCTCACTAGTCATAGTGAGATGGTATCAACCGATCCTGGGGAGAATCACTGGAAGGGTTCCAGGGTGATAAAGACGACTGAATGTCAGTCGCAGGCATTGTCTTTACCCTCAGTGAAGGGACGGTATGTTGGAAGAGTTCCAAGCCAGATACCGTGGCATACTAGACGATAAAGGCTGGATACATCGCTACTTAAGATGCTACCAAAGTGGCTGTCTGGGTGTATATTGGTTCATGAGATGAACTACGTTCCAACCATTGTGAGACAATGGAGTTGTGGCTTATGCCAAGGAACGTCCGTCCCATCAGTGATCCAGACATATTCTAAGGCAGTGTCACTTGATCATGGAGATGGTTGATCTCCAGGGTGATCGAGGTTAGGAGAGTAGGCTCAGAGGACAACACAGCGGATCCACTCACAAAGGCCTGTTCCCAGAGAGAGACTTTTAATGGGATGGTTGAGTATGAGATACTACAACCACTGCTACAGATGGCCCTAGTGCAAGTGGGAGATTGTTAGTTATATGTATGCCCTAGAGGCCATTACTGTACATAGGATGTATATTGTAGTGGATGCTGGGACATATATAGGGAGGACTTTCTTGCTCGACATGATAGTATGCTATCTGGTTGAACTTTACCTTAACGTGTATACTGATTGTCTCTCTGTTACATGTTGGTAAAGCCCTTAGGATCTGTACTTGACTACCTGGACTATGATGCGGATCATACTAGTGGGGACATGGTAGTCCATAAGTACATCCTTCAAAGTCCCTAGTCGTGGGTGTATCGAGACGGGGCATCGATATACCAGAGTAGACTAGCGTGTACCTTCTCGACCCATACAGATGGGCGATGGATGATCCCATATCCATTGGTGTTTGACATCAGAGATGATATACGGGTGCTCAGTAGAGACTGGGTACACTGGACGGACTCGCTGAGAACTCCCAGATGGTATTATACCTCACGTCAGATGGCAGTTCTCTGGTGACACTGGTACAGAGTAGTCTGTTGACCCGAGATCGTCATAGAGTCTTGTGTGGTTCCCACTGTGCTTTGATTTCCATCTTACCACGTCCAAGAGGGCGTGCAAAACGGTGGTTTTTGGGTACAGTCCCGAGTCACATGGAGGCAATGAGCGATAGGAGGGGATTCGTCTCTCCCGGTATAGGGGGTTGATGTTGCGCTGTGTTCGATTGGCTATAACAGGAAATCCCTGGCCAGGGTTGCTGAGATTTACTGGTAAGTGTTACCAGTAGTTTCTCGAATTGTTATAGACCTCATATCGACACGACTTATTGAGCTATTGGGGTCTGACGTTTACCACCCCTAGGCGATATATGCGACATATCAGACGATCAGACCGGACTGTACGGTAGTGTTACTGGTCGGATTCACTGGAGTGTGAGCAGGCTTGCTCGTCGATCTTCAGATCGCTCAATACCCGGGTGGCCGTTACGTTTAGCAGACCGCTTGCGGCTTGTGGATGTTTGATATGATCATTATCCGCTGCCGGCGTATTGACGAGTCTTTAGAGTCCTACACAGAGGCTTCCTGGCTCAAGCAAAACGAAATAGGAGCGCATATGAGATATGTGCGGGACCGAGAATGATGCGTGTATGTGATACCGCATTCCATTCTTGCGATGAATGTATCGGAAAGGTTGTATGCGATATAACCTAGTTATCGATTCAAGCGTTGATTCGATAAGCCGATACATTGAATACTAGTCGGTTGTGTGCGACATGACCGGATCATTGAATCAAGTGTTGATTTAATGATTTAATACATAATTATATATTTGATATGTTACTTTGCACTAACTAGTATTGGTTCACTTTAAACGGATTTTCTCACTTGTATGTATCATGTTTGATGATGCATGCTAACTTGTGTTTTGTGTAAAGTTTAAACCATGGTTATGTAATGGTTAGGATTATTCATTTATTCATTTGTTTTTATTTTTGGAAAATGATAAACATAAAGCAAAATGGTGGCTTTATTTGGAAGCTTGTTGAAGCTTCATGAAGACTTTGACCAAAGTGACCATTTTGTCTCATGTTTAACCCTAACCACTCCATTAACCCTAGTTTAATCTCTACACTTGACCATGGTTGTTGATGATAAGTATTCTTTGTGTTTATCATTTTTAATTAACTTATCATAATACTTATCTTCTTCTTGCTCTTCTTCTTCTTCATTCTTCTTTGAAGAAAACCAAGCTCCATCAATGGTGATTGTTGGAAAAGAGTGAGAAATCCAAACTAAAGTTAACCCAACTCCTATTTCTTCATCCTCTACCTCTTGCCAAGTAGTAGAGTGTGTTTTCTTCACAAGTTTCTTGACTTGGTGAAGTCGGAGCTTGATTTAGCGATGCCTCGACGTAGATCATCTTCGGCATGGACATCGACGACCTAGCTTGCCCATTCTCCGACGAAGCCGACGTTAGAGCCCGGATTTGATTTGGACAGCGGAGAGGACTTCGTTGTGGAGCTATGGAGGTGGAGCACCGGATCTACAAAGGTTGTATTTCCGTATCTTGTAGTTAAGTGTTAACTAGTTAGCTTTTTCGCCTAGAAATCTAGCAAACGATCCGTAGTCGGGTCTCTCGGCACCCGTAAAATTTTATAATGGCATGTTCGATGCCTTGTGAGACCTCATTAGGGTGCCTAGGAACCCTACACTTTTTATGATATGTTGATTCTGAAAATTCTTTTTAGATTACTTCCAGATCTGAATCTTTTGAGTTGGCATAATGTTTGATCAGCAAAATGACAATTTTGGCCTGTCTCCTGGATTTTCCTGCACAATTTCTCAAGACAAGTGTTGCGCAATATAGGGATGATGCGATGCCATGATAAACACACAATTTCCTTAGAAATGTCGGTTTTAGATTCTAACACACGCAATCTGATATTTAACGACTGATTTGCTAATATGTGTAATATGAATGCCGAACACTTCTAGATGAATTCAAAAGATGGGGAAATTGCCGTGTTAAAAATACATTATTTTCGACTGATCAAATTCCCCCAAACTTATTTTCGATCGTCTCGAGCGAACTTTTTTATTAAAAAGAGAAGAGAAGGAGAAAATAAAGAAAGAGAAAACTAACTAGCACACTTTCGTAGGCAACACGATTGCACTGAGCACGTGCAACAAGCCTTTAAACCTCTAGGTGTCCCTAGTAGGAGGAGTGTTGTCTCCTGAGGGTTTTCAGCGGATTGCACCCACAAAATCCAATAATAAAAGAAATATCATGAATATTACATTTAAAGAAAAGAATCGTAAAAGAAAAGTCTTGAAAATTAGGGTTTCCAACTAGGCTAGCTTTTCGGTTGTCATGAGCCCTATCTTAATGGTCATGAAAAAATGTCAGAAATCACGTCCTCCCTCAATAAAACATCGCCTTATTCTTCATTCCTATCTTTCTTCCAAACATCGATCATATCACCCTGCGTGTGTGTAAAGACATCCCTACACCCGGAGAATTCAATTCAAGCTATCATACTCTTGCCCATCAGCCTCAGTACTTTTTTAATTAATGAATATTAGATGAGATTGCTCACACACTTTCATGCGACCGTTAATATTTCTTGAGGTACTAACCGACCGATTACTCATGTGCTTGCTTATTTGGTGTATTTTCCTCGTCTTGCACCACCTTAGGCATAGCAGTGACTCCCAGACCAGTTGGCCTTAGGGCACTAGGTGAAGAGGCACCTTCGCTATATATGTTTTATTGCCCTCGGTGATAACAAAACCAATGTTCATTTTTCTCACCACTTTATATATATCTTTTATTCACCTTTTTTTTTATTTCCTTCATACTTTTGGCTTTAAGACAAGAGCATTTCAAGGTATTCTCTACTATCCCGGGCTTCAAGACGTATGTAAGTGCGAATAGCAAGGTATCAACGTTCAAAATGTTTGGCTTCCAGAATAGAAACTATTTTTCAGATTTATTTTTATCCTCAGATTAGTGACGTCCTTCATCTTACTAACCCTTGGGACAACGGCTCATAACTACTTATTACTAGTTCGTATAAGAAAACTTCTAATTTTCTTAGTTTTCTTAAATTTTTCTAATCTCATGGATGTAATTTTTCACTATCTAATCTTCTATTATCTTAGTTATGTACAAAAATATTTTTTTTAGTTTTGAAAATTTTTAAATTTTTATAGGTTTTCAAAAAATGTTTTGTGCTTATGCAAATGATATGCAAATGATGCGAAAATAAGCACAAATCTCCCCCAAACTTGCTTTCAACAGTGTCCTCACTATTGCCTTCCGCTAAATCTCGAAAAACCTGTAAGCTTGGGAGGAATTTATTAGTGGGGGCAAAATATATAGGTGAAGATCCTCCCCCAAACTTATTTTTGGCTCACAAATTTTGTAAAAATTTTCTTTTCAGGAGCCCGATCATACCCCCCCCCCCAAACTTGAGTTATGCAATGTTAATCTTTGAAAATCATATGAGGGGGTCAAAAATCATTGGTTGATGCCAAGCTTTGCAAAGACCAAATGTTAACACCAACCATTCAAAAATTTTATTAATGCAGTGCTCTGGTTGGTGGAAGAAAAAGTGGGGAAAGGTTAAGTGATGGAATAGAATGTGTGTGCGTCTCATTTTGGAGAGACGATGCAGTGATTGTGATGGATTGCTCGCATTCTTTTTACAATTCAGAAGAAGGGGTGGAGGTTCAATTTCAGTGATTGGGAGATGATTCATCTCAACACCCGTGTCATTCAAAAATGCGAGTTCTTCAGCGAAGATTTCCTCAAAAGTTCCATCAATACCCCGATGAATAATGTCATCACAAAGTGCGGGGTGATCTTCAGACTCTAAGAACAGTTCATAATCCGTGTTAATTGTTGACCCGGACATCTCAATGGAAGAGTCCGTATGTATATGATACATAGTTAGGTCAAACAACAATGTATGAAAAGAGTCAAGATCGGTATCAGGAGGATCATCAAATTCGCTGCTGTCGACCTCCATTAAGTCGACAGAACAGACATGAGCAGTAGGTTCGGAGGGTACACTTCCCAACTTGTAAATGTTCAGCTCTATTGACCTATTCCTGAAAGATAGGGTCATAGAGCCATTACGACAGTTGATTATTGCATTGGAAGTGGCCAAAAAGGGGCGACCTAAAATCACCGGAATTTGATTCCGTGGGTTCGCTACAGGCTGTGTATCAATTACAATAAAGTCCACAGGGAATATAAATTCCCCGATTTTTATTAACACATCCTGCAGTTCACCCCTAGGTTTGGTGATTGATCGGTCAGCCATCTGGAGAGTGCAATGGGTTGGCTTCAACTCTCTGATACCTAGTTGCTCATAGACTGAGTATGGAAGCAAGTTAACACTAGCGCCAAGGTCTAGTAGAGCACGGTTGATGTGTTTTTCCCCAATAGAAATGGAAATAGTAGGATATCCAGGATCCTTACGTTTCCTCAGTAATTGTTGGGGGAAAGTCGTGTCTACTGTCTTTACCATAAAAATCTTCTTAGGCACTTGAGTCTTCCTCTTCCTAGTGCACAAGTTCTTAAGAGTTTTCGCATAGGACGGAACTTGTTGGATGGCATCTAGGAGAGGGATGTTGATGTTAACTTACTTAAAAATGTCCATGATCTTCTCCATATGTGGACTCGGTGTGTTTGCCCTTAACCGATTAGGATAAGGTGCTTTAGCAATAAGCGCTGGGTTCATCATAGGAGAAGGAAGTGGGGGTAGACGTGATCCCAAAAGAGGAGTGGGGATCGTCTGTGGAGAACTAGAAGAGATGGGCTGAGGTGGTGAGCCTTGTGGGAAACGGAGAATAGGCTCGCAAGAAGGCGGTGGGGTAGAAGAACTGGGGTCAGAATTAGAAGTAGAGTGGAAGGAAAGGTCTCAGCCGGGGTATTATTGATTGATTTATCGGTATCATCAAACTCTTCCTCAATGTGAGTGTCAAGCACTCTTTCAGATCTCAACGTGATTGCATCCACATGATGTGAATAGCCAGGATTAGATAAAGGTTGAGCTGGAAGTTTCCCTTTCTCTCTTGCACTCATTTCGGCTTTTAGTTGTGCAATTTGGGCTTCCATCGATTTGATATTCTCATTTTGAGAGACAATGATTTTCATCACATTCTCGATGGAAGATTGCAAACTTGCCGTCCCTTGGATGGATTGTTTCATGAAAGTATCCAAGGTTTGTGCTAGTGCAGAGGTATTATCAGTACCGGTCAATTGCAAAGTGTTTTCATGTGGTGCAAAAGTGTTGGCCGGATTTTGGAAGTTTTGTGCTTGGAAGGGGTGCTGACTCAATTGAAGTGGTGGATGCTGTTGTGGTGGAGGGACCCTTTGGAAATTGTTTTGGGTTGGAATCGTGTTTTGAGATTTTGATTGGTTCCAAGCAAAATTAGGGTGATTCCTCCAACCCTGATTATATGTGGAAGAAGATGGATCGTTTCTAGGTCTTTGAAAGGCGGCATTGGTATGCTCATGACCTTGAAACGAAGAATTTTGTAGACATTCTTCCGTTAAATGAGAAGGATCAGAACAGCAGCCACATACAGTTTTGGAGAGTGACATTTGACTTAGGGCGGCGACTAAAAATTTGTTTTCCATAGTCTCGAGTTTCTTATTGATAGCTGCAATGTCAGCTCTAACTCCTATGGAAATATCATTGCCATCCCTAAACGATTGACTCACACCCTCCCACTGTAAGGATTTTTCAGCGAAATCTTCTAGGAATTCCCAGGCTTCCCCATCATTCTTAGTCATAAAGTTGCCTTGACACATGGATTCAAGGGTCTGTCTTGTGTAAGGAGTAATGCCCTCATAAATGATTCGGCACAGTTCCCGTCTCGGGATGCCGTGATGTGGACATTGGACTAACAGATCCTTGAAACGTTGAAGACATTTTGAAAATGTTTCATTTGAAAGCTGGGTGAATTGATAGATTTTGCTACGGACTCGAGCTGTCTTTTGATGTGGGTAAAATTTCTTCAGGAATGCTTTGACGAATTCGTCCTAATTTGAAATGGAATGTGCGGTGGTGTTATATAGCCACTTCTCGGCTAAATCGCACAAAGTAAATGGGAGAAGACGAAGACGTAAAGCATCCACAGAAAGCTGTGAAGTACCCATCATTGCGCATACATTTTCAAATTTGGTGATAAATGCATATGCGTCTTCAGACTCGAGACCGTGAAATTTTGGTAGAAGGTTGATGTATTGGGGTTTAATCTGAAAATTTTCCCCGTTGGCTGGTGGTATGGAAAGACAGGTGGAAAGTGGGCCTCGTATAGGATAGCACCTCTCTTGGAGAGAGATACGAGGTGGATTCTGCGCACCAACGGACGGCGGCAGAGTAGGGGAAAAGAAGTTCGATGGAGGTGGATCCATCGATGTGGGTGTGGTGGTAGGTAAAGAAAAGGTAAGTGTAGAAATACCGACTTTAGGGTCGATCGAAAGGACACGGACTAACAGGCACTAGAATCCTGTTGTCCAGCCTATCTTGACTAAAAAGGGTTAGTACAAGTGGCAGCGTGAATTTATAATTAGGGAAAATGATATGAATGCGGTGTTTGTTTTGAAAATTGGACGGATTTTTGAAAATATGATGCAACACAACAAATGCAACACACAAAACCCTAAATCTAGTGGTCACCTAGGTCCGGCTCTAGACCGCTCCTAACTGCCAAAAGACAAATCGCAGGATAGAATCCTCCACTGCCTCTTTGTCCCCCTGTGGCCAGGTAAGTGCCAGGTAAGTGGGAAGGTACTCCACTACGTAAGTAATGGGCCTAATTAATAACCACTAGCCTTCGACATACTTGTCTTAGACACCACAAGAAAAACGCGGATAAGCAATGAATTACCCACGGCCTTCTCTTGACCTACGTGAGCGCGACGATCCTTAGAGTCATCTCTAGATATTTTTTAATTAATGAGGGTAAATGCGGATGCAAGTTTGTGATTTTTGGGGCTTAGGAAGGGTAATGAACTCCCCACCTAATCTGGATTTGGCCATGCCCCTTAATTTTCCGTATTAATTATGCAAACAACCACAAAAATCAAAACAAGCACAATTTAATTTTTGCAATTTGCGCGCTGCGATTATTTGCAAAGAAACCTGCACAAAAATGTTAATTGGAGCAGATGAGGTAAGAGATAAGAAAGTGTAGATGTATACCTGAAAATTTGATACACTGAAACAGCAAGGCCGCCGCGGAACCGCCGCAATAGGAGGCTCCCACCGCGGTTCCGCGGTCTTCTGTGCTGATCTCTGTGCAAAATTTTAGCAGTGAACTTATGTTCACTCCTTCAGCTCTCTGGAATATTCACAAAAATTTTATCCAGCTCCAATGATTCCAGATTTCCTCGCAATCAAATCACAACACACGTATTAGGGTTTGTGCGAGTTTAGATCTAAAAATTATAATGGAATAAATTTTTCAACTCAAATTTCAAAATACAAACAATTAGCGCACTATCCCCGGCAACGGCGCCATTTGATTGATGATTTTTGTTGTGTTTATCAAATGATCCCCGGCAGCGGCGCCATTTGATTGATGATTTTTGTTGTGTTTATGTGAAAAATTATAAAGAAATCACAACCAAAAATATTTTGACCGCAATCAATAACGGTGTCGAATGTAGTGCGTTAGTAAGTGTGGATCGTCCACAGGGATAGTGTAATCGTTCGTGTTTCGAATTAGATGAGTCGAAACTTTAAAGAAAAGAAACGAAAACAATTCATGATTTTTAGTTGAAGTTCAAGAATTGGAAAATCTAGATCCAATAACAAGAAAAGATAAAATCAAGAATTGAGATGTTTGTGATGATTTTTCCAAACCAAATATCAAGAATCTAAATGAGGCTCGTAGGAATCGATCGGATCTATAGATGTGATGTAATCTTACAATTACGTATTCTTATCCTTCAATGAATTGATACTAGATCGATGATGATCGATCGAGAATTAGGGATTTCTTATGAAACTAGGGTTTCATCTTATCCCTTATTCTTTCGTCGATATCATTCACATTCTAGCCTTTAGTAAATTCAAGAAACGGTCGTAGATCCCTAATTTCGAGCGATCACAATCAAGAAAGCATCGCAACGAAACTAGGTCATCGATTCTTGAACTTGCTAGGGTTTACAAAGCTCGTAGGACTCAAGAATCGTATTAAGATTTGTTATATCATCATTCTATTGATCGTCTCGACTCCTTTACGAGCAGAGTTTTACCCAAACATCACAACAAGAATCACAATCACAAATTGAGATCGAATCATGATGCAAGAATTTAAAGAAAGCAAGATTAAAGAATTTCACCTTTTATTTATATCAACAATTTCATTACATTCGCTCAAGAACTACAAGAGGAAGAACTCGATCGTCGATTTGGCTTCGCTCGTCTCCGTGAGTCGCGGATCGGCTTGGATCACTTGCTCGATTGAAGATCGGCTCCGCTCCTAAAAGGTTGAAGGGCTTCTCGCTTGATTGGTACTCGGGATCTTGAATTTGGATTGGAATTAGGGTTAGGATTTCGCACAAGTTGTGTCACTCAACTTGTGGAAGAAGAAGGAGAGATGAAGAATTAGAGATTAAAGATTGATTATTGATTTAGGATCTAAAGATTAGCTAAGGATTTTTTTTAACCCTAGGTCTAGGCTTCTATTTATAGACTTTCCCAAACCCTAGATCTAGGATTAGAATTTGAATTTCCCTCCAAAAGTTAGTTAGAGGAGATTTGAATTTCCCTCCAAAAGTTTGTTGAGGAGAAGCTTCTAGATGTGATTAGTTAGGAGGGAGCTTCTGGAAATAGTTTGTTAGGAGCTTAATTAAGATTAGCTTTTCTTAATGATCTTTGCTGATCTGGAAGAAGCTTCGAGAGAATTCTGGAATTTGACGTGTCTTTCTGAGCTGTAGGCCTTGAGATTGAGATTCTGCACTAAAAATTATGCACTGACGTGGCACAACCGCCGCGGAACCACGGCTCAAGCCGGCTCCTGCCGCGGTTCCGCGGCTCTTTGGGGGATTCATGGCTTGGGCTCTCTGGTACATGTTGTATTTAATATGTGGGCCTTTTTATGATATGTTGATTCTGAAAATTCTTTTTAGATTACTTCCAGATCTGAATCTTTTGAGTTGGCGTAATGTTTGATCGGCGTAATGTTTGATCAGCAAAATGACAATTTTGGCCTGTCTCCTGGATTTTCCTGCACAATTTCTCGAGACAAGTGTTGCGCAATATAGGGATGATGCGATGCCATGATAAACACACAATTTCCTCAGAAATGTCGGTTTTAGAGTCTAACACACGCAATCTGATATTTAACGACTGATTTTCTAATATGTGTAATATGAATGCCGAACACTTCTAGATGAATGCAAAAGATGGGGAAATTGCCGTGTTAAAAATACATTATTTTCGACTGATCAGGAGCTGGTAAACGTCAGACCCCCAAAAGCGGTATAAGTCGTGTCAGAGTGTAGCCCAAAACACCTGAGATACTACTGGAATACTTACTAGTAAATCTCGCTTGCTATGGCCATGGACTTTGTGTAATGGCTCTCCTAAACAAAGCGCGATCTCACCCCCAACGTTGGGAGAGACGAATCCCCTGCCGATCCGCTCGCTGCCTCCATATGGCTCGGGACTGTACCCAACTAAAATCTGTTTGCACGACTCCTTTGAGCCATGGTAGGGTAATAATCAAAGCACAGTGGGAACTCACATGAGACAAATGACGATCTCAGGTCGATAAACTAATCTGTACACATGTCACCTGGGAATTGCTATCTGATGACAGGTTTTAAATACCAGCTAGCATATTCCCGGCGAGTCATGTCCGATGTACTCCTAACCTAATGAGCACCTGTATACATCTTAGGTGAACCAACTGACACCAATGGCTTATGAGACCGGCCATCGCCTCTCGTCGGGGTCTCGACTGTATACACTAATCTACTCCAGAGTATCGATGTCCTATCTCAAAACTCCCGCGACTAGGGACCACTTTTAAGGATGTGCTTATAGACTACCCTACTCTCACATATATGATCGCCATCATACTGTTGGTAGTCAAGCAAGAATCCTATGGGCTCTATCAACGTGCAATAGTGATATATATAATGCCGCCTAAAGCAGTACACGATGATAAAGATAAACCAGATAGCATACTATCATCTTGAGTAAGACTGTCCTACCGATATAGGTCATCCCTCAATCATTGCAATCACGTGCCTGCAATCCAATAATTGACTTTGAGGGCACTATATCCAACACAGCTAGTACCACTGACGTTCTTGTGGTTAAACCCACTGCCAGTGTACTGTCGAGTCTTTAGAGTCCCACACAGAGGGTTTCCCCACTTCGGGCGAAACGATGTAGAGGTCGTATGGTTTTACGACAGGGTTCAAACATATGCGTGTAGTTGTGCGCGGATTATTCGAACGGATAATACCAGTGGGCTTTGGTTTAAGCCGGATCCTAGTATTAGATTATTGGATTAGTTTCGTCTCATTGTATATACGGTGAAGGGTATTCTTGTAATTTACTCAAGAATTCTTCTAAAAGAGGACACCTCATTACTTGTATTACCATTTAGGTTAAATGGTTAATGAGGTGGAGGTATGAGGTGTTATTTTTGTGATAAATGAAACATGGCTACTTGGTGACTCATGGATGACTATTGAGGTAAGGGTGGACTTAGATATTTTGTGATATTTTGTGAGATATTTTGAGCATGCTTTATAGTCATCACAATTAGCCATCTTCATTCTAATATTATCTCAAACACTCTCTCTCCCTTAAGAGCTCTCTTCTTCTTCCTCAAACCCTAATTGTCTCATGTGTTGAGAAACCTAGGGTTAGTGAGACTTATTAATCCGTAATCACTCTCTACATCCTTTAGTTCTTTTAGATTAGCACTCTTAGTAACCTAGTTACCTCATCTTAGAGATAGAAGCTCAAGGTTGGCACTCTCGGGTGGATCTTCTTTGACATGAGGAGGCCGACGAGGAGGCGCGATCCATACACACTCCAAGGAGCCCACGAAGAGGAGGAGGACAACAAGAAGAAGAAGGACTAGTTACATGAGGTATAACTTTCTTACAAAGTAGTTAAACCTCTTAGATCTTTTGTTAGTTAGGGTGTAGTATCGATCCTGGAGTTTAGTAGGTGTTACGAAGCATATAAAAATTGGTTTTTGCAAACTCCGCCTCCCCATGAACCCGCGGGGTGCGTGACATCAACTAACATTAGCTGGACGTAACGGCTATCTAGGTATTGAGCGATTAGAAGATCAATAAGCAAGCTTGTCCAAAATCTCATGAAGCCTATAAATAACACTTACCGTACATTCCAGTCTCTTCGTCTGATATGTCGCATATCGAGTCTGGGAGTGGATACGTCAGACCCAATAACTTGATAAGTCATGCCAATGTATGTCTCATAACGGTTCGAGAAACTATTGATAACTCTTATCAGTAAATCTCAACAACAGCCCTGGCTATGGACTTCCTGTTATAGCCAATCGAGCATAGCGCAATATCAACTCCCAATACCGGGAGAGACGAAACCCCTCCTATCGCTCATTGACTCCATGTGACTCGGGACTGTACCCAAAATCCACCTGTTTGCACGACTCCTTTGAGCCGTGGTAGGGAGGAAATCAAAGCACAGTGGGAACCATACAAGTCTCTATGACGATCTCGGGTCTACAGACTAACCTGTACTAGTGTCATCAGAGAACTGCTATCTGACGATAGGTATAGTACCATCTAGGAGTTCTCGGCGAGTCCTGTTCGGTGTACCCATTCTCTAATGAGCACCTGTGTACAATATTTGATGTCAAACACCAATGGCTATGGGATCAACCATCGCCCCCATACAGGGTCAAGAAACGTACACACTAGTCTACTCTGGAATATCGATGCCCTGTCTCGATATCCCCTCGACTTGAAATAATTGAAGGATGTGCTTGTGGACTACCCAGGTCCTAGTAGTATGATCTGCATCATAGTCCTGGTAGTCAAGTTAACATCCTAAGGGTTTTATAAGCATGTATATGAGAGACAATATAATAATACCAGTGAACATGTTAAGATAAAGGCAACCAAATAGCATACTATTATGTCGAGCAAGAAATATATATGTCCAAGCATCCATTATATCATACAATAATGGCTTCTAGGGCATACATATTCCTAACAATCTCCCGCTTGCACTAAAGCCAGTTAATGTAGTATCTCATACCCAACATCCTAAAAAGTCTCTCAAAACGCATCTGGGGGAAGGCCATTGTGAGTGGATCCGCTGTGTTATCCTTTGTGTCAACTCTCCTGATCTCGATCTTCCGGAGATCTACTATCTTCCTGATCAGGTGATACCGCCTAAGAATATGTCTGGATCATTGATGGGACCAGGGTTCCTTTTCCAAAGCCACCACTCCATTGTAATCACAATATTAAGATATTGGATACTCAATGGATGGAACCACACCTAGTTTAGCTATGAACTTTTTCATCCAGACAGCCTCTTTGGCAGCATCGTTGGTAGCGATGTATCCAGCCTCCATCGTTGAGTCTGCTACGGTATCTTGCTTGGAACTCTTCCAACATACCACCCCTCCATTGAGGGTAAAGACAAAACCCGAGACCGACTTACTATCGTCCTTATCACTCTGGAAGCTCGAATCGGTAAAGGACTCCTCCTGGAGTTCATCGTTACCATACACCAAGAACATTTCTTTAGTCCTTCTCAAGTACTTAAGAATGTTCTTCACAGCTGTCCAATGGTTTTCCCCAGGATAATACCTACTCGCTACACCTAGTGAGTAAGCTACATCCGGTCTCGTACATAACATCGCATACATGATTGACCCAACTACAGAAGTATAGGGTATCCCTTGCATGCGAGCCCTCTCTAAATCAGTCTTGGAAGACATCTTTTTGGAGAGAGTGATTCCTGAGCAAGTGGGTAAACTACCACGCTTGGAATCTTCCATTCTAAACCTCTTTAATATGGTGTCTATGTACCTGGATTGGGACAATCCTAACATCCTCTTAGATCTATCTCTATAGATCTTAATCCCCAGGATGTAGGAGGCATCACTTAGATCTTTCATGGAGAACTTGTGTGATAAGAAGAGCTTGACCGAGTGTAGCATAGGAACATCATTTCCTATCAAGAGTATGTCATCCACGTATAATACGAGGAAGACAACCTTACTCTCTACAACCTTCTTGTATATACAAGGTTCATCTACGTTTTCGATGAAGTCAAACTCTTTGATAGCTTCATCAAAACAGATGTTCCAGCTCCGCGATGCTTGCTTCAATCCGTAGATTGATTTAAGCAGCTTGCAAACGCTTCCACTACTCCCACTATCTACGAAGCCCTCTGGCTGTGTCATGTACACGCTCTCTTCTAAATCACCATTTAGAAAAGCGGTCTTGACGTCCATCTGCTAGATTTCATAGTCATGGTATGCAGCAATGGCAAGTAGAATCATGATGGACTTAAGCAAGGTAACAGGAGAAAATGTCTCATCATAATTGACACCAGGTCATTGACGAAAACCTTTTGCTACAAGTCTAGCTTTGAAAGCCTCAACTTTTCCATCTACTCTGATTTTCTTCTTAAAGAGCCACTTTCTCCCGAATGGGTTTTACCCCTTCAGGAGCAACTTCCAAAGTCCATACTTTGTTGGTGTACATGGATTCCATCTCAGATCGCATAGCATTCAGCCATTTCACAGAGTCTACATTTGTGATGGACTGTTCGAAACTAGTCGGGTTATCATCTTTCATGATGCAATCCCCGCTCCCACCGTCTATAAGAAAACCGTAGTATCTCTCAGGTGGATGAGGAACCCTACCAGATCTGTGGAGTGGCCATGGTTCGTTGGGTACTATTGGATCCCCCGGTTCCACCAAACTATCAGTTCTAATTTGTTCAGCTGGAACTTCTTCCAGTTCTACCTCATTACCACTAATTTCTTTTTTAAGAAATTCCTTTTCTAAAAAGGTGGAATGTTGAGCAACAAACACCTTTTGTTCCTCACTATGGTAGAAGAGATATCCATGTGAATTCTTTGGATATCCTACAAACTTACAGAGAACTAACCTTACCTCGAGCTTGTCCGGATTTTTCTTTTTAACATAGGTCGGACAACCCTATATCATAACTCGTTTAAGAGATGGTATCTTCCCATTCCATATCTCATATGGAGTGGTAGGCACTGATTTAGTCGGAACCCTATTCAATAGATATGCAGCTGTCTCAAGTGCATAACCCTAAAAAGAAATAGGCAACTCAGCAGTACTCATCATAGAGCGCACCATATCTAATAGGGTGCGATTCCTCCGCCCCAATATACCATTGTGCTGTGGTGTATACGGAGAAGTAAGCTGAGAGAGAATCCCATTTTCTTTTAAATAGTCTCGGAACTCCGTGCTTAAGTATTCTCCTCTCCGATCAGATCGAAGGATTTTAATACTTTTACTCGTCCAGTTCTCTACTTCGCACTTATATTCCTTGAATTTGTCAAAAGATCCAGTCTTGTGTTTCAACAGGAACACATGTCCGAATCTTGAGAGCTCATCAGTGAATGTAATAAAGTATGAGGAACCATTTCTGGCATGTGTAGACATAGGACCGCATACATCACTATGTATCAATTCCAAGAGTTCAGTAGCTCTTTCTCCGTGTCCAGTAAACAGAGTTTTTGTTCATCTTGCCTTTGAGACATTACTAGCAAGTTTCATAAGATGTAAATTCGAACGGATTCAAATATGCATCCTTATGAAACTTAGCCAGTCTTGTCGCATTGATATGACCTAGTCTATAATGCCACAAGAAGGCTTCGTTCATTTCTGAACTGTTCTTCTTGTGAGTGTTCTGTATACTTAGAACTGTGTTGTGATTTAGAACGTATATACCGTTATACAACGTACCATACCCAATCAACACCTGATTTAGGAAAACATTCACAATATTTTTGATACGAAATAACAGTCGTTCAGAATCATTGCATTACCACTTAATACAAGGTGATATTCGCCAACTGCTTTGGCTGCAACAATTGCACCATTCCTTACTTTTAGAGACATATCACCCTTTTCTAGTTCTCTACCTCTCTTTAGCCTATGTAACAAATTACATACGTGAGATCCTGATCCAGTATCTAATAGCTAGGACGTAGAGCAAACTGAGAAACAGTTCTCGGTTAAGAACACACATGAAGAAGATGCATCAGCATGCACTTTCTTCATACGGGTGGCGTGGGAATCCTGCTATTTCCCTATTTCTTACTCAGACTTATGACTTTCATAAGATAGAGAGGAACCAACGTGCTCTAGCCAGTATAATATGTGGGTTCGGTCAATACATCAATATTATTATCTTGATTAAGGCGTGTCATGGTCACTACCAGGAGAGAGAGAATGAAACAGTTTAGCGTGCGCTCTTGCAAGATTAGATTGGTTATTATCTTATCTAATCAGGATATCACCCGCTGTTTTTATCAAATCTTTCTTCAAAAGGTAAGATTAGCCGGGATTAATTAAACCCTACAAGTTCGCCAATCGTTCGGTCAGGAAAGTATTGGTACTCCGAGAGAGTCTTCCCATGCTTTCGCATGGAACTAATTAAATAACCTCGTTTCTGCAGGGGCATAACCCCGTTAACACCTTTCTTAGACACTTACTTGATCGGCTAATTGTAAAGTGCAAAACTCTTCCAGGAGTAACTCTTACCTGCAGTGGGTATCGGGATCCAACTATCTCATAGGAGGTATGCAATCTTATTGCAAATTTCAACACTTGAAATTCCCGATATCTGTTTTTACCCCATGCGATTTATGACCTTGACAAGGTCAACAAACCATAAACCACAAGTCAAGTTCAACCCGTTCATTTCATGATTGAATTATACCCACCCGAACGACCCTTGACAAGATCAACAAGGTCGCAAGACTACCCTAATCCAATCGCATCACATACGGCAGATAAGCGCTAATCAGCTACCACACACTACTCCTTAACAAGGTCAACAAACGCAGCACGAATACTAAATAGTACTTATCTGAAATGACGGAGGGCTACGTTGGTTTTTAAGAAAACCTTTAGCGTAATGAACTTGATATCGTTGTAGAATCTAGTGATTTTGAAAAGGAGTGGTTTAAGCTCCGCTTTTAGAATCGAGTAGTTTTCAAAAACAAACCAAATAGCTTTTACTAGATTTTGCTAAAGAGGTCACTCCCGGTGAAAGGATCTTGGCTCTTTCTTCATCGAATGCAGTGCTGGATATCCATTTAGGAATACCACTATGCAAAGCAAGAACTATAGAAGCTATGATGATGAACCAAGTGGGTTGTAGCATTTGCTAGTTTTGCTAATGAGCTCACTCTCGGTGAAGGGATTTCGGATCTATCCACATCGAATGAGGTGCTGGATATTCATCAAGGAATACCACCATGCAAAGCAAGAACTAGAGCTGCCTTTTTGAAAATTTTGATTGTACAACATCTTTAGGTTTCTTTTCTTTCATTAATCGCATTAACGAAATCCTATCATTTAATGTTTCCTAAACATCACAGAAAAATGAAATGAAAATAGAATGTACGCTTATGCCATCTGCATTCGCCACGGGGTCCCGTCCTGTACCGTTAGGTTACTTAACTAACGGCAGAGCGGGGGTTAGACTAGCACGGGTACAAAATATAAGCAACGTTTATTATATATCATATATATAATATAACATTCGTCTCACGCAGTTATATGATCAACATCACAGAACATAGTAGCAGAATTCAACATATGAAATATTGGATATACTAGGAGGTCCGTGTTTTAAATTCAGCCAGTAATGAAAAACACGGATTCCACGGTCATGATGAATAGCCAAACCCGCAACCCATAGACCCCTGCGAGAGCGGCAAGCAACCCTACCAATTCTAGAGTTAGGAGACCCGGTCTTGACTCCTCGAGATGGTCTCCCACTGGACTCTAGAACCTGGTTACTTGTGCTCCCCGCCATGGGTCTATCCTAATGCAGAAAAGTAAATAATATACACCAATGGTGACATAATCCTCAACCCGGAAGTGCCCCAATAAAAGAATATTACATACATTTTTACATGAATGAAAATTGAAAAACTCTCATCTAACATAAAACCCTCGGCTGTTCAATCATAACAATCCAATATTACATATCACAGCAACACATAACATCTCATGTCATCAACGTAAATAAATACGCATATCGCGAATGTCGTTGATATTTAGCAACGAGATCTGGGATACCCCACGTATTACACTTACGGTAGCAGAAAAGAAATTAAAACTACAATAATTAGAATCCGCGTTTCCTTAAACAACATAAACCCGAATATCTTATATTCCGAATTTCATGCATAACCCTATAAACCTTGCATTTTAGTCTCAAACCGAAAACTCTTTTCAATAATTTAGTCGGGTAATTCAACAAGATTCCTGACTACCCGATCGAATACTCGTCGGGAACTTTAGTATATGGCCGCACCCCCGATGCCGTCGACCAAGTACACTTAGGCGGAACACCGTGGCCGTGAGCACCCGAGTGGATGATTTTGGAAACGGGGTTCTCCTAAAGTCACTTGGTCGGGGCTATAGGACGTGGCTACCTAGTAAAGTTATCTGGCGAGTATTCGCGTACGAAACGCGATTGCAACGGAGTTTCGATCCGAATCGAAACTTCATGGCAATCGATCAATAGAGACTAACATGCTAGATTTACAAACAAACTAGTTTTCACAAAACTAATTTAATGTGGATTCCAACTACTGTATCACATATCAAACTTAAACCCGAAACGATGTAAAAAATACGACTGCGAAACACTCCGAATTAGCCCCTGTAAGTGCACGGCGGCGCCCCGGCAGTCAATCCGACGCCGGAATGCGGAAGCGGTGATAAACTTTAAATTTTGCGGACTTAGCAAACCGGCACCACCGCGCACTAAACCCCGGATCGAGCCATTAAACTAGATCTAGCAAAGTACAAGACGGGTTAGAGATATACCGAATGATCCGAGTCCTCCGGTCTTCTTCTCGTCGTCCCGATCTCCTGCAGAAACTCCGGTCGTCGCCTCCTCGCCGGAAGGGCACCACATCGCCTGTATCTTTTACGGGCTCCCACCTCAATACCGAGGCAACTCGGGCGCGAAGTAGGCTAGCCGACGCGTCCAAGATTTGCTGTAGAATGTGTAGGGTTGAAGCTATGTCTCATTTGGGGTTTGTTGCCATTTGAAGATGATGGAGGAAACAAGATAAGAAAAATGGTGCTTGCATTTTTCTAGCATGAAAATGAGATCAAGAAATGAAACTCTCAAGAATGAAAACTCTCATCTTTTTCTTTCTCTCAACCATGAAAAAACTTCTCATCTTAGAAATGGTGGAGGAAAGAATATGAAGCATGAAGGGAGGTGATGGTAGGAGCACAAGTAGTGACCACATCCAAAACATCATCATAACCATCTCACATCAAACTCTAATCACTTCTAATCAACAAAAAGCAAGTGATAATGATGGATAAGAATGGTATCAAAAGATGCTTTCATAATAAATACATTTGCAAGAAAAACCTCCACAATGTGTTATTTGCAAACTTGCAAATAACCCCCTCCATCGGAAAAGTCCGGCCGGGAAAGAACAAAGGAAAACCGGCCGGAACGGAATGCAAACTGGCAACTCCAGAAAACTGGTCCCGTAATAAATTACAGGAAAACCCCGATACTGTGCATACACACCCGCATCTGTATTCCGTCCGGATACAAATGCAATGAGACAAAATCTACACTGTACTATACTAGGATCCGGCTTAAACCAAAGCCGGCTAGTAATATCCGTCCGATCCTGATCCGTGCAATACCGCACGTATCTGATCGAACGCTGCCATATAACCATACGGTCTCTAGTACAAACCGTCCGATCCTGATCCGTGCAATACCGCACGTATCTGATCGGACCCTGCCATATCTCCATACGGCCTCTACAGCGTTTCGCCCGAAAGCTTGAGTAACTGAAAGTGTGGTGGACTCTAAAAACTCGCCAATACTATGGCTGTGGATTTAACCACTAGCACGTCAGAGGTATAAGCCAATACGTGACGGGCCACCAGCTATTGACTAAAAGGGACGTCGATGAGCGAACTCATCCTGACACCCTACTGAGCCTGTCAGTGACAATATCCGTACAGTCCGGTCCGTTCGTCTATGAGCATCGCATGTCGGGCCTAGGGGGTTGGTAAAAGTCAGACCCCCAAAAGCGGTACAAGTCGTGTCGGAGTGTAGCCCAGAACACCCTGAGATACTACTGGAATACCTACCAGTAAATCTCCTGCCTTGGCCAAGGTCTTCGTGTAATGGCTCTCCTAGACACAGCGCGACCTCACCCCCAATACCGGGAGAGACGAACCCCTGAAGATCCGCTCACTGCCTCCATGTGGCTCGGGACTGTACCCAACTAAAACCTGTTTGCACGACTCCTTTGAGCCGTGGTAGGGTAGTAATCAAAGTACAGTGGGAACTCACACGAGACAAATGACGATCCCCAGGTCGATGAACTAACCTGTACACATGTCACCAGGGAGCTGCTATCTGACGTCAGGTATAAGACCAACTAGCATGTTCCCGGCGAGTCCTGTCCGGTGTACTCATAACCCAATGAGCACATGTATACATCTTAGGTGAACCAACTGACACCAGTGGCTTGTGAGACCGGCCACCGCCCCTCGTCGGGGTCTCGACTGTATACACTAGTCTACTCTGGAGTATCGATGCCCTATCTCGAAACTCCCACGACTAGGGACCTTTTAAGGATGTGCTTATAGACTACCAGCTCCCACGTATATGATCGCCCTCATACTGCCGGTAGTCAAGCAAGAATCCTAGGGGCTCTATCAACGTGCAATAGCGACCTGTCATGTCACCTAAAGCAGTACACGATGATAAAGGTAAACCAGATAGCATACTATCATCTCGAGTAAGACTGTCCTACCGGGATAGGTCCTCCCTCAATCATTGCAATCACGTGCCTGTGATTCAATAATCGACTCTGAGGGCACTATCTCCAACAATCTCCCACTTGCACTCAAGGCTAATTATTGCAATGTCGCATACTCACAGCCCGTGTGATACCGAACACCCAACTCCTCTACTTGTCAGTCTCACAAAACTCGTTTGTGAAACTATTGCGTTCGAGGAATAGCCTCAGTGAGTGGATCCGCCTGTGGTGTTTCTTTCTATGTCTCTCTATATCTCATGTTCGCGGAGAAAGCCATCTCCTGAAATGAGCAATACCTGTCTTAGAATGTCTGGATGTCTGATGGGACCTAGCTCATAAATGAACTCCAAATCCAAACTTCTTAGACTGTATCGTCAACTGAACTTAATCAGTTTCCTGCGCCATGCCACCCTCAGTATTGCCTTGGACCACCTGTCCAAAATACTGCCCCTCGTCAGAAGGAAAAATATAACTCTGACAACCTCCTTGTCGTCCATGTCACCTTGGAAGCCTGGAATGATAATTGTCTCCCAAATGAGGCTGTCGTTATCATATCCCTAGAACATCCACTTATGTTCTAAAACTGCTTCCGACTGTTTCTCCAGGATTGGATCAATGTCAACTTATTGCATCTAGTGCAAGAACAACATCTGGTGTGGTACTTGACATCTCATGATTGACTCAATTGCCTAAGCAAGTGATCTGCCAATTATGAACATCCCTCTCCCCTTTAGTCTGTAAGACACTTTTAGAGAGGGTGACTCCATTACCTGCAGGTACACTACCATGCCAGGAGTCGTCCATTCTAAATACTCTTAGAATGCTGTCTAAGTACCCAGATTGGGAAACCACCCAATTCTAGATCTAAAACCATAGATCTAGTAACCAGTATGTCTGATATAATGTCCAAGTCCTTTGTGGAGAAACCACTGTGTGACGACCAAAACATAACCGATCGTAGTATAGGAATATCACTTCCTACTACCTTCTCAACAGATCCATCCCCTATTCTGATGACGTTAAACCTATGACTGTCACATCAGAAATAGATGATCTATCTCCACTACATCTGCCTTAGTCTATAAATAGACATAAGCCTGATGTCCACCAATGCTTCCGCTGCTCCCACTGACTACCACAACCCTCTGGCAGAGTCATATAGACGTGCACTTCTAAAGCAAGTTTAGAACGACGCTATACTCATCCTCCTGCCGGGTCTCGCAGCCTGGAACAACAACAATGGCAAGTGTGGGTAAACAAGAACTTCCCTGTCACCGTCCTTGAGGCTACCGGAGTACCTCTCGGGTGCCTGAAGTTACCCACCTTATCTGCGGAGTGGCCAATGGAATGTCAAATCAGATTGAATCTTTAGGTTCCTTATCAAATCTTCAGTAATCGTTTGCGGTTCTAGAATCACTTCCAGTTCTACCATACTCCCACTACTGTTTTTGAAAAAATCCATTTTTAATAAAACTGTGGCGAGTCTAGAACAATATTTCTATTGATCTGCCAGATGGTAGAAAATCAACCCTCGTCATAGCCTGGGTCAACCCACAAACTGCCATTACAGAAACGTGCCTTGAGTTGTCCAGTGTCTGGTTTTAATCATAAGCCGGACAACTCCTCGTACCTTAACATCGTTAAGATATGAACTGTTCTATATCCAATATAGAACCAGAGGCACTGATTTAATTTAACCAGATTCAAATCATGCAGCTGTCTCCAGTGCATGTCAACTAAATGGAGAGAGGCCGATCAGCGTTACTCAACTTAGGAATGCTTCCAATTATGAGTAACCTGAAAGAGAAGCAGTTTCTCTTTATCATTACTATCAACTGAATACCATACACAAGTATCTACATCTTCGATCACTTTGAAGAATCCCGATACTTGCTACACCTGGTTCTCTACTCTATTCAAATACCTATAACTCCTCAAAACTTAGACCCTGTGTTTCTACGAAACACATGTCTAAGAACTAGAGAAGTTAAAAGTAAACAGAATATAGTAAGAGGACCAACCCCTCTGTCCTAATGGACACTGGACAACATACAATACTCTGTATAAGTCCGCTGAGTCTAACAACTCTTTCACTGTGTGTCGTAGGTTGAAAACTGTACTTATGGTTAAGAAGAATTACACCGCTGTTTAATGCTCCTTACCTAACCATCCACTGATATAGGTAAATGTCATCGACATAATATCAAAAGGTATATCTCACTCTATGAAAATAGACGTACAGATATATCAATTTGAAATTGGTGCACAACAGCGGATATTCAAAACCAAATATTTGCCGACCGGCAAACAGGCCAGATGATCCCCTCAAATATCACCGATTACAACGAATCCCGATATAATGAGGATGATCACCCAATTCCCAATAACTTACTCCCACTCATCATCTGTAAAACCATACAGATGTGAGAATCAAACCTGGTAAATACATACCCTGGAGCAAGTGTCCAATTGGGAAATCAGTTTTCTTTTAACAGTACACAGCTGAACTGAAACATTGAAATGTTTCGATAGGGTATCCTGGTATGCCTAGTAATGCCTCTACCATTATCCAGATTCACAACTTTAACCGTATAATTCTTTGCCACCTCTCCAAATCCCTTTATATGTCTTTAGTCATTACCTTCTGCACACCCCTTAGGCCAAATGGTTTTCTTCCTTCCCTACCGTTCGGCACCAGCCTATGGTTTGGAAGAAGACTATCCAATAAGCATAATGGGTGTAGTGTCCTAGTCCTAGGAGCACTCGCAATGCGAGAGAAGGTGAAGATAAAAGACAACCGAATAAACCTTATTCCTATTTCTTCTGGACCAGAATCCATCCCCGAACTGGAACAAGTTCCTTTCGAGTTCGTATATAACCATAAGATGGAGTATCCAATAAAATGTGGATCTTCGTAGTGATACGGAGTGTCCTGGAGAAATACAAAGGTGATTTAGGATTGGCGAAGAAATACTTGGTTTGGTCATGAATATCAGTCGCACTTTACTTTGCCCTCTTACTAATCCCTTGCTTTGTCTTAATCTTAATACCTTCTGCACACCGTTTAGGCTAATTGGTTTTCTTCATTCCCTACCGGTCGACACCAGCCTAAGGTTTGGAAGAAGACTATCCAATTTGCGTAATAGGTGTACTATCTCCTAAACCAAGGAGTACTCACAACTTGAGAGAAGGTAAAAGGGAAAAGACAACTGAATATTCCTATCCGTTTTCTCCAGAACCGGAAACCATCCTCGAATTCCTTCGAGTTCGTATCTAACCATACGATGGTTTTGTCCAATGGAAGTGGACGTTCGTAGTAATACGGGGTGTCCTGGAGAAAAGGGTAAAAGTAGGAGTGGCAATGAGGTCTGCAACTCTGACAATCCAAAAGCTAGTGTTAAGAAGGTTCGGTCAACTTGGTCACTGAGTCATAGTCTAGGGTCGGGTCAATGGTCGCTGCCAGAGAGAGAGAGAAAAGAAACACTCAGCGTGCACTCTATCCTAGATCAGAATGGTTACCAATTTATCTAATCTGGAAACCTCCCACTGTACCTCAAATTCTCCTCCAAACCTGAAAGAAGAATTAGTCGGGGTCACCCGAGGAGTAAACCAACCCATCAGTGGGAATCGGGATCCAACTCTCATCGCATGATAACGTGACGGAATCCGCTCACGGTATCATACTCCAGAAGGTATGCGCATATCTGGCAAGTTCCAGTTCTTTTGAAACTCCCGATGTGATTTTTACCCCATGCTCTTATGACCTTGACTAAGGCCAACAAATCATAAGTCACATGTCAAGTTCTACCCGTCATTGTCCAGGTTGATTTGAACCCACCCGTACAAGCCCTTGACTAAGGCCAACAAGGCTATACGACTGTCCCAAACCAACGCATCTATCTATGCAGCATATGAATATCCAATAGCTACCAAACACTGTGCCTTGACTAAGGCCAACAAACACAGCTTGAATACTATTGACTACCCATATGAAACGACGGAGGGCTACGAATGGTTTCTGGCGAAAACCTTTAACGTAGTGAACTTGATATCGTTGAAGGAACTGATAGCTTTAAAGAAAATATAGTGACGAAAACCTTTACTAAAGAGGTCACTCCCGGTGAAGGGATCTCGGCTCTTTCCCCGTAGAATGGGGTGCAGGATATTCCAAATGAATACCACGATGCAAAGCAAAAGTAATCGGCTATAGTGAAGTTAATGCCCTGACGCAAACTTCTGTCCAAGGGGTCACTCCCGGTGAAGGGATCTCGGCCCTTGCCTCGTCGACTGAGGAGCAGGATATTCCAAATGAATACCGCGATGCAAAACAAAAGTGAACGTCCTTGCAATAACAGCTTTTTGAAAAGTGTTCCAACAACATCAGATTAGGTTTGTTTAACTTGCATTGATCCGAATCAATGCAGTCCCATCAATTGATCACACCAATAAAGAACGAAAATATACTGACGTACGTATATGCCATCCGCATTCGCCACTGGGTCCCGTCATCACCCGTCAGGTTAGCTAACTAACGGCAGAGCGGGGACTGGACTAGCGCGGATGTAAAACATATACAACATCTACTAATATATATACCAATATATTATATTTCGCTCAAGGCGTGATAAAAATGCAACATCACAGAAATGTACAGCATCACAGAACAATACAGATATCTGGGATCCCCGGGTTTCACAGAGCTACTACTGAAACCCGACGTTCCCCTGGTCGTGTGGATAGCCTGTGCAATGAAATCCTAGACCCCTACGGGCGCGGCAAGTTACCCGCCAAAACCTGAAGCGAGGCAGCCCCCTTCAGCGCCGTGAATGGACCACCCAGCACTTCACGGAATCCGGTAACTTGGGCACCCCTCCTGGGTCAACCTGTACCCCCTACGAGTGCGGCGAATAGCCCGCCAATTCTAGAGTGAAGCCCTCTCCGTCCCAATGCCATGAGATGCGGGCTTGTTGCCCTCCAGAACCCGGCTATCCGTGCACCCCACCGCGGGGCAATCCTAGTACAGAAAGTAAAATATACATACAACGGGTACATCGACCGCAACCAGGTCGTGCCCCAAAAGAATAATACAAACAGGCAGTGACGGCAGTCCACATATCGGACGCTCGCCCCGCAATATCAAATGTACATAATACAACAACACTGTACTAGCATTGCATCCAGGCTATCCCCACGACCGAACCGCAACATCACAGCAAAAACACAAAATATCAACGTGAAAGTCACGTTCGCAAATCCGTCTAACCGGGCTATAGCAGTTAGACCGGATTTACCGATCGAGTGACATTCACGGTCGCAGATATAATGTAAATACTGTGAAAAATGTGTTTAAAATATCCGATCGATCAAAAATTAACAAGTGGGCCCCCAAGCAATACTGTAGTACTCACAGAAATTCTGGGCCCAAAATTAATATTCCAAATCCCCTAATTACAGCCCAGAAGCCCACTGGAGAATTTCGAAGCATTGATCCCACCAACCTGCAGCGAAACCGCGGCAACAAGGGGGGTTTTGCCGCGGTTCCGCGCTCGAGCTGAGGGATCATTGTCTCGAATTTTCCCAGAGTTCTTAGAACTCCCTGCACATCATTCTGAGACCACCTGAAAAATTTTTAGACTTCAAAAAAATTCAACAGAAAACTGATGTGAACTAAAATTGGGTTTTTGGAATTTTGGTCGATCGGAACTGAAAAACACATTAAACAAAGCTAGACGAAGTTAATGGCGAGGCTCTGATACCACTGTAAGTGCACGGCGGCGCCCCGGCCGTCAATCCGACGCCGGAATGCGGAAGCGGTGATAAACTTTAAATTTTGCGGACTTAGCAAACCGGCACCACCGCGCACTAAACCCCGGATCGAGCCATTAAACTAGATCTAGCAAAGTACAAGACGGGTTAGAGATATACCGAATGATCCGAGTCCTCCGGTCTTCTTCTCGTCGTCCCGATCTCCTGCAGAAACTCCGGTCGTCGCCTCCTCGCCGGAAGGGCACCACATCGCCTGTATCTTTTACGGGCTCCCACCTCAATACCGAGACAACTCGGGCGCGAAGTAGGCTAGCCGACGCGTCCAAGATTTGCTGTAGAATGTGTAGGGTTGAAGCTATGTCTCATTTGGGGTTTGTTGCCATTTGAAGATGATGGAGGAAACAAGATAAGAAAAATGGTGCTTGCATTTTTCTAGCATGAAAATGAGATCAAGAAATGAAACTCTCAAGAATGAAAACTCTCATCTTTTTCTTTCTCTCAACCATGAAAAAACTTCTCATCTTAGAAATGGTGGAGGAAAGAATATGAAGCATGAAGGGAGGTGATGGTAGGAGCACAAGTGGTGACCACATCCAAAACATCATCATAACCATCTCACATCAAACTCTAATCACTTCTAATCAACAAAAAGCAAGTGATAATGATGGATAAGAATGGTATCAAAAGATGCTTTCATAATAAATACATTTGCAAGAAAAACCTCCACAATGTGTTATTTGCAAACTTGCAAATAACCCCCTCCATCGGAAAAGTCCGGCCGGGAAAGAACAAAGGAAAACCGGCCGGAACGGAATGCAAACTGGCAACTCCAGAAAACTGGTCCCGTAATAAATTACAGGAAAACCCCGATACTGTGCATACACACCCGCATCTGTATTCCGTCCGGATACAAATGCAATGAGACAAAATCTACACTGTACTATACTAGGATCCGGCTTAAACCAAAGCCGGCTAGTAATATCCGTCCGATCCTGATCCGTGCAATACCGCACGTATCTGATCGAACGCTGCCATATAACCATACGGCCTCTAGTACAAACCGTCCGATCCTGATCCGTGCAATACCGCACGTATCTGATCGGACCCTGTCATATCTCCATACGGCCTCTACAGCGTTTCGCCCGAAAGCTTGAGTAACTGAAAGTGTGGTGGACTCTAAAGACTCGTCAATACTATGGCTGTGGATTTAACCACTAGCACGTCAGAGGTATAAGCCAATACGTGACGGGCCACCAGCTATTGACTAAAAGGGACGTCGATGAGCGAACTCATCCTGACACCCTACTGAGCCTGTCAGTGACAATATCCGTACAGTCCGGTCCGTTCGTCTATGAGCATCGCATGTCGGGCCTAGGGGGTTGGTAAAAGTCAGACCCCCAAAAGCGGTACAAGTCGTGTCGGAGTGTAGCCCAGAACACCCTGAGATACTACTGGAATACCTACCAGTAAATCTCCTGCCTTGGCCAAGGTCTTCGTGTAATGGCTCTCCTAGACACAGCGCGACCTCACCCCCAATACCGGGAGAGACGAACCCCTGAAGATCCGCTCACTGCCTCCATGTGGCTCGGGACTGTACCCAACTAAAACCTGTTTGCACGACTCCTTTGAGCCGTGGTAGGGTAGTAATCAAAGTACAGTGGGAACTCACACGAGACAAATGACGATCCCCAGGTCGATGAACTAACCTGTACACATGTCACCAGGGAGCTGCTATCTGACGTCAGGTATAAGACCAACTAGCATGTTCCCGGCGAGTCCTGTCCGGTGTACTCATAACCCAATGAGCACATGTATACATCTTAGGTGAACCAACTGATACCAGTGGCTTGTGAGACCGGCCACCGCCCCTCGTCGGGGTCTCGACTGTATACACTAGTCTACTCTGGAGTATCGATGCCCTATCTCGAAACTCCCACGACTAGGGACCTTTTAAGGATGTGCTTATAGACTACCAGCTCCCACGTATATGATCGCCTTCATACTGCCGGTAGTCAAGCAAGAATCCTAGGGGCTCTATCAACGTGCAATAGCGACCTGTCATGTCACCTAAAGCAGTACACGATGATAAAGGTAAACCAGATAGCATACTATCATCTCGAGTAAGACTGTCCTACCGGGATAGGTCCTCCCTCAATCATTGTAATCACGTGCATGTGATTCAATAATCGACTCTGAGGGCACTATCTCCAACAGCCCCAATAGAAAAGTTAACATCACATGCAAACTGGGATAATAAAACATAACCATGAAACCTTAAACCCAACACCACAGATCAACAAAAAAATTCGAGCCCAAAATAATGAAGTTGGACCAGCCAGGTCGGCTATTTCCCCGTTCTCGCCGGGTCAAAGTAGGAATTTTAGTCTCGAATTTCTATGGTGTTCTAGTTACATCACATGCAACATTCTGCAGTTGTTTAAAAAACTTTCAGAGATCATTTTTAACTTGACAGAAACTTGATGTTTTGGGTTTCGTTTTCGGAGTTGTTTCGTTTTCGTAATCTAGGTAATATCGTCTAATCTTCTAGCTTGGCTCCGATACCATGAAAATGTTTGTTAGCACCACCACTGGGTTTTACTAGAATCAAGCATGCCATTTTAAAAAAAAAATTGGGTGCTAATTAACACTAACCTAGAAACTAGATGATTAGGGTTTTAAGGTTTGATATCAACTAAACTAGCAAAGAGAAGGAGACTACAACATTTGTAAACCATTTCCTTCCGTGTAGTAGTCCACACGACTCTACTAGGCTCCACTTGAAGTTGGATCGAGCTTCCTTTGCGATCTTCGTGCCGAAAATGATCCACCCGAAGCTCCGCCAATCCAAGCTATCTCTTCACTAAACTCTTTAGTGAAGGAAACACACTACACTTAATTGCTAATCAATTGTAGGATGGTGATGTAGGGGTTTTGTTTTCTCACTAGGGTTCTCACAAGCTTAAGGTTTCTTAACTCATGTGAGGGATTGAGCTTGGAGGTGGAGGTGAAGAAAATCTAGAGAGCAAGAACTCATCACATGAGCCCAACTCAAGAAAATGAACAAGTGTTTTTGTGATGAAGAATGTCTCACATAATATCTACACTTATTGAAGCATGGAATTTATTTTAATAAATAAATTGAACCATGCTTCAATAGTGCAAGCAAATGAATAAATAAATATAAAAGCCATGCTTCACCCCATTCCTCATTTTCCACCTCCTTTTCTATTTTCCAAAAATAGAAAATCCATGCCATGCTTCATATATATATATATATATATATATATATATATATATATATATATATATATATATATATATATATATATATAATATTAATATATAATAAAGATAAGCAAATAATTAGTGAGCAATAATATTAGTTAATATATAATTATACAAATATAAATATATATCGTACTATTAAATCAACACTTGATTTAATAATCCGGTTATATCACATATAACCGACCAATATCATTTATCTGTTTATCACATTATCAAATCAACACTTGATTCGATAATCTGGTTATATCACATATAACCTAACCGATAACAAATAACCGCCAGATTATAATACGGTATCATATACTCGTATTTAATCAGGCCCCCGCACATATTAACATGTGTGCCCTACTTCGTTTCGTTTGAACTAGGAAACTTCTGTGTAGGACTCTAAAGACTCATCAATACGCCAGCAGTAGGTAATAATCACATCAGTCACCCACAAGCCGTCAGCGGTACTAGCTGGACGTAACGCTACCCAGATATTGAGCGATTAGAAGATCAACAAGCAAGCTTATCCAAAATCTCATGAAGCCTATAAGTAACACTTATCATAAAGTCCGGTCTCTTTGTCTGATATGTCGCATATCGAGTCTGGGGGAGGATATATTAGACTCCAATAACTTGATAAGTCATGTCGATATATGGCTCATAACGGTTTGAGAAACTATTGATAACTCTTATCAGTAAATCTCAACAGCAGCCCTGGTCAGGGACTTCTTGTTATATCCAATCGAGCATAGCGCAACATCAAATCCCAATACCGGGAGAGACAAAACCCTTCCTATCGCTCATTGCCTTCATGTGACTCGAGACTGTACCCAAAATCCACCTGTTTGCACGACTCCGTTGAGCTGTAGTAGGGAGGAAATCAAAGTACAGTGGGAACCACAAAAGACTCTATGACGATCTCGGGTCTACAGAATAACCTGTACCATTGTCATCAGAGAACTGCTATCTGACGATAGGTATAGTACCATCTAGGAGTTCTCGGTGAGTCCTGTTCGGTGTACCTATTCTCTAATGAGCACATGTGTACAATCTTTGATGTCAAACACCAATGGCTATGGGATCAACCATCACCCCCATACAGGGTCAAGAAACGTACACACTAGTCTACTCTTGAATATAGACGCCCTTTCTCGATATCCCATCAACTAGGAATAATTGAAGGATGTTCTTGTGGACTACCCAGATCCCAGTAGTATGTTCCGCATCATAGTTTTGGTAGTCAAGCTAAAATCCTAAGGGCTTTATCAACATGTATATGAGAGATAGTATAATAATACCAGTGAACATGTTAAGATAAAGGCAACCAGATAGCATACTGTCATATCGAGTAAGAAAGTCATCTATATATATGTCCAAGCATCCACTATATCATACAGTAATGACCTCTAAGGTATACATATTCCTAACATCAGCATGCTCTTTCTTCGTTCGGGTTGGTGGGAATCCAGATATTCCCCTATTACTTGCTCAGACTTATGACAGTCATAAGATAGAGCGGAACCAATGTTCCCCAGCTCAGTATAATAAGTGGGTTCGGTCAATACATCCATATTATTATCTTTATTAAGGCATGTCATGGTCGCTACCTAGAGAGAGAGAAGAAAACACTTTAGCGTGCGCTTTTGCAAGATTAGATTGGTTATTATCTTATCTAATCAGGATGACTCCCATTATTTTTATAAAATCTTCCTTCAAACCCTAAAATGTCAGATTAGCCGGGATTAATTACATCCTATAAGTTCGCCAATCGGTCAGCCAGGCAGGTATTGGTACTCCGAGAGAGTCTCCTTATGTTTTCGCATGGAACTAATTAAATAACCTCGTTTCCGCAGGAGAATAACCCCGTTAACACCTTTATTAGACACCTACTGAATTAGCTAATTGTAAAGTCAAAAACTCTTCCAGGAGTAACTCTTACTCGCAGTGGGTATCGGGATCCAACTATCTCATAGAAGGTATGCAATCTCTTTGCAAATTTCAACACTTGAAATTCTCAATATCTGTTTTTACCCCTAGCAACTTATGACCTTAACTATGGTCAACAAATCATAAGTGCTAGTCAAATTCTACCCGTCATTTCGTGATTGAATTAAACCCTCTCGCACGACCCTTAACTATAGTCAACAAGGCCGTACGACTACCCTAATCCAATCGCATCATATACAGCAGATAAGTACTAATCAGCTACCGCACACTACGCCTTGACTATGGTCAACAAACGCAACACAAATACAAAATAGTACTTATCTGAAATGAAGGAGGGCTGCGACTGGTTTTGTAGAAAAACCTTTAACGTAATGAACTTGATATCGTTGTAGAATTTAGTGATTTGAAAAGGAGTGGTTTAAGCTCCGCTTTTAAAATCAAATAGTTTTCAAAACAAACCGAGTGGGTTATAGCATCTGCTAGTTTTTCTAAAGAGGTCACTCCCGGTGAAGGGATCTAGGCACTTTCCTCATCGAATGAGGAGCTGGATATTCATAGTGGAATAACGCTATGCAAAGTAAGAACTAGAGCTACCTTTTTGAAAAATTTGATTCTACAACATCTTTTAGGTTTCTTTTCTTTTCATTATTCTCATTAATGACGTCCCATCATTTATGTTTCCTAAACATCATAGAAGAAACGAAAATAAAACACACATATATGTCATCCGCATTCGCCACACGGACCCGGGTCTTCACCGTAAGGTTACTTAACTTACGGCAGGGCGGGGTCAGGACTAGTGCGGATGCAAAACGTATATAGTGTCTACTAATATATCATATATATAAGTAGCATTCATCTCACGCGGTTATATGATCACATCACAGAACTCAAGCAGCATAAGAAATCATATGAAATATTAGATATGCTAGGAGGTCCGTATTTTAAATTAAGCCAGTAATGAAAAATACGGATTCCACGGTCGTGATGAATAGCCAAACCCACATCCCTAGACCCCTACGAGAGCGGCAAGAAACCCTGCCAATTCTAGAGTTAGGCGACCCGGTCTTGACTCCTCGAGATGGTCTCCCACTGGACTCTAGAACCCGGTTACTTGTGCTCCCCACCTTGGGTCTATCCTAATGCGGAAAAGTAAATAATATACATCAATGGAGATAACAACCTCAACCCGGAAGTGTCCTAATAAAAGAATATTACATACAATATTTACATGAATGAAAATATAAAAACTCTCATCTCACGTAAAAACTCCCGGATATTCCTTCACGACGATCCAATATAACATACCAGAAGCAACACATAACATCACATATCATCAACGTAAGTAAATATGCGTATTTCTAATGTCGTTGACGTATAGTAACGAGGTCGGGGATACACTACATATTACACTTACGGCCGTAGAAAAGAAATGAAAAATGCAATAATTAGAATTCGCATATACCTTAGACATCATAAACCCGAAATATTACATACTCCGGATTTCATGCCTAACCCTATAAACCTTGCATTTTAGTCTCGAATTGAAAACACTTTTCAATAACAAGTCGGGTAATTCAACAAGATTCCCGATTAAATGATTGAATGCTCGTCGGGAACTTTAGAAGATGGCCGCACCGACGATGCCGTCGACGAAGTGCACTTGGGTGGAACATCGCAGCCGTGAGCACCTGAGTGGATACTTTTAGCTACGGTGTTCTCCTATAGTCACTTGTTCGGGGATATGGGGCGTGGATATATAGTAGTGTTTCCTGGCGACTATTCGGGTACAATACGAGATTGCGACGAAGTTTTGATCCGAATCGAAACTCCGTAGCAATCGATCAAATGAGACTAAAATACGAGATTTACAAAACACAAACTAATTTTCACAAAACTAATTAATGTGGATTCCAAAAATTGCATCACAAATCATAATAATCTAGACGATGTTAAACATTTCGATCGATATATCAAACACCCACAAATCACAGAGACCTCATGTAATACCCGGTCTTTATCTACGCCAATACCTGTATTCAAAAAAAAATATTTTCCCATTTTATATTTTGTATTATATTCAATTATTTTGTTTCCTATGAACCTAACTCTAAGCCCAAGTCCTTATTTAAATCCCACACTTTTCCTTCAAAAATTTTTTGAGCCCAACAACCCAAGACCTTACTTTTAAAACAACAAATTATATTCAAATTACTTACCTTCTCTTTACTTTTCAAAATTCAAAAAAAAAAAATATCCTCATTTAAACCCAAATCCTACATAAATAAATTTCATTAAAAACCTGTTAATTTTTAATCCCGTTACTCTCTTTCTCCTCCTTAAAATTCTCATTAAATTAAAATACATCTCTCTCTCTCATCTCGCACCTCCTCCTCCCTATTTTCACCCCCTCCCCTCTATTCTCACCTCCATCTTCTTCCCAGCCTCCTCATTCTAAATTTCTCCCGCCTTCGTCCTCCTCCTCGACGAGCCGAACCCACGTCGGCCAACCCCTGCACCTGACCTCGTCCTCCTCATCCGGCCACCGCGATAGCCCAAGCTGGCCCCGATCACCTCACAACTGAGCACACCCATCAACAGCCGAGACCCCAACCGCAATATACACCGCCTCGTCCATCCCTCTCCATCGTTGAGCCACCTCCGGCCACCTCTCTCCATCGACGGGCTCCCTCATCCGCGTCAACCCCACCTCCTCTCCCGAGTACCTCGTCACTGCAACCCATCACCATTGCTGCAGCACCTTCTCATCGCCGAACCCAACTTGCCGGCACCCTTCCTTCTCCTTCGCCTCATGCACCATCGTCACTCCACCCTCACGACCAAGCACGCAACGACCTCCTTCTTCTTCATTAGCCCCTCCACTCCATCACCTTCACCCTCACTGAGACCCGCACCCGACCCACGCCTGCTCCGAACACCGCTGCCCTCCTCCTCCAACCTTCGAGCTCCTCCCCGACGACCCAACTCCGAGCAACCCCGCCACCACCGACACCTCCTCACTGCAACCGCAGCCGCAACACCTAGCCGCCACCGAGCTCCGTCTTTTTTCGCCGAGGCCAAGCCCGAATCATAGCCGTGTGTAGCCTTGTGCATACCGTTGTTGTGGGCCGCCATCATCGTCTTCAAGCAAGTGAATTCCACTTGCTTTTACATGCTATACAATATATTAGCTAAATAGTTGTATTATGATTTTATACTTGAATTGAATACTGTGATCGAATCATTTGCTACTATGAGCACGCGTCATTGCTTTTAGTGAATTAATCCATTTAGTAACTTTTAACCCGTATTAGAAAACGCTCATAATTCTTATGATTCAAATTTCATGCTCGTTAAGTAGGAAATCGACTATTCATCGATAACCGTTTAATTAAGCTAGTTCCGAACATATCCTAGACAAAATCCTATTTTTAATTAGAGGAACTTGGGTTTAATGGACCCATATAAGGATAATGAATATCATGTAGAAATTTGGTTGCAAGGTAGCGTCGTTGCACACATAAAATGGTACTCCCGATTTCCGTCGTAAAATCTGAACTTTTTCATACATGCTAACTCGTAAAATTTATAATAAATTATGTATAGACCGGATTGTGACGTTTCAGGATTCATATCAAATCTAACGTCATAAGATACTGTAATATAAATTTTTCCATTAAATTTTAATGAGTCGTGATAAGGAAAATCGGGGAGAATTGCGGCTCTGGACTGCAGTCCAGAGCAGCACTGGCTGTCGATACTCGAATTGAACTGCTTTCACGTTGTTGTATGAAAATGATATTATGCGGAACCCTATACCGTAGCCAAGATAAATCCGTTAGCTAACTATTAAAAGCAGTTTCATTCATTTTTATCACCGTTTACTATTTTAATCACATTTTGAACCATCTGTACATACTGCAGTCCCAAGCAGGGACAGAACGTACATCCAGACCTTAAATAATGTGTAACTCCGAGAACACAGAGGATATTGTCGATCTGTATAGTGATTTGGAAACCTAACTGATAAACCTAAATATTGTTCAACTATAGCATCACCTAATTTTGATTTCAACAGGGTTAAAACTGTGTTACGAAATGGATTTTCAGTTCAGGAACTGAATTTCCAGCAGAGAACACTTAAAATGAAACGACTGTAATTTTCAAACCCGAAACCCGATTGACTTGAAACCAATTTCGTTGAACTTCCGACTGAGTTTACTGATTACTTATTTTGTATCGTTTTACTTAATTCTCAACGTAGGATTTAATGCGATTTTATAAGTTCATGAGACGCATAGTGATTTGTATTGCATATATATTGCTTAGCGGCATGATTCACAGTTTTACCCGACCGTATACCTCTAGTGATAGTGCGCGTCATTATTAAGTTTCAGTGTATAATGCATTGTCGAGCGTGAATGGTATCGGTTTAGGAGTGTCAAGTACGCCAGTGAAAAGTGAATGGTTCGTGATAGTGACAATACAGTGAATAGTGAATAAAACTGTGTTATTGATGCTTACTTGTACACAACTAGCCCATACTCATAGATAGTGAAAGCTGGGGAAAAAGGGGAAAATCGAAGTGGAAAGGAAATTGTATTTAGCGAGATCAGTGATTTAGAGGATGATCATTCGAACAGCGACTCTTATATATATTAGGTTTGGACCTAGCGGTCCGGTTGACAGGGTTATGTCCCGGACGACAGTGGGCCGTAGTCTCGGGTACGTACGAGACCCTCGTTAAACATGATCACTCTTTTCCACAACTCGATTTCAAAGTGACATAGAGACCGATAGGGACACAGATCATATATTGCATCAGTTAAGGACATATTGATTGCCTGCATTTATTATCTCCACCGTTATTACTTTTATTTTCTTGTCTTTTATTATTATTATAATATTGTTATTACGTCGCCCTGAAGATTTGAGTATGCATGCTCACAGTTTGGAGAGGACCGGATTCAGGATTCAAACCTACCCTTCGAGCTCGCAGAGATCTAGACGGTCGTGCCTTCAGTAGTTTTACCGCTTTCCATAAATCAACCTTGTATTCGCACTTGGTTAGTAGTTTCTTTTTCTTTCATTCTATTGAAAACTGTGAACAATGACAGTTGGTGTAATAAACTAGTGATGTGTTTCCTTTACTTCTGTGTTGTATTTACTGATTACCATGTAATGCTAGAAGCCGAAGTGTGACTGTGGCGGGATTATTCTTTGACCGTAGGAGCATGGCTGGCCTAGTCGCCTCCCGTATTCCGTATTTTGGGAATCGGGGCATGACATGGTTTTGTTGGTATCAGAGCCAGGTTCCATATTAAAGGATAACATTAACTATGCTTTATTATATGTTCACTCCACTATTTCTCACTTTCATCCTTGTATCTAATCATATACGTTCATCTATTTTTCAGCGACATGACTTCTCCAAACGACCTCTCCTCCGACTCTGGTTCTCAGGATCGCACAGAGAGGATCCTGAATGCACTAACGACCATCGCGAAAGCCCAAGAGAAAAAGACGAACTTACTTACCGAAGGACTCAGGGCGATTACCGCATTAAGGGGATCCACCGCTCTCATTACCGCTTCCGAGGGCACCGCTACACCAGCTATGCCTGCCAGGACTGGCACGGTGTCGGATTTCCAGAGGTTACACCCAGCTGTGTTTACGGGACTAGCCGAACCACTCGAGGCTGAACAATGGCTGGTCGATGTGGAGAACTTACTGACGGACGCACGGGTACCCGATGAAGAGAAGGTGAATGTAATAAAGATCCAGCTGGAGGACGAAGCCCGTACTTGTTGGTCGGTCGAAGAGTGCAGACTCGATGGGCCGATCGAATGGAGCAAGTTCAAAGAGTGCTTCTTGGACCACTACTTTCCCCCCACCGCCAAGGCAGAGATGGAAGAGAAATTTATCTTACTGAAGCAGAACGGCCGTCCCGTTGACGTGTATGCGGCAGAATTCAACCGGCTGAGCCAATTCGCTTCATATATGGTCATTTCAGAGGCCACCAGTGCCAGGAGTTTCTTACAGGGACTTGACTTTGAGCTGCAATAGCTGATTGCGTCACTCGAGTTGCAAACCTTCGCGCAGGTGCTCAACGCTGCACGAATTCAGGAAAAGCTAATCAGTAAATTCAGGGGGCCCAGCTCGAGTGATAGGAAGCCCCAGTTGTTCCGACGCGTACTCACACACCGTCCCGAGGGGTCGTACCAGTTCACAGGCCAGGGACGACGCAGATGAAGCGACCCTTCGTGCCCCAGCATCGTCCACAGAGTAATGCCTTAGTCTGCGGCTACTGCCACAGGGATGGACATACCCAGAAGGACTGTCGCCATGCCAAGGGATAGTATTTGATTTGCGGATCCAACCAGCATCGGGTGAGTGGGTGCCCTCAGCGAGCAGAGCTACAGGGAGGGCCTGGACCGCAACAGCAGAGGTCACTAAAACAGAGGCAAACCAACACAGGCCGCGGTCAAGGGAGGGCTTTCACCTTGACCGCCGAGTAGGCAGAGACCTCAAGAGAAGTTGTTATAGGTATTCTACTCGTACATTCTATGCCAGCTAGAGTACTGTTTGATTCTGGAGCATCACCCTGTTTCATATCTGCACATTTTGTCGATACACACTTCATACCGCACGAACCATTGACCAAGGGATGGGAAATACATACGGGTAATGGTGTTATAGTATCTAGTCAAGAATGTAGATCTTGTCCAGTAATAGTATGTGGCAGGAAATTCTATTCGAATTTCCTTTTAAACGGAACAGGCAGCTATGACGCAATTCTCGGGATGGATTGGATGAGTACATTCTACATGATTATTGATTGTCGGGCTAGGAATGTGACTTTCCGTATTCCCAATCACCCAGAATTTGTCTTTGAAGGAGAAAGTGAGTCTTTAGAGCCAGCCAAGTATAGAGCCAAACCGAAAGTATTGACGGCTATGGAGATTGATGAAAACCCCGCACCAGAAATCGTTTGGGATTTTCTTGACGTGTTTCCTGAAGATTTACCAGGTCTACCACCTCCACGCGTTTTGGGATTCTCGATAGATTTAATCCCAGGTACATCTCCAGTTTCCAAGGCACCGTATAGAATGGCACCAGTGGAGTTAGCTGAATTGAAGAAGCAAATTCGAGAACTCCTGGAGAAAGGATTTATTTGCCCAAGCGCTTCGCCGTAGGGTGCACCAGTCTTGTTGGTGAAGAAAAAGGATGGATCGCTATGAATGTGCATAGACTACCAGGAACTGAACAGAGTAACGATAAAGAACAAATACCCCATTCCACGCATCGCCGAATTATTTGATCGGTTGGGTGGAGCCAAGGTATTTTCGAAGCTGGATTTTCGTTCAGGCTATCACCAGATCAGAGTAACGGCCGAAGATATATGCAAGACGGCCTTCAGGACCCGATACGGGCATTATAAGTTTCTGGTGATGCCGTTCGGCGTCACCAATACCCCAGCTATATTTATGGATCTGATGAATAGAGTATTTGCAAAATATTTGGACACTTTTGTCATTGTATTCATCGACGACATACTAGTCTACTCTAAGACTCGAGAGGAGCACATCGAACACTTGCGAACGGTACTACAAATTCTTCGGGAAGAGAAGTTATACGCAAAATTGAGCAAGTGTGAGTTCTGGCTCGACAAAGTGCAATTTTTGGGACACATTGTTTCGGGCGAAGGCATCTCAGTGGACCCAGCAAAGATAGAATCTGTTAGAGATTGGCCTACACCGAAGTCAGTGGCCGAGATCAGAAGCTTCCTGGGATTGGCGGGATATTATCGACGGTTCGTTCAAGACTTTGCACGAGTCGCTGAACCTCTGACAAAACTGACACGGAAGGAAGTACCGTACGTATGGACGGAGGAATGTACTCAGGCTTTTGAAATAATGAAACAGAAGTTGACCATGGCACCTATTCTTACAGTGCCAGACAATTCGGGTGGTTTGGTGATACACAGCGAAGCTTCGGGAAAAGGCTTAGGCTGCGTTCTGATGCAGCACGGTTGAGTAATTGCTTATACCTCATGACAGCTGAAAAATCACGAGAAGAAATACCCAACACACGACTTTGAGTTAGCCACAGTGGTTTTTGCATTGAAGATTTAGAGACATTACCTACTGGGCGAAAAGGTGGAGGTGTACACGGATCACAAGAGTCTGAAATACGTGTTCACTCAAAGAGAACTGAATATGAGACAATGCCGATGGCTAGAACTAATGGCGGACTATGACTTGGACTTACAGTATCATCCAGGAAAAGTAAATGCAGTACCCGACGCCCTCAGTCACAAGCCAGCGGTCATGATGTTGACCAGGCAGAGAAGCATCATTGAGGATTTTCAGAAGCTCGAACTAGAGGTTGTTACACCGAGTGCAATCAGGTAGTTTTGGCAGTTACAGGTGCAGTCTTCTCTTGTAGATCGTATTAAGGCCGCGCAAGCTGACGATCCTCGACTGCAGAAATTCAGAGAGCAGGTGGAAACCGGGCTGAGGAAAGACTTACTCATACATCGAGACGGTTCTTTGAGATTTGGTAGCAGACTCTGCATTCCCAAGGGAGATGTTAGAGAAGATGTACTAGCTGAAGCTCACAGCTCAGCTTATTCTGTACATCCGGAAGGCACGAAGATGTATCGAGATCTGAGGCAGCACTATTGGTGGAACGGGATGAAGCGAGAGATTGCACGGTTTGTATCCAAGTGCTTAGTATGCCAGTACGTAAAGGCTGAACACCAGAGAACAGCTGGACTGTTGCAACCGCTTCCAATACCAGAATGGAAATGGGAGCACATCACTATGGATTTTGTGACTGCTTTACCGCGAAGTCCATAAGGCAACAACGCCGTTTGGGTTATCGTCGACCGTCTTATGAAAGAAGCACACTTCATACCCTTCCGAGTGGGACAATCGACAGAGTCACTTGCGGAGAAATACATGCAAGAGGTAATGCGATTTCATGGAGTTCCGGTAAGTATAGTATCAGATCGAGACACTAGATTCATTTCGCACTTTTGGAAGAGCTTACAGGAGAGTCTGAGTACACGTCTCAAGTTCAGCACGGCCTACCATCCACTGATGGAAGGACAGTCCGAACGTACTATTCAGACGCTCGAGGATATGTTGAGGGCGCGCACGCTTGACTTTCAAGGTTCTTGGGAGGATCACCTCCATCTAGTGGAGTTTTCTTATAATAACAGTTTCCAAGCTAGTAACCAGATGACCCCGTTCGAAGCACTGTACGGACGAAAATGTCGATCTCCTGTTTGTTGGGATGACGTGGGTGAGCGAAGATTATTGGGCCTCGAACTTATTATTCAGACGGTAGACAAGGTCCAGATGATCAGACAGTGCATTAAGATGGTTCAGGACCGACAGAAGAGTTGAACGGATGTCAGCAGGAGAGCACTAGAATTCGAGGTCGGAGATCATGTGTTTCTGAAGATTTCTCCTACCCGCGGTGTTATCAGGTTTGGAAGTCGCGGGAAACTCAGTCCCCGATTCATCAGACCATTCGAAGTATTGGAACGGGTCGGAGAAGTGGCTTACCGGCTAGCCTTACCCCCTTCATTAGCGAGCGTACACAACACATTTCATGTGTCACAGTTGCGGCACTACGTTCGAGACGAAAGTCATGTTCTTGATCATTCTAAATTGACCTTGGCTGCCGATTTAACTTATGTGGAGCAACCTACTACTATACTCGACCGTAGAGAGAAAGTACTGAAGAATAAGGTCATTCCATTAGTCCGAGTGTCTTGGGGCGGTCATGCACCTGGGGAATCTACCTGGGAATGTGAGGAGAATATCCGTTCACGATTCCCACATCTTTTCGAGTAGCCTTTTTGTATCTCCGTTTTTCTTTTCGTCTCTTTAATTTCGAGGACGAAATTTTTGTAAGGATGGTATGATGTAATACCCGGTCTTTATCTACGCCAATACCTGTATTCAAAAAAAAATATTTTCCCATTTTATATTTTGTATTATATTCAATTATTTTGTTTCCTATGAACCTAACTCTAAGCCCAAGTCCTTATTTAAATCCCACACTTTTCCTTCAAAAATTTTTTGAGCCCAACAACCCAAGACCTTACTTTTAAAACAATAAATTATATTCAAATTACTTACCTTCTCTTTACTTTTCAAAATTCAAAAAAAATATATATCCTCATTTAAACCCAAATCCTACATAAATAAATTTCATTAAAAACCTATTAATTTTTAATCCCGTTACTCTCTCTCTCCTCCTTAAAATTCTCATTAAATTAAAATACCTCTCTCTCTCTCATCTCGTGCCTCCTCCTCCCTATTTTCACCCCCTCCCCTCTATTCTCACCTCCATGTTCTTCCCAGCCTCCTCATTCTAAATTTCTCCCGCCTTCGTCCTCCTCCTCGACGAGCCGAACCCACGTCGGCCAACCCCTGCACCTGACCTCGTCCTCCTCATCCGGCCACCGCGATAGCCCAAGCTGGCCCCGATCACCTCACAACTGAGCACACCCATCAACAGCTGAGACCCCAACCGCAATATACACCGCCTCGTCCATCCCTCTCCATCGTCGAGCCACCTCCGGCCACCTCTCTCCATCGACGGGCTCCCTCATCCGTGTCAACCCCACCTCCTCTCCCGAGTACCTCATCACTGCAACCCATCACCATTGCTGCAGCACCTTCTCATCGCCGAACCCAACTTGCCGGCACCCTTCCTTCTCCTTCGCCTCGTGCACCATCGTCACTCCACCCTCACGACCAAGCACGCAACGACCTCCTTCTTCTTCATTAGCCCCTCCACTCCATCACCTTCACCCTCACTGAGACCCGCACCTGACCCGCGCCTACTCCGAACACCGCTGCCCTCCTCCTCCAAGCTTCGAGCTCCTCCCCGACGACCCAACTCCGAGCAACCCCGCCACCACCAACACCTCCTCACTGCAACCGCAGCCGCAACACCTAGCCGCCACCGAGCTCCGTCTTTTTTCGCCGAGGCCAAGCCCGAATCATAGCCGTGTGTAGCCTTGTGCATACCGTTGTTGTGGGCCGCCATAATCGTCTTCAAGCAAGTGAATTCCACTTGCTTTTACATGCTATACAATATATTAGCTAAATAGTTATATTATGATTTTATACTTGAATTGAATATTGTAATCGAATCATTTGATACTATGAGCACGCGTCATTGCTTTTAGTGAATTAATCCATTTAGTAACTTTTAACCCGTATTAGAAAACGCTCATAATTCTTATGATTCAAATCTCATGCTTGTTAAGTAGGAAATCGACTATTCATCGATAACCGTTTAATTAAGCTAGTTCCGAACATATCCTAGAAAAAAACCTATTTTTAATTAGAGGAACTTGGGTTTAATGGACCCATATAAGGATAATGAATATCATGTAGAAATTTGGTTGCAAGGTAGCGTCGTTGCACACATAAAATGGTACTCCCGATTTCCGTCGTAAAATCTGAACTTTTTCATACATGCTAACTCGTAAAATTTATAATAAATTATGTATAGACCGGATTGTGACGTTTCAGGATTCATATCAAATCTAACGTCATAAGATACTGTAATATAAATTTTTCCATTAAATTTTAATCAGTCATGATAAGGAAAATCGGGGAGAATTGCGGGTCTGGACTGCAGTCCAGAGCAGCACTGGCTGTCGATACTCGAATTGAACTGCTTTCACGTTGCTGTATGAAAATGATATTATGTGGAACCCTATACCGTAGCGAAGATAAATCCGTTAGCTAACTATTAAAAGCAGTTTCATTCATTTTTATCACCGTTTACTATTTTAATCACATTTTGAACCATCTGTACATACTGCAGTCCCAAGCAGGGACAGAACGTACATCCAGACCTTAAATAATGTGTAACTCCGAGAACACAGAGGATATTGTCGATCTGTCTGGTGATTTGGAAACCTAACTGATAAACCTAAATATTGTTCAACTATAGCATCACCTAATTTTGATTTCAACAGGGTTAAAACTGTGTTACGAAATGGATTTTCAGTTCAGGAACTGAATTTCCAGCAGAGAACACTTAAAATGAAACGACTGTAATTTTCAAACCCGAAACCCGATTGACTTGAAACCAATTTCATTGAACTTCCGACTGAGTTTACTGATTACTTATTTTGTATCGTTTTACTTAATTCTCAACGTAGGATTTAATGCGATTTTATAAGTTCATGAGACGCATAGTGATTTGTATTGCATATATATTGCTTAGCGGCATGATTCACAGTTTTACCCGACCGTATACCTCTAGTGATAGTGCGCGTCATTATACTCGCAAAAGCAATGTAGGCATTGGGTTCAACAATAATGACATCTCCCAACATAAGTTTCAGTGTATAATGTATTGTCGAGCGTGAATGGTATCGGTTTAGAAGTGTCAAGTACGCCAGTGAAAAGTGAATGGTTCGTGATAGTGACAATACAGTGAATAGTGAATAAAACCATGTTATTGATGCGTACTTGTACACAACTAGCCCATACTCATAGATAGTGAAACCTGGGGAAATAAGGAGGAAATCGATGTGGAAAGGAAATTGTATTTAGCAAGGTCAGTGATTTAGAGGATGATCATTCGAACAGCGACTCTTATATATATTAGGTTTGGACTAACGGTCCGGCTGACAGCGTTATGTCCCGGGTGACTGTGGGCCGTAGTCTCGGATACGTACGAGTCCCTCGTTAAACATGATCACTCTTTTCCACAATTCGATTTCAAAGTGACATAGAGACCGATAGGGACACAGATCATACATTGCATCAGTTAAGGATATATTGATTGCCTGCATTTATTATCTCCACCGTTATTACTTTTATTTTCTGGTCTTTTGTTGTTATTATAATATGTTATTACGTCGCCCTGGCGACCTGAGTATGCATGCTCAGAGTTTGTAGAGGACCGAATTCAGGATTCAGACCTACCCTTCAAGCTCGCAGAGATCTAGACGTTCGTGCCTTCAGTACTTTTACCGCTTTCCATAAATCAACCTTGTATTCGCACTTGGTTAGTTGTTTCTTTTTCTTTCATTCTATTGTAAACTGTGACCAATGAAAGTTGGTGTAATAAACTAGTGATGTGTTTCCTTTACTTTTGTGCTGTATTTACTGATTACCATGTAATGCTAGAAGCCGAAGTGTGACTACGGCGGGATTATTCTTTGACCATAGGAGCATGGCTGGCCTAGTCGCCTCCCGTATTCCGTATTTTGGGAATCGGGACGTGACACCTCAACAACTTGAACCTCACTAAAATTACCCAGAAAGTGCCAAATATCACTAAGGAGTCCTAAACTCACCAAACTTGCAGCGGAACCGCGGCTAAACCTTAGGTTATGTCGCGGTTCCGCGGCCATTTAGTTCATTTGCTCCCTCGTATTTCTTAAGGCTCCATATAATAACCTGCATGATTTTCTGAATATTTTTAATCTGAAAAATTGCAACTTTTGAAAAATGGACAGAAACTTTGTAAAATTGGGTTTCGAAACTTCGATCGAACACTTTAACGTCGTCTAGACCTCGCCTAATACTCTAGCTTGGCTCTGATACCATGAAAGTATGTCTTAGCAGCTCTACTAGGTTTATACAAGCATCAAGTATGCAATTTTAAAAAATATAAAGATCAAAGGTATATTAACCTAGAATCGAACTAAAGAATTAGGGTTTTAGTGTAAGCAAACAAGTTCTACACTAAGTGAAAAGAGAATAAAACCTTTGTAGACCGGTCCTTCACATCTAAAGCTCCAAGTAGTAGTCCCTAGAACTCTTCTTAGACTCCACTTGGTGAAAGGAATGGGCTTGCTTTGCGATCTTCGAGACCGAAGATGATCCACCTTGAAGTCTCTCTAGATCAAGCTACCTTTTCACTAATCAAGTATTAGTGAAGGAAACAACCTATACTAAAGGGTTAGTAAAGTGTAGGTTGATGAAGTAGGAATTTTGCTCACAATATTTTCTTCTTTTTATTTTTTGTTTTTCACCTCAAGAAAACTCTAGAGAGCTTGAGAGAAAGAAGGAGATGAAAATGAACTTAGATGGAGAGAATGAGCCGTGAGGTGAAGTGATGAGATGGTGTGGAAATATCTATGAATAAAAACAAAATTGAGAGTGGTGAGTCATGGCTTCTCAAAGCATCCACAAGCATCCAAGACAAAATGACTCATTTCTCATTTTTCACTAATTCATAAATTAATCCATTATTTACTCATCACTAATTCTCATGTGATTCTGATACATCCTAGTTCTATATATCATCAACCATAATACAATAATATAAACATATATTTATATATATCACATAAATATTAATATGTATAATGAGAAGAAAATGTTTAGTGAGCTAATATTAGTTTATATATATATATATATATATATATATATCAAATATATTAATATATATTAAATTATTAAATCAACACTTGATTCAATAATCTGGTTATATCATATATAACCGACTAATAACTTATTAATATGTATATCACATTATTAAATCAACACTTGATTCAATAATCCGGTTATATCACATATAACCGTCTAATATTCAATACTAGTTAATATAATATATATATATATATATATATATTATTAAATCAACACTTGATTCAATAATCCGGGTATATCAAATATAATCCGGCTAATATCAAATATACAAATATATATCAAATATATATTAACAACATATATATATACCATTGAATCAACACTTGATTCAATAGTCCGGTCATATCTCATATAACCTGACTGATATCAAATATCACGAGATTAGAATACGGTATCACATACTCGTATTTAATCAAGCTCATGCACATATCACCATATGTGCCCTACTTCGTTTCGCTTGAGCTAGGAAATCTTTGGATAGAACTCTAAAGACTCGTTAATATGCTAGTAGTAGGTCATGATCACATCAGATAAGCACAAGCCGTCAGCGGTACTAGCTGGACGTAACGGCTACTCAGGTATTGAACGAATAGAAGATCAACAAGCAAGCTTGTCCAAACTCCCGCAAAGCCTATAAGCAACATTTATCGTACAGTCCGGTCTCTTCGTTCGATATGTCGCATATCGAGTCTAGGGGTGAAATCGTCAGACCCCAGTAACTTGATAAGTCATGCCGATGTGTGGCCTATAACTATTCGAGAAACTACTGATAACACTTACCAGTAAATCTCATCAGCCCTGGCCAGGGACTTGCTATTATAGCCAATCGAGCATTGCGCAACATCAACTCCCAATACCAGGAGAGACAAAACCCCTCCTATCGCTCACTGCCTCCATGTGACTCGGGACTGTACCCAAAATCTACATGTTTGTACGACTCCTTTGAGCCTTGGTAGGGAGGAAATTAAAGCACGGTGGGAACCACACAAGACATTATGACGATATCGGGTCTACAGACTAACCTATACAAGTGTCACCAGAGAACTGCTATCTGATGATAGGTATGGTACTATCTAGGAGTTCTCAGCGAGTTCTGTTCGGTATACCCATTCTTTAATAAGCACCTGTGTACAATCTTTAATGTCAAACACCAATGGCTGTGGGATCAACCATCACCCCATACAGGGTCAAGAAACGTACACACTAGTCTATTCTGGAATATTGATGCCCTGTCTCGATACTCTCTCAACTAGAAACGGTTAAAGGATGTGCTTGCGGACTACACAAGCCCCACTAGTATGATCTACATCATAGTGCTGGTAGTCAAGCCAACATCCTAAGGGTTTTATCAACATGTATCAAAGAGAAAATATAATAATACAAGTGTACATGTTAAGATAAGGTGCAACCAGATAGCATACCATCATGTCGAGCAAGAAAGTCCTCTATATATATGTCCAAGCATCCACTATATCATACAATAATGGCATCTAGGGCATACATATTCCTAACAGTACCGATTTCGGAGTCTATAGCAAAAAGGCGGACAAGACGGGCACTAGAATCCCGTGTCCAGCCGATCATACACTAAGTGGGTTTAGTGCGAGGCAGCGTATGTGAGAACGATTGTAAGAAGGTTTGTTTTGAAAAAGATCGGACGTGAAGCTTGACTCAACAAATCACAAAATGCACAATAATCCCTAGAGCTAGGGTCACCTAGGTTAAGTCACTAGACTGCTCTTAGACTTCCAAAGGACAAGTTGTAGGATCAATCCTCTACCAGCTCTTTATCACTTTTGTAGCCAAGTAAGTGGGAGGTATCCGCTATACGAATCGCCGAAATAGCGGACCTAATTAAGTAACCACTTTCCTTAGTCACACTTGCCTAGACACCACAAGAGAAATGTGAATAAGCGATAGATTACTCGCGACCCTCCTCTGTCCTAATTGAGCGCGACGGTCCTTAGAGGCTTGGTCTAGATATTTTTTAATTAATGTAAAGTGATAGTATACTCGTTTTGTGATTTGTGGGGCCTAGGAACGGTGATGAAATCCCCACTTAATTTAGATTTGGGTTATTGCCCCTTAATGTCCGGTTTAGATATGCACAAACAAACCGATATCAAAACACGCTAAAAGATTTTTGAGCGGCGATATTTGGAAAGAATCCTGGAGGAAAAATCAGATTATTGGAGCTTAGAGGAGAGAGAAAGATCTTAGAAAAATACCTGAGGATTTTGGGGGCCCAAATCCACCAACGCGCTGTGGTTCCGCCGCAAGTTGATGTGTTCTTCTGCTAATTTTTTCTTCAGAGCACTCTTATGCTCCTCTGGTCCACGTTGAAAGTCTCTGAATCTCTGTTTCCTTGCTCCAGTTACTTCAGATTATCTTGCAAAACTGGCACAATAATCGTTAGACACATAAGATGTGGTTTTGGTTCTCTTTTATGTTATGTTCGCTGGATTTTATACGGAATCAACCCGAATAACAAGAAAAAAATTACGACCGTTTCCCCAACAACGGCGCCATTTGATTGATCATTTAAAAAGTGTGTTCTATAAAATAACCGCAATCAGGACGGTGTCGCTAGTAGCTAGCCACGATGAGTACGTGTCGTCCGCAGGGAAACGTGAACCTTTTTCTTGCTTTAGACGAGTTTATTAAAGAAGGGTGATTGTTTGTAGATCTATCTCAATACAGATGTAAAATTTATAAAGAAAAGGCTCGTAGGGTTCATAGGACCTAGTAGTAATGGATGAATAATTAAAAATGACTCCTTTATCTTTTAATAGTTTAAAACTAGATCGATAGTGATGAATGTAGATTAGGGTTCTTGGAAGAAATTAGGGTTTCCCCACTACTAATCCTTATCCTTGCATTGATCTCTATTCATGTCTAGCTCTTAACAAAATAAGTGTTAAACCTGTTGGATATGTATGGCCTAGAGGCCATTATTGTATATGTATACATCTAGGGATATATATGTACAGGACAATCTTGCTCAGTTACATAGTATATTATTTCAGTTGTCTTTATCTGATATGTGTATTTGTTTTTATTGATGCTTTATCCAGCTTGCACGTATCGATAAAGACATGATACAATAGTATACTATTATGGTTTGTCTTTATCTTAATACGGCATATATTATACTCGTTATTACATATTGCGGTTACATGTTGATAAAGCCCGTAGGATCTTGCTTGACTACCTGCGTTGTGATGGCGATCATACTTGTAGGAGCGGGGTAGTCCATAAGCACATCCTTAAATGGTCCCTAGTCGCGTGAGTATTGAGACTGGGCATTGATACTCCCGAGTAGACTAGTGTATACATGTCTAGCCCCGACGGGGGATAGTTGGTCTCGCAGCCATTGGTCTGATACACCTAAGATCGTATACAGGTGCTCACTGGGTGTGAGTACACTGGACGGACTCACCGGGAACTTCCAGATGGTAATATACCTATCGTCAGATGGAAGTTTTCAGGTGACATGTGTACAGGTTAGTCTTCGGGCCTGAGATCGGCATTTGTCTCGTGTGGGTTCCTATTGGGCTTTGATCACTACTCTACCACGGCTTTACTAAGTCGTGCAAACAGGTTTTGGTTGGGTACAGTCCCGAGCCACATGGAGGCAGTGAGCGATTGTTGGGGATTCGTCTCTCCCGGTATTGGGAGTTGAAATCGCACTGTGTTCGATTGGTCAGGACCATAAGACCTTGGCCAAAGCGGTTGGGATTTACTGATAGGTTGATCAGTAGTTTCCCGGATTGGTCCTGAGCCACATCAGTACGAATTATCGGGTTATTAGTATCTGACGTATACCATCCCTAGACCCGGTATGCGGTACTCTTAGACGAAGAGACCGAACTGTTCGAAGATTGTCACGGATATGCTCAGTTGGAGTTCGGACGAGTTTGCTCGCCGGCCTTCCTTTTCGACAGGTACCTGGGTAGCCATTACGTACAGCTAGTGCCACTGACGTGCTTGTGGTTAAACCCACTGCCAGCGTACTGTCGAGTCTTTAGAATCCCACACAGAGGGTTTCCCTGCTTCGGGCAAAACGCTGTAGAGGTAGTATGGTTTTACGGCAGGGTTCGATCATATACGTGCACTTGTGCACGTATGATGTTCGGGCGGATAATACTAGCGGGCTTTGCTTTAAGCCGGATCCTAGTATTATATTCTTGGATTATTTTGTCTCTTTGTATTCGTATTTTTCGGAATACGGATACGGGTATATATATACGGTGAGGGGCATTCTTGTAATTGTGCAAGATACTTCTAGAAGAAGACACATCATTATTTGTTTTAACCATTTTTATAAATGGTTAATGAGGTGGAGAAATGAGGTTTGCATTTGCTTTAAATGAAGCATGGTTACTTGGTGACTCATGGGGTGACTCATGGTTTACTATTTGGGTATGCTTGATATTTTTGTGGAGTGAATTATTATTCACAACACTTAGCCATTTTCATTACAAGCTCACTCGACACTCTCATCTTCTCCTTGCTCTCTTCTTTTACCTCTTAGCCCTAATTGTCTCATGTGTTGAGAAACCTAGGGTTAGTAAGACAAATCAATCCATCATCACTCTCTACACAATCTAGGCTACTTAAATTAGCATTCTAAGTACCCTAATTACCTCAATTAGGAGGTAGGAGCTCAAAGTAGACACTCTCAGGTGGATCATCTTTGATGTGAGGAAGCCGTCGATCAAGTTTAATCATGGAGACCACTAGGAGCATGCTAAAGGAGTGGATTGAAGACCCAAAGGACTTGAGCCTCTTGGTATAAACTCTTCTCATAGTAGATAGCTTCTTTAGTTACTAGTTAGTTTTATGGTAGATCCGGTTTAGGGTTATTCTAGCGCCAAGTTTCGTATCGTTATAAAAATTTTGTTCCGAAAACGGCCACGGATGATGGCCAGGGAGTTAGTGTAACCCAACATGGTATCAGAGCCAGCCCATAAAACCTATACTAGCAGATTTAAACGATGTTAATGTAACAAAACCGAAACAACTCCGAAATACAAAACCCAAATACCAAGTTTCTGTCGATTTTAAAATGTTTTCAAAATTTTTTTTAAACAATTGCAGAAAACTGCTTATGTGATAACTAGAACACCAGAGAAAAACGAGGCAATTTTGTTACAAAATGGCCAGCGAGATTTCTTTTTTTCCCGGCCTCGCCGGTTTTGGTATGGGGGAAAATTATCGTTTTTGATTGGTGCTCTATAACACTTGGTTTTAAGGTTTCAGGATATGTTTGTTTTTTCCCAGGTTGGATATTCTGTTATCTTTGTGATTGGGGAAATTCGGAGTATTTCGAAGTCGTTATTTTTTAATAATGTTTATAAGTTTATAGTACATTCACTTCTATCTGCAACCGTGAATGTCATTTGATCGGTATAACTCCTCTTACTGCTATATGTTCTTTTAGACGGGTTTGCAAACATGACATTCGCGTTGATGTTTTGTGTTTGTGCTGTAGGTGTGGTTGGATTATCGTGGTGGATAGCTTGTGGTGCAATGTTAGTAGTACAGTTAAGATTCAGTTGTATATTCATATTGAGGGGCGAGCGTCTGACATGTGGACAGCCGTTACTGCCTGTTGTATATTATTTGATCGGGGCCCGATCGGGTTGAGGTCGATGTCACCATTATACATATTATTTTCTTTTTCTATATTAGGATTACCCCGCGGTGGAGTGCACGAATAGTCGGGTTCTAGAAAGCAACAAGCCCGCATCTCATGGCGTTGAGACGGAGGGGGCTTCACTCTATAATTGGCGGGCTAATCACCGCACTCGTACGGGATATAGTTTGACCCAAGGAGGGACGCCCAAGTTACCGGATTCCGTGAAGTACTGGGTGGACCATTCACTTTGTTGAAGGGGGTTGCCTCACTTCTGGGATTGGCGGGTAACTTGCCGCGCTCGTATGGGTCCAGGTTTTCATTGCACAGGCTATCCACACGACCGGGAACGTCGGGTCTCATTTCCGGCTCAAATGAAACCTGGGGCTCCAAGATTATCCACCATTCTGTATTGTTGGCTGAGATTCTGTGATGTTGCTTATTATCATGCCTGGGACGAATGTTATATATATTTATATATATACTAGTAGATGTTGTATATGTTTTGCACCCGCGCTAGTCCAGCCCCCACTCTGTCGTCAATTAAGTAACCTAACGGGTGATGACGGGGCCTAGTGGCGAATGCGGATGGCATATATGTATATTGTATTTTCGTTCTTATCTGGTGTGATAGGATTAATTGATGGGACCGCATTAATTTTGATTAATGTAAGAAAAGAAACCTAAAAAGATGTTGTTGGAATAGATTTCGAAAAACTACAGTTATATTCTTTCGCTTTGCACAGGGGTATTCGGTCGTGAATATCCAGCACCTCATTCAAGGAGGAAAGATCTGAGATCCCTTCGCAGGGAGTGACCTCTTAAGCAAAAGTCCATACTGTAGATTACTCAGTTTATCAAAACCAGAAGTTTTTTAAAAGGCGGAGCCTAAACCACTCCTTTTCAAAACTGCTTAGGTTCCTTCAACGATATCAAGTTCATTACGTTAACTGTTCTTTCGCCAAAAACGCAGCCGTAGCCCTCCGTCATTTCTTATAAGTAATACTTAGTATTCGTGCTGCGTTTGTTGACTGTGTCAAGGCGTAGTGAACAGTAGCTGAGTATTGCTTATTTGTAGCATTCGATGCGATTGGTTAGGACGGTCGTATAACCTTGTTGATTGTGTCAAGAGTTATGCGGGTGGGTTTAATGCAATCAAGATAATGACGGGTTGAACTTGACTAGGACTCTTTGATTTGTTGACTGTGTCAAGGTCACTTGGGTCCTAAGGGCAAAAAAACCACATCGGGAGTTTCAAACATACAGGAAACTTGCAGATTTAGCATACCTTCTAGAGTGTAGTGACTAGAGTGGATTACATATAGGTCATCACACAATGATAGTTGGATCCCGATCCTACTGATGAGTATAATTACTCTCGGGAGATTATTTCACTTAATAATCAATGCTATAAACTAAGTAGGTATCTAGAACGGTGTTAGCAGAGCTACGCCTCCAGGGAAAAGAGGTTAGATAATTAAGGAAATTTGCGAAAGTATTTGGAAACCTCTCTCGAAGTACCAACACTAGCTTGGCTGAAAGGTTAAGCAAGTATTGTGACGTGCGATTAATCGTGACTAGTTCTTCTTTTAGGATTTGAAGAAGAATTTAAGGAAACGGTGGGAGCCATCCTGATTAGATAAATTAATAACCAATCTAATCTTGCAAGAGCGCACGCTATGTGTTTATTTTCTCTCTCTCCAGGTAGCAACCATTTCACGCCCTAATCAAGATAATAAAATGTATCGCTTGACCGATCTGAATTCTTATTCGGGGCTGGGGAACGTCGGTTCGGCTCTAAACTATGACAGCAGTCATGAGTATGAGTAAGAGAAAGAGGATTGCATGAATTCCTTGACAACCCCATCGAAGAAGAAGCACACTATTGCATCTTCTTCAGGTGTTCTTGTTATTGAAAACTGTTTTTCTGTTAGTCCTACCTCCTGGGTATTAGATACCGGACCAGGATCTCATATCTGTAATTTATTGCAGGGACTGAGAAAAAGTAGGATGGTTAGACCTGGTGATATGTCCCTCAGAGTAGGGAACAAAGCACAAGTTGATGCTGCAGCCGTCGGTGAATATCACCTAGTGTTGCCAAAAGGCAATACTATAATTTTGAACAATTGCTACTATATACTTTCCATGGTTTGCAACATCATATCGGTTTTTTTACTTGATAAAGATGGATATAAGTTTGTTCTTGATAGAAATATCATGAACATTTACCTTAATCAGGTATTGGTTGCAGAAGGTACACTGTATAATGGTATCTATGTTCTAAATCAAAACACAGTCTTCAACGTACAAAACACATGCAAGAGGAAGAGTCCAGAAATGAATGAATCCTACTTGTGGCATTGTCATATCGGAGAGAAAAGACTAAGTAAGTTGCATAAAGATGGATTTTTTAACACGTTCGAATTTTTATCTTATGAAACTTGTCAGTCTTGTCTCAAGGGAAAGATGACCAAATCTCTGTTCACCAGACACAGAGAAAGAGCAGCAGAGCTCTTGGGACTTATACACAGTGATGTATGTGGTCCAATGTCTATACATGCAAGGGGTGGGTTCTCTTATTTCATCACATTCACTGATGATCTCTCTAGGTTCAGATATGTGTATCTTATGAAACATAAATCTGAAACTTTTGAGAAAGTCAAAAAATACAGAAACGAAGTAGAGAACCAGACTGGCAAAAGTATCAAGATCCTCCGATCTGATAGAGGAAGGGAGTACTTAAGTACAGAATTCCTAGAATACCTAAAAGAGAATGGAATTCTCTCTCAGCTTACTCCTCCGTATACACCACAGAACAACGGTGTATCAGAGCGGAAGAATTGTTCCCTATTGGATATGGTTCGCTTCATGATGAGTAGTGCTGAGTTGCCTTTTTCATTCTGGGGATATGAGCTTCAAACAACGACATATCTTTTGAATCAAGTTCCATCCAAATCCGTGCCAAAGACTCCGTATGAAATATGGAGTGATAAGAGTTTGTATCTTAAATGTGTTAAGATTTGGGGTTGCCCTGCTTATATTAAAAAGCAGAAACCAGACAAACTCGAGGCACGGTCAGTTTTGTGTAAATTTGTTGGATACCCAAAGGATTCAAATAGGTATCTTTTCTACCACGCAGAGGAACAAAGGATTATTGTTTCTAGGAACGCCACAATTTTGGAAAAAAGAATTTCTTGCAAAAAATATTAGTGGCAGCACGGTAGAACTGGATGAAGTTCCAAAAACAAAAACTATAACTGAAGATTTGGTGGAACCTATAGATTTAATAACCCCAGACGAGCCTCGGCCACTCCGCAGATCTAGTAGGATTTCTCATCCGCCTGAGAGATACTACGGTTGTCATGACCCGAAGGTACGGAACGTGACTGGCACTTAAATTACGAAACGTCTAAAAGCGTAACGTAATCTAAGTAAGCCAAAGCCCAGAAAACTAAACCGTTTAACAATTAGAGTGAAACAAAACTTGTTTTAATAAAATAAGTGGCATTAAACATTTAAAAGCAACATCATATTTTCCCGAAAATTTCGGCAGAGTCACCTTTGTAAATACTGGCCCCCAAACAGGTACAACACATGAAAATACATATAAATGATGAGTACAGGCATCCCAAAGCGGGAGCTAGCTCTTCGCCAAAGGAGGAATCACAACCAAAAGCAATAAACATATATCATAAAGTGCACAATAAGCATCTGAAAGCAAGAAATGAGAAAACACCACGTCGGCTCAAGTGAGCATCGACACCAAACACACAAATACAAGTCTCACGAGTCTCACCGTCTAGTCCAATATACAAGGGTAGATGGAGTATACTAGATACAAAATAATATACATGATGGAATAAAATATCCTCGCAACCCACCTACGAGCAATGCCGCAAGTCCAAGCAAAAGGAACGAAATGAGGAAGTGCGCCCGCCGCTACTGTGCTGACGGATCGGACCTGCAAGATACTGTAGTACAACTGGGGTGAGTTACTAACTCGTGAGTAGTAAGTAATATCTAATAAGGCTATCTTATGCATGCACGGAAATGCATCACGGCCTACATATACTAATATGTGTTAGTGTATATGCCCTAGAGGCCATTACTGTATCATACTAGTTTGTATATTACTTGATGGAAGTTTGGGATATTCACAGTTGTATAGACAATCTTGCTCGAAATGGTAGTATGCTACTTGGTTTGTTTCTACTTTAATGTGTGCATGTGTTTCTTTTAGCATATCACCTATACACATTAGTGGAGCCCTTAGGATCTTTGCTTGATTACCAGTGTTGTGATGGCAGTCACACTAGTGGAGGTTGGGTAATCTACAAGCACATCCTTATACAGGTCCCTAGTCGTAGAATTATCGAGACGGGGCATCGATACTCCGGAGTAGACTAGTGTGTGCGCTTCTCATCCCAGCAGGGGAGTCCGTCAGTACGTCGTACTTAAGATAGTATGCGGGTGCTCGTTAGGTTACGAGTACACTGGATAGGACTCATTGGGAACTGTTGGTTGGTACTATACCTATCGTCAGTTATCAGTTCCCAAGTGACATGAGTACAGCTTAGTCCGCTGACTTGACACTGTCACTTCGCCTCGAGTGTGTTCCCACTGTACTTTGATTACTACCCTACCACGGCTCAAAGGAGTCGTGCAAACAGGTAGTAGTTGGGTGCAGTCCCGAAGCACTTGGAGGCAGTGACGGTTAGACAGGATTCGTCTCTCCCGGTATTGGGAGTTGATATCGCGCTGTGTCAAGGAGAGCTATTACACATAGTCATCCCTGGCCAGGGCAAGCGAGATATACTGGTAGGTTTCCAGTGTTATCTCAGGGTGTTCTGGGCTACACTCCGACACGACTTGTACCGCTATTAGGGGACTGACGTTTACCACCCCCCTAGGCCCGCCATGCGATATTCTCAGACGAACAGACCGGACTGTACGGAAATTTTCACATACAGGCTCAGTAGGAGTTCGGATGGGTTCACCTCATCAGTCTTCTTATCGGCATCTACCTGGAAACCGTTATGTACAGCTAGTGCCGCTTGCGGTCTGTGGTTAAACCCACTGCCAGCGTAGTGTCGAGTCTTTAGAGTCCCACACAGAGAGTTATTCGCCTTTGGGCAAAACAGAGTAGAGGTCACATGGTTTTGCGACGGGGTTCGTTCACATCCGCGCACTTGTGCACGTTTGGTGTCCAGACAGTTATTACTAGCGGGCTTTGGTTTAAGCCAGATCCTAGTATATGTTTTAGGGTTAGTTTTATCTCATTGTATTTGTATTCCTCGGAACACGGATGCGGGTGTGTATGCACAGTTGACTGAGGCAGAGGCAGAGGATTCTCATTAGGGTTATGGTACGGGTGTGTATGTACAGTTGACTGTTGTCTTTTTCCAAACCCTAATGAGAATAGGAAATATGATTAATAATATTAGTTAACAATTATTGTGCCATGGTTGAGTTGAATCCTTGACTTTTGTTGACTAGTTGACCTGGTTGACCGGTTGACCAAAGTGGACTTGTTGACCATCATCATTTGTTTTCAAAAATGCTTCTTATTTTTTGCACAAGCATTTAATGAATGAAATGATAATGGTCATTCATCAACTCACCATCACAAATTGTTAATTATTATTATTGTTATCATTTTTCTAAAATAAGAGAGCATGGTTGTAAAACTCATTCATTCTCACTTGCATCTTCTCTCTCATCATTTTTGCTCTCCCTCTTCCTCTAGCTCAAGGCAAAAATCTCTCATGTGTTGAGAACCATTTACCTTGGAGATATAACACCAAAACTCATCTATACTCATCCTAAGGTTGAAGGTTTAACAAACCTAATACTTTAGTTACCTCAAGATCGAGGAAGGAGCTCAAGGTGGAGGCCCCCGGGTGGATCTTTCTTCGGCAAGAGAAGGCGACGAGGAGAACCATCCAACCCACTCCAAGGAGAAGAAGAGAAGGAGTTCAAGACTAGGTATAACCCTCTAACCGAGTAGGTAAAGCTCGTAGTTAGTTTTTAGTGTGTTGTTTAGCAAAGATCCGGTTTCTAGTCCATGTTACCCTTTCATGAAAAATCGTTTTACACCATTTCCGCAACCCCGAAAGAACCGGGACAGGTAACGTGGACTTACAATATGATGCGATGCACAAGTATGAATGCAACATGAATGCGAAATCAAACAAGAAACCTGAACATGTCTGGTATGAGAAAAACTTTATTCTTATCTTAGAAAAACCTTTTATATAATAAAAAATGGAATATCATCAGTGAAATCGACAGAAAATCCGTGTCAAGCATCGACACAATATCCTCAATATCCCGGGCTCCGTCAGTCCAGATCGGCCCATACCATCATATCACAACCACGGTCGGTATCCTACAGATATCCGCCGTGCCAAACTATCTCGGGCTCCGTCGGTCCGGATCGGCCCATATCATCATATCATGACCACTGTTGGTATCCTACAAATATTCATCGCGCCAAACTATCTCGGGCTCCGTCAGTCCGGATCGGCCCATATCATCATATCACGACCACGGTCGGTATCCTATAGATATCAGTCGCGCCAAACTATCTCAGGCTCCGTCAATCCGGATCGGCCCATATCATCATATCACGACCACGGTCGGTATCCTACAGATATCCGCCGCGCCAAACTATCTCGGGCTCCGTCAGTTCGGATCGGCCCATATCATCATATCACGAGAAAAAACGCAACTTGTAATTTAAAAGGTAATAAGTTTATAAATATTTTGCGGTTTTCCCCAAAATCCAGAAATCTCATAAATACTGAAATTCCCAAGAAGAATCACAATATATAAACGTGGCTGTAATAAAGGATATCCCAAAATATCAATAACATGCAATGCGATGTATGGCTAGAAAACTATGTATAAATGATGATGCGATGAGGCAGATGACTAACAATCTACATATAATACATGATGCAATGCACCGATATTTATTTTACGCAAGTTCTATAGTGTTCGTAACATAGCAATTACCAATGGCGTGTGTGTTCGATGAATAGTGCACATGCGGTATGAGCCGATGGTAATGGTGCAAGTGTCCTAATGAATAACATCGTAATTAAGAATATGAATATGCCATGATATGGATGATTTGAGACTACGCATATAGATGCAAGGACTACTCATCATTCCTAATTATAGGGCGCCTCGCGCCATCCAAACGATCCCCCGGTAGATGTGTACATCTACTCACCGGGACGTCTCGGCTAATCTGATCCGACCTCAGCCTTGCTTTTTCCGCACCACATCCGGCGCCTGTGCACCCGATACTATAATCGCACACAAGTAAATAAGAGGATAGATATATAAATAGTCGCGGACACAAACAATACAATCAACCACGCGCACTAACTAGACGCGCACGCACTTGGTGCACAAAACGCGCTCACGACAACGCCGCAAACCACAACTAGGGTCGGAATACGTAGCAATCCCCTAATCTAGAACCCAATCGCACCAATCGCGCATTCACAACACATTAAATATTTTAGAGAATAGGTTATAGGTCATCAAAATCTCAAACTTAACACAAATCGATTTATTCCAAAAACCTAGTAAGCATCACTTAAGCATTTTAGTGTAAATCTAGATATTTTAACAAATCTAGTGGCCACAATTTACACTTAATATCTTAATTAAAGCACAGAAACCTTAACTAAATTTTAATCTCACCCATTTTAGATTAATCAAGAAATTAGTTTGCAAGAATATATAATTTGGACAATTTAAAAGTAACAATTTGCAAATTAACAACCAGACTAGATTTTGCAAGTCTTGAGATGATGACCTACACTTAGTTAACTTGATTCATTGATAAAAACCCTAACTTAAACTCAAATCCCTTTCTTTAAAATTTTATTTTTCAATTAAAGTTATCTTAACATCTAATTAAAATTAGATTTAAGAATATAATTAACAAGTAACAATTTGGATGGAGTTTTATACTTCAAGATTTTTGGAAAGATCAACTTGCTAACTTTGGCCACCTAAAATGCCAACTTGCTCCAAGAACCATGCTAGTTTAGGCAAAGAAAAAATCTTGTGATAATTTAACTTGAATTGGTGTTGGATTTGTGGGTTTTTTGATGGGAAAATGAGGTTTTTGCAATGGAAATGAGAAGGAAGAAAAAACATGGAGGGGCTGCTGCTCATGGCCGATAATGGGAAGGAGTGGGCGTGTGTGTGTGTGTGTCTCCAAGTCAAACTCCACCCCATACCTCATTAATAGACACCATGCTTCTCTTTGTTTATTATTTTCTTTAAATTTTCTTTTCTATTTAAACTTTTCCTTAAATTTTTAGAACCATCTTGACAATTTCTTTTCATTTCAAAAACAACATGTTACAACTAGGTTTTAAGTTGTCATGGTTCGCTAAACTATAATTAACCCATTCCAATTTTTAATTATCACTAATTAAATGTATAAGTGAAAGCTTGAAATAATATTTAAAATAATTAATTAAGAAAAATATTTAAGTAAACTTGAAATTTATAAGTGACCAATTAAATACCAAATACTAGCAATTACATAGCTAGAAAAGGAATATTTAAGTCTATATGGAAAAATAATTATATCTTGGTTTTTACGGAAAACACGTATTATATTACCGATTATCAGACAATTAAAATAAATGATTTTTAAAACGTTACAATATTCCCCCCTTAAAGAAATTTGGTCCCCGAATTTAAAATCTAACTACGCGTACCCTCGAAGAGATGGGAATATTTTTTCCTCATCTCGTCATCGGCTTCCCACGTGACCTCTTCGCTAATCATGCCATGCCAAAGAACCCTTTACGGACGGTATGACCTCGGACCTCAGTTTCTTCACTTGCCGATCCAGAGTGACTATCGGCTGCTCAGTAAAAGAAAGATCGCGGTCCAGCCGGATCGTCTGATGCTGTGTCGCGTGAGAGGGGTCATGAAGGTATTTGCGGAGCATCGATACATAAAATACGGAGTGAATATCTGGAAAGCTGGGTGGAAGAGCCAAACGATAAGAAACTGCGCCGACACGCTCGAGAATCTCTAAGGGACCTACATATCTGGGACTAAGCTTCCCTTTCTTCCCGAATCTCCACACGCCCCTCATCGAAGAGACCTTCAAGAAAACATGATCGCCTACTGTAAACTAAAGTCTGCGCCGACGTCGGTCTGCATAAGATTTCTGCCTGCTCTGGGCCGCTCTCATCCTATCCCAAATCATCTGAATCTTTTCGGTCGTCTCCTACACAATATGTGGTCCCAAAATACTGCTCTCACTGAGCTCTGTCCAACAAACTAGCGATCGACATTTTCTCTAATATAGTATCTCGAAGGGTGCCATCTGAATCGTCTCCTGGAAGCTGTCATTGTAGGAGAACTCTATTAAGGGCAAGTGGCGATCCCAACTGCCACGAAATCTAGAACGCAAGCTCGTAGCATGTCCTCAAGAGTCTGAATGGTCCGCTCTGACTGACCGTCGGTCTGCGGATGGAAAGCTGTGCCAAACTCAATTGGTGCCCAAAATTCCCTGAAGTTTCTACAATAGTCGGCTGGTGAACTGGGTGCCTCTGTCAGACACAATACAAGTCGGAACTGTTAGTGTATATGCCCTAGAGGCCATTATTGTATCATACTAGCTTGTATATTACTTAATGGAAGCTTGGGATATTCACAGTTATATAACAGTCTTGCTAAACATGGTAGTATGCTACTTGGTTTTATCTATCTTAATATATGAGTATACGTATTGATAGAGCTCTTAGGATCTTGCTTGACTACCAGCATTGTGATGGCAGTCACACTGGTGGGGGCTGGGTAGTCTACAAGCACATCCTTTTTCAGGTCCCTAGTCGTAGGATTATCGAGACAGGGCTTCGATACACCGGAGTAGACTAGTGTGTACGCTTCTCATCCCAGTTGGGGAGATGGTCTGTCCCACAGCCGTCAGTACGTCGTACTGGAGATAGTATATAGGTGCTCGTTGGGTTACGGGTACACCGGACAGGACTCGCGGGGAACTGTTGGTTGGTATTATACCCGTTGTCAGTTAACAGTTCCCAGGTGACATGAGTACAGCATAGTCCGCAGACTTGACACTGCTACTTCGCCTCGAGTGTGTCCCACTATTCTTAGATTGCTACCCTACCACGGCTCAAAGGAGTCATGCAAACAGGTAGCAGTTGGGTGCAGTCCCGAGCACTTGGAGGCAGTGGCGGTTAGACAGGATTCGTCTCTCCCGGTATTGGGAGTTGATATCGCGCTGTGTCAGAGAGCCATTACGCAAAGTCCCTGCCAGGGCAAGCGAGATTTACTTGTAGGTTCCAATTGTTTCTCAGGGTGTAATGGGCTACGCTCCGACATGACTTATACCGCTATTAGGGGACTGACGCTTGCCGCCCCCTAGGCCCGATATGCGATAGTCTTTGACGAACAGACCGGACTGTACGGAGATTCACATCAGGCTCAATAGGAGTTCGGATGTGTTTCCTCATCGTCCTTCTTATCGACATCTACCTGGGGACCGTTACGTACAGCTAGTGCCGCTTGCGGTCTGTGGTTAAACCCACTGCCAGCGTAGTAGTCGAGTCTTTAAAGTCCCACACAGAGGGTTTCCCTGCTCCAGAGAAAACGATATAGAGGTCGTATGGTTTTACGACAAGGGTTCGGACGCATACGTGTGTTTACGCACGTACGACATTCGGACAGTTTTTACTAGCCGGCTTTGATTTAAGCCAGATTCTAGTATCGGGTTATTGGATTTATACAGTCTAAAGTTTCGTTTTCACGGATAGGAGGGGCGTTCTCGTAATTTCGCGAGAAGCTTCTAGAAGGATGGTGACTTGGGGGTTTAGGTGGCATTTGCATTTATTGTTTTAATGACTCATTTATGTGATTCATCCATGGAGTTAATGCTTCATTAATTGTTCTAATGACTCAAGAGATGAATCACTCATATGAATAAATGACGCATGGTTGTTAAATCATTTATTTATTTATTTGATAAAAGATAATGCTTCATATATATTCAAATGAGTTCATTATCTCTTCTCATTCTCATGCTCACCTTCTCTCTCCTCAAGCTCTCTCTCTCTCTTCAAACCCTAATCCTCCCCTCTCATGTGTTGAGATCAAGAATTAGATAGACTAATTAATCCATAACCTCACTCTATATCACCTAGGTACCTTTGATTAGCAACTAAAGAAACCTAGTTACCTCAAGTTTAGAGGTGAATTTTGGAATAGAAGCTCTCGTGTGGATCGTCTATTACGTAGAGGAGGCCGAGGAGGAGGTGGATAATGAAAAGAAGAAGGACTAGGTTCACTAGGTATAATCTCTTTTCATAGTAGTTAAGAACTCCTATGCATGTGTTAGTTATAGTTTAGCAAAGATTCTTCGGTTAGTCGATGTTAACTCAAAGAACAAGATCGTTTTTCATATTTCCGCCTTTCCGCAACTCGTGGGGTGTTGTACATCGACTTAGAGTGGTATCAGAGCCTCGCTAAACAATAATTAACTTATTAGCAAAGTCGTATGAATTTCGAACGCAAAACGAACCGGAAAAAACATCGATATCACTAAGTTTCTGTCGAATTTAAAACGAGGCCCAAAAATTTTTCAGGGACCTCTAAAATAACCAGCAGGGAATTATAAGGCTACAGGAGAAAAATGGGTTCATGAATCGGCCAAACCGCCATGGAACCACGGCCGATCCCACCGATCCGCCACGGATCCGCGGCCGAGTTGAAGCCGATTCAACCCAATTTGCTCCAGTAACTCTTCTGTGATATTTTTGTATTTTCTGGAATGTTTATTTTCTGCTCAAGTCTCAGGTGCACAGAGAAGTTTTGGAGTAGAATCTAATGTGTTTGCTCGATCGAAATTATACGATGTTTGGCTAATTAGATTATATCTGCGAACTGTATAATGTGTTCGTAAACCTCCCCTAACTGCTAGTATGTCGGTTGGTAGGGGGTTGCACATTTCTGTAATGGATTTTACTGTTTGTGGTTATGAACTGTATTGGATTGTTGTGATGATTAGCCGGGGTTTGAGATAGGTTATTATATTCATTCATTCGATGTAATTGTAATATGTTGTAATATTATTTTGCGGGGCACATCCAGGTTGCGGTTGTAGCCACCGTTGTATTATTTCATTTTACTATTTTTTGCTCCTAGGATAGACCCAAGGTGGGGTGCACAAACTACCGGGTACTTTAAAGTGTTTAGTGGCCTACTCACGTTGTTGAGGAAGACCGCTTCACTTCGGGTACTTGGCGGGTTGTTTGCCGTACCCGTAGGGGTCTAGGGTGGGGTAATGGCTATTCATCACAACTGTGTAATCCGTCTTTCGTTGCAGGCTCAAAAGAAACGCGGATTGGTTGCATATCCAATAATGTTCATCTGTGATCTAGAATGCCTATTATTGCGTCTGACGAATGTACAATATCTATATATGATAGCTATTTAGACGTCACTTATGTTTTATACCCGCGCTAGCCCAGCCCCCGCCCTGCCGTTAGTTAAGTAACCTAACGGGTGATGACGGGACCCAGTGGCGAATGCGGATGGCATAAGAGGACGTTGTATTTTCGTTGTTTTCTGCAATGATAGGTTAATGATGGGACGCATTATTATTAATGCAAAGAAAATAAACCAAAGTTTAATCGTTGGAACAATTTAAAAGAAACCACTCGGTTATTTTTAAAACAGAAGATATTTTTAATTGCGGAGCTTTAACCACTCCTTTTAAAAGCTATCAGGTTCCTTCGGTTATATCAAGTTCACTACGTTCACGGTTTCGCCAAAACCATTCGTAGCCCTCCGTCATTTCATTTGGATATTCAGTAGTATTCAAGCTATGTATTTTGACCTAACGCCAAGGCATAGTGTTTAGTAGCTGCTGGGTATTCATTTGTTGCATAGATAGATGAGTTAGTTTGGGACAGTCGTATTATCATTTTGGCCGAACGTCAAGGATATGTACGGATGGGTTCAAATTAACAAGATAATGATGGGTAGAACTTGACATGTGACTTATGACATTTTGACCTAACGCCAAGGTCATAAGAGCATGGGGCAAAAATTTATATCAGGAATTTCTAAAGAAACTGAAATTTGCAAAGAGATGCATACCATTTGAAGTGTGATGAATGTTGGTAGGATTCCTTCAGCATTATCACACGATGATATTTGGATCCCGATCCTACTGTGAGTATATGCTACTCATCAGGAGATTCGTCACTTAACGATCAATGCTATAAACCAAGTAGGTGCCGAGAAAGGTGTCAGCGGGGCTACGCCCCCAGAGAAAAGAGGTTATTTAATTAAGGAACTTCGCGAAAGCGTTGGAAAACCTCCCTCGAAGTACCGACACCAGCCTGACTGAACGGTTAAGCAAGTATTGTACGGTGAGAATAGTCCTGGCTATTTCTTCCTTTTTGGTTTGAGGAGGGATTCGAGAAATAGTGGGAGCCATCCAGTTTAGATAAACTAAAAACCACTCTAAACTTGCAAGAGCATCATGCTAAAGTGTTCTTCTCTCTCTCCTATTTGTAGCGACCCTGAAAATGACTGGACTTAAGTTACTTTTAGAAGAAAAAATATACTAACAGGGCCAAACTATAAAGATTGGCTGCGGAATGTCAAAATGGCTTTGACCTATGATAAATTGGGGTATGTCCTCACCGCTAAGGCACCTGCTGTCTCTGGTCCCAAATCCAGTAATGCGGATAAGGAAATCCGCAAAACCTGGGATTTCGATTGCGCGAAGTCCAAGTGCATCGTTCTTGCCTCGATGAACAATGAACATCAGAGGAGGCACGAGGATATGGATCTAGATGCCATATTTCTCCATACAAAGGAACTTTATGGAGAGCAATCTCGTATAGCAAGATACGAGACCTCAAAGAACTTGTTTCGAGCGAGGTTGGCCGTCAGATCATCAGTAGGAGAACATGTCCTAAAGATGATAGGCTATATTGAAGAGCTCGCAGACCTTGGGACGACTTTGGATAATGAGCTCTATACAGACCTGATTCTCCAGTCCCTTCCTTCCACCTACGCCCAGATTATACTAAATTTCAACATTCAAAGAAAAGAAGTTGAACTTCCAGAACTCCTTAACATGTTGAGGAGTGCAGAGGGCACCTTGCAGAAGGCAAGGGAAACACTCGCTATGCTTGTTAGTGGTGCTTCATCTTCCGGGTCCAAGGCTAGGGCCAAAGGAAGGAAGAAGAAGGCCGCCACCAAACCTAGAGGAGGTGTTAGTCAGGTGGGAGCGAAGGGAAAGAAAAAGATTGCGGTGCCAGTAATGGCCCAGGATGAGTGCTTCCATTGTCATAGGATAGGGCACTAGAAGAAAGATTGCAAGGCGTGGAACGCCAAGAACCAGGGACCGAAGCAAGCTGTGGCTTCGACTTCAGGTGTGTTTGTAATTGAGAATTATCTGTCAATCAACTCTACTTCCTGGGTATTGGATACCGGATCAGGATCTCATATATGCAATTCATTGCAGGCACTGAGAAACCGTAGAGTGCTGAAGGATGGTGATATGACCCTGATGGTTGCTAACGGAGCTAGCGTGGGAGCTGTGTCCGTAGGGGATTATCATCTGGGATTGACGAGTGGACATATTTTGGTTTTACATAACTGTTTTTATGTACCTAGTTTAACGTGTAATATCATATCAGTTTCCTTGTTATCAAATAAAGGTTATGATTTCACGTTTGTAAGCGATGTTGTTAACATCCACCTTAATCATAGTTTGATTGGGTCCGGTACACTGGATAACGGTATATATGTCTTAAACCAACTCCAGATTTTCAATGTCCAGAACACACTAAAAAGAAAGTCTCCAGATTTAAATAAGGCTTTCTTATGGCATTGTAGACTAGGTCACATCAATGAGACAAGGTTAACTAAGTTACATAGAGAAGGATATTTGGACACGTTCGAATATCAAACTTATGCCACTTGTCAATCATGTCTCAAAGGAAAGATGGCAAAGACTCCATTCACTGGACATGGAGTAAGAGCGAGCGAGCTCTTAGGACTGATACACAGCGATGTATGTGGTCCAATGTTGTCACGACCCGAAAGAGCACGTGACTGGCCCTTGAACCATATGAAGTCTATAGGACCCCATCTGACCCAAGTAAGCCAAAAGCCTAGAAATCTAAAACCATTTAAAGAGTAATTAAGGAAAACTGGTTTTAAGAAGTAAAGAAATCATGTTTCGAAAATCAAAGTTTTTAAATAACTAAGCCGAATATGTATTTTTAAAATGTGCAACCTTTCCTGAAAATTTCGGCAGAGTTTCCTTTGTAAAAACTGGCCCCGAACGGGGTACAACAAGAATAATATATATGAAATGATAAAAGGTATCCCCAAGCGGGAGCTAGCTCTTCGTCAATCGACGGTCACAACCACACAAGCAATAATAATATACAACGCCAAAGGGCGAGGATCAAAACCCAAAAAGAAACTCAAACAGCCATAAAACCGTAATACTACAAGCGCGACTCTAAGGTCGAAATAATACAACACTGTTCTCTAAGTCTGAAACAATATACAAGTTTTGGTTGATGGAATTCTACATACAATGAATAATACATGTACAATAGCAGTTCTGATACAAAAGAACCCACCTACCCAAGCAAGTCACCCATAAAGAAGCAGTGTGCCAGAAATGCCGCTATGGAATCTGTACGGCAAAACCTGCAAGAATTGTGGCACAACGGGGGTGAGTTGCCAATTCGTGAATAGAAAAATATCTACAAGCAGAGATCGAATGCATGACCCATCCTAGGTCAATACGATCAGATATAAATAAACCTCAATATGAATAAGTCTGAAGCATGCAAAACTGGCAAGGAAATCTTTATGCATGAGTGTAGTGCCAAGTGCTCGTGCCAGTGCCTCAGGTAATAGCATATCATAAATGTGAGGTATGATCAATGTAATCAAATCTGCATGTACGTGGATCCCGTCCACTCGTCACCTAATGACAATAACCATCATGCATGTAAATATCATAAAGCATGTGCATGGGAATAATATGAGGATATAAACCATCCGTGTCCATCGCGACACGTCAAAATCAAGGAACCGGAGTGCCCAGCATCGACACTCGAAAACATCATGAAAACTGTGCCCAGCATCGGCACGTAAATCCTCATATATCGGGCTCCGTCAATCCGGATCGGCCTACGGGCTCTGTCTGCGGTATCGGCCCTCGGCCCCGGCAGTACGCCCATATCCATCTATCGACTCTGGTCAGTATCCTACGGATAACCGCCAGGTCCAACCAATCACCGGTAGGTACTCGCCACCCTGCCAGGCTCATCGTCTACTCCACAAAAAACATTTCTTGCCCCGGGAAACCATACCGGGTCCACCATGTACCCGCAATCAGCGTCATCCGCCTCCTCGAATCGGGTTTCACAAGTCGCTCTCAGCACCGAGAAAACACATGGTGGACGCACTGAAATATCATATCAAGGGTAACCGGGTTTTAAAACAATTACATATTCTCTTTTTGAAACACCCACGGTTCCCAAAAACCAGAAATATCATGGAAACAACACATCTCAATGCGTATAATCAGAAGCATGATGTATGCGACATGTAAAGAAATGTAAGCGACATACACTGAATGCAACAGTACTACAGTGTAGTGACATGGCAATTATCGATGATGAAGTGTGTGAGCCGGCAAACAAGTGTACATGGAACATACGCATCATCGATAATGGTGCTGGTGTCCTAGCAGCATGACTGAAATATATCAACAATACAAGCGATGCAATGCAAAGAGCATGAATATGCGGAATCGAATAATCAACGCAATAGTAAAGAACCTGCCTCAATAGATATATCATGCAACCTTGCCTTTTGAAATAAGACAAATCAGTGCTTTTGGTAAAATAAGGGCTACGGTGTTTTAAGAAAAGATGCGTCATTTGAAAATATCCGTATAACCCTTTTTGCCTATCTTTAAAATATCCCCGATTCGTTAGTTTTGAAATAGGTATGACTCGGGTCTAGTCTAACGCCTACTATGCGAACTACGAACCCAACAATCAAGTCAATCGGGAGGGGTATGGAAACCACCTAAATCTGAGTCGATATACATATATATATGGTCGGTGATCTCGCCTCAATAGTATCACGTAATATACAGTATATCAAATAACATCCTCGAGTCATGAGTGCGGATCTAACATCAATATAAAGCTCGTACGGTAAATCGTCGTACGGCATCCCAATAGCTGGGTACAAGTCAATATCACATTCATCTCATCACATATCCGGTATCACTACCATCATATCACATCACAAAAACGAACTCTGTCATATCGCTGAATCTCACGGCCTCAATCAAACCTCATCGACTCAACTCAATCCCATGTATCATCCTCAACCCCGTATATGAACACATAGTCCCATACCCATGTGTAGATATACACACCTCTATATGCGCACAGATAAATGAAAGAATGCATGCAAGTATATGTGTACGTGTATGTGTGGGTGCAACCACTACTCTAGGGTTTCGCACTATACTAAACCAATACATCCTTATTATCAATAATACCATTATTACCATCAATAATCCTAAACAACACATAATAAATATATGTGTGTATACGTATTCGTATACATCACCACGGACAGCGGGGGTGCTATACGCCATCCACCCGACTTCTCCCCGTAGATATAATCTACTCACCTTGCTTCTCGTGTGCCAATGCCGATGTCGCTATCTTCATCTTCTTCGCCTCAACATCACGTAGGGTACCTACAAGTATATCACAAACGCTAAAGCACATGAAAATCACATCGGAAACCAAAACGGCACACGCTACGCCTATAAGTAAAAACCTATAACCTCGCATGCAAACACGATCAATATCCACTTATCGTTGACGTCCAAACGCCACCCGACAGGAACGAAACACCAAATACCAAAATCCATGCTAAAACAAGTCGTAAACCATGCACCAACATAGGAAAATCAACCCAGATTTTACCCTAGATGGAATCAGTCAAAACTAGACATACCCAGGGTCAAGAATAGAGGAAATAGGGCCATACACAAAAATCGAGGCAATTCCCTCCTGCTCTGGCCGCAATTTGCGGCCAGAAGGAATAAATTGGCGGCCGTACATTTGAGTTGGGGGCTAAGGTTTGGTGTGGTGGTTCCATGGTGCCTGCATATCTCACTGTCAACTCAGTTTTATTTTTGGGGTCTCGGGGTGATAGCAGATTCCTAAATACGATCACAGATTCACAGTTTTTCTCCGACTTCGCCTCATAAATCCGTATTCTGGTCTCAAGTTCAGGTTTGGGTCCAAATTAGCATCACACAAGGGGTTCTAAGGTCACCACAATCCTCAATTTCATTTTTAATTTCAGATCTCACATAAACCCTAACTTGAAGTTTCACAAATCCATCAAACGACACCATATCGACATGAAACTAGAATGGATGCAATAAGAATTGAATTACTAAACTAGGGGTGCAGAAATTACCTTCTTTGGCAACTCAAGAAAATTCTTGAGTTGCTCAAAGTCCTCCAAATCCAATCTTGCTAGGTTCAATGTGTAGCTAGTGAGCTTGGGAGCAAGTTTTGTGAAGTGGGAATGGGGTTTTGGGGTTGATTTCATTGTGGATCTAGGGTTTCATGAAGAGGGAGAGAGAGAGGGAAAGGGAGCAGCAGCAGCTCAGCTTGAAGAGGGGAGAGAAAATGAGAAAGGAAATGATGGGGGGGCATGGGTCAAAAGAGGTTTGACCTAGACATTCTCTCTCATCATCATACTTACTCTTTCTTTTCTTTTCTTTTCCTTCTCACTCCAATAGTGAACCCAAAAGAACAACCATGGCAATAGAAATGTAACACAAGTGTAACAAGTGTGGAAAATGATATGTGCACATTTTTGCACAAAAAAGCTAAAAATCCAATTAGCGATTTTTAATCGCGATTAGCACTAAATTAGCATATAACTAATCTTAAAAACTTTAAAATGGCATAATTCCATAAAAATACCCTATTTATGAATTTTCCCTAATTTTCCAAAAAAAATCCCCATTTATTTGTATTTAATTATACCCGAATATTAAAATATTCATTAAAATAATATTAAATTATAAAAATTCCCGAAAATAATATTTTATTATTTTGGAAACGTTACAAATGTCTACACATGCAAGAGGTGGTTTTTCCTATTTCATTACTTTTACGGATGATTACTCAAGGTACGGATTTATTTATCTGATGAAACATAAATCCGAGACTTTTGAGAAATTCCAGGAGTATAAGAATGAAGTAGAAAACCAAACCGGCAAAAGTATCAAGACACTAAGATCTGATCGAGGTGGTGAATACTTAAGTGTCGAGTTCCTAGGTTACCTAAAAGAGAAAGGAATTCTCTCTCAGTTTACTCCTCCATACACTCCACAGCATAACGGTGTATCGGAGAGACGGAATCGAACCCTATTGGATATGGTACGTTCCATAATGAGTAATGCTGAGTTACCGCGATCTTTCTGGGTTATGCGCTAGAATCAGCGGCATATCTTTTGAACATAGTTCCTACTAAGACTGTGCCTACCACGCCATATCAGATGTGGAGTGGGAAGAAACTCTATCTTCAGTATCTAAAGATATGGGGATGTCCAGCTTTTATTAAAAAACAGCATGTGGACAAGCTTGAGGCACGATCAGTAAAGTATAAGTTTGTGGGATATCCAAAGAACTCCAGGGGGTATCTATTCTATTACGCAGAGGAACAAAAGGTTTTTGTTTCTCGTAATTCCCATTTTCTAGAACATCGGTTTTTAGAAAAGGAAACAAGTGGGAGCGAAATAGAACTGGAAGAAATTCCAGAACCACAAACTACTACTGAAAGTTTGGTAGAACCAGTAGTTCAAGAAGAACAGGACATTCCCGCACCCCTCCGCAGAAGTAGTAGGCCGTCTCATCCGCCTGAGAGATACTACGGTTTTCTCATAGATGGGGATAGAGAGGATTGCATCATTGATGATGATGAACCTACTAGCTTCCAGCAGGCCATCCAGAGTGGCGACTCGGTACGATGGCTAGATGCAATGCGGACCGAGATGGAGTCCATGTACACCAACAAAGTATGGACTTTGGACTTTGCTCCAGATGGGGTAAAACCCATAAGATGCAAATGGATCTTCAAGAAAAAGATTGGTGTAGATGGACAGGTGGAAACCTATAAGGCTAGACTTGTTGCAAAGGGTTTTCGTCAAAGACCTGGTTTGGACTATGATGAAACTTTTTCTCCAGTGGCTATGCTCAAATCCATTCGGGTCCTTCTTGCTATTGCTGCCTTCCATGATTATGAAATCTGGCAGATGGACGTAAAGACGGCTTTTCTGAATGGTAATTTAGAAGAGTGCGTCTATATGGATCAGTCAGAAGGTTTCAATCAGAGTGGGAGCAGCGAGAAAGTATGCAAGTTGCTTAAGTCCATTTATGGACTGAAGCAGGCATCGCGGAGTTGGAACATCTGTTTTGATGAAACGGTCAAAGAATATGACTTTATCAAAAATCCAGATGAACCATGTATATATAGTAAAGTTGTAGCACGAACTGTCGTATTCCTCGTATTGTACGTGGATGACATTCTATTGATAGGAAATGGCATTCCTATGCTACAATCTGTCAAAGGATTCTTGTCACACAGGTTCTCCATGAAAGACCTGGGTGATGCCTCTTACATTCTGGGGATCCGGATCTATCGTGATAGATCCAAGAGGATATTGGGACTTTCGCAGTCCAGGTATATCAACACTATACTGAAAAGATTCAGTATGGAAGATTCTAAGCGCAGTAATCTACCGGCTTGTCACGAAATCACCCTCTCCAAAGAGATGTCTCCCAAGACTGATTTGGAAAGGGAACGCATGTCTATTATACCCTATGCTTCTGCGGTAGGCTCTATAATGTATGCGATGTTGTGCACCAGACCAGATGTAGCTTACGCACTGAGCGTGGTAAGCCGGTATCAGCCAGACCCAGGGGAGAAGCATTGGATAGCAGTAAAGAACATTCTCAAGTACCTGAGAAAGACTAAAGAGATGTTCTTGGTTTACGGCGGAAAAGACCTCAAGATGGAGGCCTTTGCTGATTCCGGCTTCCAGAGTGATAAGGACGATTCCAAGTCCATGTCAGGTTATGTCTTTACCCTCAATGGAGGGGGTGGTGTGCTGGAAGAGTTCCAAGCAGGACACCGTTGCTGACTCGATGATGGAAGCAGAGTATATTGCTGCTTGCGATGCCGCAAAAGAAGCGGTCTAAATAAGTTCCTAATAGAACTTCAGGTGGTTCCTACCATTGTTGATCCAATACTTCTGTATTGCGACAACAACGGAGCTATAGCTTTAGCGAAGGAACCAAGGTCCCATCAGAAGTCCAGACACATCTTAAGGCGGTATCACCTGATCAGGGAGATCATAGATCGCCGGGAGATCGAGCTCCGGAGAGTTGCTACTGAAGAGAACATTGCTGATCCATTCACAAAGGCCCCACCTCAGATTCAGATCGAGAGGCTACTCGAGATCATCGGTCTTCGATATGCCAGTACATGGCCTTAGTACAAGTGGGAGATTGTTAGTGTATATGCCCTAGGGGGCCATTATTGTATCATACTAGCTTGTATATTACTTAATGGAAGCTTGGGATATTCACAGTTATATAACAGTCTTGCTAAACACGGTAGTATGCTACTTGGTTTTATCTATCTTAATATGTGAGTATACGTATTGATAGAGCTCTTAAGATCCTGCTTGACTACCAGCGTTGTGATGGCAGTCACACTAGTGGGGGCTCGGTAGTCTACAAGCACATCTTTTTTCAGGTCCCTAGTCGTTGGATTATCGAGACAGGGCATCGATACTCCGGAGTAGACTAGTGTGTACGCTTCTCATCCCAGTTGGGGAGATGGTCTGTCCCACAGACGTCGGTACGTCGTACTGGAGATAGTATACAGATGCTTGTTGGGTTACGGGTACACCGGACAGGACTCGCGGGGAACTGTTGGTTGGTATTATACCCGTCGTCAGTTAACAGTTCCCAGGTGACATGAGTACAGCATAGTCCGCAGACTTGACACTGCTACTTCGCCTCGAGTGTGTCCCACTATTCTTAGATTGCTATCCTACCACGGCTCAAAGGAGTCGTGCAAACAGGTAGCAGTTGGGTGCAGTCCCAAGCACTTGGAGGCAGTGGCGGTTAGACAGGATTCGTCTCTCCTGGTATTGGGAGTTGATATCGCGCTGTGTCAAAGAGCCATTACGCAAAGTCCCTGGCCAGGGAAAGCGAGATTTACTGGTAGGTTCCAGTTGTTTCTCAGGGTGTAATGGGCTACGCTCCGACATGACTTATACCGCTATTAGGGGACTGACGCTTGCCGCCCCCCTAGGCCCGATATGCGATAGTCTTAGACGAACAGACCGGACTGTACGGAGATTGTCACATCAGGCTCAGTAGGAGTTCAAATGGGTTTCCTCATCGGCCTTCTTATCGACATCTACCTGGGGACCGTTACGTACAGCTAGTGCCGCTTGCGGTCTGTGGTTAAACCCACTGCCAGCGTAGTAGTCGAGTCTTTAGAGTCCCACACAGAGGGTTTCCCTGCTCCAGGCGAAACGATATAGAGGTCGTATGGTTTTACGACAAGGGTTCGGACGCATACGTGTGTTTACACACGTACGACATTCGGACAGTTTTTACTAGCCGGCTTTGGTTTAAGCCAGATTCTAGTATCGGGTTATTGGATTTATACAGTCTAAAGTTTTTCCGTGTTTTCACGGATAGGAGGGGCGTTCTCGTAATTTCGCGAGAAGCTTCTAGAAGGATGGTGACTTGGGGGTTTAGGTGGCATTTGCATTTATTGTTTTAATGACTCATTTGTGTGATTCATCCATGGAGTTAATGCTTCATTAATTGTTCTAATGACTCAAGAGATGAATCACTCATATGAATAAATGAAGTATGGTTGTTAAATCATTTATTTATTTATTTGATAAAAGATAATGCTTTATATATATTCAAATGAGTTCATTATCTCTTCTCATTCTCATGCTCACCTTCTCTCTCCTCAAGCTCTCTCTCTTCAAACCCTAATCCTCCCCTCTCATGTGTTGAGATCAAGGATTAGATAGACTAATTAATCCATAACCTCACTCTATATCACCTAGGTACCTTTGATTAGCAACTAAAGAAACCTAGTTACCTCAAGTTTAGAGGTGAAGCTTGGAATAGAAGCTCTCGGGTGGATCGTCTATTACGTAGAGGAGGCCGAGGAGGAGGTGGATAACGAAAAGAAGAAGGACTAGGTTCACTAGGTATAATCTCTTTTCATAGTAGTTAAGAACTCCTATGCATGTGTTAGTTATAGTTTAGCAAAGATTCTTCGGCTAGTCGATGTTAACTCAAAGAACAAGATCGTTTTTCATATTTCCGCCTCCCCGCAACTCGTGGGGTGTTGTACATCGACTTACAGGAACTCCATATAGTCGTACAATCTCATCAACATATGTTTGAGCATACTGAATGAATCTGAAAATGGTCTTTATTGGCAGAAAGTAAGCTGCTTCCGTCAATCGGCCTACGATCACTCAAATAGAGTTATACTCTCGACTGGTCCTAGGTAGACCCACAATAAAATCCATAGAGATCTGCTCCCATTTCCACTCCAGAATGGGCAAAGGTTGTAATTCTCCTGCAGGCCTATGATGCCCAGCCTTGACTTGCTGACAAGTCAGCATCCCAAAACAACATCTGTGATATCTCTCTTCATCCCTTCACACTAGTAGACATCTCTCAAGTCATGATACGTTTTGGTGGAAACCAGATGAACACTGTATGCTGACTGATGTGCCTCCTCTAAGATCTCGCGTCTCAGTCCTTCAGAATCTGGCACACACAGTCGAGTCCCAAATCTTAGTACTCCCTGATCATCGATCACGAACTCTGAATCTCTGCCCTGTCGAACTTGCTCCATGATCTCTAGCAAACGAACGTCATCGGACTATGCCTCATTGATACGGTCAAATACTGTGGACGTGCACGGACACAGGCAAGTTGTCCCCCGGTCGACGTAATTCGAACTGTACTCGGCTGTCACAAAGAATCTGCTAATCTTCCGTCGACAGTCTCTGAACTGTGCTCAACAAGAAAAGCTACCTCCGGGCCTCCGACTCAAAATATCTGCCACAACATTCACCTTGCCCGGATGATAAAGAATCTCGCAGTCATGGTCTTTAACTAGCTCCATCCATCTGTGCTGTCTCAAATTCAGATCTCGCTGTTGAAAAAATATACTTTAAACTCTTGTGGTCCGTGAATATCTGGCACGACTCGCTGTATAAGTAGTGTCTCTAAATCTTAAGTGTAAAAACCACTGCATCCATCTCTAAGTCATGCGTGGAATAGTTCTGCTCGTGTTTCTTCAACTGTCGAGAAGCATCGCAATAACCAACAAAACCACCTGATCCTAAAGGCAAAGATAATACTGGCACCGTAATCAAACGAGTCTTCAACTGCTGAAAGCTCTGCTCGCATACCTCAGTCCAACGAAAAGAAACTCCCTTCTGGGTCAACCTGGTCAACGTTGCAGCTATATGCAAAAAAACCTGTACGAAATATAAATAGTATCCATCCAAACCCAAAATGCTGCGAACCTCCGTCACTGATACAGGTCTGGACCAGTGCTGAACGGCCTCGATCTTCATCGGTTCCATACTTGCCATATCTCGTAACTACGTGTCTCAAGAAGTCCACACTATCCAACCAGAAAACACACATGGATAATTTAGCGAATAGCTGGTGCTCCCTCAAGGTCTGCAACGAAATCCTTAATTACTGCCCAGGCCCCACTCGGCTCCAAAAGTGTACTAAAATGTCATCAACGAACACGATAATAACTGATCAGGAAATGGCCTGAATATGCGGTTCATCCAATCCATAAACGCTGCTGGGGTATTGGTGAGCTCGAACGACATCACCAAGAACTCATAATCCCCGTAACGTATGCGAAAAGCAGTCTTCGGAATATCATCCACTCGAACTCGCAACTAATGGTAACCTGATCGCAAGTCAATCTCCGAGAAATATCCCGCACCCTGGAACTAATCAAATAAATCGTCGATGCGAGGTAAGGGATATTTGTTCCAATTTGAGCAGCGACTCAATAAGTGCGCAACAAGTCTCTGTCTTAGGTTACACTTCCTCACAGTCACTCAATTCAACTGACTATAATCGATGCACCAACACAAACTACCGTCTTTCTTTTTGACGAATAGAACAGGAGCTCCCCAAAGTGACGCACTCGGACGAACAAGCCCTTTATCCAACAAATCTTGCAACTGATCCTTCAGTTCTTTAAGCTCCGCCGGGTCCATCCGATATGGCGGTATAGAAAAAGGCTCCTTGCCGGAAATCAAGTCAAAGCAGAACTCAATATCGCGCTCTGGCGACAAACCAAGTAACTCGTTAGGAAAACATTTGGAAACTTTCTCCCAATCGGGACCTGGTCCAACGGGATCTCTGCGGCGCTAACATCATAACATATGCCAAGAATTCCTGACATCCTTTTCTCAAAAGCTGACTAGCGCGAAAGAAGAATTCAAACGGGGAAAGGCGACACTATGGTCTCCCCGAAAAACAAGAACTGGCTCATCCGGAAAACTAAATCCGACTGCCTTCTCACGGCAGTATACAAATGCATAACACGTGGCTAACTAATCCATTCTCAGAAGAACGTCAAGGTCTAACATATCGTGAAAAATAAAATTGATAAAAGAATCCCGATCTCCGATACAAACAAAACAAACACGAGCGAGAAATCATATCGAGCGACAAAAGATTAGCCTATGAAAGAAATCACAACAAGCAGCTGATTTAGTAAGGACTACTATCGGCTAGACTTCGATACAAATATGTGGATACCATTTCAAACAACACCAGAAAGAAGTACGCATCGGAAGAAAACACCGAAAGAATACTTGTCACAACTGCGTCTATCTAATCGCCTCTGAGCTGGCATACCGATACAAATCCGCTTCGATCCAAAAACGACCGAAATCTCAGAAATACGCTCCTCTAGCAGTAAGGCTACATCCATCGCGGCTGCATAAGTATCAAAATGCTGGGCACCAATAGCAAGGAATAACTGCATGTCCAATCTCCACACGAACCTCTCTATCCGTTTCTCTTTAGTGTCCACCAGGTAAGGAGCATATCGGACCGCTGAGAAAACTAAATATCGTACTCGGACACCGTCATCCCTGGAGTCTTGCGCAAAGGCTCGAAACTATGAGCTCAGGCATCTCGAACGCTCTCCGGAAGGAAACGAGCAAGAAATATAGCTGTGAACTTATCCTAAGTCATAGGAAGTAGATCTACAGCTCGGCCTCTCTCAATTGACTCGCACCACATCTGAGCAAGACCTCTCTAGACGAAAACTTGTAAGCTCAATCCATATCTCGTCAGAACATCTCTGTGAACGACAAATCCTAGCCATCCTATCAAGGATTGTCTACGTATCCTCCGCTGCATCTGTGCTGGTAAAAACTAGAGGCTTCAGCCTCAAAAACTCCTGTAAGGATACGGAAATAATCTTGGTAACAACAAAATCAGCTGCCTGAGCATACAATCACAGTCCCTGCAGTAGGAGGGACATCAGCGATTCTCGGAGCTCGGCCAACCTCAACTAACAATCCAACCATCTGTCGCAAGTCCTAAATACTCGACTCCAGCCTAGCTATCCGGCCTGGAAAAAGGCGGATCACTCTGTCCCTGAAGGGTAGGCGTACCGCCCTAATCGGTCCTCGTCTCAAACGAGCCTACTCTAATCTCATCCCTGGCAGCAGCCCTCTGGCCCTCGTAGTCTCCGGCGGCATAGTGGCTGGAACGAGAAACAGAATTGATAGGAATATTGCAATCGAAACAAGAGGACATATGGAATCAAGGAAGGAAATATAAGCAAATATATATATATATATATATCTCCTAAGGTCACTTAGGCAGAGTATCGTATCGTAAGTATGTCACGGAACATACACACGCTACGCCACTCTGCTTAAGTCACCTACTCCATCAACTAAGGGTCATCCTACGCTCAGAAAGGTAAAACCTATCGCTCTGATACCAACTTTGTCATGACCCGAAATTACGGAACGTGACTGGCACTTAAATTACGAAATGTCTAAGGCGTAACATAATCTAAGTAAGCCAAAACCCAGAAAACTAAACCGTTTAACAATTAGAGTGAAAGAAAACTTGTTTTAAAGCAAGTGGTTTTAACAAAATAAGTGGCATTAAACATTTAAAAGCAACATCATATTTTCCCGAAAATTTCAGCAGAGTCTTCTTGTAAATACTGGCCCCCAAATAGGTACAACACATGAAAATACATATAAATGATGAATACAGGCATCCCCAAGCGGGAGCTAGCTCTTCGCCAAAGGTGGAATCACAACCACAAGCAATAAATATATATCATAAAGTGCACAATAAGCATCTGAAAGCAAGAAATGAGAAAACACCACGTTGGCTCAAGTGAGCATCGATACCAAACACCACAAATACAAGTCTCACGAGTTTCACCGTCTGGTCCAATATACAAGGGTAGATGGAGAATACTAGATACAAAATAATATATATGATGGAATAAAATATCCTCGCAACCCACCTACGAGCAATGCCGCAAGTCCAAGCAAAAGGAACGAAATGAGGAAGTGCGCCCGCCGCTACTGTGCTGACGGGTCGGACCTGCAAGATACTGTGGCACAACGGGGGTGAGTTGCCAACTCGTGAGTAGTAAGTAACATCTAATAAGGCTATCGTAAGCATGCACGCAAATGCATCGCGGCCTACATATACTAATATGATGCAATGCACAAGTATGAATGCAACATGAATGTGAAATCAAACACGAAACCTGAACATGTCTGGTATGAGAAAATCTTTATTCTTATCTTAGAAAAACCTTTTGTATATTAAAAAAAATGGAATATCATCAGTGAAATCGACAGAAAATCCGTGTCAAGTATCGACACAATATCCTCAATATCCCGGGCTCCGTCAGTCCGGATCGGCCCATATCATCATATCAAGACCACGGTCGGTATCCTACAGATATCCGCCGCGCCAAACTATCTCGGGCTCCGTCAATCCGGATCGGCCCATATCATCATATCACGACCACGGTCGGTATCCTACAGATATTCGCCGCACCAAACTATTTCGGGCTCCGTCAGTCCGGATCGGCCCATATCATCATATCACGACCACGGTCGGTATCCTACAGATATCCGCCGCGCCAAACTATCTCGGGCTCCGTCAGTACGGATCGGCCCATATCATCATATCACGAGAAAAACCGCAACTTGTAATTTAAAAGGTAATAAGTTTAATAATTTTTGCGGTTTCCCCCAAAATCCAGAAATCTCATAAATACTGAAATCCCCAAGAAGAATCACAATATATAAACGTGGCGGCAATAATGGATGTCCCAAAATATCAATAACATGCAATGTGATGTATGGCTAGAAAACTATGTATGAATGATGATGCGATGAGGCAGATGACTAACAATCTACATATAATACATGATGCAATGCACCGATATTGATTTTACGCAAGTTCTATAGTGTTCGTGACATAGCAATTACCAATGGTGTGTGTGTTTGAATGAATAGTGCACGTGCGGTATGAACCGATGGTAATGGTGCAAGTGTCCTAATGAATAACATCGTAATTAAGAATATGAATATGCCATGATATGGATGATTTGAGACTATGCATATAGATGCAAGGACTACTCATCATTCCTAATTATCGGGCGCCTCGCACCATCCAGACGATCCTCCCGTAGATGTGTACATCTACTCACCGGGACGCCTCGGATAATCTGATCCGATCTCAGCCTTGTTTTTTCCGCGCCACATCCGACGCCTGTGCACCCGATCCTAGAATTGCACACAAGTAAATAAGAGGATAGATATATAAATAGTCGCGGACACAAACAATACAATCAACCACGCGCACTAACTAGACGCGCACGCACTTGGTGCACAAAATGCGCTCACGACAACGCCGCAAACCACAACTAGGGTCGCAATACGTGGCAATCCCCTAACCTAGAACCCAATCGCACCAATCATACATTCACAACACATTAAATATTTTAGGGAATAAGTTATAGGTCATCAAAACCTCAAACTTAATACAAATCGATTTATTCCAAAACCTAGTAAGCATCACTTAAGCATTTTAGTGCAAATCTAGATGTTTTAACAAATTTAGTGGCCACAATTTACACTTAATATCTTAATTAAGCTACACAAACCTTAACTAAATTTTAATCTCACCCATTTTAGATTAATCAAGAAATTAGTTTACAAGAATATATAATTTGGACAATTTAAAAATAACAATTTGCAAATTAACAACCAGACTAGATTTTACAAGTCTTGAGATGATGACCTACACTTAGTTAACTTAATTCATTGATAAAATCCTTAACTTAAACTCAAATCCCTTTCTTTAAAATTTTATTTTTCAATTAAAGTTATATTAACATCTAATTAAAATTAGATTTAAGCATATAATTAACAAGTAACAATTTGGATAGAGTTTTATACCTCAAGATTTTTGGAAAGATCAACTTGCTAACTTTGGCCACCCAAAATGCCAACTTGCTCCAAGAACCATGCTAGTTTAGGCAAAGGAAAAATCTTGTGATAATTTAACTTGAATTAGTGTTGGATTTGTGGGTTTTTGATGGGAAAATGAGGTTTTTGCAATGGAAATGAGAAGGAAGAAAAAACATAGAAGGGCTGCTGCTCATGGCCGATAATGGGAGGGAGTGTGTGTGTGTGTGTCTCCAAGTCAAACTCCACCCCATACCTCATTAATAGACACCATGCTTCTCTTTGTTTATTATTTTCTTTAAATTTTCTTTTCTATTTAAACTCTTCCTTAAATTTCTAGAACCATCTTGACAATTTCTTTTCATTTCAAAAACAATATGTTACAACTAGGTTTTAAGTTGTCATGGTTCCCTAAATTATAATTAACCCATTCCAATTTGTAATTATCACTAATTAAATGTATAAGTGAAAACTTGAAATAATATTTAAAATAATTAATTAAGAAAAATATTTAAGTAAACTAGAAATTTACAAGTGACCAATTACATACCAAATACTAGTAATTGCATAGCTAGATTAGGTATATTTAAGTCTATGTGGAAAAATAATTATATCTTGGTTTTTACGGAAAACACGTATTATATTACCGATTATCGGACAATTAACATAAACGATTGTTAAAACGTTACAATGGTTTTCTCATAGATGGGGATCAAGAGGATTGCATCTTTGAAGAAGATAATCTTACTAGTTTCAGGCAGGCCATTATCAGTTGTGACTCTGATAAGTGGTTGGATACTATGCGATCCGAAATGGAGTCCATCTACACCAATAAAGTGTGGACCTTGGATATTGCTCCACCTGGGGTAAAACCCGTTGGATGCAAATGGATCTACAAAAGAAAATTTGGTGTATATGGGCAGGTGGAAACCTATAAGGCTAGACTCGTTGCAAAAGGTTTTCGTCAAAGACCAGGTGTAGACATGACGAAACCCTTTCTCCAGTGGCTATGCTCAAATCCATTCAGATCCTACTTGCCATTGCTGCCTTCCATGACTATGAGATCTGGCAGATAGACGTAAAAACGGCTTTTCTAAACAGAAGTTTGGAAGAGTGCGTTTATATGGATCAGCCAGAAGGTTTTGTAGACAGTGGGAGCAGCGGGAAGGTGTGCAAGTTTCTTAAATCCATTTATGGATTAAAGCAGGTATCGCGGAGCTGGAACATCTGTTTTGATGAAACAGTCAAGGAATTTGACTTCATCAAGAACGTGGATGAGCCATGTATATATAAGAAGATTATAGGATGAACTGTCGTATTCCTAGTCTTGTACGTGGATGACATTCTTTTGATAGGAAATGATATTCCTATGCTACAATCGGTCAAGCTATTATTGTCACAAAGGTTCTCCATGAAAGACCTGGGTGATGCCTCATGCATTCTGGGAATCAAGATCAACAGCGATAGATCTAAGAGATTATTGGGACTTTCGCAGTCCAGGTACATAGAGACCGTACTAAACAGATTTTTATGGAAGATTCCATGAGCGGTAACATACCCGTATTGCACAGAATCACCCTCTCCAAAGAGATATCTTCCAAGACTGATGAGGAGAGGGTTCGCATGAGCATTATACCCTACGCTTCGGTGGTAGGACCTATAATATATGCGATGCTAGGTACCAGACTAGATGTAGCATACGCATTAAGCATGGTGAGCCGGTATCAGTCAAACCCGGGTGAGGATCATTGGACAGCCATGAAGAACATTCTCAAGTACCTGAGAAGGACTAAGGAGATGTTCTTAATGTACGGTAATGGAAAATTCAGGATCGAGTCCTTTACGGATTCCAGCTTTCAGAGTGACAAGGATGACAGCAATTCTGTCTCGGGTTTTGTGTTTACCCTCAACGGAGGGGCGGTGTGTTGGAGGAGTTCCAAACAGGATACCGTTGCAGACTCGACGATGGAGGCTGAATACATTGCTGCAAGTGATGCCGCAAAAGAAGTGGTCTGGATGAAGAAGTTCATAGCTAAACTTCAGGTAGTTCCGTCCATTGTTGATCTGATACCTGTGTATTGCGATAATAATGGGGCTATAGCTTTAGCGAAGGAACCACGGTCCCATCAGAAATCCAGACACATCTTAAGGCGGTATCACCTGATCAGGAAGATCATAGATCATCAGGAGATCGAGGTCCGGAGAGTGGATACAAAAGAAAACACGGCGGATCCATTTACAAAGGCCCTCTCTCAATTGCAGTTTGAGTTTTGAGATGTTGGGCATGCGGTACACCAGCAGCTGGCCTTAATGCAGACGTTGGGTATTCGGTACACCAATTACCGGCTTTTAGTGCAAGTGGGAGATTATTGGATATGTATGCTCTAGAGGCCATTATTGTATATGTATACATATGGATGCTAGGGATATGTATGTATAGGACAATCTTTCTCAGTTACATGGTATATTATTTCAGTTGTCTTTATCTGATATGTGTATTTGTTTTTATTGATGTTTTATCCAGCTTGCACATATTGATAAATACATGATACAGTAGTATACTATTATGATTTGTCTTTATCTTAACATAGCATATGTTATACTCGTTATTACATATTGCGATTACATGTTGATAAAGACCGTAGGATCTTGCTTGACAACCTGAGTTGTGATGGCGATCATACTTGTGAGAGTAGGGTAGTCCATAAGCACATCCTTAAATGGTTCCTAGTCGCGTGAGTATCGAGACTGGGTATTGATACTCCAGACTAGACTAGTGTATACATTTCTAGCCCCGACGGGGGATGGTTGGTCCCGCAGCCATTGGTCTGATGCACCTAAGATCATATACAGGTGCTCACTAGGTGTGAGTACACTGGACGGACTCGCCGAGAACTTCCAGATGGTACTAGTGTTATATGCCCTAGAGGCCATTATTGTATCATACTGGATTGTATATTACATATTGGATGCTTGGGATATTTCACAGTTATGATAACAGTCTTGCTCGATATGGTAGTATGCTACCGGTTTGATTCTATCTCAATATGTGCATGTGTTTCTTTTAGCATATCGCTTATACATATTGGTAGAGCTCTTAGGATTTTTGCTTGACTACCAGCGTTGTGTTGGCAGTCACACTCGTGGGGGCTGGATAGTCTATAAGCACATCCTTATACAGGTCCCTAGTCGTTGGATTATCGAGACGGGGCATCGATACTCCGGTGTAGACTAATGTGTATGCTTCTTATCCCAGCAGGGGATATGGTCTGTCCCACAGCCATTAGTATGACGTACTAGAGAAAGTATGCAGGTGCTCACTGGGTTGTGAGTTACACTGGACAGGACTCAACGGGAACTGCTTGTTGGTATTGTACCTATCATCAGGTAGCAGTTCCCAAGTGGCATGAGTACAGCTTAGTCCATTGACTTGCCATCTCTACTTCGTCTCGAGTGTGTTCCCACTCCACTTTGATTACTATTCTACCACGCTTAAAGGAGTCGTGCAAACAGGTAGTAGTTGGGTAAAGTCCCGAAGCACTTGGAGACAGTAGCGATCAGATAGGATTCGTCCCTCTCGGTATTGGGGGTTGATATCGCGCGGTGTTCGGAAAGTCATTACACAAAGTCCCTGGCCAGGGCAGACGAGAAATATTGGTAAGGTAATCCAGCAGTTTCTCATGGTGTATTGGGCTCTCCTCCGGCACGACTTATCGCGCTGTTAGGGGTCTAACGTTTACCATCCCCCTAGATGGATATGCGAGTATCTCAGACGAACAGACCGGACTGTACGGAGATTGTCACCGATAGGCTCAGTAGGAGTCCGGATGAGTTTGCTCATCGGTCTTCTTATTGACAGATACATGGGTAGCCATTACGTGCAGCTAGTACCGCTGACGGCTTGTGGTTAAACCCACTGCCAGCATACTGTCGAGTCTTTAGAGTCCCACACAGAGGGTTTCCCTACTTCAGGCAATTAATGTAGACGTCATATGGTTTTACGACTGGGCTTCGATCACATACCTGTAATTGTACATGGATGCTGATCGGAAGGATAAAACTAGTGGGTTTTGGTTTAAGTCGGATCCTAGTATTGTTTTATTGGATTTTTATCGTCTCAGTGTATCCGTATTTTTCGGAATACGGATACGGGTATGTATATACGGTGTGAGGGGCATTCTTGTAATTTGTCAAGGCATGCTTCTAGAAGGTGCCACCTCATTATTTGTATTATCCATTTTCCAAATGAATTATTGAGGTGGATATTTGGAGGAGACTTATATAGCATGGTGAAGCAAGGCTATTATGTTTATTATATTGGTTTGGGATCACTATCGAGGCATGGAACATATATTCTATGGACTTTTATTCCATGGCTCAATGAGTGAGTGTTGGAAATATATTAGCCATTCTCACACTTGCCATTCTTGATGTTCACTTGATTTTTCTTGAGTTGCTCTTCTCTCTTGAGCTCTCTAGGTTTCCTCCATCTCCTTCTTCCTCTAACTAAACCCTAACCTTCATATGTGTTGTGAGCCAAGGGTTTAGTGAGACAAACAATCCATTAGCACTTTTTACATCTCCTAGGCTAGTTGCTTTAGCAAACCATCTATCTTAATTATCTCATTTAAAGGTTGAAGCTTGGAGCACATTCTCTCGCGGTGGATCATCTTTGACAAGAGAAGGCCGATGGAGCAAGCCCGATCCGATCACCGAGGAGCCTTGGAGAGGAGCACTGAAGACCCGAAGGACTCGATCTTGGAGGTATAAATATTCTACCATAGTAGATAAGCCTCTAGATATGTTAGCTAGTTAAGGCTTTAGATTAGATCCTAGAGTTAAAGCCGGTGTTGCGTAGCAAACATCATCGTTTTTTATAAATTCCGCCTCTCCGCGAACCGCGGGGTGCGCGACATCGGCTTACACTATACCTATCGTCAGATGGAAGTTCTCAGGTGACATGTGTACAGGTTAGTCTTCGGACCTGAGATCGGCATTTGTCTCGTATGGGTTCCTACTGGGCTTTGATCACTACCCTACCACGGCTCTATTGAGTCGTGTAAACAGGTTTTGGTTGGGTACAATCTCGAGCCACATGGATGCAGTAAGCGATTGTTGGGGATTCGTCTCTCCCAGTATTGAGAGTTGATATCGCATTGCGTTCGATTGATCAGGACCATAAGATCTTGGCCAAGACAGTTGGGATTTACTGATAGATTGATCGGTAGTTTTCCGGATTGGTCCTGAGCCACATCAACACGAATTATCGGGTTATTAGGATCCGACGTATACCACCCCCTAGACCCGGTATGTGATACTCTTAGACGAAAAGACCGGACTATACGGAGATTGTCACGGATAGGCTCAGTAGGAGTTCGGACGAATTTGCTCGTCGGCCTTCCTTTTCGACAGGTACCTGGGTAGCCGTTATGTACAGCTAGTGCCGCTGACGTGCTTATGGTTAAACCCACTGCCGGTGTACTATCGAGTCTTTAGAGTTCCACACAGAGGGTTTCCCTGTTTCGGGCAAAACGCTGTAGAGGTCATATGGTTTTACGGCAGGGTTCGATCACATACGTGCACTTGTGCAAGTATGATATTCGGGCGGATAATACAAGCGGGTTTTGGCTTAAGCCGGATCCTAGTATTATATTTTTGGATTATTTTGTCTCTTTGTATTCGTATTTTTTGGAATACGGATACGGATATATATATATATAAGGTGAAGGGCATTCTTGTAATTGTGCAAGATACTTCTAAAAGAAGACACCTCATTATTTGTTTTAACCATTTTTATAAATGGTTAATAAGGTGGAGAAATGAGGTGTGCATTTGCTTTAAATGAAGCATGGCTACTTGGTGACTTATGAGGTGACTCATGGTTTACTATTTGGGTATGCTTGATATTTTTGTGGAGTAAATTATTATTCACAACACTTAGCCATTTTCATTACAGGCTCACTCTACACTCTCATCTTCTCCTTACTCTCTTCTTCTACCTTTTAACCATAATTGTCTCATGTGTTGAGAAACCTAGGGTTAGTGAGACAAATCAATCCATCATCACTCTCTACACAATCTAGGCTACTTAGATTAGCATTCTAAGTATCCTAGTTACCTCAATTAGAAGGTAAGAGCTCAAAGTAGGCACCCTTGAGTGGATCATCTTTGACGTGAGAAAGCCATCGATCAAGCTTGATCATGAAGACCACTAGGAGCATGCTAAAGGAGAGGAGTGAAGATCCGAAGGACTTAAGCCTCTTGGTATAAACTCTTCTCATAGTAGATAGCTTCTTTAGTTGCTAGTTAGTTTTATGGTAGATCCGGTTTAGGGTTATTCTTGCGCTAAATTTCGTATCGTTATAAAATTTTTGTTCCGCAAACGGCCACGGATGATGGCCAGGGCATTAGTATAACCCAACAAAATCAATCTCAAATCGTGGTCGTGACTATCAATAAATTGGTAGCGCGCCCGACAAAGATGTTAACATTTATTTTGCTAAAATTTATAAACTTTAAAATGTATAAAAGAAGTTAAAAGATTTTATCATTCATTGATCTATCCTATCCTACGAACCCTAGCAAGCTCGGAATTAATCGCTCATGGTTAGAGATTTAGAAGAAAGGCTGAAAAAAATGAAAACATGATTAAGATGCAGAAATGTAAGTACAGAAAGTAAGTGCGGAAATTAATTTGGAAAAAAAGAATTAAAAACAACTACCTTTATTAATCAACTATTGCATTTACAATTTTTTTGAAAGTAGAATATAATAACCGTAGTTGCTCTAGATCTCTTTCTTGTTAGAAGTAGATAACTAGCTGATGATCACTCGGATACATGTACCTCTTGGATCTCTTGATCTATTCGGTAATGATTTTTAATGTGCAGCTCTCGGTCATATATATAGTCCCAGAAACTAGAATCCCTAGATGCCATTTGTGAATATATGCTGTTACAATCAAATCCCCAAAATCTCACATCCTATGGCTACAAATGAGCCGTGGTTCCGCCGCAAATCCCTCATTTTAGTCGCGGATCCGCCGCAACCTCGTGGCATCATGTTTTGGGATTTCTTATGATCTATTGTGTTGACTTGTGGAGATCTTTTTGATGTCTAGATTCTGCAAATCATACTCTGAGTCTCTGCCGTTGCTAGATCTCTTGATTTGCTGGCAGATTCGATTCCGACATCCCGATTTAACTCGGATCTCTTGGATTCTAGACCTGAGCTGATACCTGCACAATATCTCAATTCAAAGTGTTTAGTAGCATTTGGTATTTTTGAGATATTATCCTAACCATTTTATATGATATTAAATCTTAAGAATATTGATTAGAAATATTTGATATGATATGGATATTTTAATTACTAATATTTTCATTTAAATATTATTTGCATATATTTTCCCTTATTATGTTAATTATAATTTAGAAACATATGATAATAAACTTTTTATAAATAAACCCTTATATATTCTATATTTACAATAAATACCTTTTAATACTTAACAATAGTAGGAAAAATATTCATTCAAATGTGCAATATTTTAGACTAATCAAGATCCACAAAGTTGGTGGAGATCGATGATGATGGTGATGGTGTTGGTGGTGGAGACCGACGGTGAGCGAGGCGGGGCTCGATAATGAGGTCGTAAAAGAAATCCACATGGCCATTGGGAAGGATCAACAGAGGCTACGGTGAGGGATTAACCCTAGCTCTGATACCATGTTAATAACCGTAGATTTGAGAAAAGATTATGAAATATTATTTATTGATCCTCAAAGGAAAACAATACAATGCATCTCTTTGTGTGTGTGCGCGCGCGCGCACACAATTAGGGGTCTTATCCATAAGCATAAGAAGGAATATACAAAAGATGTACATTGTACCAAATACCCTATACTACTATCCCTAACAATGATGATGATGATGATGATGATGATGTTCTTCATTTAAGTTTGCAGTTTAAGTTTTGTACTTGCAAGATATTTTATTGAAATGGGGTGGTGTTTTTCACCTTTGCTTTAAAAAAATGTATTAAAAATTAGACACAACAGATTAGAATGCTTAACCTGTAACATTTGCCTTTAAAATATTCAGTATTTTCTTTTAATTAACTTGTTGATCTTGTTATAATGGACCCTGAAAGCAAAGGATCTGTCTTGTTAAAATGGGGTGTGTATTTGTAGTCGATTAATATGGATGTTCCTTAAATTTCTAATCCATAATGGTAAGAAAGTCTTCATGAGCGTCGGTGGCAATTGGACCAACATTAAATCGGATGATGCATTGTGAAAACTAACATTTGTTTGTTAATTAAGACGGGAATGTTGTATGTTAGGGTTACATTTTCATGTCACGATGCCAATGGTTTTTGAGTAATGCCGATTATGTAGTTTTAGTAGAAAACGATCTTCCGCAAAATCACAATTTTGATCAAATTGCCAAGTAGTGGATAGCTTATAGGCCTATAGTTGTTACAGACGAAAATATATTAACCTCGGATTCTGCCTAAAAGTGGTTGATAATTTCATTTCTGTGTAAGTTTTTTGAGTAGTCAAATGATTATTCGATGTGTACTGTGAAATATTCTAGTTGATACTGGAGGGAATGGCTCAAGCTGCGACGCTGAATCTGATCAGTCAAAAGGAGCTCAAGCTCCTACTGACTGATCCACCTCCAGGGTCTCTATCCCTCAACTTTCTGATGTTGAGAGCCCCTTGTCTTCCTCGCCCCCCCCCCCCCCCCCCCAGATTACCTTAAAATATGAGCAGCTTTCAATTAACTACCTTAAAGGCTTTTAGTTATAGTAAACTTCCTTGAACTTTGATTCCAAAGAGTTTTTTTCACCAAAATGCCCTTCGATGTAATACTCTAACATAATTTCTTAGCACTTTGACGGAGTTTACTGATATAAAGAAAATTTCGAGGTAGTTGTCTGAAAAAATGCATATAGTTAAAGGGAAGTTTAGTGAAATTAACAAATTTGTTAAGAAAACAATTTTGTAAATTCCACGGAAACTTCATATATACTCGTTACTTTACCCCTATAATTGCATTCAACTGGTTCTGTCAACTCATGGATTGCAGGAATTGAAGGACCGGAAGGAATTGTGTACTCCAAGGGGATATTCACCATTAAGATCCAAATACCTGAAAGGTATTCTTGTAATAATTTTCTTTTGATTTTAGTTAAACTTCTTTATCAAGATTATAACCATCACACAACTATTTTATAGACCCTAATTCCTTTTATTAACCATCTTCTTTGTAAATTGTTTTGGGGAAAAATTGCAGCCCTCACATCATTGAGTCATAAGCGGGACCACCATCCAATAACGTGTTGCCACCAGAAACAAAACCCCGTATTTATTCCCTCACATCATCGATTTTCTAGGTATATAACAAGTTTTATAATTAAGACGACGAGAAAAATTGGGAGTGAAGATGGAGAAATTGGTTGAGGAGATTTCAAAATTGAATCTGGAGATGTAGAAATTTAGGGATGAGAAGAGGGATTAGGGGAATGACGCAGAAATAAGAAGAGCGATGGAGATTTGGGGGAGAGGATGATGATGAATTGAAAAGGAATATGAGAAAATAAGAACCGAAAAATTTGAGAGAGGAGATGCCACCATTCGGATAGGAGCCAGAAAGGAAATGGGGAATTTTGGCAAGGAGCATGAGAGGGGAGAGGAGGGTGAAGAGAAAATAACTATACAAATATATGCCTTAAGGGTAAACTTGGCATTTGGAAAAAAATAACAATAGTATTCTACATATTATTTATTTTGGGTCTCAAAAATCTGTATTTTATAAGTGTTGGGTTTTTCCACAATTTTGAAAATACATGAGTTTTAAAGTAAGCCACTCTTTAAAACTGGGCTTAAAAACAATTTTGCCTATTAGGAAAGATTGTAGACGATATTCCAGACTTACGATCTTAGCCACTAACTTATTGATATTTTTGAACTGAAGGTGACTGTAAAATTTAAGTTTCAGCAAAAAGCAATTGCGATGGAAATTGTTTATTGGAACTACCAACTAGATATCATAACTTCATTAACAATAGATGTATAATATAACAAATTTAAGTTGTTGCCAAATCCATCGATTTTCTTGTAGGAGCTGGGAATGGAAGCAAAGAGAACAGAGATTTCTTCAACAAATTTTATCGATGGGAGTGAGGGGAGTCAGAAAAAACTTCGCTTAATTGGTGGGAAACTATCATTAAAACCAAAAAGACAGGAGAAGAAATGAATGTTTATGAGAAGGAAAATGTGCTGCCTAGCAGAAAGTTACCGATATCACGCTCCCAAAAGCCTATTGTGGTGGATTCGACTAATTCTGTGATCTTAGAGCATCGCAAAGCTAACCGTGAACAGGAATCCCAGCTCAAAAGTGATAAGGAAAGTTCAAATGGTGATTGCAAGCAATTAGTGGAAAATTCAAAGACTATGGAGTCTATAATCGTTTCAGATAGTGAAGAAAGCGAGGACGGCGAGAGACCTCAGGTCAAGATTGCCTCTCATGAGGAAGATGGTGGGAAAGTTGCATTGATCATGAATTTATGATATAAAACTGTAACCAAAGTTTGTGTTCTTTTCCTTGGAAATTTCAGGCATGAACTATGTTCAGTACATAGCAATTTTGTGATGTGACTTTTGTGCTCAAGTTTATGAGCCCCAGCGAATATTAAATATTTTTGAAGTTGCTCATGCTTGCTGATGAATTCAAGAGGTTCCTGTGTCCTTGATTTATTTTTGATGTTTATCAAGGGCATCATGTTTCTTTCTTTCTTTATTTTATTTTAATATTCTTATTATATAAATACTATTCGTTTCCATCCATGTGTTTTCATAGAGTTGATGGGGGGGGGGGGGATGGGGTATACATTAGCGCAATGAATGGAGCAATGATTTTTCAATCTTCATTCGTGCATGCAGGACGTTGTAATACCCTGACAAAAATATGATGAGCTCGTATATATTAGAAATTTTGATCTCAAAGAGCAAAGTACACACACATACACACAGAGACGCAATCCGAAGACGGTCAATATTCACACCAAGGTACAGCCAACATATTCCCGTAAACGTTCAGATAACACAAAAACTCAGTAAATGGCAGAAGATCCTGCAATTACAACTCCAATTAACTCCTGTTACACACTATAGTTTAGAAACAAAACAGTGACCAAGGCCATAAAAGCTACTTTTGTGCGTTTGAACTAGTGGCAATCTCAAAATTCTTCTCGGGTTGTCGCTTCCACATAAAGTTTGCAGCCTCGATCCAGCAAGGGTTAACCAAAAACTTCTCATTCTTCAATGCCCATCGAGCCTTTTCCGTACTCTTGTCGGTCGAAACCACATGAGTCACCGATGAGTCAACTTCCGTGGAACAAACAGCCCCCAATTGCTGAGCCATTTTCCAAATCGCCTGATCTGAAGCTTCCACTTTCGCTGGAAAAACCCTGCTGAAAACAATTTTACATCCTAATAAAATCTCCCCTCGGACTTGTTTTAGCACGTGCCTTACATCTCTAGATGATACGTCTGTTTTGAGTTCTGGATCGAAGAACATTCCATGAGTGCGCTTGAGAACATTAAGAACGGTTGAGAGCGCACCATCTGATTCACTTTCATCCTTCTTCATTTCTGATAATGATTTGGCATTAAAACCAAATTGGCGACAGCTTGAAGCGAAAAAATGGTACCTTTCCATTAGAATTAGGTTCTCTTTATGCCTCTGCCATACAATCTCTGTGTCATCCATTATCAATACTAAATTTTCTGCTCCTAACACTACATCGAGGCCTTTTTGATGTCTTATAGTTGAATCAGATTGTGAAATTACTCTAGTGTCGAAGTAGCTCTTATCGGGATCGAGAATTTTCGCAATCTCTAGTGCATAAGCTCGCTCAGCCATAGTGTAAATGTACATTTCAAACATTTTACTCACTTCCTGCAAAAATGTACGAATAAATGGCCTCAATTTTGTCAACAAATGCATCCCGTTCAATTTGAATATGCTTTTGTTCGGATCAGCTTCCAATGATTCTGCCTGAAATCTCAAATATTCTTCTTCTGCAGCGACTTCTGCTAACCGCGCTGAATTGAGTAGAGTGTGATCCAAATCTAATATCAGTATCAACTTTTTCGAACGCAACAAGTGTTTTTGATCTGCTCCACGCAGTCTATCGATTTCTCTACTGCCTAGCCTCAAATCTTTATGAATGTAACCAAATGCAACCCCTGATTCTTCTTCCTCCTCAATCTGTCCACATATCATGCACATGCCTTTAATAAAACCGGGATGTGGAGGGCACACATCCTCGTCTGCAATTTTCAATGAAGCGCTTATATTTTCTTGTGCAGTGTCCGCTGCTATTGAGCCCTTGGGTTCTTCTGTAATTTCTAACAGTTCAACTTTGTGCCGTTTAGCCCTAGGCTCTTGAAAGTCTTCTTCTTCGTCGTCGTCTTCATCTTCTTCGTTAGCAGCATCATTTTCTTGTTCGTCATCAGGAGAAGTGTCAGAAGAATCTAAGGCCAACTCTGCGTCAAGGATCGCAGCAAAATCATCGCTGCTGCTCGATGAATGAACCGGAGATTCTGCTGCCAGACTCATGCTCCAAGCATTACAATCACACTGTCATTGCAGAAGCAAGTATTATCATGAGAGAGTAAGGAGTTGTTGCCCCTAAATCTGTGTAGTTAAGTAGCTTATAAATGAATTACTGGCTAGATCACACGTGCGCGCGCGCGTTTGTGCGTGCACATGTGTGTGTAAAGACTACCATGATCAAAAGTAAAATTACACACTACATATTCTTTCTGCACATAATACATCATAAATGTGCATATTTTACGTGTATATTAAATATAAGAACGGCGACAAAGGAACATAACATACATAATAGGCCTTTAGATTCTATGACATGGCTAACTGGGTCAAACTTTGGTATCTGATGGTGTTTAGATGGACTGTGTGCATATGGTGGTTCCTTGCAACGGACCCAATTAAGCAAACCACTCATTATATGTAACCTGAGTCTAGAGATAATCAATTTGATATAATAATTTCATACAACTATGTCCTTGATCTCAAAATTACAACACTTAAATAAACTCCTCTCTGTTCAAGAAAGTGAAGGGATCTTCTCTTGCTTCTCTCCAGCTGTTTCACTCAAACATGAAGGCCTCACTGCTTTGTAATAAAAGAAAGCCATGATTTTCGACCATTCCCCTGCTGATCGAACCACTGATAACAACCAGAAAAAAGACCATGTCATTCACAGCCATTACCATCGTCATGTTTCATGTATAGGCTTCAGGATACCTTTCTTTTATTACCTTTATCTCTGTGCAATATTTTTCCAGCTTTTGTGAAGAGAATTTCAGGGAAAACTGATACTTGAAGAGCTGATACCACTTCTTCCTCAATCACACCATCCACTGCAACACACTGTCAGCAGAATATTATCATCCTTAATATGAAAAAAACGATATATAAATCTGATATGACACAAATGATATACTTGTGATAATATCTTACTCTCGGTGATGGCAATCCTGTTTCCCAAAACATCTTCACTGCTTTCTCCAACTCCAACCATGCTTTCTCATTCTCCTTAGGCCTGAGGAGTTACAAGAAAATCTATCTTATCGGTATCATAGTTTGTGGTTTGATAAAAACTAAGAAAAGCCAGAAGATTAGAGCAACCTTTTGTATCGGTTGTGGACAAGTATGACAAGAGGATTGAAGTCCTTGAACACCGTATCCTCCCATTCACTTGCAGCAATATCTCTGATAGGCTTGATATAGTTATCATCCTGCCAAACTATTTCCCTGTCACTGTCATAATCCTCATCATCGCCTTTCTTTTCATTCTTTATTGTAATCTTATTAAAGAACTGATCAAAGTTGAACCCCCAGCCATCAGCATCTTCAGGCCAATCGGGATCCTCCTCTTCAACCACTAAAGGGTATTCTTCCAAAAGTTTCTGCATTTTAATTTTTCTCTGTGCTGGGTCGGTTTCCACTGCCGGGTCTTCAACCTTGTCGAGCATTTCCCGAATCCTTTTCCTCATCTCCTCCCTCTCCTCTTTGGTCATGATATATGAATCATTTTCATACTCGTCATCATTGCTTTGTGCTTTCATGATGCCTTTATGGGACGTGAGACGCTTTAAACATGATTTGGGAACGGAAATTGTGGTTTTATATGCGAAGTGGAGGGGGAGCCTCTTGTGGTTGTTTGGGATGAGAAGCACCCTTTCACTTAGACCCAAGGTCGAGCAGTTGGTAAGCAATAGAGAGTTGAGGGCCATCGTGCACTGTATACAAACGGAAATGCCAATGCTTGGATATCCTAATGAATCGGAGGGAACTTACACTTCCGTCTGCTACATCAGAAGGTGGATCGTATCACAAACAACAATAAATCCCTCTTGCCCACTACACTCTAGATTACATATAACAATGTTTTGCGGGTGTAAACACAGTCCGAGTAAACGACATCACATAACGAAAGTCGACCCAATCAACCCAGCTACATATCTAGATACCTAATACGCATACTACATGCCTTTACGATCATCAAAAGGATATTTTGCGCATACGGAATTATGTGGATACAAATTTCCATTCACAAATCATGCATATGAATAAATTTTACATTAGGCATTTTACCCACATTTCATATTCATAAATATCAACAACAACAACAACAACATCAACAAACCTATCAAAATGAAGTCTTGCACTATAAAGTTTAAAACTTTCACAAGAACAATGAAAATAATCGAGAACAAAATGTATTCTGCATCAATTTAAAATTTGTGAAATGCAAAAAGATACCTATCAAATTACTGAGTGAACTGCGGGTGATGACAAACTGAAATCTCTTCCGTCGTTGCCGCCGCCGAGTGTCTGAGCGCCGCCGCTGATGCCCTAGAGTACTTCAAAGGGGATCCTAGCCCTAGGAGAGCGAGAAGGAAAAGACTTGAGGATTATAGGATTTATTTATGTTTGGGTCTTTTTTTCCATATACAAGTCTCTTGAATTAGACCTATTTGTACGTGCGATGCACGTATCGTACAAAAGAAAGCATATCAATCAATTAATTGGTTCATCATCATACAACCCTATATTATTTTTTAGGTAAAAAACACAGGGAAAACCCTGCTTAAAAAATTATATGACATATAAAAAATACTAGACTTTTGTGCATGCTACCGCAAGAGGAATTATCTAATCTATTGATATCTATATAACACTGGGTAAAGTTACATAAAAATGTATATTTTGGCATATTCCATGTATATCCAACCATTGTTTTTTTGCAATTGCAGCTTTTCAATTCAAGAAATGGGAATTAATCATATGAAGATATTGGGCACTGCCGTTAACCAGACTAGTATTTCCACGTCTTTACTGAAATAAAAGCATCCATGCTATAAATATTTGCGTTCAATATGGATTTTTTTCCAAAACTATAAGAATTTATAAAAAAAAATTACTCATTTATTATTTGAAGGATCGATGTGGATATTTTCGTTACTTTTAACTAAAAATTTTCAAAGTATCTATTATCTTAACTAAAAGTAATTAAAAATCTTTTTAGATCTTAGCTGTTTAATGCTAATACGTATCAACGTGCGTTACACGTACAAAAAATAGATGATATGGATCGTCTAAGAATAAAGAATTAATCTAAAATAAAAATGAGAGTACCATATGGTGCCCCTCCTCTTTTGATTATAATAGTAGAGATATTTAATTAATCGTAAATCAGTTTTATTTCTAACTAACTATATCTTCTAGAAGCTTTAATCTTGCTATTAAACTAATTAAAATTCCATATCTTTTAAGATGATTATTAAGGATTAAATTGCAAACAATAATCAATATTTAATTAACTCGTCGTTGAATTGATCACATCATCTTCATCTATGAAGATGATGAGTAAAATATTTTTATTTATCTTAAATAATATTAAATTTAAATTTAAATTTAAATTCTATTATTTAATTATATGTAGAGTTAGGATCTCCCCAGTACGGCTCTAAACTTAGAAATCCACTCACCATTCCAAAATCAAAATGTTTTGAACATTTTTGACGATTCAAACCGTTCATCTTGATCTAAACGGTGAAATATATGGATATGCTGAAATTCGTACGGTTTCGAAATCGTTTGCATGTAACGTATGCATAATTATTTATCAACAGAAGATTTCTTTTGTTACAAAAGCTATTGATATTATAGGATTTGATAGATTTGATTTTTAATCATAAATTTGATTTGAATAAAATTTAAATAACACATGCCATATAGCATATGCATAATTACTTATCAACGCACGATTTCTTTTGTTAAAAAAAATATTGATATTATAAGATTTGATTGATTTGAATTTTAATCATAAATTTGATTAGAATAAAATTTAAATAACATATTATATATTAAAAGGGTACATGGGGATTTCGCAGAAAATATTTATTGTTGGATGTGATATGGATTTGAATGTGCAAGAGAGACCATGATTTGGTGGTATGAAACGGTATGAATAATTTGTTGGTATGAAAAATTTGATAATATAACAGAACTATGAAAAATCACCCCAATTTGAATTTAGGAGTACAACATATGTTTTAAAAAATATTTTAATATCTTAGAGAATTTATTTTCCAAAAATTATTTTAATAAATAATTTTTAAATGGACTAAAATTTATTTAGAAAAATCGAACTTGTTATATATATAAAACTAATCACATGGATTTTATTTTTAAATAAGAAAAGAGAGATGAGTGTTGTTTACATAGCATATGGCGCATATGGGTTTGTTGGTATAAATAAAAATATGACATGTAGATAGATTACATCTATAACAAATATATAAACCACACCTTATGTAAACTTAAGGTTTTAGATTAACTAATTTTTAATATTAAATTTTATCTCTAAGTGAATAAAATTCAAAACTAAATTTTAGCTGAATCATGACACGCGGGAGGAAAAAAGAGGACTTTGCTTTTAAGAATAGTATATTTAAAAAATCATGTGTTTCATACGCGAAAAATTGAAAAATTATTTATTATTTAAAAAATTGATAATTGCATATGTGCAACGAAAATTTAAAATGTTTTTTTTTATCTTTAAAGAAAATAACTTATATTAATACAAATAGTATAGCCCTTAAAATTGATACATATTTAGTTGCACATGATTTGTTTGTTTTGATAAGATTTTCTTTCTATGTAAAAAAATAAAATTACATAATTTATAAAAAAAATTAAATTTATGTTTATTATTTTAAATCTTATACAGTAAAAATATTTTAATTTATACCAAATTTTAACAAAACATACGGACCAAAAAAATTATCAATTTAAATATAAGAGAAATAAGTATAGACAGATATTGAACATATATTTTAATATTATATTGCATTACTTATAGCTTAAGTATGAAGTCTAAGTCAAAATTGTTCGTTTGTTATTAAAGATATTATTGCGCTCACATCAAAAGATATCTGAAAATATGATGGTAATAAATATTAACTATTTGTTTGTAGTGTTGATATTGAAATTTACGAAATTTACGGGAAGGCTTTACAAAGAAAAATTAAATACAACACTTAAAGTTGATGCTATAATACATCTAGAAATAAACCACCCTACGATACTTCATGTCTATAAACACATTCTGCTTTTTACATGATTGTGTATCAATTATATGTACAAGTATACAGATTTACAAATAACATGTTTGTTGGGGAAATTGATCCACTCACCACGTCAAGATCACAAATAGCACAATCATACTAAAAAAGAAGAACACCGAATTTAATATGGTTCGACCACCTCAGCCTACATCCAAATGACTAAATACAAGAATTTTATTAAACGTACGAAAAAGATTACAAAATACCCACATCACTCAACAATCTCTCTCTCTCTCTCATCCCCCTCTCTTGCTCTCACATAACAAGAGAGGCGAGGCATGAAATATCCTCACATAATTGCATCTCTCAAGCCAATCTATCTTTTCCCCCAAAAAGTTACACACACACACATACACCAAAACCTTAGTGTTTATTGGTAACCCACATCAATAGATGACCCGGTTCAAATGGCCCTTAGTTGCATATGTTAGTTGTATGTATGCCCTAGAGGCCAGTATTGTACAGATGATGTATATTATATTGGATGCTTGGACATATATAGAGATGACTTTCTTGCTCGATATGATAGTATGCTATCCGGTTACTCTTTATCTTAACATGTACACTAGTCTCTTTATACTGTCTTATAGTTACATGTTGGTAAAGCCCTTAGGATATGTACTTGACTACCTGGACTGTGATGCAGATCATACTAGTGGGGACATGGTAGTCCATAAGTACATCCTTCATGGTCCCTAGTCGTGGGTGTATCGAGACGGGGCATCGATATACCAGTGTAGACTAGCGTATACGCTTCTCGACCCATGAGATGGGCGATGGATGATCCCATATCCATTGGTGTGTGACATCAGAGATGGTGTACGGGTGCTCAGTGGAGACTGGGTACACTGGACGGACTCGCCGAGAACTCCCAGATGGTATTATACCTCACATCAGATGGCAGTTCTCAGGTGACACTTGTACAGGTTAGTCTGTAGACCCGAGATCGTCATAGAGTCTTGTGTGATTCCCACTGTGCTTTGATCTCCACCTTACCATGTCCATGAGGGTGTGCAAAACGGTGGTCTTTGGGTACAGTCCCGAGTCACATGGAGGCAATGAGCGATAGGAGGGGTTTCGTCTCTCCCGGTATTGGGGGTTGATGTTGCGCTATGCTCGATTGGCCGTAACAGGGAAGTCCCTGGCTAGGGCTGATCAGAGATTTGCTGGTAAGTGTTACCAGTAGTTTCTCGACCCGTTATGAGCCTCACATCGGCACGACTTATCGGTTATTGGGGTCTGACGTATACCACCCCTAGACTTGATATGCAACATATCAGACGAATAGACCGGACTGTACGGTAAGTGTTACTGGTTGGATTCACAGGAGTGTGAGCGGGCTAGCTCGTCGATCTTCTGATCGCTCGATACCCGGATGGCCGTTACGTTTAGCAGACCGCTTGCGGCTTGTGGGTGCTTGATATGATCATCATCTGCTACCGGCGTATTGACGAGTCTTTAGAGTCCTACACAAAGGTTTCCTGGTTCAAGCGAAACGAAATAGGAGCGCATATGAGATATGTGCAGGACCGAGAATAATGCGTGTATGTGATACCGCATTTCATTCTCGCAATATATGTTTCGATTGGTTATATTCGATATGACCTAGTTATCGAATCATTGATTCGATAAATCGATACATTGAATACTAGTCGGTTATGTGCGATATGACCGGATCATTGAATCAAATGTTGATTTAATGATTTAATGTGTACTTATATATTTGATATATTACTTTGCATTAGCTAGTATAGGTTCACTTTAAATGGATTTTCTCACTTGATGTGCAAGTTGTATATGTGATATACTTTTGTACACATGTTTGTATCATGTTTGATGATACTTGCTTTCATGGTTAAGTGTAAAGAATTAAACCATGGTTAAGTGTTGATTAGGGTTTGCAAATTCATTTATCTATTTATTTATTTATTTGAAATGGATTAAGATAAGAATGGTGGCTTTATTTGTTTTATGTTGAAGCTTCATGAAGCTTTGACCTTAGTGACCATTCTTGTCTTCATGCTTAACCCTAACTCATCCAAGTAACCATGGTCCATTCTCTACACTCAACTAAGGTTAGATTATGATAAGTATTGATTTCTTTTTTAATTTATCATAACACTTATCATAAACTAGCTTCATCTTCTCCTTCTTCTTCAAGAGAGAAAACTAGATGCCATCAATGGCAACTTGAGAAAAAGTGAGTGAAATCCAATTCTAAAGTGAACCCACCTCCTATTTCTTCACCCTCTACCTCTTGCCAAGTTGTTTTGGGTGTTTTCTTCACAAGTTTCACAACTTGGTGAAGTTGGAGCTTGAACTTGCGCAACCTCGACGTAGATCGTCTTTGACACGAAGCCGACGACCTATTCCGCTCGTTTTCCCGATGAAGCCGACGAATGAGTCTAGGATTCGAAAAGGACAGCGAGAGGATGACTACGTGGAGCTAAGGAAGTGGATATCCGGATCTACAAAGGTTGTAGCATCTAACTTTTAGTTAAAGTGTTAACTAGTTTATAGTTTCGCCTAGAAATCTAGCCGACGATCCGTATTAGGGTTTCTCGGCACCCATAAAATTTTAAATTGGCATGTTCGATGCCTTGTGAGACCTCTATAGTGTGCCTAGGAACCCTACAGTGGTATCAGAGCCTAGCTAGAGCCTTAGGCGAAGTCTAGACGCAATTTGAAGCTCGAACGAACCCGAAACCCTAAACCAAACATGCTCTCTGTACATTTTCTAAAATCTGGGATTTTTCAATATTAAAAATGCTTAAAAAATTCAGCAGGGAATTCTAAGAATTACGATGCAAAATTCATCCAATGAACAGTAATAATCGCGGCGGAACCGCGGCCTAAGCCAGCTTAGGCGGCGGTTCCGCGGCGGCTTGATGACGTCATGCCTCCTCCTCTGCACAGTAATTCATAGATTCTGCAGCTGAGTTTTATGAGTATTTTTTAATAATTATTCCAGAGTTTAATTTTCTGAGGTGTTTTAGAGCTTCGGTGTTTCGATCGGGGTATCAAATTTCGTCTTTGTGTATTTCCGGATAATTTATAGAATATGTTAAAAAGTTCGACCGGATATAAATACCCAACTTTTCCCCTGTCGGGAAGTTTCCAAGTGTTGGATTTTTCCGTAGTTTAACGACGTTCTAAGTAGTGCAAGTAACGCGATGGACCCTCTAGAAGACAACAAACCTTAACTCGATTATGTGACCGTCTTGAACTGCCCTTTGAACCTTCGGGTTTGGGGCAGTACGGCGTGCCACATGTAAGGCGTTGGCTTGACCCTTCTACGGCTGGACCGTTGGTACTGAGGCACGAACTGAATGTTGTTAGACTTATTTCATGTGTTGAGTTGTATCGGAAAAACTTGGGTATTCGACTGCTCGATCGGAAAGTTTAACATTTTCTGTTTATCTGGAATGTGATACAATAATTGGAATTCATAAGTAGTTATGAGATAACTGAATGAATGTTATAAATCTAGCAATTTAGTCCCATATGATATTGAAAAGAGTTTTCGATAATGAGACTAAAATGCGGGATTTATATCTGTTAGGCATGCGATGTCTAAAGAGGTTGCGGATTCCAATTGTTGTAGTTTTACACTTTCTTTTCTGTGACCGTAAGTGTAGTATGTTCATATCGCCGGTTTCGTTGCTATACGTCAACGACAATTGGGGTATGCATACTTACTTACGTTGATGACATGTGATGTTATGTGTTGCTGGATATGTTATATTGGATCGTCGTGTTCGAATAGCCGGGTTTTTTATGTGAGATGAGTGTTTTTCATTTTCATTCATGTAAAAACTTGTATGTAATATTCTTTTATTTGGGGCACTTCCAGGTAGCGGAAGTTGTCACCTTTTGTATATTATTTACTTTTCCGCATTAGGATAGACCCAAGGAGGGGAGCACAAGTAACCGGGTTCTGGGGTCCAGTGGGAGACCAACTCGGGGAGTCGAGTCCGGGTCTCCTAACCCTAGAATTGGAAGGGTTGCTTGCCACTCTCGTAGGGGTCTAGGGGTGTGGGATTGGCTATTCATCACGACCGTGGAATCCGTGTTTTATACTGGCTCGTATTGAAAACACGGACGTCCTAGTATATCCAATGTTTCATATGTTTCTTCTGCTGCGATATCTGTGATGTGATCATGAGATGTTCTGTGATGGATATAGTATATAGTATATATGATATATTATATAGACGTTACTTATGTTTTACACCCGCGCTAGCCCTGCCCTGCTCTGTCGTTAGTTACCTAACCTAACGGTGCACGAGGGGACATCGAGGCGAATGCGGATGGTATAAGTGTACGTCATATCTATCTGTGATGTTTAGGTATTTAAATGATGGGACTTCATTAATGTGATTAATGAAAGAAAAGAAACCTAAGATGTTGTGGAATCAGATTTTAAACAAAACAGGTAGCTACAGTTCTTGCTTTGCATAGCGGTATATATGATATACCATGCACCTTATTCGATGAGGAAAGGACCGAGATCCCTTCACCGGGAGTGACTCCTTTAGCAATAACTGGCAGATGCTACACACTCGGTTTGGCTTTGATTGCTTTTAAGAGTTTTTGCTTTGCACAGTGATATATATGATATATCCCGCACCTCATTCGACGAGGAAAGGACCGAGATCCTTTCACCGGGAGTGACTCCTTTAGCAAAACTACAAAAGCCTCAAAATCACTCCATTTCAAAACTTCATTTGATTCTACAACGATATCAAGTTCATTACGCAATAGGTTTTCAGAAAAACCTGCGTAGCCCTCCGTCATTTCAGATAAGTTACATATAGTATTCGTGCTGCATTTGTTGGCTTTCGTCAAGGTGTAGTGTGCGGTAGCTATGTGCTGTTTATCTGCTGCATATGATGCGACTGGATTAGGGTAGTCGTACGGCTTTATTGGCTTTCGTCAAGGGTCGTGCGGATGGGTTTAATTCAGTCAAGAAATGTACGGGTTGAACTTGACTAGCGGGCTGTGGTTTGTTGGCTTTCGTCAAGGTCATAGCACGCTAGGGGCAAAACCATTATCGGGAATTTCAAGTGTTGAAATTTGCAATGAGATTGCATACCTTCTATGAGATAGTTGGATCCCGATACCCACTGCGAGTAAGAGTTACTCCTGGGAGAGTTTTACACATTACAATTAGCCGATCAAGTAGGTGTCTAGAAAGGTGTTAACGAGATTACACCTCTGGAAAAACGAGGTTTACATTAATTAGGTTCGTGCGAAAGCACGGGGGACCTCCCTCAAAGTACCGACACTGGCCTGGCTGAAAGATTGGTGAACTTGTAGTGTGTAATTAATCCCGGCTAGTCTTTCCTTTTAGGGTTTGAAGGAAGATTTGATAAAAAGCAGTGGGAGCCATCCTGATTAGATAAGATAATAACCAATCTGATCTTGCACGAGCATACGCTAAAGTGTTTTCTTCTCTCTCTCTCCAGGTAGCGACCATTTCATGCCTTAATAAAGATAATAATATGGATGTATTGACCGAACCCGCATGTTATACTGTGCTGGGGAACGTTGGTTCCGTTCTTTCCTATAAGAGTTATAGGACTGAACAGGATATAGGGGAATACCAGGATTCCCATGCCACCCGATTGAAGAAAGTACATGTTGATGCATTTTCTTCGGGTGTGTTCGTTACTGAGAACTGTTTCTCCATTTGCTCTACGTCCTGGGTATTAGATACCGGGTCAGGATCCCATATATGTAATCAGTTACATGGGCTTAGGAAAGGTAGAGAACTTGGAGAAGGTGATAAAGACATTAGAGTTGGAAATGGTGCAATTGTTGCAGCTAAGACTGTCGGGGAATATCACCTTGTATTACCAACAGGTAATACATTGGTTCTGAACGAATGCTATTACATGCCGAACCTGATATGCAACATTATATCGGTTTCTTTGTTGAGTAAATAGGGATATAATTTTGTATTACAGGACAATGTTATGAACATTTTCCGTAACCAAAAGTTGGTTGGATCAGGCACGTTGTGCAATGGCATTTATGTTCTAAACCAATCAACAGTTCTGAGCATAACAAACACACACAAGAGGAAGAGTTTTGAACTGAACGAATCCTTCTTGTGGCATTGTAGACTGGGTCACATCAATGCGACACGACTGGTTAAGTTGCATAAGGATGGGTATTTGAAACCATTCCAATTTTCATCTTATGACACTTGCCAGTCATGTCTCAAAGGCAAGATGACCAAAACTCCGTTTACGGGATACGGAGAAAGAGTTACTGAACTCTTAGGACTAGTACATAGTGATGTATGCGGTCCAATGTCTACACATGCCAGGGATGGTTCTTCGTACTTCATTACATTCACTGACGATCTCTCAAGATACGGACATGTGTACTTAATAAGACACAAGTCTGAAGCTTTTGAGAAATTTAGAGAATATAAACAAGAAGTCGAAAACCAAACCGGAAAAAGTATTAAAATCCTTCGATCTGATCGAGGAGGTGAATACTTGAGCAATGAATTCCTGGACTTCCTAAAAGAGAATGGGATTCTCTCTCAGCTGACTCCTCCATATACACCACAGCACAACGGTGTATCAGAATGGAGGAACCGCACCCTATTAGATATGGTGCGCTCTATGATGAGCACAGCTGAGTTACCTATTTCCTTCTGGGGGTATATGCGCTTGAGACAGCCATACATCTATTGAATATGGTCCCCACCAAATCTGTGCCTACCACTCCATATGAGATATGGAAAGGGAAGAGACCATGTCTTAACTATGTTAAGATATGGGGTTGTCCAGCCTATGTCAAACGACAAAATCCGGACAAACTCGAGGCACGGTCTGTTCTATGCAAATTTGTAGGATATCCCAAGAATTCTCAAGGGTATATCTTCTACCACCCTGAGGAACAAAGAGTATTTGTTTCTCGGCATGCCACCTTTTTAGAAAAGGAATTTCTTGAAAAAGAGATTAGTGGTCATGAGGTAGAACTGGAAGAGGTTCCAGCTGCAGAAGCTACAACAGAAGATCTGGTGGAACCAGAGGATTCCGTAGTTCCCGATGAACCCCAGCCACTCCGCCGATCTAGTAGGGTTCCTCGCCAACCTGAGAGATACTATGGTTTTCTCATGGACGGTGGGAGCGAGGATTGCATCATGGAGGATGATGACCCAATTAGCTTCGAGCAGGCCATCACGAGTAGGGACTCAGTGAAATGGCTGGATGCTATGCGGTCCGAGATGGAATCCATGTACACCAACAAAGTATGGACTTTGGAAGTTGCTCCTGAAGGGGTAAAACCCATTGGGAGCAAGTGGATCTTCAAGAAGAAACTTGGTGTAGATGGGAAAGTGGAGACTTTCAAAGCCAGACTTGTAGCAAAGGGTTTTCGTCAAAGACCAGGTGTGGACTATGACGAAACCTTTTCTCCAGTGGCTATGCTTAAATCCATCCGAATCATGCTTGCCATTGCTGCCTTTCATGACTACGAAATCTGGCAAATGGATGTTAAGACCGCCTTTCTAAATGGTGATTTAGAAGAGTGCGTGTACATGACTCAGCCAGAGGGCTTCGTAGACAGTGGGAGCAGCGGGAAGGTGTGCAAGCTGCTTAAATCCATTTATGGATTAAAGCAAGTATCGCGGAGTTGGAACATCTGCTTTGACGTCGTTATCAAAGAGTTTGATTTCGTCAAAAATCCAGATGAACCTTGTATCTATAAGAAGGTGGCAGAAAGTAAGGTTGTCTTCCTCGTATTGTACGTGGACGACATACTCTTGATAGGAAATGATATTCCTATGCTACAATCGGTCAAGCTCTTCTTATCACAAAGATTCTCGATGAAAGATCTTGGTGATGCCTCCTGCATATTGGGAATTAGGATCTATAGAGATAGATCCAAACGGATTTTGGGATTGTCCCAATCCAGGTACATTGACACCATACTAAAGAGGTTTAGTATGGAAGAGTCCAAGCGTGGGAACTTGCCCACGATCTCTGGAGTCACTCCCTCCAAAGAGATGTCTCCCAAGACTGATTTGGAGAGAGCTCGCATGCAAGGGATACCCTATGCTTCGGCAGTAGGCTCTATCATGTATGCGATGCTATGTACCAGACCCGATGTAGCATACTCACTAAGTATAGTGAGCAGGTATCAAGCTGATCCTGGAGAGAGTCACTGGACAGCTGTGAAGAGCATTCTCAAGTACTTGCGAAGGACTAGAGATATGTTCTTGGTGTATGGTAACGGAGAGCTCCAAGTGGAGTCCTTTACCGATTCGAGCTTCCAGAGTGATAAGGACGACTCTAAGTCGCAGTCGGGCTTTGTCTTTACCCTTTACGGAGGGGCGGTTAGCTGGAAGAGTTCCAAGCAGGAAACCGTGGCAGACTCGACGATGGAGGCTGAATACATCGCTGCCAACGATGCTGCTAAAGAAGCTGTTTGGATCAAGAAGTTCATTACTGAACTTGGTGTGGTTCCATCCATTGAGCATCCAATACCTTTGTATTGCGATAACAATGGAGCGGTGGCTTTGGCCAAGGAACCCAGGTCCCATCAGCGATCCAGGCATATTCTGAGGCGGTATCACCTGATCCGGGAGATAGTTGATCGCCGGGAGATTGAGGTCAGGAGGGTTGACACGAAGAACAACACCGCGGATCCACTCACGAAGGCCATGCCCCAGATACAGTTTGAGAGACTCTTCGGGATGCTCGGTATGCGATACTACAACAGCTGGCCCTAGTGCAAGTGGGAGATTGTTAGTTGTATGTATGCCCTAGAGGCCAGTATTGTACAGATGATGTATATTATATTGGATGCTTGGACATATATAGAGATGACTTTCTTGCTCGATATGATAGTATGCTATCTGGTTACTCTTTATCTTAACATGTACACTAGTCTCTTTATACTGTCTTATAGTTACATGTTGGTAAAACCCTTAGGATATGTACTTGACTACCTGGACTGTGATGCAGATCATACTAGTGGGGACATGGTAGTCCATAAGTACATCCTTCATGGTCCCTAGTCGTGGGTGTATCGAGACGGGGCATCGATATACCAGTGTAGACTAGCGTATACGCTTCTCGACCCATGAGATGGGCGATGGATGATCCCATATCCATTGGTGTTTGACATCAGAGATGGTGTACGGGTGCTCAGTGGAGACTGGGTACACTGGACGGACTCGCCGAGAACTCCCAGATGGTATTATACCTCACGTCAGATGGCAGTTCTCATGTGACACTTGTACAGGTTAGTCTGTAGACTCGAGATCGTCATAGAGTCTTGTGTGATTCCCACTGTGCTTTGATCTCCACCTTATCACGTCCATGAGGGCGTGCAAAACGGTGGTCTTTGGGTACAGTCCCGAGTCACATGGAGGCAATGAGCGATAGGAGGGGTTTCGTCTCTCCCGGTATTGGGGGTTGATGTTGCGCTGTGCTCGATTGGCCGTAACAGGGAAGTCCCTGGCCAGGGCTGATCAGAGATTTGCTGGTAAGTGTTACCAGTAGTTTCTCGACCCGTTATGAGCCTCACATCGGCACGACTTATCGGTTATTGGGGTCTGACGTATACCACCCCTAGACTTGATATGCAACATATCAGACGAATAGACCGGACTGTACGGTAAGTGTTACTGGTTGGATTTACAGGAGTGTGAGCGGGCTAGCTCGTCGATCTTCTGATCGCTCGATACCCGGATGGCCGTTACGTTTAGCAGACCGCTTACGGCTTGTGGGTGCTTGATATGATCATCATCTGCTACCGGCGTATTGACGAGTCTTTAGAGTCCTACACAGAGGTTTCCTGGTTCAAGCGAAACGAAATAGGAGCGCATATGAGATATGTGCAGGACCGAGAATAATGCGTGTATGTGATACCGCATTTCATTCTCTTGATATATGTTTCGATTAGTTATATTCGATATGACCTAGTTATCGAATCATTGATTCGATAAATCGATACATTGAATACTAGTCGGTTATGTGCGACATGACCGGATCATTGAATCAAATGTTGATTTAATGATTTAATGTGTACTTATATATTTGATATATTACTTTGCATTAGCTAGTATAGGTTTACTTTAAATGGATTTTCTCACTTGATGTGCAAGTTGTATATGTGATATACTTTTGTACACATGTTTGTATCATGTTTGATGATACTTGCTTTCATGGTTAAGTGTAAAGAATTAAACCATGGTTAAGTGTTGATTAGGGTTTGCAAATTCATTTATCTATTTATTTATTTATTTGAAATGGATTAAGATAAGAATGGTGGCTTTATTTGTTTTATGTTGAAGCTTCATGAAGCTTTGACCTTAGTGACCATTCTTGTCTTCATGCTTAACCCTAACTCATCCAAGTAACCATGGTCCATTCTCTACACTCAACTAAGGTTAGATTATGATAAGTATTGATTTCTTTTTTAATTTATCATAACACTTATCATAAACTAGCTTCATCTTCTCCTTCTTCTTCAAGAGAGAAAACTAGATGCCATCAATGGCAACTTGAAAAAAAGTGAGTGAAATCCAATTCTAAAGTGAACCCACCTCCTATTTCTTCACCCTCTACCTCTTGCCAAGTTTTTTTGGGTGTTTTCTTCACAAGTTTCACAACTTGGTGAAGTTGGAGCTTGAACTTGCGCAACCTCGACGTAGATCGTCTTTGACACGAAGCCGACGACCTATTCCGCTCGTTTTCCCGATGAAGCCGACGAATGAGTCTAGGATTCGAAAAGGACAGCGAGAGGATGACTACGTGGAGCTAAGGAAGTGGATATCCGGATCTACAAAGGTTGTAGCATCTAACTTTTAGTTAAAGTGTTAACTAGTTTATAGTTTCGCCTAGAAATCTAGCCGACGATCCGTATTAGGGTTTCTCGGCACCCATAAAATTTTAAATTGGCATGTTCGATGCCTTGTGAGACCTCTATAGTGTGCCTAGGAACCCTACAGCATACGGATACGATATATAATCCCAACAATCACCACCTTGGCTCGAATTCGTAGCCCACCTCCCGGAGATACATTATTGTTCTCGTAATCCACTCCACAAACATCGATTGGCATATGCATCATGCTCCACCTGTAGGGAACATTTCGTTGTCATCATTGTCTCTAACATGAGCATCATGAACAACTCAACTTGCCATGCACGAACAACCTCCGATCTCTCACAAGCACTCATGATCACTACACCGTATCCCTCCCTTCAAGCACTCATGATTGCTACACTGTACTCTCCTCTAAAGTAGCAGAACCGGGCAACATACCGTGAACTAGGTTCTCATGACCATCTCACTGCTCCACCTTGGTCCAACCCCTGGGACCCAATAACGAGACACCGCCATGTTGGATATAGTGCCTTCAAGTCAATTATTATAATCACAGGAAGGCGATTATGATGATTGAGGGGGGGCCTATACGGATAGAACAGTCTTACTCGAGATGATAGTATACTATCTGGTTTGACTTTATCATCATGTACATACATTATGTGGTATTACATATCACTATTACATATTGATAGAGCCTATAGAATTCTGGCTTGACTACCAGCATTATGATGGTGATCATATACGTGGAAGCTGGGTGGTCCATAAGCACATCCTTAAATATCCCTAGTCGAGAGAGTATCGAGACTGAGCATCGATGCTTCGGAGTAGACTAGTGTATACTTTTCAAGATCCTGATGATGGGCGGTGGCTGGTCTCACAAGCCATTGGTGTCAGTTGGTCACCTAAAATAATATACAAGTGCTCACTAGAGGTGAGTACACTGGACGGACTCGCCGGGAATATGCTAGATGGTATTATACCTATTGTCAGATAGCAGTTCTCAGGTGACATGAGTACAAGTTAGTCTGTCGACTTGAGATCGTCATTTGTCTCGTGTGAGTTCCCGCTGTTCTTTGATTACTACCCTACCACGGCTCAAAGAAGTCGTGCAAACATGTTTTAGTTGGGTACAGTCTCGAGCCACATGGAGGCAGTGAGCGGATCGTCGGTGATTCGTCTCTCCCAGTATTAGGGGTAGATGTCATGCTGTGCACGGGTGTTCATCACCAGAAATCCTTAGCCAAGGTGGAGAGAATTACTGATTTGGATCAGTAGTTTCTCAGTGGGTGATGGGCTTCACACTAACACAAAATATCGCGTTATTAGGGGTCTGAATTTATCCACCTCTCTAGACCCGATATGCGATAGTCTTAGACGACTATATGGAGATTATCACATACAGGCTCAGTAGGGGTACGGATGAGTTTGCTCGTCGGTCTTTCTTTCGCTCAATACCTGGGTAGCCGTTACGTACAGCTAGTGCCGCTGACGTGCTTGTGGTTAAACTCACTGCCAGTGTATTGACGAGTCTTTAAAGTCCCACACAGAGGGTTTTTCCGGTTCAGGCGATTGTTGGGGTCAAAAATTACACCTCGGTTGACTAAGTCAGAGTCAAACTCAATCCCAAGCCAAGTGGGCCCAAGACCAGGTCAAATGGGCGCAAACCCAAGTCGAGCCCCGAACATGAAGCGACCGTCCTCCCCCATGCCAAGAAGAAAAATTATGTAAAAAATAAATTTGATATAATTTTCATGCATGAATGTAAAATAAATAGGCAAGAAACCAAATTTTTGTAAAGTCCATAACTCATGTGCAAAAAGAAACAAGCACATGAGGCATGGGATGGGCAAAATGCCGTTTTGTAAAGTCCAAGGGGCTATATGTAAATTTGTAAGCCTATATAAGGCAACATGATAATTAAATAAAAAGCAATGATTGATTCCCCTCAAAAATTAGGATTTCTGTGTCTCCTTCTCCTTCCTCAAGCTTTTAAACATTCTTCTTTTTTCTGAATTAAATCAAGAGTTTAACTCTTCCTTTTCCAAAAATAAATAGTTTTCACCATAAAAGCCACGAAGGGGAGCTCAGATCTTCCATCAAATTTCTAAAAGGGAAGATTTTTAAGTCTCGTCTTCTTTTCTCCAAGATCCAGCCAACATAGAGGAGGAAGAAGGAGACCCATCTCCAAAAATCCCATCTTGGAGAAGATCCGAGGCTTAGGAGAGGACCCAGGGCTCAAGAAAGAAAAAAGGGATCCCCTTTGATCATCTCCGACGATTTTTGGGAGTTCAACTCCATTTGTCAAAATCTTTTGGAGTTTAACTCCATAAATAAAATTCTTTTGGGAGTTTAACTCCACTCAAAATGTTTTGGAGTTTAACTCCACAAATACAATTCTTTTGGGAGTTTAACTCCACTCAAAATCCTTTTAGGAGTTTAACTCCATAAAGATAAAAAAACCTCCCTTTTTCTGGGAGTTTCCAAAGTCCCTCGGAATTTAACTCCTAATCTCGGAGCTAAGCCCCTTTTTTTCTTGCAGCCGCCCATCGCCCATATGCCGGACGCGTGAGGCGCTGATGCCCAGCGCCCATGCGCCCAGCGCCCATGCGCCAAGCGCGTGAACCACTGGCGCCTAGCGCCCACGCGTCCTTAGGACGCTACTCACCTTTTTTTCTATACACTCCACACTCAAAACATATCTCCTGTTAGAAAAAATTTCTAATGGGACGCTGCCCCGCACCCCGCAAGGGGGCTGCTAGCCCCTTGACCCTCAGCCCACTAGCCGGATAGCGGGACTCCCGTAAACTCTGCGAGGCCCCCGATATATCCAAAACCCTTCAAAACACAACACATGCACACGACACATTGAGTTCGCATGACTAGTTTGACCCGTCAATCGAAGGTTCCCTTACTCCAAAAGCGAGGGGTAATTAACGACAGCTTAGTCCGCAGCTGCCGGATATTCGGATCCCCATAATCAATAAATCCCGGCCTATCCTAGAAAGGGGGAATCTGTATACGCCTGACAAGCACGCGTATTTCGATTTCAATAGGGTGACGAAAAACACCCTACAAAGATATGATGTAGATAACGTATGTTGGTACATACAGGTGTCCGATTAAATATGTGCATAGGCCACACGAACTTTAATCGGACGGTTGATAATACTAGCGGTTTAGGATTAAGCCGGATTATTAAATCAAGTTTTGATTTAATAATTTACATATATATTTTTATATATGTATTCTAGTATTATTGTTCACTATTCATTTTTTCTCTTGGCTATTCGTATTTTTATACGGATACGCGTATATGTATTTCGATATGTATACCGGGTTGTATTTCGTATTTCTACGGAATATCTTCTAGAAGATGGACACCTCATTATATGATTTTTTTTTAGAAAATCATTTGCAAATGAGGTGGAGGGTGAGATGGCATTGAGTATGGTTGAAGACATGTAGAGAGGAATGGGCTTCATTATTTTAACAAATGATTTATGATATTTTGCGTACGGTTCAAAATTATGAAGCCATTCTATTCTTCATTCTGCATTTACTTCATTTTACTCTCTCGTGCCTTCTTGAGTTGCTCATGGCTATTTTTCCTCACCTCTTCCTCCTTCTACACTTGCTCTCTTCAGCTTAAATTTGAGAGAGAGAAAAAATAGTAGAAAATTCCTACATCCCTACTTTCCATTTCTAGCGAGCTTGGAGCGTCGGTTGCTTCACTAGGTGAAGCCGGAGCTTGGATCGGTTCTCTCGGGTGAATCATCTTCAGCAAAAGAGGACCGACTTGCAAACGCGACCCGGATCTCTTGAAAGCATGCTAGAGTCTAACCCAATTGGAGCAAATGCAGATGCTACAAAGGTTGAGATTTCTATCTTGTTATGGTTATAGTTTAGGTGTTTGGTTCGATTCTTGAGTTTTAGTTTCTAGTGCCACAAAAAATTTTGTTTTTGAATTCCGCATTGGCCGTAGGTTAGCGGCGAGGGCACTAGGAACTTTCAATGGTACCAGAGCCACCCAAACACCCTAAACTAGATAGATACGACTCCCGAATCCTGCCAGTTTTTTCTCCGCAAAAACTGCCGAAAAAACAATCAGGAATTTCATTCTATTTTGATATTTTGACTCCCCGCGGGCTCTCGATTTGGACCGAGAAGCCGTGGGGAGATGCGCGGGGACCCCGGGGACGTCCCGAAGGGACCTAGGGATATCCCATACCCCCGAGACTGTTGGATATGTATGCCCTAGAGGCCATTATTGTATATGTATACAAGTGGATGGTTGGACATATGTATGTACAGGACAATCTTGCTCGATATAATAGTATGCTATTTGGTTTGTCTTTATCTTAACATGTGTATATGTATTACTTGTTATAACATATCGTTAATACATATTGATAAAGCCCGTAGGATCATTGCTTGATTACTAGCGTTGTGATTGTTGAATATAGTGCTCTCAAGTCAATTATTGTAATCGCAAGCACACGATTGTGATGATTAAGGGAGGACCTATACGGGTAGAACATCTTACTCAAAATGATAGTATGCTATCTGGTTTGCCATTATCATCATGTACATGCATTATGTGGTATTACAGATCACTATTACATGTTGATAGACCCATAGGATTTTTTCTTGACTACCAGCATTATGATGGCGATCATATACGTGGGAGATAGATGGTCTATAAGCACATCCTTAAATGTCCTTAGTCAAGCAAGTATCGAAACTGGGCATCGATACTCCGGAGTAAACTAGTGTATACTTATCGAGACCCCGACAAGGGGCGGTGGCCGGTCTCACAAATCATTGGTGTCAGTTAGTTACCTAAGATAGTATACAGGTGCTTATTTGGTTATGAGTACACTGGACAGACTCACCGGGAACATGCTAGATGGTACGATACCTATTGTCAGATAGCAGTTCTCAGGTGACATAAGTACAGGTTAGTCTGTCGACCTAAGATCGTCATTTGTCTCGTGTGAGTTCCCACTGTGCTTTGATTACTACCCCATAACGGCTCAAAGGAGTCGTGCAAACAGGTTTTAGTTGGGTACAGTCTCGAGCCATATGGAGGCAGTGAGCGGATCGTCGGGGATTCATCTCTCCCGGTATTGGGGGTTGATGTCGCGCGGTGCACGGGTGGCCATCACCAGAAATCCTTAGCCAAGGTAGACGAGAATTACTGATTTGGATCAGTAGTTTCTCAGTTGGTGATGGGCTTCATACCGACACGAAATATCGCGTTATTAGGGTTCTGATTTTATCCACCCCATAGACCCGATATACGATACTCTTAGACGAATAGACCGGACTGTATGGAGATTGTCATTGACAGGTTCAGTAGGGGTTCGGATGAGTTTGCTCGTCGGCCTTCCTTTCGCTCAATACCTGGGTAGCCGTTACGTACAGTTAGTGCCGCTGACGTGCTTGTGGTTAAACCCACTGCCAACGTATTGATGAGTCTTTAGAGTCCCACACAGAGGGTTTTACTGGTTCTGGCGAAATGATGTAGTAGCCGTATTGGATACATGCAGGGTTCCGATTGAATGATTGTACTAGATACCCAGACTTTCGTTCGAACGGTTGATAATATTGGCCGGCTTGTCTTTGAGCCGGATTATTAAGTCAGGTATTGAGTTATAATTTACGTGTATATATTTTGATATGTATATTCTAGTATTATGTTCTTTATGTTATTCTATCTCTTCGGGTATTCGTATTTCAGTATGAATACATGTATGTATATACAGTAGAGTGTAATCCGTATTTATACGGAAAACATTCTAGAAAGTGGACACCTTATTTTAGATTTAAGCATTTATTATAAATGGTAAATGAGGTGTAAAGGAAGAGAGAGGGGAGTATGGTGAGAACCATGCCTGTATAGTATTGCACAAATGAATTAACAATTCATTTGTGCAAACTATTCAAGCATGGGTTGGTTTTTAAATTGGAAAATATTGTCTTACAAAACCAAGCTTCACTTATTTTTTTCTTACTTGAGGAAAAATGATGGTTGATTGTTTTTTTTCCACTTCACCATTAGCTTCACTCTCCTCTTGAGTTTTCTTGAGTTCCTCCACCTTCATCTTCAACATCCTTTCTACAATCTCATGTGTTGAGAATCAAGAGAGGAGGTGAGGTAGATAAACACTTTGAAAACTTCACTACATCCTAGGCACTCTAGATTAGCAACCTAGAGTCCCTAGTTGCTTCACTTGATCTTTTGTGTGGAGATAGAGCCATGAGCTATATCTCTCGGGTGGATCATCTTCGACGGAGGAAGACCGGCGGCTAAGTTCAATCGAGGACGCCTCAAGGAGCTAAGGAAAATGGTAGAAGACCGAAGGACACGGTTCATTCGGTATAACTTTCTATCTCAGTAGCTAGAACATCTTGTAGTTAGCTAGTGTAGGTTTATGGTTTCGATTCTAGGACGGGTTCATTAGCGCCAAGTTTTTAAACATCATTTTTGTTCCGCATCGGCCATGGTAAATGGCCAGGGCGCTATCAAACCCCAAAGTGATGGCAATCATACTTGTGGGTGCATGGTAGTCGATAAGCACATCCTTAAATGTCCCTAGTCATGCGAGTATCGAGACAGGGTATCGATACTCCAAAGTAGATTGGTGTATACGTTTCTAGACCCTGACGAGGGGCAATGGTTGGTCCCGCAGCCATTGGTCTTTAGCACATATGATCGTATACAGGTGCTCACTAGGGGTGAGTACACTGGACGGACTCACCGAGAACTGGCTAGATGATATTATACCAATCGTCAGATAGCAGTTCTCTGGTGACATGAGTGCAGATAGTCTGTCGACCTGAGGTCGTCATTTGTCTCGTATGAGTTCCCACTGTGCTTTGTTTACTACCCTACCACGGCATAACTGAGTCGTGCAAACAGATTTTAGTTGGGTATAATCCCGAGCCACATGGAGGCAGTGAGCGATTGTCGGGGATTCGTCTCTCCCAGTATAGGGAGTCGATGTCAAGCTGTGTTCAGTTGGCCAACACCATAAGTCCCTGGCCAGGGCAGATTGAGAATTACTGATAGGTAGATCAGTAGATTCTCGGGTGGTCTTGAATCACATCAGCACGACTTGTCAGGTTATTAAGGGTCTGACGTTTTCCACCCCTAGACCCGGCATGCGACATTCTCAGACAAAAAACCCGGACTGTATTGAGATTGCCATGGATAGGCTCAGTAGGAGTTCGGATGAGTTTGCTCGTCGGCCATCTTTTCGACAGGTATCTGGGTAGCCATTATGTACAGCTAGTGCCGCTGACGTGTTTGTGGTTAAATCCACTACCAACGTACTGTCGAATGTTTAGAGTCCCACACAGAGGGTTTCCCTAGTTCAGGAAAAACGATATAGAGGCCGTATGGTTTTACGTGCAGAGTTTCGATCATATACATGTACTAGCTACACGGATTTTGTTCGGACGGATAATACTAGCGGGCTTAGGATTAACCCATATTCTAGTATTGTACTATTAGATTATTTTATCTCTTGGTATTCGTATTTTTTATAGTACGAATACGGGTATATATATACGGTGGGGGTATTCTAGTAATTTCACTAGAATGCTTCTAGAAGAAGACACCTCATTTTGTTTTAAATCTATTTATTTAAATAGATAATAAGGTGGAGGGATGAGATGTATTAAAGTATGGTTGAAGCATGGCTACTTGATTTTATTTATTCATTTGTTCTAACTATTCAAGCATGGTTGCATTATTTCTATCGGAAATAATATATGCTTGATATTTTGAAAGACTTGGCCATTCCACACTAGTTGCTTCATTCTACACTTAGCTTTCTCTTTCCTCCTTTGCTCTCTTCTTCTTCCTCAAATCCTAACACTCTCATGTGTTGAGAAACTTAGGGTTTATGAGATGATCCAATCCAATTAATACTCTACATCTTCTAAGCTATCTAGATTAGCAAACTAGGTACTTTAGTTACCTTAAGTTTAAGGTTGGAGCTTGAACTATAAACTCTCGGATGGATCGTCTTCGACACGAGAAGGCCGACGACCAAGCTCGATCTCGACGAACAAGGAGCTCAGAGGAAAAAGAAGACACGAAGGACTTTGTTCATATAAGTATTATCACTTTCACAGTAGATTAGTACATTTGCAAGTTTTTTTATTTAGGGCTTACGGTAGATCTTTGGATTACTCGGTGTTGCCCGCTTTAAAAATTGTTTTTGAAAATTCCGCCTCTCTATGAACCCAGTAGATTGCGCGACACCGCCTAATAGAGACCACCCAAATGGTGGTCTTAGGGGGGTAGGGACCCGAAACTGCCTCAGAAGGCAGTTTTGGGTCTGCCTAACCCTTGGGCCACCTTAAGGTAGCCTAAGGGGTAGGTACACCCCCTAGATGCTTCCGGATCGACGTTCATTTTGTGCCAGGGCCCTCCGTGAAGTTTCAGATCAATCCGAGCTCATTTCGGACTCCCGGAGTGGGTTTTAGCATGGAATTTCTTGTCGGTTTTTAGCACACTTGATTTTCGGTGTTTTGGAAAATTGAAATGTTGACTATATGTGTGTGATATTCGATTGTCGTATGCTTCGTGATGGTTGCATGTATCATAACGTTTGGTAAAACTTCTTCTAATTGCTATACGTATCAATTAGACGGGGTTACAGAATTGATACTCGCAAGTTTGCATGTTCTGTGATGGATATTGCTTTGTTGATTATGCTTGTGTTGGATTTGTCGCGATGGATAGCCCGATGTATTAAGTATTTGATGTAGTTCTCTGTAATGTAATATATATTTATATTGCGTGGCGAGCGTCCGACATATGGACTGCCGTCATTGCAGCTTGTATTATTCTTTGGGGCGCGTCCAGATTGCGGACGTAGTCACCATTGTATATTCAGTTTTTCATTACATGCACTAGAATTACCCCACGGTGGAGTGCTCGAGTAGCCGGGTTCTAGAAGGCAATGGGCCTCCATCTCATGGCGTTGAGACCATGGTGCCTTACTCTAGAATTGGCGGGCTATTCGCCGCACTCGTAGGGGATATAAGATTGACCCACGGAGGGGTGCCCAAATCACCGGATTTTGGAAGTGCTGGGTGGCCCACTGACTTCGTTTAATAGGGTTGCCTCACTTTTAGGATTGGCGGGTGGCTTGCCACACTCATAAGGGTCTAGGATCCGATACTACAGGCTATCCACATGACCGAAAAATTACATTTCATATTTGGCTCCATTGAAATATACTTTTCCTAGATTATCCGCATTTCCATACTATGTTTGCTTCTATACTTCTGCTGTGATACTTCTGTGATATTACTTGAAATCATGCGTGAGAAGAATGTTGCTATATTATATTATATATATATATATAGTAGACGCTATATATGTTTTGCTTCCGTGCTAGTCCTGTCCCCGCCCTGCCGTAAGTTAAGTAACCTTACGGTGAAGACTCGAGACCTTGTGGTGAATGTGGATGGCATATATGTGCGTGTCTATTTTCATTTCTTTCTGGCATAATATGATTAATTAATGGGACCGCATTAATTATGATTAATGAAAGGAAAAACAAACCTATATGATGTTGTTGGAACTAATTTTTGAAATATTGGCGTTTCCTTTTACTTTGCTTTGAGGTATTCAGTTAGGAATATTCTGCATCTTATTCGATAAGGAAAGAGCCTAGATCCCTTCACAGAGAGTGGCCTCTTTAGCAAAATTTTGTGTGACTATAAACTACTCGGTTTTCTTTAAAACCATCGGTTTTCTGCAAAACCACTCATTTTAAAATGCGGAGCCTAAACCACTCTTTTTCAAAACCGCTCGAGTTCTTTCAACAATATCAAGTTCACTATGTTAAAGGTTTTTCGCCAAAAACCAGCTGGAGACCTCCGTCGTTTCAGATTAGTATTGCTTAGTATTCGTGTTACGTATGTCGTACTCAGCCGAGGCGTAGTGTTCGGTTGCTATGTAGTGCTTTTCTGTTGTATGGTGATGCGATTGGTTAGGACAGTCGTACGGTCATTTTAGCTCGGTCAAGGACTTGTACGGATGGGTTTAATGCAATCAAGATAATGAAGGATTGAAATTGACTAGGACCCATTGATATGTTAGCTCAGTCAAGGTCACTTGGGTCCAAGGGGCAAAAATATATATCGGGAGTTTCAAATATAAAGGAAACTTGCTAGGCATGCCGATTAGCCTTAAATATTGCACATTTGAATGAACATTTTCCCTACTATTGTTAAGTACCAAAAGATGTTTATGGTAAATATGGAACATATGTGGTTTTATCTGTAAAAATTTTATTATCATATGTTTCTACATTATAATTAACATAATAAGTGAAAAGACATGCATATAATATTTATATGAAATCTTAGTAATTAATATATGCATATCATATCAAATATTTCTAATCAATATTCTTAACATTTAATATCATATAAAATGGTTAGGATAATATCTCAAAAATACCAAATACTACTAACACTATGAATTGAGATATTGTGCAGATATTAGCTCAGGTCTGGAATCCAAGAGATCCGGATTAAATCAAGATGTCGAAATCAAATCTGCCAAAATATGGAGGCAAATCGTGAGATCTATCAACGGTAAAGACTCAGAGCATTATTCTCAGAATATAGACATCTATAGGATCTCCATATGACAATACAAAAAACCAGAAAAAATCCCAAAGCATGATTCCACTATACTGCGGCTGGTGGACGGCCAAACTAAGGTATTTGCGACGGATCCACGGCCTCTTTGGAGCCTTAGGATGGGAGATTTTGGGGATAGGATTCTAATAGCATATATTATTATATGAAATCTAGGGTTTCTGGTTTTGTGACTATATAAGAGACCGAGAGTTTCACATTGAAGATCATCAATCCGATGTGATCAAGAGGTCCAAAGCGATCCATGCATCCATGTGATCATCAGCTAGTCATCTACCTCCAACAAGAGAGAGAGCGAGAGCAAAAACTAGGGTTCTTTGTAATCTACTTTCAAAACGGAGAGTTGTATGAAATAGTTGATTAATAAAGGTGTTCCCCGCCGGAAGGCGCGACTGGAACGTTGGGACGTCCGGGCCTGAATTCCGAGGGCAGAAGCTATTTGGTGCTATCCGTCCACCTCTCCGAAGATTCCAAGTTGATTTATGACACCATATATCGAAGATTTAAACGGATGCGGCCGATATAACAGACTTCGTCAGATTCCCCCTCGTTGAGGGGTTTTTTATTGTAGGGACGCTCTTCCCTGCAGGCGCAAACCCCTGCAGTTAATTACGCTACCATATCACGGTAACCACTTTCTCCTTCTCCAGATGGTCACTCCATGTCGTGTGTGTTTGTTTTGTTTTTGGTTGCCCGTGGATTGTATACGGAGGCTAATTTATGTTGTCGTCCGTAGGGCGTGGATTAGTCCAAATCCGTATCTTCTTAGATTTGGGTTTGGGGTTGGGTTTAAGGATACGTTAGTCTCATTTGGGACTAAGAACAACTTAAACGTTTGTTAAGGATACGTTAGTCTAATTTTAGACTAAGATCAACTTAACGATTTGTTAATGATATGTTAGTCTAATTTTTAGACTAGGATCAACATAACAGGATCATTTAGATCCAATCAAAAGAGCATTTGGACTCTATTGTTTAGTTTAGGGACATTGCGGTCCATAATTAGTTTAAGGACATTACGGTCCAAGGTTAAAGACATCATAGTCCATGGGCTTAAGGACCCCACAGTCCAAGGTTAAGGACATCATAGTCCATGGGTTTAAGGACCCCACAGTCCAAGGTTAAGGACATCATAGTCCATGGGTTTAAGGACCCCACAGTCCAAGGTTAAGGACATCATAGTCCATGGGTTTAAGGACCCTACAGTCCAAGGTTAAGGACATCATAGTCCATGGGTTTAAGGACCCCACAGTCTATGGAATGTTTGGTTGTCGGGACCCGTCACCTCTCAGAAGACGTTGAAGGATTGCAACGAAAAATATCAGAGGAGTAAAGAGATGTATCCTTGAACCAATTTTGATTGAGAGATCTGTACTTCAATTTGGGACTAAGATCTGTTAAAAGATTTATGAGCATATGGGCTCTGAATGAGGAGTTTATGGCCAACTTGGGCTCGGTCTACTCAGTTAAAATGTTAAACATTTGACAATGCTGAGCATTGATTTGAGTTCTGACAATATTTTTGTCTTTTATTGAATGCTGAGCATTCATCATAGCTCTGGGGCTTTATTTATAGAACAATTTATGTTCTTTTAACGCACACGTGAGGAGTACGTGGCGCGCTTTGCGCCAGTCGAAGAGCGCAGAGCGCTAGTTTATGAGCGCATTGCGCTTCTGCTGCGTGGCGCACATGTGAGGAGCACGTGCTGCGCTTAGCGCTGAACGCCAGATTATGAACGCATTGCGCTTCTTCCGAGTAGCGCACACGTGAGGAGCACGTGGTGCGCTTGGTGCTGAGCGCCAGTCCAAAGAGCGCAAAGCGCTTCTGCTGAGTAGCGCACATGTGAGGAGCACGTGGTGCGCTAGGCGCTGAGCGCCAGTCCAAAGAGCGCAAAGCACTTCTGTTTAAGTAGCGCACATGTGAGAAGCACGTGGCGCGCTTGGCGCTGAGCGCCAGTCCAAGAGCACAGAGCGCAAGTTTATGAGCGCAAAGCGCTATCTGATCAGCTTTATGATCTGAGAAATAAATTCTCGTTTAGAAAAGACTTTCTCTCAAGGTTCTAAGAACAAAGTTCTTATTTTGTAGGAGATGTTTCAATCTCTTATTTTGATGAAAGGCTTTGTCTTTATGGATCTGTGATCCTAAGAGAATTGACTTATTCTCCCCCACTTTATTTTATAGATTTATGATCTGTGAGAAGAATTATGTTCTTCTTCTTATTTTATGGTGAGATCTTTTAATCTCTTTATGAAAGACCTTGGTCTTGTAGATCTATGATCTTAAAGAAAGAAGTGAATTCTTCTTTTTAATATGAGATGATTTCATCACTCTGTTTATTTTTACCTTGAAGAAAAGTTGTTCTTCTACCGAGAGCTTGGCTCTTCTTTCTGAGATTTCTCAAAGTTTATGAGGGGTTCCTCTCTATGAGACTTAAAGTCTTGGGCCTTTATATAGGAAAAGCTGATTTATTCAATCAGTTAAGGAGATCTTTTCTCCAATTGATTTGGAGATTTCCCCACCGTTGGATCTTTGATCCAAGGACTTCTGATTTACAGAAGGCAATTTTCTTTTTTTTAACAAGATTGGGAAATCTTTTCCATACAGAATTTATTCTGTATTTTGGTGATTTTTAATCACCTTTGGATCATTGATCCAACGGTGCTATATTTTACAGAGCACAATCTTTTTGTTTAGAAAGATTTTGAGGATTCTCTCCTTAACAAAATTTTATTCTGGTTAATTGATGATTTATCATCTTTATTAGATTTTTGATCTGACGGTAGGGAGCTTTTAGTTCCAGCGCTAGCGCACCCGTGCTTTGCGCGTGGTGCGCTGCTTAGAGTGCAGCGCACTTAGCGTCAGCGCACCCGTGCTTTGCGCGTGGTGCGCTGCTTAGAGTGCAGCGCTCTTAGCGCCAGCGCACACGTGCTTTGCGCGTGGTGCGCTGCTTAGGGCGCAGCGTACTTGGCGCTGCTTATGAAGCGTTGCTTCATTTCAAAATTTGAATTTTGAACAGAGCTTTGCTCTGATTGGGGGAAACAAAAGGTAGATCTTAGTTTATTTCTTTTCGCATTTACTTTCTGCATTTAATTTCTGCATCTAATTTCTGTATCTTAATCATGTTTTCTTTCTTTAACCTTTCTTCTAGATCTCAAACCATGAGTGAGTAATTCCTAGCTTGCTAGGGTTCGTAGGATAGGGTAGATCAATGGATGATAAAATCATTTAATTTCTTTTAAACATTTTAAAGTTTATAAACTTTAGCCAAACAAATGTTAACATCCTTATCGGGCACGCTACCAATTTATTGATAATCATGATTCGAGATCTGTTTAACACTTGTTTTGCTAAGGGCTAGACATGAATAGAGATCAATGCAAGGACAAGGGTTAACAGTGGGGAAACCCTAATTTCTTCCAAATACCTCAATCTACATTCATCACTATCGATCTAGTTTTAAACTTTTAAAAGATAAAAAAGTCATTTTTAATTATTCATCCATTACTACCGAGTCCTATGAACCCTACAAGACCTTTTTCTTATAAACTTTACATCCGTTTCAAATAGATCTACAACCAATCTTTCATCAACTCGTCTAAAGCAAGAAGAAGGTTCACGTTTCCCTGCGGACGACCCGTACTTATCGCGGCTAGCTACTAGCGACACCGTCTTGATTGTGGTTACTTTACGAACGCACTTTTCAAACGACCAATCAAATGGCGCCGTTGCCGGGGAAACAACTGTAATTTTTTTCTTGCTATTCGGGTTGAATTCTTATAAAATTCATAACATAAAATAAACAAAACCGCATTTTGCGTATTTAACGATTATTGTGCGAGTTTTGCAAATGAATCTGGAGTAACTGGAGCAGGGAAACGGAGATTCAAAGACTTTCAACGTATCCCAGAGGAGCAGCGGAGGGCACTAAAGAAAAATTAACAAGAGATCGCTCAAACTTGCGGCGGAATCGCGGCGTCTTGGTCGAGTTGGGCCCCCAAAATCTTCAGGTGGTTTCCTAATATCTTTCTCTCTCCTCTAAGATCCAATACTTTGATTTTTCCTGCAGGATTCTTTGCAAAAAGCACCGCTCAAAAATCTTTTTGCGTGTTTTGATATTGGTTTGTTTGTGTATATCTTAACCGGACATTAAGAGGCAATAACCCAAATCCAGATTAGGTGAGGATTGCATCACCCTTACTAAGCCCCACAAATCACAAAACGAGCATACTCTCACCCTACATCAATTAAAAAATATCTAGACCTAGCCCTAAGGACATTCGCGCTAAATTAGGACAGAGGAAGGTCGTGGGTAATTTATCGCTTCTCTGCATTTATCTTGTGGTGTCTAGGCAAGTGTGACTAAGGAAAGTGGTTACTTAATTAGGCCCGCTATTTCGGTGATTCGTATAGCGGATACCTCCCACTTACCTGGCACTTACCTGGCCACAAGAGTGATAAAGAGGTGGTGGAGAATTGATCCTGCGACTTGTCCTTTGGAAGTCTAGGAGCGGTCTATGACATGACTTAGGTGACTCTAGTTCTAGGGATTGATTGTGCATTTTGTGATTTGTTGAGTCAAGCCTCACGTCCGGCACCTTTTTAAAATTGTTCTCACACACGCTGCCACGTGCGCTAAACCCGCTTAGTGCATGATCGGCTGGACATGAGATTCTAGTGCCCGTCATGTCCGCGTTTGTAATAACCGAGTTCATTTATACCAATTTCAGTTTCCGTATTTACTTATCCATGGTCTTTTCTTGATTTAGCGTGTTTGGGTGCGAATGGTATTTTACATATTACTTTGCATTCGACCCGACCCGCTTGCTTGAATTTGTTTGATTCGTATTCATAGATTACCTTGACTTGTTACATAGACACGTGCATCTCATGTATACTGCATACTGGCATTTTACCTGGCATTGCATCTTTTACCATATAACATTTTAGGTCATGAAAAATAATTTAAAATTGCATTTCATAGCCTGCATGATACCCCTAACCCCGTGGTAGCATCCGCGCATCTTGTTATCGTCCTGTTCAGTGAAACGGATGTGTTAGGATGGCGACGCGCATATACGTGCATCCATTCTTGGGGGCATGCATATTTGTTAGCTGAGAATTCATTTTGAATTTTGAAAGTCGCACATAATTTTCGTATTTTAAATCTGAATTTTTAAACCCGACCCGGACGCGTTTTGAAATATTTTTGTATCCCGCCAAAATTCAATTTATTTAATTTTAAAATTTAATTTAAATATTTTCATACGATTTCTTTAACAAACTGAAACCTCTTATCTAAAATTTTAAATCTAAAAATCTTTTAAAATTTTAAATCTAATTTCTCAACAAACCAACAACCCTTTTCTCTCTCTCTCTCTCCTCTGCATATATATATTTATATATATTTTTTATTTATTTAATTTTTCTTTCCTTATTTAATACACAACCTCTTCTTCTTACTTCTTCTTCTTCTTTCTTCTTTCTTTTCTCTTTTCCTTGATCTTGTTTCTTGATTCCGGTGATCACTGCTGGAGCCGTGCTCGTCGCTGACGATCCGAGTGATCCAGTGAACGTACCTGACTTGCGTGATCACCCTCGTACGTTGTTTGGAACCGTTCCGTGTACCGTGCGCGCGTCGCGACTTTTCGCCGACGAAGGACGTTCCGTACACATCCGTTCTTGTTCCGTCTAGGCAAGTTAATCTTGCTACATGCTATATAATTCATTTTATACCTATTTAAATAAATATCATACCTATAGTTTAAATCTAGTACCACATGATTAATTTTATAACGTTTCGATATTCCGTTTGCATCCGTTTATATCATTTTAAATCTAGATCATGAAAACTTATCTTGTGACATACTAGATTACATTATAATGCATCCATATCATTTAAAATATACATCGTCATAATATTTCTTATTATTATCTGTAATTAGTTTATAATCTGCATTTTATAATGTTATACATTTGAAAATATTATAGTTTACACATGAAACGTCGTTGCAAAGCGGATACGACAAATCTGAAATTTATTGTACACCTTACCTTATAAAATTCATTATAAATCATAGAAAAATTATTAGTATACGTTCTTTAGTTCGTTACGAAGCTAACTCAGAATACTATAACTCTATGAAATATTTACTTGCAAAATAAATTTTTTAAATAACGTAAAATGCAAATGAATATATCTTTAAACTGCTGTCCAGGGAAATTCCAGCAGCAAACTTTCAACTTAGAATGTTCATAGCTTTTTGTAGGGACAACCTGAGATACTTATACTTATAAAAATGAAAACCTTATTGAATTATCTTTGTTTTGGTATAAGACACGTCCCTTTTGGAGAACGTTTGTTATTTTTAAGCTATTTTACAAATCAGGGTGACGCTGAATTTCTGAACGGAACTTTCTTGTGCATGGTTAATCAATACCACTTTTATAGTTATTAACCGCTTTGAATATGCTATCCATATTAATATTATTATATCAATATTTATATCACATATTGCTTAGTTGTACATCCCACATTACCATTTTATAGTTTTTCGGATACCCGTTTGCATCCATCGCATTTAAGATACATATAATTGCATCCATAGATCACATTACTACATAATACTGTGATATTAACACTCCATATTTAATAAATTGCATCCTAATTAATATTGGAACTATAAATGTAACCCTAATCGATAACTGTACATCTATCTAGTTTATTCTGTACCTATTTGCATATCATATTACATGTTCCAGTTTATTGTTCTGATAGTACCCATGCTTGTTTATTTATACCCATACTTATTATAGTTTGATTATAAGCACCCACATGATATCTTGTACACCCTGACATGACTTGCTACACCTATTACTTGACTCGACATGGTACCGTACAACTCTTGACATGACTTGACACCTATATACACTACCCGGCTTGACCTGATGTACCATGGCTTTACCTGTTACCTGATCTTACATCTAATGCCAACAAACTTGTCCTGTAGTCCTTACGGACCGTTCCTGTTGTCTATCCAGACAAACCTGCACCTACTTGATCCTGAGTTGGCACTAGCTCTTGTTTACTGAATACCTGACTTACACATATAACTTGGGGGTATGGGGAAATCAATGATGAAACCTGACTTGTAACTCGACAGTTCTATACCTGTTTGGATCAGTCTTACGGGCTAGGCCAGCCCCGGGGTGATGATGCTGACATCACTCATCTTTACATGCTACCTTTTAGTGCCTTGCAGCACGTCTCGGATTCATCCCGAGAGTCTTAGACCGTGGTCCCGGGCACGCACGGGATACTATTGAGTTACATCGATGATTTATCAAATTGATTTCAAAGACTTGAGAGTAGTTAAACCAATAGACCAGTTTAGATTACTCACTGCACACTACCTTTCACTGCCCTGATTTATATTGTTGTCACACCCGCTTTACCATTTATGATCATACTTGCATGTCTTGCTGCCCTGTTTATATATTATTGCTTGATGTTATGACGCGCTGACGTCTGGGTTTTGCATGGCCCAGAGTCTCTACCTTTGTTGCAGACTGATCAGGAGTTTTGCCGCTATTAGACCAAGCGGTAGGGATTCTGTTGGTATCCAGTCTTACCTTCCAGGTTTTTGATCTTTTGCTTCCGCATACTATATTATTTCTTGACTCATTTATTCTGGCTCATGGACATGTACTAGATAGTTAGTTTACTTTCCTGTTCTTGATATCTCTACAGCTGTAATGTGACTGTGGAGGGATTTTTCCTATCTACAGGTAGCATGGTTGGCTATGTCGCGTGCCCGTCTTAGCGTACTCTGGGAAGCGGGGCGTGACAACGTTTTTACTAACGACTCCGAATTCGGTACTTCTTCATCTTCTATTTCTCCTCCACCCACCACATCTCCCGAAATAGACGGATCTCCATCAGGATTTAACAATACCATCCGTCCACCGCCCGTAGGTGAGCAGAATCCACCGTGCATCTCTCTCCAAGAAAGATACTACCCCGTACGTGGACCCCTTCCTACTCTTCTGTCTATTCCACCGGCCAATGGGGATAATTTCGAAATTAAACCCCACTTCATCAACTTGTTGCGCAAATTTCACGGGCTTGAATCCGAAGACGCATACGTTTTCATAACCAAATTCGAGAACGTATGTGCAATGATGGGCACAACCCAACTTTCAGGGGATGCTATGTGATTGATTTCTATTTTAGAGTGTGTAGTAAACGCAATCAATAACGGTGTCACGTCTAGCTAGCCGAGATGAGTACGGGTCGTCCTCAGGGATATATGGAATCTTTTAATCTTACTTTAGACGTGTTGATTGAAAAGAGGAAGAATAGAAGAATAAAGAATAGTGGATAATAGTTTCTAGATCTATGTTAAACACGGAAGCAGAATACAGATCTAATTTAAATACGGATGTAGATTTTATAAGAAGAGGGCTTGTAGGGTTCGTTAGGATTTAGTAGTCATGGATGACTAATAAAGATTACTCCTTTTATCTATTGATAGATTTAAAACTAGATAGATAGTGATGAATGAGAATTAGGGTTCTTGGAAGAAACTAGAGTTTCCACACTATTGACCCTTATCCTTTCATTGATCTTTATTCATGTCTATCCCTTAACAAAATAATTGTTAATATGATCTTAAATCGCGGTCGAGACTAGCAATAGCGCGCCCAATAAGGATGTTAACGATTCTTTTGCTAATGTTTATAAACTTCATAAGACTTAAAAGAAGTTAAAATATTTTCTCATCCATTGTTCTACCATAATCCTATGAACCCTATCAAGCGGAGAATTACTCGCGCATGATGGAGATAGAAGAAGAACGGATAGCAATCATGATGTAAATACAGAAAATAAATGCAAACTAATTAATCTAATGATCTACCCTTATTAATCAACTTCACAAGTACAATGCTTTCAAGTTTAGATTACAAGAGGAAGAAGAAATTGCTCTCGATATCTGCCTTGTAGGAAGTAGATGCTCTGTCGAACTCATGTCGTCTTATCACGTCGAATCGCGGACCTGTCTTGGATCACTTGTTCTTTGACGGTGATTTGCTTCGTGTAAAAGGTTGATGATTTCTAGCTTTAGCCCTCAGTCCTTTATATAGCCCCAAAACCAGAAACTATAGATCCCCAGATTTAGGGTTTGTTGTTGAAAATCTAACCTGAAAATCTCAAACCCTAATTCCCCAATCACGCCGCGGATCCACCGCAATAATGGGCATTTGGCCGCGCAACCGCGGCCGTTTGGTGGCATCTTTGCTTCAAAACTCTGGGGCTGCTTTATTGTGACACATGGAGATTTAGTTGATGTCTGGAATCTTCATATCTTTTCTGAGTCTCTGCCAGTATTGATTCTTTGATTTTATTTAACTTTATCGGCAGATTTTTGATTCCCGATATCTCAATATCTCGTTCTCCTGACCTGAGCTAAAGCTTGTACAATATCTCAATGAATCATGTTAGTAATATTTGGTATTTTTAAAATATTATCCTAACCATTTTATATGATATTATATTTTAAGAATATTGATTAAGGATATTTGATATGATATGCATATTTAGATTATCAAAATATTATATAAATATTATATGCATACATTTTCCTTCATAATGTTAATTATAATATATAAACATATGGTAAATAGTATTTTTACAGATAAACCCTCATATGTGTCATATTTATAATAAACACCTTTAGATATTTAAGAAAAGTAAGAAAAATGATATATCAAATGTGTGATATTTTCGACTGAACACTATGCGATTACGTCTTCTCCCTTTTACTTTGTGCGACCTAGCAGAAAAATGGCTTTATAGCACTTCCACACATTCTATCGCCAAATGGGATGAATTCGTTATAGCATTCCTTAAGAAATTTTATCCCAATCATAAAACCACCCGTGTTCGAAGCGAGATTAACCAGTTTACCCAACTTCTCAACGAACCATTCTGGAAATGCTTTGAGCGGTTTAAGGATTTTCTTCTACAATGCCCCCATCACGGAATTGATAGATGGCAACTTTGCCGAATTATATATGAGGGTGTTAATCCTACCACGAAACAAATGCTTAAAACCATTTGTCAATGCCATTTCATTTCTAAAGACGATGGCGAAGCTTGGCAATTCCTGAAAGATCTCGCCGAACAAACCTTACAGTGGAAAAGCGTTAGACCAACATCATCTTCATCTAGGACAGGTATTCATCAGCTCGATATTTCCATCGCAGTAAAAGCCGAAATGGCCGCGATGCAAAAGAAACTCAACGCTATCAAAAACAAATTCTCGTCTGCCTCCCTAAACCAAGTTACGCTCCCCAAAACCGTGTGTGGTTGCTGTTCTGACCCATCACATTTAACGGAAGAATGTCCTTTAAATCCTCCGTTTCAAGGTCAAGAACAAACTAATGCTGCTTTTCAGCAACGATCTAGAAACGATCCTTATTCTTCCACATACAATCAGGGATGGAGAAATCATCCTAATTTTGCTTGGAACCAAAACCAAACTTAAAATCAAAACCAGTTCTCAATCAATTATCAAAGGCCTCCCCCACAGCAACAACAGCCACCACAACAAAGTTAGCACCCTTTTCAACCGCAATCTTTTCAAAATCCAGCCAACAACTTTGCACTTTATAATAATTCTTTCCCAATGGCCGGTACTGATAAAACCTCTGCACTCGAACAAAACTTAGAAACATTCATTAAACAGTCTACACAAACGACAGCTATTTTAACGTCTTCTATCCAAACATTAGTGCAACACACTGCTTCCCACGGGGAAAGCATAAAATCGATAGAAGTACAACTTGCACAGTTAAATGCCGTAATAAGAGAGAGAGAAAGGGAGACTTCCATCTCAATCTCTACCAAATCCCGGCCACTCACAAAGCACAAACATCGCTTTTAACCAATAAAATCATAACGTGAGTGCTGTAACTACGTTGAGATCGGGAAGAGCGCTGCACAACCAAGTTGGGGAACAAGTTGAGGTTGATGACGATGAAACCCCGGCTACTACTTCTAACCCTAATTCGTCTAGTCAACCATCTTCTGAGTCTATTCTCTGTTCTTCACTAGGCTCAAACCCTCAGCCCACTTCCTTGGATAAACCTCAAACGATCCCAAATCCAATTTTGGGATCCATTCCATCCCTACAAGCTTCTCCACAAATGTTGGACCCAACCCTTATTGATAAAGCTCCCTTCCAAACAGATTGAGGGCCAACAAGCCGAATGCACAAATGGAGAAGATTGTAGAAATGTTTAAGCAAGTTAACATAAATATTCCTTTCCTAGATGCTATTCAACAAGTTCCGTCTTATGCAAAAATCCTTAAGGACTTGTGCACTAGGAAGATAAAAACTCAAGTGCCTAAAAAGATTTTCTTAACGAGTAATGTGAGCACCGCTTTTACCCAACAGTTGCCGAAGAAACGTAAGGACCCCGGTTGTCCTACAATATCTATAATTATTAGGGACGAAACATCAATCGCGCTCTACTCGATCTAGGTGCTAGTGTTAACTTGCTCCCGTATTCTGTGTATGAGCAGTTAGGCATAGGAGAGTTGAAACCTGTGTACTGCACTCTCCAGATGGCTGATCGATCTATCACCCACTCTAGGGGTGAGCTAGAGGACGTGTTAATCAAAGTCGGGGAATTTATATTCCCTGTGGACTTTATAGTTCTAGATACACAGCCTGTGGCGAACCCACGGAACCAAATCCCGGTGATTCTCGATCGGCCTTTTCTAGCAACTTCCAATGCTGTAATAAATTGTCATAACGGTTCTATGAACCTATCTTTCGGGAAGATGAAAATTGAGCTTAACATTTACAGGCTAGGAAGTCAACCCTCTAAACCTTCTGCTCATCTAATCTATATATGTTCTGTCAACGAGATAGCTTCCGACAGCTGCGAAGTTGAGAAATTTTGCATTAATGGTCTCGACAACACTAATGCGTCATTATTTGATCCAGCAAATTACTATACTAGTGAGGACCTTTTTGACAAGTCCAACCACGAGATTGAATCTTTTGACTTGTCAAAAAAGTTAGTTGAGCTTTCCGAGTCAATATCCTACGCTAGCTATGAACCTCTAAAGGAGTCCGAGTATAATTCCCCTACCCTACCTTCTATCGTCTCTTCGCCGACACTAGATCTCAAGCCACTACCTTCTCATCTTAAATATGCATATTTAGCTAAGAATGAATCTTTGCCCGTTATCATATCCGCTTCTCTAGTTTTAGAGCAAGAGAGCGCTCTTTTGTCGGTATTGAGATCAAATCGGCAAGCTTTTGGTTGGACAATGGCAGACATCAAAGGGATTAGTCCATTGATTGTTGAACATCATATACATTTGATGGATGATGTCAAACCAACCCGAGACCCACAAATACGGTTGAATCCTGTCATGAAAGAGGCGGTAAAGAAAGAAATCGTCAAATGCCTAGATAATGGCATAATTTACCCAATATCTGATAGCCAATGGGTAAGTCCTATTCATGTGGTCCCTAAAAAGTCTGGCATCACAGTCATAACTAATGAGGATAATGAGTTGATCCAAACACGCACCCAAACTGGGTGGAGGGTATGTATTGATTATAGGAAACTCAATGCCGCAACGAGAAAAGATCACTTCTCTCTACCTTTCATTGACCAGATATTGGAACGATTAGCCGGGCATGAATATTACTGTTTCTTGGACGGATACTCCGGCTATAACCAGATCCCCATCGCCGAAAAGGATCAAGATAAGACAACATTTACGTGTCCTTTCGGTACTTTTGCTTATAGACGCATGCCCTTTGGGTTATGCAATGCTCCCGCTACATTCCAGCGGTGTATGATGGGGATATTCTCGGACATGGTCGAGAATTTTCTGGAGATATTTATGGACGATTTCTCCATATTTGGGGACTCCTTTGATGAATACCTACGTCATCTTGACGCTGTTCTTACCCGCTGTAAGGATAAGAATTTAACTTTGAATTGGGAAAAATATCATTTCATAGTTCAAGAAGGTATTGTCCTTGGGCATATCATTTCATGAAAAGGTATGGAGGTAGACAGAGCTAAAATAGATGTCATCCATAATCTTCCTCCTCCCAAATGCGTCAAAGATGTACGATCTTTTCTTGGTCATGCAGGATTTTATAGGAGATTCATTAAGAACTATAGAAAAATTGCTAGACCCTTAAGTCTTCTCTTGGCCAAGGATACAACATTTCATTTCGATTCGGATTGCGAGCCTGCTTTTGAATCACTTAAAAGCTCCCTCACTACAGCCCCCGTCCTGTCATCTCCGGACTAGAATCACTCTTTTGAGCTTATGTGTGACGCATCCGATTTTGCTATTGGTGCAGTCTTAGGACAACACATTGATAAGATACCATATGTAATTTACTATGCAAGTAGGATATTGAACGATGCCCAAATGAATTATACAACTACCGAGAAAGAACTCTTGGCAGTTGTATTTGCATTAGAAAACTTCAGGCGCTAATTGATTGGCTCTCCAGTAGTAGTTTACACGGATCATTCCGCCCTAAGACATCTTTTATCGAAAAAGGATGCTAAATCCAGGCTAATACGTTGGATCTTGTTGTTACAAGAATTTGATCTTTTCATACGAGACAAGAGTGGATGTGAAAACGTCGTAGCCGACCATCTTTCACGCCTTTCTTCTTCGCCAATGTCGACCTTGCCAATAAACGATTCCTTTCCTGACGAACAGCTCTTGACCATATCCTGCGAACCTTGGTTCGTGAATATTATGAATTATTTAGCAACGGGATTTCTATACAGCGAATGGTCAAAACAAAGTCGCATATATCCCTGCCACTCCTAATTTCCCTTTGCATTTCTCCGGAATACTCTAAATCACTATGAAGATCCATATTGATTGGGTATGCCATCGTATAGTTACATACGAACTCGAAGAAACTTGTTTCAGTTCGAGTATGGATTTCGGTTCTGGAGAAATTGAATAGGATTATTCTATTGCCTTTTCTCTTTACCTTCTCTCAGGTTGTGAGGGCTCCTAGTATTATGAGAGTACACCTATTATGCTTATTGGATTGTCTTCTTCCAAATCTTAGGCAGGTGTCGAAAGGTAGGGAAAGAAGAAAACCAATTAGCCTAAGTATGGTGTACAGAAGCTAAGAAATAAAGACATATAAAGGGATTGAAGCGAGGGTAAGGAAAATTGCGATTACTGTCATGAATCTGGATAGTGGAAGTGACATTATTAAGAATACTCGGCCACCCACTCCAAACATTTTCATGTTTCAGTTTTACTGTGCGGTGAATTGATAACGGATTTCCCAATTAGTTTCTGACTCTAGGATATGTATTGACTAGACTTGATTCTCACATCTGTATGGCGTTACAGATACTGAGTGAGAGCAGAATATTGGGAATTGGGTGATTAGATCCTCAATATCAGAATTCTTTGTAATTGGTGACATTTGAGGAAGTCACCTGGGTTTTCCTAACGGCAAATATTTGGTTTTGAATATCTGTTGTTATGCACCAATTTCAAACCGATATATCTGTACATTTGTTCACTGCCGAAAGACAAAGACCGGGACGTTGGGACGTCTGGCCTGAATTCTGGGAGCAAATGCTATTTGGATTTATCTGTCCACCTCTTCGAAAATACCAAGTTGATTTATGACACCATATATCGGAGGTTTGGACAGACGCAACCATTGTAGCAAACTTTATTAGATTCCCCCTCATTTTATGAGGTTTTTATTTATTGTGGGGACGTTCTTCCCTGCAGGCGCAAGCCCCTGCAGTTAATTACGTTACCGCATTACGATAACCACTTTCTCCTGCTCCGGAAGTTCACTTCGTGTCGTGTGTATTTTTGTTTGTTTTGATTGCCCGTGGATTGTATACGGCGACTAGTTTGTGTCGTCGTCCATAGGTCGCGGATTAGTCCAAATCTGTATATTTTTAGATTTGGGCTAAGGTTTATTTAAGAACCGTTAATTTGGCTTGAGATTAAGATCGACTTAAAACATATGAGCATTTGGGCCAAATTATTTTAGTTTGAGGACATCACAGTCCATTATCGCCATGTTTGAGGCGAAATTTTAGTTTAGGGACTTTTCGGTCCAACATTTTCATTTTAGGGACAAATGTTAGTCTAAAGACGTTTCAGTCCAACATTCCTTTTTTAGGACAAATGTTAGTTTAAAGGACATTTTGGTCCGACATTCTTTATTTAAGACGAACGTTAGTTTAAGTACATTGCCGTATTTGGGGTGAATATTAGTTTAAGGACATTTCGGTCTATTGTCACCATGTTTGAGGTGAAATATTAGTTTAAGGACATTTCGGTCCATTTTCGTCATGTTTGAGGCGAATATTAGTTTAAGGACATTTCGGTCCAATATTCATCTTGTGCGCACGTGTATTTGTTACATGGCGGAGTGAATGATAGTAATATGGAATGCACCCAATTTTGGGTGCGATCCGATTTGAGGTGTGCACGTCAATTTGAAAGTGCATCAATGTGGGATATATCATTCCCTGTCTTGATGAAATTTTATATCAAGTTGGGACGAGAAAAGAGTTGTTGGTTGTCGGGACCCGCCACCTCTCTGAAGACGTTGAGGAATTACAACGACATATATCAGAGGTGTGGAAAGATGTACCCTTGAACCAAATCCCGTATAGGATGTAGTGGACCTAAGAGTCGTTAGTCATATTTGAGACTAAGATTACCTTAGGAGATATGTGATGAATATCATTTTGGATATCATCAATGAGAGATCATTAGTCATATTTGAAACTAAGATCAGTTTGGAAAATCATGAGCAATATAGGCTTGGTTGATTTAAAATCAAAGAGATAGTCCAAGCTTCACTGACTTAGCCAATTTGGGCTAAGATTGGGTTTTTACACTACCCAGCAGTGTTAAGCACTCAGATATACAGTGCTCACGTGTGTTTCACGTGGAGCACAGGAATAGTGCTAAGCACTAATCTTTTTTGGCGCTCACGTGTTTTTCACGTGAGGCGCTCAGATATGGGCGCTGCTGAACCAGGGCTAAGCACTCAGTCATTTTAACTGAATCATGGAGTGCTAAGCACTTTGCATGGCACTCACGTGGAAAGCGCGTGATTGCTGAGCGTTGATTTCAGGTTTTATTTGTTCACCCCTTTTTTGACATAAGTGCTGAGCACTTGGCTGGAGCTCACGTGTGAAGTACGTAAGACGCCAGATTTTGGGTTTCCCAGAATGTTTCACGTGTATTTCATGTGATTGCTTTATTTTGGGGTGTTGGGCTGCTTTATTTGGGGGCTGCCTAATCAACACAAAGGAGTTTTCCTTTGCTCTTTGGAAGCTCACGTGGGAAGCAAGTGAGGCGTTTTAGTTTTTCTCCTGTCTGTTTTAAGCACTCACGTGGGAAACACGTGAGACAAAATAATAGTGTTAAGCACTAATTTTACTCACGTGTGTTTCACATGAGACGCCAAGTTCTTCTTGTTTTTAGAGATATTAATCTCTGTTAATGACATTTTAGTCATTGATGACCATCAAGATATCTGTTTTGAAGATCTTGAATCATCATCATTGCTTTTATTGGAGAACTAAGTTCTTCATGCAGGGTTAAACCCTAGCCTATTAGTTGTTTGATTGCAGCGCCTATATGTTTTGCATATAGGCACTCACGTGTTTAACACGTGAGCTTTGAGTTGTGGGGAATTTTCTCCCCTTTTTTCTTTTTTTTTATGAGGGAACAACGTTTATTTTATAAAATGAGATATAACCTTTTGAAATTATGTTTATGACATTTACCTTTATCAGTTGATAATTAGGTAAGGTGCATTCAACAACGGTATAATTCTTCTTAACCATAATACAATTTTCAACCTACGACGCACAGGGTTCGCGTTATTAAACTCAGAGGACTTATACAAAGAATTGTATGTTGTCCGATGTCCATTAGGACAAGGGGTTGGTACTCGTACTATATTCCGCTTACTTATGACTTCTCTGATTTTAGACACGTATTTCGTCGAAATACAAAATCCAAATTTTGAGAAGTTATAGATATAAGAATAAAGTAGAGAACCATACATTGGAAGTATCAAGATTCTTCGAGGTGATCGAAAATGTAGATACTTATGTTAGGTATTCCGTCGTAAGTAATATATTTGAGAACTTGCATCTCTCTCAGGTTACTCATCCGTGGGTGCGCTCCTTGATAAGTAATGTTGTATGGCCTTCTTCCATTTAGTCGATATGCATAGGAAACAACTGCATGATTTTTTGAATCTGGTTCCAATTAAATTAGTGCTTTAGTTTTCTATATTAGATATAGAATGGATTCATATCTTAACGATATTAAGGTATATGGAGTTGTCCGGCTTATGCTTAAAACTAAAATCCGGATAAACTCAAGGCACGTTTCAGTAATGGCAGTTTGTGGGTTATTCCGGGCTTTGACAAGGGTTAACACTCTACCATTTGCAGGATCAATAGTTATATTGTTCTTGACTAGCCACCCGTTTTAGTAAAATGAATTCTTTTCAGAAAATATTAGTGGAAGTATGGTAGAACTGGAAGTGATTCCAGAACCATAAATGGTTACTGAAAATTTAGTAGAATCTAAGAATTCAATTGGATTCGATAATCCATTAGCCACTCCGCAGATATTGTAAGTAACCTCAGCCAGCCGAGAGATACTTCGGTCTCCTCCAAGATGGTGACAGGGAGGTTTTGATGACCCAAGCTTGCCACTACTGCTGTCCTAGACTATGAGATCTGGCAGGTGGATGACTATAACGACGTTTTAAATTAGCTTATTGTATATAACTCTGCCAGAGGGTTGTTGTAGTCGGTGGGAGCTGTTGGAGATAGTGCCCTCAGAGTCAATTATTGGATCACAGGCACGTGATTGCAATGATTGAGGGAGGACCTATCCCGGTAGAACAGTCTTACTCGAGATGATAGTATGCTATCTGGTTTACCTTTATCATCGTGTACTGTTTCAGGTGACCTTACAGGTCGCTATTACACGTTGATAGAGCCCCTAGAATTCTTGCTTGACGACCAGCAGTATGATGGCGATCATATACGTGGGAGCTGGGGTCTATAAGCACATCCTTAAAAGGTCCCTAGTCGTGGGAGTTTCGAGACTGGGCATCGATACTCCATTAGTAGACTAGTGTATACAGTCGAGACCCCGACGAGGGGCGGTGGCCGGTCTCACAAGCCACTGGTGTCAGTTGGTTCACCTAAGATGTATACAGGTGCTCATTGGGTTATGAGTACACCGGACAGGACTCGCCGGGAACCTGCTAGTTGGGATTATACCAGACGTCAGATAGCAGTTCCCAGGTGACATGTGTACAGGTTAGTTCATCGACCTGAGATCGTCATTTGTCTCGTGTGAGTTTCCACTGTGCTTTGATTACTACCCTACCACGGCTCAAAAGAGTCGTGCAAACAGGTTTTAGTTGGGTACAGTCCCGAGCCACATGGAGGCAGTGAGCGGATCTTCAGGGGTTCGTCTCTCCCGGTATTGGGGGTGAGGTCGCGCTGTGTCTAGGAGAGCCATTACGCAAAGCCCTCGGCCGAGGCAGGAGACTTACTGGTAGGTATTCCAGTAGTATCTCAGGGCGTTCTGGGATACACTCCGACACGACTTGTACCGCCTTTGGGGGTCTGACTTTTACCAACCCCCTAGGCCCGCCATGCAATGCTCATAGACGAACGGACCGGACTGTACGGATATTGTCACTAACAGGCTCAGTAGGGTGTCAGGATGAGTTCGCTCATCGACGTCCCTTTTGGTCAATAGCTGGTGGCCCGTCACGTATTGGCTAATACCTCTGACGTGCTAGTGGTTAAATCCACAGCCATAGTATTGACGAGTCTTTAGAGTCCACCACACTTTCAGTTACTCAAGCTTTCGGGCGAAACGCTGTAGAGGCCGTATGGAGATATGGCAGGGTCCGATCAGATACGTGCGGTATTGCACGGATCAGGATCGGACGGTTTGTACTAGTGGCCGTATGGATATATGGCAGGGTTCGATCAGATACGTGCGGTATTGCACGGATCAGGATCGGACGGATATTACTAGCCGGCTTTGGTTTAAGCTGGATCCTAGTTTAGTACAGTGTAGATTTTGTCTCATTGCATTTGTATCCGGTCGGTATACAGATGCGGGTGTGTATGCACAGTATCGGGGTTTTCCTGTAATTTATTACGGGACCAGTTTTCTGGAGTTGCCAGTTTGCATTCCGTTCCGGCCGGTTTTCCTTTGTTCTTTCCCGGCCGAACCTTTTGATGGAGGGTGTTATTTGTAAGTTTGCAAATAACACTTTGTGGAGGGTTTTCATGCAAATGGTTTGATTATGAAAGCATCTTTTTATTCCTTTCTTTTCTATCATCATTTCTTGTAAAAGGTGATTAGGATTGATTTGTGTTTTGATGTGAGATTGTGATGATGGTGTTTGGATATGGTCACCTTTCTTTTTCTCCTACACTCACCTCCCTCTTGCTTATGTATTCCTTCCTCCACCATTCTCATTGGGAGATGGTAGAACTCACTTGAAAGAAAAGAAGATGAGAGTTTCATTCTTGAGAGTGTGGCATTCTTGATCTCATTTTCATGCTAGAAAAATGCAAGCACCATTTTTCTTATCTTGATTCCTCCATCATCCTCAAAGGCAACAAACCCCAAATGAGACATAGCTTCAACCCTACACATTCTACAGCAAATCTTGGGCGCGTCGGCTAGCCTACTTCGCGCCCGAGTTGCCTCGGTATTGAGGTGGGAGCCCGTAAAAGATACAGGCGATGTGGTGCCCTTCCGGCGAGGAGGCGACGACCGGAGTTTCCGCAGAAGATCGGGACGGCGAGGAGAAGACCGGAGGACTCGAATCATTCGGTATACTTCTCTTCCCATCTCTTGATTGCTAGTATCGGTTAATGGTTACGATCCGGGTTTTATTGTCCGCGGTAGCGCCAGTTTCCAAGTAAGGAAAATTTTTGATTCCGCATTTTGGCCTCGGTAAGACGGCCGGGGCGCTGCCGTGGCGCAACATGGTATCAGAGCCACGCCATTAACCTTGCCTAGCTTGTTCTAATGTGTTTTACTTATCCGATCGACCAAAATTCCAAAAACCGCGTTTTTGCATGCCTCAGTTTTCTGTCGATTTTTTCCGGGCTCGAAAATTTTTTCAGGTGATTGAAGAATGATGTACTGGAAGTTCTAAGAATTCTGGAGAAATTCGAGACGATGATCTTCCAATTGGAGCGCGGAACCGCGGCGAAAACCCCCTTGTCGCCGCGGTTCCGCCGCAGTTTGGAGTGATCGATCTGTCGAATTTTTCCAGTAGGCTTCTGGGGTTAAAATAGGGTTTCTGGAATATTAAATTTGGGCCCAGAATTTCTGTGAGTGCTACAGTATTGCTTAGGGCCCACTTGTTAATTGTTTGATCGATCGGATATTTTAAACACATTATTTCACAGTATTTACATTATATCTGCGACCGTGAATATCACTTGATCGGTAAATCCTGTATAACTGCTATAGCCCAGTTAGACGGATTTGCGAACGTGATTTTCACGTTGATGTTCTGTGTTTATGCTGTGATGTTGCGGATCGGTCGTGGGGGATAGCGTGGATGCAATGCTAGTACAGTTTTGTTTTATATGTACATTTGATATTGCAGGGCGAGCGTCCGACATGTGGACTGCCGTCACTGCCTGTTTGTATTATTCTTTTGGGGCACGACCTGGTTGCGGTCGATGTACCCGGTGTATGTATATTTTTCTTTCTGTACTAGGATTGCCCCGCGGTGGGGTGCACGAATAGCCGGGTTCTGGAGGGCAACAAGCCCGCATCTCATGGCATTGGGACGGAGGGGACTTCACTCCAGGATTGGCGGGCTATTCGCCGCACTCGTAGGGGGTACAGGTTGACCCAGGAGGGGTGCCCAAGTTACCGGATTCCGTGAAGTGCTGGGTGGTCCATTCACGGTGCTGAAGGGGGCTGCCTCGCTTCAGGTTTTGGCGGGTGACTTGCCGCGCCCGTAGGGGTCTAGGTTTTCATTGCACAGGCTATCCACACGACCAGGGGAACGTCGGGTTTCAGCAGCGGCTCTGTGAAACCCGGGGCTTCCAGATATCTGTATTGTTCTGTGATGCTGTACATTTCTGTGATGTTGCATTTTATTCACGCCTTGAGCGAAATACTATATATTGGTATATATATTAGTAGATGTTGTATATGTTTTACATCCGCGCTAGTCCAGTCCCCGCTCTGTCGTTAGTTAGCTAACCTAACGGGTGATGACGGGACCCAGTGGCGAATGCGGATGGCATATACGTACGTCAGTATATTTTCGTTCTTTGTGGTGTGATCAATTGATGGGACTGCATTGATTCGGATCAATGCAAGATAAACAAACCTATTCTGATGTTGTTGGAACATTTTTCAAAAAGCTGTTATTGCAAGGACGTTCACTTTTGTTTTGCATCGTGGTATTCATTTGGAATATCCTGCTCCTCAGTCGACGAGGCAAGGGCCGAGATCCCTTCACCGGGAGTGACCCCTTGGACAGAAGTTTGCGTCAGGGCATTAACTTCACTATAGCCGATTACTTTTGCTTTGCATCGTGGTATTCAGTTGGAATATCCTGCACCTCATTCTACGGGGAAAGAGCCGAGATCCCTTCACCGGGAGTGACCTCTTTAGCAAAGGCTTTCGTCACTATATTTTTATAAAAACTATGCAGTTCCTTCAACGATATCAAGTTCATTACGTTAAAGGTTTTTCGCCAAAAACCATTCGTAGCCCTCCGTCATTTCTTATGGGTATTATTTAGTATTCGTACTGCGTTTGTTGACCTAGTCAAGACGTAGTGTTCGGTAGCTAAGTGGTACTTGTTTGTTGCATAAGTCGGATTGGTTAAGACAGTCGTGCGGCCTTGTTGACCTAGTCAAGGGCACGTACGGGTGGGTTTAATGCAATCCAGAATAATGACGGGTTGAACTTGACTGGCGGTTTATGGTTTGTTGACCTAGTCAAGGTCATAAACCGCTTGGGGTAAAAATCACATCGGGTGTTTCAAAAGAACTGAAACTTGCCAGACATGCGCATACCTTCTGGAGTGTGGTGACGTGAGTGGATTCCGTCACGTTATCATGCGATGATAGTTGGATCCCGATTCCCACTGATGAGTTGGTTTACTCCTCGGGTGATCCCGACTAATTCTTCTTTCAGGTTTGGAGGAGAATTTGAGGTTACAGTGGGAGGTTTCCAGATTAGACAAAGTGATAACCATTCTGATCTAGGTTAGAGTGCACGCTGAGTGTTTCTTTTCTCTCTCTCTGGCAGCGACCATTGACCCGACCCTAAGACTATGACTCAGTGACCAAGTTGACCGAACCTTCTTAACACTGGCTTTTGGATTGTCAGAGTTGCAAACCTCATTGCCACTCCTACTTTTACCATTTTCTCCAGGACACCCCGTATTACTACGAACGTCCACTTCTATTGGACAAAACCATCGTATGGTTATATACGAACTCGAAGGACTTTATTCGAGGATGGTTTCCGGTTCTGGAGAAAACGAATAGGACTATTCTGTTGTCTTTTCCTTTTACCTTCTCTCATTGCGAGTACTCCTTGGTTTAGGAGATAGTACACCTATTACGCAGATTGGATAGTCTTCTTCCAAACCTTAGGCAGGTGCCGAACGGTGGGGAATGAAGAAAACCAATTAGCATAACGATGGTGTACAGAAGGTGTTAAGTTAAGACAAAGCAAGGGATTAGTAAGAGGGCAAAGTAAATTGCGACTGCTATTCACGACCAAACCAAGTATTTCTTCGCCAATCCTAAATCACCTTTGTATTTCTCCAGGACACTCCGTATTACTACGAAGATCCCAGTTTATTGGATAATCCATCGTATGATTATATACGAACTCGAAAGGAACTTGTTCCAGTTCGGGGATGGATCCTAGTTCAGGAGAAATAGGAATAAAGTACATTCAGGTATCTTTTATCTTCACCTTCTCTCGCGTTGCGAGTGCTCCTAGGATTAGGACAGTACACCTTTTATGCTTATTGGATAGTCTTCTTCCAAACCATAGGCTGGTGCCGAACGGTAGGGAAGGAAGAAAACCATTTGGCCTAAAGGGGTGTGCAGACGGTAATGACTAAAGACATATAAAGGGATTTGGACAGATGGCAAAGAGATATACGGTTACAGTTGTGAATCTGGATAATGGTAGAGGCATTACTAGGAATACCAGGATACCCCACCGAAACATTTCAATGTTTCAGTTTCACTGTGTAATGTTAAAAGAAAACTGATTTCCCGATTAGATACTTACTCCAGGGTATGTATTTACCAGGTATGATTCTCACATCTGTATGGTTTTACAGATGATGAGTGGGAGTAAGTTATTGGGAATTGGGTGATCATCCTCATTATATCGGGATTCGTTGTAATCGGTGATATTTGAGGAGATCACCTGGGCTGTTTGCTGGTCGGCAAATATTTGGTTTTGAATATCCGTTGTTATGCACCAATTTCAAATTGATATATCTGTACGTCTATTTTTATAGAGTGAGATATACCTTTTGAAATTATGTCTATGACATTTACCTATATCAGTGGATGGTTAGGTAAGGAGCATTGAACAGCGGTGTAATTCTTCTTAACCATAAGTACAGTTTTCAACCTACGACGCACAGTGGAAGAGTTATTGGACTCAGCGGACTTATACAGAGTATTGTATGTTGTCCAGTGTCCATTAGGACAGAGGGGTTGGTCCTCATACTATATTCTGTTTACTTTTAACTTCTCTAGTTCTTAGACATGTGTTTCGTAGAAACACAGGGTCTAAGTTTTGAGGAGTTATAGGTATTTGAATAGAGTAGAGAACCAGGTGTAGCAAGTATCGGGATTCTTCAAAGTGATCGAAGATGTAGATACTTGTGTATGGTGTTCAGTTGATAGTAATGATAAAGAGAAATTGCTTCTCTTTCAGGTTACTCATAATTGGAAGCATTCCTAAGTTGAGTAACGCTGATCGGCCTCCTTCCATTTAGTTGACATGCACTGGAGATAGCTGCATGGTTTGAATCTGGTTCATTTAAATCAGTGCCTCTGGTTCTATATTGGGTATAGAACAGTTCATATCTTAACGATGTTAAGATACGGGGAGTTGTCCGGCTTATGATTAAAACCAGACACTGGACAACTCAAGGCACGTTTCTGTAATGGCTGTTTATGGGTTGACCCAGGCTATGACGAGGGTTGATTTTCTACCATCTGGCAGATCAATAGAAATATTGTTCTAGACTCGCCACAGTTTTATTAAAAATGGATTTTTTCAAAAACAGCAGTGGGAGTATGGTAGAACTGGAAGCGATTCCAGAACCGCAAACGATTACTGAAGATTTGATAAGGAACCTAAAAATTCAATCTGTTTTGACATTCTATTGGCCACTCCGCTGATAAGATGGGTAACTTCAGGCACCCGAGAGGTACTCCGGTAGCCTCAAGGACGGTGACAGGGAAGTTCTTGTTTACCCACACTTGCCATTGTTGTTGTTCCAGGCTGCGAGACCCGGCAGGAGGATGAGTATAGCGTCGTTCTAAACTAGCTTTAGAAGTGCACGTCTATATGACTCTGCCAGAGGGTTGTCGTAGTCAGTAGGAGCAGCGGAAGCATTGGTGGACATCAGGCTTATGTCTATAGACTAAAGCAGATATAGCGGAGATAGATCATCTATTTCTGATATGACAGTCATAGGTTTGACGTCATCAGAATAGGGGATGGATCTGTTAAGAAGGTAGTAGGGTGTGATGTCCTGGTTTTGGATGACATACACAGAGTAGGAAAGGAAACTCCTATAATACGATCGGTTATACTTTGGTTGTCACACAGTGGTTTCTCCACACAGGACTTGGATATTATATCAGACATTCTGGTTACTAGATCTATGGTTTTAGATCTAGATTTGGGTGGTTTCCTAATCTGGGTACCTTGACAGCATTCTATGAGTATTTAGAATGGACGACTCCTGGCACGGTAGTACACCTGCAGGTAATGGAGTCACCCTCTCTAAAGGTGTCTTACAGACTAAAGGGGAGAGGGATACGCATGATTGACAGATCACTTGCTTAGGCAATTGAGTCAATCATGAGATGTCAAGTACCACACCAGATGTTGTTCTTGCACTAGATGCAATAAGTTGATATTGATCCAATCCTGGAGGAACAGTCGGAAGCAGTTTTAGAACGTAAGTGAATGTTCTAGGGATATGATAACGGCTGCCTCCTTTAGGAGACGGTTATCACTCCAGGCTTCCAAGGTGACATGGACGACAAGGAGGTTGTCAGAGTTTTAGTTCTCCCTCTGACGAGGGACAATACTTTGGACAGGTGATCCAAGGCAATACTGAGGGAGGCATGGCGCAGGATACTGATTAAGTTCAGTTGACGATACAGTCTAAGAAGTTTGGATTTGGAGTTCATTTATGAACTAGGTCCCATCAGACATCCAGACATTCCAAGACAGGTATTGCTCATTTCGGGAGATGGTTTTCTCCGCGAACTTGAGATATAGAGAGATATAGAAAGAAACATCTTAGCGGATCCACTCACTGAGGCTTTTCCTCGAACGCAATAGTTTCGCAAACAGGCTTTGTGCGACTGACTAGTAGAGGAGTTGGGTGTTCGGTATCACACGGGCTGTGAGTATGCGACATCGCAATAATTAGCCTTGAGTGCAAGTGGGAGATTGTTGGAGATAGTGCCCTCAGAGTCAATTATTGGATCACAGGCACGTGATTGCAATGATTGAGGGAGGACCTATCCCGGTAGAACAGTCTTACTCGAGATGATAGTATGCTATCTGGTTTACCTTTATCATCGTGTACTGTTTCAGGTGACCTTACAGGTCGCTATTACACGTTGATAGAGCCCCTAGGATTCTTGCTTGACGACCAGTAGTATGATGGCGATCATATACGTGGGAGCTGGGGTCTATAAGTACATCCTTAAAAGGTCCCTAGTCGTGGGAGTTTCGAGACTGGGCATCGATACTCCATTAGTAGACTAGTGTATGCAGTCGAGACCCCGACGAGGGGCGGTGGCCGGTCTCACAAGCCACTGGTGTCAGTTGGTTCACCTAAGATGTATACAGGTGCTCATTGGGTTATGAGTACACCGGACAGGACTCGCCGGGAACCTGCTAGTTGGGATTATACCAGACGTCAGATAGCAGTTCCCAGGTGACATGTGTACAGGTTAGTTCATCGACCTGAGATCGTCATTTGTCTCGTGTGAGTTCCCACTGTGCTTTGGTTACTACCCTACCACGGCTCAAAGGAGTCGTGCAAACAGGTTTTAGTTGGGTACAGTCCCGAGCCACATGGAGGCAGTGAGCGGATCTTCAGGGGTTCGTCTCTCCCGGTATTGGGGGTGAGGTCGCGCTGTGTCTAGGAGAGCCATTACGCAAAGCCCTCGGCCGAGGCAGGAGACTTACCGGTAGGTATTCCAGTAGTATCTCAGGGCGTTCTGGGCTACACTCCGACACGACTTGTACCGCCTTTGGGGGTCTGACTTTTACCAACCCCCTAGGCCCGCCATGCGATGCTCATAGACGAACGGACCGGACTGTACGGATATTGTCACTAACAGGCTCAGTAGGGTGTCAGGATGAGTTCGCTCATCGACGTCCCTTTTGGTCAATAGCTGGTGGCCCGTCACGTATTGGCTAATACCTCTGACGTGCTAGTGGTTAAATCCACAGCCATAGTATTGACGAGTCTTTAGAGTCCACCACACTTTCAGTTACTCAAGCTTTCGGGCGAAACGCTGTAGAGGCCGTATGGAGATATGGCAGGGTCCGATCAGATACGTGCGGTATTGCACGGATCAGGATCGGACGGTTTGTACTAGTGGCCGTATGGATATATGGCAGGGTTCGATCAGATACGTGCGGTATTGCACGGATCAGGATCGGACGGATATTACTAGCCGGCTTTGGTTTAAGCCGGATCCTAGTTTAGTACAGTGTAGATTTTGTCTCATTGCATTTGTATCCGGTCGGTATACAGATGCGGGTGTGTATGCACAGTATCGGGGTTTTCCTGTAATTTATTACGGGACCAGTTTTCTGGAGTTGCCAGTTTGCATTCCGTTCCGGCCGGTTTTCCTTTGTTCTTTCCCGGCCGAACCTTTTGATGGAGGGTGTTATTTGTAAGTTTGCAAATAACACTTTGTGGAGGGTTTTCATGCAAATGGTTTGATTATGAAAGCATCTTTTTATTCCTTTCTTTTCTATCATCATTTCTTGTAAAAGGTGATTAGGATTGATTTGTGTTTTGATGTGAGATTGTGATGATGGTGTTTGGATATGGTCACCTTTCTTTTTCTCCTACACTCACCTCCCTCTTGCTTATGTATTCCTTCCTCCACCATTCTCATTGGGAGATGGTAGAACTCACTTGAAAGAAAAGAAGATGAGAGTTTCATTCTTGAGAGTGTGGCATTCTTGATCTCATTTTCATGCTAGAAAAATGCAAGCACCATTTTTCTTATCTTGATTCCTCCATCATCCTCAAAGGCAACAAACCCCAAATGAGACATAGCTTCAACCCTACACATTCTACAGCAAATCTTGGACGCGTCGGCTAGCCTACTTCGCGTCCGAGTTGCCTCGGTATTGAGGTGGGAGCCCGTAAAAGATACAGGCGATGTGGTGCCCTTCCGGCGAGGAGGCGACGACCGGAGTTTCCGCAGAAGATCGGGACGGCGAGGAGAAGACCGGAGGACTCGGATCATTCGGTATACTTCTCTTCCCATCTCTTGATTGCTAGTATCGGTTAATGGTTACGATCCGGGTTTTATTGTCCGCGGTAGCGCCAGTTTCCAAGTAAGGAAAATTTTTGATTCCGCATTTTGGCCTCGGTAAGACGGCCGGGGCGCTGCCGTGGCGCAACAGGAGCAGCGGAAGCATGGTGGGCCGGTAACTTATGTCTATTTATAGAATAAAGCAAGTAAAGCGAAGATAGATCATTTATTTTTGATGTGACAGTCATAGAGTTTGACTTTATCAGAACAATAAATGGATCTGGTAAGAAGGTAGTAGAGAGTGATGTCCTGGTTTTTGAATGACGTACTCCTTATAGGAAGTGATGTTCCTATACTACGATCAGTTATATTGTGGTTGTCACAAAGTGTTTCTCCATATAGGATCTAGACAAAATATCAGGAATTCTGGTGACTAGATCTATAGTTTTAGATTTAGATTTGGGAAGTGTCCCAATTCGGGTACTTTGACACTATTCTAAAGTGCTTTAGAATGGACGACTCCTGGCGTGGTGATGTACCCGCAGGTGAAGGAATCACCCTCTCTAAAGAGATGTTTTCTAGACTGATGAAGAGAGAGATTTGCATGAATGACATATCACTTGCTTAGGCAATTTAGTCAGTCATGCTTTGTCAAGTACCATACCAGATATTGCTTTTTGCACTAGCTGCAATAAGCATATATTAATCCAATCCTGGAGAAATATTAAGAAGCAATTATGAACATAAGAGAATGTTTTTGGTTTATGGTATCGACAGCCTCCTTCATGGAGGCGATTATCATTTCAGACTTCCGAGGTGACGTGGATGACAGAGTGATTGTCAGATTTAAAATTTACCCTCTTCTGAGGGGAAGTATGTTGGACAGGTGGTCCAAGCGGATACTGAGGAAGGCATGGTGCATGATACTGATTAAATTCAGTGGAAGATACAGTCTAAGAACATTGTTGGATTTGTAGTTCATTTATGAACTTGGTCCCCATCAGATATCCAGACAAATTAAGACATATATCGCTCATTTCGGGAGATAGTCATTCTCCGCGAAGTTGAAATATAGAGAGATAAAGATAGAAACATTGGAGTGGATCCACTCACTGAGGCTATTTCTCGAACACAAATGTCTCACAAACATGATTTGAAAAACTGATTAGTAGAGAAGTTGGATGTTCGGTAGCACACGGGCTATGAGTATGCGACACAACAATAATTAGCCTTAAGTGAAAGTGGGAGATTGTTGGATATAGTGCTCTCAAGTCAATTATTGTAATCGCAGGCAGGCGATTATGATGAATTAGGAAGGACCTATACGGGTAGAACAGTCTTACTCGAGATGATAGTATGCTATCTGGTTTGACTTTATCATCATGTGCATGCATTATGTGGTATTACAGATCACTATTACATGTTGATAGAGCCTATAGAATTCTTGCTTGACTACCAGAATTATGATGGCGATCATATACGTGGGAGCTGAGTGGTCCATAAGCACATCCTTAAATGTCCCTAGTCGAGGGAGTATCGAGACTGGGCATCGATATTCCGGAGTAGACTAGTGTATACTTTTCGAGACCCCGACGAGGGGCGATGGCCGGTCTCACAAGCCATTGATGTCAGTTGGTCGCTTAAGATAGTATACAAGTGCTCACTGGAGGTGAGTACACTAGACGAACTCGCCGGGAACATACTAGATGGTATTATACCAATCGTCAGATAGCAGTTCTCAGGTGATATGAGTACAGATTAGTCTGTCGACCTGAAATCGTCATTTGTATCGTATGAGCCCGTCGTGCTTTGATTACTATCCTACCACGGCTCAAAATAGTCATGCAAACATGTTTTAGTTGGGTACAATTCCTAGCCACATGGAGGCAGTGAGCGGATCGTCGGGGACTCGTCTCTCCCGGTATTGGGGGTAAATGTCCTGCTGTGCATGGGTGGCCATTACCAGAAATCCTTGGCCAATGTGGATGAGAATTACTGATTTGGATCAATAGTTTCTCAGTGGGTGATGGGCTTCACACCGACACGAAATATCGTGTTATTAGGGGTCTGACTTTATCCACCTCCCTAGACCCGATATGCAATACTCTTAGACGAACAGACCCGGCTGTATAGAGATTGTCACAGACAGACTCAGTAGGGGTACGGATGAGTTTGCTCATCGGTCTTCCTTTCTCTTAATACCTGGGTAGCCGTTACGTACAGCTAGTGCCGCTGACGTGCTTGTAGTTAAACCCACTGCCAGCGTATTGACGAGTCTTTATAGTCCCATACAGAGGGTTTTTCCGGTTTAGGCGATATGATGTAGATGACGTATGTTGATACATACATGTGTCCGATTAAATATGTGTACAGACTACACAAATTTTAATCGGTCGGTTGATAATACTAGCGGTTTAGGATTAAGCCGGATTATTAAATCAAGTTTTGATTTAATAATTTACATATATATTTTTATATATGTATTCTAGTATTATTGTTCACTATTCATTTTCTCTCTTGGCTATTCGTATTTTTATACGGATACGCGTATATATATTTCGATACATATACCAGGTTGTATTCCGTATTTCTACGGAATATCTTCTAGAAGATGGACACCTCATTATATGATTTTCTTTTTAGAAAATCATTTGCAAATGAGGTGGAGGGTGAGGTGGCATTGAGCATGATTGAAGACATGTAGAGAGAAATGGGCTTCATTATTTTAACAAATGAGTTATGATATTTTTTGTACAGTTCAAAATTATGAAGCCATTCTATTCTTCATTCTACACTTACTTCATTTTACTCTCTCATGCTTTCTTGAGTTGCTCATGGCTATTTTTCCTCACCTCTTCCTCCTTCTTCTACACTTGCTCTTTTAAGCTTAGATTTGAGAGAAAAAGATAGTAGAAAATTTTTACATCCCCACTCTCCATTCCTAGCGAGTTTGGAGTGTCGATTGCTTCACTATGTGTAGCTAGAGCTTGGATCGGTACCTTTGGGTGGATCATCTTTGGCGAAGGAGGAACAGCTTGCAAACGTGATACGGAGCTCTTGAGAGAATTCTAGAATCCTACCCAATTGGAGCAAATGAAGACGCTATAAAAGTTGTGATTTCTATTTTGTTATGGTTCTAGCTTCGGTGTTTGGTTCGATTCTTGAGCTTTAGTTTCTAGTGCTATGAAAAATTTTGTTTTGAAATTCCGCATTGGCTGCGGGTTAGCGGTAAGGGTACTAGGAACTTTCACACCGATGACCAACTCACCATGTACCAAGCATGTTTGAACACACCATGCATCTATGAACCACAATGACTAACCCCACAACGCACCTTAGCGCCCTATCGACTTTGATCAACCCTTGATCTATCCGATCACCTTAATCATATGATCGTCGTCAAACTCGCACCAAATTGCGCATTTTACCCACAAACAACCAAATTCAACAATCTAATAGCACCAATCCATTCCAAGCACCTCAAAATATACGATTGCATACCTGGATCCCAAGAATCCAACAGCGATTGCTCGATCCATCTCTCAATCAATCTTGGATGTTGGTTTTTCAATAATAAAACCATTGATTATCACCACAATAATTTATATTTGATGTTTAGCCTAGCAGCAGATCCCAACATCTTTTCTTCTTCCTCTTCACATATTGACCAGTACAAACATTTCTTTTAATAGTCATGTTGAGAAGAAAGCAATAAACTCGATCAATTTTATTAACAGATAAATCATCTCAATTTATACACTTCATAACATAACTAAATGATAATTAATAATCCTAACAATCTAACACACTAATTATAATCTTAACAACATAAATCAGATCTTATCTAATACAGTTATATTCAAATATCTCATAATCTAATAGCCTTCCTCAAGCTCACGGTGGATAACTGAGAGTTTGAATAATATCTTGAACCAAAATATAAAACTTGTAGAATGACAGAGAAGAATATTTACCGCCGAGAACAGAGACGAACCAGGATGGATCGTCTCGCCTGAATTTGGGGGCAGATGCTATTTGGATTTATCTATCCACCTCTCCGAAGATGCCAAGCTGATTTATGGCACCGTATATCGGAGGTTTTGACAGATGCGGCCGTTGTAGCAGACTTCGTCAGATTCCCCTTCATTTGTAAAGGGTTTTTGATTGTGGGGAAGCTCTTCCCTGCAGGCGCAAGCCCCTGCAGTTAATTACGTTATCGTATCACGATAACCACTTTCTCCTGCTCCAGAAGTTCACTTCGTGTCGTGTGTTTTTTTTATTTTTGGTTGCCCGTGGATTGTATACGGAGACTAATTTATGTTGTCGCCCGTAGGGCGTGGATTATTCCAAATCCGTATATCTTAGATTTGGGTTTGAGTTGATTTAAGGATCGTTGATCTGTTTTGAGATCAAGATCGACTTAAATGTTTGTGAGAAGTTGGGGCTCGATTGTTTTTTTGTTAAGGATACGTTAGTCCAATTTGAGACTAAGATCTACTTAACAGGGTGTTAGGATCATTTTTGTTTCAGATCCAACAAGAGAGCATTTGGGCTCTGTTGTTTTAGTTTAAGGACGTTTCGGTCCCTTATCGCCGTTTTGGAGGTGAAGTTATAGTTTGATGACTTTTCGGTCTATAGATCACCATTTTTGAGGTGAGATTTTAGTTTAAGGACGTTACGGTCCGTTGTCGCCATTTTGGAGACAACGTTGTAGTTTGAGGATATTTCGGTCTGTAGATCACCATTTTTGAGGTGAGATTTTAGTTTAAGAACGTTATGGTCCGTTGTCACCATTTTGGAGACAACGTTGCAGTTTGAGAACATTTCGGTCTGTAGATCACCATTTTTAAGGTGAGGTTTTAGTTTAAGGACGTTACGGTCCGTTGTCGCCATTTTGGAGGCAACGTCTAGTTTGAGGACATTTCGGTCCGTTGTAGTTTAAGGACGTTTCGGTCCGTTGTCGCCATTTTGAAGACAACGTTTAGTTTAAGGACATTTCGGTCTGTTGATCATCTTGCGCATACGTGTATTTGTTACGTAACGGGATGAGCAGCGATGATATGGGATGCACCCAGTTTGGGGTGTGGTTTGATCTGGGATGTGCACGTCAGTTTGGGAAGTGCACTAAAAAGCAGTTGGTTGTCGGGATCTGCCACCTCTCTGAAGACGTTGAGAAATTACAACGACATGTATCAGAAGTGTAGAGAGATGTACCCTTGAACCAATTCCCGTGTTTGGGGGGAAAAAGATTAATGGTAAACCCAGGAATCATTAGTCGTATTTTGAGACTAAGATTTCCTCAGGAGAATGTAGGACGAATATCGTTTTGGGATAACATCAGTTGGAAAATCGATAGCCGTATTTAGGACTAAGATCAGTTTGGGAAGTAGTGAGCCCATGGGCTTGGTTGATCTAGGTTAGGGACCTAGCCAACTTGGACTTGGTCCATTCAGTTTTCTTTTTTATTTGAAAAGAAGTGCTAAGTACTCAGTCCCTTTTTGTGCAAAAAAGTGCTGAGCACTTATGTAAGTTCTGACGCTCACACATAACCATGTGGGCTTTTCAGTCATGGGGATTTGCCCAATAAGTGTTGAACACTTTACTTTTTTGTCTCTTTATGGAGTGATGAGCACACTTTATGGCGCCTACGTGCGAAAGACGTGAGGCGCCAGGCGCTTCCTGGTGAGTGTCAAGCACTTTTTATGTTCTGTAGCGCCCACGTGAGAGTCACGTGGGACGCTGGGCGCTGAGTGTTAGGCGTCGCTCACTGAGTGCTAAACACTCCTTTATTTTGTAGCGCCCACGTGAGAGGCACGTGAGGTGCTGGGCGCCAGTCACTGAGTGCTAAGCACTCTTTTATTTTGTAGTGCTCATGTGAGAGGCATGTGAGGCGCTGGGCGCTGAGCGCCAGTCACTGAGTGCTAAGCACTCCTTATTGAGTGGCTCCCACGTGAGGGGCACGTGAAGCGCTGGGCGGTGATTTTTCCTTGTATATTTTGTTCTGAGGAGTTCAATTTCCTGGTTCTTTTCTGAATCTTTAATCTCCAAGAGCAATTTCGTCCCGATGAGAATTAAATTCTCAACTTGTGCGAGACTTGTCCAGTAGATCTCAAATCCAGAGAAAGAACTAAATTATTCTTTTAAAAGGGTTAAACCCTTCAATAGGTAAACGAGATGCTTTGATCTCTCTTCTTCTTTTTTATTTACCTAGATTTTTTTTCTGAGAAAGGAGATTTTCTTCTTTCTTCCTTTTTGAAGCTTTCTGCTTTGTTTTTTTCGAAGCTTATGGGGGGTTCCACTGTGTTAGACTTGAAGTCTTGGGTCCTTTATATAGTAGAGGCAAGTCTGTTGATTAGTTGAAGAAATCTCTCGTTAAGAGATCCTAATTGATTTTGGGGATTTTACCCACCGTCGGATCTTTGATCCAAGGAATTCTGTTTTACAGAAACTATTCTCTTATTTTTAACAAGATTAGGGAAATATTTTCCCATACAGAATTTATTCTGCAGATCGGTGATTTTTTAATCACCATTGGATTTTTAATCCAACGGTACTCTGTATTACAGAGGGCAATTTTTCTTATTTAGAAAGATTTGAGGAATATTTTCTCAACAGAATTTAATTCTGCATTCTGATGATTTATCATCTTCGTTGGATCTTTGATCCACTGGCTCTGTTTAACAGAGAGTAGAATTTAATTCTACTAGGCGTCGACGCTCACGTGCCGTGCACGTGGGCGCTACTTAAGGTTTTAGTTCCTTCATGTGCTTTGCTCATTGGCGCCCATGTGAGGAGCACGTGCGATGCCAATAAGAGTTTTTAACTCTGGCGCTAGCGTCCTCGTGGAAGGCACGTGAGGCGCTGCTTAAGATTTGTGTGCTTTGCACACGGGCGCTGCTCGTATAAGAGTTTTTAACTCTGGCGCTGGCGCCCTCATGGAAGGCACGTGAGGCGCTGTCTCTTGAGTTTTGAATAGAGTTTTGCTCATTTATTGGGGGAAACAAATGCCCCCCACCGTTGCGCTCACGTGGCTTACACGTGAGTGCAGTGGTGGCACATTTTCCACCGTTGGATTTTCTTGGAAGTTGAGCCATCTTCCTGTGCCTATAAGTAGGGCCTTTGGCCCTTGAGATGACTGTTGTTCATCTTCCCTTCTTCTTTCCGAGAATTTAATTCTCTTTCCAAAGCTCAGATCTCTGTCCAAGGAAACTCTTTTAGAGTCAGAACTTTGTTAAAAATTTTGGTAAGGATTATGATCGAACTCTTGAAGGAATCTCTTCATGTTCTAGGGTTTTAACCCATTAACAGAGCTTTGCTCTTCTTTTGTAGTGATTAGATCGTAGATCTTAAAAAACATGTTGTAGGGTTTCTTAACTCGTTAATCAGAGCTTTGCTCTTCATTCATAAAGATCTCTTAGAGTTCTAAGATTTTTCTTGCAGATCTTAAAGATCTTAGGATTTAGCTTTGCTTTAGAAAGTTCTGGGATGTTATCCCATTATTTTACAGAGGTTGGCTCTGAAAATTTTTAGGGGATTTTATTCCCTTCTTAATTTCCTTGACAGATTTGAAATCTGTTTGCAGAGCACAGCTCTCGAGGGAGTTTAACTCCCGAGTCCAATGATGTTTTCTCATTAAATGAGAATCCTTTTGGATTCTATTCTTAAATAAGTGACTGCCTCATCATTGATGGGGCGTTACCTTAATTTTGTGGGCCCCCATTGTCTCTTTCTTTTGCACTGCAGTGCAGTACAATTTTTAAGTACCAAAGAGTTTTAGAGTCCTGAACATAATGTCGATAGCTAACCCTTCTCCTTTTGTGCAGATACTATGTCTTTCGATTCCTCCTTTCCTTTCGTACGTTCAGAGAGTGCCTTTGCCGACGCGCCCGTAGATCGGAAAGTCTTTGCGCTTATTAAGGACCATGACCCAGAGCAAAAATCTCTTCACCTGTAGGGTCATGGTATAGTCAGATCATCCGGGGTCGGCGCAGTTTTTCTTGTGCAGTGCCTTCGGAGCCGATCCCAGCTATTCACTATGCCGACGCGCCTCAAATGACTTATGCCGCAGAAGAGGTCAACTGGACCTCGGAAGGTCGTCTTCAGCCATCCATGGTATCGATACCCGTACAACCACCAATGGCCTTGGACATTTTGGGGCGACGCATATGTCAAGGCGAGTCGCGCCCTTGGGGGCAAGTTTATATGATAGGATTGACGCCCCGTCATTCGGCCGGTTATCTGCCGTGGGCCCGGTATATTATGTCAGCCAAGAAGTCGCTGCTGTTGAAGACCGGGTTGTACCCCACAATCTACGCTTCTTTCTTTTATTACCACGCTCCCCATGTGTGGTGGATCAAGTTTGTTTTGGAACAATGGAACATTCCGACCCACACTTTTCTCTTATCAGATCGGGAAGTTTCGATTCTATTGAAAGAGTTCGCGGAGATCTCTGGCTTACACGTCAGAGGGGAGCACTATGAGGAGTTACTTCCCCCCGATGAGTACATCTTCGCTACTAAGTCAGTGGTAATGGGCCTAACCCCGGAGAACGTCGTTCAACATCAGTTCCCCATCTTGATCAAGGTGTTGAATATGTACAAGAATTTATTCCTGGAGTCTGGCTGGCATGGGGTTAGCTTCGGAGATTTTATCGCCCGCTTTCTTCGTCCGGAATTTCTGTCTAAGAAGGCCGCGAAATTCGCTAAACTCGACGACCCGTTCGGGTTTGGTTTAGATAACTTGCCGACGGCGGAAGCGGATCTCAAGAATTTCTTTATTCCGGACACTCCAGTTGTCCCTTTTACGGAGATAGCTGCCCCGGGTATTGACGAAGAGTCATTCTTTTTGGGGTCCATTGGCCTGTGGCTGAATTAGGTCGCGCTTCCCATGCACCCCCTCTATATGATGCCGTCTGTCTTTTATCCGACCCATCGCATTGTCGCGGGGACGCGCGTGGCCGTTGGGGTCGCGGGGAAGCGCGTGGCCGTTAGGATCGCGGGGTTACCTCATCTATACCACGGCCTGAGTTCAGCAGCTGACACTATTCAGCCGGGGGTAAAGCTCGTGTATCTCCCATTACATTACTTCACATCATGGATTGAGATGCACGTGCTGGGTGCCTTTGGCGTTCACAAACGACCCCAGTTCTACGAAAGCTACAACTTCCCCCGGGTCATGTATCTAGTCGACGCTTCCGCTCCAGACCCGTCACAGCGAGATGAACGGCGCGACGATGATTCAAGAGAGATGAACGGCGCGACGACTGTCGTCAAAGAGAAGAAGTCCAAGCGCCAGCTCAAGCGAGAGCGGCGCCAGGTCAGTTTAATTTCCTTTGTAATTCAGATTGGTTTCTTAGCGTTTGAGACAAGAAGGAAGGTTTTCATAATTGAAAGTCTGCATCTTGATAAAAACTACTGTTGATATTGATTAGATTTAAGGATAAAAACCTAAGATTGAAAAGTTTGTTCCTGTCTTCATGAGTAAAGATTGATTTGATGTATACACATAATTCACAATGATGCTTAATGCATTGCAAGTTATCGCGACATATGGGATGAATAGTAAATCAACGTGTTTACAAGGCAAGGGCTGGGTTTTATGAATTAGCAAGTTTTAATTTTTTTTTAATTTAGAAGCGTTTATGGTTTTATTGTATGTTTGGAGGTTCTTTGGAGATGCATGGTTGAAATTGATGGTAGCATATCTTTAGAGATAATTTTGCATTAGATTTTATTTATGTAATACATATTTCCACATAATTCAGGAACAAAAATCCCCACTAAACATTTGCCCAGAAGTAGCGAAAGGTGGAAGTGCCGATACTTGTCGTTATGCTGGTAACTGCCGTTTCAGCCATGATTTGGATGCTTTTCTCGCACAGGTATGATGTTTATCATTTCTTTTATCAATTGCAAATCTCCTTGTGAATGTTTTCAATGAATCAATCTATTTTATCGCATGTAGAAACCAGTTGATCTGGAGGGGTTCTGCCCTTTCCTCAAGGATGGGGATTCATGTCCTTATGGAATAACTTGCCGATTTTTTAATACACACAAGGAAAGCATTTGGGGGCACTATTGTTCTAATTTAGGAACATAGTGGTCCATTGCCAGTTTAGGGACATGGTGGTCCATAATTAGTTTAAGGACATTACGGTCCAATGTTAGTTTTAAGACATTGCGGTCAAGGTTAAGAACATCATAGTCCGTTGTTAGTTTTAATGCATCCCGATCAAGGTTAAGGACATCATAGTCCATGAGTTTAAGGACCCAACAGTCCGTTGTTAGTTTTAAGACCTCCCGGTCAAGGTTAAGGATATCATAGTCCATGAGTTTAAGGACCCCACAGTCCGTTGTTAGTTTTAAGACATCACGGTCAAGATTAAGGACATCGTAGTCCATGAGTTTAAGGACCCCACAGTCCGATATTAGTTTTAAGACTGTAAGTCCATGTCACGCACCCCACGAACTTGCGGAGAGGCGGAATATATGAAAAACGATTATGAAAGCTTCGTAACACGGACTTGAGCGCATGAATCGTTTCTAAACCATTACTAACTAACAACTAGAGGTTTAACTACTCGGATACGAAGTTATACCTCATGATACTGGTCCTTCGGGTCTTCATCGCGGTCCTCCACTCCTCGTAGGCTCCTTAGAACATCGGCACCTCAACGGCCTCCTCGAATCAAAGACAATCTACCCGAAAGCTCCTACACCAAGCTTAATCTCAAACTTGAGATAACTAGGTTGCTTAAAGTGCTAATCTAAGCTACCTAGGAGATATAGAGTGAGGTTATGGATGTATTAGTCTAGCTAACCCTTGATCTCAACACATGAGAGGCTAGGATTAGGGTTTGAAGAGAGAGTGAGCTTGAGGAGAGAGAAGGTGAAAATGAGAATGAAAATGAGATAATGAACTTATCATAATATATATGAAGCATTATTATTTATCCAAAAATCAAATAATAGAATTAACAACCATGCTTCATAAATATTTATGAGTGATTCATCTCCATGAGTCATTAAGCATTTATGATGCATTTAATGACTTGGATGAATCACACAAATGAGTCACTAATCTCATTTAATGCAATGCCACCTTAACCCCTTAGTCACCACTCTTCTAGAAGCTTCCCGACAAATTACGAGAATGCCCCTCCAATCCGTGAAAACACGGAAAAACTTCAGACTGTATAAATCCAATAACCCGATACTAGAATCTGGCTTAAACTAAAACCGACTAGTAAAAACTGTCCGAAAAGTCGTACGTGCGTAAACACACGTACGCGTCCGAACCCTTGTCGTAATACCATACGACCTCTATATCGTTTCGCCTGGAGCAGGGAAACTCTCTGTGTGGGACTCTAAAGACTCGACACTACGCCGGCAGTTGGTTTAACCACAGACCGCAAGCGGCACTAGCTGTACGTAACGGTCCCCAGGTAGATGTCGATAAGAAGGCCGATGAGGAAAATCATCCGAACTCCCACTGAGCCTGATGTGACAATCTCCGTACAGTCCGGTCTGTTCGTCTAAGACTATCGCATATCAAGCCTCGGGGGCGGCAAGCGTCAGTCCCCTAATAGTTGTATAAGTCGTGTCGGAGCGAAGCCCATTACACCCTGAGAAGCTACTGGAACCTACCAGTATATCTCGCTTGCCCTGGCCAGGGACTTTGCGTAATGGCTCTCTGACACAGCGCGATATCATCTCCCAATACCGGGAGAGACGAATCATATCTAACCACTACTGCCTCCAAGTGCTCGGGATTGCACCCAATTGCTACCTGTTTGCACGACTCCTTTGAGCCGTGGTAGGGTAGCAATCTAAGAACAGTGGGACACACTTGAGGCGAAGTAGCAGTGTCAAGTCTGCGGACTATGCTGTACTCATGTCATCTGGGAACTGTTAACTGACGATGGGTATAATACCAACTAATCAGTTCCCCTGCGAGTCCTGTCCGGTGTACCCGTAACCTAACGAGCACCTGCATACTATCTCCAGTACGACGTACTGATGGCTGTGGGACAGACCATCTCCCCAACTGGGATGAGAAGCGTACACACTTAGTGTCACGACCCGAAAGTACGGAACATGACCGGCACTTAAACTACGAACGTCTCGAGGCGTACGTAATCCAAGTAAACCGAAAACCCAGAAATCCAAACCAAGAAAAGTAGTAGAGTGCAGGAAAAACCAACTTAAAGCAAGTAGTTTCAATAGCATAAGCCGAATTATGCGGTTTAAAAAAAACATCAAAAATTTACTGAAAATTTCGGCAGAGTCTCCTTTGTAAATACAGGCCCCCAAATGGGATACAACATGAATAGTATACGAAATCAAGAAAAAGGCATCCCCAAGCGGGAGCTAACTCTTCGTCAATCGACGGTCACAACCACACAAGCAATATAATATACAACGCCAACGACGAGGATCAAAACTCAAAAGGAAACTCAAAACCACCAGAAACATAACGAGCGACTCTAAGGTCGAAAGAATAAACAACACTGATCTCTATCTCAAAAATACATGTTTGGTTGATGGAATTTACTAGATACAACTGAATAATATTATACAAGGTAATATGATGGGTACGATACAAGAAAAACCCACCTACTAGCAAGTCACCCGAATGAAACTGAGCCCGCAACGCCGTAATGAAACCTGTACGGCAACCCTGCAAGAAACTGGGGCACAACGGGGGTGAGTTGCCAACTCGTGAATAGAAAAACATCTACGCACAGAAATCGCATAAATAACGCAACCTAGGTCAATGATCATAATATAACCTCAAAAATATACATAAAAAGCAGCCTATAACAATGGCTAGGGTAATATCTAACTGAGTGAAATCTCATGTGCCCGTGTCAGTGCCTCAGGTAGCAATATATCATATGAATGAGGTATGAATGCATGAAAACAGAATACATGTAAATGAAGAAACTGTTTTCATAAATTAGTGAGATTTCCTTCGTATTTTTAAACTGAGGTATCATAATGAAATCAGTATCAACAGTGTCTAGCATCAACACAAAACATAAATCTCACTGTCTCGAAATATCAATGCCTCAATCTCAATATCTAGGGCGCCGTCAGTCCAGACCGGCCCCTACCATCCATCTTAAGACCACGACGGTATCCTCCGGATATCCGACGCGTCGGGTAATATCACCGGTAGGTAATCGGTCCCCTGCCAGGCTCAACGTCAACACCACATTCATCTTGCCCCGGGGTACCATACCGGGCCCACCATGTACCCGTGACGGTTCCTCCACTCCTCGACACGGATCTCGAAAACCACAGCAAACTCATGGTGGACGACACTTACATCACTAGAAAACCGCAATTTACATATTTTAAAAGGTTAATAAGTTTAGAAATTTTGCGGCTTTCCCCCGAAATCCAGAAATATCATAAATCTCAAGAAGTCATCACAAGTGCATATGTCAATGCTAATGAATGTATATGGTATCAATAACCAAGTTGCAATGTATGATTAATAACTAGGCATTAACAATGGAATAACAGTATGCATGAAGTGACAAGTAATAACTACAATGTCTAAACTGGCATATAACCCAGGTACACTAATATCGTATCAACTACTAACTAACAAGCTAAGCCAAGCAATAGTATTTTCTAAGTGTACGTGACATGGAAATTACCGATGAAGATGTGTGTGAGCCGGCAAGTAAGTGTATGTGGTACATACGCATCATCGGTAATGGTGCTGGTGTCCTAACAACATGATATCAATAATGGAGTATGCAGCAAAATAAGTATGCGGGGCAGAGCGAACAGCAATAATGTGCGGAAGCAGAATACTAGACACAACGATAACTAATCAGTATTAAACTAATATAAGTCCTACAAATGGTGCCTTTTGAAATAACACGAATCATGGGGTTTTGAAAATAGGGGCTACGGTGTTTTTATGAAAAGATACGTCTTTTGAAATATCCGTAGGATCCCTTGGGCTGTCTTTTAAAATACCCACGATTCGTTAGTTTTTTTTTGAAATAGGTAAGAATCGAATCTAATCTAATAACTAAACTAAACTAAAGGGCTAAGCTAACGAGCTGAACTACAGGTAAGGAAACCGCCTATCATCTGAGTCGATACGTATACATACCTGTATATGTATAGTCGGTGATCCCGCCTCAATAATATCATAGCCGATACCATATCTATAATCAGGCATCCCAAGTCAAGAGTGCGGATCAATCATCAATATAGCTCGTACGTAAATCCGTCGTACGGCATCCCAAATCTGGGTACGGGTCAATATCACATTCATCATACTATTCACCTGGTATCCTCTTTATAAATTATCATGATCGGAGTACTGATCTACGTCTAGTACCATACTGATACCGCCTAAGTATGCATGGACGTGTGTGAAACACTACGTCAAGGACCCGCTACAACGTCATGTCGTATCTCAAATACGAGTCCTGCTATATCACCGATCTCACGGCCTCAATCAAATCTCATCGACTCAGCTCAACCCCAAGTATCATCCTCAATCCGTATGTGAACACATAGTCCCATACACATGTGAACACATAACTATAAAGAATCCCATGAGCACATATCAATAGGAATGTATGCAAGTATGTATGTGTGTATGTGTGTGTGTATGTGTAGTGCAACACTACCCTAGGGTTCGCAACACTAAGGTAATCCAACACACCAATATCCATCCTGAGCAACGTTATTAATCCCAAATAACATATAATAAATGTTGGTGTGTATACGCATCCGTATACACCACCACGGACTGCGGGGGTGCTATACGCCATCCACCCGACTTCTCCCCGTAGATATAAATCTACTCACCTGGTCCTCGCTCGCCGGTGCCGACATCGCCACGCGCTTGCTTGTCGTCTCGAAGTCCGCATGGGGTACCTACATATCATAACGCACCGTATCGCATTAAAACTAAATTCGAAATCGAAACGGCATACGAAAATCAAATCGGCACGCGTATCACGCATAGGTCCAAACCTATCGCCTACGCATGCAAAAATAGTCAAACCAACTCTCGATGTCGATGTACAAACGTCAAACCATCGAGAAAAATCCAATCACACTCATTTGCACATTCACGAACACTAATTTTAATATAAACTAGGTTAAAACTCACAAAAACCCCAATTTCACTTAAAAGGTCATTTTTCCGAAAATCTAGCAAGCACATTTCGCCGTTTTTGTACAAAACATGATGTTTAAATGAATGTGGCGGCCAATATATTTATTAAATATCTTAAATAAGTCATATAAACAATTTCCGGAATTTAATCTCATTAAATTCCAAAAACCCTAATATTCTAGTTTACAAAAATACCCTTTTTAACAATTTCATAGCAAAAATGCACAAACTACAATTTAGGTTGGATTTCCATGAACTAAAGTGTTAAACTACACTTAATAAAGTTAATAATATGATAAAAACCCTAACCATATTTTTAATCTCACATATAAATGCATTTCATAAAACCCTAGTTTGCACAAAAAAGCTTAATTTGGACATTTTTCAAGTAACAACTTGTAATATGCAACTAGATAAATTTTAACAATTTTTTCAAGATGTTAGCTCACATCACAAACCATGCACAAGTGATCACAACCCAATTTCAAAACAAAACCCTAACTAGAATTCCTTAAACATACAATTGAATCCACATAAAACCAAATTAACACTTAATTAAGCTAACTACAAGCAATTAACAACAATTTAAGTAAAAGGGTTAGAATTTACCCAAACAAATTGAAGAGCCCACAAGCATCCATGGCCCTCCAAAATGCTCTCTTTTCACAAGGATCCATGCTATACGGGCTAAGCTAAAATGGGTAGGAGTCGGATTTGGGTTTTGGGATTTTTTTGATAGATTTTGGGGCAATTTTTGATGAAGTTTTGAAGAGAAAAGAGAAGGGAAATGGGGGGGCTGTTGCTGCAGTAGGAGAGGGAGGGGGGCTGCTGGAATTGGAGTGGGAGAGGAGAGAGAGGGAGGTAGAGAAAGTGGGGGAAGAAGTCAAAGTCAATTCAAGGTCAAAGGTCCACCTCATTTCTCCATTTTCTTTTCTTTCATTTCTTTCCTTTGAAATTCAAGTGGGGAAAATAAATGGGGGCTGCAGAATTCTTCAAGGGGATAAGTGAATGGGTGTGTGTGGGTGTGGGTACGGGTGTGGGGTGATGAAAAATGATAAATACAATACCCCAAACATCCATTTACGCTAAAAAAAGCCTTTTTTCTTCAATAATTTCTAAACCGTTTTGGCAAATGATTTCGTTCCAAAAACCACATGATAAATTTTATTTAATGTTTTATGATGCACAAAATTTGTTTCAACTCATTCCAATTTGTAATTTTCCCTAATTAAATTTATTAGTGACGGCTTAAAATAATAATAAAATAATATTTTTTTCAGAAAATTTAAAATTTCACCAGCGGCTCAATAAACACCAAATAATAGCAATTACATAGCTAGAATATGTATATTTAATTTTTATAATAAGATATTTGTATTTTGAATTTTTACAGAAAACCCCCTTATTTTACCGATTTTTTTGAAATTTCACCGAAACGATTTTCAAAACGTTACAATCTTCCCCCCTTAAAGAAATTCGGTCCCCGAATTTAAATTAAAACTCTCCCCAAATACTAAAACATCTAAACCAAAACCATCAAGTCGTCGGGGCTCCGAAATTGTAAATACATAAAACAATTCGTAGCGCAGCGCATGCGCATGAAAAATGAGCATATAACTCAAATCACAACTCCGTCAAGCATCCCGCAATCATCGGAGTCATGGAGAAGACATCAATGCCAAATCCAAATCAAAACCAATAAGATATAACTCAAAACTATACATGTAAATATCGAATCTATATCTGTAAGTATCCGAAGGAAATGCATGCCAAATCTCCTTAAGTCGCTGTGCAACGCGTATAACACTGCACAGTGGCGGACGTCTATCATAAGAAAATAACTATATACATATATACCTTTGTTTGAAATGTACGTTCCGCCGTTTTGGAAAAAATTTAGAAGGGTCTCCTTGTTTTAAACATTTCGTGTCATATACTGAGGCTATAGCTCGCTTTTTGGAAATCCCTTCAATAACTATCAATGCATGCAAAATATATTCAGGTACTGTCCTCTGACTAGTCCTGCTCAGTACGAAAACATATAGCAATATCATAAAAACGTACTACTCTATAAGAAATCAATCCCAAAATATGCACATGAATACTACGTGCGTCTGGTGCGCACGGAAATCAAAATCCATGAATGTGCCATACATGCGCACAGAAACAACATCTAAGTGCATCGGGTGTGCACGAAACATCTGTCGTAGACAACAGGTGTGCCTGACAGCAAAATCAGGTGCATCTGACATGCACAAAAAAAAAATCCTCGATTTAGTGCCTCTGGTGTGCACCAAAATCACCCTTCAAAACATGCGCCCAACATGCGCGAAAATCCAATCAGGTGCACAAGGTGCACAAAACAAATATCGAGTATCACAATCGAAATCGAAGTCCAGTGCATCTAAGTACACAAAAGGCGTATCACTGCACTGCAAGCATATATAAACTATACCGAGTGCAGGAACGAAATCGTGTGCATGCATACACACAAAACCATGTCAACTGTTTAAAACCGTAATATCACAAACATGTGAAACTAAAGCACGAAAACGATATCAAGTGCAACACTGTGCAAAGGTCGTAAATCCTCAATCATCAAAATCAAATCATACGAATAAATCACCCAAAACATCGTAATCAATAATGGCGGAATAGTACTGCTCAAGTGCATCCTCTAAGAATCTCGGCCAACTGTCACGGTCACTAGTGGGACGTCTCGTCGATGATCATGAACTCTGTCCTGCTGGTGTGCGTAACCATGACCACTCCTGGGTCAAGGTCTTCACTGTGAATTACCAATCTTTCGGTCCATCGGCTCATCGGCCCTGTCAGGTGTGCTAACGGGGACGATTCCGTTCTGGCACTTCTTTGGTCGTCTCTTGGTCAATCATCGCGACCACTCGTAAGACAGCATATCACTGGCGTCGGCCTCTGGCTCTCTGAATGTACGTGACACATCTGACCCTGGGTGCAAGTATCATTGCAGCAGTGTCCTGGAAGGAATCCTGCTCACGGTCTCTTCCATGTCTCGTCTCTGCCAACTGTCCGGAAGTCATCGTCCTTTCCTATATCTGCATCTTTCTCTGGAACGGCTGCGTACCCATCGCGACTCCTTCTGGAAGGTAAGTCCAAGTACCATGCCTCGGCATGCGCATCGCATCTCTAATGTCGGCGGAGTGGAACGTCATCTCATCTAGATCTGGTGCGAACCTCTTACTCTACTTTTTTCTAACGTCGTCTGCTTTGGACTCATCTCGTCGCGGCTGCATGGACTGAGCTCCAACGACTATCCTCGTATCTGGAGTCTCCCAAGAATGCGTCTCACCACCTAGCATCCGATTGAAGTCGAACCATTCGATCGATTCGTCGAAACCTCATAATCCCCCAAGAGCTCAACATCTTGGTACCGTTTAATAGTATCGAATATATATACCACAGCATCGGTGGTCCAGCCGTAGAAGGGCAAACCCAAGCCTCACTAATGGCGCCGCAGAACTGCCGCAAACCCTAAGGTTCAAAAGCTTTCATACGGTCATTAAGTCGAGTTAGGGTTTCATTCTTCTAGAGGGACCATAGAATTGCCTGCATGTCTTTCCGAATACTTTAAACTTGGAATAATAGGTTTCTGACATTCGATCGTCTCTGTCGACTCCCAACGTCTCCGCGTGAAGTCGTCTCTAGCTGGAATCAAGCTATCTGATGACCTCGCATCGGGGTAGGCGAACGATCCACATGTCCTAGTCATTCATCCTCGATGACTAGCGACCTTCTATCATCTCTTAGTACAACTCGTTCTGCACTAACGCCAGCATCTGGGGCAATATCTCGTCGTTCGCAGCAATAACTGGCTCGCTCGTCTGCACGCTGAACAGTGCCTCAACCATCATGAATAAGCAACACACCAACGGTCATCAAAATCTGGCTGGCCTCTGCCAGTGGCCCAATCCTCTGATACTGATCGGCACGTCCGAGAAATCTCATAAAGGCGATCCGCCAAACGCTCGTGGTGCGAAAACACAATCAAAAGACACCTCTCTACAATCGGGTGTCGCCGGAATTTCGCCCTGGTCAGTCCTCGTCCGTGACGAGCTCGTGCTGACCGCAACTCTAGCCGTAGCTCTCCCTGCCCATAATCGTGGCAGCAAAACCAAACTGGTAACGATGAGGCTAGATCAGGAAGGAGTATAATACTGAACAAGGAAATGTACATCCTAAGGCTTCTTAAGTGGAGTGGCGTGTCGTAAATATGCCGCGGAACATATCAACGGTACGTCACTCTACTTTAGTCACCTATTCCATCAACCAAGGGTCATCCTACGCTCCGAAGGTTAAAACCTAACGCTCTGATACCAAATTTGTCACGACCCGAAAGTACGGAACATGACCGGCACTTAAACTACGAACGTCTCGAGGCGTACGTAATCCAAGTAAACCGAAAACCCAGAAATCCAAACCAAGAAAAGTAGTAGAGTGCAGGAAAAACCAACTTAAAGCAAGTAGTTTCAATAGCATAAGCCGAATTATGCGGTTTAAAAAAAAACATCAAAAATTTACTGAAAATTTCGGCAGAGTCTCCTTTGTAAATACAGGCCCCCAAACGGGATACAACATGAATAGTATACGAAATCAAGAAAAAGGCATCCCCAAGCGGGAGCTAGCTCTTCGTCAATCGACGGTCACAACCACACAAGCAATATAATATACAACGCCAACGGCGAGGATCAAAACTCAAAAGGAAACTCAAAACCACCAGAAACATAACGAGCGACTCTAAGGTCGAAAGAATAAACAACACTGGTCTCTATCTCAAAAATACATGTTTGGTTGATGGAATTTACTAGATACAACTGAATAATATTATACAAGGTAATATGATGGGTACGATACAAGAAAAACCCACCTACTAGCAAGTCACCCGAATGAAACTGAGCCCGCAACGCCGTAATGAAACCTGTACGGCAACCCTGCAAGAAACTGGGGCACAACGGGGGTGAGTTGCCAACTCGTGAATAGAAAAACATCTACGCACAGAAATCGCATAAATAACGCAACCTAGGTCAATGATCATAATATAACCTCAAAAATATACATAAAAAGCAGCCTATAACAATGGCTAGGGTAATATCTAACTGAGTGAAATCTCATGTGCCCGTGTCAGTGCCTCAGGTAGCAATATATCATATGAATGAGGTATGAATGCATGAAAACAGAATACATGTAAATGAAGAAACTGTTTTCATAAATTAGTGAGATTTCCTTCGTATTTTTAAACTGAGGTATCATAATGAAATCAGTATCAACAGTGTCTAGCATCGACACAAAACATAAATCTCACTGTCTCGAAATATCAATGTCTCAATCTCAATATCTAGGGCGCCGTCAGTCCAGACCGGCCCCTACCATCCATCTCAAGACCACGACGGTATCCTCCGGATATCCGACGCGTCGGGTAATATCACCGGTAGGTAATCGGTCCCCTGCCAGGCTCAACGTCAACACCATATTCATCTTGCCCCGGGGTACCATACCGGGCCCACCATGTACCCGTGACGGTTCCTCCACTCCTCGACACGGATCTCGAAAACCACAGCAAACTCATGGTGGACGACACTTACATCACTAGAAAACCGCAATTTACATATTTTAAAAGGTTAATAAGTTTAGAAATTTTGCGGCTTTCCCCCGAAATCCAGAAATATCATAAATCTCAAGAAGTCATCACAAGTGCATATGTCAATGCTAATGAATGTATATGGTATCAATAACCAAGTTGCAATGTATGATTAATAACTAGGCATGAACAATGGAATAACAGTATGCATGAAGTGACAAGTAATAACTACAATGTCTAAACTGGCATATAACCCAGGTACACTAATATCGTATCAACTACTAACTAACAAGCTAAGCCAAGCAATAGTATTTTCTAAGTGTACGTGACATGGCAATTACCGATGAAGATGTGTGTGAGCCGGCAAGTAAGTGTATGTGGTACATACGCATCATCGGTAATGGTGCTGGTGTCCTAACAGCATGATATCAATAATGGAGTATGCAGCAAAATAAGTATGCGGGGCAGAGCGAACAGCAATAATGTGCGGAAGCAGAATACTAGACACAACGATAACTAATCAGTATTAAACTAATATAAGTCCTACAAATGGTGCCTTTTGAAATAACACGAATCATGGGGTTTTGAAAATAGGGGCTACGGTGTTTTTATGAAAAGATACGTCTTTTGAAATATCCGTAGGATCCCTTGGGCTGTCTTTTAAAATACCCACGATTCGTTAGTTTTTTTTTGAAATAGGTAAGAATCGAATCTAATCTAATAACTAAACTAAACTAAAGGGCTAAGCTAACGAGCTGAACTACAGGTAAGGAAACCGCCTATCATCTGAGTCGATACGTATACATACCTGTATATGTATAGTCGGTGATCCCGCCTCAATAATATCATAGCCGATACCATATCTATAATCAGGCATCCCAAGTCAAGAGTGCGGATCAATCATCAATATAGCTCGTACGTAAATCCATCGTACGGCATCCCAAATCTGGGTACGGGTCAATATCACATTCATCATACTATTCACCTGGTATCCTCTTTATAAATTATCATGATCGGAGTACTGATCTACGTCTAGTACCATACTGATACCGCCTAAGTATGCATGGACGTGTGTGAAACACTACGTCAAGGACCCGCTACAACGTCATGTCGTATCTCAAATACGAGTCCTGCTATATCACCGATCTCACGGCCTCAATCAAATCTCATCGACTCAGCTCAACCCCAAGTATCATCCTCAATCCGTATGTGAACACATAGTCCCATACACATGTGAACACATAACTATAAAGAATCCCATGAGCACATATCAATAGGAATGTATGCAAGTATGTATGTGTGTGTGTGTGTATGTGTAGTGCAACACTACCCTAGGGTTCGCAACACTAAGGTAATCCAACACACCAATATCCATCCTAAGCAACGTTATTAATCCCAAATAACATATAATAAATGTTGGTGTGTATACGCATCCGTATACACCACCACGGACTGCGGGGGTGCTATACGCCATCCACCCGACTTCTCTCCGTAGATATAAATCTACTCACCTGGTCCTCGCTCGCCGGTGCCGACGTCGCCACGCGCTTGCTTGTCGTCTCGAAGTCCGCATGGGGTACCTACATATCATAACGCACCGTATCGCATTAAAACTAAATTCGAAATCGAAACGGCATACGAAAATCAAATCGGCACGCGTATCACGCATAGGTCCAAACCTATCGCCTACGCATGCAAAAATAGTCAAACCAACCCTCGATGTCGATGTACAAACGTCAAACCATCGAGAAAAATCCAATCACACTCATTTGCACATTCACGAACACTAATTTTAATATAAACTAGGTTAAAACTCACAAAAACCCCAATTTCACTTAAAAGGTCATTTTTCCGAAAATCTAGCAAGCACATTTCGCCGTTTTTGTACAAAACATGATGTTTAAATGAATGTGGCAGCCAATATATTTATTAAATATCTTAAATAAGTCATATAAACAATTTCCGGAATTTAATCTCATTAAATTCCAAAAACCCTAATATTCTAGTTTACAAAAATACCCTTTTTAACAATTTCATAGCAAAAATGCACAAACTACAATTTAGGTTGGATTTCCATGAACTAAAGTGTTAAACTACACTTAATAAAGTTAATAATATGATAAAAGCCCTAACCATATTTTTAATCTCACATATAAATGCATTTCATAAAACCCTAGTTTGCACAAAAAAGCTTAATTTGGACATTTTTCAAGTAACAACTTGTAATATGCAACTAGATAAATTTTAACAATTTTTTCAAGATGGTAGCTCACATCACAAACCATGCACAAGTGATCACAACCCAATTTCAAAACAAAACCCTAACTAGAATTCCTTAATCATACAATTGAATCCACATAAAACCAAATTAACACTTAATTAAGCCAACTACAAGCAATTAACAACAATTTAAGTAAAAGGGTTAGAATTTACCCAAACAAATTGAAGAGCCCACAAGCATCCATGGCCCTCCAAAATGCTCTCTTTTCACAAGGATCCATGCTATACGGGCTAAGCTAAAATGGGTAGGAGTCGGATTTGGGTTTTGGGATTTTTTTGATGGATTTTGGGGCAATTTTTGATGAAGTTTTGAAGAGAAAAGAGAAGGGAAATGGGGGGGGGCTGTTGCTGCAGTAGGAGAGGGGGGGCTGCTGGAATTGGAGTGGGAGAGGAGAGAGAGGGAGGTAAAGAAAGTGGGGGAAGAAGTCAAAGTCAATTCAAGGTCAAAGGTCCACCTCATTTCTCCATTTTCTTTTCTTTTCTTTCATTTATTTCCTTTGAAATTCAAGTGGGGAAAATAAATGGGGGCTACTGAATTTTTCAAGGGGATAAGTGAATGGGGGTGTGTGGGTGTGGGTACGGGTGTGGGGTGATGAAAAATGATAAATACAATACCCCAAACATCCATTTACGCTAAAAAAAGCCTTTTTTCTTCAATAATTTCTAAACCGTTTTGGCAAATGATTTCGTTCCAAAAACCACATGATAAAATTTTATTTAATGTTTTATGATGCACAAAATTTATTTCAACTCATTCCAATTTGTAATTTTCCCTAATTAAATGTATTAGTGACGGCTTAAAATAATAATAAAATAATATTTTTTTCAGAAAATTTGAAATTTCACCAGCGGCTCAATAAACACCAAATAATAGCAATTACATAGCTAGAATATGTATATTTAATTTTTATAATAAGATATTTGTATTTTGACTTTTTACAGAAAACCCCCTTATTTTACCGATTTTTTTGAAATTTCACCGAAACGATTTTCAAAACGTTACACTTAGTCTACTCCAGAATATCGATGCCCTATCTCGATAATCCAACGACCAGGGACCTGTATAGGATGTTGCTTACAGACTACCCAGCCCCCACTAGTGTGACTGTCATCACGACGCTGGTAATCAAGCAAAGATCCTATGGGCTCTACTAATATGTATAAGTGATACGTTATAAGAAACATATGCACATATTAAAGTTGACACAAACCAAGTAGCATACTACCATTTTTAGCAAGACTGTATATACAACTGTGAATATCCCAAGCTTCCATTAAGTAATATACAATCTAGTATGATACAATAATGGCCCCTAGGGCATATACACTAACAATCTCCTATTTGCACTAGGGCCATGAGCTGGCATATCGTAGACCTATCATCTCGAATAGCCTCTCGAACTGCGTCTGAGGAAGGGCCTTTGTGAATGGATCAGCAATGTTATTCTCTGTCTCTACTCTTTTCACCTCGATCTCCCGGCGATCTACGATCTCCCTGATCAGGTGATACCTCCTTAATATGTGTCTAGATTTCTGATGGGACCTGGGTTCCTTCGCTAAAGCTATAGCACCGTTGTTGTCACAATACAGAGGTATTGGACCAACACTGGAAGGAACCACCTGAAGTTCTGTGAGGAACTTCTTCATCCAGACAGCTTCTTTTGCGGCATCGCAAGCAGCTATATACTCCGCTTCCATTGTTGAGTCAGCAACGGTCTCCTGCTTGGAACTCTTCCAACAGACCGTCCCTCCATTGAGGGTAAAGACATATCCCGATATGGACTTGGAGTCATCTTTGTCACTCTGGAAGCTGGAGTCGGCAAAGGCCTCCATCTGGAGGTCTTTTCCGCCATATACCAAGAACATCTCTTTAGTCCTTCTCAGGTACTTGAGAATGTTCTTTACTGCTATCCAGTGCTTCTCCCCTGGGTTTGCCTGATACCGGCTTACAATGCTCAATGCGTATGCTACATCTGGTCTGGTACATAACATCGCATACATTATAGAGCCTACCGCAGAAGCGTAGGGTATAATCGACATGCGATCCCTTTCCAAATCAGTCTTGGGAGACATCTCTTTGGAGAGGGTGATTCCGTGACAAGCCGGTAGGTTACCGCGCTTAGAATCATCCATACTGAATCTCTTCACTATGGTGTCTATGTACCTGGACTGCGAAAGTCCCAACATCCTCTTTTATCTATCACGATAGATCCGGATCCCCAGAATGTAGGTGGCATCACCCAGGTCTTTCATGGAGAATTTATGTGACAAGAATCTTTTGACTGACTGTAACATAGGAATATCATTTCCTATTAGGAGAATGTCATCCACGTACAAGACGAGGAATACTACAGCTCTCCCTACAATCTTACTGTATATGCATGGTTCATCTGGATTTTTGATAAAGTCAAATTCTTTGACAGCATCATCAAAACAGATGTTCCAACTCCGTGATGCTTGCTTTAGTCCATAAATGGACTTAAGCAGCTTGCATACTTTACCGCTGCTCCCATTCTGAATGAATCCCTCTGGCTGATCCATATAGACGCTTTCTTCCAAATTACCATTTAGAAAGGCCGTCTTTACGTCCATCTGCCAGATTTCATAATCGTGGAAGGCAGCAATAGCAAGAAGGACCCGAATGGATTTAAGCATAGCCACTGGAGAAAAAGTTTCGTCATAGTCCAAACCAGGTCTTTGACGGAAACCCTTTGCAACAAGTCTAGCCTTATAGGTTTCAACCTGTCTATCTACACCAATCTTCTTTTTGAAGATCCATTTGCATCCTACGGGTTTTACCCCATCTGGAGCAATGTTCAAAATCCATACTTTGTTAGTGTACATGGACTCCATTTCGGTCCGCATTGCATCCAGCCATTTTACTGAGTCACCGCTCTGAATGGCTTGCTGGAAGCCAGTAGGCTCATCATAATCAATGGTGCAATCCTCTCTATCCCCGTCTATGAGAAAACCGTAGTATCTCTCGGGCGGATGAGATTGCCTACTACTCCTGCGGAGTGGTGTCGGGATGTCCTGTTCTCCTGAACCTTCTTGTTCTACCAAGGCTTTAGTAATAGCTTGTGGTTCTGGAATTTCTTCCAGTTCTATTGCGCTCCCACTCTTCTGATTTTCTAAAAACTCAGTTTCCAAGAAGCGGGCATGTTGAGAAACAAAGACCTTTTGTTCCTCTGCGTAATAGAAACAATATCCCATGGAGTTCTTTGGATATCCCACAAACTTACACTGTACTGAGCGTGCCTCGAGCTTGTCTGCATGCTGCTTCTTTACAAAAACTGGACATCCTCATGTCTTAAGATACTTAAGACATGGTTTCTTCCCACTCCACATCTGATATGGTGTGGTAGGCACAGTCTTGGTTGGAACTCGGTTCAAAAGATATGCAGCTGATTCTACTGCATATCCCCAGAATGATCGCGGCAACTCAGTGTTACTCATCATGGAACGTACCATATCCAATAGGGTTCGGTTCCGTCTCTCCGATACACCGTTATGTTGTGGTGTGTATGGAGGAGTAAGCTGAGAGAGAATTCCATTCTCTTTTAAGTAACCTAGGAACTCGGCACTTAAGTATTCACCACCTCGATCAGATCTCAGTGTCTTGATACTTTTGCCGGTTTGTTTTTCTACTTCATTCTTGTATTCTTGGAATTTCTCAAAGGCCTCGGATTTATGCTTCATTAAGAAGATATATCCATACCTAGAGAAATCATCCGCAAAAGTAATGAAGTAGGAATAACCACCTCGCGCATGCGTAGACATTGGACCGCACACGTCACTGTGTACGAGTCCCAAGAGCTCGCTTGCTCTTACTCCGTGTCCAGTAAACGGAGTCTTTGTCATCTTTCCTATGAGACAAGATTCACAAGTAGCATAAGATTGATATTCGAACGGATTCAAATATCCTTCTCCATGTAACTTAGTCAACCTTCTTTCATTGATGTGATCTAGTCTACAATGCCATAAGAAAGCCTGATTTGTTTCCGGAGACTTTCTTTTAAGTGTGTTCTGGATACTGAAAATCTGAGCTTGATTTAATACGTATATTCCGTTTTCTAATGTACCTGACCCAATCATAACTTGATTTAGGTGGATGTGAACCACATCTCTTGTAAAAGTAAAATCATATCCTTCCTTAGATAGTAAGGGTACAGATATGATATTACAAGTCGTACATGGTACATAAAAACAGTTACGCAGAATCAATATCTGCCCAGTTGTCAGTCCAAGATGATATTCCCCTACGGATTCAGCGTTCATGCTCATTCCGTTAGCAACCGTGAGGGTCATATCACCTATCCCGACAACCCTACGGTTTCTCAGAGTCTGTAATGAATTACAGATGTGAGTTCCTGACCCGGTATCCAATACCCAGGAAGTAGGGTTAACTGACATACAGTTCTCAATAACAAACACACTTGAGGCTGAAGCCATAACATGCTTCGCATTCTGGTTACTGGCTTCTAAAGCCCTGCAATCATTCTGCCAATGTTCATTCTTGTAACAATAGGAACATCCCTCTTTTACTATATCTAGTCCCGAAACTTTTGCCCTTCTCTTTCCTTCTGCTTCCCTGGTTTCCTTCAGGGTAGAAGGTATAGACTGTAGAATCAAGTCAGTACCTGACTCGTTCTCCAACATGGTCTCCAGGTCCTGGAGCTCATAAATACAGCTAGTCATTGTAAGGATGTTGTCCCCTACAGATGACCCGTCAGCCAACCTCGCTTGAATTAATTCGTTCAAGGTTTCATATCTAATGATATGAGATTGCTCTCCATATAAATCTTTGTTATGGAGAAAGATGGAAACTAAGTCCATCTTCTCGTGCTGCTTCTGGTATACACCATCAACTGAAGCTAACACGAGGCACTTAGCTTTCGCTTTATCTTTTTTCCTTTTCTGACGGATATTCATATCCGCAACAGTGGAAACTGGACCTGGGACGGCGGGATCTTGAGTAGTAATAGGGTGGTCCAGCTTGTCATAGGCAATGGACATCTGGACAGACCTTTGCCAGTCATATAAGTCAGATTCGGTCAAATTGTTATCTAGATGTAACCTATGTGTGGTCACAAGGTCGCTGCAATTAAGAGAGAGAGAAGAAAACATTTTAGCATGATGTTGTTGCAAGTTTAGATTGGTTTTTAATTTATCTAAACAGGATGGCTCCCACTGTTTCTCGAATCCTTCCTCAAACCATAAAAGAAGAATTAGCCAGGACAATTCTCACCGTACAATACTTGCTTAACCGTTCAGCCAGGCCAGTGTCGATACTTCGAGGGAGGTTTTCCAACGCTTTTGCGAAGTTCCTTAATTAAATAACCTCTTTTCTCTGGGGGCGTAACCCCGCTGACACCTTTCTAGGCACCTACTTGGTTTATAGCATTGATCGTTAAATGACGAATCTCCTGATAAGTAGTATATACTCACAGTAGGATCGGGATCCAAAATATCATCGTATGATAATGTTGAAGGAATCCTACCAACATTCATCAAACTCCAAAATGGTATGCATTTCTCTGCAAATTTCAGTTTCTTTAGAAATTCCCGATGTGGATTTTTGCCCCATGCTCTTATGACCTTGACTTTAGTCAACAAATCATAAGTCACATGTCAAGTTCTACCCGTCATTGTCCAGGTTAATTTGAACCCACCCGTACATACCCTTGACTTTAGTCAATAAGGTAATACGACTGTCCCAAACCAACGCATCTATCTATACTGCATATAAATATCCAACAGCTACCAAACACTGTGCCTTGATTTTAGTCAACAAACACAGCTTGAATACTATTGACTATCTATATGAAATGACGGAGGGCTACGAATGGTTTTGGCAAAACCGTGAACGTAGTGAACTTGATATAGTCGAAGGAACCTGATACTTTTTAAAAGGAGTGGTTAAAGCTCCGCAATTAAAAATTCTGATCTTTTAAAATAACCGAGTGGTTTCCTTTTAAATTTGTTCCAACGATTAAACTATGGTTTATTTTCTTTGCATTATAATAATGCGTCCCATCATTTATCCTATCATTGCAGAAAACAACGAAAATACCACGTCCTCTTATGCCATCCGCATTCGCCACTGGGTCCCGTCATCACCCGTTAGGTTACTTAACTAACGACAGAGCGGGGGCTGGGCTAGCGCGGGTGTAAAACATAAGTGACGTCTAATAGCTATCATATATAGATATTGTACATTCGTCAGACGCAATAATAAGCATTTCAGATCAAAGATAAACTTTATTGGATATGCAAGCAATCCGCGTTTCTTTTGAGCCTGCAAGGAAAGACGGATTACACAGTTGTGATGAGTAGCCATTACCCCACCCTAGACCCCAAGGGTACGGCAAACTACCCGCCAAGTACCAGAAGTGAAGCGGTCTGCCTCAACACTTCAAAATACCCGGTAGTTTGTGCACCCCACCTTGGGTCTATCCTAGGAGCAAAAACAGTAAAAAGAAATAATACAACGGTGGCTACAACCGCAACCTGGATGTGCCCCACAAAATAATATTACAACTTATTACAATTACATCGAATGAATTAATACAATAACCCATCACAAAACCCGGCTAATCATCACAATAATCCAATACAGTTTATATACACAAACAGTTAAAAATAACATCACAGATATGTGCAACCCCTTGCCAACCGACATACTAGTAGTTAGGGAAGGTTTACGAACACATAAAACATTACAGATTAAAACACAATTAGCAAATATCTTAGAACATCGATCGAATACCATATTCCGTGTCTACCCCAAAAGCAAACTTGTATTGAAGTAACCTGGGTAGAAACAGAACATACAGGAAGACAAAAAAAAAATATGAATTACTGTGAAACTCCGAGTCAACTCGGCGTTGACTCGGCGGCGGATCCGCGGCAGAAGCACTCTATTGCCGCGGATCCACGGCCGTTTTACCGATTCACTTGCTCGTATTTTCCCAGTATTCATTATTTTCCCTGCTGTGAATTTTAAGGTATGTCAAATATTTTTTCAGACACGTTTAAAATTAACAGAAACTTAGGGTTTTCGGTTTTTTGTTTTCGTGTTTTCCGTCGATCGAACTTCTAATCAGTTGCTCACAAGCTAGTAATGGTTTAGTTGGCTCTGATACCACTGTAAGTCCATGTCACGCACCCCACGAACTTGCGGGGAGGCGGAATAAATAAAAAACGATTATCAAAGCTTCGTAACACGGACTTGAGCGCATGAATTGTTTCTAAACCATTGCTAACTAACAACTAGAGGTTTAACTACTCGGATACGAAGTTATACCTCATGATACTAGTCCTTCGGGTCTTCATCACGGTCCTCCACTCCTCGTAGGCTCCTTAGAACATCGGCACCTCAACGGCCTCCTCGAATCAAAGACAATCTACCCGAAAGCTCCTACGCTAAGCTTAATCTCAAACTTGAGATAACTAGGTTGCTTAAAATGCTAATCTAAGCTAGCTAGGGGTTATAGAGTGAGGTTATGGATGTATTAGTCTAGCTAACCCTTGATCTCAACACATGAGAGGCTAGGGTTAGGGTTTGAAGAGAGAGTGAGCTTGAGGAGAGAGAAGGTGAAGATGAGAATGAAAATAAGATAATGAACTTATCATAATATATATGAAGCATTATTATTTATCCAAAAATCAAATAATAGAATTAACAACCATGCTTCATAAATATCTATGAGTGATTCATCTCCATAAGTCATTAAGCATTTATGATGCATTTAATGACTTGGATGAATCACACAAATGAGTCACTAATCTCATTTAATGCAATGCCACCTTAACCCCTTAGTCACCACTCTTCTAGAAGCTTCCCGACAAATTACGAGAATGCCCCTCCAATCCATGAAAACACGGAAAAACTTCAGACTGTATAAATCCAATAACCCGATACTAGAATCTGGATTAAACCAAAGCCGACTAGTAAAAACTGTCCGAAAAGTCGTACGTGCGTAAACACATGTACGCGTCTGAACCCTTGTCGTAATACCATACGACCTCTATATCGTTTCGCCTGGAGCAGGGAAACTCTCTGTGTGGTACTCTAAAGACTCGACACTATGCCGGCAGTGGGTTTAACCACAGACCGCAAGCGGCACTAGCTGTACGTAACGGTCCCCAGGTAGATGTCGATAAGAAGGCCGATGAGGAAAATCATCCGAACTCCCACTGAGCCTGATGTGACAATCTCCGTACAGTCCGGTCTGTTCGTCTAAGACTATCGTATATCAAGCCTAGGGGGCGACAAGCGTTAGTCCTCTAATAGCTGTATAAGTCGTGTCGGAGTGAAGCCCATTACACCCTGAGAAGCTACTGGAACCTACCAGTATATCTCGCTTGCCCTGGCCAGGGACTTTGCGTAATGGCTCTCTGACACAGCGCGATATCATCTCCCAATACCGGGAGAGACGAATCATATCTTACCACTACTGCCTTCAAGTTCTCGGGACTGCACCCAACTGCTACCTGTTTGCACAACTCCTTTGAGCCGTGGTAGGGTAGCAATCTAAGAACAGTGGGACACACTTGAGGCGAAGTAGCAGTGTCAAGTCTGCGGACTATGCTGTACTCATGTCATCTGGGAACTGTTAACTGACGATGGGTATAATACCAACTAATCAGTTCCCCTGCGAGTCCTGTCCGGTGTACCCGTAACCTAACAAGCACCTGCATACTATCTCCAGTACGACGTACTGATGGCTGTGGGACAGACCATCTCCCCAACTGGGATGAGAAGCATACACACTTAGTCTACTCCAGAATATCGATGCCCTATCTCGATAATCCAACGACCAGGGACCTGTATAGGATGTTGCTTACAGACTACCCAGCCCCCACTAGTGTGACTGCCATCACGACGCTGGTAATCAACCAAAAATCCTATGGGCTCTACGAATATGTATAAGTGATACGTTATAAGAAACATATGCACATATTAAAGTAGACACAAACCAAGTAGCATACTACCATTTTTAGCAAGACTGTATATACAACTGTGAAAATCCCAAGCTTCCATTAAGTAATATACAATCTAGTATGATACAATAATGGCCCCTAGGGCATATACACTAACAAAGACATCACGGTCGAGGTTAAGGACATCGTAGTCCATGAGTTTAAGGACCCCACAGTCCGTGAAATGTGTGGTTGTTAGGACCCGTCACTGTTCCCCTCCGAAACACGGCGCGCAAGACTGCGGGGTCTTGGCACTGAGATTCGGGGCAGAAGCTAATTGGTGCTATCCGTTCACCTCTCCGAAGATGCCAAGTTGATTTATGGCACCATACATCGAAGGTTTGAACGGATGCGGCCGATGTAGCAGACTTCGTCAGATTCCCCCTCGTTTGAGGGGTTTTTGATTGTGGGGACGCTCTTCCCTGCAGGCGCAAGCCCCTGCAGTTAATTACGCTACCGCATCGCGGTAACAACTTTCTCCTTCTCCAGATGGTCACTTCGTGTCGTGTGTGTCTATTTTATGTTTTGTTGCCCGTAGATTGTTTACGGAGACCGAGTTATGTCGTCGCCCGTAGGGCGTGGACTAGTCCAAATCCGTATTATCTTAGATTTAGGTTTGGGGGTTTGGTTTGAGGATACGTTAGCCATATTTGAGGCTAAGGTCAACTCAAACGTTTGTTAAGGATACGTTAGTCTAACTTGAGACTAAGATCAACTTAACGGGATCATTTAGATCCGACAAAAGAGCATTTGGGCTCCATTGTTCCAGTTTAGGGACATAGTGGTCCATTCCATGTATGGTCATCGGGACCCGTTACCTCTCTGACGGCGTTGAAGGATTACAACGACAGGTGTCAAAGGAGTTCCGAGATGTACCCTTGAACCAAAGTTGATTGGAGGGATTCATAGTCCAGTCTGTTTGAAGGTTTAAGGATACGTTAGCCATATTTGAGGCTAAGATCAACTTAAACGTTTGTTAAGAATACGTTAGTCCAGTTTGGGACTAAGATTGACTTAACGGGATCGTTTAGATCCGACAAAAGATCGTTTGGGCTCTATTGTTCCAGTTTAGGGACATAGTGGTCCATTTCCAGTTTAGGGACGTAGTGGTCCATTACCAGTTTAGGGACGTGGTGGTCCATCGCCAGTTTAGGAACGTGGTGGTCCATGTTCCAGTTTAGGGACATAGTGGTCCGATGGTAGTTTAAGGACGCATAAGTCCATGGGTTTAAGGACCCCACAGTCCATGTTGATGTGTGGTTGTCGGGACCCGTCACCTCTCTGAAGACGTTGAAGGATTACAACGACAAATATCAGAGGAGTTCAGAGATGTACCCTTGAACCAATGAGTGGTTTGAAAGAGCAGATGTGCTCAGTTCAAGATGATTTGAGGACTTATGGCCAGTTTGGGCTAAGTCCAAAATATTGGCCCTCTGTTGGTCCATTGAAGGAGAGGCTTTGCCTCTAGCCATTTAGTCAATTGGGCCAATGCCTAGTGTTAAACACTAAAGACCAATCGGTGTTGAACACTGGGAATGAGATCGATAAGTTAGTGTTTAACACTAAAAGATAGTTGGTGTTAAACACCAGCAACAAGGCTTTCAAATTAATGTTAAACACTAAAACAGATCAAAACACTGGCAACAGAGATCTGCAATTAATGTTAAACACTAAGGTAATCAGTGTTGAACACCGCAAATAAAGCTCTTTGATTAGTGTTGAACACTAAGGCCAAACAGTATTTTAACATTGGATTCAGGGGTTCCAATTTAGCGTTAGACGCTAAGGCAAGAGGGGTCACGTGGTAGCACGTGAGGGCGCCCTCCCTTCATTTGTTCTGCTGAGAATATCGCATCTTTTGGAGCATCACGTGCCATCACGTGACGGGTGTTTAAATGGAGTATGTTAAAGCCTCTGCCAAGGGTCACGTGGGTCACGTGTGGCACTGCCTCAAAGGGGCTTTTCTGTAGATCTTTTTGGGGGTCACGTGGTGACACGTGAGCCTGCCTCTATGTATATTTTTTTAGAAGATCTGTTAATCCCTTTCAGGAATTAAATTCCTCGTAGGGTTGAACCCTGGCAATAATTTCAGAGGAATTAAATTCCTACTTCCTTTTGAAGGTTCATATTCTGGAATAGAGTTGAACTCTGAATTTTCTGTAGGAATTAAATTCCTCATATATGTGAAGAACTGAATAGGGTTAAACCCTAATAAAAGCTTTAAGGAGTTAAACTCCCACTCTCTGTTGAAGAATTATTCTGAGGAATGAGATTAAGGGAATTAAATTCCTGTTGTTTTCACAGAACTAAGTTCTTAACCAGGGTTAAACCCTGATTCTTTTCATTCTGAAGGAACTAAATTCCCATAACACAGGGTCAACCCTAATTTTATTTTAAAGGAATTAAATTCCTATAGTTCTGTGAGAATTAAATTCTCGTGCTTCCATTCCTTCTCTATGCTTTGGATCTGCATGGCAGGATCTCAACCCATTGAGAATTAAATTCTCAACTCAAGGGGAGATGTGCACTTTACAGATCCTCCACCAAAGAGAGAACTATGTTCTTCTGTTTTTTATATCAGAGTTAAACTCTGTTAAGAATTAAATTCTCTTTTCTTTCAAAATGCCTTCCCTTTCTTACCTAGGGTTTTCTTTTGCAGAAGATCCAAATTCCTCCAAAGTATCAAGTCTCTCTCTCTTTTCTTCCCTCTGCATATATATATCCTTTTTGTGTGTCTCTTGGCTCCTATTTATAGGAGAAGCAGCCGATTCAATTAGTTTTTGATGAATTTTTTATTGAGAGATTTGATTTGTATCCATCATTCGTTTTGGACCTTTGGATTATTAGGTGAATTTTATTCACCATTGGATTTTAAATCCAGAGATTCTCCTTTGTTATTTCGGTTAGATTTTACGGGGAAATCTTTCCAAATTCGAGATTTTCCCATAGATAGATGATATTTAATCACCTTTAAATCTTTAATTCAATCGGTTGCTTTGGAAAGATTTAAGAGGTTTTTTTCTCAGAATTTAATTCTGTTAACAGATAGGCTTTGAAAGCTGGTCACGTGTGGCCACGTGACCCTTGGTCACGTGACCCCCTTGGAACGAGCCCTCTTCTTTCTTTCTGCGCTCTGCTTTCTGGTCGCTGCTTAGCTGTCACGTGCCACCACGTGACCCCTGGTCACGTGTGAGCACGTGACCCTCGTCTGGAGCCTTTTCTTGATTCAATCAGGGAATTGAGTCTGCCGCTTTTGAGTGTCACGTGCCAACACGTGACCCTGGTCACGTGGGAGCACGTGACCCTTTCTGAAGCCTTTTTCTTCGATGTAGTTGGGAAACTGAATTTGCCTTGCCGATACTTTTAGATGTCACGTGCCAACACGTGACTGCTGGTCACGTGTGAGCACGTGACCCTTTTCTGAAGCCTTTTCCGTAGGCTTTCCTGATTTTAAATCAGGAAACAAATGCCCTCACAACGTTGTTCTCACGTGTCCGCACATGAGTGCAACGCTGTCACCTTTTGTGACCGTTGGATTTCTCTAGAGATTTGGGGAGATGAAACGTTTCCATCACCTCCTATAAATATTCTTGTTTTTTCAGAAGAGCCTTCACTTTGTTCATCTTCTTCTTTTGAGAACTTTTTCCCTTGAGAATTTAATTCTCGCTTCCAGAGCTTAGTTCTCTGTCTTGAAACAATCTTCAGAGTTTAACTCTGTTCAGGTGACCCTTTTTCCTCAGGTAATGTTCTTGGGCAAACAGTAAATTTTCGCATTCCTTTGGATTTTAAATCCCAAAATAAGGGTTTTTACTCTTTTTCAACAAGGAACCCATTTTTCTTCAAGTTTTTCCATAAGAACAGGAAACCACCTAACCTTCGAACTGTAGATCTGGTAGGGTTTAGATGATCTTTGGGGAGATGATGATGGCGTTTCAACTCCATGGAACTTAATTCCATCCAAAAATATTTCTGGAAATTTAATTCCCTTCTCTTAATAAGGAATTTAATTCCAATGAAGAACTCAGTTTCTTCACACGGAGGCTTCTTGGGGTCTCTTGACCCGAGGTTGTCCTTCTGCAATTAATGAAACAGGAGCTTTGTAATGATGTCTTCTGTGGGAATTTAATTCTTTTGATCTTGTTGGATCCATTGTAGAGCCCGAGACAGATCCTGTTGGGGGAATGTGTAGGGTTACCATTCTTTATTTAATGAGGATATTCCCTTTGTTTTATTGTAACTATTTGGTCTCATTATTAATGAGCCGTCATCCTGATTCTGTGGGGCCCATGTGTTTTGTAGCCAATGGTCCCAGAAAAATCTGCTGTTGCTTTCTTTAACTAGTCTTCATGTTCATGCATGGATATATATCGCTGACTTTGCTTTTAACGGTCTTCTTTTATTGGATTTCAGGTGCGATGGCTTCTGCTCCGTGTTTTCCCTTTACTCGTTCGGAGGCCGCTTTTCCTCAATCACCATCCGATGAGGAAGTGATGGCGATGATCCGGGCTCATGACCCGAACTGCACCAACTTGCTTCTATGGGGAATTTGGTATAGCCATATTATCCGGGGTCGCCGGAGTTTCCTCTGTGCAGTACCGACAGAGCCTACTTTCCATTCTTGCCGATGGACCCTCCGAGAACGGTTTTTGCTGTGGAAATGCCCAACTGGACTCCAACGGGGAGGCTCGAGCCTTCAACGACCGGCATTCCGAACCATCCGATCCCAGCCATAGATATCTTGGGGCGGTGTATTTTCCAGGGTGAGGCCCACCCGTGGGGGCAGATCTATAAGATATGGCTCACTCCCCGACACCCTACGGGCTATCTTCTCTGGGCTCGCTACATCCTTGCCACCCATCGTGCGCGGCTGCAGAAGGTCGAGCTTTATCAGGCAATATACGCGTCACTCTTCCATTATAAGTCCCCGCATGTCTGGTGGGTTAAGGCATTTTTGAACCAATAGAATCTTCCCACCAACACTTTCATTCTAGGAGATCGCGAGGTCTCGATCTCTCTTGCAGAATTTTATGAAATCTCGGGATTGCCAATCAGGGGTGCACTGTATGAGGAGTTGTTGCCTCCTGACGAGTATGTCTTTGAGCCCGAGTCTGCACCGGCTGACGGCTTGTCTGTTGAGAACGCCATTCGCCACAAGCGTCCCAGTTTGATCAAGGCGCTAGGTATCTTCGACCGATTGTTCATCGAATCCGAAGAGCAGGGTGTTACTTTCAAGAGCTTTATTGCTTGTTTCCTTCGTGAGGAGGTCGTGTCAAAGACAGCTCCGAAGTTTGCCAACATTAGAGACCCCTTTGGGTTTGGTCCGAAGAAGCTGCCGACCACCGAATCGGATCTACCTCAATATTATATCCCCATCATGTCGCCGATGTCTTTTGAGTCCATTGCAGCACCCGGTATTGACTAGGAGACGTTCTTCGTGGGGTTTGTCAGTGTCTGGCTTAGTTGGTTTGTCATCCCCATGCATCGTCGTTTTATGAGGGCTTCGGTTATCTACCCGGCTCATTGTATAGCTGAGGAGACGCGGTTGGCCGTCGGTATTCCGGCGTTGGCGCATCTTTATCACGGGTTGGGCACCGCAGCTAATACCTCTACTCCCGGCGTGGATGTAGTAAACTTTTCGCTTCATTATTTCACGTCCTGGGTCGAAATGCATGTGCTGGGGGCTTTTGCCATGCATCAGAGGCCCTCATTTTACGATGCTTACCCCTTTCCACGACTTATGCGATTAGTGGATGCTTCTGCCGCCGACCCGACTCAGTTCGGGGCTATTCGGGTGCTGATTTCTCCTTACGCTGCCGCTGGCGGGATGGTCTTTAATGATCGGGTCTTGTCTACTCCCTCAGGTCCAGTTCAACAACTCTGGGACCAGTCGAAAGACAACGCACCTTCTTTGAAGCCTCGGGAGGCCGCGCACTTGTATACAATTAGACCGGGCTACTTGGTGTTTCGCCAGGACAGTGCCGCTCTTTTCATGCGGTACAATCCGCATCGATTCGCCCGACAACTTGGATACGACCAGGGTGTTCCTTTCGAGGCTTTCATAGTCGCCCCGATCCCTTCGGTCGATGCCGTTCGTGATGCCGCTCATCATTTCATGAGGCTAAACACCGGCTCCCACTTCATGGTCCCTGAAGCTGAATACCTGCCCCGGTGCGTAGGCGCGTTTACGGGTTGGTATCTTCATCGGGTCAGCCCAATCATTCTTGAGGAAAGGAGGGTGCTTCTTGGCCACGATACCCCTCCTCTGGTTCCAGGAGCTAAGCTGCGACCGAGGGCTCCGGTCCGCTTCCCTCTAAGGGATACCGGCACTGCGCTCATCTCAGGAGAATCGGAGGTAAACCTTACTCCAATGGCTGGTATGCCCCTGGGTTCCCGCTCGCGAGGTGGAAGGGCCCCAGTAGTAGCACCGCCGCCTGTGGCAGCACCGCCCCCCGTGGCATTGACAAAGACAGTGTCATCCTCGGTCGTGGCACCAGGCGAGGGTAATAGAGATGAGGGCGTTGTAGGCGATGTGGGTCAGCGCCGCCCTAAGGCTTCGCGGGGGAGGAAACGGTCATCCTCGGCGACCGGCTCTGGGTCTAAACGGCGGAGGAAAGCGGCCACCAACCTGTTCGATTCTTTGGCGAAGTCTGAGCCTATTCTTGAAGATGAACCATTGGCCCTGCAAGAGTCAGACGCTGGACTTCTCTTCCCGAGTTCGGCTGATGAGGAGGCCGCACAGTTGGCTGAGGCAATACGGCGTTCAAAAGACGCGTCTCATAACGCCAAGGTTCCGAAGAAGTCTTATCCTGCTATAATTTTTTACGAAGACCCTTCGTGGATTCGGCGGCGATTTATCGGTCCTTTGGAGGAATGGGGGGAAAGGGCTTTGAAGCAGGCCGCTTCAGAAGACGCAGCTGACGCACTTTCTTTATGGACCGGTGGTCATGAGTCTACCCTTGAACCCCGGCGAGCCCACCTCCTTGAGAAGGAGCAGCGGCTTGAAGAAGCCATATTGAGGGCTTCTTTGCGTATAGGTACGTTGTGTTTCTTTTGTAGTCTTTCTGATTATTTATGCCCGTGCATATGTATCATTATTCTTATTCGAATCGTGCAGAATCTTCGACACTGGGGGAGCTCTCTACGGGCCCATTAAAGCTAAAGCCCGCCGGAATTCTCAATGAGGCTTTGCTTGATGTGGAAGGGGCTGATGAGTCTGCTCCTCTCATGGTAGAGCCTCCAGCGGCGGTTCTTGATCAGGGAGCGCTTGCCCCTTTGGGGGAAGCTCCTTTGGAAGTCGTCGCCCCAATGACCCTTACTGAGGGCGGCTCAGAGGCTGGAAGAGAGGTAGTCGGGACTACTCTTCCTTTGTTGAATCCTGACGTTACGGCGGAGACCATTGAAGCTGCTATCCCCCCGGCTCAGAATGGGAGGAGCGTTGAAGGTAACCCTCTGCGTTTTAATTTAGCAACCCTTTCATAGTCTAAACTCTTTTATCTTTCCCAGAATTGCGCGGTTTGGCGGCCACTATCGCTGATCTGTCGCCTCGACAGTCATTTCAGCGTTTACTGGAGATGGCAGCTCCGCAGGCGATCTCCCCTCAGCGTATTGTCCTTTCCTCCGGGCAAGGTTAGTGTCATTCGCCATTTTTTCTTTTACCATAGGATTGTTACTATCTTGCGAAATGACGTTGATGTCTCTTATAGTTTTGGAAGCTGACGATGAGGTCGAGGTCGTTGAAGGGCCAGGGGAACATTCGGCTCCTACTTGCATGACTGTCGGTGAGTGACATTTTATTATAATCCCGTTCGTTCTGTGCTTAAGAATTTTACTAACATTTGTCAAATTTGAACAGCCCTGCCAGTCTCCGTGGCGTTGGAATCGCGCATCGTGATGCCGCCCGGCCCTTACGCTTTGCGGGCTTCAGAACGCTTGGCCCAATTGAGCCTTGTCTCCCTATCATCTTTCGTCGAGGAGCTCCGTGCTGGTAGCGCGACCACGGCCGAAGCGTTTGCCGCTGAAGCTAACGGCTCTCTTCCTTTTCTCGCCACCTATCATAGCGAGGAGGTGGTGCGGGTCTGGGTGGAGTTCTGTAGGAAGGTGGAGGCTTGTTTGCACGCTCTTGAATGTTCACGCCTTTCTTCGGAAGCCGTGGCTGCAAAAGCGGAGTTGCGGGGTCTGATAGCACGATGTGCGGCCAACATGACGTCATGCGAGAAGAGGCTTGGCCGCAACTTCTCGGAGAGGGAGTTGGCTTCTAAGGCGCTGAGCGAGCTTCAGGCCAGCCTCACATCCAAAGCCAACAAAGCATACGAACTCTGGCGGGTGCTTCAGGAGTCCATAAAAGAGATGGTGGCTCTCGATAAAGCTGCCACGTTCACTCGTGAGAGGGTCGAGGCTCATAAAGCCACCGAGAAAGAGCTCGAGGCTCGGCTTTCTTCGTATCAGGCTCAGCAAGCTCAGGCGGAGGCTCGTCTTTTGGAGATCTTGCGTCATGAAGCCGTGGCTCAGCACCAGAACGATGAGCTGGTAAAATTACTGCACCGCCCGCCGGCTTGAGGACTTGTATCTCTTCCCCCTTTTTGTACGTACTCATGGATGAGAGTATCTTTTTTCTTTCTTTCATGAATTGTACTTTGTATCCATTTTGGTTTATGAATAAAAGATACATTTTTCTTTTCAATGGTGTGTCCCCTTTTTATTGAATATATTCTGCGGATATTCTATCTTGATCTCCTTGCAGGACAGTGATGGCTTAGGATTCAGGGTTAAGATCTGCTTCCTAAGACTTTTGCATTTTATGAGCCATGAGGGTCTCATAAAGAGTCTTTCCCCTACAGGTCGAGAGGATCCCATAGGTATAAGTTCTTCTTAAGAATCGTGAGGATTCTTAAGCGGGTTTTCCCTTGAGAGTCGTAAGGGATCTCACAAGAGAGTTTTTTTTCTTCCTTACAGGTCGTGAGGACTTGTAAGTGCTGGATGCGGTCACCCTTGTCCGTGTTTTACGGAGTCAGGAGTTTCTCCAGGTATCGTAGTTTAAAGACGTCGCGGTCAAGGTTAAGGATCTCATAGTCCGTGGATTTAGGGACTCCACAGTCCGATGTTTGGTTGCAGGGACCCGTCACCTCTTTGAAGATGTTGAGGAATTACAACGCCACGTATCAAAGGAGTGAAGAGATGTACCCTTAAACCAAGGCAGAATCCGTAGGGAATCGGGATGGTTGATCGTTAGTTTTAAGACATCACGGTCAAGGTTAAGGACATCATAGTCCGTGGATTTTAAGGACTCCACAGTCCGGTATTTGCTCTGGATGCTTCACACGGGTTCACTGCCGTGCTTGGCGAGGACCAGGCTCCGCTCTGGGCGTTTTCCGCGGGGTCAAAGAGTGACGTTATCCGCGTTCCACGTAACCAGGAATTTTGCACTAGATGCTTCACACGGGTTCACTGCCGTGCTCGGCGAGGACTAGGCTCCGCTCTGGATGCTTCACACGGGTTCACTGCCGTGCTCTGCGAGGACCAGGATCCGCTCTGGACGTTTTCCACGGGGTCAAAGAGTGACGTTATCTGCGTTCCACGTAACCAGGAATTTTGCACTAGATGCTTCACACGGGTTCACTGCCGTGCTCGGCGAGGACTAGGCTCCGCTCTGGATGCTTCACACTGGTTCACTGCCGTGCTTTGCGAGGACCAGGATCTGCTTTGGACGTTTTCCACGGGGTCAAAGAGTGACGTTATCCGCGTTCCACGTAACCAAGAATTTTGCACTAGATGCTTCACACGGGTTCACTGCCGTGCTCGGTGAGGACTAGGCTCCGCTCTGGATGCTTCACACGGGTTCACTGTCGTGCTTTGCGAGGACCAGGATCCGCTCTGGACGTTTTCCACGGGGTCAAAGAGTGACGTTATCCGCGTTCCACGTAACCAGGAATTTTGCACTAGATGCTTCACACGGGTTCACTGCCGTGCTCGGCGAGGACTAGGCTCCGCTCTGGATACTTCACACGGGTTCACTGCCGTGCTCTGCGAGGACCAGGATCCGCTCTGGACGTTTTCTACGGGTTCAAAGAGTGACGTTATCCGCGTTCCACGTAACCAGGAATTTTGCACTAGATGCTTCACACGGGTTCACTGCCGTGCTCGGCGAGGACTAGGCTCCGCTCTGGACGTTTTCCACGGGGTCAAAGAGTGACGTTATCCGCGTTCCACGTAACCAGGAATTTTGCACTAGATGCTTCACACGGGTTCACTGCCGTGCTCGGCGAGGACTAGGCTCCGCTCTGGATGCTTCACACGGGTTCATTGCCGTGCTTTGCGAGGACCAGGATCCGCTCTGGATATTTTCCACGGGGTCAAAGAGTGACGTTATCCGCGTTCCACGTAACCAGGAATTTTGCTGATTGTATCCGCATTTCACGGGATGGAGGTCTGACTGTTGGCGATATGTATACCACCGAGCCATGGAACTGGGAGTTGCTGCTGTTCCGCTTAGCTTGAAGTTGTGTCCGTCGTTACGAGACGAGTGTTGGGATGATCTCTAGGTCGCTTGTGACCCGTCGAGATTTAGCTTCTTTCTTTGGTGAAACCTGGGGGGGAGGTATGTTCCCTTTTGTTTACACCCTTGGATTGTGTACAGGGTGCGATGTAACATCACCCGTAGGGCATAAATTTTATTTTTATTTTATTTATTTTTCCGCGATGCTCCATCGTTTCAGCTTTTATATCGCGAAGGTCGCGATTGCCCCATCATTTCGGCTATTTTTCGCGGTGCCCAATCATTTCGGCTATTTATTTATTTTCTACTCGCTGCTTTTTATTGCGAGTTGCCCCATCATTTCGGCTATTTTTTATGCATACATTTTTACTTGCTGCTTTTTATTGCAAGTTGCCCCATCATTTCGGCTATTTCGTATGCATGCGTAGCTTGCTAGTTTTTTCGCCGCAAGCTTGGATTTTAGACACCGATTTCAGCATCAGCACCGCTACAACTGGGATGTTGCCAGGAGCGAATCATCATTTGCATCTGTCGATGTTGAACAAAGGTGGCTTAGCAAACAGGGTTAAGAGTCCTGTCGACCAAGGCTTTTGACTTCATGAGCCGTAAGGGTCTCACCAAGGTATTTCTCCCTACAAGTCGTGAGGATCTCGTAGGTGTATTTTCTCCCTAGGAATCGTGAGGATCCCTAAGTGTATGTTCCTCTGTAAGTCGTAAGGATCCTACAAGAGGGTTTTCTCCTTATGGGTCGAGAGGACCTATAAGGGTTGCTCATTATATGAACATATCCCTAGTCACGGGTGTGACTTTGCTGGGGAAATGTTTATTCGCGCCCGTGGATTGTATACAAGGGTCAGTATTAAGCCACTTGTAGGGTAATGTCGAAGGGTATGGGGGATTTTGCTTAAGCACAGGTTTAGGTCTCTGTGACTTAAGACTTTCAAATCTTATGAGCCGTAAGGGTCCCATAAGAGAATTCTCCTTACGAGTCGTGAGGATCTCGCAAGTGTATTTTCTCCTTAGGAATCGCGGGGATCCCTAAGTGTGTTGCTCCTTTATGAGTCATAAGGATCTCACGCGGGTGGTTTCTCCTTGCAAGGTCGTGGGGATCCCGCAAGTGTCCTTTAACGAGGTTGCGCCCTTTCGGGTTTTCACAAACACTCGCCAGCAGCCCTGCTGTTTTTACTCACGGAGCCCTTTCGGGTTTTCATCCGTGCCCTTTTTGCTTGTGGACATACCATTTTTTTAATTCTTTTCTCTCTTTTTTTTACAAGGTCGTGCCCTTTCGGGTTTTCACGAACACTCGCCGGTAGCCCTGCTGTTTTTACTCACGGAGCCCTTTCGGGTTTTCATCCGTGCCCTTTTTGCTTATGGACATACCGTTTTTATTTATTATATATTTTTTTATTTATTATTTCGTCAGCCTAAGGATGCTGCGGTATTAGTTTAAGGACGTTTCGGTCCGCTATTAGTTTAAGGACATTTCGGTCCGTCGTGGAGAGAGCCGGCTACTACTTATAGAGCTTTGAGCTTTAGGAAGATAGCGAGCGGACATAGTCGTCGTCATCTATCATTGACCTAGACTGTGGCTCATTAAGCGTAGTATTTCTTTAGGAAGCGGCCGTTTATTGGCCTGAAAGGCCTTTCACCATGCATGTCTATGAGTAAATAGGCCCCACCCTGGTAGACCTTATCTATGATGTACGGGCCTTCATAGTTTGGCTCGAATTTTCCCCGCTTGGCGCGATTGGGGATCATCGGTCTTTTGACCACTAGCACGAGTTCGCCTTGGCGGAATGTTCTCGGCCCGGTCAATCTTTCATACGAGCGCGTCATCTTTGCTTTATAGGCCTCCAGATTTTGTTGCGCTATAAGCCGGGTTTCATCGAGGGCATCAAGCTCCTCAAGCCGAAGGTGAGCATTTTCTTCGTCCGTCAGCTCGTAGTGGACTGCCACTCGTAGAGAGGGTAACTCTATCTCAAGGGGGAACACTGCTTCCGTCCCAAATACCAACGCATACGGCGTTGTATTCGTGGCCGTCTTGAACGTAGTTCGATAGGCCCAAAGGGCCTCTTGCAGCCTCTCATGCCAGTCCTTCTTATTTCGGGACACCTTCTTTTTTATGATCTTTGTCAAGGTCTTATTGAAGGCCTCGGCCAGACCGTTAGCTCGCGGATTGTAAACTGAGGAATATCTCCAGTCTATATTGTGCTGCTGCGCGAAGCGGCTAATCTTATGACTTCTGTAGGCTGGCCCGTTATCGGAGATAATCCGCCGTGGGGTTCCAAACCGATAGATGACGTGCGTCTTGAAGAAGTGGAGGATATTCTCCGTCTTCACTTCCCTCAGCGGTACTGCCTCTGCCCATTTGGAGAAGTAGTCAGTTGTTGCCAGGATGAAACGATGTCCCCGGGACGATGCTGGCTCGATGGGGCCGACTATGTCCGTCCCCCACATTTCGAATGGCCAGCTAGCCACTGTTGGGTGTAGTGGATTCGGATGTTGGTGGATGAAATCCTCATGAATTTGGCATGAATGGCATTGCTTCGCATATTCGAGGCAGTCCTGGATCATTGTTGGCCAATAGTAGCCCATCCGTTTGATCTTCAACTTCATCTTTGGGCCCGCTTGGTGAGAACCGCAGAGTCCGTCGTGAACTTCCTGAACGACTCTTTCTGCTTCGTCAGGTCCTAAGCATCTCAGCCACAGAGAATCAAACGACCTCTTATACAGAGTATCATTGACGAAAGCGAAAGATAGAGCTCGTTTCATGAGCTGATGTCTTGAGGACGCTCCTTCGGGCATTCGGTGGGACTTAAAGTAGTCTATGAAGACTTCCCTCCAGTCCTCAGCCTTCTTACGGTCTTTTATTCGTAGGATTGTCTGCTCAGTCGCTACCTTTTCTTCGCATGATTCCGGAGATATTTCTGCCGGGGCGAGCACTCGACGGCTTTGCACCATGATTTTGACGTCATCGACGTTCTCATCAGCTAGTTCTTTGGCAAGTTTGGCCAGCGCGTCTGCTTTGCTGTTTTCTGCGCGCGGTATGTTCTCCAAAGAATAAGAGGGAATTTGGGTCAACAATTGTTGCACCTTTTCGCCGTACCTCACCAACTCCGGTTTGCACGTTTGGTAGTCGCCGTTTACTTGACTAACGACCAGTTGAGAGTCCCCGTATATAGAGAGGTCTTCAATTCCCATGTCAATGGCGATCTCGAGGCCCGCTATCAGAGCTTCGTATTCGGCTTCATTGTTCGTTCTCGATTCCGTTAAGGAGAAAGCAAAGCGCATTATCCCTCCTTGTGGGGTTACGAAGATGAGGCCTACTCCCGATTTGATTATGGGGGTACATTGTTTACGCTTCTTCATGGAAGATGCCCCGTCAAAATAGAGTTCCCATCGGGTATCACCGCCGCCGATCGCATCGAATGCATGTTCATCCGGCAAATCGCAGTTCAGAGGAGAGCCGGCAGGTATCGGATGCTCAGCGAGAAAGTCAGCAATGGCCTGGCCTTTCACTGCCTTGAGAGGTCGATATGTTATCGAGAACTCCATCAGGAGCAGGGTCCATTTAGCGAGTCGTCCCGTCAATATAGCCTTTGACATCAGATATTTAAGAGGGTCCACCTTCGAGATGAGACGGACTTCGTGTGCCAACGCATAGTGCCTGAGTTTTGTTATCGCGAAGATTAACGCCAAGCATTGTTTTTCAATGGGAGAGTAGTTGTTTTCTGCCCCCAGCAGAACTCGACTTAAGTAGTAGAGTGCTCTCTCTTTTCCTTGATCGTTCTCTTATGCCCACAATGCGCCTAAGGAACCTTCGAGGGCGGTTGTATAAAGAATGAGGGGTTTTCCCTTGACCGGCGCAGCCAACACCGGAGGGTTCTGTAGGTACTGTTTGATCTCGTCTAGTGCACCTTGGCATTTATGATCCCAAACGAATGGAGTTCCTTTCTTCATCAGGTGGCTGTAAGGACGGCATTTGCCTGAAAGATTGGCGATAAACCGCCGGATGTATGCGAGCTTCCCTTGGAGAGACCGCAACTGTTTGAGGGTTCTTGGCGGAGGCATTTCTATGATCGCCTTGATCTTAGATGGATCTATTTCGATACCTCGGTGTCGGATGATGAATCCCATGAATTTACCTGAGGAGACTCCAAACGCGCATTTGAGGGGATTCATCTTCAAATTATATTGCCGAAGGCGTTGAAATACAGTCTCCAGATGCTTTAAATGCTCTTCATATGACATGCTCTTTACTACAAGGTCATCGATATAGCACTCGACGATGTCATGTATGAGGTCGTCGAAGATCTTTGTCATGGCCCTTTGATAGGTAGCGCCGGCGTTCTTTAGACCGAAGGGCATAACCCTGTAGCAGAATATACCCAAAGGGGTCCGGAAAGCGGTGTGCTTCTGGTCTTCGGGATGCATCTTTATCTGATTGTACCCTGATGAACCGTCCATAAAGGAGAAAACCTCATGAGTGGACGTGTTATCTATCATTAGCTCGGTTACTGGTACTGGAAAATCGTCCTTTGGACAGGCTTTATTGAGATCCCTGAAGTCCACGCATACGCGTACCGTCCCATTTTTCTTCATTACCGGGACGATATTGGCGATCCAGTCGGGATATTGGACTTCTTGGATAAATCCAGAATCGATCAGCTTCTTGACTTCGGCGTTGATGCTCATTTCAAGCTTGAGTCGCATCCTTCTTGGCGCCTGCTTGACTGGCTTGATATCTGGGGATATCGCTAATTTATGCACAGCAATCTCCGGATCCAATCCTGGCATTTCGGAATAGTTCCACGCGAAGCAGTCTTTATGCCGTAGAAGCACGTTCTTTAACGCAGCCACCCTTTCTTCAGATAGCAGCTCGCTGACAAATGTCGGTCGCGGGTCATCTGCCAATCCCAACTCAATCTTCTTGAGGTTATCTGCAGTAGTATGTATGCCGTCTTCCAGTTCTTTCGGAGCTGGCGGAAATTCTGAGATCACCTCATCATCGCTGTTCTCAAAGCACCAGGGAAGGTCATCCATGTTCTCGGGCTCTTCTTTTAATATCGTAACCGTGTAACAGGTGCGAATCCGCTTCCAGGGCTGAGGTGGATCTGGTTCTGCTTTTGCAGCTTTGGGTTCATGCTTTTGTGGCGGCATTACCCTCCAGCCGTCGGATAAAGCGAATCTGCCCGGTTGGTACTGGTCCTCGACCCAGTTTTTGAAGGTGAAGCAGTCTTCGGTAGGATGTCCTGTGGCTCGGTGATAAGAGCAATAGCTCAGATGAGAAGCCTTGTTAGCATGCTCATGGTGTCTAGACTCTGGAAGCGCGATCAGTTGATGTTTTATAGCGAGCTTGAGTAACCTCTCCGTCTTGTCTCGAAGGAAGGAGTACGCTCGACTCATCTTCTTTATGACGGACAAATCCGAGCCGCGCAATACCCGATCACGTAACTCTCCAATCCTGCGTCGCTGTTGTCGGCTCCTCTTTCCGCTTCTTGATTTATTTCTGCCTCTGCGTCGGGCCTTTCGTACAACGGGTTGACAAGGATGGGCATCTTCGTCTTTTGCAGCCTGTTGAAACAAGCGTTGCGTCCTGGCCTTCTCGTAGATGGCCATCTCGCAGTTGTGGTCTTCCTGAGCTTTTTGACCCACTTTCCTGATAAGCTTGTCCATTCGTTCTTCAAACGACGGACTCGGCACTTCAATCGCGGGATCTAGTTTTGATGAGGGGTTGGCATTTCCTGACAGGGCGTCCTCCTCTTCATCAAAGGTATATATAGCGTAGCTACTGTGGGCCCGTTCCCGTTTTCCGGCTCTCACGTATCCAAGCCCAAGTGTTTCCATTTTCCCGTTGGGAAATTTGCGTTGAGTCCCAGGGACATCCCAAATCCTGTTGTAGAACCGAGCTTTTCGAACAGTCTGTTCTAAGGGTACTCCTTGACGCTTCAATAGCCTCTTTAATCCAATTGTGTAGTATCTGGGCAAACGGATGGGTTGGAACCTGTCGAGTGTAGCATCCGCGCCATGCCAGATCTCTTTCTCTACTTTCGACTCTGAGGATCGGTAGAATAGGATTACCTTCTCACCCCTTTGCCTGGGAGGGACGTAAAATGTTTGCAGGTCCTGCACATTGTGAGCTTGAAGCGCGTCAAGATCCTTGTAGTGTTTCTGCGGCACCAGGGTGATTTGCAAACTTTGATCATCGCTAGGGGGTGCTTGTATTGACAGCCGATTGGAGAACACGGCATTAACCTCATCTTCCGAGTCACTTCCGAAGACCAACATGGGGGCGGACGTCCCCGGGTTGTTGCGTTGAGATGGCCCAGCATAAACTATCTCTTCTTCTTCTTCGGTATCGCTCCCGAAGACAGGGATGGCGGCGGCGGCTTTGTTCTCCGGCTTGCGACACCTTTCTGTATCCTCGAAATCTGGCAAAAAGTACTTCGCATCTTCGTATTTGCGGACTTCGTTCATGGAAAATGGGTTCAGCTCACCTGTTACGGTATACTCGAAACCATCCTTAAAGTACTTCATACACTGATGTTGTGTAGAAGGGATGATGTTGTACTCGTGTAGCCAAGGACGACCGAGCAAGGCGTTGTAGCAGGTCTTGGCGTCAATGACATGGAATTTGATGTCTGTGACGAGTAGTCCAAAGCGTAATGTTAGTATCACGGATCCGAGAGTCCGCGACGATTGTGAATCGAAACCGAAGATGGTAATTTTGTCACGAGCGAGGTGTTGCACACTCATGCAAATTTCCTTTAACACCCGAACGTTAAGGAGATTGACGGAGGATCCATTATCCACTAGGATCTTGCCTATCTTGATATCATGGCAGTATCCAGAGACATATAGGAGACGGTTGTGGTCGCACGTCCCGAGAAGGAGGTCTTCGTCAACGAAAGTGATATCGGCCGTATGCACTTCCTCCAGTTCATCCTTCATCCTTTCAGTGGCAAGGAAGGCTTGGAATTGCTCAGGTTGTTGTAACGCCTTAATCAGTGACTCTCGCACTTCTTTTGATAATAGGAGGGCATCGAGAATGCTAAGCTGAGAAGGTAGCTTCCTTAGGTGTGCCAGGATATTGTAGTCCACCTTACCCTTCCTGGGAGGGTCTTTGGTAGTCAGCTCTTTCATGACTTGGTCATCTAAAGTGATATCCTCAATGACCTTTTCCTTTCCCTTGTCTTTTCTATTTGCGGGCCCGAGATTCTTTTCCGGGAGCGTGCGGTTACGCAGCTGAATGTTTTCGCAGGCCTCTGGTTCCTCCTCTTTCCCTAAAACGGATTCTTTAAAGAGAGGGCCCAGAGCCATTTCTTCGTCAGAGTCGCTCCCAAAGGTGAGAACTCGTGACCCTCCGGCGTTAACCATGTAACAGTTTCCAGTGGTCCTGTTGTGCCCGTCGGCAATACTTCTTCGTTCCAGACGAGTCTTGCGTTTCATGCGCTTAAAATGTTGCCGATGAGCAACATATCCTTGCCACCATATCCTAAAGGCGTCGCACTCCTCCGTGGGGTGTGAAATTTTCCGATGATATGCGCAATAATCAGGATGCCTCTCCGCCCCATTGAGCGTGTTTTCTTCCGAGGGTGGTAGCTGTAAGGTTAGTCTAGCACCCTATGAAGAGTTTTGAAGCATCACATGACCCAAAGTTTTAATTTTTATGGTGCTAAACTAACATGCAAAGGGATCGATCCTAGAAAATTAGGGTTATAAAACATTAAGCTAGTAAAGATTAGGGTTTGAAAGCTACAACCTTTGTAGCTCCCCTTTGCTAGACTCCTTGGTGTCTTGGGTGTTGAATCGAGGTCCTCTTGAAGTTCCCTTGCGTCCATGACGATCCACCACGGAATACTCCGTCCAAGCTCGCTACTTTGGAAAACCGAAGGAAACACTCTAATCAAGTTGGCTAGACTTGAGTAGAATGATGTTGTGGTTTGGAATCTCACTTCAAAAACCTTTCTTTAGTTGTATTTAACTCACTAGAAGAAACTAGAGAGGAAAAGATGAAGGAGGATGAAGATGGTGGCTAATTTTTAGCAAGAGGTGTAAAAAGATAACCTTGAGTTAAGAAGAAAATGAAATATATATCACTATATATATTTATTTCCTTCTTAACTTCAACCATGATTAAATGATGGATAGTTAGTTTAACTTGGGTTTTAAATGATAAAGAGAAGGATAACCATAGGTTAGTGGTAGTTGAGATAGGTTAGGTTAGAAGAAGAGTGTAGAATCAAGAATGGTTATCCTTTTCTTTTTCATTTTACTTTAAAACCAAAATTAAATAATAATCCATTATTTAATCTATGGTGTGAGTCTTATATTGCCACCATTTCCATATGCAATCAACCATGATGGATGGGTGTATGTATGTATACATGTATGTACATCTACATGTGCATGAAACTAGAAAGGAAGAAAGAAACACATGCATGCATGCATGCATCCATCAAACCCTAGAAAGGTTTCAAGTGAGAAAACTAATGGTTAGATGATAAATCAACACTTAATTTATCAATCCGGTCATATCTCATATGACCCCACCAAAAGCAGGCCACCCGATCAATGTTCGGTATCATATACGCACATTTCAATCGGGTGCAAGCGCATATCGCATACACACACCACAACGTTTCGCCTGGACTGGGTAACTCCTTTGTGGGACTCTAAGACTCGTCAATACGCCGGCAGAGGGTGATGATCATATCAGGTACCCTCAAGCCGCAAGCGGTCAGCTAAACGTAACGGCCACCCGGGTATTGAGCGATCAGAAGACAACAAGCGAACCTGCTACAACTCCCGTCGAGCCATCCGGCAACACTACCGTACAGTCCGGTCTCTTCGTCAGATATGCTGCATATCGAGCCTAGGGATGGTCACGTCGACCCCAATAACTCAATAAGTCGTGCCGGTGAATGGTCTATAACAGATCGAGAAACTACTGATAACACTTATCAGCAAATCTCAGCAGCCCTGGCCAGGGACTTGCTGTTATAACCAGTCGGGCACAGCACAGCATCAACTCCCAATACCGGGAGAGACGAAACCCCTCCTATCGCTCATCGTCTTCGTGTGTCTCGGGACTGTACCCAACGGCCACCTGTTTGCACGACTCAGTAGAGCCGTGGTAGGGTGGCAATCAAAGTACAGTGGGAGAACACACAAGACTCCATGACGATCTTGGGTCTACAGACTAACCTGTACCAGTGTCACCTGAGAACTGCTATCCGACGATAGATATAATTCCATATAGGAGTTCTCGGTGAGTCCGTCCAGTGTACCCAGTCACCACTGAGCACCCGTATATGATCTTGATGTCAAACATCGATGAATGTGGGAACATCCATCGCCCATCGTATGGGTCTAGTATCATATACGCTAGTCTACTCTGGTATATCAATGCCCCGTCTCGATATACCTATGACTAGGGACGTTCCAGGATATGCTTATAGACCACAAATGTCCCACTAGTATGATCTCTATCATAATCAGAGTAGTCAAGCCGATATCCTCAGGGCTTTATCAGCATGTATGAATGAATAAAAGCATGATCAAATCAACATGTCAGATAAAGAAGAACCAGATAGCATACTATCATGTCGAGCAAGAATGCAAACTGAATATATATATATACATGTATAGATACATCCACTATCACATAATGGCCTCTAGGGCATACATATATCCAACAATCTCCCACTTGCACTAAGGCCAGTTATTGGCATATCTCATACCCAACATCTCAAAAAGTCGCTCATGCTGTGGCTGAGGGAGGGCCTTGGTGAGTGGATCCGCGGCATTGTTCTTTGTATCTACTCTCTTAATCTCGATCTCGCGGCGATCTACAATCTCCCGGATCAAATGAAAGCGCATCAAGATATGTTTGGACCGCTGATGGGATCTGGGCTCCTTGGCTAACGCCATCGCCCCATTATTGTCACAATACAAATGTATTGGATCAATAATGGTTGGAACTACTCCTAGCTCCGAGACGAACTTCTTCATCCAGACGGCTTCCTTGGCGGCATCATTTGCAGCAATGTACTCAGCTTCCATCGTAGAGTCTGCAACGGTATCTTGTTTAGAACTCTTCCAACTTACCGCCCCTCCATTGAGGGTAAATACAAACCCTGAGATAGATTTGCTGTCATCCTTATCGCTCTGGAAGCTCGAATCGGTAAAGGCCTCCATTTGGAGATCTTTATTACCATACACCAAGAACAATTCTTTAGTCCTTCGCAAGTACTTAAGAATGTTCTTCACAGCTGTCCAGTGGTTCTCCCCTGGGTTGGATTGATACCTGCTTACAACACTAAGTGCATAAGCTACATCTGGGCGTGTACATAACATCGCATACATTATAGATCCTACTGCCGAAGCATAAGGTATAATGCTCATGCGAGCTCTCTCTTCATCGGTCTTTGGACAAGAATCCTTGGAGAGAGTGACTCCATGGCAAGCGGGTAAGGCACCCCGCTTGGAGTCTTCCATACTAAACCTCTTTAGGATGGTGTTGATGTACCTGGTTTGGGACAATCCCAATAATTTTTTGGATCTATCCCTATAGATCCTTATGCCCAGGATGTATGTGGCATCACCCAGGTCCTTCATGGAGAACCTTAGTGATAAGAATGATTTGACCGACTGTAGCATAGGAATATCATTTCCTATCAGAAGAATATCATCCACGTACAATACGAGGAATGTGACAGCTCTTCCTACAGCCTTCTTATAAACACAAGGTTCATCTGGATTTTTGATGAAATCAAACTCTTTGATAACATCATCGAAACAGATGTTCCAACTCCGAGATGCCTGCTTTAACCCATATATGGATTTAAGCAATCTACATGCTTTCTCGCTGCTCCCACTGTCAATGAAGCCCTCTGGCTGATCCATATAAACGCATTCTTCTAAATCTCCATTTAGAAATGCTGTTTGAACGTCCATCTGCCAGATTTCATAGTCGTAGTGAGCAGCAATAGCAAGTAGGATCCGAATGGATTTAAGCATGGCTACGGGCGAAAAAGTTTCGTCATAGTCCAAACCTGGTCTTTGACGAAAACCTTTCGCCACAAGTCTTGCCTTATAGGTCTCTACCTGCCCATCCACACCAATCTTTCTTTTAAAGATCCACTTGCACCCTACAGGTTTTACCCCAGGGGGTACAACGTCCAAAGTCCATACTTTGTTGGTGTACATAGACTCCATTTCGGATCTCATGGCATCCAACCACTTCACAGAGTCACCACTTGTGATAGCTTGCTGAAAACTGGTAGGATCATCATCATCCATGATGCAATCTTCTCTGTCACCATCAATGAGGAAACCGTAGTACCTCTCCGGTGGGCGAGAAGTCCTACCAGACCTACGGAGTGGCCGAGGTTCTTCAGTTTCTGTTGCAACAGCCGGTTCAACCAAATCGTCATTTGTAGTTTGTGTCTCCAGAACCTCTTCTAGATCTACTACCTTGCCATCATCTTTATCTGTGAAAAACTCTTTTTCCAAGAATGTGGCATACTGAGAAACAAACACTTTTTGTTCCTCTTTGTGGTAGAACAGATATCCATAAGAATTCTTTGGATATCCCACAAAGTTACACATGACTGACCGTGTCTCGAGTTTGTCCGGATTCTGCTTTTTAACATAGGCCGGGCAACCCCAAATGTTAATTCTCTTAAGAGATGGTCTCTTCCCATTCCATATCTCATATGGCGTGGTAGACACGGCTTTGGTTGGAACCCTGTTTAGCAGAAACGCTGCAGTCTCCAATGCATGCCCCCAAAATGAGACTGGTAACTCAGCGTCACTCATCATGGACCGGACCATATCTAATAGGGTCCTATTCCGTCGTTCTGACACACCGTTGTGCTGTGGTGTGTAAGGAGGAGTGAGCTGAGAGAGAATCCCATTCTCTTTTAGGAAGTTTGCAAATTCTGTACTGAGATACTCTCCACCTTGATCTGATCGAAGCATCTTAATACTCAAGCCGGTTTGTTTTTCTACTTCTTGTTTATATTCAATGAATTTCTCGAAAGCGTCGGACTTGTGCTTTAATAAAAATACATGACCGAATCTCGAGAAATCGTCAGTGAATGTAATGAAGTATGAAAAACCGCCTCTAGCCTGTGTAGACATAAGCCCACATACATCACTATGTATGAGGCCCAGGAGCTGAGTAGCTCTTTCTCCGTGTCCGGTAAACGGAGTTTTGGTCATTTTACCCTTGATACAAGACTGGCAAGTCGCATAAGATTTATATTCAAAAGAATTTAAATATCCATCTTTGTGTAACTTGTTTAGTCTTGTTTCGTTAATATGACCAAGTCTACAGTGCCAAAGAAAAGCTTCATTTAATTCTGAAAGTTTTCTTTTATTAGTGTGTTGTATACTGAAAACTGTGTGTTGATTTAGGACATATATTCCGTTATTAAGCGTACCATACCCAACCAACATTTGATTTAGGTGAATGTTCATAACATTGTTCTGCAACACAAAATTATATCCTTCATTGTCCAACAAAGAAACGGATATTATATTACATAGCATACTTAGTACAAAATAACATGGATTCAAAATCAAAATACATCCAGATGGCAACCCCAAGTGATACTCTCCCACTGCGACTGTATGTACATTGGAACCATTTCCAACGCGGAGAGTATGGTCACCTGTCTTCAAAACCTTGCTATTTCTCAGCCCCTGCATAGAATTGCAAATGTGAGAACCTGAACCGGTATCCAATACCCAGGAAGCAGAGTTTATAGAAAAACTGTTTTCAGTCACAAACGCACCTGAAGCAGAAGCATCACCATGCTTCTTCTTGAGACTTAAGTACTCCGTGCAATTGCGCTTCCAGTGTCCTGTCTTGTGGCAATGGAAACATTCGCCCTTCCCTGAGTCTCCAGCCTTGGACTTTCCTTTTCCCTTCACCTTTTTAACTCCCCCTTTAGGATTAGTGGGTTTCTTCTTTTTCTTTCCCTTGGCCTTGGGTTTCGGGCGAGAAGAGGAAGACTGTCCAATAGTCATAACGGGAGTTTTTGCTAACTTCATAGTGCTCTCTGCACTCCTTAACATATTAAGGAGTTCAGGGAGGTCCTTCTCCATGCCATGCATGTTGAAGTTCACTATGAACTGAGCAAAGGTGGAGGGGAGGGACTGCAGAATAATATCTATATATTGTTCATTGTCCATCGTCCATCCAAGGTCCTCAAGCTCTTCTATAAGAGCTATCATCTTCAGAACATGGTCTCCTACTGGTGTGCCAGGGGCCATTCGCATCTGAAACAATTTCTTTGATGCTTCGTATCGTAATACGCGGGATTGCTCCCCATACAACTCCTTTGTATGGAGCAATATACCGTGAATGTCCATGTCCTCGTGCTGCTTTTGATGTGTGTTATCCATCGATGCAAGCGCGAGGCATGTGGCCATGGCACAGTCAGCGTCCCATGTCTTGCGGACTTCAATGTCCGCAACTGAGGATTTGGACCAGGGACGGGCAGGGCTGAAGCCGTGAGGACATATGATACTTTATCATAAGTCAAGGCGATTTTCAGATTCCTCAGCCAGTCTTTATAGTTGGTCCCATTCAGTTTATTTTTATCTAGTAGAAGCTTAAGTCCAGTCATTGGTATCTGCCATTAAGAGAGAGAAAAGAATACACTCAGCGAAAGCTCTTGCACAGATTAGATTGGTTTATTATCTTGTCTAATCGATGTTTCCCACTGCTTTTTATCAAGTTTTTCTTTCAAACCTTAAAAAGAAAAACTAGCCAGGATTAATTACAGTCTACAACTTCGCTAACCGTTCAGCCAGGCCAGTGTCGGTACTTTGAGGGAGGTTCCCCGTGCTTTCGCACGGACCTAATTAGAGTAAACCTCGTTTTCCCAGAGGCGGAGCCCCGTTAACACCTTTCTAGACACCTAATGAGTTAGCTAATTGTAAACTGTAAAACTCTCCTAGGAGCAACTATTGCCCACAGTGGGATCGGGATCCAACCATCACATGGAAGGTATGCAATCTCATTGCAAATTTCAACACTTGAAATTCCCGATGTAATTTTTACCCCTAATACTTATGACCTTAACTATAGTCAACAAATCATAAGTACCAGTCAAGTTCTACCCGTCATTTCTTGATCAATTAGACCCACCCATATGACCCTTAACTATGGTCAACAAAATCGCATGAATGTCCTAATTAATCTGCATCATATGCAGTGTAGGAAGACATCACTTAGCTACCGTACACTACGCCTTAACTAAAGTCAACAAACGTAGCACGAATACTAAGTACTCTACTTCCTAAAATGACGGAGGGTTGCGAATGATTTTTGAGAAAATCTTTAACGCTTTGAACTTGATATCGTTGTAGAATCAAACAGTTTTCAAAAGGAGTGGCTTAAGCTCCGCAGTTTTGAAATATAGCTTTTTCATAAATAGCCGAGTAGTTTTTAAATCCGATTCTACAACATCTTTTTAGGTTTATTTTCTTTACATTAATCACATTAATGTAATCCCATCATTTAAGTCCTTAAGCCAATCACAGAAAAGAAAAGAAAATAACACGTACGCTTATGCCATCCGCATTCGCCGCAATGTTCCGTTATGCACCGTTAGGTTACTTAACTAACGGCATACCGGGACGGGACTAGCGCGGGTGTAAAACATAAGCAACGTCTACTATATATCATATATATAATATGTCATTCGTCTCAGATATCACAGAACACAGGCAGCAGAAACATAGATACAACGTGGGATATCCTAGGACGTCCGTATTTAGTATTTAGCCAGAATAGAAAATACGGATTCCACAGTCGCGATGAATAGCCAAGCCCACACCCTGGACCCCTACGAGAGCGGCAAGTGACCCTACCAATCCTGGAGTTTAGGAGACCCGGTCTCGACTCCTCGAGATGGCCTCCCACTGAACCCCAGAACCCGGTCACCTGTGCTCCCCTCCTTGGGTCCATCCTAATGTGGAAAAGTAAATAATATACAACACTGGTGACACAACCGCAACCTGGAAGTGCCCCAAATAAAAGAATATTACATTACATTTGAATTTACATGAATGAAAATATAAAACTCTCATCTCACAAAACCCCCCGGCTATTCGATCGCGACAATCCTACACATCATATCTCAGCAACACATAATATCTCATATCATCAACGTAAGTAAGTATGCATACCCCAATTGTCGTTGATGTATAGCAACGAAACCGGCGATATCTAACATACTACACTTACGATCACAGAAAAAGAAAGTGTAAAACTACAATATTTGGAATCCACATTCTCTTTAGACATCATAAATGCGAAATATCACATATTTCGTATTTCATGCCTAAACTATATGAATTCCACATATTGTATCACATTCCAGACAAACAGAAAGTATTAAAGTTTTCGAACGAACGATCAAGCACCCAAGATTCACTAAAGCTCAACACTTGAGCAGGGTTCAAAAATCCGGAGTGTGACACAGTAGTGGCGGTCCAGCCGTAGAAGGGTCAAGCCAACGCCTCACATGTGGCACGCCGTACTGCCCCAAACCCTAAGGTTCAAAGGGCGGTTCGAGACGGTCACATAATCGAGTTAAGGTTTGTTGTCTTCTAGAGGGACCACCGCAAAAAGACTTGCACGTATCTCCAAAGTATTTAAACCCCGTGAATAGTGAGTGGATGATACTCGTTCAAACACTTCAATACTTTCTAATTTACCCGGAAAAGCTACGAAATGAAAGTCCCGATCGAATTGACGAGTCCAACACCATCTCCAGAATTTTTCAAAACCAAATACAGATTAAAAATATCCAAAATTTTATACAAGAAGATTCATGAATTACTGTACAAAACGTATCCATCAATTCATATATACGGCCGCGGAACCGCGGCCTAAGCAAGCTTAGGCCGCGTTTCCGCGGCGAGAATCACTGTTCACTGGAAAATTTTTGTACCGTAATCCTTATTTTTTCCTGCTGTATTTTTTACATATTTTTAATTCTGCAAATTATCAAATTTTAGAAAATTTCCAGAGAGCACCCAAAAATACCGTATTTTTGTCCGATCGGGGTTTTCACTTCGTAAAAACGTCGCCTAATGTTCTAGGTCGGCTCTGATACCAATGTAAGGTTAGTCTAGCACCCTATGAAGAGTTTTGAAGCATCACATGACCCAAGGTTTTAATTTTTATGGTGCTAAACTAACATGCAAAGGGATCGATCCTAGAAAATTAGGGTTATAAAACATTAAGCTAGTAAAGATTAGGGTTTGAAGGCTACAACCTTTGTAGCTCCCCTTTGCTAGACTCCTTGGTGTCTTGGGTGTTGAATCGAGGTCCTCTTGAAGTTCCCTTGCGTCCACGACGATCCACCACGGAATACTCCGTCCAAACTCGCTACTTTGGAAAACCGAAGGAAACACTCTAATCAAGTTGGCTAGACTTGAGTAGAATGATGTTGTGGTTTGGAATCTCACTTCAAAAACCTTTCTTTAGTTGTATTTAACTCACTAGAAGAAACTAGAGAGGAAAAGATGAAGGAGGATGAAGATGGTGGCTAATTTTTAGCAAGAGGTGTAAAAAGATAACCTTGAGTTAAGAAGAAAATGAAATATATATCACTATATATATTTATTTCCTTCTTAACTTCAACCATGATTAAATGATGGATAGTTAGTTTAACTTGGGTTTTAAATGATAAAGAGAAGGATAACCATAGGTTAGTGGTAGTTGAGATAGGTTAGGTTAGAAGAAGAGTGTAGAATCAAGAATGATTATCCTTTTCTTTTTCATTTTACTTTAAAACCAAAATTAAATAATAATCCATTATTTAATCTATGGTGTGAGTCTTATATTGCCACCATTTCCATATGCAATCAACCATGATGGATGGGTGTATGTATGTATACATGTATGCACATCTACATGTGCATGAAACTAGAAAGGAAGAAAGAAACACATGCATGCATGCATGCATCCATCAAACCCTAGAAAGGTTTCAAGTGAGAAAACTAATGGTTAGATGATAAATCAACACTTAATTTATCAATCCGGTCATATCTCATATGACCCCACCAAAAGCAGGCCACCCGATCAATGTTCGGTATCATATACGCACATTTCAATCGGGTGCAAGCGCATATCGCATACGCGCACCACAACGTTTCGCCTGGACTGGGTAACTCCTTTGTGGGACTCTAAGACTCGTCAATACGCCGGCAGAGGGTGATGATCATATCAGGTACCCTCAAGCCGCAAGCGGTCAGCTAAACGTAACGGCCACCCGGGTATTGAGCAATCAGAAGACAACAAGCGAACCTGCTACAACTCCCGTCGAGCCATCCGGCAACACTACCGTACAGTCCGGTCTCTTCGTCAGATATGCTGCATATCGAGCCTAGGGATGGTCACGTCGACCCCAATAACTCAATAAGTCGTGCCGGTGAATGGTCTATAACAGATCGAGAAACTACTGATAACACTTATCAGCAAATCTCAGCAGCCCTGGCCAGGGACTTGCTGTTATAACCAGTCGGGCACAGCACAGCATCAACTCCCAATACCGGGAGAGACGAAACCCCTCCTATCGCTCATCTTCTTCGTGTGTCTCGGGACTGTACCCAACGGCCACCTGTTTGCACGACTCAGTAGAGCCGTGGTAGGGTGGCAATCAAAGTACAGTGGGAGAACACACAAGACTCCATGACGATCTCGGGTCTACAGACTAACCTGTACCAGTGTCACCTGAGAACTGCTATCCGACGATAGATATAATTCCATATAGGAGTTCTCGGTGAGTCCGTCCAGTGTACCCAGTCACCACTGAGCACCCGTATATGATCTTGATGTCAAACATCGATGAATGTGGGAACATCCATCGCCCATCGTATGGGTCTAGTATCATATACGCTAGTCTACTCTGGTATATCAATGCCCCGTCTCGATATACCTACGATTAGGGACGTTCCAGGATATGCTTATAGACCACAAATGTCCCACTAGTATGATCTCTATCATAATCAGAGTAGTCAAGCCGATATCCTCAGGGCTTTATCAACATGTATGAATGAATAAAAGCATGATCAAATCAACATGTCAGATAAAGAAGAACCAGATAGCATACTATCATGTCGAGCAAGAATGCAAACTGAATATATATATATATACATGTATAGATACATCCACTATCACATAATGGCCTCTAGGGCATACATATATCCAACAGTAGCTTCATTCCCATTGACATGGCTTTGGCAAACCTTTTCCTCGTCTTGAATATCTTCTTGTCTGCCTCGGATGCCTTTCGATCTAGCGGGGGTACTTCAACTCTTTCGTTCAGTCGCCTGCATCTGTCTCCTTCCGATGCGGCCATCTCACGCTCCTGATCCGCTTTACTCTTTAGACGAATCTCGTCTAGAAAGGCGTCGATCATTTCATCTGTTGGCCACACACGCTCTGGTTCAGGCTTTGTCCCCAGTTTCTTAGTGCCAGGGGTTTTTTCATCGTCGGCAAACGAGTGGGAGATTACGTTACAACTCGCCACGTATCCATCGGATTCATCCGACGAGCTTTTTCCATCATCTTCCTCTTGAAAGATGTGGTTGAGGAACTCTTGCAGCGTGACAGGAGTTTGCGCCTTTTGATTGTACTCTTCCATCGCGTCGATTTGCTTCTGCAAGTTCGTGCGCTTGTCTCCAGGCTTCACGGGCTTCTTGGATTTCTTCTTCTTTTTCTTCGAAGATTTTGACGGTTGGGCGTGAGTATTTGGGCCATCACCACCGCTTTTTTTAGTTGGGCGCGGCCTCAGCATTCCTTCAATAATTTGAGGTTCAAGAAGGCCCTTCCATTTGATCGCAGGGCACGCATGATGGTCCCTCAGCATTCTTTTGGTTTTAGTTGACAGCACGACCTCCCATGGAGCTTCTTCAATAAAGGAACAGGTTGCCCCCGGTGTATCTGCTTTCTTAGGAGTATGCGGCTGTGGTGGGTTCACCTTCCACTTTTCGGACAGTGCAAACTTCCCCTGGAGGTATTGATCTTCAATCCATCCTTTGAAGACGAAGCAATCCTCAATCGGATGACTTATCGTTTGATGATAAGGGCAATAGTTAGGGTTATTCACCTCAGTGGGTTGTGGCGGTCGTCTTGGATTTGGTAGGTTTATAAGTCTGTTGCGTACTGCCAGCTCGAATAGCCGCTTCGTCTTGTCCCGTGGGAACGAGTAGGGACGCTTCATCTTCTCATTATAATACCGGCGTCTTTCTTCCAGTTGATCCGTCAGCTTTGGGGCATTGGGTTGCTGCTGAGCATTCGCGACGAAGGTGGCCTTTCCCTTACCCTTGTCATTCCGAGGTTCTGGCTTCGGGGGAGACGGTCTATTACCCATTTGGTCCATCTGAGCCAACTTGTCGATTAAATCCTGGAATGTGGTCGGCTTAAAGAACATCATAAACTGGGAGATAGTTGCGTGAGGGTCTAGGGTTCCTACGAACATGCCCACCGCGGGCGCTTCCTCAATGCGTTGCTCGCATTTCGACCACAAATTCCGCCAGCGTATAGAATACTGGACCCAAGTTTCGCCTGGTTTCACCCTGGCGTTGGTCAATGCCGTTATTGGAGTGCGTTCGCTGGCGCTTGCGAATCGCTGAGTGAATAGCAACTCCATTTCAGCGAACGTCTTGATAGAATCGTTCGGAAGTTCCGAATACCATTCGAACGCTGTTTCTGATAGGCTGCCCACGAACTGGCGAAGTAACAGTTTATCATCACCGCCGGTGTTACCGCAAAGGGCCCTGAACTGGGCGACATGTTGGTGGGGATTGCCGGTCCCTTTGTAAACATGGAACTTGGGAATTGTGTAACCCGGCGAGTACCTGATTTGGTCGTACCAGCTTGGATACGGCCGGCCCGTTTTTACGACCTGGCCAGCTGCCTCAGTCGTGTGATGAACCCGGATTTGCTGGGCTATATAATCGACCAAATCAGCCTTAGAGATTGTCTCCTCCTTGGCTGTTGAGAGGGCCGGTGGTAGATTTGACGTTTCCCCCCTGTCGTCTTCAAGGACGATCGGGGGATCCTCAGCGGGTGGGTCTTGTTGGATCATCATTCCTATCATATCTTGGAAGAGAAGGCCCATACGCTGTATGTTGGCTGCTTGTTCAGCGGCCTCTTTGTCCTTCTTCTCCAATATTCGGCGAAGAAACTCAGCGTCGGTTTCTTCCTCCTGGCGTTCGTCTGAGGACGTTTCTGGGTTTTCTTTTGGCCCGGTAAGTGCGGCCATAGCGTTCATCATTTCCTGGAGCTTTTGCTGTTGCTCCTGAGCTTTGGTTACCGACCGTGTAAGCGGTCTATGACCCGTAGACGCACGGCTGTCTTCCTTTCCTGACGCCATGTATACGGTATGGACCATCATGCCCCCAAACTTAGGGCATCTGGGCTTAGTGCCTTTAGCTGTCGTTGCAGGCTGGGGGATCTTCTCTGGCTTTCTCCTTTTATGAGCAGTGGCAGTTGAGGGGGCCGTTGAGGCGGGCACCCAGACAGTGTTTCGTGGTTTAGCCTGGTGACTGGCTTCCTGTTGGATTTTCAGCTTCTTGTGTTGGCGGGAGAAGTTTAGATCGATCATCAAGTCTCGGGCTTGCCGCCAAACCTTATAGATTCTGGAAGACAGCCGTTGTGGGGATCGGGGCCATTCTGGCTTTATTTCCGCAACCTTTTTTAGTGGAGGAGGAGACCTCTTTAGCATCACGGTAGGAGAATTCCTACGCACCTTATTTAGCATCTCAAAGCTGTTCCCAGTTGGAACAGCAGCATTAACTTCTGCCGTCGGGGCTGGTGGAGTTAGCCCAGAGGGGGAGTTGCCCCCAGCCTTCCTTATTCGGCGCCAATGGCGACGTCGAGCGTGTCGAGCGGACGGTGTTGGTTCAGCGGTGAGAATAGCTTCGTCTTGCCCCCTGTGTAGGTGGGGGGTCGTTGCTGGTGTTAGCCTGTCAAAGACCGACGTCCTTTAGATAGTAGGAGCGGGAGCTGGAGCCGTCAATCTTGTAAAGACCGACTTTGTGGCAGGGGAAGCCGCTTTGACGACTTCAGGAGCAGGACCGGTCACTTTCTTAGAAGCAACCTTCTCTGGGATTGTAGGCCTCGTTATGGGTCCACAAGAGTCTTGGCCCAATCTAGAGAAGACCGAGGCGCTGGTGTTGGGTGACCCGTTGAGAGGGGCCGCGGCAGGGGTAAGACGATCAAAGACCGACTTCTTGGGAGCTTCCTCTGTCAGCACCGGTGCGGTGAAGCTTGTCGGTGGGAGCATGGTCCCAAAAAACAATCCTGTGGTGGCTCGAGTGACCTGTTCCACGGGCGTTGTGAATAGCGAAGCAGCTTGGGGTCCGTAGGCTATACCTCCTGGCGAGGCAGAGCGTTGGTTGCAATTGCAGTCCGAGCAGTTGGAGCGTTTCGCAGAAGTAGAAGCCATCGATTCTTTGCTTTCTGCAATAAGCAGGACGCCAAGTCTTAGTATCTTGAAACCCAAGGGCAACCAATAGCGAACCATGATTGGTTCGTGAATCACGACACACGAAGTGTGGAGTGGAAAGAGGAAAAGGTCCCACCGGGCGTGCCAGAATCTGTTCCCCTCCGAAAGACGGCGCGCAAGACTGCGGGGTCTTGGCACTGAGATTCGGGGCAGATGCTAATTGGTGCTATCCGTTCACCTCTCCAAAGATGCCAAGTTGATTTATGGCACCATACATCGAAGGTTTGAACGGATGCGGCCGATTTAGCAGACTTCGTCAGATTCCCCCTCGCTTGAGGGGTTTTTGATTGTGGGGACGCTCTTCCCTGCAGGCGCAAGCCCCTGCAGTTAATTACGCTACCGCATCGCGGTAACAACTTTCTCCTTCTCCAGATGGTCACTTCGTGTCGTGTGTGTCTATTTTATGTTTTGTTGCCCGTGGATTGTTTACGGAGACCGAGTTATGTCGTCGTCCGTAGGGCGTGGACTAGTCCAAATCCGTATTATCTTAGATTTGGGTTTGGGGGTTTGGTTTGAGGATACGTTAGCCATATTTGAGGCTAAGGTCAACTCAAACGTTTGTTAAGGATACGTTAGTCTAACTTGAGACTAAGATCAACTTAACGGGATCGTTTAGATCCGACAAAAGAGCATTTGGGCTCCATTGTTCCAGTTTAGGGACATAGTGGTCCATTGCATGTATGGTCATCGGGACCCGTTACCTCTCTGACGGCGTTGAAGGATTACAACGACAGGTGTCAAAGGAGTTCCGAGATGTACCCTTGAACCAAAGTTGATTGGAGGGATTCATAGTCCAGTCTGTTTGAAGGTTTAAGGATACGTTAGCCATATTTGAGGCTAAGATCAACTTAAACGTTTGTTAAGGATACGTTAATCCAGTTTGGGACTAAGATCGACTTAACGGGATCGTTTAGATCCGACAAAAGAGCGTTTGGGCTCTATTGTTCCAGTTTAGGGACATAGTGGTCCATTTCCAGTTTAGGGACGTAGTGGTCCATTACCAGTTTAGGGACGTGGTGGTCCATCGCCAGTTTAAGGACATGGTGGTCCATCGCCGGTTTAGGGACGTGGTGGTCCATCGCCGGTTTAGGGACGTGGTGGTCCATGTTCCAGTTTAGGGACGTGGTGGTCTGATGGGTTTAAGGACGCATAAGTCCATGTTTAAGGACGGACGTGGTAGTTTAAGGACGCATAAGTCCATGGGTTTAAGGACCCCACAGTCCATGTTGATGTGTGGTTGTCGGGACCCGTCACCTCTCTGAAGACGTTGAAGGATTACAACGAAAAATATCAGAGGAGTTCAGAGATGTACCCTTGAACCAATGAGTGGTTTGAAAGAGCAGATGTGCTCAGTTCAAGATGATTTGAGGACTTATGGCCAGTTTGGGCTAAGTCCAAAATATTGGCCCTCTGTTGGTCCATTGAAGGAGAGGCTTTGCCTCTGGCCATTTAGTCAATTGGGCCAATGCCTAGTGTTAAACACTAAAGACCAATCAGTGTTGAACACTGGGAATGAGATCGATAAGTTAGTGTTTAACACTAAAAGATAGTTGGTGTTAAACACGAGCAACAAGGCTTTCAAATTAATGTTAAACACTAAAACAGATCAAAACACTGGCAGCAGAGATCTCCAATTAATGTTAAACACTAAGGTAATCAGTGTTGAGCACCGCAAATAAAGCTCTTTGATTAGTGTTGAACACTAAGGCCAAACAGTATTTTAACATTGGATTCAGGGGTTCCAATTTAGCGTTAGACGCTAAGGCAAGAGGGGTCACGTGGTAGCACGTGAGGGCGCCCTCCCTTCATTTGTTCTGCTGAGAATATCGCATCTTTTGGAGCATCACGTGCCATCACGTGACGGGTGTTTAAATGGAGTATGTTAAAGTCTCTGCCAAGGGTCACGTGGGTCACGTGAGGCACTGCCTCAAAGGGGCTTTTCTGTAGATCTTTTTGGGGGTCACGTGGTGACACGTGACCCTGCCTCTATGTATATTTTTTTAGAAGATCTGTTAATCCCTTTCAGGAATTAAATTCCTCGTAGGGTTGAACCCTGGCAATAATTTCAGAGGAATTAAATTCCTACTTCCTTTTGAAGGTTCATATTCTGGAATAGAGTTGAACTCTGAATTTTCTGTAGGAATTAAATTCCTCATATATGTGAAGAACTGAATAGGGTTAAACCCCAATAAAAGCTTTAAGGAGTTAAACTCCCACTCTCTGTTGAAGAATTATTCTGAGGAATGAGATTAAGGGAATTAAATTCCTGTTGTTTTCACAGAACTAAGTTCTTAACCAGGGTTAAACCCTGATTCTTTTCATTCTGAAGGAACTAAATTCCCATAACACAGGGTCAACCCTAATTTTATTTTAAAGGAATTAAATTCCTATAGTTCTGTGAGAATTGAATTCTCGTGCTTCCATTCCCTCTCTATGCTTTGGATCTGCATGGCAGGATCTCAACCCATTGAGAATTAAATTCTCAACTCAAGGGGAGATGTGCACTTTACAGATCCTCCACCAAAGAGAGAACTATGTTCTTCTGTTTTTTATATCAGAGTTAAACTTTGTTGAGAATTAAATTCTCTTTTCTTTCAAAAAGCCTTCCCTTTCTTACCTAGGGTTTTCTTTTGCAGAAGATCCAAATTCCTCCAAAGTATCAAGGCTCTCTCTCTTTTCTTCCCTCTGCATATATATATCCTTTTTGTGTGTCTCTTGGCTCCTATTTATAGGAGAAGCAGCCGAGTCAATTAGTTTTTGATGAATCTTTCATTGAGAGATTTGATTTGTATCCATCATTCGTTTTGGACCTTTGGATTATTAGGTGAATTTTATTCACCATTGGATTTTAAATCCAGAGATTCTCCTTTGTTATTTCGGTTAGATTTTACGGGGAAATCTTTCCAAATTCGAGATTTTCCCATAGATAGATGATATTTAATCACCTTTAAATCTTTAATTCAATCGGTTGCTTTGGAAAGATTTAAGAGGTTTTTTTCTCAGAATTTAATTCTGTTAACAGATAGGCTTTGAAAGCTGGTCACGTGTGGCCACGTGACCCTTGGTCACGTGACCCCCTTGGAACGAGCCCTCTTCTTTCTTTCTGCGCTCTGCTTTCTGGTCGCTGCTTAGCTGTCACGTGCCACCACGTGACCCTCGTCTGGAGCCTTTTTCTTGATTCAATCAGGGAATTGAGTCTGCCGCTTTTGAGTGTCACGTGCCAACACGTGACCCTGGTCACGTGGGAGCACGTGACCCTTTCTGAAACCTTTTTCTTCGATGTAGTTGGGAAACTGAATTTGCCTTGCCGATGCTTTTAGATGTCACGTGCCAACACGTGACTGCTGGTCACGTATGAGCACATGACCCTTTTCTGAAGCCTTTTCCGTAGGCTTTCCTGATTTTAAATCAGGAAACAGTCACCTCTTTGAAGACGTTGAGGAATTACAACGATAAATATCAAAGGAGTAATGAGATGTACCGTTGAACCAAGGTAGATTAAATGATCTGTAGCCCAATTTTGGAACCAAGAACAATTAATTATATTGTGAGCAAGTTGGCTCAGTTGAGTCTGAGTTGAGGACTTATGGCCAACTTGGGCTAAGTCCAATTGGATTTGAAGTGTTGGCCCTTTGTTGGACCATTAGACATTTCTCTGGGTTCAAGCCCACATTATTTAACAATGCTAAATATTTTCATCTTTGATTTTCTCAATTTTGAGATTCATTTGGAGGAGGGACTTTTGCCTCTGGAAAATTAGCCAATTTGGCTAAAAGTAGTGTTAAACACTAGAGAACAACGGTGTTAAACATTGGAGGTATAACTCTCAAATTAGTGTTAAACACTAAAAGGCAATCGGTGATAAACACTGGAAATATAATTTTCAATTCAGTGTTAAACACTAGAAAACAATCAGTGTTAAACACTGGAAATATAATCTCCAAATTAGTGTTAAACACTAAAGAAAGAGGGGTCATGTGTGGACACGTGAGGGCACCCAAAGGTGAGGCCAGATCTCCTTTACCTCGTTCTGCAATTAAGTGTTGAACACTTTTTTATTATTTTTATTTTGAGCATCACGTGTTGACACGTGATGGGGATTTATGCGCTGACTGTTAAAGCGTTTGCCAAGGAGTCACGTGGTAACACGTGAGAGCGCCCAAAGCCTTCATTTCTTTTACTTTTTCTTTCTGCGTCTTGGGAGTCACGTGGGAGCGCGTGAGGCATTGCCTCAATGCTTCTTTCTTCAGGGATCTTTTCAAGGGTCGCGTGGGGACATGTGACCTTAATTCTTTTCATGCACAGAGATCTCTTAAGTCTCTTTATTTTTAAGAATTGAATTCTTTGTAGGGTTAAACCCTGATTATGATTTTGGAGGAATTAAATTGCTATTGTGCAAGAATTAAATTCTTAAGTAGGGTTAAACCCCAATTTATTTTTAGAGGAATTAAATTCCCATATATGTAAAAGAATTAAATTCTTATATAGGGTGAAACCCTAATTCTGTCCATCTTGAAGGAATTAAATTCCTGTGAGTTTGGGAGAATTAAATTCTCATGTAGGGTTAAACCCTAATTTTGTTTTGGGAGAATTAAATTCTCTAAACTCAATTCTCCTTCTAAGTTTTGGATCTGCATGGCAGGATCTCAACCCGATGAGAATTAAATTCTCATCTTATGGGGAGATGTGCTCTATGCAGATCTTCAACCAGAAGAAGAACTAAGTTCTTTTGTAGAAGAGTTAAACTCTTAGATTTTGAGAATTAAATTCTCTGTTTGAAGTTTTGATCCCCTTTCTTTTCTCACCTAGGGTTTTTCTTTGTTGAGAATTAAATTCTCCTTTCTTTTCTTCTCTCTTGAGAATTAAATTCTCCTCTCTCTGTTCTTCTCTCTCCAAGGTACATCCCTCTTTTCTCTTCTTGGATCCTATTTATAGGAGAAAGAAAAGAATCAATTTGTTCAATGAATCTTTCATTGAAAGATTTTAATTGATTTCATGATTAATATGATCCTTTAGATCATTCAATGAATTTTTATTCACCGTTGGATTTTAAATCCAAAGATATTCTGTTTGTTATTTCTGGTGAGATTTTCGGGGAAATCTTTCCTTGTCTAAAATCTTTCCATAAATTGGTGATTTTTAATCACCCTTGGATCTTTAATCCAACGGTCCCCATATTCCTTTTCCATTTGGAAAGATTTAGAAGTTTTTAGAATTTTAATTATATTAACTATGAGGCTTTCGGAGCCAGTCACGTGCTGACACGTGACCCTTGGTCACGTGTGAGCACGTGACCCCCAATTGAGTCCTTTTCTCAGCGTTTATTTACGTTTCAGTTTTAACCATCACGTGTCAACACGTGACCATTGGTCACGTGTGAGCACGTGATACCTCATTGAGGTATTTCCTTTAGCCATTTGTTTTTATTTCTGTTTTAACTATCACGTGTCAACACGTGACCATTGGTCACGTGTGAACACGTGACCCCTAATTGGGTCCTTCTTCAGCCGTTTGTTTTTTTATTTCTGTTTTAACTATCACATGTCAATACGTGACCATTGGTCACGTGTGAGCACGTGACACCTCATTGAGGTAATTCCTGATTTTTAATCAGGGAACAGTGCATAGCATATTTGCTCATAACTTTTGATCTCGGATGAATTATGAAGCCCATAATATATCAAATCGAAGGGTTTTTCGAGATACTTCCAATACCATCAGAATTAATAGTTCCTCCTTTAGGAGTTTATCAAAATACAGGCCGGAAGATACTGGTTCGCATTTCCTTAAGCGTATCGCTGCCATTTGATACCTTGGACTCTTCTGCGCAGAAATTTTTGGCGGGAACAGTCGTATTTTTCAAAATCTATGTTCCCAAATATCATCGTGCTATGTTACATATGAGTGTTTTGAGGAGATAGGTCATTACCTCGTAATTTTTCTAAAGCTAGCATGGTTAAAAGGTATAAACATGTCGATATGAAACATAAAAGTATTTTACTGTAAAAGTGGAATAAAATTTGCTATGATTATCATTTTAATGTCAAACTTATTCTATTGTCTTAGTTAATGAGTATTAAACAATATATATCAAAAGTTGTAGGTTTGTTATTAAGAAAATGTTGTATTTTTAAAAGAAAAGATAATCGGAAGCCGGATAACTCCGCTTCCGACACATTTTAAGAGTTAAGAATTTTAGGATAATGAAAGAGAGAGAGAAGGGGGACTTACGGGTTTACGGTCAAGAGAAGAGGAAGAGGAAGATTGGGAAACACCGGTGTGTCGTTTCGTCGCCGGAAACTCCTCGGATCGTCGTCGGATATTCGTCGGAGCTTCGCCCTTTGCTAACTCCACTTGCACATAAAAAGTCTATGGAAATTTTTTGAGAGTTTAGACAGAGCTTTGGAAGTGAGGAGGGGTGATTTTAGGTATGGTATTTATAGGAAAAATTAGGGTTTAGGGTAAATGAAATGGTGTGATAAAAATTGTATTTAATTTTGCATTTAAAAAATTAAAAGGGGTGTTTTAATTCTCTGTTTAATTTCAGAGATTTTAAATAGTGCAGGGGAGTGGGGTAGGCCAAAGGTCTCTGGGAGTTGAAGAAAAAATGGGATCGGGCTGAGTCGCCGGCCCGAGTCGGCCCGAGTCTCCATGCCACATGTCCCTTGTCGCTTGGTCTATCTCTTGGACCTATTTGTTTTATGTGTGACTCTTGGTTTTACGGGTTATGCACGCGTAGACTCTTGGACTTCTAAAAAGATTAAAAGAAATCAAATTAAAAATAATGTGTGACTGATGGGATTTGAACTCTGGTGATTTGGTTCAGCAGTGCAAGGTCTTACCAATGAGCTATAAACTCCTTCTTGCTGTTCAAAAGCAAATCAAACTTATAACTTGTTCTCAGGCAAAAGTACCCCTTTATGTATTTTTGAAAAAAAATTGTACAGAAAGTTTAGGGTTGTTACATTCTACCCTCCTTATAAAAATTTCGTTCTCGAAATTTGTAAAAGGAAAGTGTAACGGATTCAAGAAAAATTTGGTGGTGTATGAAGAATAACAAAGTGATACAAGGATTTGAGAATATGAAAGATAATTACCAGTGTTACCTTGACCTACAGTCTCGGCTTCTACGGCTTCTAATGTGTAAGTCTGACGCCGTGGTACATTCCTCCTAGCTGGAGGCACATTCTGTTCTTGGGGCATGTTTCTCTACCCTCAAGGCATGTCCCTCGTTGCCTGTTAGAATTGGCGAGTAGGCTGTGCAGGTGGTGGAGCTGGGAGTGTAAGAGGAGGTGCAAGAGCCTGGACAGCTGGCCGCTGCGGGTAGTTGGTAGGTGTGTGATCTGGATTGCGTCTATAAGGAGAGTTTCCAATTCCGTGATTGGATGCGCCACAAACTAAGCACAAGTCTTTTGCGCGCCTACATTCCTTCCACAAGTGTCCTTCCTTCTTGCAATAGATGCAAAAGTCGGGACTCGATAGGTTATCTGTTACTTCCGGTCTCCTCGGCTCAACAGTTGGTCTTGAAGAGGCTCCTCTTGCCATCTGAGTGGCAGGGCGCTTAACTCCGGCAGATTGGGGTCTGCCCTTCTTCTTCACCACTGCCTCATATCTTCGAGCAGCTTTTAAAGCCATATCATGGGTTGGGAAATCCCCTGTAGCTAATGCAGCTTGGATTTCCGGGTCCAACCCTTGCTGAAATCTCCTAGCTCTGATCTTAACAGTCGGTATGAGATGGGCCGCAAACCTGTTACGGTCTTGTATTAGCTGTGTAGTATGTGATATAAAATCAAACATTGAGACATATCTTACCTACTGAGCATGGTAAACTCGGTATCATACTCATCTACAGATTTGGTCCATATTGAACCTTGTTGCAGATGGATGAACTGTTGTTCCATATCAAAGCGGGCAGTCTCCGGAAAATACTTTGCGTTGAACATGTTGCGGAAAGTCTTCCATTCGATGAGTTCGTCAAGACGGCTTTCTTCCGCCTTCCACCAAACCCGTGCATTATCAGTGCGTTGCAGTTTTGCAACTCGAACCCAAGCAATCTCTAGCACTTGTGCTGCTGCCAGGTCATCTTCAACGCTTTGAGCCCATTCTTCCGCTTCCAGAGGGCTCTCTTTTCCCGAAAATTTCTTAGGGTGCAGTGCCCAGAATTGCTTCACTCCGGGTGCTTCCGCTTCTGGACGGTTCAACAGAATAGCATTCTGCTACTGCTGTCCTTCCAGGAGGCTGCGAATTGCCTCAAGCAATACCGTCTGCTCATTGATCGGAGCAGCTACGGCAGGTGTAATCGGTAGTGTAGGTGGAGTGTTGTTGAAGTTGGTGCTGGTGTAGTTTGGGGAATCCATAACCTTGAAAGAAAAAATTTGGATTAGGACAGATTCAAAATATATGAAATGATAAGATTCAAGAAATGTGAATTGTAAAGAATGTTTTCAGTTGCTGGTTCTTGTGTTATATTGCTTAGGTTGTCCTGAACTGCATGGTAGGTTTCCATACAGCTCTGACCTGCATGGCCACCAACAAAACCTGTCATGCCCCGCTTCCCAGTATACGGGCAGAGGAGATGCGATGGGTCGCTACGTATTTACTCAGAAGTAAACACGGTAAGCGTATCTAAGCAATATAAAAGTAAATGTACACAAGAGACAGGATGTAAATAAACAGCAACTTTATTTATTAACATTCTTTTTACAATACATCTGAAAAGTAAGTATATGGAATGGAAAGCAATGCCTAAACAGTGGCATAACAGAAATGGAAAATACAGAGTGTAAATGTGTACAAGGAATCTAAAGCTCTGGGTCAAAAGTCAGCTGATCGAAATCCTCGCTGGTGGGCTCGATCTCCTGAAGGTCCAATCCACCTGACAACATTCCAAAGAAGAAAGAGAGGGAATTTCGTCAGCGAACAATCGCTCGGTAAGTCCCAAAGATGAGGAAGAAATAGAATAGACAGAGAGAGTGTGTAGCTTTTAAAGTTGTTATAATGTTGTATTTAGTGTTAACGCTGTTGTTTGTAGCTTGGTACAGAAGATTCCAGTGTATACGAGAAAAGTCTCACTTTCCCTGGAGACTAAGGTATCAGGAGTACAAGGCTCCGTCGATAATAACACGGAACAACAGCATGGATGTAATTACGTCTTAAGTGACCACCTGTGCCACCTTTAACATATTCCGTACCAGTCTACTCCTTTATAACCCCCGCGATGTCTTGTTTGTATTGATTGTGTTGTATTGTCTTGTAAATTGAATTGTATAGATGGATAACTTGCCGAGACCATGATACGAGTAATGGAACGGATATAATGGATGATCATGTTGATGGAATATATCCATGGTTCGGTTCGGTCAATATAGATTGATATAGATTGAACAGATTGAATATATGGATTCATATTGAATTGTTATATATACTTGAATCTCATTCAAGTCAGATTGATTATATTAAGACTCGGTCCGAGTCAAACAATTAGAAAAGAAATTGAATCCTGAATATGTTTTGGTGCTATCGGTAACCGCTGCACATGGACGACAGGATTTGTGTCTTTTTCAAAGACGATTACCGTGTTGATAACACTTTTGTTAAGTTGTCTACCTTAAATAGGCAAGCATCCATATCTCCGGCTCCCTGAAGCTCAAGAGACCGGTCCTGCTTAAACCTATGTTTACTAAGGTCCTTATTGTAATTTAGTATAACTTGAGGGGGTTTTATGTAAAAATAATTTTGTATAATTTTCAAAATACACCTCAAGTATTTTATTATCGTCTTTAGAATTTTCATGGATGTATATTTTATCAATGTGACATTTCTAGTGAGTAAACCCTAATTTCATAATATATGGTATTTATTTGTAATATTGGAATTGTATGGTATTTTCTTGTAAATGGAATATTTTTTCTTGAATTTTGGAAATGTGGAATATTATAAATATTAAAAATAGATATTTTGATATTATTTACATATATATATATATATATATTAAAAATATAAGTTTTATTTATAATAGAAATCCCATTTTCTAAAGAAAATTATATTTTAAATCTTTCGAGACCGTATGCTCCTTGTGGATGTCTGCATCTCGCACTACTAAGCCCGAGGATGTGCGATAATCTGCATCATCCCGAACGGGTTCCCCGAAATGGGTTGTAGCGGCGCATTTGCAAAGATTTGTTAAAATACACATCTTGTAGAAAAAGGTTTTATAAGTCGGAGGTATTTATGTGTAAAGTCGTATTTTCCCAAATCTATGTTCCCAAATGTCATCGTGCTATATTACATATGAGTGTTTTGAGGATGTAGGTCATTAGCTCATGTGTTTTCTAAAGCTAGCATGGTTAAAAGGTATAAACATGTCGATATGAAAAATAAAGGTATTTTACTATAAAAGTGAAATAAAACTTACTACGGTTATCATTTTAATGTCAAACTTGTTCTATTGTCTTAGTTAATGAGTATTAAAAAATATATATCAAAAGTTGTAGGTTTGTTATTAAGAAAATGTTGTATTTTTAAAAGAAAAGATAATCGAAAACGGGATAACTCCGCTTCCGACACATTTTAGGAGTTAAGAATTTTAGGATAGTGAAAGAGAGAGAAGGGGGACTTACGGGTTTAGGGTCAAGAGAAGAGGAAGAGGGAGATTGGGAAACACCGGTGCGTCGTTTCGTCGCCGGAAACTCCTCAGATCGTCATCGAAAGTTCGTCGGAGCTTCGTCCTTTGCTAACTCCACTTGCACACAAAAAGTCTATGGATTTTTTTTGAAAGTTTGGACAGAGATTTGGAAGTGAGGAGGGGTGATTTTAGGTGTGGTATTTATAGGAAAAATTAGGGTTTAGGTTAAATGAAAAGGTGTGATAAAAATTGTATTTAATTTTGCATTTAAAAAATTAAAATGGGTGTTTTAATTCTCTGTTTAATTTCAGAGATTTTAAATAGTGCAGGGGAGTGGGTAGGCCAAAGGTCTCTGGGAGTTGAAGAAAAATGGGATCGAGCTGAGTCGCCGGCCCGAGTCTCCATACCACGTGTCCCTTGTCGCTTGGTTTATCTCGTGGACCCGTTTGTTTTATGTGTGACTCTTGGTTTTACGGGTTATGCACGTGTAAACTCTTGGGCTTCTATAAAGATTAAATGAAATCAACTTAAAAATAATGTGTGGCTGATGGGATTTGAACTCTGGTGCTTTGGTTCAGCGGTGCAAGATCTTACCAATGAGCTACAAGCTCCTTCTTGTTGTTCACTGTCACGCCCCGCTTCCAAGAGTACGCTAAGATAGGCACGTGACATAGCCAACCATGCTACCCGTGGATAGGAAAAATCCTTCCACGGTCACATTACGGCTATAGAGATATCAAGAACAGGAAAGTAAACTAAACTATCTAGTACATGTCCATGAGCCAGAATAAATGAGTCAAGAAATAATATAATATGCGGAAGCAAAAGATCCAATAAATAAACACCTGGAAAGTAAAACGGGATACCAACAGAATCCTCACTGCTCGGTCTAACAGCAGCAGTACTCCTGATCCGCCGGCAACAAAAGTAGAGGATCTGGGCCATGCAAAACCCAGACGTCAGCGCGTCATAACATCAAGCAATAATATATAAACAGGGTAGCAAGACATGCAAGTATGATTATAAAACGTAAAGCATGTGTGACAGCAATATAAATCAAGGCAGTGAAAGGTAGTATGCAGTGAGTAATCCAAACTGGTCTATTGGGTTAATTATTCTCAAGTCTTTGAAATCAATTTGATGAATCATTGATGTAACTCAATAGTATCCCGTGCGTGCCCGGGATCACGGTCTATGACTCTCGGGCTGAATCCGAGATGTGCCGCAAGGCAGTAAAAAGGGTAGTAGGTAATGACAAGTGATGTCAGCAGCATCACCCCGGGGCTGGCCTAGCCCGTAAGACTGATCAGAAAAAGTATAGAACTGTCGAGTTACAAGTAAGGTTTCATCATTGATTTCCCCATATCCCCAAGTTATATATATTCAAGTCAGGTATTAAATAATCTGGAGCTAATACCAACACAGGATCAGGCAGGTACAGGTTTGTCTGGATAGACAACAGGAAATGTCCGTAAGGACAACAGGTCAGGTTTGTTGGCATTAGACACAAGATCAAGTAACAGGTAAAGCCATGGTACATCAGGTCAAGCCAGGTAGTATATAAGTATCATGTCATGTCGAGAGGTGCACGGTACCATGTCGTGTCAAGTAGTAGGTGTAACCAGTCATGTCAGGGGTGCACAAAATGTCATGTGGGTGCTCATAATCAACTAACGTAAGCATGGGTAAACAACACAAGCATGGGGTACTAGTGAAACAATAAGATGGGACACTGTAATGTGAAATGCAATCAGATACAGATTAAGGCATATAGATGCACAGTTATGATTGGGGTTATAGTTCGAACATTAATTGAATACAGTTTATCAAATATGGAATGTTAAAACCACACTAATATGTATTAAATAATCTAAGGATGCAATTGAACAGATATTAGTCTAGATGTATGCAAACGGTGTCCGATAGGGTAGAAACTATTTAAAAGTACTATGGGCTATACAGATAATTATTAACTGATTTAAATACGGATGTGGGTACTATATATAGTAAAACAAAATGCAACATGATAGGGTTCAAGTTGTAAATCTAAAATGATATAACCGGACATCGAAATGTAAAATTGGAACTAATAGCCTTAGGTTTAATTTACAGGTTTAATCATGAAATTAAATATGTATAAAATAATATAATAGCATGTAGCAAGTTTTACTTGCCTCGATGGATCACGATACGGATACGCACGACACGTCCGACGTCGGTAAAACGTCGCAACGCACGCACGGCACGCGGGACGGCTCCAGGAAAGTCAAGAGCACGACCACGCTGGTTGGGGTTGTTCACTGGATCTCTCGAGTTGTCGGCGGCGAGCACGGCTCCGGCGACGGTCAAGAATCTAGAAACCAAGAAAGGAAAGGAAGAAAAGAGAAGAAATAGATGGAGGGATTGGGGTTGTTGTTGCTCTGGGCTTCTGGGGACAGAGGAGATGAGGTGTAGGTGGTTGAGGTCAGGGTCGGTGATGTTGACAACGAGTTTTCAGCGAGGGTTACGGTGAGGCAAGTGGCTGCTAGGGTTCTAGTGTGCAGGGTTCTGGTTAGGGTTCTTGGCGAAAGGGAGGTTTGCAGGGGAGGAGAAGAAGGGATGAGGGATGCAGACGAGGTAGAGAAGACGAGGGGAGGCGACGGCGAAAGGTCGGCGGCGAGGAGGGTTAGTGCGAGGGTGTTGGGTTCTTGGGTCGCAGTGGGTTGGTCGGCCTCACGTCGGAGATGAAGGAAGTGGTGAGATGGAAGAGGAGGTGGTGACGATGCCGATGAGATGATTGGCGGCGAGGGGTTGCTCGAGTGAAGGTGGCTGAAGGTGCTGCCGAGGGGTATAGTGTTGGGTTCGAGGTTGGAGAAAAGGGAAGAGGAAGAGGGAGAGGAGGTTGAGACGAGGCGAGGGTGAGGTCAGGGCCGACGAAGATGGTCGGCGGCGGTGGAGGCGACGAGCGCGGGTTAGGGTTAGGGTTTTCGCAAGGAGGCGGAAAGAAAATGAAAAGAGGAGGAAGAGAGGGTACGTGGGGAAAACACAATGGGTTTTAAAAAATAATAAGTTATAAATAATATTTAAAAGAATTATATATATATATATATATAGAGAGAGAGAGAGAGAGAGATTTGTGAGAGATAGAGCCGGCGAGAGGAGAGAGACGGTCAGGAGCGAGAGAGAGAGAGTGTGTCAGGAGAGAGAGAGAGAATTAGTTATAGGAAAGATTTATTATAATAAATATATTTTGTTTGTTTTAAAGATTATTAATAGTTTGAAAAATATTAGAATATAATATTAGTCTGTTTTGAGATTTTGGCAAATACAAATTTACTCCAAAACACGTCCGGGTCGGGTCTAAAAATTCAGATTTAAAATATTAAACATATAAGCGACTTCCAAATTTCAAAATGAATGCCCCGTTAAAGAAAATGCATACCCCCAAGAACGGATGTACGTACGTGCGCGTAGCCATCCAAACACGTCCGTTTCACTGAACGGGACGAGCACAAGATGTGTGGATGCTACCACGGGGTTAGGGGTAACATGCAGGTTATGAAATGCAATTTTAAATTATTTTCTGTGACCTAAAATGTTATATGATAAAAGATGCGATACTAGATAAAATACCAGTATGTACTAATCATGAGATGCACGTGTCCATGCAACAGGTCACGATAATCTATAAATAAGAATCAAACAGGTTCAAGCAAGCGGATCGGGTCGAATGCAATGTAAAGTGTAAAATACCATTCGCACCCACAATACGTTAAATCAAGAGTATCACGAATAAAGAAATACATGAACTGAAATTGGTATAAATGAACTCGGGTGTTACATTCACAAGCAAATCAAAATTATAACTTGAGCTCAGGAAAAAGTACCCCTTTCTGTATTTTTGAAAAAAAATTATACAGAAAGTTTAGGGTTGTTACAATAAGTAAAATACACAAGAGCCAAGATGTAAATGAACAACGACTTAATTTATTAACATTATTTTTTTTACAATACATCTGAAAAGTAAATACATGAAATGGAAAACAATGCATAAACAGTGGCATAACAGAAATGGAACTACTGAAATGAAATGTACAAGTGAAACTAAAGCTCGGGATCTTCAGCAAACTGGTCCAAGTCCTCGCTGCTGGGCTCGATCTCTAGTGAGTCCGAAACACCTGACGACATTCCAAAGAAGAAGAAAGAGAATGTTATCAGCGAACAAATCGCTCGGTAAGTCCCAAAGATGAGAGAGAAGTAGAATAGACAGAGAGAGAGTATAGTTTTATAATGTTTTATCATAATGTTAGCGCAGTTGTTTATAGGTTGGTACAAAAAATACCAGTGTATACGAGAGGAGTCCAACTTACACCGTAGACTTTGGTAACCCGTAGTACAAGGCTCCATCGATAATACCACGGAACAACGGCATGGATGTAATTACGTCTTAAGTGACCACTTCGTGCCACCTTTAACATATTCCATACCAGTCTACCCCTTTATAATCCTGTAGTGTTAATTGTATTGATTGTATTGATTGTACATAATGTATTGTGTTGTGTTGTCTTGTATTGTAAATTGAATATAGACGGATGTCTTGCCGAAACCATGATATCAGTAAATGGATGTAACTGGAGGATCATGTAGATGGATGTATATCCATGGTTCGGTTCAGTCAATATAGATTGAATATATAGATTCATGGATTCATGTTGAATTGTAGTTTGATATTTTAATCATATTCAAGTCAGATTGATTATATTGAGACTCAGTCTAAGTCAAACAATTAGAAAAGAAATTGAAGTCCTGAATTATGTTTTGGTGATATCGGTAACTGCTGTACATGGACGGCAGGATTTGTGTATTTTTCGAAAACAATTACTATGTTGATAACACCGTTTGTTAAGTTGTCTATCTTAAATAGTCAAGCACCCATATCTCCGGCTCCCTGAGGCTCAAGAGACCGGTCCCGCTTAAACTTATGTTTACTAGGGTCCTTATTGTAATTTAATATAACTTGAGGGGGGGTTTATGTAAAATAGTTTTGTTATACTTTTAAAATATATCTCAAGTATTTAATTATCGTCTTTAGAGTTTTCATAGATGTTTTTTTTATTCATTGTGAAATTTCTAGTGAATATGACCTAGTTTTAAAGTATAAGGTATTTATTTGAAATATTGGAATTGTATGGTATTTTCTTGTAAATGGAATGTTTTTCTCGAATTTTGGAAATGTGGAATATTATAAATATTAAAAATAGATATTTTGATATTAATTACATATATATTTATTTATTAAAAATATAAGTTTTATTTATAATAGAAATCACATTTTCTAAAGAAAAATGTTTTAAAAATCTTTCAAGATCGTATACTCCTTGCGGAGGTCTGCATCTCACTCTACTAGGCCCGAGGATATGCGATAATCTACACCATACCGAACGGGTTCCCCAAAATGGGTTGTAGAGGCACAATTACAAAGATTTGTTAAATACACTTCTTGTAGAAAAATGTTTTATAAGTTGAAGGTAGTTATATGTAAAGTCGTATTTTCCCAAATCTTTGTTCCCAAATTTCATCGTGCTATATTAGATATGTGTGTTGTGAGGAGGTAGGTCATTATCTCGTAAGTTATCTAAAGGTACAAAGGTATTCTAGAGTTTATGTCGGAAACTAAAGTTTGTGGTATTTTAATGTAAAATTTCGATAAAAGATGCATATAACAATCTTTTGTGATGAAACTTGTTAAAGATGTTTATTAATGTTTAATGAACAATATGTGATGATATGAAGATATCTTGATTAATAAAAATTATAGTTTTATAGAAAACCGAATCGGAAGTCGGACTAACTCCGCTTCCGTCGGGTTTTAGTTTTGAATATTTTTTAGAATAGAGAAAAGAAGGAGAAGTAGGAACTTACTGGATGATTGGCTAGAGGAGAGAAAGAGGAAGAGGTAGCAGTTGCCGATGCGTCGTTTTGTCGTCGGAAACTCCTTAAGTTGTCGCCGGAAGTTCGTCGAAGTTTTGCCCTTTGCTAACTCCACTTGCACACAAAAGGATCTTGGAATTTTCTTGAGAGTTTAGGCAGGGATTTTTGAGTGAGGAGGGGTGATTTGAGGATGGTATTTATAGGAAAAATTAGGGTTTAGGGTAGTGAATGGGTGTATTAAAAATTTGTAATAAAATGGATTAAATGTGAGTTTTATTATGCTCTGTAAATGTGCAGGAAAAACAAATAATACTGGAGTTATGGGGGGAGTCCAAGAGTCGCCAGAGTTAAAGAAAATTGAGGTTTCGTCCGAGTTGAACCAGCGGCGCCGGCCCGAGTCGCTATCTCGTCGGCCCGAGTCATGAGGTGGGGGCTCGTATTGGTGCCACGTGTCCCTGACGCTTGGTCTAGCCTCGTGCACATATTTGTTTAGGCTGTGACTCTTGGTTTTACGGGTTGTGCACATGTAGACTCTTGGGCTTCTAAAAGATTAAAAGAATTTTAAATAAAAAGAATGTGTGGCTGATGGGATTTGAACTCTCGTGCTTTGGTTCAGCAGTGCAAGGTCTTACCAATGAGCTACAAGCTCCTTCTTGCTGTTCAAAAGCAAATCAATTTTATAACCTGTGCTCAGGATTAAGTACCCCTTTCTGTATTTTTTTGGAAAAAAAAATTGTTCAGAAAGTTTAGGGTTGTTACATTCTACCCTCCTTGTAAAAATTTCGTCCTCGAAATTTGTAAAAGGAAAGTGTAACAGATTCAATGAAAGTTTGGTGATAGAAGTAATGATAGTATATGAAAGAAAAATAACAAGTGGTACAATGGTTTGAAATGGTTGAAGAGAATTACCAGTGTTACCTTGGTCTACAGCCTCTGCTTCTACGGCTGCTAGTGTGAAAGCCCGACGCCGGGTTACATTCTTCCTAGCCGGAGGCACATTCCTCTGTTCTTAGAGCATGTTTCTCTGCCCTTGAAACATGTTCCTCAGAGCCTGATGGAATTGGCGATTAGGCTATGCAGGAGGTGGAGCTGGGAGTGGTAGACGAGGTGCAGGAACCTGGATAGCTGGTCGCTGCGGGTAGTTAGTGGGTGTATGAGCTGGGTTGCGTCTATAAGGACAGTTTCCAATTCCGTGATTGGATGCGCCACAAACTAAGCACAAGCCTTTTGCGCGCCTACAGTCCTTCTACAAGTGTCCTTCCCTCTTACAATAGTAGCAAAAGTCGGGACTCGACTGGTTATCTATTACTTCCGGTCTCCTCGGTTCAACAGTTAGCCTTGAAGAGGCTCTTCCTGCCATCTGAGTGGCAGGGCGCTTTTCTCCGGCAGATTGAGGTCTGCCTTTCTTCTTCTTCACCACTGCTTCATATCTTCGGGCAGCTTTCAAAGACATATCATGAGTTGGGAAATCCCCTGTAGCTAATGCAGCTTGGATTTCCGGGTCCAACCCTTACTGAAATCTTCTAGCCCAGATCTCAGCAGTCGGTATGAGATGGGCCGCAAACCTGTTATGGTCTTGTGTTAGATGTGTAGTATGTGATAAAATCGAACATTGAGACATATCTTACCTGCTGAACATGGTAAACTAAGCATCATATTCATCTACTGACTTGGTCCACATTGAACCTTGTTGCAGATGGATGAACTGCTGTTCTATATCAAAGCGGGCAGTCTCAGGGGAGTACTTTGCGCCGAACATATCACGGAAAGTTTCCATTCGATGGGTTGATCAAGACGGCTTTCTTCCGCCTTCCACCAAACATATGCATTGTCCATGAGCTGCAACTTCGCAACGCGAACCCAAGCTATCTCTGGCACTTGTGCCGCTGCCAGATCATCTTCGATACTTTGAGCTCATTCCTCAGCTTCTAGAGGGCTCTCTTTTTCTGTGAAGTACTTGGGGTGCAAGGCCTTAAATTGCTTCACCCTAGGTGCTTCTGCCTCTGGTCGGTTCATCAGGATAGCAGTCTACTACTGCTGTCCTTCCAGGAGGCTGCCGATTGCCTCAAGAAGAACCGTCTGCTCATTGATCGGAGCAGCGACGGCAGGTGTGAGTGGTAGTGGTGGGGGAGTGTTGTTGACATTCGGTGTTGTTCGGGGAATCCATAACCTTGAAAGAAAAATTTGGGTTAGGACAGATTCCAAGTATATGAAATGATAAGATTCAAGAAATATGAATTGTAAAGAATATTTTCAGTTACTGGTTCTTGTGTTATATTGCTTAGGCTGTCCATACAGTGCTGACCTGCATGTCCATACAGAATTGACCTGTATGTCTACACAGAGCTGACCTGTATGGGCCACCAACAAAACATGTCACGCCCCGCTTCCCGGTATACGGGCAGAGGACGCGACGAGGCCGCTACGTATTTACTCTGAAGTAAACACGCTAAGCGTATCTAAGCAATATAAGTAAAATACACAAGAGACAAGATGTAAATGAACAACAACTTTATTTATTAACATTCTTTTTTTTTTACAATACATCTAAAAAGTAAATACACGAAATGGAAAACAATGCCTAAACAGTGGCATAACAGAATTGGAACTACTGAAATGAAATGTACAGGTGAAACTAAAGCTCGGGATCTTCAGCAAACTGGTCCAAGTCTTCGCTGCTGGGCTCGATCTCCAGTGAGTCCGAAACACCTGACGACATTCCAAACAAGAAGAAAGAGAATGTCGTCAGCGAACAAATCGCTCGGTAAGTCCCAAAGATGAGGGAGAAGTAGAATAGACAGAGAGAGTATAGTTTTATAATGTTTTATTATAATGTTAGCGCGGTTGTTTGTAGCTTGGTACAGAAAATGCCAGTGTATACGAGAGGAGCCCAAGTTACACCGTGGAATTTGGTAACCCGTAGTACAAGCCTCCGTCGATAATACCACGGAACAACGACATGGATGTAATTACGTCTTAAGTGACCACCTCGTGCCACCTTTAACATATTCCGTACCAGTCTACCCCTTAATAACCCCGTAGTGTTGATTGTATTGATTGTACGGAATGTATTGTGTTGTATTGTCTTGTATTGTAAATTGAATATAGACGAATGTCTTGTCGAAACCATGATATCAGTAAATGGATGTAACTGGAGGATCATGTAGATGGATGTATATCAATGGTTCGGTTCGGTCAATATAGATTGAATATATAGATTCATGGATTCATATTGAATTGTAGTTTGATACATGAATCATATTCAAGTCAGATAGAGTATATGGAGACTTGGCCTGAGTCAAACAATTAGAAAAGAAATTGAAGTCCTGAATTATGTTTTGGTGCTATTGGTAACTGCTGCATATGGACGGCGGGATTTGTGTCTTTTTCAAAGACAATTACCGTGTTGATAACTCCGTTAAGTTGTCTGTCTTAAATAGGCAAGCACCCATATCTCCGGCTCCCTAAGGCTCAAGAGACTGATCCCGCTTAAACCTATGTTTACTAGGGTCCTTATTGTAATTTAGTATAACTTAAGGGGGTTTTATGTAAAATAGTTTTGTTATACTTTCAAAATATACCTCAAGTATTTAATTATCATCTTTAGAGTTTTCATAGATATTTCTTTTATTCAATATGAAATTTCTAGTGAATATGACCTAGTTTTAAAGTATAAGGTATTTATTTGAAATATTGGAATTGTATGGTATTTTCTTGTAAATGGAATTTTTTTTCTCGAATTTTGGAAATGTGGAATATTATAAATATTAAAAATAGATATTTTGATATTAATTACATATATATTTATTTATTAAAAATATAAGTTTTATTTATAATAGAAATCATATTTTCTAAAGAAAAATGTTTTAAAAATCTTTCGAGATCGTATGCTCCTTGCGGAAGTCTGCATCTCACTCTATTAGGCCCGAGGATGTGCGATAATCCGCACGATACTGAACGGATTGCCCAAAATGGGTTGTAGACGCACAATTACAAAGATTTGTTAAATACACTTCTTGTAGAAAAAGGTTTTATAAGTTGAAGGTAGTTATATGTAAAGACGTATTTTCCCAAATCTATGTTCCCAAATTCTATCGTGCTATATTAGATATGTGTGTTGTGAGGAGGTAGGTCATTATCTCGTGAGTTATATAAAGGTACAAAGGTATTCTAGAGTTCATGTCGGAAACTAAAGTTTGTGGTATTTAATGTAAAATTTCGATAAAAGATGCATATAACAATTTTTTGTGATGAAACTTGTTAAAAATGTTTATTAATGTTTAATGAACAATATGTGATGATATGATGGTATCTTGATTAAGAAAAAATGTAGTTTGTAAAGAAAACCGAATCGGAAGTCGGACTAACTCCGCTTCCGTCGGGTTTTATTTTTGAATGTTTTTTAGAATAAAGAAAAGAAGGAGAAGTAGGGACTTACTGGATGATTGGCTAGAGGAGAGAAAGAGGAAGAGGTGGGATTTGCCGGTGTGTCGTTTCATCGTCGGAAACTCCTTGAGTTGTCGCCGAAAGTTCGTCGGAGCTTCGCCCTTTGCTAACTCCACTTGCACACAAAAGGATCTTGGAATTTTCTTGAGAGTTTAGGCAGGGATTTGTTTGTGAGTAGGGGTGATTTGAGGGTGGTCTTTATAGGAAAAATTAGGGTTTAGGGTAGTGAATGGGTGTATTAAAAATTTGGAATAAAATGGATTAAATGTGAGTTTTATTGTGCTCTGTAAATGTGCAGGAAAAACAAATATTACTGGAGTTATGGAGGGAGTCCAAGAGTCGCCAGAGTTAAAGAAAATTGGGGTTTGGTCCGAGTAGAACAGGCAGCGCCGGCCCAAATCATGAGGTGGGGGCTCGTATTGGTGCCACGTATCCCTGACGCTTGGTCTAGCCTCGTGCACATATTTGTTTAGGCCGTGACTCTTGGTTTTATGGGTTGTGCACGTGTAGACTCTTGGGCTTCTAAAAGATTAAAAGAATTTTAAATAAAAAGAATGTGTGGCTGATGGGATTTGAACTCTCGTGCTTTGGTTCAGCAGTGCAAGATTTTACCAATGAGCTATAAGCTCCTTCTTGCTGTTCAAAAGTAAATCAATTTTATAACTTGTGCTTAGGCTTAAGTACCCCTTTCTGTATTTTTTTGAAAAAAAAATTGTACAGAAAGTTTAGGGTTGTTACAAGGGTTTTATGCCGATATTCACTGTTCATTGACTCATGATTTTGAGATTTTGGATTTTCCATGAGATTTCTGGATTTGGGGGAAAACCGCAAGAATTTTATAAACCTATTATCATTTTAAAAATACAAGTTGCGGTTTTCTCGTGATATGATGTATATAGCATCCACCATGAGTTTTCCTAATTGAGTTAGTTTTCGAGACCCGATTCGAGGAGTATGATGAACCGTTTCGGGTACGTGGTGGACCCAGTAAGGTACCCTGAGACAAGAAGCTCGAGTTGTAGACGATGAGCCTGGTAGGGGAGGACTACCTACCGGTGATATTTGATGCGGCGGAGATCCGGAGGATACCGACCGTAGTCATGTGATCAGATGATTTGGGTCGATCCGGACTGACGGAGCCCGAGATACGAGGATGATGTGTCGCTGATGGACACGATTTTCATGATGTTTCGAGTGTCGATGTTGGGCACTCAGATTTCTGATGATTTTTTGTGTCGATGCTAGACACACCCATTGATGATGCATTCATACATCATGCATCATGTATATGACATGTTGCTACTTGAGGCACTGACACGAGTACTTGGTATTACACTTATGCTTAGATTATTGCCCTTGCCACTATTAGATGTTTCAGTGTTATAGTCTGAGGATGTTATCGTATCATTATTCTAATATTATAGTATTGTATGACCTAGGAGATCGTCATACATGCGATTTCTACTCGATGATATGTTACTACTTTACAACACGGACACGAGTACTTGATATCATACTTATGCTTATAGTGTTACCCTTATTATCACTCGCTGTCTTTATTATTATATCGTATGACCTAGGAGATAGTCATACATTCAGTTTCTACTCGGTAATGTATTCTACTCACGAGTTGGCAACTCACCCCGTTGTGCCACAGTTTTCTTGCAGGTTTGGTCGCACAGGTTCCGTTTCGGCTTGCTGGCACGCTACCTTCTTCAGGGTGATTGCAATTGATAGGTGGGATACCTTTCCATCGTGACCACCATTATATACTTGTATATTTCATTTCAGTTGTATCTAGTTAAAAGCTCCATTAGCCAGACTATGCATACTCGTAGACTTAGAAACACCGTTTGTATATTCTTTCGAACTTGAGTCACGCTCTTGTATTTATTCTTATTGCCGATTTCCTTGATGATGTTTTCTTGGTTTCTTTACTTTACTTCTGTGCTTAATCCTCGCCTTCGGCGTTGTATATTTATTTTACTTGCGTGGTGGTTTCCGCCAATTGGCGAAAAGCTAGCTTCCGCTTGGGGATGCCTATTATTATTATCGCTTGTATTTGTTTTCGGGTTAAAATATACAAAGGAGATGCTGCCCAAATTTCAAATGACGAAACACGTTTTCAAGATAGTTACAAAACATTGTGTTTTCATATACTATTACATATGTATATGAAGAATAAAATTGATTTCAGTATACCTTTATTTCAAAACTGCACCTCCACTATTTTCCCTAAAAGTTTTAGATTTCTGGGCTTTTGGCTTACTTAAATTAGATGGGGTTCTATAGACTTTACATGATTCAAGTGCCAGTCACGTGTCTTTTCCGGGTTGTGACAAAGTCATGCTGACAGAGGACTCATAACCACTAGAGATACAACTGATAACACTTATCAGTTCATCTCAACTACCATAGCTATAGACTTCTGATTATAGTCATGTCCTATGCAGCACGATATCAACTCTATATACCAGGAGAGACGAATCACTTCGACCGCTCACTTCCTCCATGTGCTTCGGGACTCTACCCAACTAAAACCTGTTTGCACGACTCTTTAAAGCTTTAGTAAGGTAGTAATCAAAATATAGTGGGAACACACACAAGACACTATGGAGATCTCAAGTCTAGGAACTACCATGTACTCATATCATCAGAGAACTGCTATCTGGCAATTGGTATAATACCAACTAGAAGTTCTTGGTGAGTCTGTCCAGTGTAACTCATAATCTAATGAGCACCTATATACAATCTCTGGTGTCAAACACCAATGGCTATGGATCAAGCGTAGCTCCAAACAGGGTCAAGAAACGTATATACTAGTCTAAACTGGAGTACCAATGCTCAGTCTCGATACTCTTACGACTGGGGATATTTAAGGATGTGCTTATTGAGTACACAGGTCCCACTAGTATGATCCCTATCATAATGCTGATAGTCAGGAAAAGATCCTACGAGCTTTATCATTATGTATTAGCGATACATGATCTATACACATGAATGATAAATACAAATCAGATAATATACTATCATCTCGAGTAAGATTGTTCTCTCGTATAGGTCCTCCTTCAATTATAATAATTGCCTTGACGACACTATATCCAACAATATCCCACTTGCACTTAAGGCCAATTATTGCGGTATCGCATATCCACAGCTCATGTGCTATCGCATACCCAACTTCTATACTAACAGTTTCACAAACCGTGTTCGAGAAACGGCCTCAGTGAGTGGATCCACCATAATGTTTCTAACTTTATCTTTTTAAATCTCAATCTCGCGGAGATCAATTATCTTCCGAATCAAGCGATACGTGCCTTAGAATTTGCCTAGATAGACGATGGGACCGAGTTCATAAATGAACAATTTTATCCAACAACTTCTTAGGACGTATCCTCTGTTGAGTCATAATCAGCATCCAACGCCACAACTACCTCAGTATCCCATTTAGAACTCTTTTCAATATACTGCTTCTCATAAGAGGGTAAACTTATAACTTGCAACAGGCACTCTGTTATCCATGTCACCTTAGAAGTTGGAATCGGTAATCACCTCCAGAAGGAGCCTGCCATTACCATACACCAAGAACATTCTGATATGTTCTTCACTGCTATCTCTATGTTTCTTCAGGACTAGAGTGTAATCCACATCCTTTATGGAGGAACACCTGTGACCACTATAATTTGACCGATTGTAGCATAGGAACGTTACTTCCTATCAGGAGTATATCTTCCATATACTATGACAGTACTCCCTATGTTCTTCTTACAAATACCAGGTTCATCTCTTATTTTGATGAAGTCAAACACTTTGACCGTAATATCAAAACAGATGATTCATCTCTGCTATGCTTGCTTTAGTCTATAAATAGACTTAAGCAACTTGCACACCGTCCGCTGCTCCCACTGACTACGATAACTCTCTGGCAGAGTCATATACATGTACACTTCTAAATCACATTTAAAAAGACGTTATAGTCATTCATCTTCCAGATATCATAATATGAAAAACAGCAGTGGCAAGTAATATCCATATGGACTTCAGCACAAACATTGAAGTAAAAGTTTCATCACAATCCACATCGGGTATTTGATGAAAACCTTTCACTGCTAGTCTAGCCTTATTAGATTACTACATTTCCATCTGCACTGATCTCGAAAGATCTACTTGCTTCTAATGGGTTTTACCCCTTCAGGAGCACCCAACAAAATCGATACTTTGTTGCAATGTATGGAGTCCAACTTAGATATATCTGCATCCAGTCGGAAGTCGGAAGTCATCACTTTCAATGGCCTGCTGATAACTATTAGGCATCATCACCATGATGCAAACCCTTCTGTCATGTTCTATGAGGAAACCGAAGTACCTCTCAGGTGGCTGAGATCACCTACTAAATCTGCAGAGTGGCTATGATTTGTCAGGGTCAATTGAATCTCCAGGTTTTACTAAATTTTCAGTAACCGTTTTTTGTTCTGAAATCTCTTTCAGTTCTACCATACTCCTTTTGTAAGAAATTCCTTTTCTAAAAAGGTGGTGAGTCAAGAACAAAACAACTTTTGATTCTGAAAAATAGTAGAAGTTAAATCTTTACGAAAGCTTGGGATAACCCACAAACTGCCCATTATAAAACGAGCCTTGAGTTTTTCTGGATTCTGTTTTTAAGCATAAACCGGATAACTCCATATTTTAACAAGCTTAAGATATGTACTCATTCTATATCACATATAGAATTTCAGACACAAATTTAAATGAAACTATATTCAATTGGTATGCAGTTGTTTTCAGTGCATATCCCCTAAATGAAAAAAACCACTTAGCATTACTCATCATAGAGCGCACCCTCGGAGGAGTGATATGAGAGAGAATCAAATTCTCAATACAGAATATCGAGCATAAGTATTCACATCTTCGATCAGTTCGAATAATCTTGATACTTCCAACGTCCGGTTCTCTACTTTATTCTCATACTCTATGAACTTCTCAAAATCTTTGGGCTTTGCGTTTCAACAAGAATGCACGTCCAAAAACCAGAGAACTCATAGGTAAACGAAATGAAATATAAGTACCAACCCCTTATCCATATGAACATCGGACAACATACATCACCATGTATAAGTTACAAGAGTTCACTAACTCAAACTCCATACGTTGTAAGTTGAAAACTGTATTTACCGTTATTCTATGCACCTTACCCAATCAACATTTAACATAGGTAAATGTCCATGACATAATTTTCAAAATTCGAATATCCCTTCTTTATCAAATAAAGAGGTGGGTATTCATTTTAAAAGTAAAGTTGGGGCATTATAATAGTTATTCAAAATCAAAAGTTTATCGATTGGCAAAAACCCGGTGATTTTCCTCAATAGCAACATTTACTTCGAATTCCGAGTTTGAGGATCAAATCACTCTTTCCCAATACTCTGCCCCTTCTCAACATCTGTAACAACTTGCAGATGTGAGATCTTGATCCGATATCCTTATACCCAGGAATCAGAGTTAATTGAGAAACGGTTTTCAATTTTAACTGCAAAGGAAAAATGAAACATAAAAAGATTTCAAGGGGGTGGCTAGGTATTCCTAATGATGTCTCTTTCAATGCCCAGCCTCATGACAGTAGTTGTAATTTCCTTTTCTTCTCTTCAACCCCTTTTGATGTCTCTTCATCTTACCTTTTGTATACCTAACTTAGGCTAGTTGGTTTTCTTCTTACCCTTCCTATCAGCTCCAGCCTCGGGATTGGAAGAAGACTATTCAACAAACGTAACTAGTATATTCTCCTTTGAAAGGAGCTCTCAAACTTGAGATAAGGTAGAGGTGAGAGACAAATGAACAATTCACTTTCTCCAGAACTAGTGACCATTTTTGGACTGTAACAATTTCTTCGAGTTCGTATGTAACTATACGGGATGGAATTTCCAAGCAATATGGATCCATGTATGTGATACAGAGGGTTCTGGAAAAACAAAAAGGAAGTAGGAAGGGAAAGGACATATGCAAGTTTGTTGTGAGTTAGGGCAATCTTGACATTCCAAATCCAATGATTGTAAAAAAGTTCAGTTAACTTGGTTTTAGAGTTTAAGTTTAAGGTCGGTCATAAGTCGCTGCCAAAGAGAGAGAGAGAGAGAAGAAATACTCAGCATGCACTCTATCAAGATTAGATTGGTTTATTAATATATCTAATTAGAATGGATCCTTTATTTCGTCGAATCCTCTTTCAAACTTTGAAAGGAGAACTAGCCGTGATCATGTACACCCACAAGTTCGCTAATCAGTCAGCTAATTGTGAAATGAAAATCTCCCGAGAGTAACTATTATTCAAAGTGGAAAACGGACACTAAACTATCATGGCGTGGTAACCTTGACGGAGGTCAACAAGTCACCCTACTCTATAGAAGGTATGAAATCACATTACAAGTTTTAACACTTGAAACTCCCGATATGATCTTTACCCCAAACAACCTATGATCTTGATGGAGGCCAACAAACCATAGGCCGCTAGTCAAGTTTTACCCGTCATTTCATGATTAACTCGAACCCACCCGCACAAGCCCTTGACGGAGGTACATAAATCCATGCAACTGTTTCGGCTAATCGTATCAATATGAAAGCAGGAAGACATCACTTAGCTACCGCATACTACACCTTAACGGAGGCCAAAAAAAGTACTCTACTTTCTGAAATGACAGATAGTTACGGCCGGTTTTAAAGAAAACTTTTAACGTAATGAACTTGAGCTCATTGAAGGAACCGAGTGGTTTTGCAAATTTATAGTTACATAGACATTTTCTTTAAGTGTGGATTCCTCGTGAAGGGATCATGGCTCTTACCTCATTGAATGAGGTGTAGGATATTCGTAACTGAATACCTCTGTGCAAAGCAAAAGAATACGCCTATAGTGTATTTTGAAAAATAGATTGGTTCCAACAACGTGTTTTAGATTTGTTTTTTTTGCGTTAATCCGAATTAATGCAATCCCATCATTTAAATAATCACATATTATCTAGTATTTTCTCATACCATTACAGAAAAAATATGATATGAAAAGAAAATAGAATGCTATATATGCCATCCGCATTCACCACGGGGTCTCGGGTCTTCACCATAAAATTACTTAACTTACGGCAGGACGAAAGCAGAGCTAGCGCGGATGCAAAATATAGAGAAGCATTTATTTATATATCATATATATCATCATAAATATACATAATCACATTCAGATAATCGCACCACAGGCATGCGGTAAACATCATCACATGCAGGTAATTATATTACAAGTATGTGGTAAACAACACATAAATGGAATAGTCGAATTTCTTAGAAATCCCGCATTTCGATTGAGCCACAAACGAAACGCGACACTCCCCGTTCGCGTGAATAGCCCATACATAGCTAAAGCAAGACCTCTACCAGCACGGCGAGCCGCCCGCCAATTCTAGAAATGAGGCAACCCACACCCAACGTCGTGAGTGGGCCACTCAACTCTTTCTAGAATTCGGCAACTTGAGCACTCCTCCGCGGGTCAACCTATACCCCTTACAAGTGCGGCGAGCAACCCGCCAATTCTAAAATCAAACGGCCCGGCCTCAACTCCTTAAGATGGCCACCCGCTGCCTTCTAGAATCCGGCTGCCCGAGCTCTTCTCCACGGAGTAAAACCTAAAACCTGTATTATATACAACGGTAACAACGACCGCATCCCAGTCGCGTCCCGAAAAATAATAATACAAACAACGGAAACGATGGCCACAATTCGGCCGCTCGTCCAGATAAAAGAATATACATAAACCGGTAACGACAGCCACAAGTCGACCGCTCGTCCCGAAATATAATATACATTTGGCAAATGCAGGATTTGCAATGCAAAAAAGTAACACAAAACAATCACACGCAGGGCTATTCATTTGCGACAATCCAAACCAAACCAAACACACGTACATATCAACATATGTACAAAATAATTTGACTAAACAATTTATTCAAACCATTTTGCTTATTGATGATCCGATAAATACCTAACAAGCCCAAAACGAATCCTGCACGCACACGCCCGGATCAAACACCCACCAATTTTAATTTTTTTTTTTTATATAAAAACCAACGACCTAGCACAACACTTTGGACCAAGGTTGAAATTTGTAAGAAAAAAGCAGCAGTCCCAAACCGTGGCTCACACAGATTGGGGAGTGGGGAAAAAATGGAGGGAGGGTGTTGGCTTAATATCATGTGGGAAAAATATTTAAACAAGGCAGTGTGTGGTGGAGGGGAGAAAAATAATGGCAGCACTTGTAATATGGAATTAAAAAAATTGTTACCATCATCTTAGCAACAAATTAGCAACAGAGAACCAAGAATGGTGTGCTCGGTTTTAGAGAGAGAGAAAACTTTGCAACATGATTACAACAACAATTTTAATAAGCATATGCAAACAAGTTTGCGCATATTATGTGGTATTGGATCGTCAAGAGCGATAAGTAGTAAATGATCGGCTCTGATACTACGTTGAGTCAGTCGGCACAACAGAAGCTCGTCATGGTGTCCGTAGGCCCCTCGGCAGCTACATTTTACGTTATCCCCTCGTGACGGACTACAACCCGCCAGACCAATCCGCACGGGGCACCCTAGGAGTAAGCCTGCGCTTCGCCACTACCGTCACCACAGTGTGAACCTCCCATGGGTCAGCACAATGTCTAGTAGCTCTGATGCCATGTTACTAGATCGATACTAGGATCGCAACGTTTGCGAACCGCGGAGAAATGTAAAATCGAAATTTTCAAGACTTAGCATCAATATACAGCTCCAAGATCAATTCATTTACTGCTAATAACACACAAAAAAAGAAGCAAGAGGAGTTTAGAGAGCTACAACCTTTATAGCGTGTCCATCCAATCGTGGAAGACCCGAGCTAAACTCCGCCGCCATCCGTATCGAGTTTGCAAGCCAACCGTCTTGCCAAAAATGATCCACATCGAGAAAACCCCACTGCAAGCTTCATCTCCATGTGAAGAAACTTAATCTAGTAGTGTGCTAATCTACTGGATTAAGGATGTAGGTAGCTCACTAATATTTTATACTCTCATATTTCTTTTTCTACAACTCATGAGAGAAGGTGGAAGAAGAATGAGAGAAGGTGGAAGAAGAAAGGGCTTACTAGAATGAAATGGCTTTTGAAAAACAATATCAATCATTTCCTTTAAATCCCATTTTCCAATTAATTAATAAAAGCACATGCTTCTCTGCATCCTTCTTTCCACCTCATTTCTTTTAAATTAAACAAAACTAAATAAGGTGTCCCCTTTTAAATCACACACACAAACATCAATTGTGTATCATATACACAAACTAGTATTTGTTTCGCATACAAATACCAATAAGAGAGAAAAATATAATGTGAACATAATACTATATATATATATATATATATATATATATATATATCGTCACTTGATTTAATAATCCGGTTTAACCTAAACCGGCTAATATTACCAAACGTTCGATTATCACACATAATCGAACTCCCGCATGTATCGTCATACGCGCTTACTACATCACTTTGCTTGAGCGGGAAAAATATCTGCGTAGGACTCCAAAAGACTCAATCAATACACTAGCAGTAGGTTAAGATCATATCCGTCAACCCACACAAGCACGTCAGCGGTATTAACTGCACGTAACGGCTACCTAGGTATTGATCAAAAGAAAGGTCGACAAGCAAACTTATCCGAACGCAATCAAAGCCTATCGATGACATTCACCGTATAGTCCGTTCTTTTCGTCTAAGAGTGTCGCATAGCAGGTCTAGGGGTGGAATTTTTCAGACCCCCAATAACCCGATAAGTCATGTTGAAAGAGGACTCATAACCACCAAAGATACAACTATAATACTTATCAGTTTATCTCAACCGCCATGGCCATAAACTTCTGGTTATAGTCATGTCCTACACAGCGCGACATTAATTCCCTATACCGGGAGAGTCGGATCTTTTCGACCGCTCACTGCCTCCATGTTCGGAACTGTACCAACCTAAAACCTGTTTGCACGACTCTTTAAAACTGTGGTAGGGTAGTAATCAAAGTACGGTGGAAACATACACAAGATACTATGGCGATCTCATGTCTAGGGACTACCCTGTACTCATGTCACCAGAGAACTACTATCTGACAATTGGTATAATACCGACTAAGAGTTCTCGATGAATCTGTCCAGTATAACTAATAACTTAATGAGCACTTGTATACAATCTCCGATGTCAAACACCAATGGCTATGAGATCAACCGTCGCCCTATACAGGGTCAAGAAACGTAAACACTAGTTTAAACTGGAGTACCGATACCCAATCTCGATACTTCTAGACTAGGGACATTTAATGATGTGTTTATTGACTACCCATGCCCCACTAGTATGATCCCGATCTTAATCGTAGTAATCAAGCAAAGATCCAACGGGTTTTATCATTATGTATTAGCGGTACGTGATCACGAGTAAAACGTATACACATGAATGATAAAGACAAACCAGATAGTATACAATCATCTCGAGTACGATTGTTCTCTCGTATAGGTCCTCCTTCAATTACAATAATTGCTTTGAGGGCATTATATCCAACATGTTTTTGCTAAATATGTTAGAAAAATATATTATATATATCCGTGTCTATGTATCCTATAAATTAGGATTTTGCCGTATCGCCGTGTCGCATCATATCGTGTCCGTGTCTCCGCATCCATGACCGTGCATCCTTTCCAGAGAAGGAGTTATGGGTATTTTATGACAGCTACGCAGGTAATTTCCGCTGTTGTCCAGATTCGACACATTTTTAAAATGTGTTTTAAGATGGTTTCCATCAGTTTTCAGTAAAATTAACCGAGGAGAAAACTGTAGCCTTTTCTCTATAGATGTTCTAGAAACATGAGTTTGCTTAATTTGGACATCAGAACTAGGAGATATGTCTATTCTGAGGAAAGTGTAAAATAATTTCCAGCATATAAGAAAAACATATTTCACCTTTAAGAGAAAATATTATATAAATCCAACTTAACTTGAACTATGAGTTTCATACTGACCACAAAAATGCATCATATACCATATGTTAGTTTACTATGACAGAACGGTCGCTGGATCATTACGAAAAATAATTCTGGTTAAGTCTCCCCTATATGGAAATATAGGGTATACACACACACGCATATTCTACCAATCTAATTGTAGGATTCACATGTCAACTTAGTAACCATAAATACAGTAACAAACAATCACACTAGTGATATGAGATGTGAGCGTACCAATAATTAAGTCAAGATAACAACATAGATACCATCACACCTGTGATATGAGGTGGATGATATGACGTGATAACGATAACACGGAAAATTCAATAAAAATACACAATCATATTAATATGTTATCCCAAGATATAGAGGGATAAAGATTGGCATGCAACTAGATCTTCATAGGTATTTGACAAGAAGTAAAAATATAAGGTGACATGTATTACCATCTAACATCTAATGAGGGAAAACCTTAATATCGCATGAACAAAAATAAAGATAAACTACAATGTACACAATCTAATTGGAACTTCTTGATTTTATATTTTTTTTGTAAACTTATTTAATAATATATGAACCAAGCATCCAAATCACAGTATAACATAAAACAGAACTAAATATACAAAAAAGAAATGATTTTTATTTTTTATTTTTTAAAAAACTTGTATTAATCTATTATTCCTAAACCATGAAACTTACGTGACAAGAGAAAACGAGAAGAGAAACTTTCAATAAAGAGGATCTATGGTCTTTTTCTACAGGATTTTTTCCTCCCTTCTTGCTTGAGCCCTTAGGATAGGCTTTTGAAGATAGGAAATAAAAATAAAGAGAGGATAGGAAGAAAAGGACAAGAGAGGAGATGAGAGGACTAGAGTTTATTTATAGGAGTAGATAATAGGGTTAGGATTAAAACAACATTAGATATAACAGTTAAAAAAATATTTTAAAATAGTTTTAAATATAGAAAAATCTAAATAAATTCTTGAAAGGTTTTAGATAAATATTTTCATCTTATTTTCTTTTTAAAAAATCATAAATTAATTTTTAAATCGTTTTTAATTTCTAAAAATTGTTTTAAAATACTTTTAATCATAAAAAATGAAAATATTTAGAAAAAATCCAATTAAATATTTTCTTAACAACTTCTATAGTTTTTATTTCAAAAATATTTCTTTTTATCAAAATCCCTCAAAATCAAATTAAACATATTCAAAACAAATAAATAAAGTATTTAAACAAACGAACGAACAATTTAAAACGACAACCAAATAAATAAGCATTTAAAATCATTTTCTAATACAAAAAAAATTCTTATAAAATGTAATAAAATCTTTAATATGTCACTTCTATTCTTTTAAAAAGAAATAATATTCTTTTCAAATCAAATCTTAAATATCATAATTCAATGTAAAACAATTTATCTTTTTTTTACTTTCAAAAACAAAATAAAAAAATCTAATGGATTTTTTTAAGAACCTTTAAACAAGATTTTATAATACAAAATATTTAAAATAAAGAAATAAATAATTTGAAAAAGTTTGAATTTGAACTCAAGTCTTATAAAATAGCAAAGTAAGGTGTTAATCGAAAGATACAAAAGTAGACCGTGTATAGATTTAGAAAAATGATAAAGTAATATTTAGGTAATTTTAAAAAAAGTCCTTTATTAAAGTAAAGAAAATTAAAAGAAAGGTACATAGAATTTTTACGGTTGTTATAGTTTATAACTCGAGGCTCCAAAAACCCTCATATTAAATTGTTTTGGCAAGCAAACTGAAATTTCGCACTGATGGAGCTCCTTTTCGGGTCTCCGTCAGATGTCGTCTTCCGTCGATCTCCCGGTGGATTTTGAAGGTGATCTCCTGTTGCGTGTGGGTCTCAATGGGTTTGAGGAGATTGGTGGTTTGAGGTTGTATGAGGAGTTCGGCGTCGAGTACCTGCAAAGAAGTCCCGGGGTGGTTTGGTACCACCGAAGACCGTCCGACACTCAAGTTAGTGATGAGATCCGAGCAGAGTAACGGCTTAAAGGAGTGAAGAATGGCTTACTTGACTCCTCTATGATGGGGGTTTATATAGTGGCAGTAGCACGCAGCAGCAGGCCCAAAGATCTCGCCGGCAGTTACGCCCCCCGACGTCACGTCCGCGTGAAGAGCGGATCGCCCATTAATGGGGATTGTGATGGCGTGGAACGCGGGATGTTGCTGGCGGAGAATCTGCGCATGGCGAGATTCGCGGAGCGGCGGTTACGCCTGCGAGTGGTGGAGTTGGTCAGAAAACCGAGGAAGACGGCCTCGGCTGGAGGGCTCGGGACGAGCGAAAGGGCCGAGGAGTGTTGGTCTTGTGGCGGCTCAGGACGAGCTGAGAGGCTGAGAAGGCCAATTTAAAGGGGGCTCTGAGGAGAGCCGGCTAGGGCTTGCAGTTCGGGTACATGGGTGGCCTGGTCAGCTCCATGCAGGCCCTTTGTTCTGAGTTCTTGAACACGTCGTCTGCCACGTGTCGTGATCCTGGGGATCACCAATATTGAGCATCTTCATTAGCCCCCCCTCCTGTCTCGACCAGCCAACTGGTCGGGTCAGGAGTGGACTGCCGGGCCGCCCGAGATGAGCTCCCTCCTAAGGTTTCTTCGGGACGCGTCCCCGGGCTGTCAGTTGTCTTTGTTGGGTAGGAAGCTACCCGACGGGATGCGCCGAGTAGGAAGGGGCTCGGCGGCCTCGCGAAGAGGGCTTCAGATCCTCAGCATCTGATGGGCAGGAGGACGCCCGCTGGGGATGCGCCGAGCAGGAAGGAACTCGGCGGCCTCGCGAAGAGGGCTTCAGATCCTCAGCGTCTGATGGGCAGGAGGACGCCCGCTGGGGATGCGCCGAGCAAGAAGGAACTCGGCGGCCTTGCGATGAGGGCTTCAGACCATCAGCGTCTGGTGGGCAGGAGGATGCCCGCTGGGGATGCGTCGAGCAGGAAGGAACTCGGCGGCCTCACGATGAGGGCTTGAGAACCTCAGCATCTGATGGGCAGGAGGATGCCCGCTGGGGATGCGCCTGAGCAAGAGGGAACTCGGCGGCCTCATGATGAGGGCTTCAGACCATCAGCGTCTGATGGGAAGGAGGATGCCCACTGGGGATGCGCCGAGCAGAAGGAACTCGGTGGCCTCGCGGTGAGGGCTTGAGATCCTCAGCGTCTGATGGACAGGAGGATGCCCGCTGGGGATGCGCCTGAGCAAGAAGGAACTCGGCGGCCTCACGATGAGGGCTTAAGACCATCAGCGTCTGATGGGCAGGAGGATGCCCGATGGGGATGCGCCGAACAGAAGGAACTCGGCGGCCTCGCGGTGAGGGCTTGAGATCCTCAGCGTCTGATGGGCAGGAAGATGCCCGCTGGGGATGTGCCTGAGCAAGAAGGAACTCGGCGGTCTCACGATGAAGGCTTGAGATCCTCGGCACTGGAGGGGCCATTTGAAGCCTACGAAGGATGGCCGAGCAGGGCAGCTGCTCGGTGCCTCCTGGCGAGGGCTTTGATCCTTGACGCTGGAGGGGCCGTGAGAGGCCTGTGAAGGATTGGCCGAGCACGCTGGAGGGGCCGTTTGAGGCCTGCGAAGGATGGCCGAGCAGGGTAGCTGCTCGGTGCCTCTTGGCGAGGGCTTTGATCCTTAACGCTGGAGGGGCCGTGAGAGGCCTGCGATGGATGGCCGAGCAGCATTGGAGGGGCCGTTTGAGGCCTGCAAAGGATGACCGAGCAGGGTAGCTGCTCGGTGCCTCTTAGAGAAGGCTTTGATCCTTGAGGATAGCCGAGGGAGGAATCCTCGGGCTCGACTGCCTCTGGGAAGGGTTTCTGATCCCTGGCGTTGCGGTAGGGAAGCTACCCGCCAAGGATAGCCGAGCAAAGGATCCTCGGGCTCGACTGCCTCTGGGAGGGCTTTCTGATCCCTGGCGTTGCGGTAGGGAAGCTACCCGCTATGGATAACCGAGCGAGGGATCCTCGGGCTCGACTGCCTCTGGGAGGACTTTCTGATCCCTGGCGTTGCAGTAAGGAAGCTACCCGCCAGAGATAGCCGAACGAGGGATCCTTGGGCTCGACTGCCTATGGGAGGGCTTTCTGATCCCTGGCGTTGCGGTAGGGAAGCTACCCGCCAGGGATAGCCGAGCGAGGGATCCTCGATCTCGACTGCCTCTGGGAGGGCTTTCTGATCCTTCAGGACGGGGACCGAGCAGGGTTACTGCCCAGTGCCTCTTGGCGAGGACTTTGATCCCTGTCGGTTGTGGTAGGAAGCTACCATCCGGGGATAGCCGAGCAAGGACTCGACTGCCTCTGGGAGGACTTTGGTCCTTAGCGCGGGAGGGGCTATAAGAAGCCTACCAAGGACCCTTGGCCGGACAGGATTACTGCCCGGTGCCTCTTGGTGAGGGCTTTTGTCCTGAAGGATAGCCAAGCGAGGGATCCTCGGGCTCGACTGCCTCTGGAAGGGATTTCTGATCCCTGGCGTTGCGGTAGGGAAGCTACCCGACAGGGATAGCCGAGCGAGGGATCCTCGGGCTCGACTGCCTCTGGGAGGGCTTTTTGATCCCTGACGTTGCGGTAGGGAAGCTACCCGCCAGGGATAGCCGAGCGAGGGATCCTCGGGCTCGACTGCCTCTGGGAGGACTTTCTGATCCCTGGCGTTGCGGTAGGGAAGCTACCTGCCAGGAATTGCCGAGCGAGGGATCCTCGTGCTCGACTGCCTCTGGGAGGACTTTCTGATCCCTAGCGTTGCGGTAGGGAAGCTACCCGCCAGGGATAGCCGAGCGAGGGATCCTCGGGCTCGACTGCCTCTGGGAGGACTTTCTGATCTCTGGCGTTGTGGTAGGGAAGCTACCCGCCAGGGATAGCCGAGTGAGGGATCCTCGAGCTTGACTGCCTCTGGGAGGGCTTTCTGATCCATGGCGTTGCAGTAGGGAAGCTACCCGCCAGGGATAGCCGAGCGAGGGATCCTCGGGCTCGAATGCCTCTGGGAGGACTTTCTAATCCCTGGCGTTGTGGTAAGGAAGCTACCCACCAGGGATAGCCGAGCGAGGGATCCTCGGGCTCGACTGCCTCTGGGAGGGCTTTCTGATCCCTGGCGTTGCGGTAGGGAAGCTACCCGCCAGGGATAGCCGAGCGAGGGATCCTCGGGCTCGACTGCCTCTGGGAGGGCTTTTTGATCCCTGGCGTTGCGGTAGGGAAGCTACCCGCCAGGGATAGCCGAGCGAGGGATCCTCAGGCTCGACTGCCTCTGGGAGGGCTTTCTGATCCTTCACGACGGGGACCGAGCAGGGTTACTACCCAGTGCCTCTTGGCGAGGACTTTGATCCCTGTCGGTTGTGGTAGGAAGCTACCATCCGGGGATAGCCGAGCAAGGACTCGACTGCCTCTGGGAGGACTTTGGTCCTTAGCGCGGGAGGGGCTGTAAGAAGCCTACCAAGGACCCTTGGCCGGACAGGGTTACTGCCCGGTGCCTCTTGGCGAGGGCTTTTGTCCTGAAGGATAGCCGAGCGAGGGATCCTCGGGCTCGACTGCCTCTGGGAGGGCTTTCTGATCCCTGGCGTTGCGGTAGGGAAGCTACCCGATAGGGATAGCCGAGCGAGGGATCCTCGGGCTTGACTACCTCTGGGAGGGCTTTCTGATCCCTGACATTGCGGTAGGGAAGCTACCCGCCAGGAATAGCCGAGCGAGGGATCCTCGGGCTCGACTGCCTCTGGGAGGACTTTCTGATCCTGACGTTGCGGTAGGGAAGCTACCCGCCAGGAATAGCCGAGCGAGGGATCCTCGGGCTCGACTGCCTCTGAGAGGGCTTTTTGATCCCTGGCATTGCGGTAGGGAAGCTACCCGCCAGGGATAGCCGAGTGAGGGATCCTCGGGCTCGACTGCCTCTGGGAGGGCTTTCTGTTCCCTGGCGTTGCGGTAGGGAAGCTACTCGCCAGGGATAGCCGAGCAGGGTAGCTGCTGGGCTGTCTTTTAGTGAGTGCTTAGATCCTTGGGCGAGGTGGCCCTCGAGCCACCGTAGCAAGCCCCTTCTGTGCGACCCCGTCAAGGGAGGGGTGTCGGTCATGCCTGGGGACAGGCGAGGTGACCGACATCTCCTCAGGGGGGTGAGGGTCGCGAAGAGGCTCGAAGCGAGGCGCCCTAGCGGAGGGTCTTGGCGTAGAACTGTGGGGTGCCCCATTGTTGGATATAGTGCCCTTAGAGTCAATTATTGGATCACAGGCACGTGATTGCAATGATTGAGGGAGGACCTATGCCGGTAGGACAGTCGTACTCAAGATGATAGTATGCTATCTGGTTTATCTTTATCATCGTGTATTGCTTTAGGTGACATTACTGATCACTATTGCACGTTGATAGAGCCCCTAGGATTCTTGCTTGACTGCCAGCAGTATGATGGCGATCATATACGTGGGAGCTGGGGTCTATAAGAACATCCTTAAAAGGTCCCTAGTCGAGGGAGTTTCGAGACAGGGCATCGATACTCCAGAGTAGACTAGTGTATACAGTCGAGACCCCGACGAGGGGTGGTGGCCGGTCTCACAAACCACTGGTGTCAGTTGGTTTACCTAAGATGTATACAGGTGCTCATTGGGTTATGAGTACACCGGACAGGACTCGCCGGGAACATGCTAGTTGGTATTATACCTAGCGTCAGATAGCAGTTCCCTGGTGACATGTGTACAGGTTAGTTCATCGACCTGAGATCGTCATTTGTCTCGTGTGAGTTCCTACTGTGCTTTGATTACTACCCTACCATGGCTCAAAGGAGTCGTGCAAACAGGTTTTAGTTGGGTACAGTCCCGAGCCACATGGAGGCAGTGAGCGGATCGGCAGGGGTTCGTCTCTCCCGGTATTGGGGGTGAGGTCGCACTGTGTCTAGGAGAGCCAGTACACGAAGTCCTTGGCCAAGGCAGGAGATTTACTGGTAAGTATTCCAGTAGTATCTCAGGGTGTTCTGGACTACACTCCGACACGACTTGTACCGCTTTTGGGGGTCTGACTTTTACCAACCCCCTAGGCCCGCCATGCGATACTCATTGACGAACGGACCGGACTGTACGGATATTATCACTGACAGGCTCAGTAGGGTGTCAAGATGAGTTCGCTCATCGACGTCCCTTTTGGTCAATACCTGGTGGCCCGTTACGTATGGCTAATACCTCTGACGTGCTAGTGGTTAAATCCACAGCCAAAGTATTGACGAGTCTTGAGAGTCCCCCACAGACAGTTTCTCAAGTTTCGGGCGAAACGCTGTAGAGGCCGTATGGTTATATGGCAGGGTTCGATCTTATACGTGCGGTATTGCACGGATCATGATCGGACGGATAATACTAGCGGGCTTTGGTTTAAGCCGGATCCTAGTATTGTACAGTGTAGATTTTGTCTCATTGCATTTGTATTCGGTCGGAATACAAATACGGGTATGTATATACAGTCGCAGGGTTTTCCTGTAATTTATTACAGGATCGCTTTTTTGAAGTTGTCAGTTTCCATTCTGTTTCAGCCAGTTTTTCTTTCTTCCATACTTGGCTGAATTTTCCATGGAGGGACTAATTTGCAAATGTGCAAATTAGCTATATGGAGGGTGTTATTTATGACATGGATGGTTCATGATTATTCTAGCATCTTTTGATGCTTTTCTTGTGCTCTTTCCTTTGCATTTATTGTGATGGATTGTGATAGGATTGATTTAGAAAGAAATGTGACCATAATTCCTCATTATCCTCACATTTCTTTCTTTAGCTCACCCTTTTTGATTTTCCCTCTATTATTATGATGGCCGGCCACTTCTTGGAGAGAAGGAGTTGATTCATTTTGGTGGTGGGAAATTTGTTGTTCTCGTTTTGGCTTGCTACAAAAATTCCTCACCTCTCTCCAAAGTTCTTTTTTCTCCTCCACATCTAAACATGGCAACTTCATACCCCCTAGAGACAAATGATTCTACACTTAGCCTACAGCATTCTTGGATACGTCGGCTTGCCAACTTCGTGTCCGAGTTGCCTCGGTCCAGAGGTGAGAGCCCGTAAAAATACTCTCCGATGTGGTGCCCTTTCCGATGAGGAGATGAAGACCGGAGATTCCGCGAAGAGATCGGGATGGAGGCCGAAGACCGAAGGATACGGATCGCTCGGTATAGCTCTCTACCCTTTCTCGTGTTTGCTAGCATTAGGTTAATAGCCCGATCCGGATTTAAAGTACGCGGTAGCGCCGGTTTAAAAGTTTAAAGAAAAAGTTTCGTTTCTGCATTTTGGCCTCAGAATGACGGCCGGGGCGCTGCCCTGCACTTACATTGGTATCAGAGCCATGCCATTAACCTAGTCTAGCTTGCTCTAACATGTTTACAAGTTCGATCGAACGGATTTTCCAAAAACCACGTTTCCATGTCCAGTTTCTGTCAATTTTATTTTGTGCTCTAAAAATTTTTGTGGGCATGTCAAAAAATTGTGCAGGGTTTTTTTTGGATTCTGTGAAATTTTGGTTCACTGATGTTCCTGTAGCACCGCGGAACCGCGGCCGTACCCCTGTTCTGGCCGCGGTTCCGCCGCAGTATTAAGGCAACAGTGAACCAAAATTTCCAGGTTTGTTCTTGACATGGAAATAGGGTTTCTGGTATATTCTTTTTGGGCCCAGATTTTTTTTGAGTGCTGCAGTTGTACTTGGGGGCCCACTTCAGGAATTTTTATCGATCGAAAATTTTAAACATGTTAGTTCACAGTATTTACATTATATCTGCGACCGTGAATGTCACTTGATCGGTAAATCCTGTCTAACTGCTATAGCTCTTTTAGACAGATTTGCGAACATGACATTCACGTTGATGTTCTGTGTTGTGCTGTGATATTGCGGATTTGTCGTGGTGGATAGCCTGGATGCAATGGTAGTACAGTTTGGTATTAATATGTACATTTGATATTGCGGGGTGAGCGTCCGACATGTGGACTGCCGTTACTTCCTGTTTGTATATTATTCTTTTGGGGCACGACCGGGCTGAGGTCGATGTACCCGTTGTATATATATTTTACTTTCTGTACTAGGATTACCCCGCGGAGGGGTGCACGGGTAGCCGGGTTCTAGAGGGCAACGGGCCCGCATCTCATGGCGTTGAGACGGATGGGGCTTTACTCTAGAATTGGCAGGGCTATTCGCCGCACCCGTAAAGGGTATAGGTTGACCCAAGGAGGGGTGCCCAAGTTACCGGATTCCGTGAAGTGCTGGGTGGCCCATTCACGTTGTTGAAGGGGGCTGCCTCGCTTCAGGTTTTGGCGGGTAACTTGTCGCGCCCGTAGGGGTCTAGGATTTCATTGCACAGGCTATCCACACGACCAGGGGAACGTCGGGTTTCAGTAGCGGCTCTATGAAACCCGGGGATCCCAAATATCTGTATTGTTCTGTGATGCTTATTACATTTCTGTGATGTTGCATTTTATCACGCCTTGAGCGAATATTATATATTGATATATATATACTAGTAGATGTTGTATATGTTTTACATCCGCGCTAGTCCAGTCCCCGCTCTGTCATTAGTTAAGTAACCTAACGGGTGATGACGGAACCCAGTGGCGAATGCGGATGGCATATACGTACATCATTATTTTCGTTCTTTATTGGTGTGATCAATTGATGGGACTGCGTTGATTCGGATCAATGCAAGCTAAACAAACCTATTCTGATGTTGTTGGAACAATTTTTCAAAAAGCTGTTATTGCAAGGACGTTCTCTTTTGTTTTGCACAGTGGTATTCGGTTATGAATATCCAGCACCTCAGTCGACGAGACAAGGGCCAAGATCCTTTCACCGGGAGTGACCCCTTGGACAGAAGTTTGTGTCAGGGCAATAACTTCACTATAGTCGATTACTTTTGCTTTGCATCGTGGTATTCAGTTGGAATATCCTGCACCTCATTCTACGGGGAAAGAGCCGAGATCCCTTCACCGGGAGTGACCTCTTTAGCAAAGGTTTTCGTTACTATATTTTTATAAAAGCTATCCGGTTCCTTCAACGATATCAAGTTCATTACGTTAAAGGTTTTTCGCCAAAAACCATTCGTAGCCCTCCGTCATTTCAGACGGGTAGCACGTAGTATTCATGCTATGTTTGTTGGCCAAAGTCAAGGCATGGTGTATGGTAGCTATTTGTTACTCTTCTGTAGCATAGATAAATGCGTTGGTTTGGGACAGTCGTATTGCCTTGTTGGCCAATGTCAAGGGTAAGTACGGGTGGGTTCAAATCAACCTGAGTAATGACGGGTAGAACTTGACATGTGACTTATGATTTGTTGGCCAAAGTCAAGGTCATAAGAGCATGGGGTAAAAATCACATCGGGGGTTTCTAAAGAAACTGAAACTTGCCAGATATACGCATACCTTCTGGAGTGTGATAACGTGAGTGGATTCCATCACATTATCATGCGATGATAGTTGGATCCCGATTCCCACTGATGAGTTGGTTTACTCCTCGGGTGATCCCGACTAATTCTTCTTTCAGGTTTGGAGGAGAATTTAAGATGACAGTGGGAGGTTTCCTGATTAGATAAATTGATAACCATTCTGATCTAGGTTAGAGTGCACGCTGAGTATTTCTTTTCTCTCTCTCTTTCACAGCGACCATGACCCAACCCTTGACTATGACTCAGTGACCAAAATTAACTGAACCTTCTTAAAACCCTAGCTTTTGGATTGTCAGAGTTGCATACCTCATTGCCACTCCTACTTTTACCCTTTTCTCCAGAACACACCGTATTACTACGAACATCCACTTCCATTGGATAAAACCATCGTATGGTTATATACGAACTCTAAGGAATTTATTCGAGGATGGTTTCTGGTTCTGGAGAAAACGAATAGGACTATTCAGTTGTCTTTTCCTTTTACCTTCTCTCAGATTGCGAGTGCTCCTTGGATTAGGGGATAGTACACCCGTTATGCCTATTGGATAGTCTTCTTCTAAACCTTAGGCTGGTGCTGAACGGTAGGGAATGAAGAAAGCCGATTAGCCTAAGTGTGGTATACAGAAGGTATTAAGTTAAGACAAATAAAGGGATTAGTGAGAGGGCAAAGTAAATTGTGACTGCTATTCACGACCAAACCAAGTATTTCATTACCACTCCCACTTCACCTTTGTATTTCTCCAGGACACTCCGTATCACTACGAAGATCCACAGTTATTTGGATATTCCATCGTATGGTTATATACGAACTCGAAAGGAACTTGTTCAAGTTCGGGGATGGATTCTGGTTCAGGAGAAATAGGAATAAGGTTTTATTCAGTTGTCTTTTATCTTTACCTTCTCTCGCATTGCGAGTGCTGCTAGGATTAGGAGAGTACACCCATTATGCTTATTGGATAGTCTTCTTCCAAACCATAGGCTGGTGCCGAAAGGTAGGGAAGGAAGAAAACCATTTAGCCTAAGAGGGTGTACAGAAGGTAATGACTAAAGACATATAAAGGGATTTGGAAAGATGGTAAAGAAATATACGGTTACAGTTGTGAATATGGATAATGGAAGAGGCACTACTAGGAATACCCGGATACCCCTACGAAACATTTCAATGTTTCAGTTTCACTGTGTACTGTTAAAAGAAAACTGATTTCCCAATTAGTCCTTGTAGGGGTAAAAATTTGCACCCCGGTTGACCGAGTCAAAGTCAAGGTCAACCCCCAAGCTAGGTGGGCCCAAGCCCAGGTCAAGCGGGCCCATGCCCAAGTCGAGCCCGCGGCCAACCTCCCCATGCCAACAACAAAATCATGTAATAAATAATTTTTATGTAATTGTTTATACATGAATGTATGCAAAATGGGCATAAAGCCAATATTTTGTAAGCCCATGGCTTATGTGCAAAAATGAAATGGCACATGAGCCATGGGATAGGCAAGATACCATTTTGTGAAGCCCAAGGGGCTATATGTAAATATGTAAGCCTATAAAAGGCAACATGATGATGAATAAAGGAATACTTTTCATTCCCCCAAAAACTAGGGTTCTTTGTGCCTCCTGCTTCTTCTCCAAGGTTCTAAACCTTCTCATTTCTTTTGAATTAAATCAAGAGTTTTACTGTTTCTTTTCCAAAACTAAGTAGTTTTCCACCACAAAACCCACAAAGGGGAACTCAGATCTCCCATCAGATCTCAAAAGGGAGTGATTTTTAAAATCTCCTACTTCTTGATCTTCAAGATCCGGCCAAACAACAGGAGGAAGAAGAAAAAACCCCTTCATCAGCTTCAAAACATCATAGGAGTTTTAACTCCATATATATATAACAACAAATATTTCCTTTCTGAAGCATAGCTTCTGTTTCTGGGACTAAAAGCCCATTTTTCCACGCCGGCACCGAGCGCCCACGTGCCGACACGTGGTGCGCTAGCGCTCGAGCGCAAAGCGCCCACGAGCCGACACGTGGCGCGCTAGCGCTCGAGCGCAAAGCGCCCATGAGCCGACACGTGGCGCGCTAGCGCTCGAGCGCAAAGCGCCTACGTGCCGACACGTGGCGCGCTTGCGCTCAAGCGCACTGGGCTCGAGCGCAAAGCGCCCACGTGCCGACACGTGGCGCGTTTGCGCTCCAGCGCTCTGTGCCCGAGCGCAAAGCGCCCACGTGCCGACACATGGCGCGCTTACGCTCAAGCGCACTGCGCCCGAGCGCAAAGCGCCCACGTGCCGACACGTGGCGCGCTTACGCTCCAGCGCCTTGCGCTCAAGCGCAAAGCGCCCATGTGCCGACACGTGGCACGCTTGCACTCGAGCGCCCAGCGCTCATGCACAAAGCGCCCACGTGCCGACACGTGGCGCGCTTGTGCCTAAGCGCACAGCACCTAAGCGCACAGCGCTCGAGGCGCTTGCCCCCAGGCATCCTTTGGATGTCCTTTCCCCCTCTTTTTATATATATATATATATACATATATATATACATATACATATGCATACATATGAACATATACACATACTCCACGACACTGCCCCTGTTAGAAAAAAATTTCTAACGGGGCGCTGCCCCGCACCCCGCAAGGGGGCTGCTAGCCCCCTTGACCCCCATCCCGCTATCCGGGTAGCGGGACCCCCCTAAAAACTCTGCGTGGCTCCCGATATATCCAAAACCCTCTTTCAAAACATAACACACGTACACTGCACATTGAGTTCGCATGACCAGTTTAACCCGTCAATCGGAGGTTCTCTTGCTCCAAAGGCGAGGGGTAATTAACGGCAGCTTAGTTCGCGGCTGCCGGAGATTCGGATCCCCACAATCATTAAACCCCGGCCTATCCTAGGCAGGGAGAATCTGTAGTACGCCTGACAAGCGAGCGCGTATTCCCATCTCAATGGGGTGACGAAAAACACCCTGCAGATTCTGGCACGCCTGGTGGGATAAATCTCTCCTCCCATATTTCGGGTTAAGCATTCATGCGAACTCAGTCAATATACATACCTGTATTTATACTGAAATAATGCTTTTTCATGCAGGTTTTCAAGCAATCATCTTTCAACAATGTCTCCAAAGATGAACTCGGCTCCCATCTCCTACACGATGAAGATAGACTCCAGGACGGTCCTTCCGGCCAGTCTCGGGTGACAATGGGAGGAGCCGCTGCTACCATTTGGCTCTATTATGTTCATGCCAGTTGGCGCCATCCCAGCTCCTCAAGCCCCGGTGACAGACAAACTGTTCTCGAAAGGCAAGAGGCCAAATATGGTGGTCTCGAAGGCGCCCCAACTCAAACGCAAATCGGTGTTTGAACGACTCTCTCTGGCCCCAGCTGGGGGCAAGGCCATCAACAAAGCAACAGGGCCTCTCGAGCAAGCTCCGGCGGTGCCCCTGACAACTGCTCGATCGGGTGTTTTCTTTAAGCTCCCCACTAATCGACTCACGGTGGCTTCCCAGGAAATGGATGCCCGCCGAGCCTTTAAAATTGAAAAGTTAAGGCAGAAAAGGCTCAGATACAGAGCCAACAAAAGGGCTAGGGCTCCTGCTCGGCTGAACCTCATGAGGTTCGAAGAACAGGGTTACCCCGACGAAGATGGGGAAATGGCTGGGTATGTGGTCCACACTGTATACATGGTGGGCACGCGCAGCAAGAGCAAGGACGGGGCCACCACATCTCAAATCTAACCTTGCTTGAATGTGGTTGCCGCTTCCCAAGAACAGCTGCCCCCGCTGGGTGATGAAAACCTTCTCGATGAGGATGATAGGCGGAAAGACCCTTCGGACCATGAAAAGTCGGGCTCGAAAAGCGAAGATGAGCCAACTTTCCAGCCTAAGAATGCGGAGCAGCAACTTCTCCAAGAGCTCCGAAAACAGCTCAGAAGCAAAGACAAGGAGATGGCCAAGCTCTACACAAAAATTGACGACTTGACAAACGTCGTCTTACAGCTCACGGCCCACCTTGCCTCTCAGCCGCCCAATCAAGCGCAGGGCTCTCATGAAACGGGAAATAGTGTCCCGAAACAGCCGACGCCCGTTCCCTCAAATCCAAAAGTGGGCGGACCGCATGAAAATCAGTCGCATCCTATCTCAGGAAATGTCTTGGCTACTGATGATAGTAGCCCGCTAACTCAAGATCAAATCATAGATTTGGTTGCCAGCAAAGTCAAAACATTGGTGGCCGAAGCCGAAGCGCAAAAAGATATTAGCAGTAGTGGGAGACCATATCCTGCTCAGTATGATCTGGTAGAATTTCCTAGCGGCCATGTCATCCCCAAATTCGGAAGATTCGATGCGACTGGAAATGCAAATCAACACATCGCCCACTTCAAAGCCTCATACGGGAATACTGGGGGCAATGATGCGCTTCTCCTCCGCCAGTTCGTTAATAGCTTGACCGATGTTGCTTTCGACTGGTACGCGAGCATACCGGATGGCTCCGTTACTACTTTTGTCCAAATGGAATCTTTGTTTCGACAAAGATTCATGAGCGTCAGCGATAAGATCACCATTGCCGAGCTCGTAAGGACCAAGCCCAAGAACAACAAAAGCAGCACGGATTTTATAACCCGATGGCGCAATCTCTCCGTCAAATGCGAACCGCCGATAGAGCAGGACCAATCTGTCAGTCTCCTCGTCGGAAATCTCAACAATTGGATGGCCACGTTTCTATGCACCACGGGTCTCAAAACATTTCAAGAGCTGACCAGGAAAGTTCAGATGCTGGAGCGTTCAAAATAGGAGTCCTCCTTGGATTCCCAAAATAACAATAGGTCCTGGAGAAACCGAAAGGACGATAATCGCAAAGGAAGAAACTCCGATGATTCTGAATCTTTCAATACTTCGGCTAACCGAAATAAGCAAGGGATGAGCGGGCCTAGCGCCAACCAGCCTCGGAAGCCAATGTTCGAAGAGGGAGGAGAATCTCCACTGAAAGAGAAGCTGGATAAGGTATATTCCTTCAGAAGGGACAAAATCCATAAAATATTCAAAGACGCCCTGAGGAACGGTCTACAACTGCTAGAGTCAAAAAGACCGCAGGAAGCGAATAGGACCGACGACCCCAAATACTGCCCCTATCACAGAGTGATAGGTCATGCCATTCAGGACTGCTTTGTCTTCAAAGATTAGGTCGAAAAGCAATACAAGGCAGGAGAGATAGAACTGTCTAAAGGCGTGTTAACAAACAGTCCAGCTGCGACAGCCAATTTCATACAAACGGAGACCGAAGTTCTTCGTGAAACTGATTCTCTCAGATATCCACCTCTCTCTGAAAACAGTCGACCACCACGTCATTAAACTAGGAACAGTCGACCTCTAAGTCGTTAAACTGGGAATGTAAAAAAAAATATATATATGTAAATAAACAAAAAATGTGTAAATAAAAGAAAAATAAAGAAAAGCCGAAATGATGGGGCAACTCACAACAAAAATCAACGAGTAAAGATAAACATGAAAATAAAGCCGAAATGATGGGGCAACCGCGAATAAATAGCCGAAATGATAGGGCAATCGCGACCTTCGCGATAAGAAAAGCTGAAATGATAGAGCAATCGCGGTAAAAAAAACAGCAAAAAAAAAACAAAACAACGGCGAATGATGAGTCGCTCCTGGTACCATATTCCAGTGTAGCGATGCAGGCGCCAACCAAAATCCAATTTTTCAAAATTCTCCCAGCCCTACGGCCAGTCCCCAAATTGACTACCTATACAATCCACGGGCTTAAATAATTCTCATCATACCCATATCCCACCGCAATCACCAGCTACGTGGCTGGTCTCCACCTTTGGAATTATGCTCCATTGAGAAGACCCATTCATGTGTCCTCACGATACATGAGGAGAACAAACCTTTGTGGGATCCTTACGAATCACAAAGGAAAAACACACTTGGGAGTTCTCACGACTCCTAAGGAGAAAATACACCTGCGGGATCCTTACGACTCGCAGGGAGAAAATGCTTTTATGGGACCCTCACGGCCCATAAAATTGAAAAGCCTTAGGTGATAGGGATCTAAACCTGTCTCCTAAGCTATCGCTCCCCAATCACAAACGGCGAATGATGAGTCGCTCCTGGTACCATATTCCAGTGCAGTGATGCAGACGCCAACCAAATTCCAAATCCCATACTCCAACGGCGAATGATGAGTCGCTCCTGGTACCATATTCCAGTGCAGCGATGCAGACGCCAACAAAGTCCCAAAATTTTTCCGGCCCTACGGTCTGGATCATACATCCTGCAAAACCGTATACAATCTACGGGCGTAAAACGATCTCAATCTCTCCCGAGTCCTACCGGCGAGACCACATTCAAAGTCCCGCAGGCGGGGAAGATTCAAAAAAAAAGAGAAGGAAAAAGAAGGTATGTCCACAAGCAAAATGGGCACGGATGAAACCCAAAAGGGCTCCGTGAGTAAAAACAGCAGGACTGCCGGCGAGTTTGTGAAAACCCGAAAGGGGGCAAACTCATGAAAAAGATATGAAATGCACTCACAAGGTCCTCTCAACTTTGTGAGGAGAAAATTCCTGCGTGAGATCCTTACGACTCACAAAGGAGCAACACACTTGGGAGTCCCCACGACTCCTAAGGAGAAAATGCACTTACGGGATCCTTACGACCCGTAGGAAGAAAATGCTTTCTGAGACCCACAAAATTGAAAAGTCTTAGGTGATAGGGACCTAAAACCTGTCTCCTAAGCCATCGTTTCCTAGTAAGCAAACGCAAATGATGATTCGCTCCTGGTACCATATTCCAGTGTAGCAATGCTGATGTCAACCCAAATCAAATCAAACCAACAACCTCTACGGCGGAATCATGCTTCGTCCCTCGTCCCAGAATATACCCCGTGTCGAAATCAATGCTTCGCCTCGAAATATTTGCCTTCCTTGTCGGAATTATACTTCGCCTAGGAATCTACCTCTGCATCGAAATCATGCTTCGGTCAGAATGTCTGCCGCTCTTCGGAATGATGCTCCGAACCCTGGAATCATGCTCCGCTCTTCGGAATGATGCTCCGATCCCTGAAATTATGCTCCGCAAATCGGAATGATGCTCCGACCCTGAAATTATGCTCCGCGCTTCGGAATGACGCTCCGATCCTTGGAATTATGCTCCGCTCATCGGAATGATGCTCCGATCCCTGGAATGATGCTCCGCTCTTGGGAATGATGCTCCGATCCTTGGAATCATGCCTCTACTCTTCGGAATTATACTTTGAATCTTCGGAATGATGCTCCGACGTTGGAATTATGCTCCGCGAATCGGAATGATGCTCCGATCCCCAGGAATCATGCTACCCGGGATGATGCTCCGCCCCCGGAATGATGTTCCACCTCGAAATCCAGCTTCAAGATCCATCAATTTCATGCACACAACTCAAATGTGCGGTGTGCATTTATTGATGGGGGCAATTTGTTGGGGTAAAAATTTGCACCCCGGTTGACCGAGTCAAAGTCAAGTTCAACCCCCAAGCTAGGTAGGCCCAAGCCCAGGTCAAGCGGGGCCATGCCCAAGTCGAGCCCGCGGCCAGCCTCCCCATGCCAACAACAAAATCATGTAATAAATAATTTTTATGTAATTGTTTATACATGAATGTATGCAAAATGGGCATAAAGCCAATATTTTGTAAGCCCATGGTGTAGCGTCTTGAAATGTCGTTTTGATGTTTTCCTGAAATTCGGTGAAAATTCGGTATTTTTCCGAAAACCGTCTTTCTCGATATTTTGCAGTTTAGGGCTAATTATACCTAAATTGGATAGGTAATTGCTAGTTTCTAGTAGCTAATGAGTTAATTATGAAATTTTGGTCATTTAAAAATTTCTCCCTATTTTTCAATTTTTTTATATTATTTTAAGCCGGTAAGAAAATACATTAAATAAGCGATAAATACAAATTTTTCCGGGCTAATTTTAATCTCTAAAATTATGATAATTATAATCTAGTGATAACATGAATTTTTAGTAATTTATTTTGATTTTTAACAAATTTTTATGTTATGAAACGAATTTATTGAATTTTGAGCTAAAACTTGCAATTTTTGAGTTGTAGGGGGCCTTTTTGCATAAAATTTCTTAAGTAAAACCCCTCTCTCTTTTCCCTCAGCCCTAGAATAGCCCAACCCTGGCCAAGACCAGAAATTTCTGGGCTCCTTTCTTTGGTTGCTTTCTTGTGTGAAATTGGGATAGTTTATGGTTTTATTTTAAATATAATGAATAAGTTATGATACATTTGACTTTGGAACTTGACCCTTGACTTTCCCCACTTGCCCACACCCTCCCCCTCATCTCAATTCTGGCCGAAACCTGCACCATCCCCCATCTCCATTATTTTCCTTCTCTTTCTCTCTCATTTTCTTCAAAATTTGCAGCAAAATTCAATAAAAATCCATAAATCCTTCTCTTTTTCAACACAAAATCCTTATGCTATCATTTTCCTTAGCCATTCTTACTTGGAATCTTGGTGCTTGAGGCCATCTTTTGGAGCAAAAAATTTTCTTGCTTGATCCATAGATCAAGAGGTATAATTTCTATCATGTTAAATTCTTTTGTTTAAGTTCTTATGTTAGATGGTTTAGTGTTAATTTAGTGTAGTTTAATCTAGTTTCTTAGGTTTTGCTTGAAAATTTTAGCTAGGGTTTGTAGCTATAATACTTAATTAGATTGTTTTATAGTTAATCTAGTGGTTAATTAACTAATCCATATAGTTACCTTGTTGTTATAGTTTTCAATTTTGCTAAATTAGTTAATTTTAGAAGGGTGAAATTGTTGTTTTAAATTTTCAAGAGAGGGTTTATGTTTGGTAATGGGTTGTGAAACATGATTAGTGAGTTGATTAAGTTTTAGAAAACATTATTTAGTTGATTGAACCTAAATTGTTATCTAGTATTTTGCTAACCTAACCTAAGAGGTTAATTTTCTTAAGTGGGCTTTTGTTGTGTTAAATTAAGCTTTCAAGTGTGGAAATGGATTTGGAAATTGCTAGGTTATGAATTCAAGAATGGTTGTTTATGGAAAATAGGATTGGAATCATTGTTGTTGTGTTATAATTAGTGTTTGTAGATTGCTTGTAGTGTGGTTGGGTGATTGTGCTAGATTGTAGTCGTTTTGTCGCTAATCGGCGTTTTTCGGCAGTTTTGCGATTTTCGCGTGTGTTCCGCGCACTTTGTGCACGTTGTACCTAGCTAGCGAACTTTAGTAGTTTCGTTGGGGTTTTGCGTCGTTCTTGAATGTGTAACCTTATGTCTGGTATTGATGTAAATTCCAGGTTCGGTCGCGGAGACGTCAGACGCGGCGCGAAAGGGAAAGGCGGTGATTGGACACAGCTAGCCAGGGATTCCGGTGAGTAGATTTAACATCTACGGGGGACGATCGTTTGGATGGCGCAAGTCGCCCGATAGATTTAGTAAACTGAAAAATAGTAAACTGGATAACCACTTGTGACATTAGAATAATATTACTGGCATGATAATTGCTGCAATTAGATCAATATGTTATACCCATATACGCAAACTCAATTGTAGGACACATGCACCATTACCAGGTTTTTATATGCAGCACGAGCACTATTCATGCTTACACACACACCCTGGTAATTGCCATGCCACCACACTAGATAACATTTAAATTTAAACCTTTTACTAATTGATACTTAAACTGGTGCTATTGCCTTTAATTCCTTAAAATGAAACCGTAGAATTGCTATTCATGTGCATGTACTTCATCATATTAATTGTTCATGCTTAATCCATTAATCACACATCGCAACTTGATTATTGACACCATACGCATTCATTATCATTGATATATGCACTTCTGAGGATTTCTTGAGATTTTATGATATTGCTGGATTTCGGGGGAAAGCCGCAAAATTTCTAAACTTATTATATTTTTAAAATATGTAAATTGCGGTTTTCTAGTGATGTAAGTGTCGTCCACCATGAGTTTGCTGTGGATTTGGAAATCCGTGTCGAGGAGTGGAGGAACCGGCACGGGTACATGGTGGGCCCGGTAAGGTACCCCGGGGCAAGAGGAATGTGGTGATGACGTTGAGCCTGGCAGGGGACGGATTACCTACCGGTGACTGTTTGGGACGGCGGATATCCAGAGGATACCGACCGTGGCCGCTAGATGATGAGATATTGATATTTGAGATGGGTCAGCCGGACGGCTGAGGCCTGAGATACATTTATGAGATTTGAGACAGCTTTTGGGTGTCATTGCTGGACACCGATTTTCGTCGATTCATTGACATTATGCTGGCATTCTAAAAGAGTTTCAAAAACAAAAGGAGATAAAATGTTTCTTATATATACCTATTGAGACCTCAGATTTTCATGTTGCATACATATTAGCACACTGATATGATATACACACCTGCTAGTGCATCCAGTCATACCTGTATTTTAGATACTAGGATGCTTGTGTGCATGCATACGATAGCCTTTGCAGATGTTATTTATTACTCGCGAGTTGGCAACTCACCCCCGTTGTGCCACAGTCTTTTGCAGATCCGCTCCGTCAGTTCAGTAGCGGCGGGCGCACTTGTCTTTTGCCTCTTTTGCCTGAGCTCGAGATTTGCTCATAGGTGGGTTATGTTATTATTTTGTACCCCCCTTGTATATTCTTGTATCTAGTGTACTCCATCTACTGTTTCTACCAGATTATTGTATATTGACCTAGAGATGAGACTGTGAGGTTTGTGGATTTTATGCTGTATTTTGGGGTCGAGCTCACTTGAGCCGACATGCTACTTTTTCATGCTTCCTTATGCTTTATTATGCTTGTTGTCATTTACATTGCGTGGGATTTGTGACCGCCTTATGGCGAAGAGCTAGCTCCCGCTTGGGGATGCCCTATTTTGTTGGATTCATGTTTATTTATGTTGTACCCATTTTGGGGGCCAGTATTTACAAAGGAGACTCTGCCGAAATTTTCGGGAAAAGTTGGTATTGTTTTTAAAAAAGTGTTTCACATGACTTATTTGATAAACTTGCTTTCAAATGTTGGGTTTTCTTCACTCTTTTGCTTAATTGGTTTTGTTTTCTGGGCTTTTGGCTTACTTATTTTACGGACGCCTTTAGACGTTTCGTAAACTTAAGTGCCAGTCACGTTCCGTACCCTGCGGGTCGTGAAAAAGTTGGTATCAGAGCGATAGGTTTTACCTTTGTGAGTGTAGGATGACCCTTGGTAGATGGAGTAAGTGACTTAAGCAGGGTAACGTAGCGTGCGTATGTCCGCGGCATACTTACGATACGGTACTCCGCCTAAGTGACTTTAGGATACTTGCTTGAAATTCCTTCTTCAATTCCGTGTATCCTATAATCCTATTGCACTGTCCTTACTATCCGTTTTCCTGTAACAGCCACTATGCCGCCGAAGGCTACGAGGGCACAGAGGGCTGCCGCCAGAGACGAGATTCGAGCTGGCTCGTCCGAGACTAGGACTGAGCAGGGTGGTATGCCTACGCCGCAGGGACAGACCGATCCACCTTCCCCAGGCCGTATGGATAGGCTCGAGACCGGTATGGAGGAGTTGCGACAGATGATGGGAGGCATGCAGGAGCTACGTCATATGGTAGGATCCCTAGTTGCAGCCAGTCGTACACCGAGGCCGGATGACGTACCTACTACGTCACAGACGACCATGATACCTGCTCCTACTACTACCACCGTGGCCATTCCGGTTTCACTGCAGGATTTCATGAGGCTGAGACCTCCAGTATTCACCGGCACCGAGGCAGCGGAGGACCCACAGACGTTCCTTGACAGTTTAGCCAGGATCTGCCGTTCGCTGAGATGTTCGGATGATCGATGGGTAGAGCTTGCGAGTTTCCGACTAGAGGGTCTCGCGCAGACATGGTGGGAGTCGGTCTTGAGAGGTCGAGCTGCAGATCTACCGCCTATGACTTGGGTCGAGTTCACAGCGGTCTTTCTGGCCCGTTTCCTTCCAGAGAGCGTTCGTGACGCCAGAGCTCGCAGCTTCGAGGCCTTAGTCAAGACACCTGGGATGACGGTGTCTGAGTATGACATCCAGTTTACTCAGTTATCCCGATATGCTCAGTATTTGGTGGATACCGAGGAGAAGATGGTGAAGAGGTTCATACAGGGACTTGATGCCCAGCTATATCTTGCCATTGGCGCCCAGCACTACGACACTTATTCAGCTGCTATGGATACGGCATTGCGGATGGAGGCACGCATATCACGGACTTCGGCCGTTTCTGGGCCGAAGAGGATGCGCACCGATGTACCTTCTCAGAGGCAGCGCGCCAGATTCTTTCCGAGAGATAGGCCTGGCAGAGGATTTGGGCGGGGACAGTTATATGGTTCTTATCCCCAGGGGCAGCAGCCGTCGCCAGGATGTTTTGGGTGCGGGAGTCTGCACCATCTTGTCAGAGACTGCCCGGTGAGACGGCAGGGAGCAACGACAGTTCCGCATGTGACCCTACCACCGTCACCACCCCCTCCTCAGAGAGCCCTACTTCCTACCCCAGGCGATGCTCCACGCCAGTTAGGTGCACCGAGAGGCCGTGGACGCGGCGGTCCTGTTCAGAGAGGACGAGGAGGCAGAGGCCGAGGTCGAGGTCAGCCCGCTATCGGTGGAGGACAGGCCCGAATATTTGCTTTGACACCGCAGGATGCGCAGGCATCCAATGCCGTTGTGACAGGTACCTTGCCAGTTTGTTCTTTCGACACACGGGTATTATTCGACCCAGGTTCCACACATTCGTACGTATCTACACACTTTGCACCGATGTTGGGCCGTGAGTCATCGTCGTTAGATCGGCCGCTTGTTGTTGTTACTCCGGTAGGCGAGTCGTTTGTCGCTCGGTTTGTATTTCGTTTGTGTTCCGTTCGTATCGGGGAGAGGGATTCATCAGTTGATTTGATACTCCTCGATATGTTGGACTTTGATGTGCTTCTGGGCATGGATTGGCTAGCCACTTGTTATGCTTCAGTGGACTGCCGTGAGAAGGCAGTCAGATTTAGCTTTTCGGGAGAGCCAGTCCTTGTTATTCAGGAAGACCGCAGTGTCGCCCTTCCCAGCTTAATTTCTTCTCTTCGCGCTGGTCAGCTCTGGCGGAAGGGATGTCAGGGATTCTTAGCGTTTGTTTGTGATACTCGAGCTGCAGAGGTTCCGTTGGACCGGGTCCCGGTAGTTTGTGAGTTCCCTGATGTTTTCCCTGATGAGCTACCTGGGCTACCGCCTGAGCGCGATGTTGAGTTCTGCATTGATTTGATTCCCGGCTCGGGGCCTATTTCTATACCGCCTTATCGGATGGCCCCGGCAGAGCTTCGAGAGCTGAAGGATCAGTTGCAGGATTTGTTGGATAAGGGGCTTATTCGACCTAGTGTTTCTCTGTGGGGTGCTCCGGTCCTGTTTGTCAAGAAGAAGGATGGAAGTTTGCGCTTATGTATCGACTACCGCCAGCTGAACAAAGTTACCGTTCGGAACAGATATCCGTTGCCGTGCATTGATGATTTGTTCGACCAGCTTCAGGGTGCGGGGTATTTTTCGAGGATCGACTTGCGATCAGGATACCATCAGCTGCGAGTTCGAAAGGAGGATATACCGAGGACAGCTTTCCGCACGCGCTACGGCCACTACGAGTTTTTGGTGATGTCGTTCGGACTCACCAACGCCCCAGCTGCATTTATGGATTTGATGAACCGTACATTCAGGCCGTATCTTGACTTGTTCATCATCGTGTTTATCGACGATATCTTGGTGTACTCCCGGAGCAGAGAGGAGCACGAGCAGCACTTGCGGATTACGTTACAGACTCTGAGGGAGCACCAGCTGTTCGCGAAGTTCTCCAAGTGTGCATTCTGGCTGGACAGCGTCGGATTCTTGGGTCACGTGGTTACGAGAGACGGCATTTGTGTGGACCCGAAGAAGATTGAGGCTGTTCAGCAGTGGCCCCGACCTACATCGGTTACTGAGATCCGTAGTTTTCTAGGCTTGGCGGGCTGCTACAGGCATTTTGTTCAGGACTTCTCCCGTATAGCTGCACCGTTGACCGGTTTGACCCGGAAGGGAGTTCCTTTCGTCTGGACAGAGGAGTGCGAGCGCAGTTTTCAGCAGCTACGGACTTGTTTGACTACGGCGCCGGTATTATCTTTGCCTTCGGGATCAGGCGGATTTGTTGTCTACTGTGATGCTTCGCGAGTGGGATTAGGATGCGTATTGATGCAGCATGGCCGGGTGATCGCCTACGCTTCTCGGCAGTTGAAGAAGCATGAACAGAACTACCCCACTCATGATTTGGAGATGGCTGCAGTGGTCTTTGCACTGAAGATTTGGCGACATTACCTTTACGGCGAGTCATGTCAGATATTCACCGATCACAAGAGCTTAAAGTACATATTTCAGCAGCGAGACCTGAACCTCAGACAGCGTCGTTGGATGGAGTTGGTGAAAGACTACGACTGCGAGATCTTATATCACCCCGGCAAGGCGAATGTGGTGGCAGATGCGTTGAGTAGGAGGCCCGGGGGTAGTCTATCCTTTTTGCGCGCAGTGCAGAGGCAGTCGTCAGCAGATTGGCAGATGTTATGTGACAGCTGAGTGGAGTTCGAGTTCACTCAGACAGGGGGACAGCTCGCGCATGTTCGTGCACGCCCACAGTTGCTTGACCGTATATATGAGGCACAGCGTAGTGACGACCGTTGCTCAGAGATCATGGCACAGATGGGACAGGGCAGATTTTCCGAGTTCGTGATTGACGATCAGGGGATTTTACGATATGGATCTAGACTGTGCGTACCAGATGCTGATGGATTGCGGCGCGACATTCTTGAGGAGGCACACCGATCAGTGTATAGTGTCCACCCCGATTCCACCAAGATGTACCATGATATGAGAGAGACCTACTGGTGGGACGGGATGAAGAGGGACATTGCGGAGTTCGTTTCGAGATGCCTGACTTGTCAGCAAGTCAAGGCTGAGCACCATAGGCCCGCAGGAGAGCTACAGCCGTTACCCATTCCAGAGTGGAAATGGGAACAGATTTCGATGGATTTCGTTGTGGGTCTACCCAGGACCAGTCGAGGGTACGACTCCATCTGGGTGATCGTGGATAGATTGACGAAAGCGGCTCACTTCCTTCCAGTGAAGACGACTTTCAGCTTCGCTCAGTATGCTCAGCTCTATATTGATGAGATCGTGCGACTACATGGCGTACCGACTTGTATCGTGTCAGATCGAGGCACTCAGTTCACCAGCCGACTTTGGCAGAGACTTCAGGAGGCTTTGGGCACTCGTTTGAGCTTCAGCACAGCGTTTCATCCGCAGACAGACGGACAGTCAGAGCGGACCATTCAGACTCTCGAGGACATGCTCAGAGCGTGCGTTTTAGACTTTGGTGGTAGCTGGGACCGTCATTTACCTCTAGTGGAGTTCTCCTACAACAACAGCTTCCAGGATACTATTCAGATGGCACCTTTCGAGGCATTGTATGGGAGGAGATGCAGATCGCCCGTTTGTTGGACAGAGCTCAGCGAGAGCAGCATTTTGGGGCCGCAGCTTGTTGAGGAGACGACAGCGAAGATACAGTTGATCCGAGACCGGATGAGAGCGGCTCAGAGCAGGCAGAAATCCTATGCAGACAGGCGCCGTCGCAGATTAGAGTTCGCAGTTGGCGACCATGTTTTTCTGAAAGTCTCTCCGATGAAGGGCGTGATGCGTTTTGGGCAAAAGGGAAAGCTTAGCCCTAGATTCGTAGGTCCCTTCGAGATCCTCGAGCGTGTCGGCGCTGTTGCTTATCGTTTGGCTCTTCCTCCCAGCTTTCCCGATGTTCACCCCGTTTTTCATGTTTCGATGCTCCGCAAGTACCTTCACGACCCTTCGCATGCGATTCAGCACCCGACAGTCCAGCTAGAGCGCGACCTTTCTTTTGCAGAGCAGCCGGTGGCCATCCTGGATCGGCAGGTGAAGAAGTTGAGGTCAAAGATTATACCAACCGTCAAGGTCCTTTGGCGTAGCCCGAGCAGCGTGGAGGTTACCTGGGAGACCGAGGGCGAGATGAGGAAGAAGTATCCCCATCTCTTTGAAGGTACGCGTAGCTATATTTTTTTTTTTAAAATTCGGGGACCGAATTTCTTTAAGGGGGGAAGATTGTAGCGTCTTGAAATGTCGTTTTGATGTTTTCCTGAAATTCGGTGAAAATTCGGTATTTTTCCGAAACCGTCTTTCTCGATATTTTGCAGTTTAGGGCTAATTATACCTAAATTGGATAGGTAATTGCTAGTTTCTAGTAGCTAATGAGTTAATTATGAAATTTTGGTCATTTAAAAATTTCTCCCTATTTTTCAATTTTTTTATATTATTTTAAGCCGGTAAGAAAATACATTAAATAAGCGATAAATACAAATTTTTCCGGGATAATTTTAATCTCTAAAATTATGATAATTATAATCTAGTGATAACATGAATTTTTAGTAATTTATTTTGATTTTTAACAAATTTTTATGTTATGAAACGAATTTATTGAATTTTGAGCTAAAACTTGCAATTTTTGAGTTGTAGGGGGCCTTTTTGCATAAAATTTCTTAAGTAAAACCCGTCTCTCTTTTCCCTCAGCCCTAGAACAGCCCAACCCTGGCCAAGACCAGAAATTTCTGGGCTCCTTTCTTTGGTTGCTTTCTTGTGTGAAATTGGGATAGTTTATGGTTTTATTTTAAATATAATGAATAAGTTATGATACATTTGACTTTGGAACTTGACCCTTGACTTTCCCCACTTGCCCACACCCTCCCCCTCACCTCAATTCTGGCCGAAACCTGCACCATCCCCCATCTCCATTATTTTCCTTCTCTTTCTTTCTCATTTTCTTCAAAATTTGCAACAAAATTCAATAAAAATCCATAAATCCTTCTCTTTTTCAACACAAAATCCTTATGCTATCATTTTCCTTAGCCATTCTTACTTGGAATCTTGGTGCTTGAGGCCATCTTTTGGAGCAAAAAATTTTCTTGCTTGATCCATAGATCAAGAGGTATAATTTCTATCATGTTAAATTCTTTTGTTTAAGTTCTTATGTTAGATGGTTTAGTGTTAATTTAGTGTAGTTTAATCTAGTTTCTTAGGTTTTGCTTGAAAATTTTAGCTAGGGTTTGTAGCTATAATACTTAATTAGATTGTTTTATAGTTAATCTAGTGGTTAATTAACTAATCCATATAGTTACCTTGTTGTTATAGTTTTCAATTTTGCTAAATTAGTTAATTTTAGAAGGGTGAAATTGTTGTTTTAAATTTTCAAGAGAGGGTTTATGTTTGGTAATGGGTTGTGAAACATGATTAGTGAGTTGATTAAGTTTTAGAAAACATTATTTAGTTGATTGAACCTAAATTGTTATCTAGTATTTTGCTAACCTAACCTAAGAGGTTAATTTTCTTAAGTGGGCTTTTGTTGTGTTAAATTAAGCTTTCAAGTGTGGAAATGGATTTGGAAATTGCTAGGTTATGAATTCAAGAATGGTTGTTTATGGAAAATAGGATTGGAATCATTGTTGTTGTGTTATAATTAGTGTTTGTAGATTGCTTGTAGTGTGGTTGGGTGATTGTGCTAGATTGTAGTCGTTTTGTCGCTAATCGGCGTTTTTCGGCAGTTTTGCGATTTTCGCGTGTGTTCCGCGCACTTTGTGCACGTTGTACCTAGCTAGCGAACTTTAGTAGTTTCGTTGGGGTTTTGCGTCGTTCTTGAATGTGTAACCTTATGTATGGTATTGATGAAAATTCCAGGTTCGGTCGCGGAGACGTCAGACGCGGCGCGAAAGGGAAAGGCGGTGATTGGACACAGCTAGCCAGGTATTCCGGTGAGTAGATTTAACATCTACGGGGGACGATCGTTTGGATGGCGCAAGTCGCCCGATAGATTTAGTAAACTGAAAAATAGTAAACTGGATAACCACTTGTGACATTAGAATAATATTACTGGCATGATAATTGCTGCAATTAGATCAATATGTTATACCCATATACGCAAACTCAATTGTAGGACACATGCACCATTACCAGGTTTTTATATGCAGCACGAGCACTATTCATGCTTACACACACCCTGGTAATTGCCATGCTACCACACTAGATAACATTTAAATTTAAACCTTTTACTAATTGATACTTAAACTGGTGCTATTGCCTTTAATTCCTTAAAATGAAACCGTAGAATTGCTATTCATGTGCATGTACTTCATCATATTAATTGTTCATGCTTAATCCATTAATCACACATCGCAACTTGATTATTGACACCATACGCATTCATTATCATTGATATATGCACTTCTGAGGATTTCTTGAGATTTTATGATATTGCTGGATTTCGGGGGAAAGCCGCAAAATTTCTAAACTTATTATATTTTTAAAATATGTAAATTGCGGTTTTCTAGTGATGTAAGTGTCGTCCACCATGAGTTTGCTGTGGATTTGGAAATCCGTGTCGAGGAGTGGAGGAACCGGCACGGGTACATGGTGGGCCCGGTAAGGTACCCCGGGGCAAGAGGAATGTGGTGATGACGTTGAGCCTGGCAGGGGACGGATTACCTACCGGTGACTGTTTGGGACGGCGGATATCCAGAGGATACCGACCGTGGCCGCTAGATGATGAGATATTGATATTTGAGATGGGTCAGCCGGACGGCTGAGGCCTGAGATACATTTATGAGATTTGAGACAGCTTTTGGGTGTCGTTGCTGGACACCGATTTTCGTCGATTCATTGACATTATGCTGGCATTCTAAAAGAGTTTCAAAAACAAAAAGAGATAAAATGTTTCTTATATATACCTATTGAGACCTCAGATTTTCATGTTGCATACATATTAGCACACTGATATGATATACACACCTGCTAGTGCATCCAGTCATACCTGTATTTTAGATGCTAGGATGCTTGTGTGCATGCATACGATAGCCTTTGCAGATGTTATTTATTACTCACGAGTTGGCAACTCACCCCCGTTGTGCCACAGTCTTTTGCAGGTCCGCTCCGTCAGTTCAGTAGCGGCGGGCGCACTTGTCTTTTGCCTCTTTTGCCTGAGCTCGAGATTTGCTCATAAGTGGGTTATGTTATTATTTTGTACCCCCCTTGTATATTCTTGTATCTAGTGTACTCCATCTACTGTTTCTACCAGATTATTGTATATTGACCTAGAGATGAGACTGTGAGGTTTGTGGATTTTATGCTGTATTTTGGGGTCGAGCTCACTTGAGCCGACATGCTACTTTTTCATGCTTCCTTATGCTTTATTATGCTTGTTGTCATTTACATTGCGTGGGATTTGTGACCGCCTTATGGCGAAGAGCTAGCTCCCGCTTGGGGATGCCCTATTTTGTTGGATTCATGTTTATTTATGTTGTACCCATTTTGGGGGCCAGTATTTACAAAGGAGACTCTGCCGAAATTTTCGGGAAAAGTTGGTATTGTTTTTAAAAAAGTGTTTCACATGACTTATTTGATAAACTTGCTTTCAAATGTTGGGTTTTCTTCACTCTTTTGCTTAATTGGTTTTGTTTTCTGGGCTTTTGGCTTACTTATTTTACGGACGCCTTTAGACGTTTCGTAAACTTAAGTGCCAGTCACGTTCCGTACCCTGCGGGTCGTGACACATGGCTTATATGCAAAAATGAAATGACACATGAGCCATGGGATAGGCAAGATACCATTTTGTGAAGCCCAAGGGGCTATATGTAAATATGTAAGCCTATAAAAGGCAACATGATGATGAATAAAGGAATACTTTTCATTCCTCCAAAAACTAGGGTTCTTTGTGCCTCCTGCTTCTTCTCCAAGGTTCTAAACCTTCTCATTTCTTTTGAATTAAATCAAGAGTTTTACTGTTTCTTTTCCAAAACTAAGTAGTTTTCCACCACAAAACCCACAAAGGGGAACTCAGATCTCCCATCAGATCTCAAAAAGAAGTGATTTTTAAAATCTCCTACTTCTTGATCTTCAAGATCCGGCCAAACAACAGGAGGAAGAAGAAAACCCCCCTTCATCAGCTTCAAAACATCCTAGGAGTTTTAACTCCATATATATATATATATATATATATATATATAACAACAAATATTTCCTTTCTGAAGTATAGCTTCTGTTTCTGGGACTAAAAGCCCATTTTTCCACGCCGGCGCCCAAGTGCTCAAGCGCCGAGCGCCCACGTGCCGACACGTGGCACGCTAGCGCTCGAGCGCAAAGCGCCCACGTGCCGACACGTGGCACGTTTGCGCTCCAGCGCTCTGTGCCCGAGCGCAAAGCGCCCACGTGCCGACACGTGGCGCGCTTGCGCTCAAGCGCACTGCGCCCGAGGGCAAAGCGCCCACGTGCCGACACGTGGCGCGCTTGTGCTCCAGCGCCTTGCGCTCAAGCGCAAAGCGCCCACGTGCCGACACATGGCGCGCTTGCGCTCGAGCGCCCAGTGCTCATGCGTAAAGCGCCCACGTGCTGACACGTGGCGCGCTTGCGCCTAAGCGCACAGCACCTAAGCGTACAGCGCTCGAGGCGCTGGCCCCCACGCATCCTTTGGATGTCCTTTCCCCCTCTTTTATATATATATATATATATATATACATATATATATATATATATACATATACATATGCATACATATGTACACATACACATACTCCACGACACTGCCCCTGTTAGAAAAAAATTTCTAACGGGGCGTTGTCCCGCACCCCGCAAGGGGGCTGCTAGCTCCCTTGACCCCCAGCCCGCTATCCGGCTAGCGGGACCCCCGTAAAAACTCTGCGTGGCTCCCGATATATCCAAAACCCTCTTTCAAAACACAACACACGTACACTGCACATTGAGTTCGCATGACCAGTTTAACCCGTCAATCGGAGATTCTCTTGCTCCAAAGGCGAGGGTTAATTAACGGCAGCTTAGTTCGCGGCTGCTGGAGATTCGGATCCCCACAATCATTAAACCCCGGCCTACCCTAGGCAGGGGGAATCTGTAGTACGCCTGACAAGCGAGCGCGTATTCCCATCTCAATGGGGTGACGAAAAACACCCTACAGTCCTTGCTCCAGGGTATGTATTTACCAGGAATGATTCTCACATCTGTATGGTTTTACAGATGATGAGTGGGAGTAAGTTATTGGGAATTGGGTGATCATCCTCATTATATCGGGATTCGTTGTAATTGGTGATATTTGAGGAAGTCGCCTGGGCTGTTTGTCGGACGGCAAATATTTGGTTTTGAATATCCGCTGTTATGCACTAATTTCAAATTGATATATTTGTACGTCTACTTTTATAGAGTGAGATATACCATTTTGAAATTATGTCCATGATATTTACCTATATCAGTGGATGGTTAGGTAAGGAGCATTAAACAGCGGTGTAATTCTTCTTAACCATAAGTACATTTTTCAACCTACGACACACAGGGAGTGAGTTAATAGACTCAAAGGACTTGTACAGAGTATTGTATATTGTTCAGTGTCCATTAGGACAGAGGGGTTGGTATTCGTACTATATTCTGTTTGCTTGTGACTTCTCTAGTTCTTAGACATGTGTTTCGTAGAAATACAAGGTCTGAGTTTTGAGAAGTTATAGGTATAAGAGTAAAGTAGAGAACCAGGTATTGCAAGTATCGGGATTCTTCAAGGTGATCGAAGATGTAGATACTTGTGTATAGTATTCAGTTAATAGTAATGATTAAGAGAACTTGCTTCTCTTTCAGGTTACTCATAATTGGAAGCACTCCTAAGTTGAGTAATGCTGATCGGCCTCTCTCCATTCAGTTGACATGCACTGGAGACAGTTGCATGATTTGAATCTGGTTCCAATTAAATCAGTGCCTCTGTTTCTGTATTGGATATAGAACAGTTCATATCTTAACGATGTTAAGGTACGGAGAGTTGTCCGGCTTATACTTAAAACCAGACTCTGGATAACTCAATGCACGTTTCTGTAATGGCTGTTTGTGGGTTAACCTGGGCTATGACGAGGGTTGACTTTCTACCATCTGGAAGATCAATAGTGATATTGTTCTTGACTCGCCACAGTTTTAATAAAAATGGATTTTTTCAGAAAACAGTAGTGGGAGTATGGTAGAACTGGAAGTGATTCTAGAACCGCAAACGATTACTGAAAATTTGATAAGAACCTAAAGATTCAATCTGGTTTGACATTCCATTGGCCACTCCGCAGACATGATGGGTAACCTCAGGCACCCGAGAGGTACTCCGGTAGCCTCAAGGACGGTGACAGGGAGGTTCTTGTTTACCCAGACTTTCCATTGCTGTTGTTCCAGACTATGAGACCCGGCAGGAGGATGAGTCTGGCGTCGTTCTAAACAAGTTTTAGAAGTGCATGTATATATGATTCTGCCAGAGGGTTGTCGTAGTCAGTGGGAGCAACGGAAGTATAGTGGACAAGTGGCTTATGTCTATTTATAGACTAAAGCAGATATAGCGGAGATAGATCATCTATTTCTGATGTTACAGTCATGGGTTTGACTTCATCAGAATAGGGGATGGATCTGTTAAGAAGGTAGTAGGGTGTGATGTCCTGGTATTTGGATGACATACACAGAGTAGGAAGTGATGTTCCTATACTACGATCGGTTATACTTTGGTTGTCACACAGTGGTTTCTCCACATAGGATATAGATATAATATCTGATATTCTGGTTACTAGATCTATGGTTTTAGATCTAGATTTGGGTAGTTTCCCAATCTGGATACTTAGACAGCATTCTAAAGGTGTTTTAGAATGGACGACTCCTGGCACGGTAGTATACCTGCAGGTGATGGAGTCACCCTCTCTAAAGGAGTCTTACAGACTAAAGGGGAGAGGGATGTGCATGATTGGCAGATCACTTGCTTAGGCAATTGAGTCAATCATGAGATGTCAAGTACCACACCAGATGTTTTTGCACTGGATGCAATAAGTTGATATTGATCCAATCCTGGAGAAACATTCGGAAGCAGTTTTAGAACATAAGTGGATGTTCTAGGGATATGATAACAACGGCCTCTTTCAGGAGACGGTTATCATTCCAGGCTTCCAAAGTGACCTGGATGACAGAGTGACTGTCAGAGTTATAGTTTTCCCTCTGACGAGGGGCAGTATTTTGGACAGGTGGTCCAAGCGGATACTGAGGGAGGCATGGCGCAGGATACTGATTAAGTTCAGTTGACGATACAGTCTAAGAAGTCTGGATTTGGAGTTCATTTATGAGCTAGGTCCCATCAGATATCCAGACATATTCTAAGACAGGTATTGCTCATTTAGGAAGATGGCTTTCTCCGCGAACTTGAGATAAAGAGAGATATAGAAAGAAACATCAGAGAGGATCCACTCACTGAGGCTATTCCTCAAACACAATAGTTTCGCAAACGGGCTTTGTGAGACTGATTAGTAGAGGAGTTGGGTGTTCGGTATCACACGGGCTGTGAGTATGCGACATCGCAATAATTAGCCTTGAGTGCAAGCGGGAGATTGTTGGATATAGTGCCCTCAGAGTCAATTATTGGATCACAGGCACGTGATTGCAATGATTGAGAGAGGACCTATACTGGTAGGACAGTCTTACTCAAGATGATAGTATGCTATCTGGTTTATCTTTATCATCGTGTACTGCTTTAGGTGACATTACTGATCACTATTGCACGTTGATAGAGCCCCTAGGATTCTTGCTTGACTGCCAGCAGTATGATGGCGATCATATACATGGGAGCTGGGGTCATAAGCACATCCTTAAAAGGTCCCTAGTCGAGGGAGTTTCAAGACAGGGCATCGATACTCCAGAGTAGACTAGTGTATACAGTCGAGACCCCGACGAGGGGCGGTAGCTGATCTCACAAGCCACTGGTGTCAGTTGGTTCATCTAAGATGTATACAGGTGCTCATTGGGTTATGAGTACATCGGACAGGACTCGCCGGGAACATACTAGTTGGTATTATACCTAGCGTCAGATAGCAGTTCCCTGGTGACATGTGTACAGGTTAATTCATCGACCTGAGATCGTCATTTGTCTCGTGTGAGTTCCCACTGTGCTTTGATTACTACCCTACCACGGCTCAAAGGAGTCGTGCAAACAGGTTTTAGTTGGGTACAGTCCCAAGCCACATGGAGGCAGTGAGCGGATCGGAAGGGGTTCGTCTCTCCCTGTATTGGGGGTGAGGTCGCGCTGTGTCTAAGAGAGCCAGTACACGAAGTTCTTGGCCAAGGCAGAAGATTTACTGGTAAGTATTCCAGTAGTATCTCAGGGTGTTCTGGACTACACTCCGACACGACTTGTACCGCTTTTAGGGGTCTGACTTTTACCAACCCCCTAGGCCCACCATGCGATACTCATAGACGAACGGACCGGACTGTACGGATATTGTCACTGACAGGCTCAGTAGGGTGTCAGGATGAGTTCGCTCATCGACGTCCCTTTTGGTCAATACCTGGTGGCCCGTTACATATGGCTAATACCTCTGACGTGCTAGTGGTTAAATCCACAGCCAAAGTATTGACGAGTCTTTAGAGTCCCCCACAGACAGTTTCTAAAGTTTCGGGCGAAACGCTGTAGAGACCGTATGGTTATATGGCAGGGTTCGATCTTATACGTGCGGTATTGCACGGATCATGATCGGACGGATAATACTAGCGGGCTTTGGTTTAAGCCGGATCCTAGTATTGTACAGTGTAGATTTTGTCTCATTGCATTTGTATTCGGTCGGAATACAAATGCGGGTATATATATACAATCTCATTTGCATTTGTATGCGATACTCATAGACGAACGGACCGGACTGTACGGATATTGTCACTGACAGGCTCAGTAGGGTGTCAGGATGAGTTCACTCATCGACGTCCCTTTTGGTCAATACCTGGTGGCCCGTTACATATGGCTAATACCTCTGACGTGCTAGTGGTTAAATCCACAGCCAAAGTATTGACGAGTCTTTAGAGTCCCCCACAGACAGTTTCTCAAGTTTCGGGTGAAACGCTGTAGAGACCGTATGGTTATATGGCAGGGTTCGATCTTATACGTGCGGTATTGCACGGATCATGATCGGACGGATAATACTAGCGGGCATTGGTTTAAGCCGGATCCTAGTATTGTACAGTGTAGATTTTGTCTCATTGCATTTGTATTCGGTCGGAATACAAATGCGGGTATGTATATACAGTCGCGGGGTTTTCCTGTAATTTATTACAGGATCGCTTTTTTGAAGTTGCCAGTTTCCATTCCGTTTCAGCCAGTTTTTCTTTCTTCCATACTTGGTTGAATTTTCCATGGAGGGACTAATTTGCAAATGTGCAAATTAGCTATATGGAGGGTGTTATTTGTGACATGGATGGTTCATGATTATTCTAGCATCTTTTGATGCTTTTCTTGTGCTCTTTCCTTTGCATTTATTGTGATGGATTATGATAAGATTGATTTGGAAAGAAACGTGACCATAATTCCTTATTATCCTCACATTTCTTTCTTTAGCTCACCCTTTTTGATTTTCCCTCTATTATTGTGATGGCCGGCCACTTCTTGGAAAGAAGGAGTTGATTCATTTTGGTGGTGGGAAATTTGTTGTTCTCATTTTGGCTTGCTACAAAAATTCCTCACATCTCTCCAAAGTTCTTTTTTCTCCTCCACATCTAAACATGGCAACCTCATACCTCCTAGAGACAAATGATTCTATACTTAGCCTACAGCATTCTTGGACACGTCGGCTTGCCAACTTCGTGTCCGAGTTATCTCGGTCCAGAGGTGGGAGCCCGTAAAAAGACTCGGCGATGTGGTGCCCTTTCCGACGAGAAGATGTAGACCGGAGATTCCGCGAGGAGATCGGGATGGAGGCCGAAGACCGAAGGACACAGATCGCTCGGTATAGCTCTCTATCCTTTCTCGTGTTTGCTAGCATTAGGTTAATGGCCCGATCCGGGTTTAAAGTAAGCGGTAGCGCCGGTTTAAAAGTTTAAAGAAAAAGTTTCGTTTCCGAATTTTGGCCTCGGAATGACGGCCGGGGCGCTGCCGTGCACTTACACAGCGGGCCTCAGAGAGTATCGGCCCGTGAGACCCGGGGCCATGAGACGCAGCCTGCTGGTGGTCGGCCGCGCCGATGAGGGCAGAGTCTCCTGGAGGCGAAGGAGGTTCATCCGCGCCTCCGGTGAGTGGGAGGCGGCGGCTGGTATCGGGATCTTCAGGGTGATCTCTTGCCATGTGGATGGAGATCGAAAGGCCAACTTTGTTTTTTTGTGGAGTTTCTGTTCCCACAGACGGCGCCAACTGATGGAGGTCCTTTTCGGGTCTCCGTCAGATGTTGTCTTCCGTCGATCTCCCGGTGGATTTTGAAGGTGATCTTCTGTTGCGTGTGGGTCTCAATGGGTTTGAGGAGATTGGTGGTTTGAGGTTGTATGAGGAGTTCGGCGCCGAGTACCTGCAAAGAAGTCCCGGGATGGTTTGGTACCACCGAGGACCCTCCGACGCTCAAGTTAGTGATGAGATCCGAGCAAAGTAACGGCTTAAAGGAGTGATGAAAGGATTACTTGGCCCCTCTGTGATGGGGGTTTATATAGTGGCGGTAGCACGCAGTAGCAGGCCCGAACATCTCGCCGGCAGTTACGCCCTCCGACGTCACGCCCGTGTGAAGAGCGGATCACCCATTAATGGGGATCGTGATGGCGTGGAACGCAGGATGTTGCTAGCGGAGAATCTGCGCATAGCGAGATTCGCGGAGCGGCGGTTACGCCTGCGAGTGGTGGAGTTGGTTGGAAAACTGAGGAAGACGGCCTCGGCTGGAGGGCTCGGGACGAACGAAAGGGCCGAGGAGTGTTGGTCTTGTGGCGGATCGGGATGAGCTGAGAAGCCGAGAAGGCCAATTTAAAGGGGGCTCTGAGGAGGGCCGGCTAGGGCTTGCAGTTCGGGTACAGGGATGGCCTGGTCGGCTCCATGCAGGCCCTTTCTTCTGAGTTCTTGGACATGTCGTGATCCTGGGGATCACCAATATTGAGCATCATCACGCACGATATCTGAAAATTTCGCCGACACACAGAAACATTGGCCGATACGTAGAAATTTCGGCCGATATATTCTCAATTTCAGAAAAAGAAATAATTTTGTAAGTTTGTGTCGATTACTTACCAAAACCGAAATTTCGAAAATACATAACGGATTTCGGCCAACATTTAAAACACTTATTGTCGTCCTTCTGCTTTTTCTTTGATATCCTCTGCTTTCTTCTTTGATGTACTCACCTTCTACTTCTTGGCTATGGGTTTTTCTCTCTCCTTTCTAAAAGAAAGGAAGGACGCATTGTTTTTTATTTTTACTTCTTGCTGTTTTGCGGAGTCGTGCTAAAGGATCATGGGTTGCTTTTATTTGTTGTGGGGTCCCACGTTGTTAAGAGAAGGACCTTTCTTGGTCTAATGTTAGTTGCGATTATGATTTAGATTAGGATTTTATCGCTTTTTTCTTTGATGTTCTTTAAAATATTAGATAGCCGTCTCAACAATCAATTTGAGAAATTAGAGACCGCTTCCTTTTGCTCTATAATAGTTGAGTTATACTAATAAGCACCAGGTATGGGCACTTTCCTTTTTGGGGAGAGCTAGTGCGGATTCGAATCCCAGAAATCCAAGAGAGGAAGTAGCCATAAATTAACGTTTTCCGGGCAAATTCAAGGGTCTTCTGGATGTGTGTGTTGTATGCTTGTATGGTATGCGTGGGTGTGTTGTGTGTGCTTAGGTTAGGGTTTACGGACCAATGCCAAAAAAAAAAACATGTTAATTTAGTTTAATTAATTTGAGTTGTTTAGGTATTTATCCTTTTACATAAGCCAAGTTTAACACTATAATAACTAGTATTCTACGTGTGATGCACGTGTGTATTAAAATATAGTCTTAATCGGTTAAATGTGTAGTTAAAATATGATAACATAACTTCATATTCTAAATTTAATAATCATATTCAATTTATTTTTTGAATGGCTATATCCGTAGAATACTAATTAATAATCATATTAAGAAAAATTAATATGGATAAATTTTTTAAAGGAAAATATGTTATCGCCGTCTACTTACATGAATTTGGAATTAAAAACTTGATAAAATGAATTATCAATAATTAGCAAGTAGCTCTCCTCTTCTCTTTCCCTTCTTCTTCTCTGTTTGCATATTATGTTCAATTTTGTTTTCCTCAACTTCCTTATTCTTCTCATATATTTTTTTGAAATAAATGATTGTAGAGAAGATATAACGGTTGGGCATAATGAGAGGAAGAGGTGAGAAATGGGGTTAGCTATAATTTTTAAGAGAGAAAACTGATTGAAGAGAAGATATAATGGTTGGGTGTAGAGAGAGAGGAGGGGAAAGATATGGTTTTAGTTGCAATTTTAAGGGAGATACGAGGTTATTTGCAGTTATTGGATTTTTTTTGGTGAGATTTTTAATTGATTTCTCTTGAAATATAACAAAGCTACGTCATCAATCAATTTCAAGATTGAAGAACCCTTCTTTTAGCACTATAATAGTATAAAAGATAAGGCTTTGTCCTGGAAAAAATTATATGTTGAGGACTTTTTGGTATGAAAAATTATTCTCATGGTGAAGAGAAGGAGACGAATGGAAAAATATAAGAACATGAATTGGAAAATTTAGGGTAAGAAGAGAGATCGCAGTGTTTTAGAAAAAGAAAGAAGATATGTGTGTGTTCTTGTACAAAAAGAGTCCCTCAAAGAGTATTGATATATATTGAAATATTCTAGTAACTTGAAGTCAAAATTTGACATGATTTCAGTGAAACAAGGACTCTTTTTGTGTTAATATTGAAACATGTCTGAATTTAATATATTTATTTTTCCCTCAAAAAATAAAAAAATGTGAAAGGAAAAATCTTTATGACTTAATCGTACCATAAACATTCCAATGCTTATAACAAATATATCATTTTTTCGGTATTAGTGTTATTATATTAGAAACTTTTTTATGGCTAGCTCATGCATGATCAATGCACTTGATTAACAAAAGTTTGGCGTCAAAATGTCAAAATTGAAACTTAACTTGTCAAAACATTATAGTTTACGGACTTGTCTACCATTTACCATTAGAACACAATTTCTTTTTTGGTGACTTCAAAAGAATAGGTGAAGATTAAATATGGTATATTTGCTAAAAACCTCAAAGAAATTAAAATAAATTTAACATGGACCATAACCCATAAATGACAACAACCAACAACCATTTCTTTAAAAAAAAATAAATGGGGCAGTGTACGAACCCGCTAAATAAATCCCTATATTGTTCCTTCTTGCAAGCCCAAAATTGTTGGTTGCCGTCGACCGCAGCCCCATATATAGTAACTCTTCTTTGTAATATATACTTGTTGAAAAGTTGAAACAAAACGCTAATACTGAGATTAGGAAATTTTACTATTTTAAAGGAAAAGATTTTAAATCAGGCCATTGCAAAAAAATAAAAAATTAAGATGATTAATAAATAACTAGGACTTAGTAACAAACAACTTTATCAATCCTCAACCAAAAGCAGATTAAATATTAAGATGAACAGAACCACAATCAACAAAAAGCTAATTCTTGCCCACAAAATCTTTTAAAAATAAAATAAATAAATAAAACAATTCTTCTTCTAACTATTACAGAGAGAAACTTTTATCCCCTAAAATTGGGAAAAAGAAGATTTGCATGCGGCGCCTGCTGCATCTCATATCTTGTGATCAAAGTCTGGCAGAATCAGTTCTCCGAGCGAAGCCGGGCTGGAAGAGGTAATTAGCAACATGAGGCCCCAACAAGAACATAAACGAGAAACATTGATATGCAAGCTGCATCAATAGTAGTAGAAATTTTTTCACATAATATAAAGTCTCAACAATTATTGTAATATATGGCTGTTTCCGGTGGGCTATTTAATCGTCGTGTAGGTTGCAAAGATGAATGCAAAGCAAACTAGATAACCTAATAAGCTACCAAAACATTTCCAAACCAAAAAAATAAAAAAATTCGTAGGTGTAAACGTTTCATACCGGGCGGGAAGAACCAATTATTTTGGTTGTCCCAGGAATTTATAAATGTTACAAATTGATGTGAGCAGCAGTATATTTTAATATCCTACTCATCTTTAGAGACTGAGATGCATTAAAAGATGGTTAAATTCTACTAAATAACCCTTCTCACTAGGAGCATACTTCAGTTAATTACCTGAAAGTATTTTTTTAATTCAGTAAGCTCTCTTAAAATGCTACATTTAAGGATATTTTAAGGAAAAAAGAATACCTTAAAATCAAAGTATAAGGCAATTTATTGAAATAAAAAGCATTAGGGCAGTTTAGTGAAAACATGATAGATTAAGTATAGTTTAGTGTAATTTAGGTTGTATGCAAAAGGCCTATGTGACCCTATCATAATGGTAACGAGGATCTTTCTGTGAGAGACTTCGTACATGACGAGTGTAATTTAGCTCAAGTTATTTGTGAGAGACTTCGTACATGACGAGTGAGAATTGAAGAATTCTCTAGTACATGACGTACCATCCATAAGAATTTGCTTTCTTTGTGGCTCAAGTTAGAGAGCTCGTATATATGGTGAAGTCTCTTACAAATAAACTCTATTTGAAGCAACGTCTCTTCATCCTTCATCCTTCGCATGTAGGATAATACGTCCGTAAAAGACCACTTAAATTAATTAAATCAAATTCTTATGGATATGAAAGTTATGGACGTTAAATTGAAGAAAATCAAACCCTTATTTTGTTATGTTCACTACCACACTCTTTTCTAGAAAATGTAAAATACATCTTGCACTCTAAAGAGTTGACGCAGAAAGTGTATATTAGTTGAAGTGAGAATTCAAGCAAGAGCTCATTTCTAAGAGACAAGTTCAGAGGAAAATTTAGATCGAAGTCTAGTCTAAGAAATATCCTGAGTGTTGTTACTGTCGTAAATTGGGACACATGAAGTCGAAGTTGAAAGATAATTTTATTTCTTTAGGCACACTTGATTCTAATGATTACAAGTTTTCAGCTTAAGGTAAATTCTTAAAAGTTACTAAGGGCTTTCTTATTGTTATGAAAGGAAAGAAGGTAAAATACCCTCTATATCTTACAGGATAGCACAATGACATATGCTGCAGCTTTATCATCATCAGTTGATTTAGTTTTAGACACGATTCGTTTATGACATATGAGTGAGAGAGGACTCAGTATATTGAGCAAGCAAAACTTACTTTACGGCCAGAAAACAACATAGCTAGATTTCTGCTAGAATTACAAGTTTGGAAAGCAACGCAGTTTCATTCGCTAAAAGTGTTCACATAACCAAAGACACTTAAATTCTAGCTAGAATTACAAGTTTGGAAAGCATGCAAAATTGTCATTACTAAGGGCTTTAGACTACAACATTTAGATGGTTGCGGTCCTTCTTAGATTTTATCGAAAGGTGGAGCTCGATATCTTTTTAAATTTGATTGAAGATTTACTAGAAACATTTGGTTATGATCGAAAAGCGATGTGTTTGCTACCTTCAAGCAATGAAAGGTTATGATCGAAATGCAAACATACAAGAAAGCGGAGCACATCAGAACTGACAACAGGATGAAATTCTATTTTACAAAGTTTGATCAATTTTGCAAAAATGAAGGCATTGTACGGCATCGTACAATTTGAAAAACACCACAACAAAATGGTTTTGTAGAGCGGATAAACAAAAACTTTTGGAGAGAGCTTAGTGCATGCTCTCTAATGTCGGTCAATCGAAGATATTTTGGGATAACACGATCATCATAGCATGTTATTTGGTTGATCGATCTTCTTTCACAACAATCGGTTTCAAAACTCCAGAAAAAGTGTAGTCTGGTAATCTCGCTAATTACTCGTATTTAAAAATATTTAGTTGTCCTGCTTATTTTCATGTTGATGAGGTTTAGCTTCAACCTAGGGACAAAGAGAACTATATTTTTTTGTTATGCAACTAGAGGGAAAGGATATAGGCTTTGATATCCTAATCCTAAATCATCTAAATTTTGTTATTAGGAGGGATGTTATTTTTTATGAAAATTTTATGCTTTGCTCGAAAAAGGATTTTGTCGAATTTACTGGTTCATAAGAGAAAATCAACGAGCAAGTGGAATTAGAGAGCACAACTCCATAGCAAGTGCTTGATAGCAATCAAGTCGAACTTGTCGATACTTTGCAAGGTTCAACTCTAGCTAATGATACACATCAAGAGCAACAATGCATTATTGCTGCTGGAAGAGAGAAAAAAGGAAGATCCGGCCACCAAAAGGATATGCTTATGTAAATATATGGTGGCCTATGCCTTGAGCGTAGCGAAGTCATTGAGATTCTGGATCCTTCTAACCTACAAAGAAGCTACTGGCAACAGTGAAGCCGTGTAACGAACTATTGTTATGACCGAAGAGATTGAGTCTCTTCATAAAAACCAAAGTTGGGAGTTAGTGAAACCACCAAAGGAACAGAAGATTGTTGGCTGTAAATGGATCTTTAATAAAAAAAGAAAGAATTCAAGAAACAGAGTCTGCAAGACATAAGACATGCTTAGTAGCTAAAGGTTCCAATCAGAAAGAAGACGTGAAATTTTCTCTCCAGTCATGAAGCACACCTCTATTCGCGTATTGCTTGCTATAATTGCTTACTTCGGTTTAGAGCTCGAGCATGTTGATGTAAAAACAGTTTTTCTGCATGATGAGCTTGAGTAGATCTTTATGCATCAACCGGAGGGGTTCGTTGTTGAAGGAGAAAAGCATGTGTGCAGATTAAAGAAATCATTATACGGTGTGAAGCAGTCTCCAAGACAGTGGTATTTGAGGTTTGATACTTTTATGATTGAGCATGGTTACTCTTGAAGTATCTATGATAGTTGTGTTTATCATAAAATGTTCAATAATGGTTTTATTATACATCTTCTTGTATACGTTGACGACGTGTTAATTGTAGCTAAAGACATTACGAAATTAGAAGTTGAAATCTCAACTTAGTTACGAGTTTGAGATAAAAGATATAGAAGCAACGAAGAAAATTTTAGAAATGGAATTCACCGAAACAGGCAAGAAGGAAAGTAATTTTTTTCCTCAGCAAAAGTACATCGAGAAGGAGTTAGAGATATTAGCATGTGTGATGCAAAGCCTGTAAAGTCTTTGTTTGTTGCTTATTTTCTTCTTTCAGCAAATTTGTCACCTCAGACACCGAGGAGGTGGACTGCATGTCCCTTACTTCTTACGCTGGTGCAGTTGGAAGCATTATATATGCTATGGTTTCTACTAGTCCAAATATTCCGCATAACGTTAGCGTTCTCAGTCCTATATAGACAGCCCGGTAAAATCCATTGGTAGGTGGTTAAATGGATACTTTGGTAACTAAAAGCTTATACAGGGGTTGGCTTATGTTCTGATAAGTCCGTCGATCCTCCTTGCACTATTGTTGTTGGTTATTCATATTTCGATTTTGCTGACGATTTCGACAGAAGATCTCTGATTAATCTTTTGGATTTTGCTATTAGTTGGAAGGCTATTGTTTGTCACGTTTATTTGCATGTTATACATCCCATTCTATTTGTTTTTTTTTATATAAATAAGTGCTATTGAGCTATGTCTGCTACATTTGTGAAGGTTCCAGGCTTCCGGGAACTTGAGACGGAATTGAACGCAAAATGAACAGACTTGATGCTAACCGACGATTATACAAACACGTGCTTGGGTGCTGAAAAAGTCTCAAGAGAATCGGTTGTCAAGTCCTAGTGCAAACTGATCTACACGAAGCGATTAGAGGCTGTATGAATTCGAGCCCCATTGGACCCCACCTGGCCTAGCTCAGCGGTTTTATAGGCCTATTTTCCGCCCCCTAGTGGCCCCACCTGGGTGAATCCTCCTCGCGTTTTGTGCATGGGTTCGTCTTTTCACCTACAACCCGAATCCAATAAGGGACTGACCTATAAAAGCAGCAAATCTTCATTGTATTAGATAGATTAGAATAGATTAATTTAGGAGTAGGAGCAGGATTAGGGTAGTCTTCTTCTTCCTTGCTTTAGTTTAGGTTTTAGGTTAGATTTCATTGCAAGTTGTAATCTTTATTGCTTATCTTCATGTAACCTTCTCTTTTGTTATGTAATCTTCTCTTTTCTTTAATGAAGTTTGTCTTTTTATTATGTTATCTTCTCTTTTCTTTTGTTTTTAGAGATGCAATGATGCAGGATGGTCTTTCTCCATTGTGAGAAACCTCAATTGCTAGCAACCATTAGATTTACATTTCTTGCATTTAAATTCAAGCACTTTACATTCTCGCACTTAATTACTTGCTCTTTTCTATTGTTATTGCTTTATTACTCAAGCTTAGTAGTGAATATTTCTTTTCTTATCTAGGATGAGGAGAAGTTGGAACATGGATGGCTAAGCTTCCCTTTAATCTCTCTTGATCCAAATTAATTAATACAAACAACCTTAATCCCCTTCTTTTTGATATCCCATGCTTCCTAATCCATTTGGTTAGAAAATGGATGGCTTTCCCCCCTCCTAATCATTTAAGACCAAGATTGATGGTTTATGCTTAGAGAGGACTATGATTCATGTTGGTTAGATTAAGTGCTAAATACAAGGTTAAGAAATGGAGGGACAGACTTGATACGTTATCCGGCATGAATGGCTTTTGCCTCCCTCTAATCATATAGCTTATGCTTTCTTAATCTATGTTTGTTAATGTTGTGCATAGTACATCTAGCCTTATGTTATTTGCAAGTTAGGATGGTAGAGTTGATGATTTATGCTCCCTAACTCAAGTACTTAGGGTTGATATTCCATGCTTCTCACATATGACTTGTAAGTAGTAGAGGCAAAATGATCAAGAAAGACAAATTAGAGGAATTACCACAATGATTCTAACCGAACCGAACCCTAGGTAACTTTCTTTATTTTACACTTCTTTGTGACACAGACTCTCTCTCAAAACCCTCTCTTTTAGCTCACCTTAATCGGATTCTAAAGAAAACCTCTTCCTTATGGGATCGATCCGTACTTGCATGCTTGCTATCATAGCGACCCGTGCACTTGCGGTATCACTTTAAAATAATCAAACAGCTACTCTTCAGCCGACAGCCGACGGCTGCTTTGTCTATTACAGAGGCAAAGTACCTTGAAGCTATTTGGTTACATGGTTTGGTTTCTAATCTTTGCTTACACTAGGATGTGACTGGTGTTTTCTGCCAGCCAAAATGCTATATATTTGAGTAAACATCAAATGTTCCATGAGAGAACCAAGCATATTAACATCAAGCTTTTCTTTATTTGGAAGATTAAAGTCATCAAAGTTAAAAAGATTGGCACTGCATATAATCCTATGGATATGATAATGACAAAGCCTTTACCCTCGTGCAAATTTGAGTATTGTCTCGAATTCATCGATGCTAAGCGCAATGGAGGATGAGCACATTGGGGCTTTCGTGAAGAAAACAACAATGATTCTGAGAGATTTCAAGGTTTTCAAGTCAAGATGGCGTTTTCAAGTCAAGTCAAGTAAAGGTTTGAATATAACCTGAAACCACATGTGTATCATGATAAGATACAAACCAGCTGAAGTACCATTACAACCCTAGATGGAGTTGATAGGGTTTTAAACATATTGCTAGCACTTCAATTGAGTACACACCACAAATTAAACTATCAAACCAAATAAAATGCGATAAAGTAAACGAGACAAAGTAAAAAAAACAAACACAAACACGGCAATTTAAAGAGGTTCGATGTCTCAAGTCTTGTCCTCTCCTAAAGACTCCATCTTTATTTGAGACAAGTAAAAAAACAAACGCAAACACGGCGATTTCCCAACCTTTCACTATCCTTGTTTATTTAACTGGATAGAAGAAAAACTTTTACAACTTATAATTCACCTCTTCCTAAGTGGCTACTATCGAACCGATACAAATTCTCTCTAATAGATGAGCCACAATTTCGATCATAAATTTCTCTCTCTAATAAGGATTTATAGCTTTAGTGGAATTGATGATTTGCTAGAGTGTGTGAATGATATGCAAAGTTTAATATCTTACAAAAATTCTCTTTCCATGATTTGAATAAGAAATAAAGATACTGATAATTCTTTTTGCTCTCTGGTCTTTGTTAAATAAATACCAAGATGCTTGTATTTATAGATGGAGAAGATGGTTGTTTGAAAATATTTCAAATTTACTTGATGCCATCAATAGTAATGGCCCACAAAATGCAAACAAAGGAAAACAATAAGATGACATGCTACTAAGAAAAATTTAGAGATTGGTAAAATAGGAAAGGGGGTGACTTTGACAAAATAGATTCATAAGCATGCAAGTAATTTATATGCCCCAACACCTAACTATTTATTTTTCTAAGCTACTACAAAGAAAATTGATTTTCTATATTCTTTGGAGATTCTGTAGTATGGGTCACTTATGAAAAATACTTTAAATAGAATATATGGAACACATCTAAGGCAAGAACTAAGGTAGTAAAAAGTGCAAGCTGGAGCCTAATCGCCGCTTAAGCACCGTCTAAGAAGGTTTTTTAATTTTAGTTAAAATTATATTTAATATATATACATATCGAAATTTCAGCAGTATATTGATACTTCAGCATAGAAAACATATTGAAATTTCAGAAGTAGAATCAGAAATATATTGATGATTCAGCATAATAATCAATAACATATTGATTTTTAACAGTGAGTCGGCAAAAATAGATTTTGATCTATATAATTCAAAAATTATTCAGAAAAACGGGACAAAATTGACTAACTTTTATTTACTAAGTATGAGTTTAGGTTAGGTATAGTGAAAAAAGAACAAATCCGACCCGTGATACTTCAAAAGTAACTATATTGTATTCCATTAAGTGGGCTGAGTCCACTTAGACGCTCGCTTAAGAGGGCTAGGCGGTTTAAGCATTTATTAAGCGCTTAAACCGCTTAATTAAACCGTCTAAGATTGAATTGGGGTGGCTTAGCACCGCTTCCACCTAGTCGGACGTCTAGACCGCTTTTTAGAACACTGACAAGAACACGGTTCACATAAATGCATGATTGCGGGTCCCTATAAAAAAGAAAAGCATGCATTCTTTGAAACTTAAGTGTTATATAATATATGTAACCTTATCTTAATAAATACAATTAAGAACAATAAACAACATTGAAAAATTATGTTATAATAATATTTAAAGTCAACAACTATGAATTTACTGACAATAATTGTCATAAAAATGAGATAATAATTTTCAACTAATTTTCTAATATAATAAAATTATTTTGAGTTAAAATAATTCTTAGAAAATAACACAAGACTTCGAAAATCCATAAAAGAAAATTTTCAAGCCTAGAAAAAATCATTGATTATGAATGGGGATTGACAATCATGCATTTACGTGATCCATGTTTCTTGCTTTATATTTATTTCATACATTCTATTTAAAGTTTATCTCAAAGGGGACCTATACTACACAATGTCTAAAGGAGATAGGAAATTGGTTGTCCTTCATAGTAGCTTAGAAAAATAGATTACTGGATGTTGAGGCATATTTATTATTAATCTATTTTGTCAAAGCCAACCCCTTTCCTATTTGCTAGCCTCTAATTTTTTTCTTAATAGCATGTCGTCTCATTGTTTTCCTTTGTCTGCATTTTGTGGGCTATCACTATTGATGACATCAAGTAAATTTGAAATAGTTTCAAACGATCATTTTTGTTCATCTATAAATACAAGCATATTGGTTTTTATGTAATAAGAATCATAAAGCAAAAAGAAATTTCAATATCTTTATTTCTTATTCCTAAAGTCTCAAAGCTTTGAAAGAGAATTTTTATAAGAGATTAAACTTTGCATATCATTCACTCTTGCAAATCATCAACTCCACTAAGCTATTAGTCTTTCTTAGAGAAAAAGAAATTTGTGAGTGAAATTGTCTCTCATCTATTAAAGAGAATTTGTATCGGTTCGATTATAGTCTCTTAGGAAGAGAATGATTGTAAGTTGTAAAGGTTTTGTTTCTATCCTGTTAAAGAAGCAAGAATAGTGAAAGGTTGGAAATCCTAAAGACAAGGACTAAGCGTGGTAAGTCAAACCACTTTAAATCAACGTATTTGTGTTCTCTCTTTTACTTGTCTTAATCACTTTATCGCATTATATTTGGTTTGACAGTTTAATTTATGGTGTCTACTCAATTGTTTTGCTAAATTATCAATATTTGCTTAAAACCTTATTCATCCCTCTCTAGGGTTGTAATTTGGTATTTCAATTGGTATCAAAGCCCCATGCTCTTTTTTTGATTTAACAACCAAAATTTAAAAATCCATGGAATTCCTCCAAAGAGGTGATGATCCATCTAGTGCACCATTGGTTAATAATTTTGATTATGAAGAATGACTGATTAAAATGAAACATTTTGTGAATGATAAGTCGTATGAGTTGTGGGATATTATGGTAGAAGGATTTATTCCTCTCTCCAAACCACAATCGGATTGGAGTTCTTATGAAAAGAGAACTTATTATGCTAGCTTTAAGTTTATCAATATATTCTCTTGATAGTAACCTTTCTAATAAAATTTCTCATTGTGTACGTACTAATCAAGCATGGAATATTATTGAGGCATACACAAAGAAGGTATTGTCAATGGACAAAATTTCTTATTCGAATGATGTCAAAATTAGTCATACTTTACTTGATGAAGGTATATTATCATCTACTCCAACTTTTGCTTCTAATAATAATGTTTATCATGAGGTTGATGTTTTATTTAATGAAAATAAGTTACATTTGATAAGCTTTATGATATGTTTCATGAATTGTTTGATAAATTTAGACAAGTTGTCCTAAGAATAAAGAGGTTGAGAAGAAAAAAATGGTTGCTTGAAAGTAAAATGAAGACTTGGTTTTTATGTGTGAAAATTTGAAAAATGAGAGTTTGAATATTAGCTCTAAATGCGATTTTCTGTCTTTATCTTGTGATTCTCATCTTATGGAAATTAAAAAATTAGTTGATAATAAAATGATTTTTTTATCAAAGTTTGAAGAACAAAAGAGAGTTTGTGATTTGTAGACTTTTAAGCTTGAATCTCTTAAAAGTAGATATGAGGATTTGATTTTGAGCAATGAGAACTTATAGTCTTCTTGTACTTCTTTGCAGAATGAGTTGCCCAATTTAAAATTTAAATTTTGAAAAAGAAAAATCAAGTTCATTGATTAATAAGCAAAAGAGTTGGTTAAAAGGAAATGAATTGGGATTTGATTTCTTTAAATCCAAAATTTCTTCAAATTTCGGAAGAGTTTTAAATCTAGAAATTATACTTGCAATGTTCCATCTTGTACTTCTAATTCAGTGGTTGATGTGAATAAAATGAATAATAATTAGAAGAGGCCTAAACATGATATGTATAAAATTAGTTTGAGGCCGAAACATCCTTTGCATGATATATCGGGAGATTCGATATGTTGTTCATATTCTCATTCATCAAGTAAATCTTGCCATGATTGTTTACCAAGAAATAAATAAAGATTTACATACTCTTTGCATGATTCTTATAAATTACCTATACATTATACTCATGCTCGTGGTTCTCTGCAAGTATCTAAATATTATTGTCATTATTGTGGTATGCTTGGACACATGGCTCATTCATGTTATTTTAAATATAATAGTAAGTTATGTGTTAACATGAAATAGATTCTTATAAATTTTGAAAAAGAAAAATCAAGTTCATTGATTAATAAGCAAAAGAGTTGGTTAAAAGGAAATGATTTGGAATTTGATTTCTTTAAATCAAAAGGTTCTTCAAATTTCGAAAGAGTTTTAAATCTTGAAATTATACTTGCAATGTTCCATCTTACACTTCTAATTCAATGGTAGATGTGAATAAAATGAATAATAATTACAAGAAGCCTAAACATGATATGCATAAATTTAGTTTGAGGCCGAAACATCCTTTGCATGATATATCGAGAGATTCAATATGTTGCTCATATTCTCACTCATCGAGTAAATTTTGCCATGATTGTTTACCGAGAAATAAATCAAGATTTACATACTCTTTGCATGATTTTTATAAATTACCTATACTTGTCATTATTGTGGTATGCTTGGACACATGGCTCATTCATGTTATTTTAAATAGTAAGTTATGTGTTAACATGAAGTAAGTTCCAAAAATTACCCTATTAGACCGAAGAAAGTATGTGTATCAAAATGTACACATTCTTTTTTGTAGGTGTGCCGGATACCATAAATTAAAGATGTGGATTCTTTATAGGAGTTGTACAAATAAGTTGAAAAATCATTAAGCGATCCTATCACATAGGTTGAGTCTAACAAATATACAGTAATTTGTTCCAATTTTGGTTTATGGTTTTATGTTAAAAATTGGTTTCTCATCTTTGCTTTTATCATTTAAATTGTTTATTGATGTTTAAATTAGAATTTATGATTTTCATTGGACATTTGGATTCATGAAACTTTATGGGACTTTATGTAAAAATTTAATCATACAACTCTCATATACTTTATTTGTACATGTTGGCATTTCGGCCTCTCAGCCCATATCCGTCTAAGTGATTGGACGGGCGGGTCAAGTCGATAAAGTAACCGACCCTAACTAGATTGATTCCCTACATAAGCATATTGAAAGCCTAGGATTTGCAAGTGATTAATAATTTATACAAGATTAGGGTCTGTGCCTCCATCAAATATTAATCGTCATCTTCTCTTCATTCCTTTTGATGGTTAGTAGCGAGGTGATTACGTAGAGGTTTCTCGCCGTTCAACGGTGTGGTTGCTCTCCGACTGTTGGTAGAAGAAGATAGCAATTCGTACGTGGCGTGGATAAGGTTATTTTATCCGATCGGCATGAGATACAATCGATCCATTTTTCTTATATAGAATTATCACATGCTAAATAGAGATTTGCTTCTACTGTATTATTATGTTTGATCTCATCTAGATTTCAATCTAGATGATCGATCTCTTGTATACTCTATATGCATGTGCAATATTGGTACCGGAGTCTTTGTTCTCATGCTCGTATGATATTAGATCCGCTGTATTATTTTTTTTTGCGATCAAAATCGTGTTTTTATCGATCTAAAATTAGATCGATACCTTTTTTAATAGGGATCTAATGTAGAGTTTCATGATGTGATTGACTTTTGAGTGATTATATCAAGAAATCGATGTAAGATGGTTTTTTGGAGATCCGTCTTGATTTTATTTATGCATCATGAGTTCACATAGATAGGATTTATTATTATGCGCTTTTGATCATAAAAGATTTAGTTATTTCAAGAATTATTGACCATTGAACAAAAGAACAAATTTTGTATTAAAATTGTTTTAAAAAAAGGTTTTGGGTGAAATTCCGGCTACGTCGGCGACCGGGGAGTCGCCGGTGACGTTGCTGGTCGACCACTGGTGGAGGCGGCGGTGGCTGGGCCCATTGCCCGTGGTTGGCCCCAAAGAGGTGGTGGTTGCATTCTAGAATTAATTAACCCTAACCTTATTTTTAAAACTAATTGTAGCCCTTATCAATTAATTGTACTTGCTGGCCCACTTAGTAATTTTTGTTATACAAAGCGACATTTGTTTTGTTGCCAAAAGCTTTGACAGGGCTTAAGATGTAACTAATTGTAAAAGGATTTTGTTTTCTTTATTTCAAAATCTGGGCTTGGCCCAAGATAACTTAAAACGAAACAAAAAAAGGTAAATGTGCTATAGGCCCTTATGAGTGGGCCTGGGCATTGAGCCCAGTCCTAGCCTGAACCAAGATCAGGTGCGGGTCTGTTGGTGCAAACCCGACCTGGTTTGACTGGATCAAACTGGGTTGAATCATTAGGCCTGTATAGGACCCATTTTGACCAGCATGAGTTGTTTACAATCCAGATTTAGAATCTGGGCTTCATTTTGTGTTGTTTTTAATCCAGATTTGGAATTTGGGTTAAATTTTGAGCCGTTTAAAGAATTTTAAGCTGTTTTAAATCAGATTTTAATATTTAAATGCTATTTTGAGCTTTAAAAAATTGTTTAAAAGGCTTACAATAATTGTTAGGGGTTTTATAAAATTATTGTCTTTGGAAGCTATTTAAATAAAAAAAATCACTTAAATAAAATTGTCTGTTGGCAATCTTGGAGATTGCATGGGTATTTGTTCCAGTGGGAGTGTCTGAGACGCGTTTCAATTATTCCAAAAATGTGAAACTAATAAAATGTACAAGATTAGATATGGTAGTTAATTAAAAATGAAATTCATTAGATTAATCATTGCATTTTATATTGCACATGGTATGCCTCATGTTTAAAAAAAGACGCACATTGTATTTACTAATCTAAATTATTTCAAGTGGGAGATTTCGGCTAGAGACATGAGTTTAGATACTACCCAATCTATTATGTTTCTAAGAGATTTTTACTCTATTTTTAATTATTTTAGGGCAAATTTAGATTTTGCATTTTTTTGAAAACCGTGGTTGGGACCTTAGGCTTTCTTCTCTTCTTCGGAATGTAAATTTATTATTGTTGCTAGAATGAATTGAAAATGGAGTGTTCTTTAGGAATGAACAACACTCTAAGTAAATGCTAAAGACTTGAATATCCATAATAGAGTCAATGTTGTCAATTGTGTCATCATGATGAGATGGTAGATGACAACAACAACTATATCAAACATATAAACAAGCTGTTTGACCCAGTTTCTGATAACAAGGTGCAGCGTCGTAGCAGGGCTTCATAACGCAGCACCATCGAGATACGATGTTCTTTGGAAGTAGGCGCATCAAGGATTATTCTGCACGTTGGACGTGATGAAGAGCGATACCATTATTATATAAGATTTTATCGCCGAGCAAGTGTGGTATATGCTTTAGGTAGGTACGAGATTATCTACGTGTCAAGCAACTGTGTTATTAGCTGAGTGGTAGTTACAGGTTTATCTACGCACTCGACAATTATCTAGGTTGCACGGACACTTTTAACGGGTTTGCCGTATCTATGTCTCACACTTATTGGACGCCGACACTTACAATACACTTACACGACATGTATTGGACGCATTGTATATAAGTCATATTCGTATAGTATGTGTTCTATGCATGTCATATGCATATAAATATAGTTTTAATATGTTATTAGCGCAGAGCATATTAGACTTGTTAACTTGTTTAATATTGTATAATAGTTTGGTGATTATATACAGCCATGTCCCCATATCCTATATTTTAGGATTTTACCTTGTCTCTGTATCGCATCATGTCGAATCCATATCCCTATCGCATCATGTCGAATCCATATCCCTGTATCTGTGTCCGTGCAACCTTGACAATTATGGAATATGTTATGTGGTAGTTATAAGGTAATCTATGCAATGTGACAATATTCCCTAATTTATCGATTTGACCTTACTTGTGTAAGTTGTTATATAGATACACTTAAGAGTTATGTTTTCAAGATCCGGGATTTAAAGAGTGTTGCTCCAGTTTGTCTATTGAACAAAAAAAATTAGTGGTTATACATTTTCTACTCAATACATTATGCAGTTAATTATTAGGAAATCGAATGCGATAGCATTTTGCAGGTACTTTAGGACAACTAAAGCTTAAGGTAAATTGCCATGGACGATAAAGCCAAGAGCACGGCTTATGTTGAAGAGGACATACGTGTGCAAGGACAGGTGTCCTAAATGCAAGATTTCGATCGATTGAAGAAAATTGGTATAATTCCCCAATGATTACGTGATCTGACATGGAAAATATGATGGCAATGATAAGATGAACATGTCCGAATTATTTGACTATAGGAGTTTGAACCGCTTCACTCGTCAGGATACTAAGTAGAAATACATTTTCTGCTAGGAGCATAAAAGTTTATGAAAGCAAATCGTGTGTTGAGAACATATAAATCTATTATGCATCAAGGACGTAGATAGTTGCCCATAAATTAATTTCCTATCAGTCAAAGTAATGGGTAAAGTTTAGGATATTGTTTAGCTTAATGGGACAATCTGCTTCTCAAATAACTTTTGGTTTTATAGGTTGATTATTCTATAAATATCATATGTGACATCATAGATGAGTTAACAGATAGATGAGTTAATTTAACCACTCGGATGGCTTATTTGATATAGCTAAAGTCAGCATATCTATATATAAGCGTTGTCTTGGAGGCAAAAGCTTCGAAAGAAAAGAATCATTTATATGTCCATTGCAATTAATTCACTGACAGTTGTGGATCAATAAATACAAAAACATGTGGTGGTGCTTCCTATTTCAAAACCCTCATAAATAATTATTCGATTTACGACTAATAGTCTCGCACTTAACCGAAACATTGATTCGTATCAACCGCTATATCAGTAAGGTGACGAGTCATTTTACGCAAACAAGGTTGTGCGTATTTAATGAAACGGTTCTGGGAATTGTGTATAAGCTACGAATATCAGTTACAGCAATTCAGGAAATAGTGCGAGGGAAAAGAAGTCGTCGGACAGCTTATGATATTGTACACTTTGTAACAAAATGATGTTACAGAGAGAAGAAATAGGAAATACCGGATATAGTTAAGAACATGATGGTAAGGGTCAATCTTTCCATTTGTTGGGAAGATGCATAACTTGGAAGCAGTTCATGTTCTTATCCTTATACTTTCAACAATTAGTATAGTCAGCGCCTATGAGCAATAGATGTGCAAGAAGCTTAGGAGGATCACTTGCATCTATTAAAATGTATTAACTATTAAGATTCGGTCACACAATGTTGATTACCTCAGGAAGAAAACAATAAATGAGTTCCTCGAGAAGGAATTTCTGCAAAATTTGGAAGCAGTGATCAGGATTTGGGATCTTACGAGTTTTAAGGAGACTTCTAAGTCAATCAATATAATAGAAGGAATTAGTTCCTTCGACGGTTTGGGAAGTGGGAGCGAGATTCATGTTGATAGCTCGAAACTTGTCATAGAACCTTAAAAGCATCATAGGTTAAGCCATGTTATTCATGGTAACGCCGCATGTATTGCTAAACCCAAGTCATTTGAGGACACTATTTCTAGGCCTATTACGAAAGAATGAATAATGGCAATGGAAAAAATACAAGAGTCAACAACAAGAATTCGAGTCTGGAAGTTGATTGACTTTCCTGCCGGACGCAAGACTGGTGAGAAGAATTGGGTTTTCAGAAGTGATGCGAAAGAAGAATGGTACTATTAAAAGATGTAAGGTATACTAGTTGGTAAAGAAGCTTACCTAGAGTAGGTGGACTAGGAATAGACATTCTCCTTAGGGTGATGATCAATGTCTTTCATCTTTCGCTAATGATTATTTTCTCGGTAGAGAATTTAAATAGAGAGATTGTAACGACTATGTTTTCATACACCGAATAAAAGCTTTTTATAATTATTTGGAATCATTAAATTATTTTCTAAGTTGTTTTGATAGAAAAGTTTGGAAAAAGGTTGCTTTGAGTTTATAAATGATTAATATAATTTTTAGGAGAAAAAAAAGAATTTAAATACTACCTTTGGTATTTCCTAAAATTTATTTAGAAACGAGAATTTAAAAAAAGAATTATTTTTGAGATGAAAATGGTTGGAAATGAGTAAGTATTGAATTGGAATTTTCCTATAAAATTTCCATATTTTTATGGTAATTAAAAGTATTTTAAAATAATTTGTAGAAAAGAAAAATAGATTTTAAAAACAATTTTTGTAAAGGAGAAAAAGAAAAATGTTTTTTAAGAACCAAGCCCATAAGCCCAGGCCCAAGGCCTGGCCCCCTCGTGCAGCAGCAGCTGCTGCCGCCAACACAAGGGCCCCATGCGCCTGCACGTGCAGGCGCATGGGAACACGTGAACGGCTCGAGCTCATGTGGGAATTCTTGGGCCGTCCGATCACGAGATCGGACGATAGAGGTAAGCACGCGGCGGCAGCGACGCGGAATTAGCGCAACTGTCGGCTGATTCTCCGGCTCGAGCTAGGTTTTTGAAACCTGTAAATACCCCTCACTATTTCTCTCATTTCTCACACTTCTGGCGCTCAAATAATTCCGGGAAAAAATTTGTGCGATCGTCTCTCGACGATCTACGCATAGGTACTGTTACGGGTGTTAGAAAAATTCAAGACGGGAGTACGATTCGTTATGAGTCATTGGTTCGTGTCGGCAAATTTTCTTCATAAGGTAGGATTCCATCTCACTTCTCTTGATTTTGTCACATCTTCTAAATATTTCTCTACATGTTTCTTAATGTTCTTATGAAACTTTAATATGGAAAACCCCGTATGCTTTTACTTATTTTAGATGTTAAATTAGATATCAAAATGCTGCCCGATTTGGTAACTTTCTAGTATTTAATTTTAACTTAGAACTCTCTAGGCATCGTGATAACGACCTACCACGGCTTATAACCAAATATAATCTTTGCATGCTAACCATATCGTTATTCTACCCAAATTTGTATTGATATGACGCCAGTTTGCAACCGAAATGCTGCTGAAATTCCAAATAGACATTTTCTTGCTAAATTACCCAATATTATTATTGAATGTATTTCATTAAAACATCCTCGATATTCTACCCTCGTTTTTACTAAAACCCTTCGACTTTTCTGAAAGTCATATTTCTGTTAACACCCCTCGACTGTTATAAAAGTCAAATTTTCATTAAAATACTTCGATCTTATTTTAACTACTTTTAAATAAATTCCTTGAGCTATTGCAACCTATCTTCAAATAAATACCCTAAGCTTTATAAATCCCATAATTTCAAATAAATACCCTAAAGTTTCCAAAATCCCATGCTTCACTTAAATACCTCGAACCATTTTACGAATATTATTTCACTAAAATACGTTGAACTTTTAGGAAACCTTCTACATTAAAATACCCCGACTTTCCCAAATTCCCTGTATTGCAGTGAAATACCTTATACATTCTTTCTTAACTATACTTTGCAAACTCCCGTTACACTTGATGTGGCTTATATAACCAAACTTGTCCTGAACTATCTAACTTGATTTACCTGAACGGTTATGTGTGAGCGCATAGATGCTAGACATGAGGTGATTAAAGAATGACTCAATTTGAAAAGATAGCATGTTTTCCATGTCTTGATTGGTTCTGTATGCTAACGGGTAATTGATAACTTAAACACACTTTTAACACGGGGTTGGGTAGTTTGGATGGTAAGGCCGTACGGCGTATCTCCAGAGTGCCCTTATCATGTTTCCGTGATTCCGAGAATATACGGAATGCTAGCTGTCGTGGACGTGTTACCATGATTCCAGGCATATATGGAACTCTCGGACCAAACTAAAATACGGAAAGTAGTTATTAGGTGACACCTTATCTACATGTCAACTTATATACCCGCGACACTAGTTTTATCTACCCTTTTACCCTGCACATTATAACGCTAGTTCATATACTCTTTGTTTCACTTTGTTACATATAAACCCTCTTGAGAATCCTACCCGAGTTTAGCTCGTTGATAGATATTTCTCTCTATTTTCCTCCGAAATGTCCGTTAGGGATACGAGAAGAGCAGGACAGGATGACGGAGGTCGAAGCTATTGCAGAAGAATACACACATTTCTTAGCTACCCTTTAGGCCTAGATTTATCGTTTAACTTTCTCGCCCACCTGCTTAGGGTTTGCTTTATTTTCCTTGCTTTCACTTGATGTAATAAACCTTATTGATCTCGTTGTAATAAATGTTGGTTAATGAATAAAGTTGCTTTTATTTATCTTGCATTTTGTATACTCCTGCATACTTTACACTTAGTGTAACAGTATCGGGAAGAGCAGGACAGGATGACGGAGGTCGAAGCTATTGCAGAAGACTACACACATTTCTTAGCTACCCTTTAGGCCTAGATTTATCGTTTAACTTTCTCGCCCACCTGTTTAGGACTTGCTTTATTTTCCTTGCTTTCACTTGATGTAATAAACCTTATTGATCTCGTTGTAATAAATGTTGGTTAATGAATAAAGTTGCTTTTATTTATCTTGCATTTTGTATACTCCTGCATACTTTACGCTTAGCGTAACAGTATCGGGAAGAGCAGGACAGGATGACGGAGGTCGAAGCTATTGCAGAAGACTACACACATTTCTTAGCTACCCTTTAGGCCTAGATTTATCGTTTAACTTTCTTACCCATCTGTTTAGGGCTTGCTTTATTTTCCTTGCTTTCACTTGATATAATAAACCTTATTGATCTCGTTGTAATAAATGTTGGTTAATGAATAAAGTTGCTTTTATTTATCTTGTATTTTGTATACTCCTGCATACTTTACGCTTAGCGTACAGTATCAGGTAGAGTATCTACTTGATATAGTTACATTGCGGATAGAGTATCTACATGTTAGCTTATATACCTGCGACACTAGTTTTATCTACCCTTTTACCCTGCAGATTGTAACGCTAGTTCATATACTCTTTGTTACACTTTGTTACATATAAACCCTCTTGAGAATCCTATCCGAGTTTAGCTCGTTGATGGATATTTCTCTCTATTTTCCTTCGAAATGTCCGTTAGGGATAGGAGAAGAGCAGGACAAGATGATGGAGGTCGAAGCTATTGCAGAAGACTACACACATTTCTTAGCTACCCTTTAGGCCTAAATTTATCGTTTAACTTTCTCGCCCACCTGCTTAGGGTTTGCTTTATTTTCCTTGCTTTCACTTGATGTAATAAACCTTATTGATCTCGTTGTAATAAATGTTGGTTAATGAATAAAGTTGCTTTTATTTATCTTGCATTTTGTATACTCCTGCATACTTTACGCTTAGCGTACAGTATCGGGTAGAGTATCTACTTGGTATAGTTACGTTGCCGGTAGAGTATCTACATGTTAACTTATATACCTGCGGCACTAGTTTTATCTACCCTTTTACCCTGCACATTATAACGCTAGTTCATATACTCTTTGTTTCACTTTGTTACATATAAACCCTATTGAGAATCCTATCCGAATTTAGCTCGTTGATGGATATTTCTCTCTATTTTCCTTCAAAATGTCCGTCAGAGTAACAGTATCGGGTAGAGTATCTACTTGGTATAGTTACGTTGTGGGTCTCGTCGCGTAACTGCTCTCGTATCTTGGGAAGCGGGATGTGACTGAGATCTTGAAGATCTATCTATAGGTTTCGGTGCTAAAAGACCTAAGTCAACTTAGAAAGTCCATACATGGCTTGAAACAAATATCCAAATAGATGTATGTTCCATTCATCAATCCATATAGGATTATGGGCTTATGATGATTGAATGTGACAATTGCAAGTTTTGAGATCTTGTTTTTTTATGTGAATGGTGTTGGTATGATCAAAAGTGACTTAGAGACAATAGAAACCACTTGGAGGTGGTTATCCTTGACTATCGCGGTAAAAGAAATACGAGATGTTGGGTTCGTGTTTAGAGAACTGGATCCAACATGACTGTTTCAAGAACACCATATGTTTGTCTTTGGAGATTCACATTAGTAATGTCTTGCAACAGTTCAACCCACACGATCGCTATCTCGTTTTGGTCTCTAGTCATCAGTGGTCATATTCGTTTATCTTGATCTATACTCAAAAACTCTTGATAAAGAGAACAGATATTGTGGGTTCCATTTTGCATATCAGTAGTTTAATGTACACAGTGTGTACTTGACCTAATATATCCTATATCTTTTGGACCCCGTATTTAGGGCATGCTTGTTATGTTGAAGTGAAAGAGGATCACACAGTATTTACGTAGGATGACCCATTATACTTTGTGCTATGAGGGATCGGACTTATGGTTGTATATATGTACAGATGCCGACTAGGCCGATGATCTGTATAAGAAAGCATCTACATTCGCATATGCTTTTTTTTTTGCTTAATGACAAGGTCATTAATTGGATTAGAAAGGATCATAATTAGACAATCCTTTTCCACCATAGCGGTGGAATATGTGGTTGTCTTAGAAACGACCAGAAGGGGTTGTTTGGCTGTAAAGGTTCTTTCAGAATTTGCGCGTGATTCTGCACGCGAGAGACATGGTTACTCTTTATTGCGATAAGAGGTCGGCAATAGCTTTCTCGACCTATCTCGGATATCACGAGAATTCGAAACACATCTAGATCTGGTACCACTTCGGAAAGTAGCAAGAAAGAGGCCGTGCAGTGATTTATCCTTATGGATCAGATGGTCACGGATCTATGGCGTGGGATATGGCCGAGGAGTGGCTCTTGCATCATATTAGAGCCTTAGGGCAACGTCCTGGGTAACGATTAAGTGAGATCTCTTTTCACTTGTACTATTATTTGGTATTATTATGGATGGCGGTTTTATGGACATGTTTTGATTGATAGTAGATCGTTTTCTTTCATAAACAATTGGGATATACATATCTATATTCTTTTGACTTCTTAGCATGGAGTATACATTGAGTGTACAGGGTATGCTAAGTGCATAAGGTGTACATTTATCAAAGTTACGGCAACAGGTCTTACTCATACGAGAGATCCCTTTTGAAGCTGTGGCAACAGGCGAAAGTAATGCTAAGTGTCGTGTGTCGTGTGCTAGGACCAATGGCCATACTATCATGTTACTGGGTGCGGCAACAGTGGGAGCACTTAATAAGTCGCATTGACCGAACCAGGATAAGGTTGTGGCATTTTTGTATGCCGAGCGACCGAGTGGTGACCCCACAACCACTTTACCTGTTTATTTGATATTATTATGGATGGCGGTTTTATGGACATGTTTTAATTGATAGTAGATCATTTTCTTTCATAAACAATTGGGATACACATATCTATATTCTTTTGACTTCTTGGCATAGAGTATATACATTGAGTGTACAGGGTATGCTAAGTGCACAAGGTGTACATTTATCAAAGTTACGGCAACCGGTCTTACTCACACGAGAGATCCCCTTTGAAGCTGTGGCAACAGGCGAAAGTGAGACTAAGTGTCGTGTGTCATGTGCTAGGACCAATGACCATACTGTCATGTTACTGGGTGCGGCAACAATATGAGCACTTAATAAGTCACACTGACCGAGTCAGGATAAGGTTGTGGGATTTTGTATGCCGAGCGACCGAGTGGTGACCCCACAACTACTTTACCTGTTTACTAATAGCCGGACTAGGGGTCTGACTTGGTGCACAAGGTGCGGACTTGTCGGGAGATCCCAGACATATCACGGGACGGTATGGCCGGACAAGTCAATTACAGGATGGTTGGTCTTGGGTCCGTACAATATAAATTTAATGACGTATGCTCTCAAGGAGAGAACTTATACCGTAACACGTTACCATACGACGTGTGCTGAGACTGTATATAAGGAGGTTGGAAGGGATAGATTCCATCTTTCTCAAAGTGTGAGCTCTTATAGATGACCACCGTAATGGTGGGTAGTTTTCATGACATTAGGCTGTCTGGATAGGCTTGTTATGAGCGTCTGCTAGTTTTGTTGTTGTTTCCTATTGCGAAAAGATTATATCGCATATAAGGGCAGTGTCAGGAAAGCGGTGAATAGTAGACGTAACTATCCAGAGTCGGAGGAAGATCGATTGACATGTCTCCTGAATGCATCGCATAGCCAACTCTTAGCAACGTTGAGGGCGAGGTTTAAGAGTGTGATGAATCGATGGAAGACCTAGGTGTTCAAGTACGCTTCAGATGGGTTAAAGGTGCTTGGGTAGACATGACCGATTGGATTTATGGTATGGGATTTCGCGAGTGTAACATTTTATTTATGATCTTTTTCTCAGGGAGATCCGTATGTCGATCCTAACAAATCTAGTTCTAAGGATATCCGCTTGCAGGTCTTAACGGTCTATACTGCACTAACATGTATGTAGAGGAATGAGCGAAAGGAGAGATTCTCAAGGAAACATTGACTCGGAAGCCATCGGCTCAGGGAGCTTTGGATGGTGCCCACTTACTTGTGCGAGTGGGAGTATGTTAGCATTTAGGCCTCTCAGTCCATATCCACCCAAGTGATTGGACGGGTAGGTCGGGTCAATAAAGTAACCGACCCTAACCAGATTGGTTCCCTATATAAGTATATTGCAAGCCAATGGTTTGCAAGTGATTAATAATCTATATAAGATTAGGGTTTGTGTCTCCATCAAATATTAGCTGTCATCATCTCCTTCTTTTCTTTCCCTTTGATGGCTAGTAGCGAGGTGACTACGTGGGGGCTTCTCGCCGTTCAACGTATGGTTGTCCTCTGACCGCTGGTGGCAGGAGATCGTGATGCATGCGTGGCATGGGTAAGGTTATTTATCTAATCGACATGAGTTACAATCGATTCACCTTTCTTATATAGAATTGTCACATGTTAAATAGAGATTTGTTTCCGTTGTATTATATGTTTGATCTCATCTAGATTTATATCTAGATGATGGATCTCGTCTATTCTATATGCATGTCGACAGTATATTATTATTAGGAGATTTTTTTTTGTAATTTGCCATCTCTTGAAAAATTGTATTTATCTGTTTGAATTTGATGGTTTATCGAGTCACATGACTAGAATATGCATACGGATTTGAATGATGGTCATAAACTTATCGACACATGTTTTCTCTCTATTTATGGTTCATATTCATATAGATGGTTGTTTTTAGCAAAGTTTTTCATTGAAATCAATATTCTTTTATTTAACAGGGCATATATTAAGGGGGAGCTTCCCCTAATATTTAGTTTAACTAATTTGTTTTCATATGCTATATCTAACATGTCTTATGCTATTCATGTCGTTTCTTAATATATGCATGTTGGTAAGGGGAGAGTTACTTTTTCTATTGTTATGATGTTTGATAACAAGTTTTGATGATATTTTGCTTTGGAATTTGGGTATGCAATGATATTTTTGATTATTGTCATTTTTTGTTGCAAGAATTAAATGAGAAGTTTACTTGTATAAGATTTGATTGTCTATTTGCATATCATTCAAACTTTATGCACCATTTTTTACGTTGCTGGTAATTATAGTTTTAGCAAGTTTTCATTGCTAAATTCTAAGATATCGTCTTTACACACAAGTTTTGAAATGATAAAGTTAATTATATTTTTAAATTTTATGTTGTATTGTTCTTTTTTATTTTGAATAGTTTTCTCTTGTATCTGGCCACCCCTATTTGATTTTGCCAAAATGAGAGAGAAATTCATTATAGGTGTTTATTTTTATCGATTTATCATGTATTATATTATTAGTTTGTCAATAATAAAAAGGAGGAGATTGTTGGACTCAATCCTAGTTTAGTTTGCATTATTGTCAAACACCTTATTCAATATTAGTGCTAACCATGCTTGTAGTTTTAATTAATTATGGGCCATTTAATGGAAGACGGGGAAAAAAGCTTTGGTATTATATTCAAAGAAGGTTGGAGGATAACTTGGGACTTCAAAAAGTCAAACTTTAATATAAAGATTGAAGTCCATAAGAATCAAGAAGGGTCTTCATAGAATCATACATGCTACATAAAGATCAACTCATGAAGACAAAGACTCGCATTTTGGGTTTTGGGTTAGTTTCTTTTATTTTACATAATTCTTTTAGGAATCAAATGTAAAGCGATGTTCAGTTGATAAAACTGCACACTTGTATTACATTTTTCCTACCATTTTTATATTAAAAAAGGACTTTATTATAATATATTATACATATGAGGGTTTATGTGTAAAAACATTATTTTCCATGTGTTAATATATTTTAATTATCATTTGGTAGGAAAATGTATGCAAATAATATTATTGATCTAATCCTAGTAGAACTAGGTCTACTAAAATCTTATTTGAGTTGTGCAGAATATTTCCAAGTTGTTATGAAGAATTTAACAAACAAATCAATTTGTTGAAGAAAACTTGCCAAATTAAGAAGCAAACTTGGAGACCAAGTCTGGAAGCAACCGAGAGATGATTTCTGAATTCTAAAGATGCCTAGGATTGCCAAATGTCACCATCAGAAAGCCAGAGAAATATGATCAAAAGATCCCTATCATTGGCCGCGGATCCGCGGCCAAACCCACCCTTGGGCCGCGGATCCGCCGCACTATTGATGAGGTGGAATACAAGATTTTGGGAGATTGATTACTGCAATATTTTACCAACTTTTCAACTAAAAGATTCTGGCTTTGCACTATAAAAGGGCACCGAGGGCCTCTTAGAAAAATCATCAAGCCGAAGAGATCACGAAGCTCCTGACGCTCACGCATCCAGGCTGATCATCAACTGTTCATCTACCTCCTTGGAAGAGATCGAGAAGCAAACTAGGTTTTTGTAATCATTTTCTAAGGAATAAAAGTGTACTTGATCTTGTTGATTAATAAAGGTAGTTCTTTTTCTTATTCTATTTCTTCATGCATTTTCTCTCCATCTCTTTTTCTCCCAACATGCGCGAGTAATTCTCCGCTTGTTAGGGTTCGTAGGATTAGGGTAGGCTAATGGACGATGAAAATGATTAAACCCTTTTTAAGTCCTATAAAGTTTAGGAACTTTATCAAAATAATCATTAACATCCTAATCGGGCGCGCTAGCAATTCCTTGCTAGTTCCGACCGCGATTAGAGATTAGATTAATGATTGTTTTGGTAAAGGCTAGATATGAACGGAGTTCCGTGTCGAGATAAGGGTTACGAGTGGGATTCCTTTTCCCTCCAGAAACCCTAATCTACACGCATCACCGTCGTTCTAGTTCTAAATCTATTAATGGATAAAAAGGGTAACTTTTAATTAATCGTCCATAACTACTAAATCCTAACGAACCCTACAAGCCCTATTATTATATTATTTAAATCTCTAAAATAATCTAGGTCTATATTTTACATTAAAGTAGATCTAGAAACTTTTCACAAAATTCTTTCTTCCTCCTCTCTTTTTCAACACATCTAAAGTAAAAATAAAAGGTTCAACGTTTCCCAGAGGACGACCCGTACTCATCTCGGTCTAGCTACACGCGACACCGTTCTGATTGCGGTTAAACTACAAACACAAATTTTCACACCAATCAAATGGCGCCGTTGCCGGGGATACGTGCGTAATTTTTTATTTTTACTATTTGTGTTGAATTTTTAGACGAGCCATATCATTATTAACACAAAACTGCAAATTGCATATTTAACGATTTGTGCGTGAATTTTTGCGAGGAAATCTGGAGTCACAGAATTGAGGAAAACAGGAAACAGAGACATTTTTAGAGATCCAGAGGAGCAAAGGAGATCACAGAAAAATTTTCAGCAAGCGATCCATCCATCTCGCGGCGGAACCGCGGCACAAAGGTGCTTCCTGCGGCGGAAACGCGGCTGCTTGGATTGATTAGGGCTACATAACTCTCTGGTAAGATTCTCAACTCCTTCTCTCTCTCCTCAAATCCAATAAAATCTATTTTCTGCAGGATTCTTTGCAAAATTGCGCCGCTCAAAAAAATCTTTTTGCAAAAGTTTTGTGATTGGTTTTGTTTCGCATATTTTAATACGGACTTTAAGGGGCAAAGACCAAATCAAGATTAGGTGGGGATTTCATCACCCTTCCTAAGCCCCACAAATCACAAACCAAGCATATAGATCAACCCTTCATTAATTTAAAAAATATCTAGACCAGACTCTAAGGACTGTCGCGCTCAATAAGGACAGAGGAAGGTCGTGGGTAATCTATCGTTTATCCGCATTACTTTTGTAGTGCCTAGGCAAGTGTGACAAAGGCTAGTGGTTTTTAATTAGGCCCACGACGTGGTTCCTTCCCACTTACCTGGCACTTACCTGGCTACAAGGGTAGTACGGAGGCGGTAGAGGATTTATCCTGCGGCTTGTCCTTTGGAAGTCTAGGAGCGGTCTAGAGACTGGACCTAGGTAACCATAGTTCTAGGGTTGTGCATTTTTGTGTGATTTATCTAAATCCGTCATTTTTCAAAACAAACCAATTACTTTCTCTCCTTTTTACCCCTTCCCCCTTCTTCTCTTCTTATAATGGGTGACCTAAACAAAAGAACACTTGCCGAGCTTTGCTGTCCACAACCAGATATCTCTTGTTTTCGAAATCCCTTCGGTATACCGTCCGGCTCTTCCATGTCCTTAAGAGATCATATAGAACAAGCAGGAAGAAACAGTTGGCCACCTCAGTCTAGGTCTTATCAACCATATCCTAATCCTACACCTGTTTCAGTTCATACCCAGAGTGAGGAAGCCCCTAGACGAATGTCCATTGCTGAGCACATAGCTAGGTCTAGAGGCCAAAGTTTCAACCCGGACCAATATCAACCATCACCACCACTGTCCGGAGAAGAGTTTGATATGTGGTTTGTGGCATATAAGATGTCTGTTGAAAATAGCCAACCAACCAACCCATATCAATATTCTTCTTATCATAATATTGATCCTACTCCTACCCAAGTTCCGCAACCATTCTATTCCTATCAATCCAATCCGACTTTTCCACCTACTCTAGACAGTTCTTCTAATCAGTCATTTGGGAGTTTTAATTATCCACAGGAATTTCAATCTTATACTGAAACCCCTTATCAGCCCAAGACTAGTCTGGAGCAGACATTAGAAAAATTTATGGAAATGTCGAACCAAATTATGAAGGATTTGGGTAGTAAGACAGAACTGTACCTCCAAACTGAAATCCACAACTCCAGTTTCATAGATTCATTAAGTACACCAAATAGAATGACTGATAAGTTGTGTGACTTTGTAGTGTTTGATTTACCCAACTGTGAAGGGTCCCTTTCAAGTGAAACCATAGCCAACTCTTGTGATCTCTACACCTCCACTCTTGAACCAAAACTGATTGAAAACCATACTTTTGATGAGGAGTTTGAGAATTTTAACCTTCACTTGAATGAGGTGATTGACGTTGGGGATATTTTGATTGATGAACCCGAAATTTTGGATGATTTTGGCCCACCAATTCATCAAATCCTTTCACTTCCTTATGGTCATCATCTTAAGCCTTTAATTCTTCCCGAATCCCAAATATGTCTTGAAGTTGATGATAATGGTATACCCGAAGATCAGACCGAAATACAACCTCCATCTTCCGCATCTGGTTCAGCAACACTCGACATACCAATTTGTTTACCCATTTCACCTTCTACTTTCTCCGGTTCTTCTTCTGTTCCTATAGTTTCAGTGAGTTTTGATAAATCACAATCCGTTAATTCAAGTTCAGTAATACCGGAAATTCAACTTGATTTGGATATTTTTGAAAAAGAGGTAGATGAGTTTTTCGAGTCCTCTACCTCAGTGATTTTTTATGAATCAAGTAGAATAAATTCTGGCACAAAACTCTTTGACAGCAAAATGTTCAATCACACCATTGATAAAAGTTTTGAAGAACTTTTTGCTGACGAACTTGAATTTTTAAACAATACGGATTTTGTGACTAATCAATCTCCACTTATAGAGGTGGAACCGTCCCCATTCTTTCTTCCTAATCATTCGCATTCATCCTCATTCTTTCTTTTCTCTAATTTCAAACCCTTTCCAGACCACCTATTATCCCTTCCCTATTTGTTCTTGACTCGATACAACACGTTCTTCCACCAACCTATACGCTATACTGATAAAATCTTTGAATGGTTGGTGTTAACTTTTGGTCTTTGTAAAGCCTTACTTTGACCAAATGACTCACCCCCTCTTAAAATGCTTCGTATTGTCTAACTCATGTTTGAGGGGGGTATATTTTTGGCTCTTGAACATAACTTTTGTCCTCAAATTTGTGAGCCAAAAATAAGTTTGGGGGAGAATTTTCACTTTCATATATTCTTTCCCCCATTAATAATTTCCTCCCAAGTCTACAGGTTTTTGAGCTTAACGGATGACATCAGTGAGGACACTGCTGTAAACAGGTTTGGGGGAGCTTTGTGCTTATTTACACATCAATTTGCATCATATTTTGCATAAGCACAATATTTTCAAAAAAAAAAATTTCTTTTATAACAAAAGAGTAGAAAGTGAAACATTACATCCAAAAGATAGGAATAGTTTAAGAAAACCAAGAAAATTAGAAGTTTTCTTATACGAACTAGTAATAAGTAGTTATGAGCTGTTGTCCCAAGGGTTAGTAAGATGAAGGAAGTCACTAATCTGAGGATAAAAATAAGTCTGAAAATTAGTTTCTATTCTGGAAGCCAAACATTTGAATGTTGATACCCTACAATATGCACCTACACACGTCTTGAAACTCGGGATAGTAGAGGATACCTTGAAATGCTCTTGTCTAAAAGCCAAAGTATGAAGGAAGTATAAAAATGGTGAAAAGAAAAAAAATGAACACTGGTTTTGTATCGCCAAGGCAGCAATAAAAAAAATATAGCGAGGGTGCCTCTTCACCTAGTGCCCTAAGGCCAACTGGTCTGGGAGTCACTGCTAAGCCTTAGGTGGTGCAAGACAAGGAAAATACTATCACCAAATCAGCAAGCATTTGAGTAATCGGTCGGTTAGTACCTCAAGAAGTATTAGCGGTCGCATGAAAAGGTGTGAGCAAACCTAAGTATTCATAAAGTACTGAGGTAGATGGACAAGAGTATGATAGCTTGAATTGAATTCTCCGAGTGTAGGGATGTTATTTACACACACGTGGGGTTATATGATCAATGTTTGGATGAAAGGTAGGAATGAAGAATAAAGACGATGTTTTATTGATGGATGATGTGATTTCTAACATTTTTTCATGACTATTAAGATAGGGCTCATGACAACTGAAAAGCTAGTATAGTTGGAAACTCTTCTTTTCAAAGTATTTCTTTTATGGTTCTTGTCTTTATATGTAAATTTCACCATCTTTCTTTTGTTATTGGATTTTGTGGGTGTAATCCGCTGAAAACCCTCAGGAGACAACACTCCTCCTACTAGGGACACCTAGAGGTTTAACGGCTTGTTGCACGTGCTCAGTGCAATCGTGTCTGCCTACGAAAGTGTGCTTAGTTTTCTTATTTCTTTTTCTCCTCGTGAATAAACTAGTTTGCTCGGGACGATCAAAGATAAGTTTGGGGGTATTTGTTCAGTTGATAAAACTGCACATTTGTAGTACATTTTTCCTACCATTTTTATATTAAAAAAAGGACTTTATTATAATATATTATACATATGAGGGTTTATGTGTAAAAACATTATTTTCCATGTGTTAATATATTTTAATTATCATTTGGTAAGAAAATGTATGCAAATAATATTATTGATCTAATCCTAGTAGAACAAAGTCTACTAAAATCTTATTTGAGTTGTTGTGCAGAATATTTCCAAGTTGTTATGAAGGATTTAACAAACAAATCAATTTGTTGAAGAAATCTTGCCAAATTAAGAAGCAAACTTGGAGACCAAGTCTGGAAGCAACAGAGAAAAGATTTTCAGATTCTGAAGATGCCTTGGATTGCCACATGTCACCAGATGAAAGCCCAAGAAAAATAAGCAATTGATCACATCCCTTGAGCGCTGATCCGCGGCCAAACACATCTTTGGGCCGCGGATCCGCCGCAATAATGAGGAGTTGGAATGCAAGATTTTGGGAGATTGATTACTGCTGAATTTTACCAACTTTTCAACAATAAGATTCTGGGTTTTCACTATAAAAAGGCACCGAGAGCCTCTTGGAAAAATCATCAAGCCGAAGAGATCACGAAGCTCCTGACGCTCACGCATCCAGGCTGATCATCAACTGTTCATCTACCTCCTTGGAAGAGATCGAGAAGCAAACTAGGTTTTTGTAATCATTTTCTAAGGAATAAAAGTGTATTTGATCTTGTTGATTAATAAAGGTAGTTCTTTTTCTTATTCTATTTCTTCATGCATTTTCTCTCCATCTCTTTTTCTCCCAACATGCGCGAGTAATTCTCCGCTTGTTAGGGTTCGTAGGATTAGGGTAGGCTAATGGGCGATGAAAATGATTAAACCCTTTTTAAGTCCTATAAAGTTTAGGAACTTTATCAAAATAATCATTAACATCCTAATCGGGCGCGCTAGCAATTCCTTGCTAGTTCCGACCGCGATTAGAGATTAGATTAATGATTATTTTGGTAAAGGCTAGATATGAACGGGGTTCCGTGTCGAGATAAGGGTTACGAGTGGGATTCCTTTTCCCTCCAGAAACCCTAATCTACACGCATCACCGTCGTTCTAGTTCTAAATCTATTAATGGATAAAAAGGGTAACTTTTAATTAATCTTCCATAACTACTAAATCCTAACGAACCCTACAAGCCCTATTATTATATTATTTAAATCTCTAAAATAATCTAGATCTATATTTTACATTCTTGTTTAACGTAGATCTAGAAATCATTCTACAACATTCTTATTTCTTCCTCCTTTCTCAACACATCTAAAGTAAAAATAAAAGGTTCCACGTTTCCCAGAGGACGACCCGTACTCATCTCGGTCTAGCTACGTGCGACACCGTTATTGATTGCGGTTAACTACAAAAACACACTTTTTCGTGTCAATCAAGCGACTAACATGGTAGGAAGATACGCACACAACATTGCTTAAGTTTCTATGCATTTATATGCTAGGAAGATATGCACACATCACTTAAGTTTTTATGCATTAGCATCTTAGTCCCTTTTTACATTTGATTCCTAAAGAATTAGATAAAATAAAAGAAACAAACCCAAAACCTAAAACGCGAGTCTAGGTCTTCATGAGTTAAGACTTTATGTGGCATGTATGAAGACCCGTCTTGATTCTTATAGACTTCAATTTTTATATTAGAGTTTGGTTTTGTTTAGTCCTAACTAATCCTCCAACCTCCTTTGGATATAACAAAGAAGCTCTTTTCTCCGTCCTCCATCAAATGTTCCATGATTAAACCCAAAATCTACAAGCATGGTTAGTAGCACGAACATGGAACAAGGTGTTTGGTACTAATCAAAACTAAACCGGGATTGAGTCCAACACCAACTACTTTGGTTTTGTCTTTGATTTGAGGGCAACAACACATTTTATTTATGCAGGGATTTTCACAAGTCTTTAAGGCTAGACCCAAGCTTTGCAGCATCTACACATATATAGGCTAAGTCTAAGATGCATTAATGCATATGGGGTAAAAGTCTTATGCTACAAGTGTAGGAAGAAGAGAAAATCTTAAGGATACTATAATGCTTTTGTCTGTTTGAAGGGTTGCTTCCTTCCTTCGAGAATCGAGGGAGAAATAGCTTGAGTGCTAGCGAAGGAGCTGTACAACACCAATGTCCTATAAGCACTGATGCTTCCGAAATAGTCATACCCATGTGCGACATGTGTCAAACACCGACATATTTTAAAATTCGGATGAAACACTCTTCATTCATGTATCGTCATGTATCGATAAATAGTCATGACACTAAGTTGGATACTTTATTTTTTCTGAAAAATATTTATTTTTCTTCTTGATGTACAATATATTCGTTCCTTTTATTTATAGTTTATGATTTTCAACTAGTTATTTAAGAGAGGCTTTTAGAACTTAAACGTTTTTCTCTTATATGTCATCCTAAAAACGAAGTTATTTCCGTATGGAACCCTTGTATATCATCCTAAAACGTAGTTATTTTCATATAGAACCCCTAGCCTTCAAATTTTTCATATTTTTCCTCCAAAACATTGTCGTTAATCAAATAACTCCATGTTACTAGCCAACTGTTTATTAATTTAACTTGGTATCATGGTTAAGTTCGAAAAACCAAAGTCCGTATGTGCCATTAGCGTTGAGAAAAAGGAATATTCGGATTCGGTGATAAAACGAATAGAAACGGCAATATTCGGTCAAAAATGCGGTCAACCCGAATATTTGCTGCACAAACTGCATATTCAGATGAATAACGCGAATATTCGGCCCCAATTGGCCCATTAGGCCCATAATAGAAAAAAACCCACAACTAAAAAAACAAGTGTGGGATCAACAACTTGATTAAAAATAAGTGGGGCCCACACTTATTATTTCACAAACACTCTCTCCTCATTCTTTTTTCTCAACTGTGACTCCCCAGTTCAAAAAAAAACATGAGGTCTCAAACCCACAATCTTCCGATTTAATTCGGACACCTTATCATTGGCCATGAATATACTAGTTTTCTATATAATTATATATATTTTTATTTTTTACATGTAATATTTATATGAAAATATAATGGCCGCATAATCCGAATAAACCGAATATTCACCGAATAAACCTAATATTCTTTATTCACCGGCTAACCGAACAAACTCTGAATATGTTTTTTACAACATTGTATGCCATAATAATGCAACCCTGCTTCCTGCAGTAGTAAAAGCCATAAATTTGTAAATTTTGATAATTGGATGGGCAAAATGGTGATTTACAATTATCCTATTCGGCTCCTATGGCTAAAAATTAAGTTTTCCAAAATGCTTTAATATATTTGGTTTGTACATTTAAACATTGGATTTAGATTTATAGGTTGTACAGATAAATGAAAAATATGAGCTAAAAATTTTTGTGGAGGTGGTGGTGGTGGTGGGTGGGTGGCATTTAGGAATTTAAAAGATAGTAATTTAGTGATGCTTCGTTTATTCAGTCTTAAGACCAGTTTTGTGATCTTAATATGTACACTGCTCTATGATAAGGATTACCATACAAACGAGCAATTAATAGTGGTTGTAGAAAATGTATTTCGTATCCTATCAATGAACATGAACTAAAGAAATAATCCCTCGCTCCCTTTCTCACTATACATGTGTGTATATGCATGTATATTTGTGTTCCCATGTCCTACTTTTTAATAATTCATGTGGTTTGTAGCGCGTTCTCTAATTTTATTGTTATAGATCAAAATATGTAATGTGTAATAAGCAGTGGTTCAATCTAAAGTCAATTTTATATCCTACACAAGCTAAATGGAAAGGATTTGGCTCTAAATCCTTAAGAAAACCATATCTCATTTCTCTCGACTCATGTGTTCAAGTATGTGTATCTGCTTTGGCATGTCCTACTTTCTATAAACATTGCATGTCCCGCCTCTCTATGTCTGTGTCCATGCTTTATACTTTATAATTCACAAACGAAAGATAACTAGCTGAAATCTAATTCATTATAGGGTAAGGGGGGCTACAATGTCGTTGTAGGGTGTACATTACAGTGTAGTACTGATGAGCCAGCATCCTGTTGGGTGATATCTAGCTATTAATTAACGTGATATGACATATTTCTCATACAAGTTGGTAGATTCATTTATGTCCCGTTAATTTATTAAAAGGAAACGCCTAATGAAGTATTCCGATGTCAGGTCGCTTGTATCAACACCATAGGCAAATTAGTAACCAGACTAAAAAACAAGCAGGGGTACTCATGTCTACCTGTAGCAACATGGAAGGAGCCGGTGGAGTCTCAGGCGCGACATGGTTGCTCCTCGCCTTCCTCCCATTTCTGGCAGTGACCAAAGGACTACCTCCGGCCCCACCACCAATATCCCAAAAACTCCTCTTCTTCGTGCCAGGCACAGGAGACACAAACCGATGGCTCGGGCTCTTTAACTCTCCGCCCGCGACATTCCTCTCGCTCTTGCTAGCTACAGACCTAGGAACTACCTTCCGGCTCTCTCTCTTTAGCATCAGCTCCCTAATGATCTCATCTTTCTGCTTTAGCTCAAGCGCATGGTTCTTTTTAAGCCGTTCGATTTCAAGTTCCAATGCCTTAATGGTTGTTGAGGCCTCGGAGGGTGGTGGGGTCCCGAAGCAGTCACCAGCGAGGATTGAGCGCTTGGCTTTCCGAGGTGCAGAGCTTTTCAATGGAGAAGGAGAGGGCGCAGGTGAGGAATTTGAGGCTAGCGCTTGAGCTTGGAGAGTGAGGAGCTTCTGATGCTGACGCATTAGCTGCTGCCTTAGCTCGCTGTTTTCTTTTTGGAGCTCTAGGACTAGTTTAGCTTGGTCTGTTTCTGATTCGGGCACTGCAGTTACTTCCTCAGTCATCGTGCATGCCTGCACGAAACAAAGTTATCACAAAGGCAATGAATGGTAATGAATAACATCTCATGTAAACTTGTATAACAAAATTGCAATCTTAAATCATTTAATCTGAGGCGTAGATGTGAAGAATATGTTCTGTGTTAATTCTAACTTGCAAGTAATATAAGAAGAGAACACGGATTTCAGAGATTTAGCAAACTCAATCTATGCGTGTTGAGGCCAAAATCATCTCTTTAACTTTCAAGTGTGAATGAATGAAATAGGAAAAGAAAAAGTAGTGAGCAATTGCAATAGACTTAATATCTATTTGACAAGGAAGGGAAAATTACAGTTCGATGAAAAGACGAGAATCAAAAGGAGAATTATAGAAAAATTGTAGGAAATCAGTATGATTTGTTAGATGCACGTGGAAGAGAATTTCTATATTTTAGAGATAAACTATCTAACAAATGAGATCTCATATTTATGACTTGAACCAACATTAAGGCAATCCACTAGTAAAATAAAACAGTTAATGTCCTTTTCTCAATCCACGGTTAAAGCTTCTTGGTTGGAAAGTGAAATTAGAGCTTAATCAAAATAAAATTCTAAGGTCTCTGTGTATTGTGATATATTAAAGATTCAGAAAACATGAAAACAAACCTTAGTTTTAATTTCTTTGGCACGATCAGCCCAATGAAGAGTGTTTTGTGTCTCGTTGAATGAAAGACTGCTAGGGCTGATATTGGCTATCATGACAGTGTTGCAAGGCCCTCCTAACGAGTCCTTAAGGAGTTGAGTGAGCTTCGAATTGCGGTAAGGGATATGTTTTTTACCCTCCACAAGAGCATTGATGCAGCTGCTCAATGCTAGGAGTGAGCGATTGATGTTAGCGCCTTCTATTGATCTTTGTGTTCGTTGATCCGTCGCTAAAGCTCGCTCTGAACCAGCTAAATCGATTAGAGAAAGTTTCCCAACACGGGTAACCAGGTTGGTTGAGTCTTTGACTCTGTACTCTGCAACAACCTACATACAAGTGAAGAAATATATGAGATTATTCTTTTCAACAAGAAAAAAAGGAATAATATTTATTCATGCATACATATATAAATACATGACTCAAATAGCATAAGACTAATGAACAAGTCATCTAATATTTGTTCATAGATCACAGGTCTAATTTTTAAATCTTGTGAATTTTCAAGTTGTTCATGAATATCGGTTGAGAATGATATATTTTTTAGACCTGTAGTATGGCATGAGATCGTGAAGAGGTTTCATTGACTCGAGTGGGCTCAGTAGTTCTGTTCATATTCCCCTGCTGAAGCAACGCCATGACCTAAAATAGGGAAGGAAAAAAAGAGAATATTATTCCTATAACTGTAATGCAAACATAATAACCATCAAATATATGAAATACCGGTTAAATGATATTACTTCATCTGTGGAGTATGCTCTGTACTGCGTAAGCCCAGCTACCATCGTTCCCTGTAATAGTAGCAAGTTTTCTTTTTTATTTAGCACACAGAAAGGTAAGAAAACTTAAGAAACAAGAACGGCAATCTATAATCTAATATCCAAATTGGAGCCTACAGCGACACTCTATAGTGTTTCTAATTAAATAGACTACTTAGTTTGCCTATTATTGGAATGATGTGATTTCTCTATCCTATTAAAAAGTGCATATTACGGGAAAAAAACATTAAACTTTTCCAGATTTCTACTGAATACCATTGAACTTCTAAAAATACAGCTACTACCACTGAACTGGGATTAAACACAACTTTTAGATGTCTGAGGGCGCTTAATGAAAGTTTTAAAGTTCAATGATGTCAAGAAAGTTCGACGGTGTTTTTGTAATAATTAATACCCACTAAATAATGAATACATTCTATGTCACGTCAACCTAATAATAATAAGCAACACACAGCAGGTAGCTCCGCTTCTTAATAAATACCTGCTTATTATCTTCTCTAAGGACAAGAGGGCGGCCAGGGGCTAACAAATCTCTGACGGTCTCATTGTAAACCTCAAGATAAGAGAGGTGAACCGAGTGATTGCCATCGTAGCTTCGCTGCCTAATCTTGAGGAAGAGGTCCTTGATGGCCAACACCATCACCCCTGGATTTTCCATTGTCCCCAACATCGTGTACGTTTTCCCTGCTCCTGTCGCCCCATAGCAGAACACCGTTCCGTTCCTTCCTTGTAGAACGCCTTCTACAAGTTCTGCTGTTCTGCAATATTTTTACAATAGAAAGAATGTATTTATGAGATTAAGTAATACCCCTTAATGAAGCAGGGTGGAGGTTCTACCTTTTGCTCAAAAGTAAGAAGGTATACTTCGGAATCTAACAAGACTATAAAAGAGTGGAAGAAAAAAAAAGTCGGATTATTAGTGCTTGCAATAAATTTTAGGGTTAAAATTGTAAAACACCCAGCATCTATACTCAGTCTAGTAATTGTCACCTCTCAGCTTGTTAGCATATGATGCCCTTGGGTTAGTGAACAATCAGGTTAGATCTCCTCTTTTAAATCATATCAAAGCTGAGTATTACCTATTAATTGGTATTTTTAGCACAAAACCAGAGCACCCCTGATTTACAAAACAATAAGGCAAAATTTCCTTTGATTAAGGCATATTATGTGCCAATAAACACGTGAGTGGTGCTAAGTGCTAAGTGCTAGAAGAAGGTATGCATGAAGGGTTTATAGTATGCAACAACCCTAACATTTAACACGATAACCATGCCTACATACAAATAAACTAGGCAGTAGTAAACAAACATGTGTGCAAGATTTTATTGAACTACACTAAATTTTTTTTAATAAAATAGAGATTATGATGACTAAATATCGATGTTGTTGTATCATACAATGTTACTGAACATTCCACAGAGGAAAGATATTGTGGAGCCTCGCTGCATAGCCAAGCTGATTGGGAAAAAAGACTAGGATGGTGATGTTGGTTCTTTCACAAGGAGGAGTGAGAAAATGATGAGAAGCATAAGGTTTTTGGAGCGCTGCCTGACTAAATGATTAATTGAGCACTAAAGAAAATACAGTGATGCTTCACTAAAATACCGAGCTTAAATTGATAGGCATTAGTGGCACATATGGCTATGTGCTTTAACTGCTTCCAAACAACAAGTCAACATGTCTATAAACCATAATTAGCTTTGCAAGCAAACAAACATGATGTACCTGTTTGGGCGATATATATACCAAGGACTGAAGACAACTATATGGAGAGAAAAAGATCTGCAGTAGCTATATAATTATGTTGAATTCACTGAGTTTCAATAAAAGATTGTACTACAAATAAATATTTTTCTTATAGTTTCAATGAGAAGAAAGAGCATGCATTTTCCCCGGCTACCTTTGTATTGAGCCAACATACAATTTAAGACTTTAAGTTGCAAGTAGCGGGCAGACAAAATACAGCGATACTTATCTAAACTAGTAATGATTCAGTAGTTCCTCAATCTATCCAAATTAATTACAGGAAAATGTACAGCAACCAAAACTTTGGTTAAAAGGGAGGATATATATATATATATATATATATATATATATATATATATATATATATATAGAGAGAGAGAGAGAGAGAGAGAGGCCCTAGGAGGCTTTTTCCTTAGGTGGCATCGAAAAAATATACATTCCACCATTTTATTCGACGATCGGCACCCATCATCATTATCTTTATCATCTAAGATGTGGACACACCAAATTTCATTTGATTCTACCACTTTTTCACCGTTGGATTAGCAATGTAAAAAGTTCCATTGTCGGTAAACTACTAATTTTGCACTCACTAAATCAACGGTGAAAAAGTGGTAGAATCACGTGAAATTTGGTGTGTCCACATCCTAGATGATAAAGATGAAGATGATGGATGCAGATCGTCAGAAAAAATCGTAAAGGGTGTATTTTTTCGACGTCATAGAAGGAACCCTCTTTTGTCACCTTTCCTCCATTATATATACTAGAATTTATGCACGTGCGTTGCACGTGTTTAAAAATTTTGAGAAGGGAATTGAGAGAAATGTGAAGGGTTCTAGAGTCTTAGTTATTTATTTATTTTTAAAAAAGGAGAGGGATGTTGTGGAGGGCTTGAGAAATGAGAGAGATGACGTGGAAGGCTTGAGAGATGAGAATTTTTCTCCTTTTTTCTTTTTTTCTAGAAAAAAAGATAAGTGTGGACCTCTAACCAAGGGTATTTGCATTATATATATATAATTTATGCACATGCGTTGCACGTGTTAGTTTAAAAAAATTTGAGAGGGGGGGAGAGGAGGGAGAGATGTGGAGGGTTATAGAGTTTTATTTATTTATTTTTTTTAAAAAAAGGGGATTGATGATTTGGAGGGTTTTAGATAAACAATTAATTGTTTTTTGGAAGGAGAGAGATGATGATGTGGAGGGCTTAAGAGGTGGGAGAGATGATGTGGAGGGCTTAAGAGGTGGGAGAGATGATGTGGAGGGCTTGAGAGGTGAAAAATTTTCTCCTTTTTTCTTTTTTTATAGAAAAAAGAAGAAGGGTGAAGCTCTAATCAAGGGTATTTGCATTATATATAGAGATATTAGAATTTTGAAATTTGATTATCTGTAGTCTTATCAATTGAATTTGATACTTTTGGAAATTAAAGGTTTTTTGATAATGAGAATATGGGTTCCTACACCACATTTATATGTAACTATACCTGAGCACTTCAACCATAATTTAGAAAAGGAGAGTAAATCAAAGCAAATTTTAGCCTGTACTCTGAAGTATCAATTTTTTCTCCTTGTCCAAAATTCAAAGGCTGTTTTTTTCTAAATAGTTTTGAATCTAATAGCATAATCTGAAATTTTAGGCAACACATACATGGAATATATATCATATATAAAGGAAAATTTTCATCAAAATTCAATTCTAACAAATAAATAAGCAGAAACCTTACGTTGTCGAATACACTTCTTGCTGTGTGGTCGACTCAGTGAACGACGCATCAAAGCAAAAATGCCGCCCTTGGATCCTTTTAAGCCTTAGATAATCCGTCTCCATGGCAAACCCAGTCAAATAAACCTCCTTCCGATTTACGATCCTAACACAAGCTCGAGCTCCTGCCTCCTTCTCCTTCTTGGCCATTGGCCTTAACCTCACGAACACCAAAATCCTACTCCCATTATTCTCTCTGCTCTCGATCACAGGACCCACCTCCATCTTCTTCAATCTAACCTCCGACATGGGACCCACACCGCCCATAGATAGCTTCCTCGTCGACAATGTTGAAGACACCGGTTTCTTGGGGCAAGAGTAAACCGCGATCCGACCAGGGACATTGATTTCTTGATTCTCTTTCTCTTGATTGAACACAATGGGTCTCTCTGTGAGCTGCTTCAGTGCCAAATTCTCCCTCAAGGCTACCCCTCCTTCTTCTTCATCTTCCAATCTTCGTTCCTTTTTCTTGCGGCCCGAATCGAGGAGCTCAATGCTCGGATGATGGGTGACTAAAGCCCGGGTCTCAGGTTGAACAGTTGGTGGGTGTTGGTAAGATTTTGGGGCCAGAGCTTGTTTTTTGTGTTGCTCATATAATAGGGTCAAGGCCTTCATCTTCTCTTTGAGGCCATGATGAGGGTTTCTATAGAGATTTGGTGCTGCTCTAGGTTCTTTGCTCGAATCCGATGGCGTGCCCAAGATCTGAGACCGAGTAGACACCGGCATTTTGAAAGAAAATGGGGCTTTTTGGGCATCAATTTGAAGAAATTTGAAGTACCCAGATGGCAAATTCTTGTTATTAGCCCAAGAATGGGAGAAAATTGGAACAATTGGGCATTTTGAGCATGGATCTTATCAAAATTTGCAGTTTTGGCGGAGATTTTTGAGTACCCAAATGGCAAAATCTCTGTTTTTGGTGGAGATTTTAGGGGAGAAAGGGGGTTAGGGTTAGGGTTTGCTACTGTAGCTGAGAAGGGATATTTTTGGAAAATTTGAGGTGAATTTTGGGAAAAAATGAAATTTTGAATTTTTAGAGAGGTAACGGTCGGAAAATGCTCACAAACTCCAATAGTTGCTTCTTTTGAAGTCAATTTTTTTTTGTAACCATTTGTAAAATGTGGGCCCACATAATGAGAGTGTGTGAGGGTGTGAAGATGGGTGTGTTTATTGTGATTTAGAGAAAATTTATTGAAGGGGATATGAGATCTAATCTTTTAATATGATTTTATTTTGGGGAGCTTAATTTTTTTTATTTATATAAGTTTGGTATGCCTGACATAAATATTCAAATTGTTGCATGTGAAAATATAAATTTGTAAACTCTAATAAATAATGAGAAGATTTAGTACTTCAATTTTTAGAAACTTATAAACAAGTAGAGATTTACTACTTGAATGCCAGGATTTGGTTAATTGTATCTGAAAATTTTAGGTTTTTTTTTATAAAAGCAAACCAACATGTCTGATAATGGTTTCATCAAATGCTATTTGAATGGAAAGCAGTTAGACATTGCATAGGTATACTCCAAGGTTCGGCGTCGTCCCTCTCTAACGCTCAAGTCAGTAGTTCTAGAGAGTACCGAGCTACGGTTTTGTCCGGGCTTAGGTAATTTGAGCTGGGGGCACTTTGGTCATATGCCATAAACAGTCAATAGCGCCTTTTTGGAGGATTGTGGACGTTAGAAGCTGTTTCCACTACCACTGACGGTTTCGACATGTTTCGCTAAATGACAAATAAAAGTAACTCTTTGAAAAGTAATAACTTTTCACCGTCTCACTTAACTTCATTACAGTCATTTTCAAACACTTGATCAATTCACAACCCCAAAACAGAAAAAAGGAAGAAAAAAAAAAGGATTATCCCAAAAATACATAATATTTGAACCAACAGAAAAAAGGAAGGGAAAAAATATATATATGTCAAGCCTCTCTAATAAACTTGTTATACATGATACTAATCTCCATGTATATATTGTATCAATTTATATTATTCTAAATCATTTTCAAGCTCTTCAGCATAACCTGCAGCTTCATGAGACATATAATCTTCGTCTCTAAAGCGCGCTAAGAACCGGACTAAGCTGTAGACGTCATGAAAAGTCGAAACTGAGCCTAGCGATACGCGGATCACTTGAACAGCGAATTGTGAAGTTGAACCTGTCTCGGTATGTTTATGTGATTTCACTTTCAATAGATGGGAATTGCACAAACAGCCGGAATCAAAGAAAATGTTGCTTCTCTCTGCTATTTGCCGAACGAGTCGAGCAGGAAATATATTTCCGGTTGGATCTAGGACATTGAATGCCAATATGGAGCCCCTTTGCTTTGGGTCTTGACTTCCATATATCTGAAGAGAACAACACTTATGTTATTAATGTTGATTCCGAAAAATTAGTTTATAGTTGATTAGAGGGGAGCCGCAGATATCGGACGAATTGGATAGGTGTTTCCCATATCATATGCAGCCGATATATATTGCCATATCAGCTGATATATCGGCAAACATATATTGGTTCTATCGCATCATGACTGGTCCCAATGCGATATATCGGCTAATATGCCCAATATTTGATTCTGTGAAGGGGAGAATACAGGCCATAAGTTAAGAGAATCTATGTAACGTTTTGGTTACCTAATTCGCTAAGAATCTGGTCAACCTCAGGTCCTCAAAATAAAAAAATAAAAAATGGGTAACTAGATATATGATATATCTCATACTACCAAACAAATTGTAATTTATGAAAAGCTGCCATAATCTAATAAATGTATGATTTTTTTTTTTTGAAGAGATCGAACCGAACTAACCTGTAGCAAAGGCTTGCCATTTGATTTGTGCTTCAATTTACTAAGAGTTTTGATCAGCCAAGCAATCAAGCTCTCGACCCTTCTCTGAATCGCCACAACCCCGATCTCCTCAAAATGTTCAAGTCCGAATCTCATAGCCGCAAACGTATGAACACTCAACCTCTCCCCATCACTTACAACATGAACATCCTTTCCGTTTTCAGGAACCTCAACTAATTTCAATTCCCTCGATCCCCTTTTCGTACGAATTGAATGTGAACCCTTTTTTACCAAAATAAAACCAACATCCGAAGGATATCCAATCATGTGATGCAATGAACCAATAACAAACTCAGGTTGATATAGAGATATATCAACGTTGACATTAGGACCGCAGCTCGAAACATCTAAAAGCACTTTCCATTTATTTTGTTGTGCGCTCGCAATCCAATTCAAGGAATGGGATATTCCGGTTAAACAAGATTGTGCAGAGTAGACTAATAATCCACAACCATTCTTTCTTAGTAACCCGTGCATGTCGTCGCCGTTGATACACAAATCTTTTCTCTTTAGCGGTATGGTTACTATTTTCACATTGGATTGCCACACCGTGTTGATTATATGTCTAATAGACGTGTGGTGGTCATGGCTTGCAAGAAGAGAACCGCCATTTTGAAAGGGGTAGATTTCGCTAAATAGTTGGTAACATGATGAAAGTCCGGAAGTGAAAATTACGGAATACTCGTCTTGGGTTGTGTTGAGGAGATTCAATACGTGTTTGTAGGTGGTGGTGATATAAGGATTATGTTCTGCAGACTGTTTGTCGATAGGAAACCTTGACCCGAAAAACGACTCGCTCTCTTCAAGCATGAATTTCATGTGTTTCTCTACCTGGAAAAAATTATATTCTTAGAGTATGCTCACCATAATTAGTTATGTGCAATGGCAAAAAATAAAGAAAGCGGCATCGATACCTGAAATCTTGAGTAGAGTGGGCAGGTTGCATAATCCAGGTAAACAATTCTTTGCCATTCAAGCTCCGGGTATTGATCCTTGCGCACATTATCAACCGACAGGTGTATAAAATAACTTTCATAATCATCCAAGAATTGTTCTTCGGCCTCATCATATGGAAGCAACGGGGACAAACCAACAGAAATCTCTTCATATACAGTCGAAGTAGGGGTTACACTTTCTTTACCATCGTATATAGAATTTGTCTTAAAAGAACTCGAGCTCGAGTACTCATTCGAAGTTGCTGAAATCGCTGATTCGGTATAGGAGTACTCGTCATGAGAGGATTTATTAGCGACAAATGAATTTGATGAGAAGTGAGATATGTTAGACTTTGGAGTATCGGTTTCGCGATTGAGAAACTGGTGTGAATTAAACCTTTCATGGTGTTGTTGCTTTTCCTTCTGCGAAAAACAGACTTACGTTTTGATTAGGAAATTTATTTATACAAATAAAAATTCCAGAACAATAGTGCATGCAATTGTACATTATATTCAAAATATTAAACGTATACAACAATTGTAGAATTCGCAATACATATAGAATTAGAATCCCTAATAAAATCATATTTGGAAACATATATTCCACTTATTTTTTATTTTTCATATTAAGTCCATTTGAATCTCTATACATGGGCTTAAAGAATCGATATATATATAACTAGAATAAGCCTTCATCCCAAAATTATGGGATCAACTTTATGAATCCGTTCCATCATCCATTCTGTTATGTTAAGGGCCGTTTTTCTGGTTAAATTAACAGTTAACTTTTCGAATTATAGGACAAAATTCCTTTAAAAAAAAATTCATTGGTTGCGCCTTTAAAATTGTACCCTTTTGTGAAAATTCAGGCACTCTAGCTTACAAAATATAACTCTCTTTTTTCTTCTAGCGCTTCTTGTTAATCACTATGTGTAATATTTCCTATAAATAAAATAACAGCATGACAATTTAATTAATTGATTAACTAAACTAAAGCATCAAAGAGCATAGTAGTACAAGAATAAGCAATCATACAAAAAAACAACCCACGATTCTAACACAAAAGGACACAACTTTTTTCACCTATTTCTCCCAAACAAACAAAAAAATCTAACAACTGAAGAGGCAACCATTAAAAAAGGATACATATTTACCAAGGAAGCATATTAATAGGAATTAATTTTGAAGGAAAATTTTGAGAGTCGGCTCTCACCTGAGAATTGGAGGTCCTCTTGCTGCGAAAAGTTGAGAACTTGGCCAACATAATGAAGAGAGAGAAAGAAGAGAGAGAAAATGGGGAAAGTAACCAAACAATTTAAGAAGAGTTGTGGATATAGATAGTATTATTTGTATATATTATTATTAGGACAAATGACCATAAATAACACGGTTGTGTGACCTTTTCTTATTCTAGGGCAAATTCTCAAAAAGCCCTCCGCCCGCTCAGGAGCGGTCTAAAAACTCCTATAATTTTCAAAATTGTTGGAAAAGGCATGTTGTTCAAAATCTTTGCGAAAAAACACTAAGCTTTATTTTATCTAGACCTTGTGTTCTCTCAGCTGCTTGCATATTATAGTCAAGTGCATGGATATTATAGTCAATAACTAGTATAAGGGGGTTTTGATTGGTCCAGAAAAACCTAAGGGTGTTTACACAAGTTTTAAGTGGACAGGGGCTTTTTGACAATTTACCCTAGAATTTATGCACCCTGAAATCAAGAGGAGGAAAGTCAATTGAAATACAAACACAAGCATTCAAATTTAGAAAATAAAATGCAAATTTAATATTTGCTCTCTGGATTTTTTCTACAGTATATGGAGCAAATCAGCAAGGTGTCTACCAATGTTTAAAATGGCTCGCTGCATAGCTCTCGCTATTCTATGCTACGTAGGATAGCTTAGCCTCTTCGCTACGTAATATCAGTAAATAGCTTAAATACAAACTAGCTTACGCTTTTTAACATATAGCATACACTATTTTCACATAATATTTTTTATTCAGGTTCTTAAGATTTCGGTATCTAATCCTAAACTATATAAAGACGGTCTTATTGAAGTTCTAAACTCTCAATTTGAAATCATATTTAGTTAATATGTTTCTCAAATAGAGATTATTTGATTGATTTTTGATACGTTTAATACAATTATAAATCATACATATGAGCTCAAGTTTTGAAAATTAAGAAAATAAAGTTATGTTATCAATTGTTGTATGTTCTTTATCTATATAATATATAATTTATTGCAAATAAGATAATAATTATTATTAGTAGTAGTAATAATTAATAATTCATGTAGCTTATTCTATATTTGCGTTTATCGCTATTCAGCAGTGGAACGCTATACTACACGCTATCGCTATTTTGAATATTGGTGTCTACGGTAAAAAATAATCACCATCTTTTATGCTTCAAATAAGCAGCACATGAAAAAAACACTTTTTTAAATAAGGCGTATGTTATAAAAGAAAAGGTGTTTCGATATTTTCAAAAATCTAATATTTAAAAATCACATAATAAAAATAAATTTATAAAATGCCAAAAGCTATATTATTTAAGTGCCCATGGTACTAGAAACAAGAATGTGCGTCAAAAGCCCTCGCATTTAATTTCAACATCGCAGGCCCAGTGGATTGAGTGGAAAAGAGAAATTGGGCCCCCATCTGGGCCCATCTTGTTGACGTCTAAAATGTCCCAAACCTAGGTTACCATTGATTTTCAACGCATGCTTCAAAAGAATCCAAACTTATTTTTAATACTTTACCTTCAAAAATTATGTAATCTTCTCAACACACTGCTTAACTCATGCTTAACCAACAACTGCAATCGGTGTAAAAACGGAAGGGTCGAAAAACATGGGTACATTTTAATCCGTGATGAAGGGTTTAGATTACCATAGCAAGAGAAAAAAAATATCAGAGTTTTTCAATCCGTTTCGATATAACTACACCGATGAACTACTCAATTAGAAATTAATTGCCTGCATTTGTGAAGCTTGACTTTAAATAATTGATATCCGAAAAAGTCACCACTGGATTAATCCAAACACTAACAACATTACAACTTGACCCAAATAACTTAGAAACTGGTCGAAGTACTCCCACTCTTTACATCAACAAATTGAGCAAAATAAAAATACCCAAGTTGCTAGACACAAAACTTATTGCTACCATTAAATTAAACTAACCCTAAACTTCCACCCCCTACCCTTAATAATTACAGGTAAAATTATGGGGATGTTAACTTTACTAATCCCTAGCATAACTGTTAAAATCTCTTCACCTTTTTTTTCAACCAAGACAAGACAAGGAAAGGACAAAAAAGAAACCCCAGAGTGAGAGAGAGGCTAGAGAGAGAAAGGGGGCTAAATGTAAGTTTTGGAGGAGGAGGAACAGGGCAGCCTCCCCCTCCCCTGCTTCCTTGTTCCCACCAATAACTGTATTTTTTTGTCCCATTTTCCTTCTTCTTCTTCGTCTTCTTCGTCATGAGCTCATCATGTTTGATGTTTGAGTTGCATCCCAAGAGAAGAAGCATTCTCATCTTAATGATGCTCATAAATGGGAATTCCTCATATCACGACACGCAGCGGATGACACGTCTTAGACTACGTGTCGTGATCTGAGAAATTCCCAGTTATGAGCATCATCATTAGCCCCCACTCTCGTTTTGACCTATTTATGGGTCGGGTCGAGAGTGGTCTGCTTGGTTTTCTCTGCTCAGCTTGGTGCCGATAATTCTTCGTGGTGGATTGTCCGGGAACGACATGACGTTTGGCAGTTGCGTCTTTCCGATCTTCGAGTCCACGCGGCGTCTCACTGTGCGCCTTAATTTTCACGCGTATCCCCGATGACGTCAGTGGATCACTGAAAGGGCGGCGCCATAATGGAGACATCGCTTCGTCTGTTCGGACCGGTTATCGACCGAACTCGAGCTTTATTTACTTAGGCCATGTTAGGAGTTTGCCTACTTCGGATACGTGCGCCGGGTAGAGGCCTGCCTGCTGGTTTAATGCGAGGCTTAAGGATCCACCGTTGAGGCCGAACAGGAAGATATCCGGCGGCTTCATGACGAGGGCTTTGGATCCACAGCGCTGTTAGGTAGGAAGCTACCGTGGTGGACGAGCCGAGAAAGAAGCTGTCCGGCTGTCTCGTGATGAGGGCTTTGGATTCACGTCTTCATTGGGCAGGAAGCTACCCACTGTGGATGGGCCGAGCAAGAAGCTTCCCGGTGGCCTCGTGATGAGGGCTTTAGATCCACGCCTTCGTTGGGCAGGAAGCTACCCGGGGTGGATGGGCCGGGCAGGAAGCTACCCGATCGCCTCATGATGAGAGATTTAGATCCACGTTTTCGTTGGGCAGGAAGCTACCCGCAGTGGATGGGCCGAGCAAGAAGCTATCCGGTCGCCTCATGATGAGGGCTTTGGATGCACGCATCATCGTTGTGCAGGAAACTACTCACCGTGGATGGGCCAAGCAGGAAGCTACCCAGTCGCCTCGTGATGAGGGCTTTGGATCCACATCTTCATTGGACAGGAAGCTACCCACTATCCACTATGGATGGGCCGAGCAGGAAGCTGCCCGACAGCCTTATGATGAGCGCTTTGGATTCACAGTATTGTTGGGCAGGAAGCTACCCGCGGTGAATGGGCCAAGCAGGAAGCTGCCCGGCGGCCTCATGATGAAGGCTTTGGATTTATAGTATTGTTGGGCAGGAAGCTACCCGCGGTAAGGCGGCCGGGCAGGCGGCCGGGCAGGAAGCTGCCCGGCTACCTCGTGATGAGGGCTTTGGATTCACAGTATTGTTGGACAGGAAGCTACCCGCGGTGAATGGGCCGAGCAAGAAGCTACCCGCGGTGAATTGGCCGGGCAGGAAGCTACCCGCGGTGAATGGGCCGGGCAGGAAGCTACCCAACCGCCTCATGATGAGGATTTGGGATCCACATTTTCGTTGGGTAGGAAGCTACCCACTGTGGATGGGCCGAGCAGGAATGTCACGCCCCGCTTCCCAAAATACGGGATATGAGGGATGACTAGGCCAGCCATGCTCCTACGATCAGGGAATAATCCCGCCGTAGTCATACTTCGGCTTCTAGCATTACATGGTAGTCAATAAACAGTGCTTGAGTAAAGGAAAAATTATAGTTCACAACTTTATTATATTGCAATTTAAAAGAGTTTGGGGGTACATTTATTTCACAGAATAAACAACTAACCAATAAAACAAATGCTGAAATCAAAGAAAGTAGCGCTGGTGATGCAGTCTAGATCTCTGCAATCTCGAAGGATAAGTCCTGCTCCTGGGCTAGATCCACTTCGTCCTCTGAGCATGCACACTCAGGTCGTCAGGGCGACACATATATAGCAATAAATATGTATAATGGGCGTGCAATATTATTAAGCATGAGGAGTACAATAAATTGCGGAACAAATGTATAATAACATCAACTGAATATGAATAGTGCAATATGAGTATCATGTCGGTGAACTACGCAACGCATATGTCACTACCTAACGGTCACTAAGTCAATGAAATCAACTGGTGGAGAGGATGCTCGTGTTTAACAAGGGTCTCGTGCATGCCCGAAACTACGGTCCACTGTGCCCGGGACATAACCCTGTCAGCCATGACGCTAGGCCCACGACCTAAAGTGTGTGTGTGTGTGTGTCACTTGTAGCGAATGATCAACCTCTAAATCATTGTACCTCGCTAAATACGAGTTCAATTGCACCTTGATTTCCCCATTCTCTAGATTATGGTATGTATTCATGTATTAGATAGGTTGTGGACAAATACGTATCACTGTCGCTTTCAATCACTTTTCCACTTATCAATATCACTGTCGTATATGCCACAACCCAATCCCTAACATTAATATATCGACAATACAGATGATCACTATGCAGTAGGTATAACTCAAGCATGAAAATATGTAGAAATGCACTGAACAGCTATTCATTATTCTAGAACGACCAATGCCATGCAATTGGTAAAATTTACGATAAATCATACACATAGAATCGACCAAAACAGTATAAAGGGTGTATGAAGTACACTGGATTATCTAAACATTAAAATTTATTCCAGGTCAAACGAAGTTCAGGTTAGGGAGTTATCGTCATTTGAAGGCAGCGATCGATTTCTGGAATTCCAGCTTCAGAACTGGAAGCCCAACTTCGCGCGTATTTTACCAGTGATTATGTTCAGATTCAGGTATTGCCCTAGTTGAATAAAATATATATATTCCAGTTAAGTTTCCAACGCACCAAACGTATTGTCAATCGCACCTCTACGTCAGAAGTTATGTTTAGATTAATGTGACAATGTAATGAACATTTCTGCAGAAACTGCAGATCACAATGACATTCCAAAATACAATTTAAATATCAAACGACCGTAAAATGCACGAGGCCAATTTCAGAGGTTAGATAATTAAGTTTTATACGCGACCATGTGGGGCTCCGCGCATTTCCAGTTTTATACAGGTAGGTACAAGTGCTTAAAACTCAGATTCCCCCTTAGAATGCTACCCCAGACTGCAGTCCAGAGTTGCATTCCCCCTCACTTTTCACAGTCATGAAATTTCATTATTCCAAAACTAATTACATAGGATTATAGGTTATCTAGTTAGGTTCGATACGAATCCTGGAACACCATGATTAGAATTTTATTCAAATAACTACAAATTTTACAACGTTACACATACGGTGATTTTCAGATTTGACGTAACCAATAAGGATTTCATTTTACATTCGATGCCTTAACGATTTGATGCCGATTTCTTATACGTCACTCGTTAACATCAATCGGAACTTCTAATAATAAAACTTAGGGATTTTGATAGGGTAAATGTTGTAGGGTTCCTAGGCACTCTAATGAGGTCTCACAAGGCATCAACCATACCAATTTAAAATATTAACGGTGCTGAGAAACCCTAACAGGATCGTTGGCTAGAAATTTAGGCGACAAAGCAAACTAGTTAACACTTAACTACTAGAATACGGAAATACAACCTTTGTAGATCCGGTCCTCCACCTCCACGGCTCCGTGATGAAGTCCTCTCCGCTGTCCAAATCAAAATCCGGGCTCTAGCGTCGGCTTCATCGGAGAAATGGGCGGGCAAGGTCGTCGACGACGTGCCGAAGATGATCTAAGTCGAGGCATCGCTAGATCAAGCTCCAACTTCACCAAGTCAAGAAAACTTGTGAAGGAAACACACTCTACTACTTGGCAAGAGGTAGAGGATGAAGAAATAGGAAGTGGGTAGACTTTAGAATTGGATTTCTCACTCATTTTCATCAATCACCATTGATGAAGAAAGGTTTTCTTCAAGTGAAGAAGAAGAAGAAGATGAAGATAATATTATGATAAGTCTTTTAGAAAATAGAAAATAAAAGAATACTTATCATAATCAACCATGGTCAAGTGTAGAGAATTGACTAAGGTTAGATGAATGGTTAGGGTTAAAGATGAAGACAAAGTGGTGACTTTGGTCAAAGCTTCATGAAGATTCAAGATGCAAACAAAGAAAGCCATCATTTTGTTTTCTTATCCATTTCTTTTTAATCCAATTAAAAAGATAAATGAATGAATAACAAAATAAAAACCCTAACCATTTACTTAACCAAGGTTTAATTCTTTACACAAACCCTAGAAAACATGTATCATCAAACATGATATATGCAAGTGCACAAAAGTATATCACATATACAATGTGCACATCCGAGTGAGAATATCCATTTAAAGTGAACCGATACTAGTTAATGCAAAGTAATATATCAAATATATAATTATACATTAAATCATTAAATCAACACTTGATTTAACGATCCGGTCATATCACATATAACCGACTAATATCCAATGTATCGGCTTATTGAATCAATCCATGATTCGATAACTAGGTTATATCGCATACAACCTTCCGATACATTCATCGCGAGAATGGAATGCGGTATCACATACACGTATTATTCTCGGTCCCGCACATATCTCATATGCGCTCCTATTTCGTTTCACTTGAGCCAGGAAACCTCTGTGTAGGACTCTAAAGACTCGTCAATACGCCGGCAGCAGATGATAATCATATCAAGCACCCACAAGCCGCAAGCGGTCTGCTAAACGTAACGGCCACCCGGGTATTGAGCGATCAGAAGATCGACGAGCAAGCCCGCTCACACTCCAGTGAATCCAACCAGTAACACTACCGTACAGTCCGGTCTGATCGTCTGATATATCGCATATCTCGCCTAGGGGTGGTAAACGTCAGACCCCAATAGCTTGATAAGTCGTGTCGATACGAGGTCTATAACAATTCGAGAAACTACTGGTAACACTTACCAGTAAATCTCAGCAACCCTGGCCAGGGATTTCCGGTTATAGCCAATCGAACACAGCGCAACATCAACCCCCTATACCGGGAGAGACGAATCCCCTCCTATCACTCATTGCCTCCATGTGACTCGGGACTGTACCCAAAAACCACCGTTTTGCGCGCCCTCTTGGACGTGGTAAGATGGAAATCAAAGCACAGTGGGAACCACACAAGACTCTATGACGATCTCGGGTCAACAGACTACTCTGTACCAGTGTCACCAGAGAACTGCCATCTGACGTAAGGTATAATACCATCTGGGAGTTCTCGGCGAGTCCGTCCAGTGTACCCAGTCTCCACTGAGCACCCGTATATCATCTCTGATGTCAAACACCAATGGATATGGGATCATCCATCGCCCATCTGTATGGGTCGAGAAGGTATACGCTAGTCTACTCTGGTATATCGATGCCTCGTCTCGATACACCCACGACTAGGGACTTTGAAGGATGTACTTATGGACTACCATGTCCCCACTAGTATGATCCGCATCACAGTCCAGGTAGTCAAGTACACATCCTAAGGACTTTACCAACATGTAATAGAGAGACAATCTGTGTACACGTTAAGGTAAAGATCAACCAGATAGCATACTATCATGTCGAGTAAGAAAGTCCTCCCTATATATGTCCCAGCATCCACTACAATATACATCCAATGTACAGTAATGGCCTCTAGGGCATACATATAACTAACAATCTCCCACTTGCACTAGGGCCATCTGATAGCAGTGGTTGTAGTATCTCATACTCAACCATCCCATAAAAGTCTCTCTCTGGGAACAGGCCTTTGTGAGTGGATCCGCTGTGTTGTCCTCTGAGTCTACTCTCCTAACCTCGATCCCTTGGAGATCAAGCATCTCCATGATCAGGTGACACTGCCTTAGAATATGTCTGGATCACTGATGGGACCGGCGTTCCTTGGCATAAGCCACAACTCCATTGTCACACAATGGGAGGAACATAGTTCATCTCATGAACCAATATACACCCAAACAGCCTCTTTGGTAGCATCTTAAGTAGCGATGTATCCTGCCTTTATCGTCTAGTATGCCACGGTATCTAGCTTGGAACTCTTCCAACATACCGTCCCTTTACTGAGGGTAAAGACAATGCCTGTGACTGACATTCAGTCGTCTTTATCACTCTGGAACCTTTCCAGTGATTTTCCCCAGAATCGTTTGATATCATCTCACTACAACTAGTGAGAATCCTAACATCCAATTAAATCTATCTCATAGATCCAAAACTCAGGATTTAGGAGGTATCATTTTGATCCTACACGGAGAATCTTTGTGATAAACGGAGATTGATCGAGCGTAGCATAAGAAACTCCTTTCTTATCAAGAGCATGACATCCACGTACTCTACGAGGATCATCACCATACTCCCTACTACCCTTTTGTTTATACAAGGTTCATCTACCATTTTGATGATGTCAAACTGTTTGACTATTCCATCAAAACAGATGTTCCAACTCCGCGATGCCTGCTTTATCCTATAAAGCATCTTGCACACGTTTCCGCTGCTCCCACTGTTTACGAAGCCCTCTGGCTGTGTACTTATAGACGCACTCTTCTAAAACATCATTTAGAAAAGCAGTCATGGCACCCAACCACCAGATATCGTAGTCATGGTACGTAGCCGTGGCAAGTAGAATCTGGATGGACTTAAGCATAGATACTGGAACAAGGTTTCATCATTATCCATGCCTGGTCGATGATGAAAACCTTTAACAAGTCTAGCTTTGAAAGTCTCAACTTTTCCATCTACACCATGTAATCTTCTCAAGATATACTTGCTCCTGATGGGGATTTAACCCTTCAGATATAGCAACCAAAGTCCATACTTTGTTGGTGTATATGGATTCCATCTCAGATCACTAAACATCCAGCCATTCTTACAGAGTCCCACTCCTGATGGCCAGCTCGAAACTAGTTGGGTCATCATCTCATGATGCAATTCTCGCTCCCACTGTCATAGAGAAACCGAAGTATCTCTCAGGTGGGTGAGGAACCCTACTAGATCGGCGGAGAGGCTGAGCTTCGTTGGAATCTACTGAATCCTTTGGTTCTTTCAAATCATCTGCTGTAGTTTGTATAGCCGGAACATTTCCAGTTCTACATAACAGATCTTGCCTTGAGCTTGTCCGGATTTTGCTTTTAGACATAGGCCGGACAACCCCAAATCTTAACTAACTTAAGATATGGGCTCTTCCTTTTCCATATCATATATGAAGTGGTAGGCAACTGATTTGATTCGAACCCTATTCAATAGGTATGCAGCTTCTCAAGCGCATAACTCCCAAAAAGGAAACAGGTAACTCAGTAGTACTCATCATAGAGCACACCTTATCATATAGGGTGTGATTGCTCCGCCCTGATATACCATCGTGCTATGGTGTATACGGAGGAGTAATGCTGAGAGAGAATCTCATTCTCCTTTAGAATAGTCCACGAATTCCGTGCTCAAGTATTCTCCTCCTTGATCACATCAAAGGACATAATACTTATACCCGTATTTAGGATCTCTACTTCTAACTTGTATTCTGTGAATATCTCAAAAGGTTCGGACTTGTGTTTCAACAGGAACATAGGTCTGAATCTCGAAAGATTATCAGAGAATGTAACGAAGTACAAAGAACCAGTCCTGGCATATGTAGACAGTGGACCTTACATACATCAACATGTATCATCCCAAGAGTTTACTAACTCTTTCTCTGTTTCCAGTAAACAGAGCTATGGTCATCGTATCTCTGTGACATGACTGGCAAGTTTCATAAGATGCAAATTCAAACAGATTTAAATATGCATCTAAATGTAACTTCAGCTAGTCAGGTTGCATTGATATGACCTAGTCTATAATACCTCAAGAAGGATTTGTTCATTTCTGAACTCTTCCTCTTGTGTGTGTTCCGTATACTAAAGAACTGTAGTTTGATTTAGAACATCAATGCTTTTAGATAACGTGCCTGAACCGATCAACTTTTGATATCGGAAATGTTCAAAACATTATCCAACAATACAAAATTTTATCGTTTCTTTACTAATAAAGAGAGTGATATGATTTTGTATATCAGGTTCGGTATCTAATAACATTCGTTCAGAATCAATGTATTTGGAATACAGGGTGACAGTGACCAACAGACTTGGCTGCAACACTTGCCCCGTTTTCTGCCTCATGAAACTTATCATCCGTTCTCAGTCCTCTACCTTTCTGTAGCCCTATGTAATATATTACATATCTGGAATCCTGATCCGGTATCAAATACCTAGGACGTAGAGAATAGAGAAACAGTTCTGTATAAAGAACACACCCGAAGATGATGCATCAGCATGCACTCTCTTCGTTTGGGCGGCATGGGAATTCTGGTAATCCCCAATTTCCTGCTCTGTCTTATAACAATTATAAATTGGAGCGGGACCAACGTTCCCCGGCTCAGTATAACAAGCGGGTTCGGTCAATAATCCGTATTATTATCTTGATTAAGGCGTGACATGGTCGCTACCTGGAGAGAGAGAGAAGAAAACACTCAGCGTGCGCTCTTGCAAGAATATGTTGGTTATTATTTTATCTAATCAGGATGGCTCCCACTGCTTTTTATCAAATCTTCCTTCAAACCCTAAAAGGAAAGATTAGCCGGGATTAATTACACGCTACAAGTTCGCCAATCTTTCAGCCAGGCCAGTGTCGGTACTTTGAGGGAGGTCCCCCGTGCTTTCGCACGAACCTAATTAATGTAAACCTCGTTTTCCCAGAGGCATAACCCCGTTGACACCTTTCTAGACACCTACTTGATCGGCTAGTTGCAATGTGTAAAACTCTCCCAGGAGTAACAATTACTCGCAGCGGGTATCGGGATCCAACTATCTCATAAAAGGTATGCAATCTCATTGCAAATTTCAACACTTGAAATTCCCGATAATATTTTGCCCCTAGCTCGCTATGACCTTGACGCATGCCAAACAACCCATAGTCCGCTAGTCAAGTTTAACCCGTGCATTTCTTGATTGAATTAAACCCACCCGTACGACCCTTGACGCATGCCAAATAACGCCGTACGAATACCCTAATCCAATCGCATCGTATGCTAGCAGATAAGCACTAGTTAGCTACCGTACACTACGCCTTGACGCATGCCAAACAACCGCAGCACGAATACTAACTAGTACTTATCTGAAATGACGGAGGGCTACGACAGGTTTTTCTGAAAACCTATTGCGTAATGAACTTGATATCGTTGTAGAATCAAATGATTTTAAAATGGAGTGTTTTTGAGGCTTCTCTAGTTTTGCTAAAGGAGTCACTCCCGGTGAAGGGATCGTCGGTCCTTTCCTCGTCGAATGAGGTGCGGGATATATCACATATATCACTATGCAAAGCAAAAACTCTTAAAAGCAATCAAAAGACAAACCGAGTGTGTAGCATCTGCCAGTTATTGCTAAAGGAGTCACTCCCGGTGAAGGGATCTCGGTCCTTTCCTTATCGAATAAGGTGCAGGATATATCATATATACCGCTGTGCAAAGCAAGAACTGTAGCTACCTGTTTTATTTTGAAATTCGATTCTACAACATCTTAGGTTTCTTTTCTTTCATTAATCTCATTAATGAAGTCCCATCATTTAAATTACCTAAACATCACAGATAAATACGACGTACACTTATGCCATCCGCATTCGTCTCGATGTCCCCTCGTGCACCGTTAGGTTAGGTAACTAACGGCAGAGCGGGGCAGGGCTAGCGCGGGTGTAAAACATAAGTAACGCCTATATAATATATCATATATACTATATACTGTATCTATCACAGAACATCACATGATCACATCACAGATATCGCAGCAGAAGAATCATATGAAATATTGGATATACTAGGACGTCCGTGTTTTCAATACGAGCCAGTATAAAACACGGATTCCACGGTCGTGATGAATAGCCAAACCCACACCCCTAGACCCCTACGAGAGCGGCAAGCAACCCTACCAATTCTAGAGTTAGGAGACCCGGACTCGACTCCTCGAGTTGGTCTCCCACTGAACTCCAGAACCCGGTTACTTGTGCTCCCCTCCTTGGGTCTATCCTAGTGCGGAAAAGTAAATAATATACAAACGATGACATCTTCCGCAACCTGGAAGTGCCCATAATAAAAGAATATTACATACAAGTTTTTACATGAATGAAAATGAAAAACACTCATCTCACATAAAAAAACCCCGGCTATTCAAACACGACGATCCAATATAACATATCCAGCAACACATAACATCACATGTCATCAACGTAAGTAAATATGTCCATCCCAATTGTCGTTGACATATAGCAACGAAGCCGGCGATATCACATATTACACTTACGGTCACAGAAAAGAAAGTGTAAAACTACAACAGTTGGAATCCGCAACCTGCATAGACATCGCATGCCTAATCAAATGAATTACTTAGACATCGCATGCCTAACAATTATAAACCCCGCATTTTAGTCTCATTATCGAAAACACTTTTCAATATCAAGTCGGGCAATTCAACAAGATTCCCGACATCCTGATCGAATGCTCGTCGCAAACTTCAGTAGACGGCCGCACCCCCGATACCGTCGACGAAGTGCACCAAGGCGGAACAACGCTGCCGCGAGCACCCGAACGGATGCTTTCGGCGACGGGGTTCTCCTACAGTCACTTGGTCGGGGCTATGGAGTGAGGCTGTCTATTAAGTTTACCCGGCGAGTATCCGCGTACGCTACGTGATTGCGACGGACTTTTGATCACATCAAAATTCCGTGGCAACCGATCAAGTGAGACTAAACTGCTATGTTTATAACATTCATTCAGTTATCACATAACTTTTGTGAATTCCAATTGTTGTATCACATTCCGGATAAACAGAAAATGTTAAACTTTCCGATTGAACATTCGAACACCCAAGTTTTCCCAATGCAGATCAACACATGAAACAAGTCTAAAAACATTCAGTTCGTGCCTCAGTACCAACGGTCCAGCCGTAGAAGGGTCAAGCCAACGCCTCACATGTGGCACGCCGTACTGCCCCAAACCCGAAGGTTCAAAGGGAAGTTCAAGACGGTCACATAATCGAGTTAAGGTTTGTTGTCTTCTAGAGGGTCCATCGCGTTACTTGCACTACTTAGAATGTCTTTAAACTACGGAAAAATCCAACACTTGGAAATTTCCCGACAGGGGAAAAGTTGGGTATTTATATCCGGTCGAACTTTTTAACATATTCTAAAGTTATCCGGAAAGCCACATAGACAAAATTTGATACTCCGGTCGAAACATCGAAGCTCTAAAACACCCCAGAAAATTCAACTCTGGAATAAATATTAAAAATACCCATAAAACTCAGCTTCTGAAATAATGAATTACTGTGCAGAGGGGGAGGGCTGACGTCATAAATTAGCCGCGGAACCGCCGCCTAAGCTGGCTTAGGCCGCGGTTCCGCCGCGCATTACACTGTTCATCAGAAACATTTTGCACCGTAATTCTTATATTTCCCTGCTGAATTTTTTAAGCATTTTTAATGTGGAAAAAACCCAGTTTTTAGAAAAAGTCCAGAGAGCACTAAATTTTAGGGTTTCGATGTTCATTCGGGTTTCAAACGACGTCTACGCGTCGCCTAAGGCTCTAGCTAGGCTCTAATACCACTGTAGGGTTCCTAGGCACTCTAATGAGGTCTCACAAGGTATCAACATGCCAATTTAAAATATTAACGGTGCCGAGAAACCCTAACAGGATCGTTGGCTAGAAATTTAGGCGACAAAGCAAACTAGTTAACACTTAACTACTAGAATACGGAAATACAACCTTTATAGATCCGGTCCTCCACCTCCACGGCTCCGTGATGAAGTCCTCTCCGCTGTCCAAATCAAAATCCGGGCTCTAGCGTCGGCTTCATCGGAGAAATGGGCGGGCAAGGTCGTCGACGACGTGCCGAAGATGATCTACGTCGAGGCATCGCTAGATCAAGCTCCAACTTCACCAAGTCAAGAAAACTTGTGAAGGAAACACACTCTACTACTTGGCAAGAGGTAGAGGATGAAGAAATAGGAAGTGGTTAGACTTTAGAATTGGATTTCTCACTCATTTTCATCAATCACCATTGATGAAGAAAGGTTTTCTTCAAGTGAAGAAGAAGAAGAAGATGAAGATAATATTATGATAAGTCTTTTAGAAAATAGAAAATAAAAGAATACTTATCATAATCAACCATGGTCAAGTGTAGAGAATTGACTAAGGTTAGATGAATGGTTAGGGTTAAAGATGAAGACAAAGTGGTGACTTTGGTCAAAGCTTCATGAAGATTCAAGATGCAAACAAAGAAAGCCACCATTTTGTTTTCTTATCCATTTCTTTTTAATCCAATTAAAAAGATAAATGAATGAATAACAAAATAAAAACCCTAACCATTTACTTAACCAAGGTTTAATTCTTTACACAAACCCTAGCAAACATGTATCATCAAACATGATACATGCAAGTGCACAAAAGTATATCACATATACAATGTGCACATCCGAGTGAGAATATCCATTTAAAGTGAACCGATACTAGTTAATGCAAAGTAATATATCAAATATATAATTATACATTAAATCATTAAATCAACACTTGATTTAACGATCCGGTCATATCACATATAACCGACTAATATCCAATGTATCGGCTTATCGAATCAATCCATGATTCGATAACTAGGTTATATCGCATACAACCTTCCGATACATTCATCGCGAGAATGGAATGCGGTATCACATACACGTATTATTCTCGGTCCCGCACATATCTCATATGCGCTCCTATTTCGTTTCGCTTGAGCCAGGAAACCTCTGTGTAGGACTCTAAAGACTCGTCAATACGCCGGCAGCAGATGATGATCATATCAAGCACCCACAAGCCGCAAGCGGTCTGCTAAACGTAACGGCCACCCGGGTATTGAGCGATCAGAAGATCGACGAGCAAGCCCGCTCACACTCCAGTGAATCCAACCAGTAACACTACCGTACAGTCCGGTCTGATCGTCTGATATGTCGCATATCTCACCTAGGGGTGGTAAACGTCAGACCCCAATAGCTTGATAAGTCGTGTCGATACGAGGTCTATAACAATTCCAGAAACTACTGGTAACACTTACCAGTAAATCTCAGCAACCCTGGCCAGGGATTTCCGGTTATAGCCAATCGAACACAGCGCAACATCAACCCCCTATACCGGGAGAGACGAATCCCCTCCTATCGCTCATTGCCTCCATGTGACTCGGGACTGTACCCAAAAACCACCGTTTTGCGCGCCCTCTTGGACATGGTAAGATGGAAATCAAAGCACAGTGGGAACCACACAAGACTCTATGACGATCTCGGGTCAACAGACTACTCTGTACCAGTGTCACCAGAGAACTGCCATCTGACGTAAGGTATAATACCATCTAGGAGTTCTCGGCGAGTCCGTCCAGTGTACCCAGTCTCCACTGAGCACCCGTATATCATCTCTGATGTCAAACACCAATGGATATGGGATCATCCATCGCCCATCTGTATGGGTCGAGAAGGTATACGCTAGCCTACTCTGGTATATCGATGCCCCGTCTCGATACACCCACGACTAGGGACTTTGAAGGATGTACTTATGGACTACCATGTCCCCACTAGTATGATCCGCATCACAGTCCAGGTAGTCAAGTACACATCCTAAGGGCTTTACCAACATGTAATAGAGAGACAATCTGTGTACACGTTAAGGTAAAGATCAACCAGATAGCATACTATCATGTCGAGCAAGAAAGTCCTCCCTATATATGTCCCAGCATCCACTACAATATACATCCAATGTACAGTAATGGCCTCTAGGGCATACATATAACTAACAAATGTATCGAGCACTTGGTACATGTACGGGGATGCTATCTACTTGTACATACACACATCATACATTATACCCATTTAAACCGTTAAACTATCTTTACTAACTACATAAGTACGTAGCATGAATTGAACAAGTGAAGGAGGTTCACTTGCTTGTGACGAAGTCGATGGTAAGGCAACGACGGCAGCGAAAATGGCACGACACGGGCACGATCGCTGCACGATGCGCGCTCGACTTGGCTAGATCGGAGTACTCGGGCTCAGCATTGGCGTGGAGGCGGCCACGGCAGGGGGTTTCCAGCGACTCCGTCGAAGTGCTCAGGTGTAGAGGGGCTGCCGGCTGTGAGCTTAGGCGGCTCAGGGGATTGGAGCTGGTGAGTCGGGGAGCTCGGGGGCTGCAGGGGACCAGTGCAGTGGGCTCTGGCTCTGGCGAGGTCGGCTGAGGCGCGGAGGCGACGGGGTCGGAGCTCAGGTGAGGTGCAGGGACGAGGGAGTTGGGTTCGTCGGCGAGATGCAGGAGGTCGGTGTTGATGGTGGTGGGTGCTCGGTTTGGTGGTGATGCAGATGAGGCGAGGGACTTGGCGGTTGAGGTGTTGGGAAAGAGGAGAGGAAATGTTGGGGAGCTCGAGGAGAAAAGAGGTGGGGATCGAGCTGGTGGTGGCCGCGGTGATGATGGTGACAAGGTGGTTTGGTTTGGAGGAGAATGGGAGAGAGGTGATGGCGGCGTTGGGGAGTTCGGCGGCGGTGGTCAGAGCTTGGGGGCAATTCGATGACATGAGGTGGGGTTTTGGCTTAGAGGAGAACGAGAGAGAGAGAGAGAGAGAGAGAGAGAGAGAGAGCGAAGCAGAAAGGAGGAGATAAGGGAAGAGAACGGGAGTGTCACGCCCCGCTTCCCAAAATACGGAATACGAGGGGTAGACAAGGCCAGCCATGCTCCTACGGTCAAGGAAATGTCCTGTCGTAGTTACACTTCGGCTTCTAGTTTTTCATGGTAAACAGTAAATGATGCGCAGGTAATGAGAAATGCAGTAACTGAAAGAAACAATGTAAAGACTGACCTGAAGTGGAACAAACGAATGTAACTCGGAATGGCAAGTCAAGAAGTCTGTGATGCACGTCTAGTTCTGGTCCAGGCTAAATCTTCTCCTCACACTGAGCATGCATACTCAGGTCGTCAGAGCGACACAATAGCAATATAATATATATACAATCATGCGACAATTCTAACAGTGGTGACAGGTATGTGAAACAGTAATCAATGACAGCATGAATATGAATGTGCAATAATCAATGCAGCGGGGCAGTAAAGCAGTAGAACGATATGTCACGTATGTCAACACGGTATATAAAGTATATAAATGCCCGTATCCCTATCAGTCTCTAAGTCTCACTGTACATGTCACTAAGCCTATCATCAGTCCAAGTGTGAGAGTCAACCACTCGCGAGTGTCCTCCACCCAAGGGTAGAACCCAAGGGCAAGGGACCACGGGCCCAACATGTAACAAGTATATCACGGTGAATATCACATACCCTGTAAATCTCCATATATCTCCATAAATATATAAGCCGGCATGGGACTCCTGAGATTCTGTTGAACTCACACTTAAACTACCCCCCACCCCGTGGTCTACATCAAACGCTAACCATAACCCTAAATACTAATCGATCCGTGACAAGTCTGCGCGAGAACTGGAGGCAGGACCTCCATCAAGCACGTCCCGACTAATACCTAAGATAGATGGCAGTGTCGGATACCTTATCTGTGACACCCGTGCAAGCGCTTCCATAAGTGTCCCATACCACTTATAGTCACACGTACACGCATCCCACAGACGTCGACAATGCAATAGAATAATAGGGTCACTGATTGTGTACAAGCACGTATCACTTTCACTTATTCACGGATACACGAACGCTGACGTACTTGCCACAATCATCACTAAAATCTAACACTGGGTAAATGCACGATATCACTAGGTTATCACAACAATGATATGGGTATGATATGATACGTAAACAGTATATGAAGCATGATCAAGGTGTCATAAAAATGGCATTCTATCACTTGCACGATTTATCATGAAACGTACGTGTACAGTTTAGCAAAACGATAAACAGGTAATAATCAGTATGTTCAGTTATCTATCCATCTAATTTAGTTTCAAGCCAATCGGGTTCCAGGATCATTAATTATAACCATTTCATTTTAAGCGTTCGCGGCTGGAAATCCGGTTTCAGAATCGGAAGTCCGTTTCGCAACGCATTTTAATCCCAGTTGGGATCAGACTTTAGCGACGCTACAGTTGGATGAAATCTAGAGTTTTCAGTAAGGTTTTCAACGCAATAGATGGATCGTCAATCGCATCTGCACGTCATGAGTTATACACTGTTTAACACTAATATGTCAGTTCTGATTCTGTTGGGACTGTTATGCGTCCCGAACTTTTAAATTGCAGATTAAATAACAAATGATAACGAAATGGGATGGAATCACTTGTGTTGTTTAGATAACAGATTCCCCTATAATAATCAGTGGAGTTCCGTAACCTACGAGCTTAGGAAACAGGATGGTGTTCATTACGGAACAGAAAGCAACAACTGGAGTCGCTCTGGACTGCAGTCCAGAGTCACACTCCGATCCAAATATCATCACAATTTAAGTACAGGAATACCAGGAAACCAGTATAGGGTTAAAGTTCGTCGAGTCGGCTTCGATTTGAGCCCTCGAACGCACCATTCACGTATGTATATGATTTATGGTGAATTTAACGGTTTTTAGGTACAATAAAATTACAGTTTTACGATTAAACTTGGGGGTAGTTGTTTTGGTCATTAACGATCATATTATCCAACGAAATTCACACGCTAGATTCACAGCCATACGGGCCTGATTATACAATTGAGTTCCGTCAAATTTGATAAGAAATTTCATTGGGAACACACACCGAACAGTTTTAATGTCTAATTGATCTAACATTATAACGTGATAATCTAAGTAATCTAAGATTGTAACTCGAGTATATAGCATGTAAGCAAGTAAAATACTTGCCTGGACACGTCACGGGATTGTACAGCAGCAATGGTATGGAACACAGTAAGGTTGGGCCTCGGCTCGATCTTGGAGCTTGGTCTAGGCTAGGAGCTCGAGCATGGCAGCAAAGGCTTGGTTACTGGGGTCTTGACGGCGAGGGTGGTGGCCGATGACGTGGAGTTGCTCGTTGTGGTGGCCGGTAGAGCGGGTGTTAGAGAGAGAGAAAAATTGAGAGAGATTTGAGAGAGAGGAAGTGAGTGTGAGGGACAGAGAGTGAGATAGAGATAAGGATAGAGAGTTAGATTGAGAGTGAGAGAGAGAGAGAGAGGTGAGGGAGAGGGAAACTGAGAGAGAGGAACTGAGAGAGGTGTGAGAGAAACCAGAGAGAGAGTTAGAGGGATGAGTGATCGGAGGTCGGGGCTCCGGCAAGGTGAGCGGTGAGGAATTGAAGGGGAAGGAGGTGCTCAGTCAACGACTAGGGTGAACGTCGGCGACAAAGGCAGGTGAGGGTGCAGTGGGGCTCGCCGTCATCGGGGTTGGGGCTGAGCTCGGGTACAGTGCCGTGGGTGAGTGGAGGAGTTTGGCTGAAGTGGGGAGCTCGGTGGTAGTGTTTCAGCGTGGAGGCGAGACTATGGCGATGGAGGGAGGTGGCTAGAGGTGACGGCGGCGACGTGTACGCGAGGTCAGGACTGGGTAAATGGAGGGGATGGGAAGCTCGAGGGGTGCTGTGGGTTTTGGGTTGAGGAGGAAGGAGATGAGAGAGGTGGGTGATAGGTCGTGGTCGTTGCCGTCAGGGCGAGGGGCGAGTGGTCGTGGGCGTGGGTTCGAGAGGGGAGCGGAAGCAGAGAGAGAGAGGGGAGAACGTGAGGGAAAGAGAAAGAGAACGTGAAGGCGAGAGAAGGGAGAGAGGAGAGGGGCGCGCGTAGTGGGAGTAACGCGCGCCAGCGTCGGCGGAGGCGGAGGCGAGAAGCGCGGGCGACGCGGTCGCGAAGGAAACGCGCACGGGAAAAGCGCAACGGGAAGAAGGAGAAGAAGTGGTGGGCCGGGTCGGGTTGGAGTGCGCGACGCGGGCCAAGGAAAAGGGCTGGGCCGCAAAATAAAAACGAATTTCTTTATATACTGAGGGAAAATAGCGGAGTGGGCTGGGTTAGTTATAAAAATCAAATAAAAAAACAAGGGAAAGAATGGGGCCGGGCTGAAAGAATAGAGTGGGAAAAATAATGGGCTGGGGTTTTGCAATAAAAAGAATATAAGAGAATGGAAAAGTACGGGCCAAAGAATTTGAAGAAAATCAAAATGGAAAAATATAGGGAATGGGCTTGGGATATTCTAAATGAAATTTTGTGAGAAATGGAGGGGGAAAAAGTTTAAATAAACTAATGAGAAATTACAAGGGCTGGGCCGAAGGAATGGTGCTGAGTGTTAAGGTGTGGGGATTTTGGGTTTGAGGAAGGGGGAGGGGATAAACTAAAATAGGTTGGGAAATTTTAAAATAATCAATAATTATAAATACAAATTATAGGTGAAAAGAAACATAAATATAGGCGTACAAAAAGGGCTGGGTCTTACAGAGATGCAAAGAGATGGAGAGTGGGAAAGAGACATTGGAGAGAAGAGGGGAGGCATGTGCGAGGATCCCGGGTTCGTTGGCAACGAGGCCACATCAACGTGGAGTCGTTCTCGTGGAGGTGAGCACGAGGAAGGGGAGTCGTGGGGCGCCGTTGGGGACTTGGAGCCGTTGGGGGTGAGCGGGTCGAGTGGAGGCTGGCGTGAGAAACGCGAGCGGGCGCGAGAAGTGTGCGTGGGTGCGATCGTCGTGGGCGCGAGGAGCGGGGGCGGGGAGGTTGCGCGAAGGAAGTGGCGGAAAAAGAAAACGAGGGAGGAAGATGAAGGGAAGCGGGTCGGGTCGGCGTGGGTCGGGTCGGGTAGGATAAGGTTGGGTTTTAGTTTTAGCGTTAAGAGTTTAGGAAATTAATTTAAATAATAAAAAAAATATATATAAATAAAATAAATTTGGATTAAAATCTGGAAAAATACGGAAAATTTTATTCGGAACTGGGCATTTACAAGGAAGTTGCCCGGCGGCTTCATGATGAGGGCTTTAGATCCACGTCTTCGTTGGACAGGAAACTACCCGTGGTGGATGGGCCGGGCAGAAAGCTACCCGCGGTGGATGGGCCGAGCAGGAAGCTATCCGCAACTGATGGAGGTCGAAATCTCCCTCAGATGCTGTCCTCCGTCGATCTTGCTGCAAGTGATTCTGAACGGTTGTGATTGGAAGTGGGAATTGAACGTGTGGATCTCAATGGGTTGTTGGATACTGCTGACGCTGGGCTACCTTCAAGGGAAGTTGTCACGCCCCGCTTCCCAAAATACGGAATACGAGGGGTAGACAAGGCCAGCCATGCTCCTACGGTCAAGGAAATGTCCTGCCGTAGTCACACTTCGGCTTCTAGTTTATCATGGTAAACAGTAAACGATGCGCAGGTAATGAGAAATGCAATAACTGAAAGATACAATAATATAAACTGGCCTGAAGTGGAACAAGCGAAAGTAACTCGGAATAGCAAGTCAAGAAGTCTGTGATGCACGTCTAGTTCTGATCCAGGCTAAATCTTCTCCTCACACTGAGCATGCATACTCAGGTCGTCAGAGCGACACAATAGCAATATAATATATATAAAATCGAGTGACAGTTCTAACAGTGGTAATAGATATGAACAAAAGTAAATCAATGACAGCATGATTATGAATGTGCAGTAATCAATGCAGCGGAACAGTAAATCAGTATAACGATATGTCACGTATGCCACACAGTATATAAGGAATAAAAATGCCAGTATCCCTATCAGTCTCTAAGTCTCACTGTACAGGTCACTAAGCCCATCGTCAGTCCAAGTGTGAGAGTCAACCACTCGCGAGTGTCCTCCACCCAAGGGTAGAACCCAAGGGCAAGGGACCACGGGCCCAACATGTAACGAGAATATCACGGTGTATATATCACATACCCTGTAAAACTCCATATAACTCCCTAAATATATAAGCCGGCATGGGACTCCCGAGATTCTGTTGAACTCACACTTAAACTACCCCACACCCCGTGGTCTACATCAAACGCTAACCATCAACCTAAATACTAATCGATCTGTGACAAGTCTGCGCGAGAACTGGAGGCAGGACCTCCATCAAGCACGTCCCGACTAATACCTAAGATAAACGGCAGTGTCTGGTGTCTTATCTGTGACACCCGTGCAACGCTTCCATAAATGTCCCATTCCACTTATAGTCACACGTGCACGCATCCCACAGACGTCGACAATGCAATAGAATCATAGGTCACTGATTGTGTACAAGTACGTATCACTTTCACTTAATCACGGATACACGAACACTGACGTACTTGCCACAATCATCACTAAAATCTAACACTGGGTGAATACACAATATCACTAGGTTATCACCACAATGATATAGGTATGATATGATGCATGAACAGTATATAAGCACAATTAAGGTGTCATAAAAAACAGTAGTCTATCACTTGCACGATTTATCATGAAACGTACGTATATAATTTAGCAAAACGATAAACAGGTAGTAATTATTATGTTCAATTATCCATCCACAGAATTTTGTTTCAAGCCAATCGGGTTCCAGGATCATTAGTTATAACCATTTCATTTTAAGCGCTCGCGGCTGGAAATCCGGTTTCAGAATCAGAAATCCATTTCGCAACGCATTTTAATCCCAGTTGGGATTAGATTTTAGTGCCGCTACAGTTGGATGAATTCTAGGGTTTTCAGTACAGGTTTCAACGCAACAAACGGATCTTCAATCGCGTCTGTACGTTAGGAGATATAATCTGTTTAATATTAGCATGTCAATTCTGATTCTGCTGGGACTGTTATGTGTCCCGATCTTCTAAATTACAGATTAAATATCAAACGGTAATGAAACAGAATGAAATTAATTGTGTTGTCTAGATAACAGATTTATCTATAATAAAAAGTGGAGTTCCGCAACTTACGAGTTAAGGAACACCTGTAGTATCCAATACGGAACAGCAAGCAATGACTGGAGTCGCTCTGGACTGCAGTCCAGAGTCGCACTCCGATCCGAATATCATCACAATTTAAGTGCAGGAAAATCAGGAAACCAGTATAGGGTTAAATTTCATCGAGTCGGCTTCGATTTGAGCCCTCGAACGCACCATTCTATTATGTATATGATTTATGGTGAATTTAACGGTTTTCAGGTGCAACAGAATTACAGTTTTACGGTTAAACTTGGGGGCAGTTGTTTTAGTCGTAAATGATCAAATTATCCAACGAAATTCATGCACTACGTTCAAAGCCATACGGGTCAATCAAAACTATTTAGTTCCGCCAAATTTGATAATAATTTCCTAAGGGAACAAGTATCGAACAGTTACGACACATAATTTATCTAAACTTGCAACTTTATGATATATGTAATTAAAGATCGTAACTTAGGTAAATAGCATGTAAGCAAGTAGGAAACTTGCCTGGGAACGCCTCGGGGTCGCACGGTGGCAGCGGCGTCACGAACGCGCGACGAACGTCGATTGGGATGGATGCAAGTGCTCGGCCACGGTAACGTCTCGGAGTGAGCTCGGTCTGTTCTGGCCAGCGGAGAGCGACGTTGGCTGTCCGGAGCAGGGGAGAGACGCTGAGGGATACGGAGAGAGAGTTGTAGAGGGAGAGAGAGAGAGAGACAGAGTTAGAGAGAGAAAGAGAGTTAGAGTGAAAGAGTGAAAGAGAGAGAGAGAGAAATGAGAGAGAGAGAGAGTAGGCAGAGAGGGAGGGAGAACTGAGGGAGTGAGAGAGTGAAAGACAGAGAGAGAGGGAGAGAGTGTGTAAGCCGGGAGAGAGAGAGAGAGAGAGTCGTAGAGTGAGAAAGAGAGAGAGAGAGAAAAACTGTGAGAGAGAGAGAGTGAGAAATAGCTGAGAGAGAGAGATAGCTGAGAGAGAGAGATTGAGTGAGAGAGAGTTAGAGAGACTGAGAGCGAGAGAGAAGGAGAGGGGAACAGAGTGGGAGAGACCGAGGGAGATGTGAGGTGGCGAGATGCGAAGGATGTCGACGACGAGACGAGGAGTTCACCGGTCGTCGGGGCAGGGGATGTCGAGCTCGGGTGCAGGGGATCGACGAGGTGGAGTCGGGTTGCAGAGGAAGAGAGAGTGAGGGGCATGACGACGACGACGACGAGGTTGAAGAGGATGATGCCGCGGGGGAGGAAAAGTCGACGAGACTTAGGGAGGCGCTCGCCGGCGAGGGACGCAGGGAAGTGGGGTGCTCGTGATCGAGGGTGGAGGTGAGGAAGGGATCAAGAGAGAGAGAGTCGAGGATGGTGGTCGAGGGAGGCGAGCTCGGTGGGTGATGCTCCTGAGTGGAAACGAGGCGATGGTGATGGAGGAAAGTGGCCGGTGATGGTTAGCGGGAAAAGGAGGAAGGAGGAGAAAATGGAGACGAGGATGAGAGGGGAAGCGAGGAGTGAACCATTGAGGGAGCGGGTCGCGGGGAAAACGTGCGCGTCGTGGGTGTAACGTCACGAGGGCAGGGGCGACGGCGGAGGACGCGGATCTCGCGCGCGGGAATGGGAAAAGTTACCGTTGGGGGGGGGAAGGAGATGTACAGGAGTCGGGTCGGGTCGGGTTTAAGGAATAGAGTGGGCCGGGCCAAAGGATTGTTTGGGATTTCCCTTTAAAAATAAAACATAATTGGGCTGAGAAAAGGAATTGGGCCAAAGGATTTAATTATAAAAGGATTTATTTAATCCAAGTGGGCTGGGGAAAAGTGAGGGCCGGCTAGGGTTAAAAATCGAATAACAACAACAAAAAAAAACAGAAGAAAGAATGGGGCCGGGCTGATTAATAAAATAAAGAGAGTTTCATTTGCAAATTGAGGGGATTATTTAAAAAGAGATGTGGGCTGTGAGATTGGAATGGGAAATGGGTTTAAATAGATTTTCGTGGGCTCGGGCCAGGAACTAATAATAAAAGAATTAGAGAAATGGAACGGGCCAGGGACAAGGGTAAAGAGAAAAGAATTTAAATTGGGTAAGAGAATGGAATGGGCCGGCTTTTTAGAAAAAGAATGGGGAAAAATGGCTTGGGATCTTTTATTTAACAAAAATGGGTTTAATAAAGTTTCTTTAAATAATCGAATGAAAAATAACAAATTTATAGTTTACAGAGAAATATGGATTTAGGCGTATAAAAAGAACCGGGTATTACATCATACCACCCTTATAAAAAATTTCGTCCTCGAAATTTAAAGTAAACGATAAATTATACAAATATAGACGAAAGCTATTATATTGCAAACTAACACGTAACCCTCTAATAGGTATAAGTGAACGAAGAAATTTGAAGGTTTATCTATATAAGAACAACATACAAAGGTATAGGTTCAAAGGAGTATAAGACATGAACAACTACAAAGGCAACTATATGTATATAAGAATAGCCATAAAAACAATAACGAACAATAATATTCGAGGCGTACTCGATAAAATCGAAACACAATTACGTGCACAAGTAAATATATCAAAAGTAGTACATCGGAAATAGTAAGTATGTGCACGAACATTGATGATAGTAATTATAAACACACTACTCGAAGATAAAGTAACGACCATAAAATAGTGAAGGGTTAGTCGGTAGGTTAAACAGCTTAAGATAATGCATCGGGCAATTAGCTTCAAAATAGCTTAGAAAACTCGTAGAATGAAAATAAGAAACATGGACAAAATGTGCACGGTATAAGGTTGCGCTACTGAAAATGAGAATAATAATAATGTACATAAAACGGAATTATCAATAACACGTACTCTTTGATAAATTTAAAGTACTGAAAACTAAATTTTTGGATAACAGTGTCCCTAAATATAATTAGGGTAATAGGAAAAACACAAATAGGTATAGGGCTAGATAGGGTAATGATTATAAGGAAGTGTGGCTCAATCAGAAGGTTGAAATGTGTCGGCTTTAGGCTGAAGATCAAGGAGACCGGGATAGGGTCAGCACAGGAAGTAAGGATGAGCAACAAAGGAACGCCAAAGGAAAAGTGTGGGGGAAACAACAGTCGGTACAACCCATGAATCAAAATTTGAAGAGTTAGTGATCTCGGAAGTTTCACAAGAACTGTTCTCCGCCCAGAAGGATCTCAAACGGGGCACAGACGATGGATGAAGGGGGCTCATTCCAAAAATCAGGGTGCGGTACTTTCTAATCGATACAGGGTGAAAACTATACAATGAGTAGGGGTGGACAGTCGGGGAACTCAGCAAAAGAAATAAATGAATATGGGTAATGAATAAGTATCAAGCGAACCAATAACCAAAAGGTTTACGAATTCAGAAGATTTATTTCATTCAAGAAAATTTGAAACAAAGCATTCTCCAAGACGAAAAGTGGCCCTAAACTATACACATTTTATTTGGCCAGAAAGACAACATCAAAAGATATTCCGTCAGTCACGGTTCTGGAGGTTCAGTAGGTTGCGGTAGGCTCGCGCACTCAGGTAGGGACGTCCATTTCCATATCGTCTCGCCGGTATCTCTATTGGAAGTCCTCCCACCACAGGATCTTGAATTTTTGGTCATTCTTCCTCGGATAGAGCTTCTTCATCGAGATCTGATTCCATGTGATCCTCTCCTTCTGGGTTCTCTTCCATGGGGTCTTCCTCCACTGGATTTTCTTCTATCGGATCTTCCTCGGGATCTTCCTCTATCGGATTTTCTGCTATAGGGTTCTCTTCAGGATCTCCTTCTTCTTCGTCAGAATCAGCTATCATGTCAAACTCTGGGGCGGCTGCTCCTTCGTCCTCTGAATCTTTGTTTTCGAAGTTGACCCGGGGACCATTGATCTCATCATCGGAACTCGTCAGTATGTGATCTAAGGAAACGCATGACTGTGCATCCTCGTCTAGATGCGGCGCCGCTCCAGGGTGGGCCATGGCCTGAAAAGAGAAGTCATGATTAGACAGTGGAATACATCAAGGAAAGCTCAGGGTACGAAATATAGGAAAATATGCGGTTGCAGGAACTGAAAGATCAGAATGAAAATACTGTGATAATGAATAGAATTTGACATAGAGAAAGCATGAGAATGATACATATATTATGATTCAAATTTTATTTCATTCAACTAAAAGTTCGACGGATACAAATGTTCAAATGGAAGGAAATGTTTATAAGAGTATGACAACATAATACTGAAATTGGAAAACATAAAATTCTTCTTTGACTGCCAGAACGCTGCATCATCGTTACGCGTGTTGAATCCTGTGTTGGGTCCACTTTATTCTCGAAATTCGAACTAGGTAGAAATCCTCACTTGGCCGCAGTGGAGAGTGTGGACAAGTTTCCTCTTTGTAGTTCTTTCCTTTCTGGGCAGCCGTTGATGAGGTGTTTGTTGGAACCGCATATCAGACATTTCCCTTGGGCACGGCGACAATCCCTCTGAAGGTGTCCTGGCCTCCTACAATATCCACAGCAAGGGTTCTTCTGATGCTTCTGTTGACGCTTCATCTTCTTCTCCTTTCCTCGTCTAATAGGGATCCCTTTATGATAGGAGGCTCCCGCTGGGGTCTGACTCACCTGTCTTCTCAGCCCTTCAGCTAATAGGTCGTTTGTTCGCTCCTGGGCTTCCTTTAAACCTTACAGTACACTAAGGATCTCAACAGTCTGATTCTGAGGAGTGGAGATAGAGGAAGAGTCGTTGGAAGACATAATCCTGAAACAATGATTTTAAGGATGATATAAGTCACAAGTTATACGAGTCAAAACGTAATATGGATAGGACAAAGATTCAAGAATATTAGAGGTGATGAATCTATTACAAGTGAAGAATCAACGGTATGATTTTAAGTAAACCATAGCGAATAGATAACTGAACACACGATGTGAATATGGATCAAGAATATGAAGTTTACAACCTAGACTGAAGGGTGTCTTAGATTGCCAAACTATACACGGAAAACTGCAATTCCAATCGATGCAAAACCTGGCTCTGATACCAACTAAACCATGTCACGCTCCGCTTCCCAAAATACGGAATACGAGGGGTAGACAAGGCCAGCCATGCTCCTACGGTCAAGGAAATGTCCTGCCGTAGTCACACTTCGGCTTCTAGTTTATCATGGTAAACAGTAAACGATGCGCAGGTAATGAGAAATGCAGTAACTGAAAGATACAATAATATAAACTGACCTGAAGTGGAACAAGCGAAAGTAACTCGGAATAGCAAGTCAAGAAGTCTGTGATGCACGTCTAGTTCTGATCCAGGCTAAATCTTCTCCTCACACTGAGCATGCATACTCAGGTCGTCAGAGCGACACAATAGCAATATAATATATATAAAATCGAGTGACAGTTCTAACAGTGGTAATAGATATGAACAAAAGTAAATCAATGACAGCATGATTATGAATGTGCAGTAATCAATACAGCGGAACAGTAAATCAGTATAACGATATGTCACGTATGCCACACAGTATATAAGGAATAAAAATGCCAGTATCCCTATCAGTCTCTAAGTCTCACTGTACAGGTCACTAAGCCTATCGTCAGTCCAAGTGTGAGAGTCAACCACTCGCGAGTGTCCTCCACCCAAGGGTAGAACCCAAGGGCAAGGGACCACGGGCCCAACATGTAACGAGAATATCACGGTGTATATATCACATACCCTGTAAAACTCCATATAACTCCCTAAATATATAAGCCGGCATGGGACTCCCGAGATTCTGTTGAACTCACACTTAAACTACCCCACACCCCGTGGTCTATATCAAACGCTAACCATCAACCTAAATACTAATCGATCCGTGATAAGTCTGCGCGAGAACTGGAGGCAGGACCTCCATCAAGCACGTCCCGACTAATACCTAAGATAAACGGCAGTGTCTGGTGTCTTATCTGTGACACCCGTGCAACACTTCCATAAATGTCCCATTCCACTTATAGTCACACGTGCACGCATCCCACAGACGTCGACAATGCAATAGAATCATAGGTCACTGATTGTGTACAAGTACGTATCACTTTCACTTAATCACGGATACACGAACACTGACGTACTTGCCACAATCATCACTAAAATCTAACACTGGGTGAATACACAATATCACTAGGTTATCACCACAATGATATAGGTATGATATGATGCATGAACAGTATATAAGCACAATTAAGGTGTCATAAAAAACAGTAGTCTATCACTTGCACGATTTATCATGAAACGTACGTATATAATTTAGCGAAACGATAAACAGGTAGTAATTAGTATGTTCAATTATCCATCCACAGAATTTTGTTTCAAGCCAATCGGGTTCCAGGATCATTAGTTATAACCATTTCATTTTAAGCGCTCGCGGCTGGAAATCCGGTTTCAGAATCAGAAATCCATTTCGCAACGCATTTTAATCCCAGTTGGGATTAGATTTTAGCGCCGCTACAGTTGGATGAATTCTAGGGTTTTCAGTAAAGGTTTCAACGCAATAAACGTATCTTCAATCGCGTCAGTACGTTAGGAGATATAATCTGTTTAATATTAGCATGTCAATTCTGATTCTGCTGGGACTGTTATGTGTCCCGATCTTCTAAATTACAGATTAAATATCAAACGGTAACGAAACAGAATGAAATTAATTGTGTTGTCTAGCTAACAGATTTATCTATAATAAACAGTGGATTTCCGCAACTTACGAGTTAAGGAACACCTGTAGTATCCAATACGGAACAGCAAGCAATGACTGGAGTCGCTCTGGACTGCAGTCCAGAGTCGCACTCCGATCCGAATATCATCACAATTTAAGTGCAGGAAAATCAGGAAATCAGTATAGGGTTAAATTTCATCGAGTCGTCTTCGATTTGAGCCCTCGAACGCACCATTCTATTATGTATATGATTTATGGTGAATTTAACGGTTTTCAGGTGCAACAGAATTACATTTTTACGGTTAAACTTGGGGGCAGTTGTTTTAGTCGTAAATGATCAAATTATCCAACGAAATTCATACACTACGTTCAAAGCCATACGGGCCAATTAAAACTATTTAGTTCCGCGAAATTTGATAATAATTTCCTAAGGGAACAAGTATCGAACAGTTACGACACATAATTTATCTAAACTTGCAACTTTATGATATATGTAATTAAAGATCGTAACTTAGGTAAATAGCATGTAAGCAAGTAGAAAACTTGCCTGGGAACGCCTCGGGGTCGCACGGTGGCAGCGGCGTCACGAACGCGCAACGAACGTCGATTGGGATGGATGCAAGTGCTCGGCCACAGTAACGTCTCGGAGTGAGCTCGGTCTGTTCTGGCCAGCGGAGAGTGACGTTGGCTGTCCGGAGCAGGGGAGAGACGCTGAGGGATACGGAGAGAGAGTTATAGAGGGAGAGAGAGAGAGACAGAGTTAGAGAGAGAAAGAGAGTTAGAGGGAAAGAGTGAAAGAGAGAGAGAGAGAAATGAGAGAGAGAGAGAGTAGGCAGAGAGAGAGGGAGAACTGAGGGAGTGAGAGAGGGAGAACTGAGGGAGTGAGAGAGCGAAAGACAGAGAGAGAGGGAGAGAGTGTGTAAGCCGAGAGAGAGAGAGAGAGAGTCGTAGAGTGAGAAAGAGAGAGAGAGAGAAAAACTGTGAGAGAGAGAGTGAGAAATAGCTGAGAGAGAGAGTGAGAAATAGCTGAGAGAGAGTTAGAGAGACTGGGAGCGAGAGAGAAGGAGAGGGGAACAGAGTGGGAGAGACCGAGGGAGATGTGAGGTGGCGAGATGCGAAGGATGTCGACGACGAGACGAGGAGTTCACCGGTCGTCGGGGCAGGGGATGTCAAGCTCGGGTGCAGGGGATCGACGAGGTGGAGTCGGGTTGCAGAGGAAGAGAGAGTGAGGGGGATGACGACGACGACGACGAGGTTGAAGAGGATGATGCCGCGGGGGAGGAAAAGTCGACGAGACTTAGGGAGGCGCTCGCCGGCGAGGGACGCAGGGAAGTGGGGTGCTCGTGATCGAGGGTGGAGGTGAGGAAGGGATCAAGAGAGAGAGAGTCGAGGATGGTGGTCGAGGGAGGCGAGCTCGGTGGGTGATGCTCCTGAGTGGAAACGAGGCGATGGTGATGGAGGAAAGTGGCCGGTGATGGTTAGCGGGAAAAGGAGGAAGGAGGAGAAAGTGGAGACGAGGATGAGAGGGGAAGAGAGGAGTGAACCATTGAGGGAGCGGGTCGCGGGGAAAACGTGCGCGTCGTGGGTGTAACGTCGCGAGGGCGGGGGCGACGGCGGAGGACGCGGATCTCGCGCGCGGGAATGGGAAAAGTTACCATTGGGGGGGGGGGGAAGGAGATGTACAGGAGTCGGGTCGGGTCGGGTTTAAGGAATAGAGTGGGCCGGGCCAAAGGATTGTTTGGGATTTCCCTTTAAAAATAAAACATAATTGGGGTGAGAAAAGGAATTGGGCCAAAGGATTTATTTAATCCAAGTGGGCTGGGGAAAAGTGAGGGCCGGCTAGGGTTAAAAATCGAATAATAACAACAACAAAAAAACAGAAGAAAGAATGGGGCCGGGCTGATTAATAAAATAAAGAGAGTTTCATTTGCAAATTGAGGGGATTATTTAAAAAGAGATGTGGGCTGTGAGATTGGAATGGGAAATGGGTTTAAATAGATTTTCTTGGGCTCGGGCCAGGAACTAATAATAAAAGAATTAGAGAAATGGAACGGGCCAGGGACAAGGGTAAAGAGAAAAGAATTTAAATTGGGTAAGAGAATGGAATGGGCCGGCTTTTTAGAAAAAGAATGGGGAAAAATGGCTTGGGATCTTTTATTTAACAAAAATGGGTTTAATAAAGTTTCTTTAAATAATCGAATGAAAAATAACAAATTTATAGTTTACAGAGAAATATGGATTTAGGCGTATAAAAAGAACCGGGTATTACAGAAGTTCTGGGGTGGGGAACCACTATAGGACCCTTCGACGATCAAGTAAGTACCGAGGTATAGGGGCAGTGTAGCGGCGTATTGGAATCGATTTGACTTACCTCAGTCGTCTGGTGGAGGGGGTTTATATAGTGGTCACATGAGGTGAACCGGCGTGATATTCTCGTCGCCCGTTATGCCTCTGCATCGCGTTCGCACTGATGGCGGGACACGTCTATTAATGGCGGGATGCGCTCATTAATGGCGAGATACGCTAGCGCGAGATGCGGGTCATGGAGCGGCGGAGATCTCGTCGTGGCAAGATACACGGAACCGTTACGGGACGCTTGGGCTCCGTGCTCTCGGTTGAACAGGGTGGATAGCTCGGTGGCCAAGGAAGCTCGGCTACAGAATTGCTCGGAGGAAAGCCGTCGGATGGTTGTTTAGGCGAAATAGGGAAGGCACTCCGGAAAGGTACCCGAAAGGTCGGATGCAATCTCGGAGACGAGGTGCTGAAGAATATCCCCAATGCATCATACTTGTTCCAGTTCCATAGCCCCCAGGAATCTAGCAGGCTTAGCGGATGACACGTTATTCGTCACGTGTCGTGATCTGAAAAATACCCGTTTATGAGCCCCATCACATCTGCTTCTCCTTTTGCCTCTGAATCAGCTCCTCATAGCTCATTGGCTCTGTCGTTGATGATGAGCTCTCATTCTTTTGATCATTGATGATGCTTTTCAGCTCTTTTCTTCTTCTTCTTCATGTATTTGATTCCACACGCATTGCACAATGTCTGCATGTTTTATAAGCACCTCAAATTAGATAATATTTTTATCTCAAACTAAAAATCATGAAAAACGAAATAAAACCCATTTGGAAGAAATGGGTTTACATGAAATCTCTGTTTCGTGTCGAAAATTTCATAAAAAAGATTCAAAAATCTTAGGAAATACATAATGAACAAAACCCATTGACTCAAACACAAGAAGGAATCTACAGAAACGAGAGAGAGAGACCCTAAACCAAATAATTTTATTTCAAATTAATATTCATAAAAAAGAAACAAGACTCAAAACTGTTTTGTCTCTGTTTCAAGTCGAAAATTTCAAAATCTTTGGAACTAGAAAATGAACCAAAACCATCAACGCAAACACCAAATGCAATCAAATTTATTGCAAAATGGCTTGAAAAATTTAGGCAAAAAAATGAGAGAGGAGAGAGAGACCCTTAGGCCAGTGGGGCCACATCTCCACAGGGGAGTGCTCGCCGCCTTGCAATCCTTGCAGACTCTCTTCACCTCCGCCTTCCTCCTCTTCACCGCCGGTGACCTCACTGCTGGAAACGACAACCTCATCTGAGCCCCATTCCTCTTCGACCTCCTCCTCGTGTAATACTTCACCATTTGAGCTCCACGCGAGCCACCGTAGCCCTTCCTTAGGCCTCTGATGGAGCTTCGGATCTCCTTCAGATCTCCTTCAGATGCTGCCTCCATCGATCCAGTAATGACGGTCTTGGACGGCTAAGATTTGGTTTGAAGGTTGTCTCTTTGAACGTGTGGATCTCAATCGGTTGATTTCTTGGTGGAAGCCGAGCAATCAGCAAAGAAGTCTTGGGGTGGTTGTACCATCGAGGACCTTCCAACGATCAAGTTAGCCGAGTAATATGAGCAGAGTAGTGGCTTATTAGATTATGTAAATCCCCGTTTCCTTTAATAAAATCTTCCTATATATTTTCCCAAGTCACCGAATGTTATCCTATTTTCTCGTATTTTTTGTGTGAAATTTGTTGCCTAGATTTTAGTATTTAAAATTTTCCAAAACAAAAAAAAACTCAATATAAATAAATCCATAATTAAAATCAGAGCCCAAAACAAATATATATATATATTAAACCCTGAGCCAAACGAAAATTAAATGAATTAATCCCCTAAATCCCCCAGCCCAACACTGCCCGGCCCACTCCATTTCTTTCCTTTGAAAAAGGAATTAAAGAATTAAATCTTTCGAAGCCGGCCCAAGCCCGCGCCCTTCTCCAAACCCGACCCGACCCGCTTATTCCTTCTTCTCGACTCGTTTTCTTTTCCCGCTCTATTCCTGCAGCCCCCACGTCGCCGCCCACGTCGCCAACGCCCCCGCTCCTCAAGGCCACGACCGCGCGCGCGCTTCACCCTCTCCTCGTCCCTCTAACCCGCTCCCCCTCCTCACTCTCCAACTCCCAGCCTCACTCCCCTCCTCTCTCCCTACTCCCAGCCACCCTCCGCCACTGAGCCTCCCCTGCACCCATCACGCCGACGAGTCCCCACTGCCCCGTCGACCTCTACATCCTCCATCTCCAACATCCTACCGACCAACTCACCTGCACACCCGACCGCTGCCCTCCTCCTCTGAGCTTCGAGCTCCTTCCCGTTAACCCCACTCCGGCCACCTCCATCGACCCAACAACCCCCTCCTCTTCACCCCTCTCCTCCCTGCTGGAGCTACAATGCCCGTCGCCACCACCTCCAGCCGAGACCAAGCCTCGAGGCTAGCCCAAGCTTCAAACCAAGCATTAGCCATTTCATCGAGCACTTACCTCTATCGTCAATCGCCACTATTCCAGTCGTCATCGTCGCCGTAAAAGCCATGGCTTCAGTCTCTGTGTCCGTCATTATCATCAAGGCTGTAACCGTTGCAACGGCAGCGCACGTCCGTCGCACCCACCGAGCCATCGAGTCCAAGAGCCCAAGCTCGAGCCGAGGCCGCGAACCCTAACCGCGCCGTTCGTTACGCGTTCGTGCCGCTGCCGCTGCCGTGCGTCCCCAAGGCGTCTCCAGGCAAGTACCCTACTTGATACATGCTAGTTATTACTGTTACATTCCAAAAACCTATTAATTCCATGTTTATAATTCGTGAAAACATATACGACACAAGTGCTTGATGTAAAACCCGAATGAAAACCTTCCATTAAACTGACGGAGCTTGATTACATATGCTGGCCCGTGTGGCAATGAACATTGTGGCAAAACTTGACTGGAAAATAAAATCGTTACTGGCTTGAACGATCACCCCCAATTACACCCGTTAAAACTGAATATTTCCCGCGTCTGAAACTTGTTAAAATCATAATTAATTGTGTACACATTGAAATGATGCGTTCGAGGGCTCAAATCGAAGCCGACTTGATGACCTGGAACCCTATAAAAGTTTTTAATTGTTTCTATAATGAAAATATGACGAGAACTGGTTCGGAGAGAGGCTTTGGACTGCAGTCCAGAGCAGCTCCGGCTGTTGATTTCTATCCCGTAGTGCTTACCCCTTTGCTGCCTGAACTTGTATATTTCGGAACCCTATACTTTATTGAAGATGAAAATGTTAGCTAAACAACGCAAGTGATTTCACCCCTTTTCACCGTCGTTTACTATTTAAACTGCAATTTAAAAGAACAGGACGTATAGCAGTCCCAAACAGAAACAGAACTGATACCCTAATGTTGAACAGTGTATAACTTCTGATGTAGAGGCGCGATTGAGAATCCTTCTGGTGATCTAGAAACCATATTTAAAACCCTAAATTTCATTCCACTGTAGCGTCGCTAAATTCTGATCCCAACCAGGTGAAAATTGTGTTGCGAAACGGATGTTCAGTTCAGAAACTGAATTTCCTGCAGCGAACACTTAAAATGAAACGGCTGTAACTTGCAAATCCAAAATCCGAATGCACTGAAATAAATTTTGCTGAACTACCGACTGAGTCTACTTGTTACCGTCTGTGTATCGTTTCATTGAATTCTGAACGTATGATTTACTGCAATTTTTATAAGCTCATGAGGTGCATAATAGTTCATATTACCCATGACTCGTTAACTGCATAAATGTACATATATTACCCAACTGCCATACACATAGTGATAGTACGCATTATTATTCAGTGTACAATGCATTATCGTGCGTGAATGAGATTGGTTTAGGAGTGTCAAGTACGCCAATGGAAAAGTGAATGATTCGTGACAGTGAATAATACAGTGAACAGTGACAAAACCGTGTTATTGGTGCATACTTGTACACGACTAGACCATAATCATCAATAGTGTAAACCTGGGGAAAAAGGGGAAATCGAAGTGGAAAGAGCATCGTATTTAGCGAGGACAACGATTTAGAGAATGATCATTCGAACAGCGACTCTTATATATATATATATATATTAGGTAGGATCTAGCGATCCGGCTGACAGGGTTATGTCTCAGGCGTGTGGGCCGTAGTTTCGGGTATGTACGAGACCCTCGTTAAACATGATCCTCCTTTCCACAACTCGATTTCAAAAGTGACTTAGAGACCGATAGGGACACAGATCATATATTGCATCAGTTAGTGACATATTGATTACCTGCATTTTATCCCTATCATTATTATGTTGTTTTCTTGCCTTTTTGTTACTATTATATTGTTACTATTGTGTCGTTCTGTTGACCTGAGTATGCATGCTTAGTGATAGAGGTGGATTTGTCTGATCCCGAGAAGACCGTGAAGATCCAGGCGAGAGGACCAGTTACACTTCCCCACTGATATTCCTGGTTAGTTGCCCTCTTATTTACTTCATTCGAGCTCAGATCTCTTTATATCTTATAGTTTTAGTGACTGCACTCTCTTTACCCGTATTGTATTTTACTGAGTACCATATAATGCTAGAAGCCGAAATGTGACTGCGGCAGGATTTTTCCTTGATCGTAGGAGCATGGCTGGTCTTGTCACCCTTGTTTTCCGTATTTTGGGAAGCGGGGCGTGACATGGTTTTGTTGGTATCAGAGCGCCGGGTTTAGAATAAGATTGCAGTCCAATTTAGGGATCCCTTGAATCATACTTTATTTCTTTGCTTCCACTTTCATACACTGCGTGTGCATCACCACTCAAGTTCATGTTTTGAATCTTATCTACTTTATCTTTTCCTCGTGTTCCGCATCATTAATCGTTATTTTCATTCGTATTCCACTATCTGATCATAACCTTTACGTTTCAGACCATGGCCAACCCTGGGGCCCCACCGCTTCTCGATGAGGACACTCAGTCCTGCGTTTCTTTCGACTGTGTATTAGTGAGTTCAGATGACGAGGTCGATGGCCCACAGGTCATTTTCAACGATAGCGAATCCGAGAACGAGGGAGTCGATGTCGCAATTCCGGAGACCAATATGATTAATGATTCGGACGATGAAGAGGAAGACCCGGAGGAAGACCCAATAGAAGAGGATCCACAGGAACATGCAATGGAAGGAAACTCAGAAGAAGATCCCGAAGAGGAGGATCCCGAAGAAGATCCAGTAGAAGAGGACCCACAGGAAAACGCAATAGAGAAGGATCCAAATGAGGGTCCTGAAGAGGAAAATCCTGAGGAAGACCCTATGGCAGAATATTCAGGAGAGGACTCGGAAGAGGCAGATCTTATGGAGGAGGATTCGGATGAGGAAGCTCCCGCCGAAGAGGAAGAATTGGGAGAAGAAAACTCTATAAGGGAGGAATCCAAAAACGAAGCTCCAGTCCAGGAGGAGTGGGAAGATGAAACCTCGAGTAAAGAGGAACTCGAGGCTGAAGAAGCTCAAGCAGATGTTCAGGCATGACGCTCTGGGAATGAACACCCCCATCTTAGTGCGAGAGCATATCGCAACTTGTTGAACTTCCACAATCGTGACTGACGCAGCTTATTTTCTTTTCTTAGGGCCAAACAATAATGATGTATAGTTTAGGGCCAAGTTTATCTCTCAGTTGTACTCTGTCAAGTTTTGATTATTAAAGTTTCAGTTCGATCAAATTTTCCTAGAATATTGTATCTTTAAAATCCATTTGATGCATTAATTGATCCTTCTTACAAATTCCTTTCCTTCTTGCAAAGACATTACTGTTATCCTATCCTTGAACCTCATAATCACCGGACCCCCCAATTTGACTGACGTGGAAAGAAGTGCCTTACGTATGGGCAGAGGAATGTACTCAGGCTTTTGAGGTACTGAAACTGATGTTGACCACGGCGTCTATTCTTCCAGGGCCAGACGATCCAGATGGTGTGGTGATACACGGCGATGATTTATGGAAGGGTTTAAGCCGCGTTCTAAAGCAACACGGTCGGGTAGTTGCTTATACCTTTCAACAGCTGAGACATCACGAGAGGAACTACCCTACGCATGACTTGGAGTAAGCTGCTGTGATTTTTGCGTTGAAGATTTGGAGGCACTATCTGTTGGGCGAGACAGTAGAAGTGTACACGGATCATAAAAGTCTGAAGTACGTCTTCACTCAGAAAGAACTAAACATGAGGCAGCGCCGATGGCTAGAACTGATGGCGGATTACGACTTGGACCTTCAGTATCACCCGGGGAAAGTAAATGTTGTACCAGATGCGCTCAGTCGCAAGCCAGCGGTCATGATGTTGACCAATCAGAGGAGCATCATTGAGGATTTTCAGAAACTCGAGCTTGAGGTCGTCACACCGAGCACACTCAGTCAATTTTGGCAACTACAGGTTCAGTCCTCCCCTGTGGATCGCATCAAGGCTGCACAAGCGGATGATCCTCGATTGCAAAAGTTCAGAGCACAAGTACAAGCCGGGCTGAGAACGGACTTAATCATACATGAAGATGGTTTTCTGAGATTCGGTAGCAGACTCTGCATACCCAAGGGGAATGTTCGAGAAGAGGTACTGGCTGAGGTGCATAGTTCAGCTTATTCTGTACATCCGGGAGGTACGAAGATGTATCGAGATCTAAAGCAGCACTTTTGGTGGAACGGGATGAAGCGGGAGATTGCGCGTTTCGTATCCAGATGCTTGGTATGCCAGTAGGTGAAGGCGGAACATCAGAGGATAGCAGGATTGTTACGACCGCTTCCGATACCAGAATGGAAGTGGGAGCACATTACTATGGATTTCGTGACGGCCTTACTACGGAGCCTTAGGGGCAACAACGCCATTTGGGTTATCGTCGACCGCCTCACGAAAGCCGCACACTTCTTACCTTTCTGAGTAGGACAGTCGACAGAGTCACTGGCAGAGAGATACATGCAGGAGACAGTGTGAGTTCCGGTCAGCATTGTGTCAGATCGAGACACCAGATTTGTTTCACACTTCTGGCAGAGCTTACAGGAGAGTTTGGGTACCCGCCTCAAGTTCAGCACAGCTTATCACCCGCAGACGGACGGTCAATCCGAGTGTACGATTCAGACGCTCGAGGATATATTGAGAGCTTGCATGTTGGATTTTCAGGGTTCCTGGGAAGATCATCTGCATCTAGTCGAGTTTTCTTATAAAAATAGTTACCAGGCCAGCATTCAGATGGCTCCTTTCGAAGCACTTTACGGACGGAAGTGTCGATCCCCAGTGTGTTGGGATGATGTGGGAGAACGAAGATTTCTGGGTCCCGAGCCCATTGTTCAGACAGTCGATAAGGTCCAAATGATCAGGCAGCGCATTAAGACGGCTCAGGATCGACTGAAGAATTGGGCAGATACTAGCAGAAGGGCACTAGAATTTGAAGTCGGAGATCACGTATTCTTGAAGATTTCCCCTACCCGCGGAGTTATCAGGTTCGGAGGTCGCGGGAAGCTCAGTCCCCGTTTCATCGAACCTTTTGAGGTATTAGAGCGAGTAGGAGAGGTGGCCTATCGACTCGCCCTGCCTCTATCGCTAGCTGGTGTGCACAATACTTTCCACGTGTTTCAGTTGCGGCGTTATGTTCGGGATGAGAGCCATGTCCTGGGCTATTCGGAGTTAGCTTTGTGTACCGACCTATCTTACGAGGAGCAGCCCACCACCATCCTCGACCGCAGGGAGAAAGTGCTGAAGAACAAGGTCATTCCGTTAGTCCAAGTGTCTTGGGGCGGTCGTTCCCCAGGAGAATCTACCTGGGAGTGTGAGTAAGATATCCGTGCACGTTTTCCACATCTCTTTGTTTAGTACTTTTGTTTCGTTGTCTCCTTTTAAATTTCGAGGACAAAATTTTTGTAAGGGGGGTATGATGTAAATCCCCGTTTCCTTTAATAAAATCTTCCTATATTTTCCCAAGTCCCCGAATGTTATCCTATTTTCTCGTATTTTTTGTGTGAAATTAGTTGCCTAGATTTTAGTATTTAAAATTTTCCAAAAAAAAAACTCAATATAAATAAATCCATAATTAAAATCAGAGCCCAAAACAATATATATATATATATATATATATTAAACCCCGGCCCAAACAAAAATTAAATGAATTAATCCCCTAAATCCCCCAGCCCAACACTGCCCGGCCCACTCCATTTCTTTCCTTTGAAAAAGGAATTAAAGAATTAAATCTTCCCAAGCCGGCCCAAGCCCGCGCCCCTCTCCAAACCCGACCCGACCTGCTTATTCCTTCTTCCCCACTCGTTTTCTTTTCCCGCTCGATTCTTGTAGCCCCCACGTCGCCGCCCATGTCGCCAACGCCCCCGCTCCTCAAGGCCACGACCGCACGCGCGCTTCACCCTCTCCTCGTCCCTCTAACCCGCTCCCCCTCCTCACTCTCCAACTCCCAGCCTCACTCCCCTCCTCTCTCCCTACTCCCAGCCTCACTCCGCCACGGAGCCTCCCCTGCACCCATCACGCCGATGAGTCCCCACTGCCCCGTCGACCTCTACATCCTCCATCTCCAACATCCTACCGACCAACTCACCTGCACACCCGACCGCTGCCCTCCTCCTCCGAGCTTCGAGCTCCTTCCCGTTAACCCCACTCCGGCCACCTCCATCGACCCAACAACCCCCTTCTCTTCACCCCTCTCCTCCCTGCTGGAGCTACAGTGCCCGTCGCCACCACCTCCAGCCGAGACCAAGCCTTGAGGCTAGCCCAAGCTTCAAACCAAGCATTAGACATTTCATCGAGCACTTGTCTTTATCGTTAATCACCACTATTACAGCCGTCATCATCGCCGTAAAGCCATGGCTTCAGTCTCTTTGTCCGTCATCATCATCAAGGCTGTAACCGTCGCAACGCCAGCGCACGTCCGTCGCACCCACCGAGCCATTGAGTCCAAGAGCCCAAGCTCGAGCCGAGGCCGCGAACCTTAGCTGCGCCGTTCGTTGTGCGTTCATGCCGTTGCCGCTACCGTGCGTCGCCAAAGCGTCTCCAGGTAAGTACCCTATTTGCTACATGCTAGTTATTACCGTTACATTCAAAAAACCTATTAATTCCATGTTTATAATTCGTGAAAACATATATAACACAAGTGCTTGATGCAAAACCCGAACGAAAACCTTCCATTAAACTGACGGAACTGATTACATATGCTGGCCCGTGTGGCAATGAACATTGTGGCAAAACTTGACTGGAAAATAAAATCGTTACTGGCTTGAACGATCACCTCTAATTACACTCGTTAAAACTGAATATTTCCCGCGTCTGAAACTTGTTAAAATCAGAATTAATTGTGTACACATTGAAATGATGCGTTCGAGGGCTCAAATCGAAGATGACTCGACGACCTAGAACCTTATAAAAGTTTTTAATTGTTTCTATATTGAAAATATGATGAGAACTGGTTCGGAGAGCGGCTCTGGACTGCAGTCTAGAGCAGCTCCGGCTGTTGATTTCTATCCCGTAGTGCTTACCCCTTTGCTGCCTGAACTTGTATATTGCGGAACCCTAAGCTTTATTGAATATAAAACTGTTAGATAAATAACGCAAGTGATTTCACCCCTTTTCACCGTCGTTTACGATTTAAACTGCAATTTAAAAGAACAGGACGTATAGCAGTCCCAAACAGAAACAGAACTGATACCCTAATGTTGAACAGTGCATAACTTCTGAAATAGAGGCGCGATTGAGAATCCGTCTAGTGCGTTAGAAACCCTATTGAAAACCCTAAATTTCATTCAACTGTATCGTCGCTAAATTCTGATCCCAACTAGGTGAAAATTGTGTTGCAAAACGGACGTTCAGTTCAGAAACTGAATTTCCTGCAGCGAACACTTAAAATGAAACGGCTGTAACTTGCAAACCCGAAATCTGATTGCACTGAAATAAATTTTTATGAACATCCGACTGAGTCTACTTGTTACCATCTGTGTATTGTTTCATTGAATTCTAAACGTATGATTTACTGCAATTTTTATAAGCTCATGAGGTGCATAATAGTTCATATTACCATGACTCGTTAACTGCATAAATGTACATATATTACCCAACTGCCATACACATAGTGATAGTGCGCATTATTATTCAGTGTACAATGCATTATCGTGCATGAATGAGATTGGTTTAGGAGTGTCAAGCACTCCAATGGAAAAGTGAATGATTCGTGACAGTGAATAATACAGTGAACAGTGACAAAACCGTGTTATTGGTGCATACTTTTACACGACTAGACCATAATCATCAATAGTGTAAACCTGGGGAAAAAAGGGAAATCGAAGTGGAAAGAGCATCGTATTTAGCGAGGACAGTGATTTAGAGGATGATCATTCGAACAGCGACTCTTATATATATATATATATTAGGTAGGATCTAGTGATCCGGCTGACATGGTTATGTCCCGGGCGTGTGGCCGTAGTCTCAGGTATGTAAGAGATCCTCGTTAAACATGATCCTCCTTTCCACAACTCGATTTCAAAAGTGACTTAGAGACCGATAGGGACACAGATCATACATTGCATCAGTTAGTGACATATTGATTACCTGCATTTTATCCCCATCATTATTATGTTGTTTTCTTGCCTTTTTGTTACAATTATATTGTTGCTATTGTGTCGTTCTGATGATCTGAGTATGCATGCTCAGTGATAGAGGTTGATTTGTCTGATCTTGAGAAGACCGTGAAGATCCAGACGAGAGGACCGGTTACACTTCCCTACTGAAAATCCTAGTTAGTTGCCCTCTTGTTTACTTCCTTCGAGCTCAGATCTCTTTATATCTTATAGTTTTAGTGACTGCACTCTCTTAACCTGTATTGTATTTTACTGAGTACCATATAATGCTAGAAGCCGAAATGTGACTACGACAGGATTTTTTCTTGATCGTAAGAGCATGGCTGGCCTTGTCACCCTTGTTTTCCGTATTTTAGGAAGCGGGATGTGACAGATTAAGATCGCGTTACCTGAGTCGTCTGAAAGAGTGGTTTATATAGGGGTCATATGGACCGAGCCGGTGCGAGATCCTCGCCGTCAGTTACTCCCTTACGTTACGCCCGCGTTAATGGCGCGATCCGCTCATTAATAGGGGAATGAGCCTGCGTGAGACGCGGAGTGTGTGGCAGTGGATATCGCGCTTTGGTGAAATACGTGGAGCCGTTGCGGAGGCGCTTGGGCTTCACGTTCTTGGTTGATCGGGGGAGCCGAGGAGGCTCGGCATGTCAGGAGGCTCGGAGACGAGCCGGGAGGCTGAGGAGGCTCGGCACGTCAGGAGGCTCGGATATGAGCTGTTGGCTGTTCGTTCGGTGGATGTGGAGGGTACTCCGGGAGGTCTTTGATAGGTCAGATGCATCCTCTGGGACGAGGTCCCAAAGAGCGCCTCTAATGCATCCCATCTATTCCCCCTTAGTAGCCTTTAGGACACGTCATCTGCCACGTGTCGGGATCTGGTGAAATACCACTTTTGAGCACCATCATTAGCCCCCCACTCTCGTTCTGACCTATTCATGGGTCGGATTGAGAGTGGCCTATTCGGTTTTTCTTCTGCTCTATTTGGCGCCGAGAATCATGACGTCAATTTCCCGGGAACGAATAGAGACGTCGCTTCGTCTGTTCGGGACGGCTATCGACCGAACTCGAACTCTTTTTTTACTTGAGCCATGTTAAGAGCTTGCCTTCTTCGGGTGCATGCGCCAGGCAGAGGCTTGCCATCTGGTTTAATGTGAGGCTCAGGGATCCACCGTTGAGACCGAGCGTGAAGATGTCCGGCAGCTTCAAGACGAGGGCCTTGATCCATCTCTTTGTAGGGCAGGAAGCTTCCTGGAGTGGATGGACTGAGCATGAGGCTGCCCGGTCGCCTCGTGATGAGGGCTTTCGACCCCTAGCGTCGCGGGATAGGAAGCTACCCGCTACGGATGAACCGAGCAGGAGGCTGCCCGGTCGCCTCGTGATGAGGGCTTTCGATCCATCTCTTTGTAGGGCAGGAGGCTGCCGGGAGTGGATGAACTGAGCAGGAGGCGGCTCGGTTACCTCATCATGAGGGCTTTCGATCCTTGGCGTCATGGGATAGGAAGCTACCCGTCAGGATGAACTGAGCAGGAGGCTGCCCGGTCGCCTCGTGATGAGGGCTTTCGATCCTTGGCGTCGTGGGGTAGGAAGCTACCCGCCAGGATGAACCGAGCAGGGAAGCTGCTCAGTGGCCTTAAGATGAGGGCTTTAGATCCTTAGCATATATGGGTAGGAATCTACCCGTTAGGGATGGAACGGGCATAGAAGCTGCTTGGTAGCCTCGAGATGGGGGCTTCGATTCTTAGTGTAGATAGGTAGGAAGCTACTCGCTAGGGATGGACTGGGCAGGGAAGCTGCTCGGTGGCCTCTAGATGAGGGCTTTGATCCTTAGCATAGATGGGTAGGAAGCTACCCGCTAGGGATGGACCGGACAAAGAAGCTACTCGGTGGCCTCGTGAGGAGGGCTTTAGATCCTTAGCGTTGATGGGTAGAAAGTTACTCGCTAAGGATTGGCCAGCATGAAATTGCTCGGCGGCCTCATGATGAGGGATTTGATCCTTGCAGATGGGCCGGCAGGAAATTGCTCGGCCGCCTCGTGGTAAGGGCTTCGATCCACAGCGTTGTGGGGGTAGGAAGCTACCCGCTGCAGATGGGCCAGCATGAAATTGCTCGGCGGCCATGTGAGGAGGGTTTTAGATCCGTAGCCATGATGGGTAGGAAGCTACCCGCTAGGGATTGTCCAGCATGAAATTGCTCGGCGTTCTCGTGATGAGGGCTTTGATCCTTGCGGATGGGCCAGTAGGAAATTGATCGGCTGCCTCGTGGTGAGGGCTTTAGATCCTTAGCATAGATGGATAGGAATCTACCCGCTAGGGATGGACTGGGCAGGGAAGCTGCTCGGTGGACTCGATACGAGAGCTTCAATCCTTAGCGTAGATAGGTAGGAAACTACCCTCTAGGGATTGTCCAGCATGAAATTGCTCTGCGACCTCGTGATGAGGGCTTTGATCCTTACGGATGGGCCAGCAGGAAATTGCTCGGCTGTCTCGTGGTGAGGGTTTTCGATCCTTGGCGTCGTGGGGTAGGAAGCTACCCGCCAGGATGAACCGAGCAGGAGGCTGCCCGGTCGCCTCGTGACGAGGGCTTTCGATCCTTGGCATTGTAGGGTAGGAAGCTACCCTCCAGGATGAACCGAGCAGGAGGCTGCCCGGCTGCCTCGTGATGAGGGCTTCGATCCACAGCGTTGTGGGGTAGGAAGCCACCCGCTGCAGATGAGCAGGAAGACATTTATCGGTCCTGCACGGAGTTTTAGCATGGAAACAAAGGGAAGCAATTCAGATCGCAGAGAAGTGAGAATCTTTATTATTAAACAAAATACAAATTATGTGATTTTAGTTTAGATTCTCCTGTATTGAGTGACCGGGATCGGCAAGTGTCCATATTGCTCGGACTTGGGCCAGTCGGTGATGACCATGATCTGTCCGATCGTCCGCTCTGCGTCTTTAATTTGACCGGCTTTCCTCCGATCTTTTTGACGTTTGTCTCGTAGGTACTTTGCCAAGTGACCGGATCGGATCAGCTCCTCGATGTAATTGCGCAGCTGTTTACAATCCTCGGTCGGATGTCCTTGTGCCTGATGATAGGCGCACTACGGGCCTCGGGGCCGTTTTCCCATCCCTCGGGTAGCTGGCGAGAGCCTGAAGAATTCCTCGCCCTTAGCATCCTCCAGCAGCTCGGTCTGGGAAATTCTCAGGGGAGTGTACTCTTAGAAGCTCGGGGAGTAAGATTTCGGACGGTCGGCTTTCTTTTTCTCCTCTCCATCCTTTTTCTTTCTGTCCTGCTGGTCGGCCCGGGGTAGGTTTGAGTTAACCTCAGACTCGAGTTGGATTTCTCGCTCGGTCCAAGATTTCACCTCGGCCATGGACTTAGGTTGCGCTAACGCAAAAGTGCGGAGCCACTCTTTGTGTTTAAGACCCGATCTTAGCGTGGTGATAACCGTCTCATCGCGGTGCTCGGGGACCTCGAGGAGGGCGTTGTAGAAGCGGGTGACATACGTTCTGAAGGATTCCCTTTCTCGGCTCTTGACGGTGAATAAGTAGTCGACCGTCTTCTTCTACCGTAGGTTACCGACGAAATGGCCGAGGAACTGGTCGCCAGCTCGTCGAAGGAGGAGATGGAGCGTGACAAGAGTTCCCGGAACCAGTCCCGACCAGCCCGGATTAGGGTGATGGGAAAAGCGCGACATTGAGCTACGTCCGAGTTGTCCTGGAACCTCATGCCCACTGTGAATGCGTCCAAATGATCCTTCGGGTCGGACTTCCCGTCAAAGAGCGCCACCTTTGGCGGCTTATTTTTGGATGAGACTTGTTCGGCTAGCAATTCCTCGGTGAAAGGCTTTGTGAGAGAATCCGTGGAATATCTAACCTCTTCTCCGGGTGGAGGGTCGTCTCGTCGTATGCCTTCGATCGTCCTTTAGAGGGCCTCGAGTCGGTGGTGGTAACCCAAGGATTCAGCATTGTCGGAGTGGCGACTATCCCCGCTCTTGGTCTGTGCGGTGGTGCGGTTTTTATTCCGCTCTATTAGGGTTCTCAGATTCTCGGGTGAGGTTCTTTTCGTGTAGTCCCAACATGCACCTCCTCGGTTTTGACGCGAGTGGGAGCGTCGGTAGTACCTGGAAGCAGGCGAGCTGACTGACACCTCCTCAGAGGGCGTGGGCACGGGTCGGACTTCTGGGCGATGACCCTGTCTTTCCTGAGACCAGGGCATGGAGCCTTCCAGAACCCAGCGGGTCATGGAATCATGGCCCGTATGTGGGCCATGGTTGCCGGAGTTGGCACGCCGGCGCTCAGTGACGCTGGGGAGGCGAGGTCATCAGCCCTTCTGCTTACATCACTGTCTCGGGGGAAAGGAACCGGGTCTGGTGAGTAGGGCCCGCCGCTTGAACGCGGACGGGGGCATCCACCAGTGACGTGAGCCTGTCTATCCGAGCGGATAAGATATTGAGGAGGTGTTTCCCCCAATCAGAGCAAAGCTCTGTTTAAAATTCAAATTTTGAAATGAAGCAATGCTTCAGAAGCAGCGCCAAGTGCGCTACGCCGTAGGCAGCGCACCACGTGTAAAGCACGAGTGCGCTAGCCCTAGGTGTGCTGTGCTCTAAGCAGCACACCACGTGCAAAGCACGGGTGCGCTAGCAATGGAACTAAAAGCTCCCCACCGTCAGATCAAAGATCCAATAATAATGATAAATCATTAATTAATTAGAATTAAATTCTGTTAAGGAAAGATTCCTCAAAATCTTTCCAAACAACAAAATTGTGCTCTATAAATTATAGCACCGTTGGATCAATGATCCAGTGGTGATTAAAAATCACCAAAATACAGAATAAATTCTGTATGGAAAAGATTTCCCAATCTTGTTAATAACAAGAAGATTACCTTCTGTAAATCAGAAGCTCTTGGATCAAAGATCCAACGATGGGAAATTCCCCAAATCAATTGGAGAAAAAATCTCCTTAACTGATTGAACTGATCAACTTGCCCTATAAAAAGGCCCCTAGATTTCAAGTCTCAAAAAAAGAAGGAAAAAAAGAAGAGATACAGAAAAAAAGAGGAACCCCTCCATAAGCTTTGAGAGATCTCAGAAAGAAGAGCTAAGCTCTCAGAAAAAGAAGAGTTTCTTCAAGGTAAAGAAAAAAAGAGAGATGAAATCATCTCATAATTAAAAAAAGAATTTACTTCTTTAAAGATTATAGATCTACAAGACCAAGGCCTTTCACAAAGAGATCAAAGGTTCTCATCATATGCCTATTTTCCTTACATTTATTCATAGAAAATTACATCAAAATTATTTATTATAAAATTTTCATTTTGGTATGTGGCAGGCCGACCGTTTCATGTTCAGGCTCGACTTGGGCATAAGCCCACTTGACCTGGGCTTGGACCCACTTGGCTTGGGGGTTGACTTTGATTTTGATTTGGTCAACCGGGATGTAATTTTTGACCCAAACAAAGTGCCCCCAATCAATAAATGCATACCGCGTGTATGAGTTGTGTGCATGATATTGATGGATCTTGTTCCGCAGAAGTTTGACTTTGAGGCGGAGCATCATTCCGGGGGCAGAGCATCTTTCCTGGAACATGATTCCGGGGGTCAGAGCATCATTCTGAGGATCGGAACATAATTCCGATGAGTGGAGCATAATTCCAGGGATCAGAGCATAATTCCGAAGAATGGAGAATGATTCCAAGGGGATGATATATTCTGATACAAACATAGTTTCGACACAGGGTTCCGGGGTGAAGCATAATTTCAACATGGGACAGGTGTATCCTAAGACGAAACTTAGTTCCGGCACAGGGCAGACATCCTGAACGAAGTATAGCACCGATGCAGAGGTTGATTCCGAGTCGAAACATAATCTGACAGGGAAGGCAGATACTCCGAGATAAAACATGATATCGACACGGGGTATATTTTGAGAAGAAGCATGATTTCGCCGCAGAGCTTGTTGGTTGACTTAATCCCGAGACGGAGCATAATTCCAATGGGGAGGGCATTGGTTGACTTGATTTCGAGACGGAGCATAATTCCGACGGGGATGTCATTGGTTGACTTGATTCCTAGTCGAAGCATAATTCCGATGGGGAGGTCATTGGTTGACTTGATTCCGAGTCGAAGCATAATTCCGATGGGGAGGTCATTGGTTGACTTGATTCTGAGTCGGAGCATAATTCCGACGGGGGGTCATTGGTTGACTTGATTCCGAGTCGAAACATAATTCCGACGGGGAGGTCATTGGTTGACTTGATTCTGTTTTCTACGGTGTCAGGATTCGACTTGTTTCCGAGGTGGAGCTTGATTCCGCCAGGGAGGTCGTTGCTGCCCTTTTTACGACTTGGACGGTCGATACTTGATATGACTTGCTCCGCTTCTTGCGATGTCAGGGATTGGATTTGACTTGCTCCGCTTTCTGTGGTGTCAGGGTTGAAGTTGACTTGCTCCGCTTTCTGCGGGGTCGGGGATTGGATTTGACTTGCTCCGCTTTCTGCGGTGTCAGGGTTGAAGTTGATTTTCTTCACTTTCTACAGTGTCGGGATTCGACTTGTTTCCGAGGTGGAGCTTGATTCCGCCAGGGGGGTCATTGGTAGTCTTGCTGACTTGATGTGATTTGGATTGACATCAGCATCGCTACTCTGGAATATGGTACCGGGAGCGAATCATCATTTGACATGAGAGAATTTAGGGATTTTGGTTTTGGTTTGGCATCAGCACCGCTACACTGGAATATGGTACCTAGAGCGAATCATCATTTTCCGTGAGGGGATTTCCCTCGTTCCTAGTTTAACAACTTAGGGGTCATCTATTCCCAGTTTAACGACTTAAGGGTCATATGTTCCTAGTTTAACGACTTAGGGGTCATATGTTCCCAGTTTAAAGATTTAGAGGTCTATTGGGTCGAAATTTTGGAATTTTGGGGTTGGGGTCGGCATCAATGTTGCTCACACTGAAGCACAGGTGCCAGGAGCAATTCATCATTTGCCTTTTCCTGTTGGGGAGCGATGACTTAGGAGACATGTTTAGGTCCTTATCACCCAAGGCTTTTCAATTTTATGAGCTGTAAGGGTCCCATAAAAGCATTTTCTTCATACGAGTCGAAAGGATCTCGTAGGTGTACTTTCTCCTTAGGAGTCATGGGGACTCCCAAATGTGTTTTTCCTTTGTGAGTCGTAAGAATCCCACGAAGGCGTTTTCTTACGAGTTGTGGGGATCCCGTAAGTTTTTTTCTCCTCATGTATCGTGAGGACACATGAGTGGGTCTTCCCAAAAGGAGCATAATTCCGATGGCGGAGACCGGTTGCATGACTGGTAATTACGGTAGGGTATGAGTGTGATGAGAATTATTTAAGCCAGTGGATTGTATACAGTAGTCAACTTGGGGACTAACCGTAGGGCTGGGAGAATTTTAGGATTTTTTTGGCGTCTGCATTGCTGCACTGGAATATAGTACCAGGAGCGACTCATCATTCGCCGTTGGGACATTCAGAAATTTGAAATTTTGGTTGGTGCCTGCATCATTGCACTGAATACGGTACCAGGAGTGACTCATCATTCACCATTTGGGGATTTAGATTTTGGTTGGCGTCTGCATCGCTGCACTGGAATATGGTACCAGGAGTGACTCATCATTCACTATTTGGAGTATTTTTTTTATACCGCGATTGCTATATCATTTCAGCTTTTCTTATCGCGAAGGTTGAGATTGCCCTATCATCTTGGCTATTTATTCGCAGTTGCCTTATCATTTCAGCTTTATTTTTATTTTTATTTTACTCGCTGATTTTTATTGCGAGTTGCCCTATCATTTCGGCTATTTTTTTTTACAAAATTCTTTTTTACACTCCCGGTTTAACGACTTAGGGGTCGAATGTTCCCAGTTTAACGACGTGGTGGTCCACTGTTCCCAGTTTAATGAGGTGGTGGTCAACTGTTCCCAATTTAGCGACGTGGTGGTCAACTGTTCCCAGTTTAACGACGTGGTGGTCAACTGTTCCCAGTTTAACGACGTGGAGGTCATCTGTTCCCAGTTTAACGACGTGGTAGTCAATTGTTCCCAGTTTAATGACATGGTGGTCAATTGTTTCCAGTTTAATGACGTAGAGGTCATATGTGTTTACTTATCACGGCTCCTCGAACTTTGATCTTGGCGAAGCTGTGTTAATGACCGTAACTTTGTGTCTTGTCGGTACATTCGAGGACGGTAGGTTTTTTCCAGCCTTGTATTGGTTCTCTACCCAATCTTTAAAAATATAGCAGTCTTCGATGGTATGACTCACCATCCTATGATATGAGCAGTACATGGGATCACCAGCCATGTTCATTTCAAGTGGCCTCTTTGGAATAGACAGTTGCAGACCGTTGTTCAAGGCATCCTTGAATATTTTGCGGACTTCATCACTCCTGAAGGAGTATACTTTCTTCTTCCTGATGCTGGTCCTCGAGGCCGATCATTCATTGGTTTGCCTTCTGTCCGCTTACCACGTTCAGTGTATGTATGAGAGGGAATGCAGGCTGATCGCGACCGTTTTTTGCAAAGGTGTTCCACTCTTGGGCTGGAGGGGGTATCGGTTGGCTGTTTCAGGATATCAATCCCTAGCTCATAAACTGAATTCTGATTTTGCTGCAATTTCTATCACGCCCCGCTTCCCAAAATACGGAATACGAGGGGTGACAAGGCCAGCCATGCTCCTATGATCAAGGAAATATCCTGCCGTAGTCACACTTCGGCTTCTAGCATTACGTGGTAATCAGTAATCAATGCACAATGAGAAATGCAGTCACTAAATCTATCAAAACAGATATAAAACCAACCAGATAGAGTCAAAGGAAAGATAGCGCCGGCGTCCCTGATCTACATGCCTACAATATCCTCGAGGTACGACAAATCCTGATTCGAGCTAAGTCCACTTCTCACTCTGAGCATGCATACTCAGGTCGTCAAAGCGACACAATAACAATATATATAAATACATATGTAAACACGTTCAACGAGGATGGACATGAAATAGTAAACATGGAGTGATGACATGAGCATGAAATAACCGGTACAGGTAAACAATAAGGCAGGTATATCGAATCAGTAATCAATGCACTGCCCATGTCACTAAACCTATCAGTCTCTAAGTCTCAATGTCCAAGTTACTAAACCTATCGTCGGTCCAAGTGTGGGCGTCAACCACCGCAGGAGTATCCCCAACCCAAGGGTAGGCGCCAGGGACAAGGGAACACGGGCCCGAATCACGCTCGCTAATAATCAGTAATACCACCCATACGACTCCCGAAATCGCTGTATATGCCGGCAGTGGGACTCCTGAGATTCTGTTAATTGAACTCACACTCAAACTACCCCACCCCTACGGTCTACATCAAACATCGACCATGAACCCAAATACTAGTCGCTCCATGACAAGTCTACGCGAGAACTGGAGACGGGGTCTCCATCAAGCATGTCTCGACTGGTATCCAAGATAAATAGATAGTGTTCGACGTCTTACCTATGCCACTAATGTAAGTGCTTCCATAACCGTCCCATTCCAGTTATAGTTACACTTATATATGTCCCATAGGCGTCGACAATGCAATAACTATCTGGTTCCGCTGATTGTCTATAAATACGTGTTACTTCACTTATTCATTCATGCTTTTATACTAACGTACTTGCCACAATCCAATCACTAAAATTTATCACTTGGTAATATAACACGGTCACTCGGTTATCAATGTTTATGACCACTATTTAAATGAGGATATAACCGCTACATGATATGATGAGAATGCAAATAATTATAATACGAATAAAATATAGCAGCCAGTGTCATACTACTTGCAAAGTTTACTATAAATCATACGTGCAGAATTAAGAAAAACAATATAAAAGGAGAAAGCAGTATATTTAATTATATATACAAAAAAATTGGTTTCGCGTCAATCGGGTTTCAGGTTTGCTAGTTATGGTCATTTCATTTTAAGTGTTTACTGCGGGAAATCCAGTTTCTGAACTGAAAGTCCGTTTCGTAACACGCTTTACTCCCATTTAGAAGCATAATTAGGTGACGCTACAGTTGGTTAATATTTAGGTTTATCAGTTAGGTTTCCAACTCACCATACGGATCGATAATATCTATAGTGTTCTGGGAGTTATGCATTATATAATATCGGGATATACGTTCTGTCCCAGCTTGGGACTGCAGTATGTACTGATAGTTTAAAATGTGATTAAAACAGCAAAAGATGATAAAAACGAATGAAACTACTTTAAATAGTTAGATAACAGATTTATATTCACCACGGTATAGGGTTCCGCATAATATCATTTTCACACAGAGATATAAAAGCATTTCTAATCAAGTGTTGGCAAGAAGTGCTGCTGTGGACTGCAGTCCAGAGCCACACTCCCGAACAGTTTCCGCCACCTTTTTAAAATAGAAACAAGATGTAAATTATATGGGGTTCTAGATGGTCGAGTCGTATTCGATATGATCCCTCGAAAACAACATTCCAGTGTGTAACCAATTTACTATGATTTTCATAAATTTCAGGTTTGGAAGGTTTCTGATTCGACGGATCTAAAAGAGGTTGACATTCTGTGGTGTTTAAGTCCGTATTTTCGAACCAATCTTTTTACACATTATCCTTGTCTCTAAAGTAATCTAGTAACAATAATTTCTGCTGCACTAGATAGGATCTTCGTACGAAAATACGTATCGAACACCTAAACTAATCGGTTGTTTATTGTCGGAAATACCATTTTGTTCATTCAATTCATAAGAGAAATAACTTACGAACTTCAATACGACGTTAACATGAGGTGTTTGACTCGATTAATACCCAGATACAAATTAATTTAAATGAATACGATCTAATACTAATCACGAGATGTTATCAGATCATATATCGACATATAAACATTTTAGCATGTAAGCAAGTCTTAGACTTTCCTGATGACGTATCGATGACGACACGAAATCGACACGGCAATAGCGGTGATCTACGGCAATGGAAACGTCACGGCGTGATCGCGACGCAGCCACGACAAGGGTTTTTCCTCCTTGGAGCTTGAACTTGACGGCTCGGTAGCGGCTAGGGGTCCGGCGATGCTACGGTGACGGTGACGCTGAGCACGGTGTGACGTTGGCAAGGTCGTCGGCGGTCTAGAGACGGCTCCGATGAGGTGGGGAGCTCGAAAGAAAGTGGGTCTGTGCTGGGTTGCTGGGCGACGCGGCTGCGGTCGGTGTTGGTGGAGTCGGGGTTGAGCTCGGTGGTGAGACGGGCGCTGGAGGTGAAGGCGAGGGAAGCTCAGGGCAGGCGACCGAGGGGGGTGTTGGGTTGTGTGGTCGATGGCGAGGCGAGTTCTGGCGAGGGGGTATGCAGGCGAGGGTGCTCGGGGAAGGTGAGGGTATGAATCTCGGGTTCTTTGGAGAGAAGGAGAGAGGGGAAGAAGATGGTGGCGAGGACGAGGACAACGGCATCGGAGCTCATGCGAGGCGGGGTTGCAGCAAGGTTTCTTGGTTTTGCAGGCGATAGGTTCTGCAGCGGGGAGGAGGCGAAGGAGATGGGTTTGGTGGTGATTTGAGGGGAGGTTCAGTGAGGCGATGAAAGAATGAGGAAGGAGAAGAGGGAAAGCAATGGAATCGAACAAGAAGAAGAAGAAGGAGGCTCGGCTGTGGAGGGAGGGGGTTCGACAAAGGGTGAGGTGAGGGAGAAGGCTGTTGCAGGGAAGAAGGAAAGGTATGGAGGAAGTGTTAGTCTAAAAGGGTTTAGGAATAGGTTTTTAAAAAAAACAAAACAATTAATCATAATAAAGACCATTGAATAAAAATAATAACCCACTCCCTAATTTTAGCCAACTCGAGGGATCTTCCTCTCACGTGGCAGCATGGGGCATGCCCAGGGAGGCGTGTGGGGCCCACATGCCCCCACCCGTTTCTTTAAAATTTTTAATGTTTTATTTTTTTCCTTTATTGCTAAAATACTTTTAAAATAGGTTTAAACACCAAAAACATCTAAATAAATTCTATAAAATTTCAAAATAATTACCTTATCAAATTTCCGAATTTCATATCAAAATAAATCTTTTCCTTCAAAATTCCTTTTCTAAATAAATCTTACAAATACTAAAAAATAGTATTTATATTCTTCTAAACACCTAAAAATTATATTTAATATTCTTAAATTCAAAGAAACCTTTTTCCAAGCTTTTCCGTCGAGAATATAAAAATATTTATTCAAAATATGAGCGTACATTAAGACCCGGTTATTACATCATATCACCCTTAAAGAAAATTTCTTCCTCGAAATTAAAATAAACAACAATCTATAAAATTCATGCGCAAGTAACTAGAAAAATCAAATATTACTATATCGTAATTTATGTAAAAACAACTAGAGGAAAATTAAATTTTTAAATTTTTTTTTTATAAGGAGTAGAGAAGCTAAAAAGGAATAGTCATAAGTAAAAAGAAAGACATAACAATTTATTTTGTAGTTGTAGTTGATAAGTCTCATGAAATTATACTTGATTCAAAATGCAGAACGGGTGACTAGAGAGAAATATAGCTTGGGAATACTCATTCGGATAGAGCATCCAAATAAAGTACGGAAGAAAGAAAACAAAATAAGTGTGCTTGTTGTGGAAACGACAGAAGCGAAACGTAAACTAAAAGCAATGATATGAAACAAAAGAAAATAACCTAATTTGATAGTAATTTACAAAGAAAAATATATTCAAAATATATAGCTATATCAGTGGATTAAAACAGAAAAGAAATGAACCTGAATTTGATAAAATATTATTAATATGAAAAGAATGATAAAATAAAATTATATGTAATTTAATATATTCGTATAATAGAGATATTGAAGGCAACCGACAAAACATTAGAAAAACAACAAGTAATAGAAGACCTTAAGCATACAGAGTATATAAAAAAACTATTATCCCACATTATAGAATAGTCACATAATATAAGTAGCAGTATATATAGTAATACGATAATCATAGTACATATACTGGAACATAGTAATAAAAATTTCAAAGTTCCGTGATCACAAATAAGTTAGAGAAGAAAATCGACGAAGCGATGTGAAAATCAAACATTACAAAAAGGGAGAAAGACTTCATAAGAATAAGTAAGTTTAACAAAGAGTAATAAGAAAATATATAATGAAAGATATAAATAAAGTCAAGGGAAAGTCAGCATAAATAAGAATAAAAGAAAAAGGAAATACTATATAGAAAATCAAGATAACACCCATTTTAAAGAAAAGCCAAAACCGTTAGTAATATAAATTTTGAGAGTTGAACAATAGAATACCAACAAATGAAATGAATATGAATGATAATATTATAATAAACAATAAAACGTTAAAGAAAGTATAGAATAGCAAATAACTCGATATGACATCTTGTAATCAAAACAAAAGGCATGAAGAATAGAACTACATAACAAAGGGACGACAGTATGAAAATCATTAGTAGGAAAAATTCACTGGAAAATAAAATATACAGTGTAAATTAGAACTATTGGAAATTTGGAAATAGTAGAGTACCTAAAATAAGTAAGTAAGACAAAAGTAGTTATTAATACGCAAATTAAAAAAAAAATAACTAAATACAAAATAAAGAGAAAACTAAATTTGGAATAACAAATGTCACTAAATGTAATTACGGTAATAGAAAATAATGCTCGTAATGTATAGTAGACTAGCCAGGGCATGGGTTTCAGTAAGATAAGACCTAATCGAAGGATAGAGTCAGGAATGCGATGCTAACTACAGTGTCAAATAAGCTAGGGGTCAGGTTACTACAAGATTCAAGGATAAGATAATAATAATATCTTGAAAAAGGGAAAGAAATTTTGTAAGAAAGAACAATCAATACATCAGGTGGACCTTAAAGATACAGTACTCTAGGAAAATTTGACCAAAACTAAGCTTTTATTATTTTGAAAATTTTGACGGAGTACAATTGAGAGATAAACGTGACCCTAAGCTGTACATCGTTTTTTATTTGGCCCGAAGAAAAGAAAATAAGTCGCGGCAGTCGCGATTGTGAAAATTCAACAAGTTATGATAAGTCCTCGCGCTAAGATAGGGGCGTCCATTCCCATAGTGCCTTGCAGGGACAGCTGCTTGAGGTTCTTCAGCCTCGAGTTTCTCCTCACTCGAGACTTCATCCTCCGACTCCTCCTCATCTGGAGCTTCTTCTTCAGACTCCTTTCCTATAGGGTTTTCTTCTCCTAGCTCTTCTTCTTCGGTGGGAGCTTCTTCATTGGAATCCTCCTCCATATGTTCCGCCTCTTCCGGGCTCCTTTCTGGATCCTCTTCCATAAGGTCTTCCTCGGGATTCTCCTCTTCAGGGTCTTCATATAGATTCTCCTCTACTGCATTTTCTTGTGGATCCCCTTCTATCAGGGCCTTCTTCTGGATCCTCCTCTTCAGGGTCTTCTTCTGGATCCTCCTCTTCAGGATCTTCTTCTGGATCCTCCTCTATTGGGTTTTCCTGTGGATCCCCTTATATCGGTTCTTCTTCGGGATCCTCTTCTTCATCGTCAGAATCATTGATCATATTGATCTCTGGAGCTGCGACATCGACTCTCTCGTCCTTGGAACCGCGGTTGTTGAAAATAACTTGTGGTCCATCGACTTCGTCGTCTAAACTCACTAATATACAGTCGAGAGAAATGCAGGACCGAGTGTCCTCATCGAGAAGCGGTGCTACCCCATGGTTGGACATGGCCTTAAAAGTAAGATTCATGATCAGATAGCGGAACACGAAGGAAAATAACAACTAATGATGCAGAATACGAGGAAAAGATAAGGTAGATAAGATTCAAAAACATGTACTTGAGTGGTGATGCACAAGTAGTATATGGAAGTGAAAGCAAAGAAACAAAGTATAATCAAGGGATCCCTAATTTGAACTGCAATCTTATTCTAAACCCGGTGTTTTGATACCAACAAAATCATGTCACGCCCCGCTTCCCAAAATACGGAATACGAGGGGTGACAAGGCCAGCCATACTCCTATGGTCAAAGAAATATCCTGCCGTAGTCACACTTCGGCTTCTAGCATTACGTGGTAATCAGTAATCAATGCATAGGTAATGAGAAATGCAGTTACTAAATCTATCAAAACATATATAAAACTAACCAGATAGAGTCAAAGGAAAGATAGCGCTGGCGTCGCTGATCTAGATGCCCACAATATCCTCGAGGTATGACAGATCCTGATCCGAGCTAAGTCCACTTCTCACTCCGAGCATGCATACTCAGGTCGTCAGAGCGACACAATAACAATATATATAAATACATATGTAAACACGTGCAACGAGGATGAACATGAAACAGTAAACATGGAGTGATGACATGAGCATGAAATAACCGGTACAGGTAAACAGTAAGGCAGGTATATCGAATCAGTAATCAATGCAATGTCCATGCTACTAAACCTATCGGTCTTTAAGTCTCAATATCCAAGTCACTAGACCTATCGTCAGTCTAAGTGTGAGCGTCAACCACCGCAGGAGTATCCCCAACCCAAGGGTAGGCCCCAGGGGCAAGGGAACACGGGCCCGAATCACGCTCGCTGATAATCAGTAATACCACCCATACGACTCCCGAAATCGCTATATATGCCGGCAGTGGGACTCTTGAGATTCTGTTGATCGAACTCACACTCAAACTATCCCACCCCCACGGTTTACATTAAACACCGACCATGAACCAAAATACTAGTCGCTCCATGACAAGTCTACGTGAGAACTGGTGATGAGATCTCCATCAAGCATGTCTCGACTGGTATCCAAGATAAATGGACAGTTTTCGACGTCTTACCTATGACACTAATATAAGTGCTTCCATAACCGCCCCATTCCAGTTATAGTTACACTTATATATGTCCCATAGGCATTGACAATGCAATAACTATTTGGTTCCGCTGATTGTGTACAAGTACGTGTTACTTCACTTATTCATTCACGCTTTTACACTGACGTACTTGCCACAATCCAATTACTAACATTTATCACTTGGTAATGTAACACGGTCACTCGGTTATCAATGTTTATGACCACTATTCAAATGAGGATATAACCGCTACATGATATGATGAGAATGCAAATAATTATAATACGAATAAAATATAGCAGCCAATGTCATACCACTTGTAAAATTTACTATAAATCACACGTGCAGAATTAAGCAAAACAATATAAAAGGGGAAAGCAGTATATTTAATTATCTGTACAGAAAATTTAGTTTTACATCAATCGGGTTTCAGGTTTGCTAGTTATGGTCATTTCATTTTAAGTGTTTACTGCGGGAAATCCAGTTTATGAACTGGAAGTTCGTTTCGTAACACGCTTTACTCTCAGTTGGAAGCATAATTAGGTGACGCTAGAGTTGGATAATATTTATATTTATCAGTTGGGTTTCCAAATCACCCAACGGATTGATAATATCCACAGTTTTCTGGGAGTTATGCATTATATAATATTGGGATATACGTTCTGTCCCAGCTTGGGACCGCAGTATGTACTGATAGTTTAAAATGTGATTAAAACAGTAAACCATGATAAAAATGAATGAAACAACTTTCAATAGTTAGCTAACGGATTTATCTTCGCCACGATATAGGGTTCCATATAATATCATTTTCACACAGATATATAAAAGCATTTCTAATCAAGTGTTGGCAAACAGTGCTGCTCTGGACTGCAGTCCAGAGCCGCACTCCCGAATAGTTTTCGTCACCTTTTTAAAATAGAAACAAGATGTAAATTATATAGGGTTCTATCTGGTCGAGTCGGATTTGATATAAGTCCTTGAACACAACATTCCGGTGTGTAACCAATTTACTATGATTTTTACAAATTTCAGGTTCGGAAGGTTTCAGATTCGACGGATCTAAAAGAGGTTGACATTCTATGGTGTTTAAGTCCGTATTTTCGAGTCAATTGTTCCCCTCCGAATGGCGGCCAGGACAGGGACGTCTTGCCAGAGATTCGGGGCAGATTCTATTTGGTTTTATCCATCCACCTCTCCGAAGATGCCAAGTTGATTTATGGCACCGTGTATCGGAGGTTTAGACGGATGCGGCCGATTTAGCAGACTTCGTCAGATTCTCCCTCGTTCGAGGGGTTTTTGATTGTGGGGACGCTCTTCCCTGTAGGCGCAAGCCCCTGCAGTTAATTACACTACCGCATCGCGGTAACAACTTTCTCCTTCTCCAGAATTTCATTTCGTGTCGTAGGTGTTTGTTTTGTTTGTGGTTGCCCGTGGATTGTATACGGAGACTAATTTATGTTGTCGCCCGTAGGACGTGGATTAGTCCAAATCCTTATTTTCTTAGATTTGGGTTTGGGGTTTTAGTTTAAGGATACGTTAGCCATATTTGAGGCTAAGATCAACTTAAACGTTTGTTAAGGATACGTTAGTCCAGTTTGAGACTAAGATCAACTTAACGGGATCGTTTAGATCCGACAAAAGAGTATTTGGGGCTCCATTGTTCCAGTTTAAGGATATAGTGGTCCATTGCCAGTTTAGGGACATGGTGGTCCATTACCAGTTTAAGGACATGGTGGTCCAATACCAGTTTAAGGACATAGTGGTCCATAAAATGTTTGGCTGTCGGGGCCCGTCACCTCTCTGAAGACGTTGAAGGATTACAACGACAAATATCAGAGGAGTTCAGAGATGTACCCTTGAACCAATGAGTTGGTTAAAAGAGCAGAGGTGCTCAGTTCAAGATGATTTGAGGACTTATGGCCAGTTTGGGCTAAGTCCAATTATATTTGAAATATTGGCCTTTTGGGCCATTAGACATTTGTCTGGGTTCAGACCCTCATCATTCAGCAGTGCTAAACGGGGGTTTGGGGGGGGGGGCTCTGACAACATTTAGTCTTTGATTTCCTCAATTTTGTGATTCATTTGGAGGAGGGACTTTTGTCTCTGGAAAATTAGCCAATTTGGCTAAAAGTAGTGTTAAACACTAGAGAACAACAGTGTTAAACACTGGAGGTAGAACTCTCAAATTAGTGTTAAACACTAAAAGACAATCAGTGTTAAATACTAGAAATATAATCTTCAATTTAGTGTTAAACACTAGAAACAATCAGTGTTAAACACCGGAAATATAATCCCCAAATTAGTGTTAAACACTAAAGAAAGAGGGGTCACGTGTGGACACGTGAGAGCGCCCAAAAGTGGGACCAGATCCCTTTTCTTCGTTCTGCAATTAAGTGTTAAACACTTTTTCATCTTTTGAGCATCACGTATTGACACGTGATGAAGATCTATGCACTGCTCATTAAAGTACTTTCTAAGGGGTCATGTGGGGATACGTGAGAGCGCCCAAAGCTCATATTTCCTTTGCCTTTTCTTTCTGTGTTTTGTAGGTCACGTGGGAGCATGTGAGGCGTTGCCTCAGAGCTTTTTCCTTCTCATTTCTGGGATCTTTTCAGGGGGCACGTGAGGACACGTGACCTAGTTTTATTCCTTCTTTTCTGATCACTGCGGATTGGGGTCACGTGTCATCACGTGACCAATGTTCTTTATGTGCATGGAAATCTTTCAAGTCTCTTTATTTTAAGAATTAAATTCTCTGTAGGGTTAAACCCTAATCATGATTTTGGAGGAATTAAATTCCTATTATGAAAGAATTAAATTCTTATGTAGGGTTAAACCCTAATTTCTTTTAGAAGAATTAAATTCCCATATATGTAAAACAATTAAATTCTTGTATTGGGTAAAACCCTAATTTCATTTTAAGAGGAATTAAATTCCTGTGAATTTGAGAGAATTAAATTCTCAATTAGAGTTAAACCCTAGTTCTGTCCATCTTGAAGGAATTAAATTCCTGTAATTTTGGGAGAATTAAATTCTCATATAGGGTTAAACCCTAACTTTGTTTTGGGAGAATTAAATTCTCATAACTCAATTCCCCTTCTAAGTTTAGGATCTGCATGGCAGGATCTCGACCCGATGAGAATTAAATTCTCAATTTATGGGGAGATGTGCTCTGTGCAGATCTTCAACCAGAAGAAGAACTAAGTTCTTTTTTGTATAAGAGTTAAACTCTTGGATTGATAATTAAATTCTCTTTATTGAAGTTTTGATCCCTTTTCTTTTCTCACCTAGGGTTTTCTTTGTTGAGAATTAAATTCTTCTTTCTTTTTTTTCTCCCTTGAGAATTAAATTCTCCTCTCTCTGTTCTTCTCTCCAAAAAGGTCCCCCCTCTTCTCTTCTTGGCTACTATTTTTAGGAGAAAGAAAAGAATCAATTTATTCTGTGAATCTTTCATTGAAATATTTGATTTGTTTTCATATTTAATATGAGCCTTTAGATCATTCAGTGAATTTTATTCACCGTTGGATTTTAAATCCAAAGATATTCTGTTTGTTATTTCTGGTGAGATTTTTAGGGAAATCTTTCCGTGTCTAAAATCTTTCCAAAAATTGGTGATTTTTAACCACCATTGGATTTTTAATCCAACGGTCCCCATAACCCTTTTCCATTTGGAAAGATTTAGAGAAATTTAGAATTTTAATTCTATTTGGAAAGATTTGGAGAAATTTAGAATTTTAATTCTATTAAACTGTAAGGCTTTTAAAGCCAGTCACGTGCTGACACGTGACCCTTGGTCACGTGTGAGCACGTGACCCCCAATTGAGTCCTTTTCTCAGCGTTTATTTATGCTTCAGTTTTAACCATCACGTGTCAACACGTGACCATTGGTCACGTGTGAGCACGTGATACCTCATTAAGGTATTTCCTTCAGCCATTTATTTTTATTTCTGTTTTAATTATTACGTGTCAACACGTGACCATTGGTCACGTGTGAGCACGTGACCCCCAATTGGGTCCTTCTTCAGCCGTTTGTTTTTTTATTTCTGTTTTAACTATCACGTGTCAACACATGACCTTTGGTCACGTGTGAGCACGTGATACCTCATTGAGGTAACTCCTGATTTTTAATCAGGGAACAATGCATAGCATATTTGTTCATAACTTTTGATCCCGGATGAATTATGAAGCCCATAATATATCAAATCGAAGGGTTTTTCGAGATACTTCCAATATCATCATAATTTAGCTATTTCCCATTCGGGAGTTTGTTAAAAAACAGCCCAGAAAATACTGATTCGCATTTCCTTAAGCGTATCGCTGCCATTTGATAGCTTGGACTCTTCTGCACAGAAATTTTTGGCGGGAACAAATGCCCCCCACTACTTTGCCCACGTAAGTATATACGTGGGTGAAGTAGTGCAAAGTTATGAGTAGCCATGGAATTGAGGGCTTAGAAGACAAGTTTAGGGTCCTTGTAGCCTGAGACTTTTCAACTTTATGAGCCGTGAGGGTCTCACAAAGACTTTTCTCCCTACGGATCCAGATGATCTCGTAGGTGTATTTTCTCCTTAGGGGTCGTGAGGACGCCTAAGTGTGTTTTCTCTTATAAGTCGTAAGGATATTATAAGTTAATTTTCCCTCTTACGAGTCGAGAGGACCCGTAAGCGGTTGTTTCCCTCTTTGTCGAGATTCGACTTTAGAGAGTGTGACCCGTGGATAGTATGCAAGAGACCGTTTTGGATCGACTTGCAGGGTCCCAGTGCTTAGGAAGCAGTTTTTTTAATCCCCGTTGCCTAAGGCTTTTCCTTACGAGTCGAGACGAATCGAGCATTTCTCGCAAAGACACTAATTTCCTCACGAGTCGAGACGAATCGAGCATTTCTCGCAAGAATATCCTAACGTCACAGTTAATCTCTGTTCTTTACGACAGAGGTCCGTTGGGGTCTGTGGTACTTAGGGTCTTGTCTGTCGTACCGCCGCATCGGCTGATGTATTCCTCGATAGGCAGTTTTACTGTTCGAGTAGCCTTGCGATTGTCGTGTCTCCGATCCCTTCTGGGGCTGGACAAGACGTCTTCAAGAAATCCTCCTAGGCAGTTTGACCGTCGGAAGAGCAAGCGTTAGGAATTTTGCCATGCCGCTTTTTACTTGAGATTAGGCTCATTTTGGAGAGCCCCGATGAGTCATAACCACTCCGCGCTGGTGTGGGATGATCTCCGATAGTCTTTCAGGCTTTATATGACTTGCCGTTAAGACCCTGAAGCTATGAATTTGGCCTTTGCTTCGTTTGCTGGCATCGTGTCTGCTGTATCGAGACGAATGTCGTGGTTGTCTCTAGGTTGCTAGTGAACCGTCGAGGTTTGGAACCAGGGATTTTGCCATGACTCCTTTTGGTGATGTTGCGTCTGCTGTGTCGAGAAGAACGTCGAGGTGGTGACCACTCCGCACTGGTGCGAGATAATCTCCGATTGTCTTTAAGGCTTTATATGACTTGCCGTTAAGACCCTGAAGCTAGGAACTTGGCCTTTGCTTCGTTTGCTGGCACTGGGTCTGCTGTATCGAGACGAATGTCGCGGTTGTCTCTAGGTTGCTGGTGAACCGTCGAGGTTTGGAACTAGGGATTTTGCCGTGGCTCCTTTTGGTGATGTTGCGTCTGAGTCCTGTTGGAGGAAGAACGCTGGGGTGACATCACGTCTACTGTATCAAGACGAACGTTGAGGTGGTGACCACTCCGCATTGGTGTGAGATGATCTCGAATGTCTTTCAGGCTTTATATGACTTGCCGTCAAGACCCTGAAGCTAGGAATTTGGCCTTTTGCTTCATTTGCTTTGGCGCGTCCGAATCCTGCTGGGGGAAGAACGTTGGGGTGACATTTCATCTGCTGTATCGAGACAATCGTCGAGGTGGTGACCACTCCGCATTGGTGCGAGATGATATCCGAATGTCTTTCAGGCTTTATATGACTTGCCGTCAAGACCCTGAAGCTACGAATTTGACCTTTTGCTTCATTTGCTTTGGCGCGTCCGAATCCTGCTGGGGGAAGAATGCTGGGGTGACATTTCACCTGCTGTATTGAGACGATCGTCGAGGTGGTGACCGCTCTGCGCTGGTGCGAGATGATCTCCGATTGTCTTTCAGGCTTTATATGACTTGCCGTCAAGACCCTGAAGCTAGGAATTTGGCCTTTTGCTTCATTTGCTTTGGCGCGTCCGAATCCTGCTGGGGAAAGAACGCTGGGGTGACATCTCGTCTGCTGTATCGAGATGAAAGTCGAGGTGGTGACCACTCCGCGCCGATGTGGGATGACTTCCGATTGTCTTTCAGGTTTTATATGACTTGCCGTCAAGACCCTGAAGTTAGGAATTTGGCTTTTTGCTTCATTTGCTTTGGCGCGTCCGAATCCTGCTGGGGGAAGAACGCTGGGGTGACATCTCATCTGCTGTATCGAGACGATCGTTGAGGTGGTGACCACTCTGCGCTGGTGCGAGATGATCTCCGATTGTCTTTCAGGCTTTATATGACTTGCTGTCAAGACCCTGAAGCTAAGAATTTGGCCTTTTGCTTCATTTGCTTTGGCGCGTCCGAATCCTGCTGGGGGAAGAACGCTGGGGTGACATTTCATCTGCTGTATCGAGACGAAAGTCGAGATGGTGACCACTCCGCGCTGATGTGGGATGACCTCCGATTGTCTTTCAGGCTTTATATGACTTGCCGTCAAGACCCTGAAGCTAGGAATTTGGCCTTTGCTTCATTTGCTGGCATTGCGTCTGTTGTAACAAGACAAATGTCGAGGTGGAGCTGGGATTTTTCCGTCACTCTGCTTTATTTCGACCATGAGGTCTTTTGTTGACGTTGCTTCTACATCCTGCTGGCTGCGAAGGAACGCCGTTGTTGACATTGTGTCTGCTGTAATGAGACGAATGTTGAGGGGGAGCTGGGATTTTTTCGTCACTCCGCTTAGCTGACCATGGGGTCTTTCGTTGATGTTGCATCTATATCCTGCTGGACTGCGAAGGAACGCTGTTGTTGACATTGCGTCTGCTGTATCGAGACGAATGCTGAGGTGGAGCTGGGATTTTGCCGTCACTTCCGCTTTACTGACCATGGGGTCTTTTGTTGACTTGCATCTACATCCTGCTGGACTGCGAAGGAACGCCGTTGTTGACATTGCATCTGCTGTAACGAGATGAATGCTGAGGTAGAGTTGGGATTTTGCCATCACTCCGCATTGTTTCGACCATTGGGTCTCTTGTTGACGTTGCATCTACATCCTGAAGGAACGCCATTGTTGACATTGCGTCTGCTGTAACGAGACGAATGTCGAGGTGGAGTTAGGATTTTGCTGTCACTCCGCATTGTTTCGACCATGGGGTCTCTTGTTGACGTTGCATCTGCATCCTGCTGGACTGCAAAGGAACGCCGTTGCTGATTCTTAGCCTGTAGATATTGCCGTTAAGATTTGGAACTAGGGACTATGCCGTGGTTCCGTTTGATGGTGTAACATCTGTGTCATGCTGGAATGAGAAGGCCCACCGTCGTTGGTCTCCAGGCTGCAGATGTGTCCATTGATATTTGGAACTAGGGACTTTGCTATGGTTCTGTTTCGTTGTGACTCTAAGGTCGATTGTTGACGTCACGTCTGCGTCTGGTTGGAATGAGGAGAAACGCCGTTGGTGGTCTCTAAGTTGTCGATATCGACGTCGAGACCCTAAAGTTAGGGATCTTCTTTTACTTCGTTTGTTGACATTGTGTCTGCAATATTGCGACAAATGTCGAGATTGTCTCTAGAGTGTCTATGAACCGTTGAGATTTGGCTTCGCTTTCTGATAGAGCCTGTTGGGAAGGTATGGTTCCCTCTTTGTTTGTGCCCCTGGATTGTATACAGGGATCGATGTGATCTCACCTGTAGGGCAAAAAGTTTCATTCTTTCATCATTCATTTTTTTTATTCTTTCCGCGATGCTCTATCATTTCAGCTTTTTATATCGCGAAAGTCGCGATTGCCCAATCATTTCGGCTATTTTTCGTGGTGCCCAATCATTTCGGCTATTTATTTTATTTTCACTCGCTGCTTTTTATTGCGAGTTGCCCAATCGTTTCGGCTATTTATTTTATTTTCACTCGCTGCTTTTTATTGCGAGTTGCCCAATCATTTCGGCTGTTTTGGATGCATACATTTTTTTACTTGCTGATTTTTATTGCAAGTTACCCTATCATTTCGGCTATTTCGTATGCAAGTATGGCTTGCTGTTTTTTTTATCGCGAGTGTGGAACTTAGAATCTGGTGCCAATCTCAGCATCAACATCGCTACAACTGGAATATTGACAGGAGCGAATCATCATTTACCATGAAAGGATTTGGAATTTGATACCGGTTTAGGCATCAGCATCGCTACAACTGGAATATTGCCAGGAGCGAATCATCATTTGCCTCTGTCGATGTCGAACAAAGGTGGCTTAGTAAACAGGGTTAGGATCCTGTCGACTAAGGATTTTGACTTCATGAGCCGTAAGGGTCTCACAAAGGTATTTCTCCCTACAAGTCGTGAAGATCTCGTAGGTGTGTTTTCTCCTTAGGAATCGTGAGGATTCCTAAGTGCATATTCCCCTGTAAGTCATAAGGATCTTATAAAAGGGTTTTCTCCTTATAAGTCGAGAGGACTTACAAGGGTTGTTCACCATGCGAACATATCCCTAGTCACGGGTAGGACTTTGTTAGGGAAATGTTTATTCGCGCCCGTGGATTGTATACAAGGGTCAGCATCGAGCCGCTTGTAGGGCCATATCGAAGGTTGTGGAAGTTGCTTAAGAACAGGTTCAGGTCTCTGTAACTTAAGACTTTCAAATCTTATGAGCCGTGAGGGTCCCATAAGAGAGTTCTCCTTACGACTCGTGAGGATCTCGCAAGTGTAATTTCTCCTTAGGAATCGTGAGGATCCCTAAGTGTGTTGCTTCCCTGTGAGTCGTAAGGATCTCACGCGGGTGGTTTCTCCTTACAAGGTCGAGAGGACCTTGTAAGTGTCTTTTAACGAGGTTGCGCCCTTTCGGGTTTTCACAAACACTCGCCGGTAGTCCTACTGTTTTTACTCACGGAGCCCTTTCGGGTTTTCATCCGTGCCCATTTTGCTTATGGACATACCGTCTCTTTTTTTTCTTTATATATATATATATATATTTTAACGAGGTCGCGCCCTTTCGGGTTTTCACAAGACTCGCCGGTAGCCTTGCTGTTTTTACTCACGGAGCCCTTTCGGGTTTTCATCCGTGCTTATTTTGCTTATGGACGTACCGTTTTTATTTTTTTTATTTTTTTTTATATATATATATTTTTTATCTCGTCAGCCTGAGGATGCTGCGGTAGTAGTTTAAAAACGTTTCGGTCGTCAGCCAGTTTTAGGACATAGTGGTCCATCGTTAGTTTAATGACGTTTCGGTCTTCAGCCAGTTTTAGGACATAGTGGTCCATCGTTAGTTTAACGATGTTCTGTTTTCAGCCAGTTTTAGGACATAGTGGTCCATCGTTAGTTTAACGACATTTCGGTCTATATCTAGTTTTAAGACGTAGTGGTCCGTTGTTAGTTTAACGACGTTTCGGTCTATTATCCAGTGTTAGAACGTAGCGGTTCGTTGGGCTTTCTCTATGAATGAGCGTGATGCCCCCTGCATATCTATCTTTTTTGGAGCATGTGGTTGTGGCGGGCTCACCTTCCATTTTTTGGACAGCGCGAGTTTGCCTTGTAGGTATTGGTCTTCAACCCAGTTTTTGAAGACGAAGCAATCTTCGATCGGATGACTTACTGCTCGATGGTAGGGGCAGTAATTAGGATCGTTGACATCGCCTGGCTGTAGCGGACGTTTCGGACTCGGCAGATTGATGAATCCGTTGCGCACTGCCAGCTCAAATAGTTTCCTCGTTTTATCCTGGGAAAACGAGTAAGGACGTCCCAGTCTTTCCTCGAGGGATGGGCGTGGACGCATATTGTTTTGGTAAACAACCGGCTTTAAGTTGCTCGGCCGTTGTTGAGTATTGGCAACGAAGATTGCTTTCCCTTTGCCCTTTTCATCCCAAGGCTCTGTCTTTGAAGGAGATGGTCTATGACCCATCTGGTCCATTTGGGCCAGCTTGTCAATCAAGGCCTGAAAAGTGGTCGGCTTGAAGAACATCATGAATTGGGATATGATCGCTTGAAGGTCGAGAGTACCTACGAACATGCCCATGGCAGGAGCTTCTTTGATGCGCTGCTTGCACTTTGACCATAGATTACGCCACCGTATCGCATACTGGACCCAAGTTTCGCCTGGCCTTACCCTGGCATTGATCAATGCCGTGATCGGGGTGCGTCCGCTAGCACTCGCGAATCTTTGTGTAAACAATAGCTCTATCTCCGCAAATGTTTTGACAGAGTCTTTAGGTAGCTCCGAATACCATTCAAAGGCTGTTTCTGCTAAGCTGCCGACGAATTGGCGAAGCAGCAGTTTGTCATCGCCTCCAGTGTTGCCGCATAAGGCCCTGAATTGAGCGACATGCTGATGTGGATTCCCTGTCCCTTTATATACGTGGAACTTAGGGATCGTATATCCTGGCAGGTAACTAATTTGGTCATACCAGCCCGGATAGGGTCATCCGGTTCTAACAATTTGCCCAGCCGCTTCATTCGCCTGATGAACTCGTATCTGCTGAGCTATATAGTTGTCTAGTGCAGCTTTGGAAATGGTTTCCTCCTTGGCTGCTGAAAGGGCCGGAGGTGGATTTGATGTTTCTCCTCTGTCGTTTTCGAGGATAATCGGAGGATCTTCAGCTGGAGGATCTGGCTGTAACATCATTCCAACCATGTCTTGGAACAGAAGAGCCATTTGCTTTATATTAGCCGCTTGTTCCGCTGCTTCTCTATCCTTCTTTTCGAGGACTCTGCGTAGGAAGTCAGCGCCAGTTTCTTGTTCGTGACGCTGTTCTGATGATGCCTCCGGGCTTTCTTTTGGCTCGGTGAGTGCGGCCATTTGTGTCAGTATTTCCTGAAGCTTCTGTTGCTGCTCCTGGGCTTTTGTCACGGATCGGGTGAGCGGTCGGTGACCCATTGAAGCGCGGCTTTCCTCCTTTCCGGAAGTCATATAAATGGTGTGCACCATCATGCCCTCAGACTTGGGGCGTTTAGATTCAGTATCTTTGCGTTTTGCCAAAGACACAGGGATCTTCCCCGACCTCCTTCTTTTTTGAGTGGTCGAAGTTGAGGGAGCCGCTGCAGTGGGCATCTAAGTAGCTGTTGCTTTTTGTGGCTTGACGGAGTGTCCTTCTCCTGCCGAACCTTCATCTTTTTCTGTCGGCGGAGATAGTCTTGATCAATCACCGACTCTTGGACACGTTGCCAAACTTTGTAAATTTTAGAGGATAGCCGTTGAGGGGGCTGCTCCAGCTTCGCCTTTGGGGATTTCTCCATAGGTGGAGGAGATCTTTTCAGCACAGCAGTTGGCGAATTCCCGCGCACCTTGTTAAGTAGTTCAAAGCTGTTTCCGGTTGGAACAGCAGCGTCAACTTCCATCGCTGGAGCCGGCGGAGTCAGTCCAGAAGAGGAATTGCCCCCAACTTTCCTCACTCGGCACCAGTGGCGACGTCGAGCATGTCGTGCGGATGAGCTCACCTCCGTTGTTGGATAAGCTTCTTCATTCCCTCTGCTTTGAGGAGAGGCTGTTATTGGTGCTAGCCTGTCGAATACTGACATCCGTTAAGAGGGGATAATCAGTCTTGCGAAGGCTGACTTTCGAACAGGGGAAACTGCCTTCATGACTTCACGTGGAGTAGGAGCTGAAACGGCCAGTCTTGTGAAGACCGACCCCTTAGCACGAGAAGTCGCCTTAGGGACTTCAGGAGTAGGAATGGCTATCCGTTTTGGGATAACGCCTTCTGGTATTGCAGGCTTCTTCATGGGCCCGTTAGAGCTCTGGCCTAGTCTGTTAAAAACTGAGGCAGTGGAGTTGGGCGACTCGTTGAGAGGGGCCGCGATAGTTGTAAGCCGATCGAAGACCGACTTCTTCGGAGCTTCTTGCGATGGTAATGGGGCATTGAAGCTCATTGGTGGGATCATGGTCCCGAAGAATAGCCCAGTGGTGGCCTGAGTCACCTGTTCCACCGGCATAGCGAAGATGGAGGCCGCTTGGGGCCCATAAGTCACTCCTCCAGCAAGGACGGAGCGAGAGTTGCAGTTGCAGGTAGTGCAGTTTGAAGCCATTGATCTTCTATTTTCTGCACGGAGCAAGACACCAAATCTTAGTACCTCGAATCCATAGGCAATCACAGCAAACCGCGATTCGTTCGCGAACACGACACACGAAGTGTGGAGTAGAAAGAGGAAGAGGTCCCACCGGGCGTGCCAGAATCTGTTCCCCTCCGAACGGCGGCCAGGACAGGGACGTCTTGCCTGAGTTTCGGGGCAGATGCTATTTGGTTTTATCCGTCCACCTCTCTGAAGATGCCAAGTTGATTTATGGCACCGTGTATCGGAGGTTTAAACGGATGCGGTCGATTTAGCAGACTTCGTCAGATTCCCCCTCGTTCGAGGGGTTTTTGATTGTGGGGACGCTCTTCCCTGCAAGCGCAAGCCCCTGCAGTTAATTACGCTACCGCCTCGCGGTAACAACTTTCTCCTTCTCCAGAATTTCACTTCGTGTCGTGGGTGTTTGTTTTATTTGTGGTTGCTCGTGGATTGTATACGGAGACTAATTTATGTCGTCGCCCGTAGGACGTGGATTAGTCCAAATTCGTATTTTCTTAGATTTAGGTTTGGGGCTTTGGTTTAAGAATACTTTAGCCATATTTGAGGCTAAGATCAACTTAAACGTTTGTTAAGGATACGTTAGTCCAGTTTGAGACTAAGATCAACTTAACGGGATCGTTTAGATCCGACAAAAGAGCATTTGGGGCTCTATTGTTCCAGTTTAGGGATATAGTGGTCCATTGCCAGTTTAGGGACATGGTGGTCCATTACCAGTTTAAGGACATAGTGGTCCAATACCAGTTTAAGGACATAGTGGTCCATAAAATGTATGGCTGTCGGGACCCGTCACCTCTCTGAAGACGTTGAAGGATTACAACGACAAATATCAGAGGAGTTCAGAGATGTACCCTTGAACCAATGAGTTGGTTGAAAGAGCAGAGGTGCTCAGTTCAAGATGATTTGAGGACTTATGGCCAGTTTGGGCTAAGTCCAATTATGTTTGAAATATTGGCCCTTTGTGCCATTAGACATTTGTCTGGGTTCAGCCTCTCATCATTCAGCAGTGATAAACGGGGGTTTGGGGGGCTCTGACAACATTTAGTTTTTGATTTCCTCAATTTTGAGATTCATTTGGAGGAGGGACTTTTGTCTCTGGAAAATTAGCCAATTTGGCTAAAAGTAGTGTTAAACACTAGATAACAACAGTGTTAAACACTGGAGGTAGAACTCTCAAATTAGTTTTAAACACTAAAAGACAATCAGTGTTAAATACTGGAAATATAATCTTCAATTTAGTGTTAAACACTAGAAACAATCAGTGTTAAACACCGGAAATATAATCCCCAAATTAGTGTTAAACACTAAAGAAAGAGGGGTCACGTGTGGACACGTGAGAGCGCCCAAAAGTGGGACCAGATCCCTTTTCTTCGTTCTGCAATTAAGTGTTAAACACTTTTTCATCTTTTGAGCATCACGTATTGACACGTGATGGAGATCTATGCACTGCTCATTAAAGTACTTTCTAAGGGGTCACGTGGGGACACGTGAGAGCGCCCAAAGCTCACATTTTCTTTACCTTTTCTTTCTGTGTTTTGTAGGTCACGTGGGAGCACGTGAGGCGTTGCCTCATAGCTTTTTCCTTCTCATTTCTGAGGATCTTTTCAGGGGTCACGTGGGGACACGTGACCTAGTTTTATTCCTTCTTTTCTGATCACTGCGGATTGGGGTCACGTGTCATCACGTGACCAATGTTCTTTATGTGCATGGAGTTCTTTCAAGTCTCTTTATTTTAAGAATTAAATTCTATGTAGGGTTAAACCCTAATCATGATTTTGGAGGAATTAAATTCCTATTATGAAAGAATTAAATTCTTATGTAGGGTTAAACCCTAATTTCTTTTAGAGGAATTAAATTCCCATATATGTAAAAGAATTAAATTCTTGTATAGGGTAAAACCCTAATTTCATTTTAAGAGGAATTAAATTCCTGTGAATTTGAGAGAATTAAATTCTCAATTAGGGTTAAACCCTAGTTCTGTCCATCTTGAAGGAATTAAATTCCTGTAGTTTTGGGAGAATTAAATTCTCATATAGGGTTAAACCCTAAATTTATTTTGGGAGAATTAAATTCTCATAACTCAATTCCCCTTCTAAGTTTAGGATCTGCATGGCAGGATCTCGACCCGATGAGAATTAAATTCTCAATTTATGGGGAGATGTGCTCTGTGCAGATCTTCAACCAGAAGAAAAACTAAGTTCTTTTTTGTATAAGAGTTAAACTCTTGGATTGAGAATTAAATTCTCTTTATTGAAGTTTTGATCCCCTTTCTTTTCTCACCTAGGGTTTTCTTTGTTGAGAATTAAATTCTCCTTTTTTTTTCTCCCTTAAAAATTAAATTCTCCTCTATCTGTTCTTCTCTCCAAAAGGTCCCCCTTCTGCTCTTCTTGGCTCCTATTTATAGGAGAAAGAAAAGAATCAATTTGTTTTGTGAATCTTTCATTGGAAGATTTGATTTGTTTTCATATTTAATATGAGCCTTTAGATCATTCAGTGAATTATATTCACTGTTGGATTTTAAATCCAAAGATATTCTGTTTGTTATTTCTGGTGAGATTTTTAGGGAAATCTTTCCTTGTCTAAAATCTTTCTATAAATTGGTGATTTTTAACCATCCTTGGATTTTTAATCCAACGGTCCCCATAACCCTTTTCCATTTGGAAAGATTTAGAGAAATTTAGAATTTTAATTCTATTTGGAAAGATTTGGAGAAATTTAGTATTTTAATTCTATTAAACTGTAAGGCTTTCAAAGCCAGTCACGTGCTGACACGTGACCCTTGGTCACGTGTGAGCACGTGATCCCCAATTGAGTCATTTTCTCAGCGTTTATTTATGCTTCAGTTTTAACCATCACGTGTCAACACGTGACTATTGGTCACGTGTGAGCACGTGATACCTCATTGAGGCATTTCCTTCAGCCATTTGTTTTTATTTCTGTTTTAACTATCACGTGTCAACATGTGACCATTGGTCACGTGTGAGCACGTGACCCCCAATTGGGTCCTTCTTCAGCCGTTTGTTTTTTTAATTTCTGTTTTAACTATCACGTGTCAACACGTGACCACTGGTCACGTGTGAGCACGTGATACCTCATTGAGGTAACTCCTGATTTTTAATCAGGGAACAGTGCATAGCATATTTGTTCATAACTTTTGATCCCGGATGAATTATGAAGCCCATAATATATCAAATCGAAGGGTTTTTCGAGATGCTTTCAATATCATCAGAATTTAGCTGTTTCTCATTCAGGAGTTTGTCAAAAAACAGCCCAGAAAATACTGGTTCGCATTTCCTTAAGCATAACGCTGCCATTTGACACCTTGGACTCTTCTGCACAGAAATTTTTGGCGGGAACACCAATATTTTTACACGTTATCCTTGTCTCTAAAGTAATCTAGTAACAAAAATTTCCGCCACACTAGATAGGATCTTCGTACGAAAATATGTATCGAACACCTAAACTAATCAGTTGTTTATTGTCGGAAATACCATTGTGTTCATTCATTTCATAAGAGAAATAACTTACGAACTTCAATATGACGTTAACATGTGGTGTTTGACTCGATTAATACCCAGATACAAATTAATTTAAATGAATACTGTCTAATACTAATCACGAGATGTTATCAGATCATATATCGACATATAAACATTTTAGCATGTAAGCAAGTCTTAGAACTTGCCGACGACGTATCGATGAAGACACGGCAGCGGCGCGGCAATAGCGGTGGTCTAAGGCAATGGCAATGGCATGGCGTGATCGTGACGCAGCCACGACAAGGGTTTTGCCTCGTTGGAGCTTGAACTTGACGGCTCGGTAGCGGCTAGGGGTCTGGCGATGCTACGGTGACGGTGACGCTGAGCACGGTGTGCCGTTGGCAAGGTCGTCGGCGGTCCAGAGACGGCTCCGACGAGGTGGGGAGATCGGGCGAAAGTGGGTTTGCGCCGGGTTGCTGGGCGAGGCGGCTGCGGTCGGCGTTGGTGGAGTCGGGGTTGAGCTCGGTGGTGAGACCGGCGCTGGAGGTGAAGGCGAGGGGAGCTCGGGGCAGGCAACGGAGGGGGGTGTTGGGTTGTGTGGTTTATGGCGAGGAGAGCTCTGGCGAGGGGGTGTGCATGCGAGGGTGCTCGGGGAAGGTGAGGGTATGAAGCTCGGGTTCTTTGGAGAGAAGGAGAGAGGGGGAGAAGATGGTGGCGAGGACGAGGCCGACGGGATCGAAGCTCATGCGAGGCGGGGTTGCAGCGAGGTTCCTTAGGTTTGCAGGCGATGGGTTCTGCAGCGGGGAGGAGGCGAAGGAAGTGGGTTTGGTGGTGATTTGCGGGGAGGTTCGTCAGTGAGGCAATGAAAGAATGAGGAAGGAGAAGAGGGAAAGAGATTGAATCGAACAAGAAGAAGAAGAAGGAGGCTCGGTTATGGAGGGACGGGGTTCGGTAAGGTGTGAGGTGAGGGAGAAGGCTGTTGCAGGGAAGAAGGAAAGGTATGGGGAAAGTGTTAGTCTAAAGGGGTTTAGGAATAGGTTTTTAAAAAAAAACAAAACAACTAATCATAATAAAGACCATTGAATAAAAATTATAACCCACTCCCCGATTTTAGCCAACGTGAGGGATCTTCCTCTCACGTGGCAGCATGGGGCATGCCCAGGGAGGCGTGTGGAGCCCACATGCCCCCACCCATTTCTTTAAAATTTTTAATGTTTTATTTTTTTCCTTTATTGATAAAATACTTTTAAAATAGGTTTAAACACCAAAAACATCTAAATAAATTCTATAAAATTTCAAAATAATTACCTTATCAAATTTCCAAATTTCATATAAAAATAAAACTTTTCCTTCGAAATTCCTTTTCTAAATAAATCTTACAAATACTAAAAATAGTATTTATATTCTTCTAAACACCTAAAAATTATATTTATTATTCTTAAATTCAAAGAAACCTTTTTCCAAGCTTTTCCGCCAAGAATATAAAAATATTTATTCAAAATATGGAGCGTACATTAAAACCCGGTTATTACAATTGCAATCGGACGACTTGGGTTATAAGATCTGCCACGACGTTTGCCAACTCGTCGACTTTGGAATGGATCTTGGCCAACTTCTCGTCTCTTTCATGAAACTGCTTTTGAAGCCATTGGAATAATACTTGCTCTATAGTTCCATGTATGATAACCGGGTCATCCTTACTTCCCGAGCTCGATTTCGCAGGAACCATGGGCTCCTTTGGCTTAATGGCATGAGCGGACTCTTCATCATTTAGACCGAGCCGATGTTGGGTAGCAACTGCCACATCATCATCATAGATATGAAGCGTAGGAGGACTTGTTCTTCTGGGCTCCACTATATAGATCGTATGGATTGTGTATCCGTCTATTGCCTCTTCATTGGTAATATTGCTCGTTGGGCTTTTGGCTTGTTTTCTTAGCCCGCTCCTTTCCAAAAAGGGTAGACGATTGAGAGCAGCAGATTCTCGATGGGCTTCGGTCTCCATTTGTATGAAATTGACAGTCGCAGCTTGATTGTTCACTAACACGCCTTTAGACAGTTCTATCTCTCCTGCCTTGTATTGCTTTTCGACCTAATCTTTAAAGGCAAAGCAGCCCACAATGGAATGACCTATCACTCTGTGATAGGGGCAATATTTGGGGTCGTCGGTCATATTCATTTTTTGCGGTCTCTTTGATTTTGAAAATTGTAGACTGTTTCTCAGGGCATCCTTGAATATCTTATGGACTTTGTCCCTTCTGAAAGAATAGATCTTATCCAGCTTCTCTTTCAGTAAAGATTCTCATCCCTCTCCGAACACTAGCTTCCGAGGCCGGTTGGTATTAGGCCCGCTCATCATTCGCTTATTTCGGTTAGCCGAAGTGTTAAAAGATTCAGTATCGTCGGAATTTCCGCCTTTACGATTATCGTCCTTTCGGTTTCTCCAGGACCTATTGTTATTTTGGGAATTATAGGAGGATTCCTGCTTTGAGTGCTCCAGCATTTGAACTTTCTTGGTCAGTTCTTAGAACGTCTTGAGACCTGCGGTGCATAGAAAAGGATTCAACTAGGTACTGAGATTTTCGATGAGGAGATCGACGGATTGGTCTTGTTCCAATGGTGGCTCACATTTGACGGAGAGATTATGCTATCGGGTTATAAAATCCATAGTGCTTTCGTTGTTCTTTCTCTTGGTCCTTACGAGGTCGGTAATGGTGATCTTATCGCTGACACTCATGAATCATTGCCGAAACAGAGATTCCATTTGGACGAAAGTAGTAACGGAGCCATCCGGTATGCTCGCGTACCAGTCGAAAGCGACATCGGTTAAGTTATTAACGAATTAGCGAAGAGTCATTCGGAAACGGATTTGGGCTTGGGCTGAGGTGCCTTCGCGACAATGACGTTTGGCATTTTCCCTTTTGAGTCCGGTTTATCTGTCACCGGGGCTTGAGGAGCAGGGATGGCATTAGCGGGCACGAACAAAATAGAGCCAAATGGTAGCAGCGGCTCCTCCCACTGTCGCCCGAGACTGGCCGAGAGGATCATCCTGGCGTCCATCTTCATCGTGTAGGAGATGGGAACTGTGTTGAGAGCTGAGCTTATCCTTGGAGACATCTTTACTGCGTTCGAAGATTGCAATTGAAAACTATTAACCTGCGCAAAGAAGTATAATTTCAGTATAGGAAATTAATATATATGTTGATTGAGTTTGCATGAATGTTTAACCATAAATATGAGAGGAAAGATAGGTCCCACCGGACGTGCCAGAATCTTGTAGGGTGTTTTTCGTCACCCCATTGAGATGGGAATGTGCGCGCTTGTCAGGCATGTACAGATTCCCCTTGCCTAGGGTAGGCTAGGGTTTATTTATCGTGGGGATCCGAATCTCCGGCAGCCGCAGACTAAACTGCCGTTAATTATCCCGCACCTTTGAAGCGAGGGAACCTCCGATTTACGGGTCAAACTGGTCATGTGAACTCAATGTGCAGTGTGCGTATATAATGTTTTGGACGTATTGGGGGCCTCGCAGAGTTTACGGGGGTCTCTCTACCCGGATAGAGAGCTGGGGGTCAAAGGGGTTAGCGGCCCCCTTGCGGGGTGCAGGGCAGTGCCACGTTAGAAATCTTTTCTAACGGGGGATGTGTTTTGAGTGTGGAGTGTATATATAAAAAAATGGTGAATAGCGTCCAAAGGACGCGTGGGTGCCAGCGCCTCACATGCCCAGCACGCGGGTGCTGGGCGCCTGCATCACACGCGCTCGGCACGTGGGTGTGATTTGTCAAAGAATTGTTTATAATCGCAATCAAGAACGGTGTCTCTTGGTAGCTAGCCGGTAAGTACGGGTCGGTCCACAGGGATTTTGTGTATTCTCAATTTGGTCTAACAAGTTAATTCCGATTGTTGTCGGATTAATTAAATCTAAAAATTAAGATTGATCTAGACTAGGATTAGAATCTTGCTGGGGTTAGGTTTAGGTTAAATTTGGAAAGTCAATATTCCTCACCGCTTTCTATGCCCTAATTAAGATCTATGAGGTGTTATGGTAATAATTAATAAAGTGGATTAGTACCATCGGGAAGAAACGATGTTTCTTCCTCTAGGTTCTTGTCCTTCCTTTCTTAGTTATTACCCTAACCTCCATGGAAAACATATGCAACCGGTCGTTTATACTACGGTATCACCGCTACCTCGTGGGATAGGGTGCCGTAGGGAGCAGTGTGTGCATGTATGCATATAGTCCTATAAAAAGATGTGATGGGCAAGAAAGGGGTGAGAGATCTTCATCTCTCAAACCTCTCATATTCCTAACCCTAACAAGTGAGGAATTACTCACTCCTTAGGGAATTGAAAAACATGTTCTAAACTAATTAACTAGGGCAGATAATAAAATCTATACTATGGCAGAAAGGAATTTAAGAACTAAGGCAGATAATAAAAAAAAACTACTTACTTTATTTGATGCTCTCTTCATACATTATAGAAATTTACAATTTTGAATTTTGATAAGTGAAATGAGGAACAAGAAGAGGTATAACCTAAAACAGATTTTAGGGTTTCTATTTGTAGAACATAGAAACCCTAGGATTACATTCGATTCACGTCTGCATTTACAATTTTACCCCTTAAGAAACCTAGTCAACGCACCGCCACGCCGCCACAGACTTTTACACCGACATGGGCGACGCACGGCCGCGGATCCGCGGCCAATAGCTAAGTTTGGTCGCGGTTCCGCGGCCAAGTATGGAGCTTGCTGGTTGATTTCTCCTGGGGTACTTCTAGTTGCATTTTTATTTTTGTTTCTTCACTTGGTTTCTCAGATTGTCTTCTAGTTTTCTTCCAGATTTCCACAGTGAATAATGTCGTGGACTTTACCGCTTGCTTCGTGTTGAAACCTTGAACCTTGCGATGCCTTTGTTTTTTTGTGGAATTGTTCATTGATCTTCGTTTATTTTCCAAACTGTAGGCTTGATCAAGATTCTTCCATTTGTCGGTCGTAGTCTCACTTTTGCATTGTCTTTTCATCAATTTTACTGTTTTTGTTCCGAGAACCTGTAACCTGCAGCTATGTAGCAGACATGGATCAAAAGCACCTGTTTATTTGTAAAATGACTAAGAATGGGGAATATAATAATGCAAAATTATGATATGAACAAATACCCCCAAACTTATCTTTTGCTTGTCCTTGAGCAAATCTAGTTTTATTCTCGAAAAAGACCTAGCCTCACTTTCGCAGGGAAACGCGATTGCACTGAGCTCGTGCAACAAGCCGTTAAACCTCTAGGTGTTCCTAGTAGGAGGAGTGTTGTCTCCTGAGGGTTTTCAGCGGATACTACCCACAAAATCCTATCAATTCGGCCTATTGACTTTTATTCTCTAATTAGGTTTTCTAACAAGAAACTCTATTATCTTCGACTCAGAAATTATCCACCCGTATTTTTCACGCTTCCTTATCATTCAACTTAAGATTATATATATTCTTGTGAATTTACTTAGCTTTTGGCATCTTTTAAGTTTTCCTTCTAGGGTTCTATCTCAACTTAGGAATTTTTATCATCTCTATTAAAAATATAAGTCCTATTTTTTATTCCTATCTCTTATCTAAACCCCAATCACATACCCCTACGTGTGTGTATATATCACCCCTACACTTGGAAATTCAAATCAAGCTATTATACTCTTGTCCATCGTCCAAAGTACTTTTCAATTGGTGAATTTTTAGAAGAAATTGCTCACACATCCTTCATGCGACCATTAATACTTCTTAAGATACCAACAACCAATTACAAAATGTGTTTGCACATTAAGGCGTAATTTCTAGTCTTGTAACACCTATGGCTTTAGCAGTGACTCCCAAACCAGTTGGTCTAAGGCACTAGGTGATGAAGCACCCTCGCTAAATATTTTTTTTATTAATACAGCCTTAAGTAATTACAACAACCAGTGTTCATTTTTTTATTATCTCTTTATTCACGCTTGTATTTTTATTTTATTTTTCTTCGTACTAAGGACTTTAGACAAGAGCATTTCAAGGTCTCTTCTACTAATCCAAGTTTCAAGGTTCGTGTTTGTGCAATTTGTAGGGTATATATTTTCAGAATTTAGACTTAAGCTTAGGAATTATTTTTCAAACTTTTACTTTAATAAAAATATCAATACTTTTCCCTTGTTTTAACTTAGCCCAAGAAGTCAACTCGAAATTTGCCTATTTCTAAATAAACTACAAAGACATACTTTCTACCGTTAAATTTTAAGAAAGGTTATTTTTAGGGTTTTTAATTTACTAAGTCTAAGATCTAGTTGTTCCTAACTAATTAACCTATTTGGCAAACTCTAGTCAATTAAGGCCAAAATTGAATGTTTCAATTTTTATAATTTTTTTAAATTTTTTCAATTTTTATGGGTTTTAAAATAAGTATGCAAATGCAAAAATATACATATGAATGCGAAGGAAGAAAGCTTACCGAGCACACCCCCAAACTTAAAGTTGACAGTGTCCTCACTGTCAGGCTACACCAAGAGGGTCAAAATATCGGCACTCCCCTGTTTATTTTTTTTATAATTTTTTATTGTTAAAAGAAAAACAAAATATATATACAACAAGGTCCCCCCTAAACTTAAGTGAAACAGTGTTTCCACTGTTTTAAGCGTTAAAGTTTAGAGTTAGGGGGGCGAAAAATCAAACTATACAAGGCCTTACACAGGCCAAAGGTTAGCACCAACCATTCAAAAATTTTATCGTTATAATGGTACGGTAGGTGGAAGAATGGAGTGTAGAAAAAGGAGTTGAGAAACACACGAGACCGTATGGGAAGAAGGGTGGAATATGGTCTCGGTATATTCGAAGAAGAATGGTGGAAAAGAGAAAGAAGTGTAGTACGAACTTGAGAGTGTAAATCGAGTGAATAAATTAGCACAAATTGTGATAACCGATGTGTTAAAAGCGATTGTGCTAATTTATTAACCCGTCGAGAAATGGGGTCAAATCCCTCAAGATTCGCGAGAAAACATGGGTACATTGAACTTGGTAAACCATCCATTGGAAGCGGACACGCGACGGATTCTTGCGCGGTCGAAACGATGGAAAGAACGAAGGGGAGTAATTTAGGGATAGTCTTATTCTCACTTAAGTAATCTATCTCGAACTCGAAGGATTCCATCAATGGTTCGAAATGACTGTAAGCAACCGAGTTTGATGGTTCAACTAACTCATCTGAAAATTCAAAGGACTCAAACTAGGGCGGTGAGTCTTCAAAATCGTCCGCAAAAGTGAAACACTCATAATCGATATCGGTTGTGAGAACTGTGTCAGATTTAAGGAGGAACGCACTAGGGGCGTCAAAACTGCTGTGATCGAATAGAAATATTTCAAGCTCACAGTCCTCTTGCGTGATCTTTTGCATGGTCGGAACGATTGGAAGGATGAGTGGGGGGTGATTTAGGAAGTATAACAGTTAAAGGTTCAGGAGGATGAATTGGAAAATCCGACTCATCAAACAAAAATGATTCATCCTCAATACTATCCTCGATACTCTCCTCAATTCTATCCTCATAATTCTCCTCAAAAGTTATCCCATCCATGCAATTATCATCAAAATCAAGACGCATTTGGGAGAAACATTTAATGACTCGGGATGATGAATTGGAGATAAAATTTCAGTCAAATCTACGGGTTCATCATCCAAATTATTCCCTGCGTCAATATTCTCAATCAAATGAAAATCAATTTTTTTAGACACCTCATCAAAAGCATGGATATTTATCAATTCAGGTTCTAGATTGGAGGTGTAAAGTTCAAAAGGATTGAGTGTGGGTTCACTCGAAAGAGACCCTTCACAATCAGGTGAATCAAGCACTACAAAGTCACACAACTCATTAAACGTTTTATCTTCAACTGGTGAATCATTTGGGACACTTGTTTGAAAAACGGAGTTGTGGGATTCAATTGGGTATGGGTAGGTTTAATTTGGAAGGATGCACAGCTCACTCTCTCCACTCAAATTCTCAATCTGTCCAACCGCCTCATCATACATTGGAATTTTTGGAGCTAGTTGGAAACTAGCTACTGGTTCCCTAGGTTGCATAAGGGCGGCAATGGACGCATCCAAATTCCTCATCTGTCGGTTTGCCACTATAATATAAGCTTCCAACGACTGTTCTAGACTAGACATGGGTTGTGAAGGGGTTTCAGTAAAAGATTCAAAGTTTTTTGGATACGTGAAACTCCCAAATGGTTGTGTAGAAGTAATGTCTAGGGAAGGTGTGAAAGTCGGGTAGGACTGGTAGGAATTGAATGGTTGGACATGAGTAGGATCAACATTTGGATAAAAAGGTGAATGGACTTGTTGATCCCAAGAACTGGAAGTGTTGAAAGGAGTGAAAGATCGGTTACGAGATTGTTCAATATGTTCAGCAATAGACATGAGTTTCGGAGTTACAACAGACTCGAAAAAATAGTATCAATGTAAGAAGGTGGTGAAGGTTGAAATGGTTGATACAAAGTGGATTGTAGAGTCGAACTGTTTCTCCTAGACGCTTCTATTCGATCTTTCAAAGAAATTTTGGGCATGGAGGGGTCTCCGTAATTCGACCAAAACAATGCGCTGCCTTTGTTCTTTGTGGAATTGTCCATTGATCTTCGTTTATTTTCCAAACTGTAGGCTTGATCAAGATTCTTCCATTTGTCGGTCGTAGTCTCACTTTTGCATCGTCTTTTCATCAATTTCACTGTTTTTGTTCCGAGAACCTGTAACCTGCAACATGTAGCAAACATGGATCAAAAGCACCTGTTTATTTGTAAAATGACTAAGAATGGGGAATATAATAATGCAAAATTATGATATGAATAGGGTGCCGGGCGCCGGCGCCTCACGCGCCCGGCATGTGGGCGCTGGGCGCCAGAGCCTCATGCTCCTGGCACGTGGGCGCTGGGCACCTGCGGAAAAAGGGGCTCAGCGCCTGTACAGGGAGTTGTACTCCCAATTGACTTTTGGAGTTAAACTCCTAAAAAGAAGGATAAAGAGGCTTAGCACCTACACTGAGAGTTGTACTCCCAATTGACTTTTGGAGTTGAACTCCTAAAAAGAAAGACTTTTTTTTCTTTTTTTCTTTTTTTTCTCCCGGAGTTAAACTCCCAAAAGATTTTCGGAGATGATAAAATGGGACCCCTTTCTTCTCCTTTGAGCCCTAGATCTTCTCTTGAGCCTTGGATCTTCCCAAAATTGGGTTTTTGGAGATGGTTCTCCTTCTTCCTCCTCTTTGTTGGCTAGATCTTGGAGAAAAGGGGGGTGAGACGTAAAAATCTTCCATTTTGGGAATTTGATGGAAGATCCGAGTTCCCCTTCAAGGGTTTGATGGTGAAAAAATGTTTCTTTTTTGAAAAAGAAGAGTTAAACTCTTGATTTAATTCAAAAAAAGGAAGAAGATTTAGAACCTTGAAGAAGGAGAAGGAGGCACATAAACCCTAGCTTTTGAGGGGGAATAAATTATTATTTTCATTTCATCATCATGTTGCCTTATATAAGCTTACAAATTTATACATAGCCCCTTGGATTTTACAAACTGGCATTTTGCCAATCACATGCCTCATGTGCTATTTCTTTTTGCACATGAGTCATGAGCTTTACAAAAATTTGGCTTTATATCGTTTTCCTTACATTTGTTCATAGAAAATTACATCAAAATTATTTATTACAAAATTTTCATTTTGGCATGGGGCAAGCCGGCCGCTTTATATTCGGGCTCGACTTGGGCATTGTTCCCCTCCGAAAGACAGCGCGACAGGGACGTCTTGCCTAAGATTTGGGGCAGATGATAATAGGTGCTATCCGTCTACCTCTCCGAAGATGCCAAGTTGATTTATGGTACCGTATATCGAAGGTTTAAACGGATGCTGCCGATGTAGCAGATTTCGTCAGATTCCCCCTCGCTTGAGGGGTTTTTGATTGTGGGCACACTTTTCCCTGCAGGCGCAAGCCCCTGCAGTTAATTACGCTACCGCCTTGCGGTAACAACTTTCTCCTTCTCCATGTCGTCACTTCGTGTCGTGGGTGTTTGTTTTGTGTTTGGTTGCCTGTGGATTGTATACGGAGACTAAATTATGTTGTCGCCCATAGGGCGTGGACTAGTCTAAATCCGTATCTTTCTTAGATTTGGGTTTGGGGGTTTAGGTTTAAGGATACGTTAGCCTCGTTTGAGACTAAGATCGACTTAAACGTTAGTTAAGGATACGTTAGTCTAGTTTTTAGACTAAGATCAACTTAACGGGATTGTTTAGATCCAACAAGAGAGCAATTGGAGACCCTATTGTTTAGTTTAATGACATTGCGGTCAATACGTAGTTTAAGGACATTGCGGTCTAATGTTAGTTTTAAGATGTTGCGGTCAAGGTTAAGGACATCATAGTCCGTGGATTTAAGGACTCCACAGTCCGGCGTTAGTTTTAAGACATCACGGTCAAGGTTAAGGATGTCATAGTCCGTTGTTAGTTTTAAAACATCCCGGTCAAGGTTAAGGACATCATAGTTCATGAGTTTAAGGACCCCACAGTCCGTTGTTAGTTTTAAGACATCCCGGTCAAGGTTAAGGACATCATAGTTCATGAGTTTAAGGACTCCACAGTCCGTGAAATGTATGGTCGTTGGGACCCGTCACCTCTTTGAAGACGTTGAGGAATTACAACGACAAATATCAAAGGAGTGAAGAGATGTACCCTTGAACCAAGGTAGATTAAGTGATCTGTAGTCCAATTTAGAACCAAGACCAATTAATTATATTATGAACCCATTAGCTCAGTTAAGTCTGAATTGAGGACTTATGGCCAACTTGGGCTAAGTCCAACTAAGTTTGACCCTTCATTGGACTATCTGACATTTGTCTGGTTTTAGCCCACATTGTTTTCATCTTTAAATTCCTCAATTTTGAGATTCAATTGAAGGAGAGGTTTTGCCTCTAGAAAATTAGCCAATTGGGCTAAAGCTAGTGTTAAACACTAAAGACCAGCAGTGTTGAACACTGGAGATAAAATTATCAGATTAGTGTTAAACACTAGAAATTGTGATTCTCAAGTTAGTGTTAAACACTAACAAATAACAGTGTTAAATACTGGCAACCAGATTATCAGTTTAGTGTTGAACATTAACAGAGGGGGGGATCACATGGGAGCACGTGATGGCCTCAGAAAGTGGGGACAGATCCCCTTTCATTTTGTTCTGCTGATAAGTGTTTAACACTTTTTTAATTCTTACAGTCATCACGTGTGGGTACATGATGGGGGCTCATGCTCTGATTCATTAGAAAATTCATTAGGGGTCACGTGGTGACACGTGAGGGCGCCCTGAGCTTCTTTTCTGTGGATCTTTACAGGGGTCACGTGGAGGCACGTGACCCTGGTTTTTCCCTGTTTAAAGATCTGTTTGTCTTTTTAAGAATTAAATTCTTCATAGGGTTAAACCCTAGAAATAATTTTAGAGGAATTAAATTCCTATTTTCTTTTGAAGAATTATATTCTTAGGTAGGGTTAAACCCTTATTTTCTTTCTGTAGGAATTAGATTCCCATATATGTAAAGAATTAAGTTCTGGCATAGGGTGAAACCCTAATTTCTTTTTAAGGGGAATTAAATTCCTGTGAGTTTGAGAGAATTAAATTCTCAATTAGGGTAAAACCCTAGTTCTGTCCATTTTGAAGGAATTAAATTCCTATAATTTTGGAGAATTGAATTCTCATATAGGGTTAAACCCTAATTTTATTTTGGAGGAATTAAATTTCTATAACTCTGTGAGAATTAAATTCTCAGAACTCAATTCCCCCTCTATGTTTTAGATCTGCATGGCAGGATCTCGACCCAATAAGAATTAAATTCTCAACTTATGGGGAGATGTGCACTTTGCAGATCTTCACCAGAGAAAGAACTAAGTTCTTTTCTTTATAGAAGAGTTAAACTCTTTATTTTGAGAATTAAATTCTCTTTTTTGAAGCCTTTTTTCCCTTTCTTTTCTTACCTAGGGTTTTTCTTTTATAGAGAATCAAATTCTTCCTTTTGAATTTTCAAGATTCCAAGGCTCTATATCTCTCCGTGTTTCATAACTCTCTCCCTTGGCTCCTATTTATAGGAGAAGGAACAGAATCAATCTGTTTAGTAAATCTTTCATTGAAAGATTTGATTTATTTTCATCATTAATCTGGGCCTTTAGATTATTAGGTGAATTTTATTCACTGTTGGATTTTAAATCCAAAGATATTCTTTTTGTTATTTCGGTGAGATTTAGGGGAAATCTTTCCATGTCCAAGATTTTTCCATAAATTGGTGATATTTAATCACCCTCGGATTCTTAATCCAACGGTTTTACATAATTCTTCTCCATTTTGCAAAGATTTAAATGATCTTATTCAGAATTTAATTCTGTTGAACAGCACGGCTTTTAAAGCCAGTCACGTGCAGGCATGTGCCCCCCGGTCACGTGCAGGCATCCTGAATGGGCTTCTCTTCTGCGCTCTGCTCTTTACCGCTGCTTTAAACGTCACATGCCAACACGTGACCGCTGGTCACGTGCGAGCACGTGATGCTTCCTCTGAAGCTTTTTCCTGATTTTTAATCAGGGAACAAATGCCCCCACAGCGTTGCTCTCACATGTCTGCACGTGAGTGCAATGCTGTCACTTTTGTGACCGTTGGATCTGCCTTGAGAGTAGGGGAGATGAAGCGTTTCCATCACATCCTATAAATATAGGGGTCTCTTCAGAAGCGCCTCCACTCTTGCTTATCTTCTTCCTTGCAACTTTTCTTCTTGAGAATTTAATTCTCGTTTTCAGAGCTTAGTTCTCTGCCTCAAAAATTCCCAGAGTTTAACTCTGTTTAAGTAAGACCCATCTCTTCAGGTAATGTCTCCAGATGATCGAAGAACTTTTATACATAAATCTCTCTGGATTTTAAATCCACACCAAGGGTTTTTTTCCCCTTTAATCAAGAACCCATTTTTAAGTTCTTTTGAAACAGAAAAACACTCAATCTTTAATCCACAGACCCTTTAGGGTTTTCTCTGATCTTCAGGGGGCTAATGGTGGCGGTTGTCTTTTCCATGGAATTAAATCCCATCTCAAAAGCTTCGGCTCTGAAAAAATGCCTTTGGGAATTTAATCCCCCTCCTTTTTAACAAGGAATTTAATTCCTATGAAGAACTCAATTCTTCCCAGGGGATTTCTTGGGGTCTTTTTGCCCTGAGTTGTATTCTGCGCAACCAAGAAGAAGAAGTTTACAGTGTTGCTTTCTGGGAATTTAATTCCCTTGATTCTGTTTGATTTTTCACAGAGTCCAAGATGGATTTCTTTTAGGGGAATGTGTAGGGCCATTTGAAATCCACTGAGAATCTTCCCTTTGTCTCATTATAATTGCTTGGCCTCATTATTAACGAGCCGCCATCTTGATTCTGTGGGACCCATGTGTTTTGTAGCCCATGGTCCCATAAAAAAGGAGTCTGCTGTCGCTTTCTTCAACTGTCTTTATATGCATATATATATTTATACTCATATATATATATATATATATATTGCTGGCTTCGCTTTTAACAGTTTTCCTTTATTTTATTTCAGGTACGATGGATTCCGTTCCGTACTTTCCTTTCACTCGCTCGGAGGCCGCTTTTCCTCAGTCACCATCTGATGAGGAAGCGATGACGATGATCAGGGCTCATGACCCGAACTGCACCAACTTACTTCTGTGGGGGACCTGGTACAGCCCTATCATCCGGGGTCGCCGGATTTTCCTCTGCGAAGTGCCGACAGAGCCCACCTTTCCGTTCTTGCCGATGGATCCTCCGAGGACGGTCTTCGTTGTGGAGATGCCAAATTGGACTCCAACGGGGCGGCTCGAGCCTTCGACAACTGGTATCCCGAACCATCCGATCCCAGCTATAGACATTCTGGGACGACGTATTTGCCAGGGTGAGGCCCAACCATGGGGACAAATCTATAAGATAGGGCTCACCCCTCGACACCCCACGGGCTATCTTCTCTGGGCTCGCTACATCCTTTCTGCCCATCGTGCGCGGCTGCAGAAGGTCGGGCTTTACCAAGCGATATATGCGTCGCTCTTTCACTACCAATCTCCGCATGTCTAATGGGTTAAGGCGTTCTTGAACCAGTGGAATCTCCCTACCAACAATTTTATTCTAGGGGACCGCGAGGTTTCGATCTCTCTGGAAGATTTTTATGAAATCTTGGGATTGCCAATCAGGGGTACGCTGTATGAGGAGTTGCTGCCTCTTGATGAGTATGTCTTTGAACCCGAGCCCGCACCGCTTGACGGCTTGTCTGCTGAGAACGCCGTCCGCCACAAGCGTCCCAGCTTGATCAAGGCGCTAGGTATCTTCGACCGATTGTTCACCGAATCTGAGGAGCAGGGCGTTACTTTTAAGAGCTTCATTGCCTGCTTCCTTCGCGGGGACGTCCTGTTGAAGACAGCTCCGAAGTTCGCAAACATCAAAGACCCCTTTGGGTTTGGTCCGAAGAAGCTGCCGACCACTGAATCAGATCTACCACAGTACTACATCCCCATTATGTCGCCGATGTCTTTTGAATCCATTGCAACTCCCGGCATGGACGAGGAGACGTTCTTCGCAGGGTTTGTCAGTGTCTGGCTCAGCTGGTTTGTCATCCCCATGCATCGCCGCTTTATGAGAGCCTCGGTTATCTACCCGGCTCATTGTACCGTTGAGGGGACACGGTTGGCCATCGGCATCCCGGCACTGGCGCATCTGCATTACGGGTTAGGCGCCGCGGCTAATACCTCGACTCCTGGCGTGAATGTAGTAAACATTTCTCTCCACTATTTCACGTCTTGGATCGAGATGCATGTGTTAGGGGCTTTTGCTATACATCAGAGGCCTGCATTTTATGATGCTTACACCTTTCCGCGACTTATGCTATTGGTGGATGCTTCTGCCCCTGACCCGACTCAATTTGGGGCTATTCGTATGCTACTGCTGGCGGGTTGGTATTCACTGATCGGGTCTTATCTTCTCGCTCGGGTCCAGCTCAGCAACTTTGGGACCGGTCAAAAGATAACGTGCCTTCTTTGAGGCCCCGGGAGGCCGTGCATTTATACGCAATCAGACCGGGCTACCTGGTATTTCGTCAGGATAGCGCGGCCCTTTTCATGCGGTACAATCCGCATCGCTTTGCTCGGCAGCTTGGCTACGATCAGGGCGTCCCTTTTGAGGCTTTCATAGGCGTGCCGGTTCCTTCGCCCGAAGCCGTTCGAGATGCCGCCCATCATTTTGTGAGGCTGAACACCGGCTCCCAGTTTATGATCCCCGATGCTGATTACATGCCCCGATGCGTGGGATCGTTCACGGGCTGGTATCTCCATCGGGTCAACCCGATTATTCTTGAGGAAAGAAGGGTACTCCTTGGCCATGGTGCCCCTACTCGGGTTCCGGTCACAGGAGCTACGCTGCGACCGCGCGTGCCGGTCCATTTTCCTTTGAGGGATACCGGTGTTGCGCTCATTCTGGGAGAGTCGGGGGTGGATCTTACCCTGACAGCTGGTATGCCATTGGGCACCCGGTCGCGGGGTAAACGGGCTCCGGTAGTGGCACCACCACCTGCGGCAGCACCACCACCCGTGGCATCGACAATGGCGGTGTCATCCTCGGTTGTGGCACCGGGTGAGGGTGGCAGGGATGAGGGTGTTGAAGGCGAGGTAGGCCAGCGTCGCGCTAAGGCTCCACAGGGAAGGAAGCAGTCGTCCTCGGCGACCGGCTCTGGGTCCAAGCGTCGAAGGAAGGTGGATACTAACTTGCTCGACTCTTTAGTAGAATCTCAGCCCATTCTTGAGGATGAACCGTTGGCCCTGCAGGAATCAGATGCTGGCCTACTTTTTCCGGGTTCATCCGCCGAGGAAGCCGCACAGTTGGCTGAGGCTATAAGACGTTCCAAAGATGAGTCTCAGAACGTCAGGGTTCCGAAGAAGCCCTATCCTGCCGTAATTTTTTATGAAGACCCCTCATGGATCCGGCGGCGGTTTATTGGCCCTTTGGAGGAATGGGGAGAAAGGGCCCTGAAGCAGGCTGCTTCGGAGGATGCAGCGGACGCGCTTTCCTTGTGGACCGGCGGCCATGAGTCCACCCTCGAACCCCGGCGAGCACGCCTCCTTGAGAAGAAGCATCAGCTTGAAGAAGCCATATTGAAGGCTTCGTTATGCATTGGTACGTTTTTATACTTCTTTGTAGCATTTCAGATTGTTTATACCTGTATGTATGTATCCTTATTCTTGCGTGAATTGTGCAGAGTCTTCGGTGATGGGGGAGGTCCCTACGGGCTTGTTGAGGATAAAGCCTGTTGACGCCCCCAATGAAGCTTTGCTCGATATGGAGGGGGTTGACGATGCTGCGCTTCTCACGATAGAGCCTCCTTTGGCGGTTGTTGATCCTGGAGCCCTTGCTCTTTTAAGGGAGGCACCTTTGGTGGTCGCCGTCCCACTGGCTCTTCCTGAGGGCGGCCCCGAGGCTGGGATGGAGGTGGTGAGGACCATCCTCCCTTCGTTGGAACCCGAGGCCACGGCGGAGGCCGCTGAAGCTGCTATCCCACCAGCTCAGAATGGGAGGAGTGTCGAAGGTAACCTTCTACATTTTGAATTAGCAATCTTTCTGTTATCTGAACTCTTTTGTTTTTTCAGAATTGCGCGGACTAGCGGCCTCTATTGCCGATCTGTCTCCCCGGTAATCCTTTCAGCGTCTGCTGGAGATGGCCGCTCCGCAGGCGATATCTCCTCAACGCATTGTCCTCTCATCTGGGCAAGGTTAGCGTCGTTCTCTATTTTTTTTATTATAGCATCGTTGTTATTTTGCGGAATGACATTGATGTCTTTTACAGTTTTGGAGGCCAATGACGAGGTCGAGGTCGTTGAAGGGCCAGGGGAATCTTCAGCTCCTACTTTCATGACCGTAGGTAAGTGACGTTTCAATGTGGGTCCACTTGTTCCTTTGCTTAAGAGTTTCATTGACACATTTTTTTTTAAACAGCCCTGCCAGCTCTTACAGCGCTGGAATCGCGTATCGCCATGCCGCCCGGCCCTTATACTCTGCGAGCTTCAGAACGCTTGGCCCAATTAAGCCTTGTCTCCCTATCATCTTTGATCGAGGAGCTCCGTGCTGGCAGCGCAATCACAGCTGAAGCATTTGCTGCTGAAGCTAATGGTTCTCTTCTTTTCTTGCCACTTACCATAGCGAGGCGGTGGTGCGAGTCTGGATGGAGTTCTGTCAGCAGGTGGAGGCTTTCTTGCATGCATTTGAGTGTTCCCGCCTTTCTTCGGAGGCCGTGGCTGCAAAGGCGGACTTGTGGGGGCTGATAAAGCGGTGTGCGGCGAACATGGTGTCGTGCGAGAAGAGGCTCAGCCGCAAATTCTCGGAGAGGGAGCTGGCCTCTAAGGCACTGAGCGAGCTCCAGACCTGCCTTACAGCCAAAGCCAATAAAGCGTATAAACTCTGGCGAGTGCTTCAAGAGTTATCAAAGAGGTGGTGGCCCTCGATAAAGCTGCCGTGTTCACTTGTGAAAGAGTAGAGGCTCACAAGGCTACCGAGAAAGAGCTCGAAGGCCGGCTTGCCTCGTGTCAGGCCCAGCAGGCTCAGGCGGAGGTCCGTCTTTTGGCGATACCGAATCATGAAGCCGTGACCCAGCAAAAGAAGGATGAGCTAGTAAAATTGCTAAATCGCCCGCCAGCTTGAAGACTTGTATCTTTTCCTTTTTTTTTGTACATACTCCTGAATGAGAGTATATTCTTTTTTTTTGTTTCTTTCATGAATTGTACTTTGTATCCATTTTGGTTTATGAATAAAGATATATTTTTCTTCTCAATGGTGTGTCTCTTTTTATTGAATGTGTTCTGCGGACAATTTATCTTGGTCTCCTTGCAGGGCAGCGATGGCTTAGGATTCAGGGTTAAGATCTGCCTCCTAAGACTTTTGAGCTTTATGAGCCGTGAGGGTCTCATAAAGAGTTTTTCTCCCTACAGATCGAGAGGATCCCATAGGTGTAAGTTCTCCTTAAGAATTGTGAGGATTCCTAAGCGGGTTTTCCCTTGGGAGTCGTAAGGATCTCACAAGAGAGTTTTCTTCCCTACAGGTCGTGAGGACCCACAAGTGCTGGGTGCGGTCGCCCTTATCCGTATTTCACGGGGTTAGGGGTTGCTTTGGGATGTTTTTCAGGGTACCGTAGTTTAAAGACATCGCGGTCAAGGTTAAGGACATCATAGTCTGTGGGTTTAAGGACTCCACAGTCCAACGTTAGTTTTAAGACATCACGGTCAAGGTTAAGGACATCATAGTCCGTGGATTTAAAGACTCCACAGTCCGATATTAGTTTTAAGACATCACGGTCAAGGGTAAGGACGTCATAGTCCGTGGATTTAAGGACTCCACAGTCCGATTTTAGTTTTAAGACATCACGGTCAAAGTTAAGGACGCCATAGTCCGTGGATTTAAGGACTCCACAGTCCACGAAATATGTGGTTACTGGGACCCGTCACCTCTTTGAAGATGTTGAGGAATTACAACGCCAAATATCAAAGGAGTGAACAGATGTACCCTTTAACCAAGGTAAAATCAGTCTAGAATCATCATGGTTGATCGTTAGTTTTAAGACATTATGGTCGAGGTTAAGGACATCATAGTCCGTGGATTTTAAGGACTCCACAGTCCAATGTTTGCTCTGGATGCTTCACACGGGTTCACTGCCGTGCTCTGCGAGGACCAGGCTCCGCTATGGACGTTTTCCGCGGGGTCAAAGGGTGACGTTATCCGCGTTCCACGTGACCAGGAATTTTGCTCTGGATGTTCCCCACGGGTTCGCCGCCGTGTTCGGAGAGGACCAGGCTCCGCTCTGGATGCTTCACACGGATTCACTGCCGTGCTCTGCAAGGACCAGGATCCGCTCTGGACGTTTTCCACGGGGTCAAAGAGTGACGTTATCCGCGTTCCACGTGAAAAGGAATTTTGCACTAGATGCTTCACACAGGTTCACTGCAGCGTTCGGTGAGGACTAGGCTCCGCTCTGGACGTTTTCCACGGGGTCAAAGAGTGACGTTATCCGCGTTCCACGTGACCAGGAATTTTGCTCTGGATGCTTCCCACGGGTTCATTGCCGTGTTCGGCGAGGACCAGGCTCCGCTCTGGACGTTTTCCACGGGGTCAAAGAGTGACGTTATCCGCGTTTCACGTGACCAGGAATTTTGCTCTGGATGCTTCTCACGGGTTCACTGCCGTGTTCGGCGAGGACCAGGCTCCGCTCTGGACGTTTTCCATGGGGTCAAAGAGTGACGTTATCTGCGTTCCACGTGACCAGGAATTTTGCGCTAGATGCTTCATACGGGTTCACTGCCGTGTTAGGCGAGGACTAGGCTCCGCTCTGGACGTTTTCCACGGGGTCAAAGAGTGATGTTATTCGCATTCCATGTGACCAGGAATTTTGCTCTGGATGCTTCCTAGGGGTTCACTGCCGTGTTTGGCGAGGACCAGGCTTCGCTCTGGACGTTTTCCATGGGGTCAAAGAGTGACGTTATCCACGTTCCACGTGACCAGGAATTTTGACTTTGTCTGTATTTCACGAAGTCGGAATTTGACTCTCGGTCGACTGTACGCCGCCGAGTCATGGAACTGGGAGTTGTCGCTGTTCCGCTTTGCTTGATGTTGTGTCTGCCGTAATGAGATGAATGTTGAGACGATCTCTAGGTTATTTGTGGCCCGTCGAGACTTGGCCTCTTCTTCTGATTGAAACTTGGGGGGAAGAGTACGATCCCTTTTTCGTTTGCGCCCCTGGATTGTATACAGGGGTTGATGTAACATCACCTGTAGGGCAAAAATTTCATTTTTATTTTATTTCTTTTTCCACGATGCTCTATCATTTCAGCTTTTATATCGCGAAGGTCACGATTGCCCCATCATTTCGGCTATTTTTCGCGGTGCCCAATCATTTCGGCTATTTATTTTATTTTTACTCGTTGCTTTTTATTGCGAGTTGCCCAATCATTTCGGCTATTTTTCATGCATACATTTTTACTTGCTGCTTTTTATTGCAAGTTGCCCCATCATTTCGGCTATTTCATATGCATTTTTAGCTCGCTGATTTTTATCGCGAGCGTAGAACTTGGAGTCTGGTGCCAATCTCAGTATCAGCATCGCTACAACTGGAATATTGCCAAGAGCGAATCATCATTTGCCATGGAAGGACTCGGAATTTGATACCGTTTTAGGCATCAGTATCGCTACAACTGGGATATTGCCAGGAGCGAATCATCATTTGCCTCTGTCGATGCCGCACAAAGGTGGCTTAGTAAACGGGGTTAGGGTCCCGTCGACTAAGGCTTTTGACTTCATGAGCCGTAAGGGTCTCATAAAGATATTTCTTCCTACAAGTCGTGAGGATCTCGTAGGTGTGTTTTCTCCTTAGGAATCGTGAGGATTCCTAAGTGCGTGTTCTCCTGTAAGTCGTAAGGATTTTACAAAAGGATTTTCTCCTTATGAGTCGAGAGGACTCACAAGGGTTGTTCACCGTACGAACATATCCCCAGTCATGGATGGGACTCAGTTAGGGAAATGTTTATTCATGCCCGTGGATTGTATACAAGGGTCAGTATGAGCCGCTCGTAGGGCAATATTGAAGTTTGTGGGGGTTGCTTAAGAATAGCTTTAGGTCTCTGTAACTTAAGACTTTCAAATCTTATGAGCCGTGAGGGTCCCATAAGAGAATTCTCCTTACAAGTCGTGAGGATCTCGCAAGTGTAATTTCTCCTTAGGAATCATGAAGATCCCTAAGTGTGTTGCTCCCTTATGAGTCGTAAGGATCTCACGCAGGTGGTTTCTCCTTACAAGGTCGAGAGGACCCTGTAAGCGTCTTTTTAACGAGGTTGCGCCCTTTCAGGTTTTCACAAACACTCGCCGGTAGTCCTGCTGTTTTTACTCACGGAGCCCTTTCGGGTTTTCATTCGTGCCCATTTTATTTATGGACATACCGTTTTTCTTTTTTATTATTCTTTTTATTTTTCTAACGAGATTGCGCCCTTTCAGGTTTTCATAAACACTCGCCGGTAGCCCTGCTGTTTTTACTCACGGAGCCCTTTCGGGTTTTCATCCGTGCCCATTTTGCTTATGGACATACCATTTTTATTTTTTATTTTTTATTTTTTATTCTTTTTTTTTGTATCGGTTTCGAGATGTTGCAACCCATCGTAGTTTATCAACATCTCGGTCAACGACTAGTTTTAGGACATAGTGGTCTGTTGTTAGTTGAAGGACGTTTCGGTCCATTGTTGAAGAAGGCCGGTTACTACTTATAGAGTTTGGGCTTAGGAAGAGAGCGAGCGGACATAGTCGTCCTCATCTATCATTGACCTAGGCCGTGACTCATTAAGCGTAGTATTTCTTTAGGAAGCGACCGTTTATTGGCCTGAAAGGCCTTTCACCGTGCATATCCATGAGTAGATAGGCTCCACCCTGGTAGACCTTGTCTATGATATACGGGCCTTCATAGTTCGGCTCGAATTTTCCCCGCTTGGCACGATTGGGGATCATAGGTCTTTGACCACTAGCATGAGTTCGCCTTGGCGGAATGTCCTCGGCCTGGTCAATCTTTCATATGAGCGCGTCATCTTTGCTTTATAAGCTTCCAGATTTTGTTGCCCTATGAGCCGGGTTTCATCAAGGGCATCAAGCTCCTCAAGCCGAAGGTGAGCATTTTCTTCGTCCATTAGCTCGTAATGGACTGCCACTCGTAGAGAAGGTAATTCTATCTCGAGGGGGAGTACTGCTTCTATACCGAATACCAACGCGTAAGGCGTTGTGTTCGTGGTCGTTTTGAACGTAGTTCGATACGCCCAGAGAGCTTCTTGCAGTCTCTCGTGCCAGTCCTTCTTATTTCGGGACACCGTCTTCTTCACGATCTTCGTCAAGGTCTTGTTGAAAGCCTCAGCTAGACCGTTAGCTCGGGGATTATAAACTGAGGAGTATCTCCAGTCTATGTTGTGCTGTTGTGCGAAGCGGCTGATTTTGTGGCTCCTGTAGGCTGGCCCGTTATCGGAGATGATCCGTCATGGAGTTCCAAACCGATAAAGGACATGCGTCTTAAAGAAATGGGGGATATTCTCCGTCTTCACTTCTCTCAGTGGTACTGCTTCTGTCCATTTGGAGAAGTAGTCAGTCGTCGCCAAAATGAATCAATGTCCCCTGGACGATGCTGGTTCGATGGGGCCGATTACGTCAGTCCCCCACATTTCGAATGGCCAGCTAGCCACCATCGGGTGTAGTGGATTTGGGTGCTGATGGATAAAGTCCCCATGAATCTGGTATGAGTGGCATTGCTTCGCATATTCGAGGCAGTCCTGAATCATCGTAGGCCAATAGTAGCCCATCCGTTTAATTTTCAACTTCATCTTCGGGCCTGCTTGGTGAGAACCGCAGAGTCCGTCGTGAACTTCTTGGATGACTCTTCTTGCTTCGTCAGGTCCCAGACATCTCAACTACAGAGAATCAAACGACCTCTTGTACAGAGTATCATTGACGATGGCGAAAGACAGAGCTCGTTTCATGAGCTGATGTCTTGAGGATGCATCTTCAGGCGTTCGATTGGATTTGAAGTAGTCAACAAAGACTTCTCTCCAATCCTCAACCTTTCCCTGATCTTCTATTTGCATAGCCATTTGCCCAGTCAGTCCCTTTTCTTCGGATGATTCCGGAGATATTTCCGCTGGGGCAAGCACCCGACAGCTTTGTACCACGATTCTTACGTCATCGAGGTTTTCGTCGGCCAGTTCTTTGGCGAGCTTGGCTAACGCGTCCGCCTTGCTATTTTCTGCACGCGGTATGTTTTCCAAAGTGTAGGAAGGAATTTGGGTCAACAGTTGTTACACCTTTTCGCCGTACTTCACCAGCTCTGGCTTGCACGTCTGGTAGTCGCCGTTTACTTGACTGACGACCAGTTGAGAATCTCCGTATATAAGGAGGTTTTCGATTCCCATGTCGATGGCGATCTCGAGGCCTGCTATCAAAGCTTCGTATTCAGCTTCATTGTTCATCCTTGGCTCTGTCAAGGAGAAAGCAAAGCGCATTATCCCTCCTTGTGGAGTTACGAAGATGAGGCCTACCACCGATTTAATTATAGGGGTGCTTTGTTTGCGCTTCTTCATGGAAGATGCTCCATTGAAATAAAGTTCCCATCGGGTATCACTACCGTCGATCGCGTCAAACGCATGTTCGTCTGGCAGCTCGCAATTCAAAGGGGAATCAGCCGGTATCGGATGCTCAGCGAGGAAGTCGGCGATGGCCTGGCCTTTCACTGCTTTAAGAGGCTGATAGGTTATCGAAAACTCCATCAAGAGCAGGGCCCATTTAGCGAGTCGTCCCGTCCATATGGCTTTTGACATCAAATATTTGAGAAGGTCCCCACCTTTGATATGAGTCGGACTTCATGCGCCAACGCATAGTGCCTGAGCTTTGTGATCGCGAAGATCAGTGCCAGGCAGTGCTTTTCGATGGGAGAATAATTGCTTTCTGCCCCCAGGAGGACTCGACTCAAGTAGTAGAGAGCTCTCTCCTTCTCTTGATTGTTCTCTTGTGCCCATAATGCGCCTAAGGAACCTTCGAGGGCTGTTGTATAAAGAATAAGAGGCTTTCCCTTGACCGGAGCAGCCAGCACTGGCGGGTTCTGCAGATACTGCTTGATTTCGTCCAACGCGCTCTGGCATTTATGATCCTAAATGAACGGGGTTCCCTTCTTCATCAGGTGACTATAAGGACGACACTTGCCAGAGAGATTGGCTATAAATTGTCGGATATACGCGAGCTTCCCTTGGAGAGACCGCAATTGCTTAAGGGTCCTTGGCGGGGGCATTTCCATGATCGCCTTGATCTTGGACGGATCTATCTCAATGCCTCGGTGCCGGACGATGAATCCTAGGGATTTGCCTGAGGACACTCCGAATGCGCACTTGAGAGGGTTCATCTTCAGGTTGTATTGCCGCAAGCGTTGAAATACGGTCTTTAGATGCTCTAAATGCTCTTCATATGGTTTGCTCTTGACCACGAGGTCATCGATATAGCATTCGACGATTTCGTGTATAAGGTCATCGAAGATTTTCGTCATGGCCCTTTGATAGGTGGCACCGGCGTTCTTTAGACCGAAGGGCATCACCTTGTAGCAGAATATACCCAAAGGGGTCTGGAAAGCGGTGTGCTTCTGGTTTTCGGGATGCATCTTTATCTGATTATATCCTGATGAGCCGTCCATGAAGGAGAAAACCTCGTGAGTGGACGTGTTATCTATCATCAGCTCGGTGACTGGCACTAGGAAATCATCCTTCGGGCATGCTTTATTGAGATCCCGAAAGTCTACACATATGCGCTCCGTCCCATTTTTCTTCATCACTGGGATGATGTTGGCAATCCAATCAGGGTATTGAACCTCTTGGATGAAGCCAGAGTCGATTAGTTTCTTGACCTCGGCATTGATGCTCATTTCAAGCTCAAGCTGCATTCTTCTCGGCGCCTGTTTGACTGGCTTGACGTCCGGGGATATGGCCAGTTTGTGTACAGCTATTTCTGGATCTAGTCCTGGCATTTCGGAATAGTTCCATGCGAAGCAATCTCTATGCTGCATAAGCACGTCTTTTAGTGCGGCCACTTTCTCTTCAGACAATAGCTCACTGACGAATGTCGGCCGCGGGTCGCTTGTCGTCCCCAGCTCAATTTTCTTGAGCTCATCTGCAGTGGTATGTATTCCGTCTTCCAGCTCTTTCGGTGCCGGCGGAAACTCTGCAATCATCTCGTCATTATTGTTTTCGAAGCACCAGGCAAGGTCATCCATATCCTCGGGCTCTTCTTTTGATATCGTTATCATATGACAAGTACGAGTATGCTTCCAGGACCGATGTAGGTCTGGTCCTATCCTCGCTGTATGCGCGGCTTTTGGTTCGTGCTTCTGTAGCGAATTTATCCTCCAGCTGCTGGATAGAGCAAACCTGCCTTGCTGATACTGGTCTTCGACCCAGTTCTTGAAAGTGAAGCAGTCTTCGAGAGGGTGTCCTATTGCTCGGTGATAAGAGCAATAGCCCGGATGAGAGATCTCGTTAGCTTGCTCAGGGTGTTTGGACTCCGGAAGTGTAATCATTTGATGTTTTAAAGCGAGATCAAGTATCTTCTTTGTCTTGTCTTGAGGGAAAGAATATGCTCGACCCATCTTCTTTATGAGGGACAAATCCGGACCGCCCAATTCCCGATCACGTGACTTTTTGGTCCCGCTTTGTCATTGTCGAATCCCTTTTCCGCTCTTTGACTTATTTCTGCCTCTGCGTCGGGCCTTTTGTACAACAGGTTGACAGGGAGGAGCATTTTCATCTTTCGCAGCCTCTTGAAGAAGGCGTTGCGTCCTGGCTTTCTCGTAGATGGCCATTTCGCGATTATAGTCGTCCCGAGCTTTTTGATCCGCTTTCCTGATAAGCTTGCCCATTCGTTCTTCAAATGATAGACTCGGCATTTTGATGGCAGGATCTTACTTCGGTGCGGGATCGGCATTTTCTGACAGGGCGTCCTCTTCTTCATCAAAGTTATATATGACGTAGCTACCATGGACTCGTTCCCGTTTCCCGGATTTCATATATCCGAGCCCGAGCGTTTCCATTCTCCCGTTGGGCAACTTGCGCTGAGTCCCAGGGACATCCCAAATCCTGTTGTAGAACCGAGCTTGTCGAATAGTCTGTTTTAAAGGTACCCCTTGGCGTTTCAATAGCCTTTTTAGTCCGTTCGTGTAGTATCTGGGCAAAAGGATGGGTTGGAGCCTGTCAAGCGTAGAATTCGCGCCGTGCCAGATCTCTTTCTCCACTCTTGTTTCCATGGACCGATAGAATAGGATCGCCCTTTCACCTTTTCGCCTAGGAGGGACGTAAAATGTCTGCAGGTCTTGCACATTGTAAGCTTCAAGTGCGTCAAGATCTTTGTAGTGCCCCCGGGGAATTATGGTAATTTGAAAACTCTGATCATCACCAGAGAATGCTTGTACTGACGGCCGACTAGAGAACACAGCATTCACCTCATCTTCCGAGTCGCTTCCGAAGATCAATATAGGGGCGGACGGTCCGGGGTTGTTGCGTCGAGACGGCCCAGCGTAGGCTATCTCTTCTTCTTCTTCGGTATCACTCCCAAAAACAGGAATAGTGGCGACGGCTTTGCTCTCTGGTGCGCGACACCTCTCCATGTCCTCGAAATCTGGCAAAAAGTATTTTGCATCTTCGTACTTGCGGACTTCGTTCACGGAGAATGGGTTCAGCTCTCCTGTTACGGTATACTCGAGACCATCCTTGAAATACTTCATACACTGATGTTGTGTAGAAGGGATGATGTTGTATTCGTGTAACCAAGGACGACCGAGCAAGGCATTGTAGCAGGTCTTGGCGTCAATGACGTAAAACATAATATCTGTGACGAGTAGTCCGAAGCGTAATGTTAGTATTACAGATTCGAGAGTCCGTGATGACTGAGAATCGAAACCGGAGATGGTAATTTTATCACGAGCGAGGTGTTGAACGCTCATGCAGATTTCCTTCAACACCCGAACATTAAGGAGATTGACGGAGGACCCATTATCAACCAGGATTTTGCCTATCTTGATATCGTGGCAGTATCCAGAGACATATAGGGGACGGTTGTGGTCGCACATCCCAAGGAGAAGGTCTTCATCACCGAACGTGACATCGGCCCTGTGCACTCTTTCCAGTTTATCCTTCATCCTTTCTTCTACGAGGAAGGCTCGGAATTGCTCGGGCTCTTGCAGTGCCTTGATTAATGAATCTCTCGCTTCTTTTGATAATAAGAGAGCGTCGAGAATGCTGAGCTGAGAGGGTAGCTTCCTCAGGTGCGCTAGGATGTTGTAGTCCACTTTACTCTTCTTGGGCGTGTCCTTGGCAGCTAGCTCTTTCATGACTTGGTCATCTAAAGCGATATCCTCAGCAACCTTTTCCTTTCCCATATCTTTTCTAGCTGCGGGTCTGAGATTTTTCTCAGGAAGCGTGCGATTGCGCAGCTGAATGTTTTCGCAGGCCGCTGGTTCTTTCTCTTTCCCTAAGATGGATTCTTTAAAGAGAGGGCCCAAAGCCATTTCCTCGTCAGAGTCGCTCCCAAAGGTGAGAACTAGTGATCCTCCGGCGTTGACCATGCGACAGCTACCGGTAGTTCTCTTGTGCTCCTCGGCCGTACTTCTCTGCTCCAGACGAGTTTTGCGTTTCATCCGTTTAAAATGTTGCCGGTGAACAACATATCCCTTCCACCATCTTTTAAAAGCGTCACACTCCTCGGTCGGGTGCGAAATCTTTCGATGATAGGAGCGGTAATCAGGATGCATTTCTGCTCCACCGAGAGTGTTTTCTTCTGAGGGTGGCAGCTTCATCCCCATCGATATGGCTTTGGCAAATCTTTTCTTCGTCTTGAATCTATTTTTATCTGCATCGGATGTCTTTTGATTTGGTGGGAGTGCCTCGACTCTTTCGTCTAATCGTCGGAGTTTGGCTCCTTCCAATATGGCCATCTCACGCTCCCGATCGGCTTTACTTTTCAGACGAATCTCATTCAGAAAGGCGTCGATCATCTCGTCTGACGGTTATACAAGTTCCAGTTCAGGCTCTGCCCCCAGTCTTTCTGTGCGGAGCGCTTCTTCACTGTTTAGCGATGAATGAGAGATCACATGGCAACTTACTACGTAATCCTCAGATCCATCTGACGAGTCTTCCCTATCATTTTCGTCCTCAAGGACGTGGCTGAGGAACTCTTGGAGCGTGATGGGGGTCCGCGCTTTCTGATTATATTCTTCCAGCACGTCGATCTATTTCTGCAAGTCCGTGCGCTTGTCGCCAGGCTTCACGGGCTTTTTGGATCTCTTTTTCTTTTTCGCAGATTTTGACGACTGGGTGTGAGTGCTGGGGATATCACCACCGATCTTTGGAGTTGGACGCGGCTTCAGCATCCCCTCGATGATTTGAGGTTCAAGCGGGTCATTCCATCTAACCGCTGGGCATGCATGAAGATCATTCAGCATCCTCTTGGTTTTGGATGAAAGCACGACCTCCCATGGAGCTTCTTCAACAAAAGAGCAAGTTGCCCCCGGTGTGTCCGTCTTCTTTGGAGTGTGCGGTTGTGGCGGGTTTACCTTCCACTTCTCAGACAACGCAAACTTGCCCTGTAGGTATTGATCCTCGATCCATCCCTTAAAGATGAAGCAATCCTCGATCGGGTGACTTACCGTTTGATGGTAAGGGCAGTAATTGGGGTTATTCACCTCGTTGGGTTGTGGCGGTCACCTTGGATTCGGCAAGTTAATAAGCCTGTTGCACACAGCCAGCTCGAATAGCCTCTTCGTCTTATCCCGCGGGAATGAGTAAGGGCGCTTCATTTTCTCATTATAATACCGCCGTCTTTCTTCCAGTTGATCTGCTAGCTTTGGGGCACTAGGTTGCTGTTGAGTGCTCGCGACGAAGGTCGCCTTCCCTTTACCCTTGTCGTTCCGTGGTTCTGGCTTCGGGGGAGACGGTCTGTGACCCATCTGATCCATCTGGGCTAGCTTGTCGATTAAAGCCTGGAACATGGTCGGTTTGAAGAACATCATGAACTGTGAAATAGTTGCATGAGGGTCTAAGGTGCCCACGAACATGCCCACCGCTGGTGCTTCTTCGATGCGCTGTTCGCACTTTGACCATAAGTTCCGCCATCGGATTGCATATTGGACCCAAGTTTCACCCGGCTTCACCCTTGCATTAATCAAAGCTGTTATCGGGGTGTTTTCACTGGCGCTCGCGAATCGCTGAGTGAATAGCAACTCCATTTCAGCGAAAGTTTTGACGGAGTCATTCGGAAGTTCGGAATACCACTCAAATGCCGTCTCCGATTGACTGCCAACGAATTGGCGGAGCAAGAGCTTATCATCGCCGCCGGTGTTATCATAAAGAGCCCTGAACTGGGCAACATGTTGATGGTCGTCCTGTTTTGACGACTTGGCCAGCTGCATGGTCGTCCTGTTTTGACGACTTGGCCAGCTGCCTCAGTTGCCTGGTGGACTCGTATTTGCTGAGCAATGTAGTCATCCAGGGCAGCTTTGGAAATTGTTTCTTCTTTGGCTGCTGAAAGAGCCGGTGGAGGATTCGGCGTTTCTCCTCTGTCATCTTCAAGGACAATCGGAGGATCTTCGACAGGAGGATCTTGCTGGATCATCATACCCACCATATCCTGGAACAGAAGGGCCATTCATTGTATATTAGCTGCTTGTTCCGCCACCTCTTTATCCTTCTTTTCCAGTATTCTCCGAAGGAACTCGGCGTCGGTTTCTTGATCCTGGCGTTGATCCGAGGATGCTTCGGGACTTTCTTTTAGCCCAGTGAGTGCGGCCATCGCAGTCATCATTTCTTGGAGCTTCTGCTGCTGCTCCTGAGCTTTAGTCACCGATCGCGTAAGCGGTCTATGACCTGTGGATATGCGGCTGTCCTATTTCCCGAACGCCATGTAGACAGTGTGCACCACCATGCCCCCAGACTTAGGGCGTTTAGGCTTACTGTCTTTGACATTTGCCGCAGGCGTAGGGATTTTCTCCGGCCTTCTCCTCTTGTGGGTAGTTGACGTTGAGGGGGCCGTTGCTACGGGCACTCAGGTGGTTGTCGTCCTTTGCGGTTTGATTGGATGGTTCCTTTCTTCCTGAACTTTAATCCTCTTCTGAGAGTGATCTCGAATGAGCACTGAGTCCTGAACTTGTCGCCAAACCTTGTAGATTTTGGAGGACAGCCATTGAGAGGGCTGCTCTGGCTTTTCTGGTTTTGCTTCCATGACGGTCTCTACCGGTGGAGGAGATCTTTTGAGAACCGCAGTTGGCGAATTTCTGCGTACCCTGTTCAGCAGCTCAAAGCTGTTCCCAGTTGGAACAGCAGCATTAACTTCCACCGTTGGAGCTGGTGGCGTTAGCCCAGAGGAGGAATTTCCCCCAGTCTTCCTTATCCGGCGCCAGTGGCGACGTCGAGCGTGATGGTTTGTTGGGATTGGTTCAGCGACGGTTTCGTCTTGCCCCTGTTCTGGGGAGGGGCTGCTGCCAGTGTCAGCCTCTTGAAGACTGACGTCCGTTGAGGAGTTGTGTCCAACCAGTCAAAAACAGATTTCTGAGCGGGAGCGGGAACGGAAGCAGTCAGTCTTGCGAAGACCAACCCTCTGGGAGGAGAAGCCGCCTTGACGACTTCAGGAGCAGAGATGGCTATCTTCCTCGGGATAGCCACTTCAGGGGTCATGGGCTTCTTGACAGGCCCATCGGAGTTCAGGCTTAGTCTAATGAAGACCGAGGAGTTGGAATCGGATGACCCGTTGAGAGGGGCCGTAGTAGTGAGCCGATCGAAGACCGACTTCTTTTGCGCTTCCTTCGGCAGCGGGATGTTAATGTTCACTGGTGGGAGCATGGTCCCAAAGAACAGATCGGTGGTAGCCTGAGTCACTTGTTCCACAAGCATAGTGAACAGGGAAGCAGCCTGCGGTCAATAGGCCACACCTCCAGGTGAGGCGGAGCGTCGGTTGCACTTGCAGTTGGAGCAGTTTGAGCAGTTGAACGCCATTGCTTTTTGATTTCTGCGCCAAGCAAGAGACCAAATCTAAGTAACTTGAAACCCGAGGGCAACCATTAACAAACCGCGATCCATTCGTGAAGACGACACACGAAGTGTGGAGTGGAAAGAGGAAAAGGTCCCACCGGGCGTGCCAGAATCTGTTCTCCTCCGAAAGACGGCGCGACAAGGACGTCTTGCCTGAGATTCGGGGCAGATGCTAATAGGTGCTATCCGTCTACCTCTCCGAAGATGCCAAGTTGATTTATGGCACCGTATATCGAAGGTTTAAACGGATACGGCCGATGTAGCAGACTTCGTCAGATTCCCCCTCGCTTGAAGGGTTTTTGATTGTGGGGACACTTTTCCCTGCAAGCGCAAGCCCCTGCAGTTAATTACGCCACCGCCTTGCGGTAACAACTTTCTCCTTCTCCAGTGGTCACTTCGTGTCGTGGGTGTTTGTTTTGTGTTTGGTTGTCCGTGGATTGTATATGGAGACTAAGTTATGTTGTCGCCCGTAGGGCGTGGTGTAAGTCCACGTTGTCCACCCCGGTGCTTGCGGGGAGGCGGAAAACGGAATAAAAATCGGATTTTTATCATGCTAGGCAACATGGACTAACTAAAGGAGGGATCTTTGCTAAACAAAAACTAACTAAAGCTAACTAGAAATTAGCTACATGGAAGAATGGTTATACCTAGGGCTTTATGTCCTTCTCTCCTTTCTCCTTGGAGTGTAAGAAAGAGATCACCTTGTCGCCTTCTCTAGTCGAAGAAGGATCCACCCGAGAGCCTCAACCTTTGGCTTCAACTTCAAGCTAGAAGTAACTAAAGTGCTAGAAGTGCTAATCCTAGAACCTTAGATGAGAGTAGAGATTACTATGGAGTGGTTTTTCTCAAGCTCAAGTGTTTCTCAACACATGAGAGGGGAGAGCTTGAGGAAGGGGAAGAGCAAGAGAGAGAAAGCATATGATAGAATGAGAGAATAAAAGAACCATTCTCACATATATGTGTGAATTATTGTAAATTGATAATTAGCAAGATAATTGTCATGGCTTAATCAAGACATGACCATTATCATTTCATTTTTAATGCAAATTGCAAGGATCAAAGAGCATCTTTTATATGAAATGATGATGGTCAAAGTGTCAACCTAGGTCAACAAGTCAAGAATGTCAAATGGTCAACAACCCTAACCATGCACAATTATATTAAACTAATATCAATTAATCATAATACACACATAAGCATTAGGGTTAATAAAATGACAATGGTCATTAACCCTAATCAAAGTCCTCTCCCTCTGTCCCAATCAACTGTGCATACGCACCCGTATTCGTGATCCGAGGAACACGAATACAAAGAGATAAAACCAATCCCAAATCATATACTAGGATCTGGCTTAAACCAAAGCCCGCTAGTATAAGCTGTCCGGACAGCAAACGTGCACAAGTGCGCGGATGTGAACGAACCCTGTCGCAAAACCATGCGATCTCTACTCATTTTGCCTAAAGGCGAATAGCTCTCTGTGTGGGACTCTAAAGACTCGACACTACGCTGGCAGTGGGTTTAACCACAGACCGCAAGCGGCACTAGCTGTACGTAATGGTCCCTAGGTAGATGCCGATAAGAAGGCTGACGAGGTGACCCCATCTGAACTCCTACTGAGCCTGTATGTGACAGTCTCCGCACAGTCCGGTCTGTTCGTCTGATACATCGCATGGCGGGCCTAGGAGGCGGTGAACGTCAGTCCCCTAATAGCGGTACAAGTCGTGTCGGAGTGTAGCCCAGAACACCCTGAGATAACACTGGAAGCCTACCAGTATATCTCGCTTGCCCTGGCCAGGGACTACTTGTGTAATGGCTCTCCTGGACACAGCGCGATGTCAACCCCCAATACTGGGAGAGACGAATCCTGTCTAACCGTCACTGCCTCCAAGTGCTTCGGGACTGCACCCAAAAACTACCTGTTTGCACGACTCCTTTAAGCCGTGGTAGGGTAGTAATCAAAGTGCAGTGGGAACACACTTGAGGCGAAGTGACAGTGTCAAGTCAGCGGACTAAGCTGTACTCATGTCACCTGGGAACTGATAACTGACGATAGGTATAATACCAACCAACAGTTCCCGACGAGTCCTGTCCAGTGTACTCGTAACCTAACGAGCACCCGCATACTATCTCAAGTACGACGTACTGACAGCTGTGGGACATACCGTCTCCCACGCTGGGATGAGAAGCGCATACGCTAGTCTACTCCGGAGTATCGATGCCCTGTCTCGATAGTCCAACGACTAGGGACATGTATAAGGATGTGCTTATGGATTACCCAGCCCCCACGAGTGTGAGCGCCATCACAACGCTGGTAATCAAGCAAAGATCCTAAGGGCTCTACTAATATGTATATAAGCGATATGCTAAAAGAAACATATGCACATATTGAAGTAGAGACAAACCAAGTAGCATACTACCATTTCGAGCAAGATTGTATATACAACTGTGAATATCCCAAGCTTCCATCAAGTAATATACAAACTAGTATGATACAGTAATGGCCTATAGGGCATATACACTAATAATCTCCCACTTGCACTAAGGCCATGTACAGGCGTATCGAAGACCTATTATCTCGATCAGCCGCTCGAACTGAGTCTGGGGCAAGGCTTTGGTGAATGGATCTGCAGTGTTACTTCTGAAGCAACCCTCCAAACCTCGATCTCCTGGCGATCCACGATCTCCCTGATCAGGTGATACCGCCTCAAGATGTGTCTGGATTTCTGATGGGACCTGGGTTCCTTCGCTAAAGCTATAGCCCCGTTGTTGTCGCACTACAGAGGTATTGGATCAACAATGGACGGAACCACCTGAAGTTCTTTCAAGAACTTCCTCATCCAGACGTCTTCTTTTGCGGCATCAGATGCAGCGATGTATTCCGCTTCTATAGTCGAGTCAGCAACGGTTTCCTGTTTGGAGCTCTTCCAATACACCGCCCCTCCATTGAGGGTAAAGACAAAACCCGACATGGACTTGGAATCATCCTTGTCACTCTGGAAGCTGGAGTCAGCAAAGGCCTCAATCTGGAGGTCTTTTCCGCCATACACCAAAAACATCTCCTTAGTCCTTCTCAGGTACTTGAGAATGTTCTTTACCGCTATCCAATGTTTCTCCCCAGGGTTTGACTGATACCTGCTTACCACACTCAGTGCATAAGCCACATCTGGTCTGGTACACAACATCGCATACATTATAGAGCCTACCGCAGAAGCGTAGGGTATAATAGACATGCGATCCCTCTCCAAATCAGTCTTGGGAGACATCTCTTTGGAGAGGGTGATCCCGTGACAAGCCGGTAGATTACCGCGCTTGGAATCTTCCATACTGAATCTTTTCAGTATGGTGTCGATGTACCTGGACTGTGATAGTCCTAAAATCCTCTTGGATCTGTCACGGTAGATCCGGATCCCCAGAATGTATGAGGCATCACCCAGGTCTTTCATGGAGAACCTGTGTGACAAGAACCCCTTGACAGATTGTAACATAGGAATGTCATTTCCAATTAAGAGAATGTCATCCACGTATAAAACGAGGAATACTACAGTTTTCGCTACAAATCTACAATAGATGCATGGTTCATCTGGATTTTTGATAAAGCCAAATTCCTTGATCGTCTCATCAAAACAGATGTTCCAACTTCGCGATGCCTGCTTTAGTCCATAAATGGACTTAAGCAACTTGCACACCTTTCCGCTGCTCCCACTCTGAATGAAACCCTCTGGCTGGTCCATATAGACACACTCCTCTAAATGTCCATTTAGAAAAGCGGTCTTTACGTCCATCTGCCAAATTTCATAACCGTGGAAGGCAGTAATGGCAAGAAGGATCCGAATGGATTTCAGCATAGCTACTGGAGAAAAGGTTTCGTCATAGTCCAAACCAGGTCGCTGACGAAAACCCTTTGCAATCAGTCTAGCTTTATAGGTCTCAACCTGTCCATCTACACCAATCTTCCTTTTGAAGATCCACTTGCATCCTACGGGTTTTATCCCATCTGGAGCAATGTCTAACGTCCATACTTTGTTGGTGTACATGGACTCCATTTCGGTCCGCATTGCATCCAGCCATTTTACCGAGTCAACGCTCTGAATGGCTTGCTGGAAGCTAGTAGGCTCATCACAATCTATGATGCAATCCTCTCTATCCCCGTCAATGAGAAAACCGTAGTATCTCTCGGGCGGATGAGACTGCCTACTACTCCTGCGGAGTGGCGTGGGAATGTCCTGATCTTTCGAACCCTCTGGTTCTACTAAGCTTTCAGTAATAGCTCGTGGTTCTGGAATTTCTTCCAGTTCTATTGCGCTCCCACTTATTTCTTTTTCTAAGAACTGGTGTTCTAGAAAGTGGGCATTACGAGAAACAAGGACTTTTTGTTCCTCTGCGTAATAGAAAAGATACCCCCTGGAGTTCTTTGGGTATCGCACAAACTTGCACAGTACTGAGCGTGCCTCTAGTTTGTCCGTATGCTACTTTTTGACATAAGCTGGACATCCCCAAATCTTCAGGTATTGAAGATAGGGTTTCTTCCCACTCCATAACTCATATGGTGTGGTAGACACAGTCTTAGTGGGAACTCGGTTCAAAAGGTATGCAGCTGATTCTAGCGCATATCCCCAGAACGATCGCGGTAACTCAGCGTTACTCATCATGGACCGTACCATATCCAATAGGGTTCGGTTCCGTCTCTCCGATACACCGTTATGTTGCGGAGTGTATGGAGGAGTAAGCTGAGAGAGAATTCCATTCTCATTTAAGTAACCCAGGAACTCGGCACTCAAGTATTCTCCACCTCGATCAGATCTTAGTGTCTTGATACTTTTGCCTGTTTGTTTTTCTACTTCATTCTTGTATTCCTGGAATTTCTCAAAAGCTTCGAATTTATGCTTCATTAAGAAGACATGTCCGAACCTTGAAAAATCATCCGTAAAAGTAATGAAGTAAGAATAACCGCTTCGTGCATGTGTAAACATTGGACCGCACACGTCGCTGTGTACGAGTCCCAAGAGCTCGCTCGCTCTTACTCTGTGTCCAGTGAACGGAGTCTTTGTCATCTTTCCTTTGAGACAGGATTGACAAGTTGCATACGATTGATATTCGAACGGATCCAAATATCCTTCTGCATGTAACTTAGTCAACCTTCTCTCATTGATGTGACCCAGTCTACAATGCCATAAGAAAGTTTTATTGATTTCTGGAGACTTTCTTTTGTGTGTATTCTGGACATTGAAAATCTGTGATTGGTTTAATACGTATATACCGTTGTTCAATGTACCTGACCCAATCAAAACTTGATTAAGGTGAATGTTCACTACATTACTTACAAATGCAAATTCATAACCTTCTTTAGATAATAAAGATACAGAAATGATATTACAGGTTGCATTTGGTACAAAATAACAACTACGTAAAACCAAAAAGTGTCCATCCGACAATCCCAGGTGATAGTCCCCCACGGCCTCAGCATCCATGCTAGCTCCGTTTGCAACTCTGAGGGTCATATCACCTGCCTTCAAAACTCTACGCTTTCTCAACGCCTGCAAAGAATTACAGATATGAGATCCTGATCCGGTATCCAATACCCAGGATGTAGAGTTTATCGATAGACAGTTTTCAATAATATACACACCTGAAGCTGAAGCCGCAACTCGCTTCAGATCCTGGGTTCTGGCCTTCCAAGCCTTGCAATCCTGTTTCCAGTGTCCACTTTTGTGACAATAGAAGCATTCTTCCTTCCCCACCAGCTTTCCCGCTACCTTTTTTGCCTTTCCTTTTCCCTTCGTATCCACTTTACTGACACCGCCTCTTGGTTTGGTGGGGGCTTTCTTCTTCTTACCCTTGGCTTTCGCCCTGGATCTAGAAGAGGAAGATCCTCCTACAAACAAAATGGATGTCTCCCTACCCTTCTGTAGGGTGCCCTCAGCACTCCTCAACATGTTCAGAAGTTCGGAAAGTTCAACCTCCTTTCCTTGCATGTTGAAGTTTAGGATAAACTGGGAGTAAGTGGAAGGAAGGGACTGGAGAATCAAATCAGTGTAGAGTTCATTCTCCAACGTGGTCATAAGGTCCGTGAGCTCCTCTATGTAGCCAATCATCTTAAGCACGTGTTCCGCTACCGATGATCCGACGGCCAATCTTGCCGAAAAAAGCTTCTTCGACACTTCGTATCTTGCGATACGAGACTGCTCTCCATACAGTTCTTTTGTATGGAGAAATATGGACTCTAGGTCCATATTCTCGTGCCTCCTCTGATGTTCGTTGTCCATCGAGGCAAGCACGAGGCATTTGGCCTTCGCGCAATCGATCTCCCATGTCTTATGGATTTCTTTATCCGCGACGCTGGAGGTGGGACCTGGGACAGGGGGAGCTTTGGTGGTAAGGACATACCCCAACTTGTCGTAAGTGATTGCCATCTTGACATTCCTGAGCCAATCTTTGTAGTTTGGCCCTGTCAGTATGTTTTTATCTAGTAATAACTTAAGTCCGGTCATGTTGAATGGTCGCTGCAATTAGGAGAGAGAAAAGAAACACTTTAGCATGATGCTCTTGCAAGTTTAGAGTGGTTTTTAGTTTGTCTAAACAGGATGGCTCCCACTGTCTCTCGAATCCCTTCTGAAACCGTAAAGAAAGAATTAGTCGGGATCAATCTCACCGTACAATACTTGCTTAACCGTTCAGCCAGGCCAGTGTCGGTACTTCGAGGGAGGTTTTCCAACGCTTTCGCGAAGTTCCTTAATTAAGTAACCTTTTTTCCCTGTGGGCGTAGCCCCGCTAACACCTTTCTAGACACCTACTAGGTTTATAGCATTGATCGTTAAGTGAGAGTTTTCCCGAGGAGTAGCATATACTCACAGTAGGATCGGGATCCAAATATCATCGCGTGATAAAACCGAAGGAATCCTACCAGAATCATCACACTCCAAATGGTATGCAGCGCTAGCAAGTTTCAGTGCTTATGAAACTCCCGATGTGGATTTTTGCCCCATGCTCTTATGACCTTGGCGTGAGGTCAAAATGTCATAAGTCACATGTCAAGTTCTTCCCATCATTATCCCGGTTAATTTGAACACACCCGTACCTACCCTTGACGTAGGTCAAAATGGCAGTACGACTGTCTCAAACCAACGCATTCTATCTATGCAACAGATAAATATCCGGCAGCTACCAATCACTATGCCTTGGCGTGAGGTCAAAATACATAGCTTGAATACTACCGAACATTTAACTGAAATGATGGAGGGCTACGAATGGTTTTGGCGAAACCGTGAACGTAGTGAACTTGATATAATCGATGGAACGAGATAGCTTTTAAAAGGAGTGGTTCAAGCTCCGCGTTTAAAAGTTTAGTTTTGAAAAGAACCGAGTGGTTTTCAATGTGTTCCAATCGACTTCTACTTGGTTTATTTTCTTGCATTAGTTCTTTTAATGCGTCCCATCATTTAATCCTACCATTGCAGAAAACAACCAAAATATGACGTACGCTTATGCCATTCGCTTTCGCCACGGGGCCCCGTCATCACCCGTTAGGTTACTTAACTAACGACAGAGCGGGGGCTGGGCTAGCGCAGCTGTAAAACATAAGCAACGCCTAAATAGTTATTGTATATAGATATATAGCAATGATAGATATTACAGATCACAGATGAATACATTGGATATACTAGGAATCTGCAATACGTTCGAGCCTGCAACGAAAAGAGGATTACACTGTCGCGGTGAATAACCAATACCCCACCCAAGACCCCTACGGGTGCATCAAACTACCCGCCAAGTATCCGAAGCGAAGCAACCTCCCTCAACACCGTGAGTAGGCCACTCGGCATTTCGAGATACCCGGTAGTTTGTGCACCCCCTCCATGGGTCTATCCTAGGAGCAAAAATAGTAAAAAGAATTATACAATGACGGCTACAACCCTGACCCGGTTGTGCGGCTAAACAAATAATAATACATCAATTTACATGTTACATGAATGAAAGAAAAAGAAACACTCATCTCACATCCACCCCAGCTATTCACCCGCGACAATCCAACACATTCATATACACATACCATCAACAAACACAGATCACAGATATGTATAACCCCCACTAATCGACTTCTAGCGATTAGCAGACGTTCAATACATATAAACATCACAGATATAACCCATTAGTCAAAGTGTAGTGAAGTTCGATAAAAAAATACGGATTTATAGGCCCCCAAATACAAATTTCTTTTCTGGAAAACCTGGGCACAAATAAACCATCTTAAAAATCCCAAAACCTTAACAAAGGAATACTGCACCAAACTCGGTCCAGGACCGAGTCAAAACGGCCGCGGTTCCGCGGCAATAGGCATGCTTTTGCCGCGGAACCGCCGCGCTTTGAGCGATTCACTGGATCGTTTTTGGTGTGCTTCTTTAAAAAACCCTGAGGCGATTTTTGAAGTATGATTTTTTATTTTTTAAGCAGAAAAAAATTCAACAGAAAGTTAGGGTTTTGATGTTTTGGTTTTGCGATTTTTTTCGATCAAACTTCCATACACTTTACTACCTAGCTAGTTTATGTTTAGTTAGGCTTTGATACCACTGTAAGTCCACGTTGCCCACCCCGGTGCTTGCGGGGAGGCGGAAAACGGAATAAAAATCGGATTTTTATCATGCTAGGCAACATGGACTAACTAAAGGAGGGATCTTTGCTAAACAAAAACTAACTAAAGCTAACTAGAAATTAGCTACATGGAAGAATGGTTATACCTAGGGCTTTATGTCCTTCTCTCCTTGCTCCTTGGAGTGTAAGAAAGAGATCACCTTGTCGCCTTCTCTAGTCGAAGAAGGATCCACCCGAGAGCCTCAACCTTTGGCTTCAACTTCAAGCTAGAAGTAACTAAAGTGCTAGAAGTGCTAATCCTAGAACCTTAGATGAGAGTAGAGATTACTATGGAGTGGTTTTTCTCAAGCTCAAGTGTTTCTCAACACATGAGAGGGGAGAGCTTGAGGAAGAGGAAGAGCAAGAGAGAGAAAGCATATGATAGAATGAGAGAATAAAAGAACCATTCTTACATATATGTGTGAATTATTGTAAATTGATAATTAGCAAGATAATTGTCATGGCTTAATCAAGACATGACCATTATCATTTCATTTTTAATGCAAATTGCAAGGATCAAAGAGCATCTTTTATATGAAATGATGATGGTCAAAGTGTCAACCTAGGTTAACAAGTCAAGAATGTCAAATGGTCAACAACCCTAACCATGCACAATTATATTAAACTAATATCAATTAATCATAATACACACATAAGCATTAGGGTTAATAAAATGACAATGGTCATTAACCCTAATCAAAGTCCTCTCCCTCTGTCCCAATCAACTGTGCATACGCACCCGTATTCGTGATCCGAGGAACACGAATACAAAGAGATAAAACCAATCCCAAATCATATACTAGGATCTGGCTTAAACCAAAGCCCGCTAGTATAAGCTGTCCGGACAGCAAACGTGCACAAGTGCGCGGATGTGAACGAACCCTGTCGCAAAACCATGCGATCTCTACTCATTTTGCCTAAAGGCGAATAGCTCTCTGTGTGGGACTCTAAAGACTCGACACTACGCTGGCAGTGGATTTAACCACAGACCGCAAGCGGCGCTAGCTGTACGTAACGGTCCCCAGGTAGATGCCGATAAGAAGACTGACGAGGTGACCCCATCTGAACTCCTACTGAGCCTGTATGTGACAGTCTCCGCACAGTCCGGTCTGTTCGTCTGATACATCGCATGGCGGGCCTAGGGGCGGTGAACGTCAGTCCCCTAATAGCGGTACAAGTCGTGTCGGAGTGTAGCCCAGAACACCCTGAGATAACACTAGAAACTTACCAGTATATCTCGCTTGCCCTGGCCAGGGACTACTTGTGTAATGGCTCTCCTGGACACAGCGCGATGTCAACCCCAATACCGGGAGAGACGAATCCTGTCTAACCGTCACTGCCTCCAAGTGCTTCGGGACTGCACCCAAAAACTACCTGTTTGCACGACTCCTTTGAGCCGTGGTAGGGTAGTAATCAAAGTGCAGTGGGAACACACTCGAGGCGAAGTGACAGTGTCAAGTCAGCGGACTAAGCTGTACTCATGTCACCTGGGAACTGATAACTGACGATAGGTATAATACCAACCAACAGTTCCTGACGAGTCCTGTCCAGTGTACTCGTAACCTAACGAGCACCCGCATACTATCTCAAGTACGACGTACTGACGGCTGTGGGATAGACCGTCTCCCACGCTGGGATGAGAAGCGCATACGCTAGTCTACTCCGGAGTATCGATGCCCTGTCTCGATAGTCCAATGACTAGGGACCTGTATAAGGATGTGCTTATGGATTACCCAGCCCCCACGAGTGTGAGCGCCATCACAACGTTGGTAATCAAGCAAAGATCCTAAGGGCTATACTAATATGTATATAAGCGATATGCTAAAAGAAACACATGCACATATTGAAGTAGAGACAAACCAAGTAGCATACTACCATTTCGAGCAAGATTGTATATACAACTGTGAAAATCCCAAGCTTCCATCAAGTAATATACAAACTAGTATGATACAGTAATGGCCTCTAGGGCATATACACTAACACGTGGACTAGTCCAAATCTGTATCTTTCTTAGATTTGGATTTGGGGGTTTGGGTTTAAGGATACGTTAGCCTCGTTTGAGACTAAGATCGACTTAAACATTAGTTAAGGATACGTTAGTCTAGTTTTTAGACTAAGATCAACTTAACGGGATCGTTTAGATCCAACAAGAGAGCAATTGGAGGCCCTATTGTTGAGTTTAATGACATTGCGGTCAATAAGTAGTTTAAGGACATTGCGGTCCAATGTTAGTTTTAAGACATTGCGGTCAAGGTTAAGGACATGATAGTCCGTGGATTTAAGGACTCCACAGTCCGACGTTAGTTTTAAGACATCACGGTCAAGGTTAAGGACGTCATAGTCCGTTGTTAGTTTTAAGACATCCCGGTCAAGGTTAAGGACATCATAGTCCATGAGTTTAAGGACCCCATAGTCCGTTGTTAGTTTTAAGATATCTCGGTCAAGGTTAAGGACATCATAGTCTATGAGTTTAAAGACCCCACAGTCCGTTGTTAGTTTTAAGATATCCCGGTCAAGGTTAAGGACATCATAGTCCATGAGTTTAAGGACCCCACAGTCCGTGAAATGTATGGTCGTCGGGACCTGTCACCTCTTTGAAGACATTGAGGAATTACAACGACAAATATCAAAGGAGTGAAGAGATGTACCCTTGAACCAAGGTAGATTAAGTGATCTATAGTCCAATTTGGAACCAAGACCAATTAATTATATTATGAGCCCATTAGCTCAGTTAAGTCTGAATTGAGGACTTATGGCTAACTTGGGCTAAGTCCAACTAAGTTTGACCCTTCATTGGACTATCTGACATTTGTCTGGTTTTAGCCCACATTGTTTTCATCTTTAAATTCCTCAATTTTGAGATTCAATTGAAGGAGAGGCTTTGCTTCTAGAAAATTAGCCAATTGGGCTAAAGCTAGTGTTAAACACTAAAGACTAGCAGTGTTGAACACTGGAGATAAGATTATCAGATTAGTGTTAAACACTAGAAATTGTGATTCTCAAGTTAGTGTTAAACACTAACAAATAACAGTGTTAAACACTGGCAACCAGATTATCAGTTTAGTGTTGAACATTAACAGAGGGGGGGATCACATGGGAGCACGTGATGGCCTCAGAAAGTGGGGCCAGATCCCCCTTCATTTTGTTCTGCAGATAAGTGTTTAATACTTTTTTAATTCTTACAATCATCACGTGTAGGCACGTGATGGGGGCTCATGCTCTGATTCATTAGAAAATTCATTAGGGGTCACGTGGTGACACGTAAGGGCGCCCCGAGCTTCTTTTCTGTGGATCTTTACAGGGGTCACGTGGAGGCACGTGACCCTGGTTTTCCATGTTTAAAGATCTGTTTGTCTTTTTAAGAATTAAATTCTTCATAGGGTTAAACCCTAGCAATAATTTTAGAGGAATTAAATTCCTATTTTCTTTTGAAGAATTATATTCTTAGGTAGGGTTAAACCCTTATTTTCTTTCTGTAGGAATTAGATTCCTATATATGTAAAGAATTAAGTTCTGGCATAGGGTGAAACCCTAATTTCTTTTTAAGGGGAATTAAATTCCTGTGAGTTCGAGAGAATTAAATTATCAATTAGGGTAAAACCCTAGTTCTGTCCATTTTGAAGAAATTAAATTCTTATAATTTTGGAGAATTGAATTCTCATATAGGGTTAAACCCTAATTTTATTTTGGAGAAATTAAATTCCAATAACTTTGTGAGAATTAAATTCTCAGAACTCAATTCCTCCTCTATGTTTTAGATCTACATAGCAGGATCCCGACTCAATGAGAATTAAATTCTCAACCTATGGGGAGATGTGCACTTTGCAGATCTTCACCAGAGAAAGAACTAAGTTCTTTTTTTTATAGAAGAGTTAAACTCTTTATTTTGAGAATTAAATTCTCTTTTTTGAAGCCTTTTTCCCTTTTCTTTTCTTACCTAGGGTTTTTCTTTTGTAGAGAATCAAATTCTTCCTTTTGAATTTTCAAGATTCCAAGGCTCTATATCTCTCCGTGTTTCATAACTCTCTTCCTTGGCTCCTATTTATAGGAGAAGGAACATAATCAATCTGTTTAGTAAATTTTTCATTGAAAGATTTGATTTATTTTCATCATTAATCTGGGCCTTTAGATTATTAGGTGAATTTTATTCACCGTTGGATTTTAAATCCAAAAATATTCTTTTTGTTATTTCAGTGAGATTTAGGGGAAATCTTTCCATGTCCAAGATTTTTCCATAAATTGGTGATATTTAATCACCCTCGGATTCTTAATCCAACGGTTTTACATAATTTTTCTCCATTTTGGAAAGATTTAAATGATCTTATTCAGAATTTAATTCTGTTGAACAGCAGGGCTTTTAAAACCGGTGACGTGCAGGCACGTGACCCCCGGTCACGTGCAGGCACGTGACCCCTGAATGGGCTTCTCTTCTGCGCTCTGCTTTTTGCCGCTGCTTTAAACGTCACGTGCCAACACGTGACCGCTGGTCACGTGCGAGCACGTGATGCTTCTTCTGAAGCTTTTTCCTGATTTTTAATCAGGGAACAGGCATGAGCCCACTTGACCTGGGCTTGGACCTACTTGGCTTGGGGGTTGACTTTGATTTTGAATTGGTCAACCGGGGTGTAATTTTTGACCCCAACACATCTCACCGTCGTGAAGATTTTCTTTTCTAAACCCGATCTCTTTGTGCAGGTAGAGATCATACCTGGACAAAATACAAACGGTCTCTAGCTCTTCTTGAATCTTTATATCCGAGATTCAAGCTCACACGCCAACCTCACAAGTGGTGGTTGAATTTACCACCAAACAAGTACAAAATAGAGAGAGTTTGATCGCACACTAGAACTCCTTGATTGAGCAAATATTTCAAATTAAGAGATTTGATTTAAGTGTAAATATTTGAGAAACAGAGTGAAAGAATTTTCAAGTGAGAACCTTAGTGAGAGAGTTGATGATAAAACATGAAGTCCCCATCTTCTTTTGTACTAGAAATTTGATATCTTTTATGCTAAAATATTTCAAATATCCATATATAAAAAACTAACTATTGTAATTCAAATTTAAATGAATATAGAAATATTTGAGCAAAGATAGTAATCATACAAAACAGCCTAAAAGAAAAATGCAGAAAAAATACATCCAGACTTTGCCCGGTCGAGTGGACCGGTCGACTGACTTCTTGAACGGTCGACCGTTCAGTCGTCTCTGGATATTCAAATAAAAGCACAGTATGCAAGCGGTCGAGTGACCTGTCGACTGGCAGTTGTTCGCTTGAAGCATATCAGCACAAAAACGATAGATTTTAGCAATCTTGATTTTCTTTAAAAATTAAGATAAAATAAGGAAATAATTTAAGAATAAATCATCTTAAAGATTTGAAAAAGTTATTCCCAAAAGTAAAAATCCATAAATCTCTCAATCATAAATCCATGGAATCAAATATTCAATCATGTATATTAATAAGGAAAATATTTGAATTCTCTCAATCAAAAGAATCCGATCTGAAAATTGTATTTAAAAACACTTCCAACTGCGGATTTAATTAAAAAAATGTCACATGAAATCTTTCAATCAAAACTTTCATTTAAATAATTTGAAATTAATTTTCCAAACTTTATGAAAAAACTAATACAACAAAATCATATGAGATATTTTCCAGAAAACACAACAAATATGATAAGAAAAATCATAGAAATAATCTAGTAAAACATATCATTTAAAATTACTTTGTGTATAAGGATTTTACATTAGGAAATACTTAGTAGAATACAACAAAGTGTTTTATCTTCAAACATAATTATAGAAACCATAGAATAAAACTCCTTTGTCCTAAATATAAAGTTTCATATTATTTTAGATGGATATTTTACATATTAGGCCCTTAAATTTTATATTTGCAAAATCGAAAGAGTTTTACAAGTCATACATATTCCCTACTGGAAACTTAACCAAACTTACAAGCACTTTAAATCTTGAGTCTTGAATTCTTTAAGTTTCTTTTTCCATTTGATACGAAGTGTTTGTAGCATGTTCAAGCTTATGGAGTTGCCATTTTTGACATCTCCTATTGTATATTGTGCATATCTGAAATGTATAAACTTACACGTGTACACAATATACGGTTAGCTCACAAATATAAATCATTAATATTACGAGCTAAAAATATTATCACAATTTGTAATGTGATCACAATTATAGATTTGTTAAGCATCAAAACTAATAACAAGTGAAGCTCGTTGGGGTCAACAGTCTTGACCTTGACATGACTCCTTGAATATATGACTCCGTGACTACCTGTATCCATGAACCACCTTTAATGTTTATGAATAGTTTTGACTAATATTTACCGGGGTTGTTAGGGTAGTTAAAGATGAGTAGTTCAGCTACTTCGGAGCCCCAAGCATATAATCCTGTATTCTTGTAATCATGTATTCTTGTATAAAACCTTATGAAGCGGTTGAATACCACTCCTTAACTTGCCTTAGAATTGGTCATGACCGATATTTTCCGGAGGTGTTGGGATAGTTGAGGATGTATCGTTCAATTGTTTTGGAGTCCCCCATACTCCTGTATTCTCGCCGTCTTGTATAGAATGTCATGAAGCTATTGAATACCATGCCTTAACTTGCGTTAGAATAGGGAAGCTACACATCAACGATCATACTAATATCATTTATTCCTGATATGTTCTCTCCATGCTTGTATATGAATTCTCTGACCTCTATTATCATTGTTTACATGTATTGTCGTATGATTGATTACCATGCCATTGTTATTCGTTATGATCTGTCCTTTTTCTTACTTGTAAGTTAAATCCCTGACCTGTACCATCGTATTTATGCTAATCTTATATACTTGATTGACATGCATTCTTAGTACCATGTTTTATTATTAAATGTTTCTTCTTATACACGCATAAGTCATCGGTTCAAATCTGATAAATGGCTTTTTCGTGAAACTCAAGTCTTAGTATTTGTTTTTCAACAGTTTATTTGCCTTTCGTGTCTTTTGTTATTAATATGATGCAATACTGGTAATTAATATACTTTGTTACCGTCTCTTAAATATTTTACATTATATTATTTTTTAAATATAAAATGTTATTATAATGAGGAACTTACGGGGCGCAAGTTCGCTGATAGACATCATGTTTGTTTTTTTTTCTTTTTGGGGATGTCTGTCAGGAGGTACAGGTGGTGAGGCTCAGTACGTGATTGAGCCGAGTGAGGAGGAGTTTGTTCAGATAACTTCACAAGCCAATTCTTGGCTCCTTTTCAGTGTGCCTCATTCGAGGCTCTTCACGGCCTTCATGTCTTTTCCTTATCTTTAAACACTTGTGTCCGATTAGACCAACCTTGTAATAATTATTGTTGGATGTATTTGTTCAAGATTCTTTTTATTATTGTTTAAATTCTTGTATTATTTTTTTACTTCTTATACAGACGCTTAGCGTATTCATATTGGGAAGGAGTGTTTCTCGGTATGAATACGTCGCGAGCTTGTCAGCTCTCACTCCTCGTCTTTTAGGAAGCGGGACGTGACAAATTCAAAGAGAGGTACAAGTTTTCTAGAATAATTTTTAAGTCAATGTGAAAGATTTAGTAACACGTGCAAGAGAAAGTTAAAGAGATAAGAAGTTAATGATTGGAAATTAAGAAATTAGGAAGCTCATAAGAAGGATCGAGACGGAGATGTAGAGTTCGCAGTTCTATTTTCTTTTCATCAAGACATGATTGTTAAAAAAGAAAGAAAAGATTCAAGGGTAAAGGGTTCAAGAAAGAAATCATAGTGGAATCATTATAAATAGAAATTCAAAGAATCAAGGAAAAATCAAGATAGCTTGTAAGAAGGATCAAGACGGTGACAAAGGGATTATACTTTTGTTTTCCTTTGAGTCGAAACATGATTGTCGGAGAAATCAAAAAATGATTCAAAAGACTAGGATTCAAGAATGAAACCATGGTGCAATTGTTACAGTCTACCCTTCTTATAAGAATTTCTTTCCCGAAATTCTCTCAAGAAATATATTGTAACATGGCAAAGAAAAAATAGATAACGCCATCGCCATTCATCGTCGTTCTCCGATTGTCAACGTTCTATTCAAAAGAAAAGAAGTGCTGTAAAGACGATTGTTCATGCCAAAATACTGCAATTTTTTACCACTCATTCTTGATCGCATTGCATATATGTAGGTGCTTTTGACCCATGTTTGCTACATGATTACAGATTACATGTTCTTAGTCCAGAAAAATGCAAATCACGCACATTCTCTACAGTTATGACAATTTTAGGACAGCTGCCGACAGACGGATAAAATACGGGTTCTAGTCATTCATATCCGTCAGGTGCTGCTTACCAGTACAACGGACAAGCTCAATCGATGGTCATTTGTATCTAAGACAAGCACAAAGCATGAAGAGGCAGCATAAAGATCAAGGTGGCAACGCGGAGCTCGAGAGAGATCAAAGGCATAAAATTCAAATGATTTAAATGAGAAAAAAACAAAAAGAGTTGACATTTTGGACCGTTGAAAATTTAAGAATATTTTGGAAGGATTTTAGAAATGTGAACCTATCATACAGAAGAAGAAAGCAACACGAGAACCCACGAGAAAAACGATGCGCTAAATCCACAATATCACTGCGGATCCGCGGTCACCAAGAAGGATTTGGCCGTGGATCCGCTGCCTATACGTAACAACATGCAATATTTTTTATGGGTGTTTTGGTCAGTTTACAAGGGTTCAGAAAACAGCTCTAGGATTTCATTTCACATCCTATAAATACTTCAGTTCAGAGCCAAATAAAGGATGTATTTTTTCTCTAGGATTAGTGTTAGGTTAGAGTAGTTTTCTTTTCCTCTTCATGTTTTCTCCATTAATATTGTAGTGAAAGTTTTTGAGTGGATGAGTAATAAAGATGAGAGTTTTATCTACCTTATGTATTTTATTTTGATAACTTAGTTTTTGTTAATTGCTTGTTCTTTTCTTTGATAAAGTAGTTATTGGTTTTATTTGTTCTTCTTCTTCTTCTCTTCTCTTTTATTTATCCTTTGCAAAACTATGATGCTCAAGAGAGAACTTTGCTTAGATGAGGTCCCAAGAAGCTAGTTTTTGCCCTTCTTCTCATTTCTTTTCTCTTCTTAACCCTTTTCGATTTTATTTTCTTTTCATCATGAGTGAGTAGTTTACTCACTTGTTAGGGTAGGAAAGGGTAGTATGAGGGATGAATAAATCCCTCGTGCTTCTATTTGCCAAACAACTTGAAGTGAATCTAGACCAAACAAACATAACCTTTTCCCTTAGACACACTATCGTGACATATGGTCGCGACCTAAGTTGAGAATTCCTTTAGGCGAACTACAACGTGATATGTAGTTGCGATCTAATTGGAGACTTGTTGTGTATGTTTAGCCTAGGATTGAAAATAAGAGTATGGAATGGATGGAAAAGGGGAGCGAGGAATGGATTTAGCATTGAAAAGCTTGCTTAAACTCGCAAATACCATTTCTATGTCCTCCTAATCCCTGTTACTTCCGATTATTCCAACATTATTTCAATGATGGCACAAGACAAACCACAAGAATAATTCCTAACTCTACCAACCAAGCCTAACCCTAACAAGTTCTCTTGAATATAAAAATGCACAGCACTTAGGATAGCTCAAACATACTTGGACATCTATACTTGACTCCTCTAAAACAAGAACGGAAATATATACCATCTCTCCGTGGATCGACTCATACTCAATTGGCTAGCTACCAAGTGAACCTGTCTTGATTGCGGTAACTAGAACATCATAGAACACATAGAATGCATATCAAAAACTCCCCCAATCAAATGGCACCGTTGCCGGGGACACGATAATGTATTTCTTTCTTGTTATTTGGGTTAATTTATGTATATTTTAAAAACAAAAATCCATAAATATTATATATAAAAAACCATAAACATCGATCTTATTATTATTTGATTCTTTTTGTGCAAGTGTGCGGGATAGAAAGAAGAGCAAGTTTAGTGCCAAAGTCGTGGGAAGTTTGACCCATATCTCGTGGCTATATTGCGGCGAATCAAGACGAAACCGTGGCTAAACCGTACCAAAATTCTGGAGCAAATACAGTGATCTAATCAAGAACCAGAGGCTGATAACTAGAAGAATATAACAAGTAGAGTGCACTGAAGAAATTTGGAGACAAAATTCCAAAATACCACCGTTAAACCGCGGCTATGAAGCGGGATTTGGCGGCGAATCCGCGGCCAGAAGTTGGCTTCAAAGCCTCAAATTTTTTGTGTCCCCTTCACTTCTTCAAAAACGCCTTCTGAACTCCACTGAATTTCCTTTTCTATAGTATTCTTTGCGTAAACTTTTTCCCCATTTCCAATAAACTATTTTTGTGCAGGATTCTTTGCGTCGTCACCAACAATTTTTTTTGCATGTGTTTTAGATTTTAATTGTTTACTGTTTTGCATAAATAATACAGACTTTAAGGAGCGATAACACCTATTCATATTGGGTGGGGATTTCATCACCCTTCCTAAGACCCCAAAAATCACAAAAAGCATACGCATCACCATTGATCTTAATTAAAAAATATTTAGACTCAACCAATTAAGAACTTGTCGCACTCAATAAGACAGAGGAATATTGCGGGTATTCGGTCGTTTATCTAAACTTGACTTTGTAGTGCTTAGGCTAGACAAGTGAGGAGGTAATTTTAAAAGGCCCGACTCATGGTGACTCATGAGCAAAACCCTCCTTATCTCAGTTGTGCTTACCCGGCCACAATTGCCTGTGAAGAGGTGATTCGAGAGTTATCTCACAACTTATCGCTTTGAAACAGTTAAGAGAAGTCTAGTTGGACTTTGAGGACCCTAGCTCTAGGTGTGATTGTGCATATTTTGATTGTGATTGTTGAAGTGGAGTCTCATAATTCCGTATTCTATATTTTTCAAAACAAAACAAAAATTTCAAAAAAGAAACAAAAAAAAACCATCTCCATTTTCATCTCCTCTTCTTCTCACCTCTTCTATTCATGGGTAACCCAAATCGACCAATTGTTCCCTATTTTGTTCCCTCAACTAGATATTTTATCATATGGTTCTTGCTTTGGTAGAACTTCTAATAATGCATCCATTCCCAAAATTTCCTTGAGAGATCAAATAGAAGTTTCTAGAAAAACCAATTGGACACCACACTCAAATTCATATCAACCGTTTCAAACTGTCCCACCTTCTTATGTTGATATTCCTTTTCAGGTTAACGTGGTAACTTTTAAACCCATGTCTATCGCTGATCATATTAAAAAAGCTCGTAGCCAACAGTTCAACCGCTTCCAATCCTACCCGACTTTCACATTTTCACTAGACATTGCTTCTGAATATCAATTTGGGAGTTTCACATATTCAAATAACTTTGAATCTTTTATTGAAACCCCTTCACAACCCATGTCTAGTCTTGAAAGAACATTGGAAGAATTTCGGGTAGTTTCGTGTCGACAGATAGAGTAATTGAATTCATCCATGGCCGCACTCATACAACTTAACGAACCATCTCAAGATTTTACAATGTATGATGTGGCAATGATACAATTTGATAATTTGAATAGTGAAAGTGAGCAGTGCACCCTTCAAAATCAAACCTACCTGTTTTCGATTGAACTCCACATCTTCAATTATGAAAATCTATCAAGTAAACCAAATGATTCACCAATTAAGGACAACATGTTTGATGAGTTGTGCGACTATATTGTGTTTGATTTACCCAATTGTGAAGGGACCCTTTCAAGTGAAACCACCACCACTCCTTTTGATCTCTGCATTTCCAATCTAGAAAAACAGCTGTGTGCGATTCTTGATCCACCAATTGAAAACCATGGTTTTGATGAGGTGTTTGAGAAATTTAAGTTTGATTTAATTGAGGATATCGATATTGGGGATAATTTTAATGATGAACCCACAGTTTTGAATGAGTTTTTCTCACCAATCTAATACTTTCCTTCAAATCCGTGTGGACATCATCCCGAACCGTTAACTATTTTTCCCGAACCTTATTTGCTTCTGGTTATTATTGATAATGATTTGAATGATGCATGAATGAGTTTAATTTTGAGGAGAATTTTGAGGATATCTTTGAGATAAACTCGTTTTATTGGATGGGTCAGATTTTCCGATTCATCATGTCCCTTTCATTGATTATGAATATCCTCCTGAACTTTTAACCAATACTATTCCTCAACTGCTTCCCTCCATCTTTTCCATCGTTTCCAGATTGCTTCATCTGGTTCACCAAGTTCGGTCGGCCCATGTTTGCTTACGAATCATGAAATATTTGACCCCATTTCTCAAAATATTAATAAATTAGTACATTTAGAAAATTCAAATTTCAAATCATTACAAATTGTACTAATTTATTCAATCAATTTGCAATCTCAAGTTCGTATTCCATTTCTTTCTCCATTTCGTTCATCTTCTCATTTCCATCTACCGAGACTTTATCCCATTTTCGTCCACACACAGTCTCGCATATTCTACATTTTCTTTCTCTACGTATTCTTTCACCAACCCTGGTCTCATAATGATAAATTTTTTGAATGGTTGGTGTTAACTTTTGGATTGTGTAAAGCCTTGTATATACTGATATCATTCCCTCCCCCTAATTTTGAACTTCAATGCTTAACGGTGGAAACAATGTTTTACTTAAGTTTGGGGGTACATAGTTGTATATATTTTGTCTGCTTTTGGGACTTTCTTATCTGGTGGATTTCCCTTAAAAAAAATCTCCGATAATTTTGGGACTTCTTTATGTGGCATGTCAGTGAGGACAGTGTCAAGTTTAAGTTTGGGAGTATCGGTGAGCTTTCTGTATTTGCATTCATATTTATTTTTCGCATGCATTATCACGTTTCCTTTTTTGCAATTTTTCTTTTCTTTTGCATGTTTAAAATTCTGCATTGCATCATGTTAAGTTCCTCATTGCATTTATATTTAAAATCCCAAAAAATCACAAAATTTAAAACCCCACAAAAATTTGAATTTTTTTCCAAAATATAAAAACTTTGTCAGCAAGTTAGCAAGCGGGGAAACTTAGATTCAAGTCTGACAGTTTAGATTTATAGGTTAGAAATAACTAAACCCTAGGCTTTGGAATTAAAAACCCTAAAAATAACCCTCCTTGAGTTTAATCGTAGAAAATATACATCGTTGCAGCTTGTTTAGAAGTAAATAATCTTGAGTTTAGTTCTTGAGTTAAGTTGAGATGAAGGGATTGTATTGAATGCTTTATTGAAGGATAAATCAGAAAAATAGTTCCAATTCTTGAGTCCAAATTCAGAAAGTATATACCCTACAAACTGCACCTACACACACCTTGAAACTTGGGATAGTAGAGGATACCTAAAAATACTCTTGCATGAAAGCCTAGTATGAAAGAAAAAACGGTATTTAAAGTTAACTACCAATAGAGCATCGTTGAAAAATATATCTGGTCTTAGAAAAAAAGGCAATGTTCCCTGCCGAAAACACGGGAAGGCGCGATAAACGTCTTGCCTGAATTTCGGGGCAGATGCTAATTGGTGCTATCCGTCCACCACTCCGAAGATGCCAAGTTGATTTATGGCATTGTGTATCGAAGGTCTAAACGGATGCGGCCGATGCAGCAAACTTCGTCAGATTCCCCCTCGTTTGAGGGGTTTTTGATTATGGGGACGCTCTTCCCAGCAAGCGCAAGCCCCTGCAGTTAATTACGCTACCGCATCGCGGTAACAACTTTCTCCTTCTCCAGATAGTTACTTCGTGTCGTGGGTGTTTGTTTTGTTTTTGGTTGCCCGTGGATTGTATACGGAGACTAATTTATGCTGTCGCCCATAGGGCGTGAATTAGTCTAAATCCGTATTTTCTTAGATTTGGGTTTGCGGTTGGGTTTAAGGATACGTTAGTCTCATTTCAGACTAAGATCAACTTAAACGTTTGTTAAGGATACGTTAGTCTAATTTTAGACTAAGATCAACTTAACGGGATCGTTTAGATCCAGCAAAAGAGCATTCGGGCTCTATTGCTTAGTTTAGGGACATTGCGGTCGATTACCAGTTTAAGGACATGGTGAACCATTGTTAGTTTAAGGACATCTCGGTCCAAGGTTAAGGACATCATAGTCCGTGAGTTTAAAGACCTCACAGTAAAGGTTAATGACATCATAGTCCATGAGTTTAAGGACCCCACAGTCCAGTTTAGAGACGTCATAGTCTGTGAAGTGTGTGGTTGTCGGGACCTGTCACCTCTCTTAAGACGTTGAAGGATTACAACGACAAATATCACAGGAGTGAAAAGATGTACCCTCGGACCAAAGTTGGTTTGAAGATCTGTAGTCCAATTTGGAACTAAGATCAATTAATTAGATTATGAGCATATTGGCTCAGTTAAATCTGAATTGAGGACTTATGACCAATTTGGGCTAAGTCCAATTAAATTTGAAATGTTGGCCCCTTGTTTGTGTAAGTCGATGTTAAACACCTCACATGATGCGGGGAGGCGGAATAGGTAAAATAATCATTTTGTTTAAACTAACATCGACTAACTTTACGGATCTTTGCTAAACCCTAACTAACAACTATATAGAAGTGATTAGCTACTATGATAGATGATTATACCTAATGAATCAAGTCCTTATTGTTCTTGTTGATCACTTCCTCATCGGCCTCCTCGATGTGATAGAAGATCCACCCGAGAGCCACTTCTCCAAGCTTTAACCTCTTACTTGAGGTAACTAGATGACTATGAGTGCTAATCAAGGTAACCTAGAGGATATAGAAGAGAATTAAGGATCTATTAGTCTTGCTAACCCTTAGGATCTCACCACATGAGAGGATTAGGGTTAGGGTTGAAGAGAGAGAGCTTGAGGAGAGAGAGAGTGTGAGTGAGAATGAATAAATATCTTAAGTCATTTGGATAAATAATGAAGCATCAAAATATCTAGAAATAATATCTCAAATATCAACCATACCTCATTAATTACTTTGAGGTGAATCATCTCATGACTCATGATGTAATTAATGCAAATCACACATCATCTCCTCCACCTCATTAAGCTTAATTCATAAATGAATTAAAGCATAATGAGTCACCTTTCTTCTAGAAGCTTCTCGAGTAATTACGAGAACGCCCCTCCTATCCGTGAAAACACGGAAAAAATGAGACTGTGTAAATCTAATAATCCAATACTAGAACCTGGCTTAAACTAAAACCCGCTAGTAAAAACTTTCCGAATATCGTACGTGCATAAATGCACGTATGTGTCCGAACCCTGTCGTAAAACCATACGACCTCTATATCGTTTCGCCTGAAGCAGGGAAACTCTCTGTGCGGGACTCTAAAGACTCGACACTACGCTGGCAGTGGGTTTAACCACAGACCACAAGCGGTACTAGCTGTACGTAACGGTCCCCAGGTAGATGTCGATAAGAAGGCCAATGAGGAAACCCATCTGAACTCCTACTGAGCTTGATGTGACAATCTCCGTACAGTCCGGTCTGTTCGTCTAAGACTATCGTATATCAGGCCTAGGGGGACGGCAAGCGTCAGTCCCCTAAAAGCTGTATAAGTCGTGTCGGAGTGAAGCCCATTACACCTTGAGAAGCTACTGGAAAACCTACCAGTAAATCTCGTTTGCCTTGGCCAGGGACTTTGCGTAATGGCTTTCCAAACATAACGCGATATCAACTCCTAATACCGGGAGAGACGAATCCTATCTAACCGCCACTGCTTCCAAGTGCTTCGGGACTGCACCCAACTGCTACCTGTTTGCACGACTCCTTTGAGCCGTGGTAGGGTGGCAATCTAAGAACAGTAGGAACACACTCAAGACGAAGCAGCAGTGTCAAGTCTGCGGACTATGCTGTACTCATGTCACCTGGGAACTGTTAACTGACGACGGGTATAATACCAACCAACAGTTTCCTGCGAGTCCTGTCCGGTGTACCCGTAACCCAACGAGCACCTGTATACTATCTCCAGTACAACGTACTAATGGCTGTGGGACAGACCATTTCCCCTGGTGGGATGAGAAGCGTGCACACTAGTCTACTCCGAAGTATCGATGCCCTGTCTCGATAATCCTACGACTAGGGACCTGAAAAGGATGTGCTTATAGACTACCCAGCCCCCACTAGTGTGACTGCCATCACAACGCTGGTAATCAAGCAAAGATCCAAAGGGCTCTACTAATATGTATAAATGATATGTTAAAAGAAACACATGCACATATTAAAGTAGAAACAAACCAAGTAGCATACTACCATTTTTAGCAAGACTGTCAATACAACTGTGAATATCCCAAGCTTCCATTAAGTAATAGACAAACTAGTATGATACAGTAATGGCCTCTAGGGCATAATCACTAACAATCTCCCACTTGCACTAGGGCCATGTACTGGCATATCGCAGACCTATCATCTCGAATAGCCTCTCAAACTGCTTCTGGGGAATGACCTTAGTGAATGGATCAGTAGTGTTATTCTCCGTATCTACTCTCTTCACCTCGATCTCCCGGCGATCTACGATCTCCCTGATCAGGTGATACCTCCTTAAGATGTGTCTGGACTTCTGATGGGACCCGGGTTCCTTCGCTAAAGCTATAGCGCCGTTGTTGTCGCAATACAGAGGTATTGGATCAACACTGGTAGGAACCACCTGAAGTTCTGTTAGGAACTTCCTCATCCAGACTGCTTCTTTTGCGGCATCGCAAGCAGCTATATACTCCGCTTCCATCGTCGAGTCAGCAACGGTGTCCTGCTTGGAACTCTTCCAGCACACCGCCCCTCCATTGAGGGTAAAGACATAACCTGACATGGACTTGGAGTCATCCTTGTCACTTTGGAAGCTGGAGTCGGCAAAAACCTCGATCTGGAGGTCTTTTCTGCCGTAAACCAAGAACATATCCTTAGTCCTTCTCAGGTACTTGAGAATGCTCTTTACTGCATCCAGTGCTTCTCCCGTGGGTTTGCCTGATACCGGCTTACAACGCTCAATGCGTATGCTACATCTTGTCTGGTACATAACATCGCAAACATTATAGAGCCTACTGCAGAAGCGTAGGGTATAATTGACATGCGAGCCCTTTCCATATCAGTCTTGGGAGACATCTCTTTGGAGAGGGTGATTCTGTGACAAGCCGGTAGGTTACCGCGCTTAGAATCTTCCATATTGAATCTTTTCAATATGGTGTCTATGTACCTGGACTGTGAAAGTCCTAACATCCTTTTTGATCTATCACGATAGATCTGGATCCCCAGAATGTAGGTGGCATCACCCAGGTCCTTCATGGAGAACTTCTGTGACAAGAATCCTTTGACTGACTGTAGTATAGGAATATCATTTCCTATTAGGAGAATATCATCCACGTACAAGACGAGGAATACTACAGCTCTCCCTACAATCTTACTATATATGCATGGTTTATCTGGATTCTTGATAAAGTCGAATTCTTTAACAGTATCATCAAAACAGATGTTCCAACTCCGCGATGCCTGCTTTAGTCCATAAATGGACTTAAGCAACTTGCACACTTTACCGCTGCTCTCACTCTGAATGAATCTCTCTGGCTGATCCATATAGACGCACTCTTCCAAATTTCCATTTAGAAAAGCAGTCTTTACGTCCATCTGCCAGATCTCATAATCGTGGAAGGCAGCAATGGCAAGAAGGACCCGAATGGATTTGAGCATAGCCACTGGAGAAAAAGTTTCGTCATAGTCCAAACCAGGTCTTTGACGAAAACCCTTTGCAACAAGTCTAGCCTTATAGGTTTCAACCTATCCATCTACACAAATCTTCTTTTTGAAGATCCATTTGCATCCTACGGGTTTTACCCCATCTGGAGCAATGTCCAAAGTTCATACTTTGTTAGTGTACATGGACTCCATTTCGGTCCGCATTGCATCCAGCCATCTTACCGAGTCGCCGCTCTGGATGGCCTGCTGGAAGCTAGTAGGTTCATCATTATCAATGATGCAATCCTCTCGATCCCCGTCTATGAGAAAACCGTAGTATCTCTCAGGCGGATGAGACTACCTACTACTTCTGCGGATAGGCGCTGGGATGTCCCTTTCTTCTAAAACTTCTGGTTCAACCATACTTTCAGTAACAGCTTGTGGTTCTGGAATTTCTTCCAGTTCCATTGTGCTCCCACTCTTCTGATTTTCTAAAATTGCAGCTTCCAAGAAGTGGCCATGACGAGAAACAAAAACCTTTTGTTCCTCCGCGTAATAGAAATAATACCCCTTGGAGTTCTTTGGATATCCCACAAACTTATACTGTACTGAGCGTGCCTCGAGCTTGTTCACATGCTGCTTTTTAACAAAAGCTGGACATCTCCATGTCCTAAAGTGTTTAAGACAGGGTTTCTTCCTACTCCACATCTCATATGGTGTGGTAGGCACAGCCTTGGTTGGAACCTGGTTCAAAAGATATGTAGATGATTCTAATGCATAACCCCAGAAAGATTGCGGTAACTCAGCCTTACTCATCATGGAACGTACCATATCCAATAGGGTTCGGTTCCGTCTTTCCGATACACCGTTATGTTGTGGAGTGTATGGAGGAGTAAGCTGAGAGAGAATTCCTTTCTCTTTTAAGTATCCCTGGAACTCGGCACTTAAGTATTCACCACCTCGATCAGATCTCAGTGTCTTGATACTTTTTCCTGTATGTTTTTCCACTTCATTCTTGTATTCTCGGAATTTCTCAAAGGCCTCGGATTTATGCTTCATCAAGAAGATATGTCCATACCTAGAGAAATCATCCATAAAAGTAATGAAGTAGGAATAACCACCTCTTGCATGTGTAGACATTGGACCGCACACGTCACTGTGTACGAGTCCCAAGAGCTCGCTCGCTCTTACTCCGTGTCCAGTAAACGGAGTCTTTGTCATCTTTCCCGTGAGACAAGATCCACAAGTAGCATAAGATTGATATTCGAACGGATTCAAATATCCTTCTTTATGTAACTTAGTTAATCGTGTTTCATTGATGTGACCTAGCCTACAATACCATAAGAAAGCCTGATTTATTTCTGGAGACTTTCTTTTAAGTGTGTTCTGGACATTGAAAACCTGAGCTTGATTCAATACGTATATACCGTTATCTAATGTACCAGACCCAATCAGAACTTGATTTAGGTGGATGTTTACTACATCGCTTACGAATGTAAAATCATATCTCTCTCTCGAAAGTGAGGACACTTATATGATATTAAAAGTCAAACTAGGTACATACAAACAGTTACGTAGAATCAATATCTGCCCACTTATCAAACCTAGGCGATATTCTCCCACGGATTCAGCGTCCACGCTCATTCTGTTTGCAACTCTGAGAGACAAATCGCCTACCCTATTAACTCTACGATTTCTCAAAGCATGTAATGAATTACAGATATGAGATCCTACTCCGCTATCTAGTACCTAGGAAGTAGAGTTAATTGACAAACAGTTCTCAATAACAAACACACCCAAGGCCGAAGCCACAACATACTTTGAATCCTGGCTACTGTCTTCTAAAGCCCTGCAATCTTTCTGCCAAAGTCCGTTCCTATAACAATAGGAATATCCCTCTTTCCCTACACCAAGTCCCGAAACTTTTGCTCTTCCCTTTCCTTTTACTTCACTGACACCGTATATCGATTTTGTGGAGGTCTTCTTCTTTTCACCCTTTGCTTTCGCCCTGGATGTAGAAGAAGAAGGTCCCCCATTAAGCAAAGTAGGTGTCTCCCTAGTTTCTTTCAGGGTGTAAGTAGAGGGTAGGGACTGTGGAAATAAGTCAGCATATGACCTGTTTCCCAACGTGGTCTCCAGGTCCGTGAGCTCATCAATATAGTTAGTCATCGTTAGGACGTCGCCCTCTGCAGATGACCCGACAGCCAACCTCGCTTGAAGCAATTCGTTCGAGGTCTCATATCTTGCGATACGAGATTGCTCTCCATATAAATCTTTGTTATGGAGGAAGATGGAAACTAAGTCCATCTTTTCGTGCTGCTTCTGGTATACATCATCAACTGAAGCCAACACGAGGCACTTGGCACTCGCACTGTCCTTTTCCCTTGTCTGACGGATATTCATATCCGCGACGGTGGGAACTGGACCTGGGACGGCGGGGGCTTGAGTAGTAATAGGGTGGTCCAGCTTATCATAGGCAATGGACATATGGACAGACCTTTGCCAGTCATAAAAGTCAGATTCAGTCAGCTTGTTATCTAGATGTAACCTAGTCATGGTCACAAGGTCGCTGCAAAGAGAGAGAAAGGGAACACTTTAGCATGATGCTCTTGCAAGTATAGAGTGGTTTTTAGTTTATCTAAACAGGATGGCTCCCACTGTTTCTCGAATCCCTCCTCAAACCAAAAAGGAAGAACTAGTCAGGACTATTCTCACCGTACAATACTTGCTTAACCGTTCAGCCAGGCCGGTGTCGGTACTTTGAGGGAGGTTTTCCGACGCTTTCGCGAAGTTCCTTAATTAAATAACCTCTTTTCTCTGGGGGCGTAGCCCCGCTGACACCTTTCTTGACACCTACTTGGTTTATAGCATTGATCGTTAAGTGACGAATCTCCCGATAAGTAGCATATACTCACAGTAGGATCGGGATCCAAATATCATCGTGTGATAATGATGAAAGAATCCTACCAACATTATCAAACTCCAAATGGTATGCAACACTAGCAAGTTTAAGTTTGTTTAGAAACTCCCGATGTGGATTTTTGCCCCATGCTCTTATGACCTTGACTAAGGGCCAACAAATCATAAGTCACATGTCAAGTTCTACCCATCATTATCTTGTTAATTTGAACCCACCCGTATATACCCCTGACGTTGGCCAAATGGCAGTACGACTGTCCCAAACCAACTCATCTATCTATGCTACATGTGAATACCCCAGCAGCTACTAATCACTATGTCTTGACTAAGGGCCAAACAAACATAGCTTGAATACTACTGACCATTCATATGAAATGACGGAGGGCTACGAATGGTTTTGGCGAAACCGTGAATGTAGTGAACTTGATATGACCGAAGGAACCTGATAGCTTTTTAAAAGGAGTGGTTTAAGCTCCGCAATTAAAAAAAATCTTCTATTTTAAAATAACCGAGTGGTTTCTTTTAAACTGTTCCAACGATTCAACTTTGGTTTATTTTCTTTGCATTAATATAATGCGTCCAATCAATTAACCTATCATTGCAGAAAACAACGAAAATACAACGTCCTCTTATGCCATCCGCATTCGCTACTGGGCCCCATCATTCACCCGTTAGGTTACTTAACTAACGACAGAGTGGGGGCTGGGCTAGCGCGGGTGCAAAACATAAGAGATGCCTACTAGATATTATATATAGATATTGTACATTCGTCAGACGCAATAATAGGCATTCTAGATCACAGATGAACATATTGGATTTTCTACGAATCCGCATTCCTCTTGAGACTGCAAAGAAAGAAGGATTACACAGTCGCGATGAATAGCCAAAACCCCACTTTAGACCCTTACGGGTACGACAAACTACCCATCAAGTACTCGAAGTGAAGCGGTCTCCCTCAACGACGTGAGTAGGTCACTAAACACTTCAAAATACCTGGTAGTTCGTGCACCCCATCTTGGGTCTATCCTAGGAGCAGAAAACAGTAAATGAAATAATACAATAGTGGCTACAACCTCAACCCGGATGTGCCCCGCAAAAGAATATTACAACAATTTACAAATTACATTTGAATGAAAGAAACACTCGTCTTACATCCCCGGCTATCCATTCACGACAATCCAACAAGTCCACAATCACAAACCAATAAAAACCATTACAGAAATGTGCAACCCCCTGCTAACCGACATACTAGCAGTTAGAGGAGGTTTACGAACACATTAAACACAACACAGATATAATCAAATTAGCCAAACAACTTAGAATTTCGATCAAGAAAATACAAATGAATCCACTCCAAATAATTCTCTGTGCACCTGAAACTTGAGCAGAAACAAAACATCCAAGAAAACACAACATCAACACAGAAGAATAACTGAGCAAATTAGGGCTGACTCCGAGTCAACTCGGCTGCGGATCCGCGGCGGATCGCTTGGATCGGCAGCGGTTCCGCGGCGCTATGGTCGAATCACAATCCTAAATTTCTTCATAATTCTTAAAATTCCCTGCTTGTATTTTTAAGGGTCCCTGAAAAATTTTTAGACCCCGTTTTAAAATCGGCAGAAACTTGGTTAAAACGTTGTATTTTCGGGTTCGTTTTGCGATCGAATTTCTAACGACTTTGCTAACATGTTAGTTATGGTTTAGCTAGGCTTTGATACCACTGTAAGTCGACGTTAGACACCCTACTGTTTCCCCCAATCAGAGCAAAACTCTGTTGAAATTCAAAATTCAAATTTTAAAGCAACGCTTCGAATCTCGGACGCAACGCGCCACGTGTCAGGCGCTGATACGTCAGCGCAGCGCCCAAGAAGGCACACCCAATCAGAGCAAAGCTCAATTAAAAAACAAAAGGAAGCAACGCTTCAGCTGCGCAAGCACTGTGCTGCGCGACACGTATCAGCGCAAATGCGCTAGCGCAGTTGCGCTGCGCTGTGCGCTGCGCGACACTTGTCAGCGCAGATGCGCTAGCGCAGTTGCGCTGCGCTGTGCGCTGCTTGACACGTGTTACGCGCTGGGGCATTTGCGCCAAACAGAATTAAGATTTTAAAGAAATCTTTCTGTTCTTGTTAAAACAAGAAAATTTTCTTCTGTAAAACTGAAGCCCTTGGATCAAAGATCCAACGGTGGGGAAAATTCCCCAAATCACTCAGAGAAAGATCTTTTTAACTAATTTAACTAATTTATGAGCACTATAAAAAGGACCCTAGACCTCAATTCAAAGGCAGGAACATTTTTTTGAGAAATCAAGAACTTCAAACAGAGAAAACTCTGAAGAAATTTCAAAAAAGAAGAAAAAGGTAAAAAACCTTTTAGATAGAAGAATTTCTTCTAATAGATCGATGATCTTTGATAAAAAACAAAATAAAAATAATGTTTTGCACTTATGAACCATGGGTTCTTTGGGATCAAGAAAAAACAAGAGAAACTAAATTAGATTAAAGAAAACAAACAGTGCTTTGCACTTCTTTTATGAACCTTTGGTTCTAGAATCTAAAAGATTCTCAAATTAGAGTGCCTTGCACTTGCAAACTGCGCTGTTGCGCTCCTGAATTGGTGCAAGCCACCAGAGAGCGCCACGTGTCAGCATCTGAACCATCTGCGCTATGCGCTTTTGAAATGGAGCCTTGCTCTCTAGAATTGGCGCAACTCACCAGAGCGCGACACGTGTTAGTAGCGCAAGCGCAGCGACTTGGCGCAGCGCAGTGCGCTTGCGTGACACGCGTCAACACCACAAGCGCTTGCGCTCTCTGATTGGCACAAAGCGCCTGACAAATGCAATGCATTTCCTAAAGGGCCAGGCCCAAATCAAGAAGACCTAGTAGGCCTGATTAAATTGCAAAGCAATAAATGGGCAGAGCCCAAGTAAAATTGATGCTCTACATCTTTTATAAAAGGGCAGAGCCCAAGTAAAATTGATAAATGAGCAGAGCCCAAAATAAACTGATGCTCTGCATCCTTTATGGGCAGAGCCCAACCAAAAATAGAAAATAATGCAATGCATTATTTAAAAATGGGCCGAGTCCTAGTACAGGCCAAAAACAAATAAAAGTGTCGAACATTTCTCAATTGGACTTAGCCCAATCGTGGCCGTAAGTCCTCAAATTAAATTGACTGAGCAAAATTGCTCTCCTAAATCAATTTACCTCCGGTTCGAGGATACATCGCTGAACTCCTCTGACACCTATCGTTGTAATCCTTCAACGACGTCAGAGAGGTGACGGGTCCCGACAACCATACATCAACATGGACTGTGGGGTCCTTAAACTCATGGACCGAAACGTCCTTAATCTAATATTGGACCGAAACGTCCTTAAACTAATGGTGGACCGAGACGTCCTTAAACTAATATCGGACCGAAACGTCCTTAAACTAATGATGGACCACCACGTCCCTAAACTGGCGATGGACCGAAACGTCCTTAAACTAATGATGGACCACCACGTCCTTAAACTGGCAATGGACCACCACGTCCCTAAACTGGAACATGGACCACCACGTCCCTAAACTGGAACAATAGAGCCTCCAAATGCTCTTTTGCCGGATCTAAACGGTCCCGTTTAAGTTGATCTTAGCCCCAAACACGGCTAACGTATCCCTAAACATTCAAATGGACTATAAAACTCCAAATCAACTTTGGTTCAAGGGTACATCTCTGAACTCCTCTGACACCTATCGTTGTAATTCTTCAACGACGTCAGAGAGGTGACGAGTCCTGACGGCCATATAATAAATAGATCACCACGTTAAGTTGATCTTAGTCTCAAACAGGACTAACATATCCTTAACGAACGTTTAAGTTGATCTTAGCCTCACTACGGCTAACGTATCCTTAAACTAAAAACACCAAACCCAAATCTAAGTGAATACGGATTTGGACTAATCCACGTCCTACGGGCGACGGCATTACTCAGTCTCCGTATACAATCCACGGGCAACCACAAACAAAACAAACACACACGACACAAAGTGAAATTCTGGAGATGGAGAAAGTGGCTGCCGCGATGCGGTAGCGTAATTAACTGCAGGGGCTTGCGCCTGTAGGGAAGAGCGTCCCCACAATCAAAAACCCCTCAAGCGAGGGGGAATCTGACGAAGTCTGCTACATCGGCCGCATCCGTCTAAACCTCCGATACACGGTGCCATAAATCAACTTGGCATCTTCGGAGAGGTAGACGGATAAAACCATATAGCATCTGCCCCGAATCTCAGGCAAGACGTCCTCACGTCTCCACCGCCGTTCGGAGGGGAACAGATTCTGGCACGCCCGGTGGGACCTTTTCCTCTTTCCACTCCACACTTCGTGTGTCGTCTTCGCGAACGAATCGCGATTTGTTAATGGTTGCCTTTGGATTTCAAGTCTAAGATTTGGTCTTTTTCCTGATGCAGAAATCAAGCATCGATGGCCTCTACGTGTTCGAAGTGCTCCAACTGCAGCTGCAGCTCGTGTCCGGCCTCAACTGGGGGCATAACCTACGGGCCCCAAGCGGCCTCTTTGTTCACCATGCCCGTGGAGCAGATTACTCAAGCCACCACGGGGTTGTTTTTCGGAACTATGCTTCCACCAACAAGCTTCGGCACCCCCGTGCCCGTACAAGAAGCTCCTAAGAAGTCGGTCTTCGATCGACTTTCAGTTACTGCAGCCCCTTTCAACGGGTCGCCCAACACCAGTGCCTCGGTCTTTTCCAGATTTGGCCAAAACTCTCACGACCTGCAATGAAGCTTGCAGTCCCAGGAAAGGTTACCTCAAAAGGAGTAGCCAAACCTGCTCCTGAAGTCTTCAAGGCGGCTTCTCCTGCTAAGAGATTGGTCATTACAAGACTGACCGTCCCAACTCCTACTCCTCTTGCTGCTGCTCAAAAGACATCAGTCTTTGATAGGCTGGCGCCGGCAACAACCCCATACCTGAACATGGGGCAAAAAGGGGCTGTTTCTGTCTCTGAACCAATACCGACGACTCGTCGCGCCCGACGACGCCACTAGCGCCAAATAAGGAAGACTGGGGGCAACTCCCCTTCCGGGATAACTCCACCAGCTCCAACGGTGGAAGTTAATGATGCTGTCCCAACTGGGAACAGCTTTGAGCTACTGAATAGGGTGCGCAGGAACTCGCCAACTGCGGTGCTCAAGAGATCTTCTACACCGGTAGAGACCGCTGTGGAAGCAGAAAAGCTAGAGCAGCCTCCTCAATCGCTGTCCTCCAGGATTTACAAGACATGGCGACGAGTTCGGGAATCCGTGATTGATCCTAATTTCTCTCGCCAACACAAGAAGTCGAAAGGTCGACAAGAAGAAAATCCCCCGGTCAAATAACGAAAGACGACGACCGCTTGGGTGCCCAAAGCAACGGCCCCCTCAACCTCTACGGCCCATAAGAGAAGAAGGCCAGAAAAAGTCCCTACACCTACGGCGAATATCAAAGGTGGTGAACCCAAACGCCCTAAGTCTGGGGGCATGGTAGTTCATATCGTCTATATGGCATCCGGTAAAGAAGACAGCCGCCCATCCACGGGTCATAGACCGCTTACACGGTCAATGACCAAGGCTCAGGAGCAACAGCAAAAGCTCCAGGAGATGATGAACGCAATGGCCGCACTTACTGGGCCAAAAGAAAGCCCTGAAACGTCCTCGGATGAACGCCAGGAGAAGGAAACTGACGCTGAGTTCCTTCGCCGAATATTGGAGAAGAAGGATAAAGAGGCTGCTGAACAAACAGCCAACATAAAGCGAATGGCCCTCCTGTTCCAAGACATGGTGGGTATGATGATTCAACAAGATCCACCTGCTGAAGATCCCCCGATCATCCTTGAAGATGATAGGGGAGAAACGTCGAATCCTCCTCCGGCTCTATCAACAGCCAAGGAGGAGGCAATCTCCAAAGCCGACCTGGACGAATATATAGCTCAGCAGATCCGGGTTCATCAAGCGACTGAAGTAGCGGGTCAAGTCGTAAAAACAGGACGACCATATCCGAGCTGGTACGACCAGATCAAGTATCCGCCAGGCTACACAATTCCCAAGTTCCATGTCTATAAGGGGACGGACAATCCCCACCAGCATGTTGCCCAATTCAGGGCACTTTGCGGCAACACCGGCGGTGATGACAAACTGTTGCTTCGCCAGTTTGTTAGAAGTTTATCAGATACGGCGTTCGAGTGGTACTCTGAGCTTCCGAACGACTGTATCAAGACCTTTGCTGAGATGGAACTGCTGTTTACCCAGCGTTTCGCGAGTGCCAGCGAGCGTACCCCGATAACGGCATTGATCAATGCCAGGGTAAAGCCGGGCGAGACGTGGGTCTAATATGCTATACGGTGGCGTAATTTATGGTCAAAATGCGAGCAGCGCATAGAAGAAGCTCCTGCAGTGGGAATGTTTGTGGGAACCCTCGATCCGCAAGCAACCATCTCGCAATTTATGATGTTCTTCAAGCCGACCACCTTCCAGGCACTAATCGACAACCTGGTGCAAATGGATCAGATGGGCCATAAACCTCCTCTTCCAAAGCCGGATTCCCGAAATGAGAAGGGAAAGGGGAAAGCGATTGTTGTCGCTAATGCTCAATAGCAACCGAACAACTCGAAGACGATCGTTCGTCAAAATAATATGCGCCCGTACGTAGCCCTTGAGGAGAGAATGGGACGTCCTTACTCGTTTCCCCCGGATAAAACGAGAAGGTTATTCGAGCCGGCGTTGTGCAACCGAGTCATAAATCTGCCGGATACAAAACGTCCGTCGCAACTAAGTGATGTCAATGAGCCCAACTACTGCCCTTATCATCGAGTACTGGGTCATCCGATCGAGGATTGCTACGTCTTCAAGAATTGGCTTGAAGACCAGTACCTACAGGGCAAGTTTGCATTGTCCAACAAATGGAAGGTGAATCCACCGCAACCCCACACCTCTAAGGGAGTGAATACGCCGGGGGTAACATGCTCTGTCGTTGAAGAAGCTCCTTGGAAGGTCGTATTATCAGCCAAGACAAAGAGGATGCTGAACGACCTTCAAACATGCTCAGCGATTAAGTGGAAGAACCCGTTGGAGCCGCAAATCATCGAAGGGATGTTGAAGCCTCGTCCAACTCAAAAGATTGATGGAAGTGGCCCAAGCATTCATAACCAGCCGTCGAAATCTTCAAAGAAGAAAAAAAAGAAGTCAAAGAAGCCCGTGAAGCCTGGCGACAGACGCACGGACTTGCAAAAACAAATTGACGCGCTGGAGGAATACAACCAGAAGGCACGGACTCCCATTATATTCCAAGAATTCCTCAATCACGTCTTCCAAGAGGAAGATGAGGGAGAAAGTTCATCTGATGAATCTGAAGAATACGTGGAGAGCTGTCATGTGATTTCCCATTCGTTCATGGGCGATGAGGAGACTCCTTGTACTGAAACGCTGGGGGCAGATCCCGAACCAAAAATTCTGGGGCCATCGGATGAAGTAATCGATGCATTCCTCAATGAAGCTCTCTTAAAAAGCAAAGCCAATCGGGAGCGCGAGGCGGTCATATTCGAAAGGGCCAAGCGCCAGCGCCTTGACAGAAAAATTGAGATACTCCCGCTAGAGCAAAGTACACTCACTGCGGATAAAATCAAATTCAGGATTAGGAAAAGGTTCACTAAAGCCGTGTCAATGGGTATGAAGCTACCATCCTCTGGGGGAAGCGTTACTGGTGAAGCGAAAATGCACCCCTCCTATTGCTTATATCATCAAAAGATTTCACACCCTACTGAAGAGTGCAAAGTTTTCGATAGATGGTGGCAAGGATATGTTGCTCACCGGCAGCATTTTAAATGGGAAAAGCGCAAGACCCGCCGAGAGCAAAACGGTACGACCGAAGGGCTTAACAGAACCTCCGGCAATTGTCGCATGGTCAACGCTGGGGGATCACAAGTGCTCACATTCGGGAGCGATTCTGATGAGGAGCTGGAGCTTAGCCCCCTCTTTAAAGAGTCCACCTCAGGAAAAGAAGAAGAGCCGAAGGTCTGCGAAAATATCCGCCTACGTAATCGCACGCTTCCCGAAAAGAATCTCAGGCCTTCAAATAAAAAAGATAAAGGGAAAGAGAAGGTCCCTGAGGAGATCGCCTTGGATGACCAAGTCATGGAAGAGCTAACCGCCAAAGACCCGCCGAAGAAAAATAAGGTGGATTACAACGTCTTAGTGCATCTGAGGAAGCTACCCTCGCAACTCAGCATTCTTGACGCCCTTTTACTATCAAAGGAGACGAGAAATTCGTTAATTAAGGCACTACAGGATCCGGAGCAGTTCCAAGCTTTCCTGGTTGAAGAAAAGATGAAGGATGAATTGGAGGAAGTGCGCACGGCCGATGTCACTTTTGGCGATGAAGACCTTCTCCTTAGGACGTGCGAACACAATCGCCCCCTCTACGTCTCAGGATACTGCCATGATATAAAGATAGACAAAATCCTGATCGATAATGGATCGTCTGTTAATCTCCTTAACGTGTGGGTGTTGAAGGAAATCTGCATTAGCGTCCAACATCTCGCTCGAGACAAGATCACCATCTCCGGATTCGACTCCCAATCATCAAAGACTTTTGGATCTGTGATACCGACGCTACGCTTTGGGCTGCTCATCACGGACATTAAATTCCACGTCATAGATGCCAAGACATGCTACAACGCTCTGCTCGGCCGACCATGGTTACACGAGTACAACATCATCCCTTCTACACAGCATCAGTGTATGAAATATTTTAGGGATGGTCTCGAGTATACCGTGACGGGAGAACTGAATCCGTTTTCCATGAACGAAGTTCGCAAATATGAAGATGTCAAATACTTCTTACCGAGTTTCGAAGACACGGAAAGATGTCACAAGCCGGAGAATAAAACTAACGCTGCCATCCCTGTCTTCGGCAGTGATACAGAGGAGGAAGAGGAGATAGTTTATTCGGGTCCGCCCCAATACAACAAGCCGGGACCATCTGCTCCTACATTGATCTTTGGTAGTGACTCGGAGGATGAAGTCCATGCTATATTCTCTGCTCGACCTTTGTTCACACCAGAATATTGCGTTATTATATTCCCCATTCTTATTCTTTTTATAAATAAATAGGTACTTTTGACGCATGTCTGCTACATGTTACAGGTTACAGGGTCTTGGACAGGAAACAGTGAAAACGATGTAAAGACGATGAAAATATGGACTTTTGACCAACAAATGGGAGGATCTTAGTCAAGCCTACATCGAAAGACAGTTCACAATTAACAAGGCAACTCAAGGTCCAAAAATACAAAGCGGACGGTTAAAAATCCATTGCAAATGGTTCACTGATGATCTGGAGCTAATGTAGAAGCCCAATTGACAAAAGAACAAAAGAACCAGAAGCCCAAAAAGATCCAGAACATAACCCAAAAATTTCAGCAGCTAAGCTCATCAAAGGGCCGCGGAACCGCGGCCTAAGCCCACCATTGCTGCGGTTCCGCGGCCAGAAGAAGAGAAAAGAAAAATAATTTTTTACCAAAAGTTTTGTGCGACGCTGAAAAGATTGCCTGAGGGTATATTTGTAATTGTAGACATGCGGTTCAAGATGTAACCTAGGGTTTCTATTTCCTATAAATAGAACTCTAAACATTGTAATTTCTTTATGCCTCCCTTTAATGAATAAAATTTAGAAATCTTTTGGAGAGCATCGGTGCCTCTCTTTAATTCAGAAATTCAGATCTGACAAACCTGGATGGAAGATTGGAGGGATCCATCTGTAAGTAATTTAATTTCTTGTTCTAGTTTAGATTTTAATTTCTTGCCTTAAATGTTAGCTTTGGGAAAGGCTTTTGAGAGATGAGATCTCTCATCCCTTTCTTACCCATCACATAGAATCTATAGGACTCCATGCATACACGCACACACTGCGCCCTACGGCATCCTATCCCTCGAGGTAGCGGTGATACCGTAGTATAAAGGCTCAGTTGCGCGCGTTTTCCATGGAGGTTAGGGTAAGGATCTCTAAAGGAAGGACAAGAACCTAGAGGAAGGAACACATTCCCGAATGGATCTAATCCCCTTTATTGATAATTACCATAACTCCTCTTAGATCCTAATCCGGGTATAGAAAGCGTTGAGATTTATTTGCATTTTCAAATCATTCCTAAACCTAACCCTAGCAAGATTTAGATTTAGATAATTGCCCTAGGTTAATTAGGTTTTTAGATTTAATAACAACTCCGAACACCCTTCAGAATTAACTCGTAAGAACGAATCGGAAATTCACAACATCCCTGTGGACCGACCCATACTCACCGGCTAGCTACAAAGCGACGCCGTTCTTGATTGCGGTTACAAATATTTTTGATCTATCTTTTAGAAAGCGCAAGCACGCTAAATCATTCAATCAAATGGCGCCGTTGCCGGAGATGGCGTAGAACTTTCCTTTTCGCAATTTCGGGTTAATCATAAAATTTAAAAATTCATAAAAATCTGAAAAATCAAAAAAAAAAAATATAAAAATATATATATTTTGTTATTTTTGGAAGGGATACTTTTTTGTTTAAATTTTTGCAGGATATACAAAATCGGATCTGGAAAATCCCAGAAGGTGAAACAGAAAACCAAATATCGAAACAGAAGGGAAATTAAAAATCAGAATAGTGAAATTTTTTTGGAGACCCAATTCCCTCATCCCGCCGCGATTCCGCGGCCAAAACCCACCTTAGGCCGCGGAACCACGGCCTTCTAGTGGAATCAGTGCGGCAGAAATTTTTTGGGGACTCGATCCGACGATCTCGCCGCGAAAACGCGGCACAAACGCGTTTTTACCGCGGAAAGGCGGCGGTACAAGGGCATCTTCTTCTGAAAATTTTTCTGTAAGATCTTCTGTTTCTCCTCTGTAATTTTTGAAATATATTTTCTGAAAAATACCTGCAGGATTTTGTGCACTTTAAAAATATATTCCCTTCCAAATAACGATCTTGTGCAGGATTTTTGGGCCCCGCTTGAACTAAATTGATTGCAAGAAATATTTTGTTGTTGCATATCTTTTCTCGAATATCTTTTTGCAACAATTCTTTCCAAATAAAGATTCTTGTGATATGCTTAAAATAATAATTGATTGCAAGTAATACTTTGCTGTTGCATATCTTGTCTATAAAATATTTTGCTGTTGCATATCTTTTCTCTAAAATCTTTTTGCAAAAAAAAAAATTTCCAAATAAAGAGAAAGAAAAAATTAATGAAAAATGAAAATAAAAAGTACAAATATTTTATAGAAACTTGCAAAATTTTTTAGCCGTAAATAAATCCTTGCACAACAAACTTTCTTTCCTTTTCCCCTTCTTTTAACATGGGTACCCTACATAATAAATCATTAGCCGAACTTTGGTATCCCGAACCGAATTTTGCGTCATATGTTAATTTGTTCGGTCAATTTAAAAACGATCCCTCCATGCCTAAAAAATCTTTGAAAGATCAATAGAGGCGTCTAGGAGAAATAGTTTGACTTTTCAACCTACTTTGTGTCAACCGAGTCAACCTTTACCACCTACATATGTTGATACCACTTCTTCAAGTCCTTCTGTCACTCCTAGGCCGATGTCCATTGCTGAGCATAATGCTCAATCTCACAGTAGATCTTTCACCCCTCTCCACTCATCTAGTTCTAGGGATCTGCATGAATATTCACCTTCTTATCCATATGTTGACCCTACCCCTGTCTTACCACCCACTTCCTACCAGTCATACCCGACTTTCCCACCTTCACTAGACACTGTTTCGACATAGCCATTAGGGAGTTTCACATATCCAACCAATTTTGAATCTTTTACTGAAACCCCCTCACCACCTAAGTCTAGTTTGGAAGAGTCGTTGGAAGCATATATTGCTGCAACAAATAAAATGATGAGGAATGTGGAAGCGTCCATGGCCGCCCTTATGCAACCTAGTGAACCGGTAGCTAGTGTCCCGCTAGCTCCGAATTTTTCAATGTATGAGGCGGCAGTTGGACAGAGTGAGAATGAGAGAGGATTTCCAAATCATACCTACCCTTACCCAATTGAAGCCCACAACTCCAGTTTTCCATCGATTGCCCTAAATAGTTCACCTATTGAAAATAAAAATGAGTTGTGCGATTTTGTAGTGTTTGATTTGCCAGATTGTGAGGAACCCCTTTCGAGTGAAACCGCACCTAATCCTTTCGATCTTTACACCTCCACTCTAGAACCTAAATCGATAGATATCCATGCTTTTGATGAGGTGTCTAAAGAAATTGATTTTCACTTGATTGAGAATATAGACGCCGGGAATATTTCGGATGATGCACCTGTCGATTTGCTTGAAATTTTATGTTCAAATCATCATCCTGAGTTATTAAATGTTTCTCCCGAATCTCATATGCGTCTAGACTTTGATGATAATGGCATGGATGAGTTGAATATTGAGGATAGTATTGAGGAGAGTCTTGAGGATAATATTGAGGTTGAATCATTTTTGTTTGATGTGTCCGATTTTCCAATTCATCCTCCTGAACCTTTGACTGTTATATCACCCTCCCTCCTTCCCATCGTTCCGACCCCGCTTGAAGACTGTGAGCTTGAAACCTTTTCCTTTGAATCTGACACAGATCTCACAGATGATAACACTTACGAGTGTTTCACTTTTTCGGACGATGTTGATGACTCACCGTCCGAATTTGAGTCCTTTACATTTTCAGATGAGCCATCAGACTCGGTTGATTATAGTAGTTTCGAACCATTAATGGAATCTTTTAGGTTTGAAACAGTTTACTACGGTGAGAAAGATACTATCCCTAATTCACTCCCTTTCGTCTTTCCCATTGTTCCGACCGAACAAATGACCGTTAAGCTTTCATCACCTATACCTAGTTCGGCGTACCCATGTTTTCTTGCGAATCTTGAGGGATTTGATCCCATTTCTCGACGAGTAGATAGGTTAGCGCAATCGTTTATAACATATCGGTCATTACATATTGCGCTAATTTATTCACTCAATTTACACCCTCAAGATCGTACTCCACTTCCTTGTTCTTTTCGCCATTCTTCTCCCCCATCGAGACCATATTCTACCATTCTTCTTTCCACACGGTCTCGCGTGCTTCTCATTTTCTTGCACCAACTATACCATTTCCACGATAAGATTTTTGAATGGTTGGTGCTAACTTTTGGCTTGTGCAAGGCCAAGCTTAAGTTTGGGGGAATCTTTGTATATATGTATATATTTTTTGTTTTCTTTTTCTATAAAAAAATAAAATAAAAATTTCAAAACATTAAAAATATAAAAAAAAAATTATAAATAAATAAACAGGGGAGTATCGGTATTTTGACCCTCTTGGTTTAGCATGACAGTGAGGACACTGTCAAGTTCAAGTTTGGGGGCATGCTCGGTACGTCTTCTTCCTTCGCATTCATTTGTACATATTTTTGCATTTGCATATTTATTTGAAAAACCCATAAAAATTGAAAATTTTCAAAAATTATAAAAATTATTGTATTCAATTTTGGCTATAATTGACTTGAGTTTGACAAATAGGTTAACTGGCTAGGAACAACTAGATCTTAGACTTAGTGAATTAAAAACCCTAAAAATAACATTCCTTAAAGTTTAACGGTAGAAAGTATATGCCTTGTAGTTTATTTAGAAATAGGCAAATTTTGGGTTCACTTCTTGGGGTAAGTCAAAATGAGGGAAGAGTATTGATGTTCTTATTAGAGTATAAGTTTGAAAAATAGTTCCTAGCTTAAGTCTAGATTCTGAAAATGTATACCCTACAATTTGCACAATCACGCACCTTGAAACTTGGAATAGTAGAAGAGACCTTGAAGTGCTCTTGTCTAAAGTCCTTAGTACAATGAAAATAAAGAAAAAAAAGTGAATAAAGAATATAAAAAAATGGACACTGGTTTTTGTGATTACTTAAGGCTGCAAAAATAGAAAAAATATTTAGCGAGGGTGCTTCATCACCTAGTGCCTTAAACCAACTGGTTTGGGAGTCACTGCTAAAGCCTTGGGTGTTACAAGACTAGGAAGTACGCTTTAAAGTGCAAACGCATTTTGTAATCAGTCGTTGGTACCTCAAGAAGTATTAACGGTCGCATGAAGGATGTGTAAGCAAATTCATTTAAAAATTCACCTACTAATAAGTACTTTGGACAACGGACGAGAGCATGATTGCTTGATTTGAATTTCCAAGTGTAGGGGTGATATTTACACACACGTGGGGATATGTGATTAGAGTTTAGAGGAGAGAAAGGAATGAAGGATAGAGCTTATATCTTTAGTAGAGTTGATAGAAATTCCTAAGTGGAGATGGAAACCTAGAAAGAAAACTTAGGAAATGCCGAAAGCTAAGTAGATCTGCAAGATATATATAATCTTAAGTTAAATGATGAGGAAATGTGAAGAATATGGGTGGATAATTTGCAAGTCAAAAGATAATAGAATTCCTTGTTGGAAAACCGAAATGAAGAACAAAAGTCAATTGGTCGAGTTGATAGGATTTTGTGGGTGTAATCCGCTGAAAACCCTCAGAAGACAACACTCCTCCTACTAGGGACACCTAGAGGTTTAACGGCTTGTTGCACGTGATCAGTGCAATCGCGTTTTCCTGCGAAAGTGCGGTTAGGATTTTAGTGAATAAAAATAAGTTTGCTCGAGGACGAGCAAAAGATAAGTTTGGGGGTATTTGTTCACACCAGAATATTGCGTTATTATATTCCCCATTCTTATTCTTTTTATAAATAAATAGGTACTTTTGACGCATGTCTGCTACATGTTACAGGTTACAGGTTCTTGGACAGGAAACAGTGAAAACGATGTAAAGACGATGAAAATATGGACTTTTGACCAACAAATGGGAGGATCTTAGTCAAGCCTACATCGAAAGACAGTTCACAATTAAAAAGGCAACTCAAGATCCAAAAATACAAAGCGGACGGTTAAAAATCCATTGCAAATGGTTCACTGAAGATCTGGAGCTAATGTAGAAGCCCAATTGACAAAAGAACAAAAGAATCAGAAGCCCAAAAAGATCCAGAACATAACCCAAAAATTTCAGCAGCTAAGCTCATCAAAGGGCCGCGGAACCGCGGCCTAAGCCCACCATTGCCGCGGTTCCGCGGTCAGAAGAAGAGAAAAGAAAAATAATTTTTTACCAAAAGTTTTGTGCGACGCTGAAAAGATTTCCTGAGGGTATATTTGTAATTGTAGACATGCGGTTCAAGATGTAACCTAGGGTTTCTATTTCCTATAAATAGAACTCTAAAGATTGTAATTTCTTTATGCCTCCCTTTAATGAATAAAATTTAGAAATCTTTTGGAGAGCATCGGTGCCTCTCTTTAATTCAGAAATTCAGATCTGACAAACCTGGATGGAAGATTGGAGGGATCCATCTGTAAGTAATTTAATTTCTTGTTCTAGTTTAGATTTTAATTTCTTGCCTTAGATGTTAGCTTTGGGAAAGGCTTTTGAGAGATGAGATCTCTCATCCCTTTCTTACCCATCACATAGAATCTATAGGACTCCATGCATACACGCACACACTGCGCCCTACGGCACCCTATCCCTCGAGGTAGCGGTGATACCGTAGTATAAAGGCTCAGTTGCGTGCGTTTTCCATGGAGGTTAGGGTAAGGATCTCTAAAGGAAGGACAAGAACCTAGAGGAAGGAACACATTCCCGAATGGATCTAATCCCCTTTATTGATAATTACTATAACTCCTCTTAGATCCTAATCCGGGTATAGAAAGCGTTGAGATTTATTTGCATTTCCAAATCATTCCTAAACCTAACCCTAGCAAGATTTAGATAATTGCCCTAGGTTAATTAGGTTTTTAGATTTAATAACAACTCCGAACATCCTTCGGAATTAACTCGTAAGAACGAATCGGAAATTCACAACATCCCTGTGGACCGACCCGTACTCACCGGCTAGCTGCAAAGCGACGCCGTTCTTGATTGCGGTTACAAATATTTTTGATCTATCTTTTAGAAAGCGCAAGCACGCTAAATCATTCAATCAACCTTCAATACGAGCTTCTGCTGACGAAGAGCAAAGTCTGCAAGTCGCCATGGTGCCGCTTAAACATTATAAAGAACTGGATGAGCTTGATACCGACAGTGTAGAAGAGCTGCAGACGTTCTATATCCCTCCCAGACGAGGAGGCGAAAAGGCAATTCTATTCTACCGCTCTGAAGAAAACAAAGTGGAGAAAGAAATCTGGCACGGGGTGGGTCCTACGTTGGACAGGCTTCAACCCATCCGTCTACCCAGATATTATACAGAAGGCTTGAAGTGGCTGTTGAAGCGCCAAAGGATACCCTTCAAACAGACCGTTAGAAAGGCCAAATTCTATGACAGGATCTGGAACGTCCCTGGAACTCAGCACAAGCTGCCTAATGGGAGAATGGAGACAATCTGGCTTGGATACATTCGCTCCAAGAAACGAGAGCTGCTCCGCGACTGTTACGTCGTGCACGACTTCAATGAAGAAGCAGATGCTCAACGGGAGGACACTAATCCTGAACCAGTAAAAGTTCCTGATGCAAAAGTGCCCAGTCCCTCGTTTGAAGAACAAATGGACAGGCTTATAAGGGAAGCTGGTCAAAAAGTCCAAGATGATCACAATCGTGAAATGGCAATCTACGAGAAAGCCAAAACGCAACGCCTCCTTCAACAGGCCGTGAAAGACGAAAATGCCGCTCCCTGTCAACCTGTTATAAAAAAGGCTCGACGCAGAGGCAGAAACAAGTCTAAAGGACAAAAAAGCGCTCAACGCTAACAAAGCGGGGCTAAGAAGCCACGCAAACGGGAGTCGAGCGTTATTGATCTATCCCTCATGAAGAAAATGGGTCGAGCGTACTCGTTTACTCGGGACAAGACGAAGAAGATACTTGATCTTGCTCTAAAACATCAAATACTTACACTGCCGGAGCCCAAAAACCCCGAACAAGCAGGAGAAGTCTTCGACCCAAATTATTGCTCTTACCATCGAGTAATAGGGCACCCGCTCGAAGACTGCTTCACCTTTAAGAATTGGGTCGAAGATCAGTACCAGCTCGGCAAGTTCGCTCTGTCTGACAACTGGAGGGTAGCGCCGCCACAGAAGCACGAACCCAAAGCCACAAGAATAGAACCAACTCCACATTGGGATTGGAAGCGGATTCGCACTTGTCACATGATAACAATATTAAAAGAAGAGCCCGAGAACATGGACAGCCTTCCCTGGTGCTTCGAAAACAGCAATGATGAGGTGATCTCAGAATTTCCGTCAGCTCCGAAAGAACTGGAGGATGGAATACATACCACTGCAGATAACCTCAAGAAAATTGAGTTGGGGACGGAAAGTGACCCACGGCCGACGTTCGTCAATGAGCAGCTATCTGAAGAAAAGGTGGCTTTATTAAAAAACCTGCTTATGCAGCACAGAGATTGCTTCGCATGGAACTATTCCGAAATGCCGGGACTAGATCCAGAAATTGTTGTGCATAAATTGGCGATATCCCCGGACGTCAAGCCAGTCAAACAGGCGCCGAGAAGAATGCGGCTCGAGCTTAAGACGAGCATCAACGCTGAGGTCAAGAAGCTGATCGACTCTGGCTTCATCCAGGAAGTTCAATACCCTGAATGGATCGCTAACATCGTCCCGGTGATGAAGAAAAATGGGACGGTGCGCATATGCGTGGATTTTCGGGATCTCAATAAGGCCTGCCCGAAGGATGATTTCCCGGTGCCAGTCACCGAACTGATGATAGACAATACGTCCACTCATGATGTTTTCTCCTTCATGGATGGCTCATCAGGGTATAATCAGATAAAGATGCATCCCGAAGACCAGAAGCATACCGCTTTCCGGACCCCTTTGGGAATATTTTGTTACAAGGTGATGCCCTTCGGTCTAAAGAACGCCGGCGCCAGCTATCAGAGGGCCATGACGAAGATCTTCGATGACCTTATACATGAAATCGTCGAGTGCTATATCGACGACCTCGTGGTCAAGAGCAAATCATATGAGGAGCATCTCGAGCATCTAAAGACCGTATTTCGACGTCTTCGACAATACAACTTGAAGATGAACCCTCTCAAGTGTGCATTCGGAGTTTTCTCGGGTAAATTCCTGGGATTCATCGTCCGACACCGGGGTATCGAGATAGATCCGTCAAAGATCAAGGCGATCATGGAAATGCCTCCGCCAAGGACTCTCAAACAGCTGCGGTCTCTCCAAGGGAAGCTCGCATATATACGGCGATTTATAGCTAACCTTTCAGGCATGTGCCGTCCTTACAGCCACCTGATGAAGAAGGGAACCCCGTTCGTCTGGGACCAAAAATGCCAGGGCGCGCTGGAAAAGATTAAATAGTACCTGCAGAACCCGCCAGTGTTGGCTGCTCCGGTTAAGGGAACGCCTCTCATTCTTTACACAACCGCCCTCGAAGGTTCTTTAGGCGCATTATGGGCGCAAGATAATGATCAGGGGAAAGAAAGAGCACTCTACTATTTAAGTCGAGTTCTGCTGAGGGCAGAGAGCAACTACTCTCCTATTGAAAAACACTGCCTGGCGTTGATCTTTGCGATAACAAAGCTCAGGCACTATGCATTAGCACATGATGTCCATCTCATTTCGAAGGTAGACCCCCTTAAATATTTGATGTCGAAAGCCATATTGACGGGACGACTCGCTGAATGGGCTCTGCTCTTGATGGAGTTCTCGATAACGTATCAACCTCTCAAGGCAGTGAAAGGCCAGGCCATTGCCGACTTCCTCGCTGAGCATCCGATCTCCGCCGATTCTCCTCTAAATTGCGATTTGCCAGACGAACATGCGTTTGACGCGATCGACGGTGGTGATACCCAATGGGAACTTTATTTCGATGGAGCATCCTCCATGAAGAAGCGCAAACAAAATACCCCTGTAATCAAATCAGGGGTAGGGCTCATCTTTGTAACTCCACAAGGAGGGATAATGCGCTTTGCTTTCTCCCTAACAGAGCCGAGGATAAATAACGAAGATGAATACGAAGCTTTGATAGCAGGCCTCGAGATCTCCATCGATATAGGAATTGAAAACCTCCTCATATACGGAGATTCTCAACTGGTCGTTAGTCAAGTAAACGGTGACTACCAAACGTGCAAACCGGAGTTGGTGAAGTACGGTGAAAAGGTGCAACAACTGTTGACCCAAATTCCATCTTATACTTTAGAAAGTATACCGCGCGCGGAAAACAGCAAAGCAGACGCGTTGGCCAAGCTTGATAAAGAGCTGGCTGACGAGAACCTCGATGACGTAAGAATCGTGGTACAAAGCCGTCGGGTGCTTGCCCCAGCAGAAATTTCTCCGGAATCATCCGAAGAGAAGGGAGCGACTGAACAGACGACCTTGCAAATAAAAGACCGGGAGAAGGCTGAGGATTGGAGGGAAGTTTTCATAGACTACTTTAAGTCCCACCGAATGCCCGAAGAAGCATCCACAAGACATCAACTCATGAAACGAGCTCTGTCTTTCGCCTTCGTCAATGATACTCTGTACAAGAGGTCATTCGATTCTCTGTGGCTGAGATGCCTAGGTCCTGATGAAGCGGAAAGAGTCGTTCAGTAAGTTCATGATGGACTCTGTGGTTCTCACCAAGTGGGCCCGAAGATGAAGTTGAAAATCAAACGGATGGGCTACTACTGGCCCACGATGATTCAGGATTGCCTCGAATATGCGAAGCAATACCACTCATACCAAATCCATGGGGACTTCATCCACCAGCATCCAAATCCACTACATCCAACGGTGGCTAGTTGGCCGTTCGAAATGTGGGGAACTGACATAGTCGGCCCTATCGAACCAGCGTCGTCGAGAGGAAATCGTTTCATCCTGGCGACGACCGATTACTTCTCCAAATGGGCAGAGGCAGTGCCGTTGAGAGAAGTGAAGACGGAGAATATCCTCCATTTCTTCAAAACGCACATCATATACCGGTTTGGAACGCCGAGACGAATCATCTCCGATAACGGTCTAGCCTACAGAAGCCACAAGATCAGTCGCTTAGCACAGCAGCATAATATAGACTGGAGATATTCTTCAGTTTACAATCCGCGAGCTAATGGTCTAGCCGAGGCCTTCAACAAGACCCTGACGAAGATCATGAAAAAGACGGTGTCCCGAAATAAGACTGGTACGAGAGACTGCAAGAGGCTCTTTGGGCGTATCGAACTACGTTCAAGACGGCCACAAACACAATGCCGTACGCGTTGGTATTCGGTACGGAAGCAGTACTCCCCCTCGAGATAGAGTTACCTTCTCTGCGAGTGGCAGTCCACTACGAGCTGACGAACGAAGAAAACGCTCACCTTCGGCTTGAAGAGCTTGATGCCCTTGAAGAAACACGACTCATAGCGCAACAAAATCTGGAAGCTTATAAAGCAAAGATGACGCGCTTATATGAAAGATTGACCCGGCCGAGGATATTCCGCCAAGACGAACTCGTGCTAGTGGTCAAAAGGTCTATGATTCCCAATCGCGCCAAGCGGGGAAAATTCGAGCCAAACTATGAAGGCCCGTACATCGTAGACAAGGTCTACTAGGGTGGAGCCTATCTACTCATGGATATGCACGGTGAAAGGCCTTTCAGGCTAATAAACGGTAGATTCATAAAGAAATACTACGTTAAATGAGCCACAGCCTAGGTTAATGGTAGATGACGACGACTATTTCCGCTCGCTATCTTCCTAAGCTCAAACTTTATAAGCAGTAGCCAGCCGTTTCCTGGACGGACCGAAACGTCCTTAAACTAATGGCGGACCGAAATGTCCTTAAACTAACAAAGGACCGAAACGTCTTTAAACTACTACCGCAGCATCCTTAGGCTGACCAGATGAATAAAAAAAAAGAGAGAGAAAAGAGAAAAAGAAAATAAAAAAAAATGAAAAAAAATGATGATAAAAACGGTATGTCCATAAGCAAAAAGGGCATGGATGAAAATCCGAAAGGGCTCCGTGAGTAAAAACAGCAGGGCTACCGGCGAGTGTTCGTGAAAACCCGAAAGGGCGCGACCTCGTAAAAAAAAGATAGAAGAAAATAAAAAGAATAATAAAAAAAAACGGTATGTCCATAAGCAAAATGGGCACGGATGAAAACCTGAAAGGGCTCCGTGAGTAAAAACAGCAGGACTATCGGCGAGTGTTTGTAAAAACCCGAAAGGGCGCAATCTCGTTAAAAGACACTTATAGGGTCCTCTCGACCTTGTAAGGAGAAACCACCCGCGTGAGATCCTTACTACTCACAAGGGAGCAACACACTTAGGGATCCCCACGATTCCTAAGGAGAAAATACACTTGCGAGATCCTCACGACTCATAAGGAGAACTCTCTTATGAGACCCCACGGCTCATAAGATTTGAAAGTCTTAAGTTACAGAGACCTAAACCTGTGCTTAAGCAACCCCCACAACTTCCGATATTGCCCTACAAGTGGCTCAATACTGGCCCTTGTATACAATCCACGGGCGCGAATAAACATTTCCCTAATCAAGTCCCATCCGAGACTGGGGATACGTTCGCATGGTGAACAACCCTTGAAAATCCTCTCGATTTACAAGGAGAAAACCCTCATGTAGGATCCTTACGACTTACAGAGAAACAAACACTTAGAAATCCTCACGAATCCTAAGGAGAAAATACACTTACAAGATCCTCATGACTTGTAGGGAGAAATAACATTGTGAGACCCTTACGGCTCATGAAGTCAAAAGCCTTAGTTGACAGGACCTTAACCCTGTTCGCTAAGCCACCTTTGGTCGACATCGACAGAGGCAAATGATGATTCGCTCCTAGTAATATCCCAGTTGTAGCGGTGCTGATGCCGAAATCGGTGTCTAATTTTAGATTTACGGCAAAAAAGCCAGTAGGCCGCACATGCATACGAAATAGCCGAAATGATGGGGCAACTTGCAATAAAAAACAGCAAGTAAAAACGTATGCACATAAAATAGCCGAAATGATTGGGCAACTCGCAATAAAAAGCAGCGAGTAAAAATAAAATAAATAGCCGAAATGATGGGGCAACTTGCAATAAAAAGCAGCAAGTAAAAACGTATGCACACGAAATAGCCGAAATGATTGGGCAACTCGCAATAAAAAGCAGTGAATAAAAATAAAATAAACAGCCGAAATGATTGGGCATCGCGAAAAATAGCCGAAATGATTGGGCAATCGCGACCTTCGCGATATAAAAGCTGAAATGATAGAGCATCGCGGAAATAAAATAAAAAAAAATGATGATAAAACTTTTGCCCTACAGTTAAGATCACATCGATCCCTGTATACAATCCAAGGGCGCAAACAAAGAGGGAATCATACTTTCCCAACAGGCTCCGCCAGAAAACGAAGCCAAACCTCGACGGTTCATCTCAACTCCGAAGAAACCAATGTCTTCGGCAAAATACCTCAACTCAGGGAAACAACCAATCCTTGACGAGAGCCTCCTGATTCGCATCGACTCACAGAGCAACCAGTGTCTCCATGGGAAATTCTCGATTCGTTTCAACACCAAGGAAACAAATAATCCTTGGCAAATACCTCAACTCAGGGAAACAAACATCCTTGACGAGAGCCTCCTGATTCGCATCGACTCGCAGAGAAACCGGTGTCTCCGTGGGAAATTCTCGATTCGTTTCAACACCAGGGAAACAAATAATCCTTGGCAAATACCTCAACTCAGGGAAACAAACATCCTTGACGAGAGCCTCCTGATTCGCATCGACTCGCAGAGCAACCAGTGTCTCCGTGGGAAATTCTCGATTCGTTTCAACACCAGGGAAACAAATAATCCTTGGCAAATACCTCAACTCAGGGAAACAAACATCCTTGATGAGAGCCTCCTGATTCGCATCGACTCGCAGAGCTACCAGTGTCTCCGTGGGAAATTCTCGATTCGTTTCAACACCAGGGAAACAAATAATCCTTGGCAAATACCTCAACTCAGGGAAACAAACATCCTTGACGAGAGCCTTCTGATTCGCGTCGGCTCGCAGAGAAACCAGTGTCTCCGCGGGAAATTCCCGATTCGTCTCAACTTGCAAGATGAAGCCTCAGGCAGCAGGGATTAAAAAACTTGCTTCCTGAACAATGGGACCCTGCAAGTCGGCCTAAAACGGTCTCTTGCATACTATTCACGGGTCTCACTCTCCAAAGTCGAGTTTCGACAAGGAGGGAAACAACCGCTTACGGGTCCTCTCGACTCGTAAGAGGGAAAAATTCTCTTATAGGATCCTTACGACTTATAAGAGAAAACACACTTAGGAATCCTCACGATTCCTAAGGAGAAAACCCACCTACGAGATCCTCTCGATCCGTAAGGAGAAAAGTCTCTATGAGACCCTCACGGCTCATAGAGTTGAAAAGTCTTAAGCGACAGATCTGAACCTGCGGCCTAAGCCATCGCTATCTCGTGAAGAAATCAAGATGCTTACTCTATTATCTGCTAATTGTGACAGCATGCTGATAATAAGAGAAGACAGAAAGCAAAAGAGTATACAAGACATTGCAAAGAAAAATGTGTATCTTTATTGAATGTAATCAAATACAGGATGAAGCGTACAAAATAATGAAGAATGGATACATATTATTTAAAAAGAAATTTTTTACAAGTATCTAGATACAAAGGCAGCTATTGGGAAGGAAGCGTCTTGCATCTTGCATAACTTTAGTAATTGTTCATGCACTTCCTTCCACGCCTTTTGCTGATCTGCTACCACCGCCATCTCTGCTTCCACCTGAGCCCTTTGCTGCAAGAGAGATGCGAGCTCCTCCCTGACGGCCTGCTGAGTGGCTTCGCGGCCTTGGGTATTACGCTCGGCAACGTCAAGTGCCCGCTTCAGTTTTAGCCCATTTGAGATGCGCTCCAGAAGGCCCTCGAAGACGGCCTTTACCTCAGCGGCGTTTGCCTCAACTTCAGCACGCAGGCGAGCAGTTTCGCTTGAAGACTCCTGGCACTCCTTCAGCCTCAAAGCTGCTTCTTGTTCCAAATGACGGAAATGAGAAGTGCTTTGCTCGAGCCATGCTCCCCGTTGAGTACTCACGGCCAAAACCTCGGGGGCAAGACGCATTGACTCCAGCTGATGAAGGCGAGCCTCAATTTCTCTGCAGTGATTAACCCAAGATGCGATGATGCCCTCGTCATGGAAATTGGCAAATATCACCAGCATCGGGTTAACCGTCGTAGCGAAGTCCGCAACAGACGTAGGAGCCTCGACGTCGAGTTCCTCGATGTAGTCGCTCAACATACGCAGACTATTTGCCGCACCTTTTGAGGACGGACGTCTCTGGGAAGGGCCTGCCGGTATTATAATATGAGACTCAAAGGGCGCCAAGACCGGAACGATAGCTGAAAAGACAAAATGCGATTAGATGATGATTCAATAAATATGGAGAAAGTCATTGATAAGATAGTTTACTATACCAGTCGAAGCAGGTGGCAAGGCCGGAAGGGCCGGTGGTGTGGCCGATCTTTCTTCTCCCCCTTCGATTTGTAGCACTGCAGTCAGGAAGAGAAAAAGTTAGAAATAATTTCATCGTCGAAAGACAAACATATCAGTCGGGAACTATACTCACCAGCGCCACCAGAGGGAGAGGCGAGTTCAGATGGGAAGGAGAAGTGTGTGAGCAACACTTGATATAGATGATCAAAGAGCACTCCTGAAAAGACATAGCAGTGTGACTTTAGTACGCAAGTTATACGTCTGAAAGATAAGATTAATAAATTGCAAACCCATACCTTCCAACATCTTCGATGGTATAAGAGAGGGTCGAGAAGTGACCACCGCCAAGGCAGTCATTGAAGGCGCTCTCTCGAGCAGTGGGGCATCGGCGCTGGCTGCACCTGCGTTACGAAAAAGGTGAATTTGTCAGAAAGGATTGCAAGGTAAAGAAAGACAACAACTTGGGATTTACCTGATGAGCTACCGGCTGAAACAGAGGCGACTCCCTCGTCCATCGACATGAGGCCACCGCCAGTGGCCTCATCACCCGACTCGATGGGGATTGTCGTCGTGCTCGCGCGGCCAGGAGACGGCGGAAAATCGTAGGCGGGGAGGGCAATGATTGGAGCATTACCGGACTCTTGGGAGAGAGCGGCTGACTCCTCCCCAAGAGTCATGCTCATCTCACCCGCCACTTCTTCGGGCTCCGCGATCTCCATCAGCTTATTCGCCGTCGCCACAAGGTCGCCGGCCTCAAGCGCCTCGTCCGCCACCACCCTGAGCTCAGTGGTAATGATCATTTCATCCGCCGTCACTTTAGGCTCGGCATCAATAACCTTCTCGGCTGCAAATCCCTCAGCCTCCATCTCAGGCTCCGCAGCCCCAGCGACGTTGCCGACCGTCAGCTCGGGTTTGGCAGGTGCCGCCTCCTCTGTTTCATTGGGTTCAACGGTCTCCGCCTCCCCCTCGGTCGGACTTGGCCCTGCAAGATAAAATATATAAGAACCGATGGCAGTATAATTCTTACAACAAAATTCTGAGAGAAATATTACCTGAAGTGGATTTATCATTTACGCTCTGAACTGCGCGCGCCACTTGTCTGCGAGCAGTGGATAGGGCGACAGGGGCCTCTTCGGAGGGAGTATCAGCACGAGGGACGGTGCTGGGGCCCGCTCCCGTAGCCAAAGCAGCCCGGCGTGCCTTCGCTTCGTGCCTTGACCGTTTCCTCTCCTCCCGAGCTGTCGCGATGGATCTCTTCGACGCTTCCTTCAAGGCGTCGTCGTCCTCGTTCAGAGATGCCTCCAGAGCCTTTAAGGCATCTCTCATTGGCTCTTCAAGACGGACCTCCCGCGGTAGCCCCGAGGAAGCAGGAACATCGGCAGATGGCAGAATGTTCGCGTCGCTTGGCGGGAATGGCATTGAGGTTCCTGCGATAAAAAGGGAGAGGTTAGATCGACCATAACGCAGGGGAAATGAAAACTTGATGAATTGAAACTTACTAAGGCCCATGGACGCTCTAAGACGTTCCTCCTCTTGGAAAGTCTTCAGGGAAGCGGCAATGGCTTCTTCAGTGGTGATGCCTGTGGGAAGAAAAGAAGAAAAAATATATTAGTCAAAGGCAATAATAAAAATATGATGCAATAAAAAAAATGTGTGACTAGTGATTGCCTGATGCCGCAAGCTTAGCCAGCCACGCGTCGCGCCTCGCTAACCGCTCCGAAGCTTCGAAGGCAGCCTCCAAATCTGTGTCATCCGGCATGACTAATCCCTCGTTAGTCCCATATTCACTCAGGCCCTCGGCATAGGGAGCGTGGGGTTCCTGACCGAACGCGACGTCTGCGGCGAAGAGCGACTTCTTTTTCTTCTGCCCGCCGACCCTAGGTGCACATGGGATCGACTTACGCTTAGCAGCCACCTTAGGACGGCGGGTCCCGATGTCCGCACCCACACCAGACTCTGGCAAGGCTACAGCCACTGTCTCCACTGGAGTACAGGGCGCTGGAGGTGCATCCGCAATGTCAGGGAGCGGCGATCCGTGTGGAGGACTTTGCGCACGCGATGGTCCGGCCCTGGCATCTTTTAGAGGGGTGGCCACCGGGGTCCTTGGCACTAAGGGAGCGTTACGGTCGGTACCTGGAGGCGCACCCTTACGGTCGACCAGCAATCTCTTTTCCTCCTTTATAACGGCTCCCGTCGCATGATTATACCATTCTTTATATACGTTGAGGAGTCGTGGGGCGCAGGCCGGCGTACTGATAAAAAAATGAGAACCCCTGTTCAGGCGCATGAAGTGATGCAGCGCGTTCTCCATCCATTCTTCAGTGGTAGCAGGTTCCAGTAGGAAAGCTTCCAAGGGTACCCCTTGATCGTAGCCCAGTTGTTGGGCGAAACGATGCGGGTTATATCTCATGAAAATTGCCTCGCCATTCTGCCTGAAGACTAGGAAGCCCGGTCTAATAGAATACAAGTGGAGGGTCTCCCGGGCCGTCAAAACTGAGGCTCTATCCTTAAAGGAATCTTGTAATGGTCGTACCGCAGTGGTGGATGCCTTTCCAATAGTCAACACCTTGTCAATAAAGGACATCCCGGTTCCAACGGTGTGAGGGCGAAGGAGTAAACCCCTGGCGTTCCGTGGTGATGGGGTCACGATTGATGCGCTGATCAGCTGTATAATGCGAGGGAAACCGCACTTGTCGAAGAACGAGGGCCTTTTGTGCATGCCGAAGACACCCGCCGTGTGTAGCTCGAGCCACGATATAAAGTAGTGCATCGGAAAGACCACGTGCAGTACCCTAGGCTCATTAGCATCCGCTGCTCGACTGAGGCCATGATATAAGTGTGCCAAGCCGGCGATCCCAACGGCCACTTTTACCCCGATGGTCATCCGGTGGGCTGGGTAAAAGACAGAGGGCCGCATACGGTGAGAGTGCATTGGGATCGCAAACCAACTTAGCCATAACCCAAGAAATCCTAAGAAAAAGGCCTCCTCATCCATCCTGGGGGCCGCAATTTCTGCAAAAGACATGGTCGGGAAGTCCGGAAGGAAAAAACCCTTTTGGTCTATTTCCCTTGCCGATAGGTTATCCAAACCTAGACCAAAAGGGTCATCCAGGGTAGCAAACTTGGCAGCTTCTGATGAGAGGACGCTTGGGCGAAGGAACCGAGCGATGAAATCCTCAAAGCTAACTCCGCGACTCCCATGTTCGACGAGAAGGGCCTCATAGATGTTCAATACTTTAATTAAGCTTGGGAATTGGCGTTGAACAGCATTCTCCGGCGTGACCCTCCTTACCACCGGCTTAGCACCGAAGACATACTCGTCTGTCAGGAGCAACTCCTCATAGTGTTCCCCTATAACCGGTAAGCCGGATACCTCCGTGAAATCCTCCAGAGAGATTGACACTTCCCGATCCATGGGGAGGAAAGTGTGGGTAGGAATGTTCCACTGCTCCAAGAAAGCATTAAACCACCAGGTGGGGAGCGTGGGATACTGGAAGAGGGAGACGTAGACCACGGTATACAACCCTAACCTTATCAACTGCGACTTCCTCGTCGACAGGATATACCGAGCCCATGGCAGGTAGCCGATCAGGTGGCGGGGGATCAGGCCTATGTTGTATGATTGCCCCCAAGGTCTCGCTTCGCCTTGACAGATACGACGTCCTAGGATATCCAAAACCATAGGACGTTGGACCGGGATTGCATCTATGGCGGGATATAGAAAGCCCTTCGATGTCCAATCAACCATCTCCACGGCATACTGCACCGGGGGTGGGCTGGCGTAATGAATCGCCGTGATGGGTTCTGACGGCACTGAGCATGTGAAGCTGCGTCGACCCATAATGATCTAATTGTACCACGACCCCCAAAGGTGGAGACTCTTGCATTCCGGGTCGTGGTCCTTAACCATGACTAGAACTTCACTGTCCAAGGGCGCTTCAGGAAACCCTTCCTCCGAGCGGGCGAACGGGAACGAGGTATCGAGAGACATGGTCACTGCAAAGGAACAAGAAATAGCCGTTAGTGCTGCAATTCCAACGCTTGGCGTTTAAAATTTTTCAATTAACTGAATTTAAAAATTAATTAAATTAAAATTAATCACACCATACTGCAGTGCAGTGGGTAGGGGACCAAATGGGGACCCACAAAATCTGGATGAAAATGCCTCATTTAATAAGACAGCCTCATCATTGGGTGAGACTGTCAGTTAAAGAAAAGATCCCCAAGAGAATATTCTCATCAATGGGAGATCCCTAGAGACAAGGAGAAAATCTCCTCTTTCAGAGCAAAGCTCTATCACAGAATGACACTTGTCAAATTCTGGTCTCAAAAGAATAAAATTCCTTAAAAGAGCATAGCTCTGTGGTAATAATGGAAAGATCCATCACAAAAATTTTAACACTTAAAAGAATTAAAATTTTTGGAATCTTGAAAAATCCACGAAAACTTATAATAAGTTCTTCATTTTTCAGATCTAAAAGATCTACACTTGATCCAAGAGTAAAGCTCTGTTCATGGGTTAGAACCCATGAACAAGATCTCTGTAGATCTGTAAGTTTTTGAGAGCAAAGCTCTGTTTATTAAACCCCAATGGGGATTTCTTTAGATCAAAAGATCTGTGAGAGCAAAGCTCTTTGGTTTAAGATTGGTTTGAATTAATTTAGTTTAATTTAGATTAATTTTACCTAAAATTTCTAACTTTGGAAATGAGCAAAGCTCTGAAGTTCTTAAGCAAGAGCAAAGCTCTGTTGAAATAAAAATCTTAAAAAAGATGGTGAAGATTTTCTAAGGGCCAGAGGTCCTATTTATAAGGCGCTTGCGCCCCTTCAGCTCACCCCTTGATCCAACGGTCAGGAGCTTGCCACCGCTGCACTCACGTGTGCGCCACGTGAGCGCAACGGGGGGGGGCATTTGTTTCCCCCAATCAGAGCAAAGCTCTGTTGAAATTCAAAATTCAAATTTTAAAGCAACGCTTCGAATCTCGGGCGCAACGCGCCACGTGTCAGGCGCTGATACGTCAGCGCAGTGCCCAAGAAGGCGCACCCAATCAGAGCAAAGCTCTATTAAAAAACAAAAGGAAGCAACGCTTCAGTTGCGCAAGCACTGCGCTGCGCGACACGTGTCAGCGCAGATACGCTAGCGCAGTTGCGCTGCGCTTTGCGCTGCGCGACACGTGTCAGCGCAGTTGCGCTGTGCTGTACGCTGCTTGACACGTGTCAGGCACTGGGGCATTTGCGCCAAACAGAATTAAGATTTTAAAGAAATCTTTCTGTTCTTGTTAAAACAAGAAGATTTTCTTCTGTAAAACTGAAGCCCTTGGATCAAAGATCCAACAGTGGGGAAAATTCCCCAAATCACTCGGAGAAAGATCTCTTTAACAAATTTAACTAATTTATGAGCACTATAAAAAGGACCCTAGACCTCAATTCAAAGGCAGGAACATTTTTTTTGAGAAATCAAGAACTTCAAACAGAGAAAACTCTGAAGAAATTTCAAAAAAGAAGAAAAAGGTAAAAGACCTTTTAGATAGAAGAATTTCTTCTAATAGATCGATGATCTTTGATAAAAAATAAAATAAAAATAGTGCTTTGCACTTATGAACCATTGGTTCTTTGGGATCAAGAAAAAACAAGAGAAACTAAATTAGATCAAAGAAAACAAACAGTTCTTTGCACTTCTTTTATGAACCTTTGGTTCTAGAATCAAAAAGATTCTCAAATTATAGTGCCTTGCACTTGCAAACTGCGCTGTTGCGCTCCTGGATTGGAGCAAGCCACCAGAGAGCGCCACGTGTCAGCATCTGAACCATCTGCGCTATGCGCTTTTGAAATAGAGCCTTGCTTTCTAGAATTGGCGCAACTCACCAGAGCGCGACACGTGTCAGTAGCGCAAGCGCAGCGACTTGGCGCAGCGCACTGCGCTTGCGTGACACGTGTCAACACCACAAGCGCTTGCGCTCTCTGATTGGCACAAATCGCCTGACAAATGCAATGCATTTCCTAAAGGGCCAAGCCCAAATCAAGAAGACCTAGTAGGCCTGATTAAATTGCAAAGTAATAAATGGGCAGAGCCCAAGTAAAATTGATGCTCTGCATCTTTTATAAAAGGGCAGAGCCCAAGTAAAATTGATAAATGAGCAGAGCCCAAAATAAACTGATGCTCTGCATCCTTTATGGGCAGAGCCCAACCAAAAATAGAAAATAATGCAATGCATTATTTAAAAATGGGTCGAGTCCTAGTACAGGCCAAAAACAAATAAAAGTGTCGAACATTTATCAATTGGACTTAGCCCAATCGTGGTCGTAAGTCCTCAAATTAAATTGACTGAGCAAAATTGCTCTCCTAAATCAATTTACCTCTGGTTCGAGGGTACATCTCTGAACTCCTCTGACACTTATCGTTGTAATCCTTCAACGACGTCAGAGAGGTGACGGGTCCCGACAACCATACATCAACATGGACTGCGGGGTCCTTAAACTCGTGGACCGAAACGTCCTTAAACTAATATTGGACCGAAACGTCCTTAAACTAATGGTGGATCAAGATGTCCTTAAACTAATATCGGACCGAAACGTCCTTAAACTAATGATGGACCACCACGTCCCTAAACTGGCGATGGACCGAAACGTCCTTAAACTAATGATGGACCACCACGTCCTTAAACTGGCAATGGACCACCACGTCCCTAAACTGGAACATGGACCACCACGTCCCTAAACTGGAACAATAGAGCCTCCAAATGCTCTTTTGCCGGATCTAAACAGTCCCGTTTAAGTTGATCTTAGCCCCAAACACGGCTAACGTATCCTTAAACATTCAAATGGACTATAAAACTCCAAATCAACTTTGGTTCAAGGGTACATCTCTGAACTCCTCTGACACCTATCGTTGTAATTCTTCAACGACGTCAGAGAGGTGACGAGTCCTGACGGCCATATAATAAATGGATCACCACGTTAAGTTGATCTTAGTCTCAAACAGGACTAACGTAACCTTAACGAACGTTTAAGTTGATCTTAGCCTCACTACGGCTAACGTATCCTTAAACTAAAAACACCAAACCCAAATCAAAGTAAATACGGATTTGGACTAATCCACGTCCTACGGGCGACGACATTACTCAGTCTCCGTATACAATCCACGGGCAACCACAAACAAAAGAAACACACACGACACGAAGTGAAATTCTGGAGAAGGAGAAAGTGGCTGCCGTGATGCAGTAGCGTAATTAACTGCAGGGGCTTGCGCCTGTAGGGAAGAGCGTCCCCACAATCAAAAAACCCTCAAGCGAGGGGGAATCTGACGAAGTCTGCTATATCGGCCGCATCCGTCTAAACCTCCGATACACGGTGCCATAAATCAACTTGGTATCTTCGGAGAGGTAGACGGATAAAACCATATAGCATCTGCCCCGAATCTCAGGCAAGACGTCCTCACATCTCCGCCGCCGTTCGGAGGGGAATACCTACATGATGCGGGGAGGCGGAATAGGTAAAACAATCATTTTGTTTAAACTAATATCGACTAACTTTACGGATCTTTGCTAAACCCTAACTAACAACTATATAGAAGTGATTAACTACTATGATAGATGATTATACCTAATGAATCAAGTCCTTCTTGTTCTTGTTGATCACCTCCTCGTCGGCCTCCTCGATGTGATAGAAGATCCACCCGAGAGCTACTTCTCCAAACTTTAACCTCTCACTTAAGGTAACTAGGTGACTATGAGTGCTAATCAAGGTAACCTAGAGGATATAGAAGAGGATTAGGGATCTATTAGTCTTGCTAACCCTTGGGATCTTAACACATGAGAGGATTAGGGTTAGGGTTGAAGAGAGAGAGCTTGAGGAAAGAGAGTGTGTGAGTGAGAATGAATAAATATCTTAAGTCATTTGGATAAATAATGAAGCATCAAAATATCTAGAAATAATATCTCAAAATATCAACCAAGCTTCATTAATTACTTTGAGGTGAATCACACATCATTTCCTCTACCTCATTAATGCAAATCACACATCATTTCCTCTACCTCATTAAGCTTAATTCATAAATGAATTAAAGCATAATGAGTCACTTTTCTTCTAGAAGCTTCTCGAGTAATTACGAGAACGCCCCTCCTATCCGTGAAAACACGGAAAAACTGAGACTGTATAAATCCAATAATCCAATACTAGAACCTGGCTTAAACTAAAGCCCGCTAGTAAAAACTGTCCGAACATCGTACGTGCATAAATGCACGTATGTGTCCGAACCCTGTCGTAAAACCATACGACCTCTATATCGTTTCTCCTGAAGCAGGGAAACTCTATGTGTGGGACTCTAAAGACTCGACACTACGCTGGCAGTGGGTTTAACCACAGACTGCAAGCGGTACTAGCTGTACGTAACGGTCCCCAGGTAGATGTCGATAAGAAGGCCGATGAGGAAACCCATCCGAACTCCTACTGAGCCTGATGTGACAATCTTCGTACAGTCCGGTCTGTTCATCTAAGACTATCGCATATCAGGGCTAGGGGGCGGCAAGCGTCAGACCCTTAAAAGCTGTATAAGTCGTGTCGAAGTGAAGCCCATTACACCTTGAGAAGCTACTGGAAAACCTACCAGTAAATCTCGTTTGCCCTGGCTAGGGACTTTGCGTAATGGTTTTCCAAACACAGCGCGATATCAACTCCCAATACCGGGAGAGACGAATCCTATCTAACCGCCACTGCTTCCAAGTGCTTCGGGACTGCACCCAACTACTACCTGTTTGCACGACTCCTTTCAGCCGTGGTAGGGTAGCAATCTAAGAACAGTGGGAACACACTCGAAACGAAGCAGCAGTGTCAAGTCTGCGGACTATGCTGTACTCATGTCACCTGGGAACTGTTAACTGACGACGGGTATAATACCAACCAACAGTTCCCTGCGAGTCCTGTCCGGTGTACCCGTAATCCAACGAGCACCTGTATACTATCTCCAGTACAACGTACTAATGGCTGTGGGACAGACCATTTCCCCTGCTGGGATGAGAAGCGTACACACTAGTCTACTCTGGAGTATCGATACCCTGTCTCGATAATCCTACGACTAGGGACCTGAAAAAGGATGTGCTTGTAGACTACCCAGCCCCCACTACTGTGACTGCCATCACAACGCTGGTAATCAAGCAAAGATCCGAAGGGCTCTACTAATATGTATAAGCGATATGTTAAAAGAAACACATGCACATATAAGTAGAAACAAACTAAGTAGCATACTACCATTTTTAGCAAGACTGTCAATACAACTGTGAATATCCCAAGCTTCCATTAAGTAATATACAAACTAGTATGATACAGTAATGGCCTCTAGAGCATAATCACTAACAGTTGGACCATTAAACATTTGTCTGCGTTCAACCCCCCATTATTTGGCACTGCTAAACAGGGGTTCTGACAACATTTTATCTTTGTTGAGTGCTAAGCACTCATATGCCATATAAAATGATTAATTTTGGAAGGCAAGGATGTACTTGAGACTCAGTAAAAAGAGAAGTCTTGCTTCAGAAGGACTTGGCCAATTTAGGCTAGGATTGATTTGAGTATAGTGTTAAACACTAACGTATATTTGCTGGTCACGTGTTCCCACGTGATGCGCTGAAAAATAGTATTAAACACTAAGGACAAAATGCTAAAAAATAGTGTTAAACACTAGAATGGGATTGCTCGTATGGGGCCATGTGAGACCTCTGAAGGTGGGGACCAGTCTTCCTTTGTTTTATTCTCAAATCTGCAAATAAGTGTTAAACACTTTTAGTTTTCACGGTTATCACGTATGGGCACGTGATAGGCACTCATGCACTGATTTATTAAGGTGTTTATTAGGGGTCACGTGAGGGCGCCCAAATTAGAATCTGCCTTTGCCTTTGTTCTCTTTGTTTTGGAGGTCACGTAGGAGCACGTGAGGCATTGCCTCTGGGCTAATTCCTTTTTATTTCGGAGGATCTTTTTAGGGGGCACGTGGGGGCACGTGACCTAATTTTATTCTTTCTTTCTGATCACTGAGGATTGGAGTCACGTGTCATCATGTGACCATGTTCTTTATGTGCATGGAGATCTTTCAAGTCTCTTTATTTTAAGAATCAAATTCTCTGTAGGGTTAAAACCCTAATTATGTTTTTAGGGGAATTAAATTCCTATGTATGTGGAAGAATTAAATTCTTATATAGGGTTAAACCCTAGTTCTGTCTTGGAGGAATTAAATTCCTATGAATTTGGGAGAATTGAATTCTCATGTAGGGTTGAACCCTAATTTTATTTGGAGGAATTAAAATTCCTATGAAATTGGGAGAATTAAATTCTCATATAGGGTTAAACCCTAGTTTTATCTTGGAGAAATTAAATTCCTATGAATTTAGGAGAATTAAATTCTCATATAGGGTTAAACCCTAGTTTTATTTTTGGGAGAATTAAATTCTCTAAACTCAATTCTCCCTCTAAGTTTTGGATCTGCATGGCAGAATCTCCCCAATGAGAATTAAATTCTCAACTTGTGGGGAGATTTTCTTCTGCAGACCATCAACCAGAGGAACAACTAAGTTCTTTTGCAGAAGAGTTAAACTCTTAGATTGAGAATTAAATTCTCTTTTTGTTTTATGGAGCTTTGATCCCTTTCCCCTTTCTCACCTAGGGTTTCTTTTCTTGAGAATTAAATTCTCCTTTCTTTTCTCTCTGCTATTTTCCTTCAGAAAATTCCAAGATCTAAAAATCAATCCTCTTTTCTCCTCTTCTTGGCTTCTATTTATAGGAGAAGGAAAAGAATCAATTTGTTTAGTGAATCTTTCATTGAAAGATTTTGTTTGTTTTTGTAACTAACATGATCTTTTAGATCACTCAGTGAATTTTATTCACCATTGGATTTTTAATCCAGAAGATATTCTGTTTGTTATTCTTGGTGAAATTTAGGGAAATCTTTCCTTGTATAAAATCTTTCCATAAATTGGTGATTTTTAATCACTATTGGATTTTTAATCCAACGGTGCTCCACTTTACAGAGCATAATCCTTTTTGTTTGGAAAGATTTAAAGAAATACTTTCCCAGTTAGGGTCTTTGATTTCCCTTAATTAGAATTTAATTCTATTAACTCAGAAGGCTTTTAAAGCCCATCACGTGTTGGCACGTGATCCCAATATTTGACCATTGAAATAGAATTTAATTCTATCAATTAAAGAGCTAAGAGACCTGTCACGTGTTGGCGCGTGACCCTCTTTTATTCAGAATTTAATTCTGCCTTTTAACAGAGCTAAACGACCATCACGTGTCAGCACGTGACCCTTGGTGACGTGTGAGCACGTGATGCCCCATTGGGGTCTTTCCTTAGCTGTTTTGTTACATTTTTGTTTGATTAGAATTTAATTCTATAAAGTAGAGATCACAGGAAACAATCACGTGTCAACACGTGACCCTTGGTCACGTGTGAACACGTGATACCTCATTGAGGTATTTCCTGATTTTTATCAGGGAACAAGCTATATATATATATATATATATATATATATATATATATATTGGAAGACTTGAAAACTGCTATATATGATCGGTATTTGAAGGAGAGGTAGGAATGAAGAATAAGTCTTATGTTTTCCTTAAAGATGATAAAAATTCTGAATTGGAGACTGCACTTTAGAAGGAAAACTCAAGAGAAACTGAGGTCTTTATAAACTGACAAAACATATATGATCTTAAGTTAAATGAATAGGGGTATGAAAAATAAGGGGTGGATATTACTAACTTAGGATAATAGAGTTTCTAGCTTAGATGCTAAACAGTAGGATTAGAGTCAGGGTTAACTTATGAAACTAGTTTGACGGGATTTTGTAGGTAATATCCACTGAAAACCCTTAGGAGACAACACTCCTCCTATAAGGGACACCCTAAGGTTTAACGGCTTGTTGCACGTGCTAAGTGCAACCGTGATGCCTATGAAAGTGAGCTTAAAAATTTTTGAAAATAAAATTGTTTGCTCAGGACGGGCAAAAGATAAGTTTGGGGGTATTTGTTCATACCAAAATACCGCACCTTTTTACATCCCATTCTTGATCGCGTTGCATATAGGTAGGTGCTTTTAATCCGTATTCGCTACATAATTACAGGTTACAGATTCTCGGTCCAGAACAATGCAAATCATGCACATTCTCTACAGTTATGACAATTTCAGGACAGCTGCTGATGGACGAATAAAATACGGGTTCCGGTCATCCACATCCGTCAGGTGCCGCTTACAAGTACAAGGGACAAGATCAAGCAATGTTCATTTGTATCTAGGAAAAGCATAAAGCACGAGAGAGGCAGCACAAGGATCAAGGTGACAATGCGGAGCTTGAAGGAGATCAAAGGCACAAAATTCAAATAATTTAAATAAGAAAAAAAGACAAAAAGAGTTGTCAATTTGGACTGTTGAAAATCTGAAAATATTTTGGAAGAATTTTGCAAATGTGAACCTACCAAATAGAAGAAGAAAGTAACATGAAAACCCACAAGAAAAACGATGCACTAAATCCATAATATCACCGCGGATCCGTGACCACCAAGAAGGATTTGGCCGTAGGTCCGCCGCCTATGCGTGGCAACATGCAATAATTTTTATGGGTGTTTTGGTCATTTTACAAGGGTTCAGAAAACAGGCCTAGGGTTCCATTTCACTACCTATAAATACTCCAATTCAGAGCCAAGTAAAGGATGTAATTTTTTCTCTAGGATTAGTATTAGTTTAGAGTAGTTTCTTCTTCCTCTTCATCTTTTCTCCGCTAAAATTATAGTAAGAGCTTTTGAGTGGATAAATAATGAAGATGAGGGTTTTATCTACCTTATGTATTTTGTTTTGATAGCTTAGTTTTTATTAATTGCTTGTTCTTTTCTTTGATAAAATAGTTGTTGGTTTTATTTGTTCTTCTTCTTCTTCTCTTCTCTTTTATTTATCCTTTGCAAAACCATGATGCTTAACAGAGAACTTTGTTTAGATAAGGTCCTAAGAAGCTAGTTTTTGCCCTTTTTCTCAAATCTTTTCTCTTTTCAATCCTCTTCGATTTTATTTTATTTTCATTATGAGTGAGTAGTTTAGTCACTTGTTAGGGTACGAAAGGGTAGTATGAGGGATGGAAAAATCTCTTGTGCTTCTCTTTGCCAAACAACTTGAAATGAAGCTAGACCAAACAAATATAAGATTCTCCTTTAGGCGTACTATCGTGACATATGGTCGCGACCTAAGTTGAGAATTCTTTTAGGCACATTATAATGTGACATGTAGTTGCGATCTAATTGGAGACTTGTTGTGTATGTTTAGCCTAGGGTTGGAAATAAGAGCATGGAACAGATGAACAAGGGGCATGAGGAATGGATTTAGCGTTGGAAAGCTTACTTAAACTCGCAAATACCATTTTTATGTCCTCCTAATCCCCGTTACTTCCGATTATTCCAACATCATTTCAATGATGGCACAAGGCAAAACACAAAAATAATTTCTAACTCTACTAATCAACCCTAACCCTAACAAGTTTTCTTGAACATAAAAATACACATCACTTAGAATAACTCAAACACACTTGGACATCTTTACTTGACTCGTCTAAAATGAGAATGGAAATACATATCATCTCTCTATGGATCGACTCGTACTCAACTGGCTAGCTACCAAGCAAACCGTCTTAATTACGGAAAGTAAGACTTCATAGAACACATAGAATGCATATCAAAAACTCTCCCAATCAACGATCCAAGGGATGCAAACAAGAAAGGAACTAACATAAATCTAAGGAATCAAAAAGTTCACAACATGTGGCGAGATATGATTTTAAGAAATGACAAGAAAAGATCAGAATCGATGTCAAAAGACAAGAATTTTAGGAATTTAAGATGTCAAGATTTGATCTTCAAGAAAATTGACGGACAAAATCAAAATGGATTGAATAAATAGAATTCAAGAAATGGTCATGCACAATTGACCTGCATGGGCCACAAATAAAACTTGTCATGCCCCGCTTTTCAAAAGACTAGGAGCGATAACTGACAAGCCTGCGATATATTCATATCGAGAGGCACACCTTACCAACATGAATACCTAAGCATATGTACAAGCAGTAACAGGAAAATAATACAAGAATTTAAAGAATAATAAATACTTAAATAAATAAATCCAACAATACTTATTACAAGCTTAGTTCAATCGGACCTAAGTGTTTAAAATAAGGAAAATGCATGAAAGCTTAGAAGACCGTCGAACAAAGCATACTAGAAAGGGACTAAGTTGGCTTATGAAGCCAGCTGATCGAAGTGCTCCTAACTCGGCTCGGTCTCATACTCGTCCTCGTCACCTGCCCCTGTATCTCCTGACAGACATCTCCAAGAAAAGAAAACAAAATAGAATGTCTGTCAGCGAACTTGCGCCCAGTAAGTACCACATTAAAAAAACAGTATATATTATATGTAGATAAATATAAGCTAAAGCACGTAAGAATGATAACAAAGGATATGAAAGTAAGCAGCGCATATAAAGAAGAAACATTCAATAATAAAGTATAATACTCAGAATACATGACAATCAACCATATGACAGTGCTTAAACATGATAGTATAGGTCAGGGAATTTATATTCAAGCAGGGAAAGAACATGTCAGGAATAAATGAAACTGGTATGGTCATTAATATGTAGATTCTCTATTCTAATGTGAGTTAAGGTATAGTGTTCAACTACTTCATAAGACTTTTGTACAGGATGTACCTTTCTGGCTAGGTACCATACCAACATGATTATAGGATTACAGGAGTACAAGATTAAATGTAGGGGACTCTGAAGTAATTGAACGACTCATCCTCAGCTACCCTAATACCCCCGACAAACATTGGACAAACTATTTCTAGATTTAATGCGGGTTCATGTATTCACAGAATCATGTATTCACGGAGTCATATATTCACAGAGTCATGTAAGTTCAAGATGTAATGCAAAATATTCATATACACACAAAGTATGAAGTTTCAATCATCGCAATTTCATTTCAGGCCAGAAAATCAGTCACAAGTTCACAAGACAAGAGTGATACAAAGTGAAATATTCAAGCATAAACCAGAAACAATATCTTAAAGAAATACTGGAAACTGCTAGTTATTTAACTCATATGATCTCGGGAATAAAACAAGAAATGTATTTCTAGGTGTTACACAAACATGTGTTCAAGTTTTTGTCTAATTCCAACTACTGGTTTGGAAGAGAGTCACGTTTTGGTATAGCTGTGCAAAGCAGATCAGAATCTGTCCAACACCGACATATGTTTTAAAAACGTAGTTTATAATATTTTTTGTCTGTTTCCAGATCTCGAGTTGAACTAGAAAAAAGTAGGTCTTTCAATCTAGTTGTCTAAACAACTTGAGTTTGGGTGATTTGGATCTCTGAAATTGTAGTTACAATTATTTTAATCTAAGAATTTAAAGCAGTTTTTTTTTATCTGGACAACATGGAGACGGTGACTTGCAGAACATGTATTGGGTCGATATATACATTTATGAGTCTCGGGTTATATAGAAAACTTGTAGGGCTGTCAATTTGGCATCCATACATTTATGGTTTGTTGAAAACCAAATTCTGTAGTTCGAGTTATGACATTTTGAAAAGCAGTGCGCAGATCAGGACATATTTTATCAAAATTCGAGACACAATTTTAAAAGACAGAATTATACTAATTCTGTCGGTTTTCACAGGTCGGGTTGAATGAAGAAAATTTAGATACTTCGATGTAGTTGTCAAAATAATTTGAAAACACTTAATTTGGATCTCTGAAGACAGAGTTATGGGTCTTCAAAGGTCTTTAGAAAACAGTTTCCAGGTTTAACGAAAATATTGAGTAAAAATGACATAGGGTATAAACCAAAAACATTCATAATAAACAAATTTCATAGCATCAACACCCGTGACATGGGGTGCGTAAACATAAGAAAATAAACACATGAATTATCATCATCACTATAATAAAAATAATCTTTTCTTTCTTTCTTAAAACAACTTTTAAAAAAATCATGAAGACTTTAATTAAAACAAAAAAAACGCCTTTGTGATATGAGCAGAATTTTCAAGCACCAAAGAGTCGCGTAAAAAAGAGAAAAGACCAAACTTATAATAGGCGAACTTGATCTTTATATCAAGTCACCAACCTAGTAGAGATAGCATCGAATCTAATTTTGACACTACTGTCGTGGATCGGTGGCTCCTTCATCTTCCTTCGATGATGAGTTCCTTAGGCTAGGGTTTTAAACATAGGGAATATAAAAAGGTGAAAAGAGAAGAAAAAGAAAAGAGGCAGAGAAAAAGATGAAGGAAAAATTAGGATTTGAGACTAAAAGGGTTTACTTATAGGCTTAGATATTTAGGTTTTAAGATCAAGGGCTATAATTGGATTAGACTAAATCTAACGGTTTAAAGAGGAGTTTTCAAAAATATCAATATCTACGGAGATTTTTACAGAAATAAAAAAATAGAAAATAAAAAAGACAAAATAAGAACTAAGAATAATAATAAATAAAAGCTACAAAGATATGAACCGATTTAATAAAACGAAATATATATAAAGATTTATAAGCACTTGAAGAATTTGTAAAAAGTAAAATATCTTTAAATATTTAGGAACACAAAAAATAAAAAATGAAACGAGGCATATTTAAATAATAAATAAATAAAAGTAACCATTATAAGATTCTTGAGGATTTAAACTCCAAAAAAAATAATAAACAAATGAGGCACACAAAATTATGGTCGTTATAAATAATCATGTCATACTTTCAATAATATTTCTTAAACCATGTAAGAAACAAGCTCTTTAAAATCATCAGAATAAGAACCTTTCCAAAGTATTTTTGAAATATATTTGAAACAACCTCTTCAAAATCTTTAAAATACAAATATGTGGAGATCTCCCATATCTTTTCAAAACCTATGAGAGAAATATAATTGAAATAAGATTTTATCACATCTTCTATATTTAAAATATCTTTGGAAAAAGGTTTAAAATATCATCACATCTCTAACTTAAAAATAAATTTTAAAATAATCTATGTGATGCGTAAATTTGATCATATCTTCAAAACAACCATAAACCAAAATCCGATTTAAAGTTTTTATCTTCTCTTTCAAAATAGACTCATCACAAAAGCATATAAAATTAATGTCGCATATTGTGATCTATAGATTAGCAAGGCAAGGTGATAACCAATAGATACAAGAGTGGTCCATGTATTATTTGAGAAAAAAATAAATTTATTTTTAATTGATTTAAAGAAAATGCCTTAAGGAAAAATATAAGGAAAGTACATGAAATTTGCTATTGTTACAAAATATCCAAATAAAAATAAAATTGCAAGAAAGTACAAACTTATTAAAACGCAAACATCTTTAAACTAAATTTTAAACGGTGACCCCGTATCAAATACTCACTCTATTTTATCGATAAATCTCACTTTCGATCTTAAAATAACATCCAAATTATAAATAAAGAAAATCAAAGCATATGAATTCTATGTTTTAATAACCCCTTACCGATAATAGAAAATATATGTTAATATTCTATTACTAATTAGGTAGTTATAATTAGGCTATACTCTTGTTAAATAGGAGAGATTATCTCCTGAGTATCCGGCTATACATGTAAATAGGGGAGATTATCTCTTAAATATCCTCCTGTATATCTCTTGTATATCTATAATTACAAATGAATGCAAGATTAATCCCCAAGGGGAATTCATCAATTTTCATGGTATCAGAGCCAACAAAGCTCTAATCTCTTCTTTTCTCCTTTCTATTCTCTCCCTCATGGCCGGTCATGACGCCACCCCTCCTCCTGCCACCGAAAAACCTTACGGCATCACCAACATTAAATCCTACATCCCTCTTATTCTAGACCTCGACGAACTCAACTATGATGCCTGGAGAGAGCTATTTGAGACCCATTGCGTCAGCTTTGGCGTTCTTGGTCATGTTGATGGTACAACCACAGCATCCGGGCCTACCGATAATGAATGGAAACGACTCGAGTTTGGTGAAACTGTGGATCTACGGTACTATCAGCAAATCCCTCCTCCAAATGATCTTGAAGAAAGGTGTCACCGCTCGCGATCTCTGGCTCAGTCTCGAGAATCTGTTCCGTGATAACAAGGATGCTAGAGCCATCCAACTCGACAATGATCTCCGTAATATCGAGATGGGTGATCTTTCGGTCACCGCCTATTGCCAACGTCTTAAAACTCTCTCTGATATGCAGTCCAACATCGACGTGATAGTTCCCGAAAAGAATCTCGTCACCTAGATGGTTAACGGCCTCCCCGAGAAGTTTGAGCAAATTAGAAATATCATCCGGCATCACAACCCCTTCCCTTCCTTCCTTCAAGCCTGATCCATGCTCCTCCTAGAGGAACAACGTCTCTCCAAAACCCGCAAACATCAGGCCTCTCACACCGACCATCCATTCTCTCCTACGATCCTTTACACTGCTGCACCGACCACTCAGTCCTCTAACAGCAACTTCGCCCGCCGTAACAACGGTCGTCCTGGCCGGAACTACAACCGCAACCGTCAGCAGTCCAACCAAGCATCACTGCTCCAGCCCTCGGCCCAACATCCGACAACCACCCCTTATGCCTGGGGCCCGTATTTCTGGCCTCCAAACTGGCCCGTTGCACCTCCTACTGCCAACCCGTGGCCCGGCCACTCTGCTGCAAAACTACGCCCTACTACCGCGCCTGGACTACTCGGCCCCAGCCCATGTCCATCAACCAAACAGGCTCTCTCGGTCTCTGTTCCTCCGCCATGGACCTGGTTCGCGCCTGCGCCTGTTGATCAGCCCACTGCCTCGGTTGTGCCCATTACTTCTCTTCCTCAGGCCTTACACACCCTGGCCCTTCACGACAACGCAGGATAGTTTATGGACACGGGAGCCTCCGCCCACTTGACATCCAACGCAGGTAACTTACATTCTATTTTTAATAATAGCATCATACAGCCCGTACTTGTTGGTGATGGATCCTCAATCTCTATTACTCACATAGGCCATGGACATTTACCCAATCCCTGTAGAGTTCCTAGGCACTCTAATGGAGTCTCACAAGTGATCAAACATGCACAAATCAAATTTTACGGGTGCCTACAAACCCTAATACGGATCGTTAACTAGATATATAGGCGAAGCAAGCAAGTAAACGGAAATATAGCTAAAGGAAAGGGGCTACAGCCTTTGTAGATCCGGTCCACCACCTCCTAGGCTCCGTGATGAAGTCCTCTCCGCTGTCCAAATCGAACCTTGACTCTCACGGTGGTTTCATCGGAGGAAAAACGGGCTAGGTCATCGACGACGATGCCGAAGATGATCTACGTCGAGGCATCGCTAGATCAAGCTCCAAGTTCACCAAGTCAAGAAAACTTGTGAAGGAAACACCCTATACTACTTGGCAAGAGGTAGAGGATGAAGAAATAGGATGTAGGTTCACTTTAGAATTGGATTTCTCACTAGTTTTCATCACTTGCCATTGGAGTAGCAAGCTTTCTTCATGGAGGAAGAAGATGAAGAAGAAGAAGAAGATATGATAAGTTAATAAAAATAGAAAAGAAAATATAATACTTATCATATCATTAACCTTAGTTAGGGGTAGAGAATTGACTAAGGTTAGTTTGAAGGGTTAGGGTTAAGAAAGAAGACAAAATGGTCACTTATTCAAAGTTTCAAGAAACTTCAACTACAAACAAAATAAGCCACCATTTCATTTTCTTTATCATTTTCTTTTTCCAAAATAAACAAAAAGAATAAATAAAAGAATAAGTAAATAAAATGAAACCATAACCATTCATATAACTATGGTCAATTCTTTACACAAACCCAAGCTTACATGTATCATCAAACATGATACAATCATGTGCACAAATGTATATCACATATACAACTTGCACAATTCAAGTGAGAAAATCCATTTAAAGTGAACCAATACTAGTTAATGCAAAGTAATATATCAAATATATATAATTATACATTAAATCATTAAATCAACACTTGATTCAATGATCCGGTCATGTCGCATATAACCGGCTAGTATCCAATGTGTCGGCTTATCGAATCAATCCTTGATTCGATAACTAGGTTATATCGCATACAACCATTCGACACATTCATCGCGAGAATGAAATACGGTATCACATACACGCATTATTCTCGGTCCCGCACATATCTCATATGCGCTCCTATTTCGTTTCGCTTGAGCCAGGAAACCTCTGTGTAGGACTCTAAAGACTCGTCAATACGCCGGCAGCAGGTGATGATCATATCAAACACCCACAAGCCGCAAGCGGTCTACTAAACGTAACGGCCACCCGGGTATTGAGCGATCAGAAGATCGACGAGCAAGCCCGCTCACACTCCTGTGAATCCAACCAGTAACACTTACCGTACAGTCCGGTCTGTTCGTCTGATATGTCGCATATCTCGCCTAGGGGTGGTAAACGTCAGACCCCAGTAGCTCGATAAGTCATGCCGACTTGAGGTCCATAACATTCGTGAAACTACTGATAACTCTTACCAGTATATCACTGCAACCCTGGCCAGGGATTTCCTGTTATGGCCAGTCGAGCATAGCATAACATCAACCCCCAATACCGGGAGAGACGAATCCCCTCCTATCGCTCATTGCCTCCATGTGAATCGGAACTGTACCCAAAAACCACCTGTTTGCACGACTCAGTAGAGCCGTGGTAGGGTGGAAATCAAAGCACAGTGGGAGACACACAAGACTCTATGACGATCTTGGGTCAACAGACTAAGCTGTACCAGTGTCACCAGAGAACTGCCATCTGACGTGAGGTATAATACTATGGGGGAGTTCTCGGCGAGTCCGTTCAGTGTACCCAGTCTGCACTGAGCACCCGCATACCATCTCTGATGTCAAACACCAATGGATATGGGATCATCCATCGTCCATCATATGGGTCGAGAAGATATACGCTAGTCTACTCTGGAATATCGATGCCCCGTCTCGATATTCCCACGACTAGGAACATTTCAAGGATGTACTCATGGACTATCCAGGCCCCACTAGTATGATCTCCATCACAGTCCTGGAAGTCAAGTACACATCCTAAGGGCTTTATCAACATGTAACAGAGAGACAGAAAGTATACACGTTAAGATAAACAGCAACCAGATAGCGTACTATCATGTCGAGCAAGAAAGTCCTATCTATATATGTCCCAGCATCCACTACAGTATACATCCAATGTACAGTAATGGCCTCTAGGGCATACATGTAACTAACAATCTCCCACTTGCACTAGGGCCATCTGTAGCAGTGGTTGCAGTATCACATACTCAACCATCCCCTAAAAGTCTCTCTTTGGGAAAAGGCCTTCGTGAGTGGATCCGCCGTGTTGTCCTCTGAATCTACTCTCCTAACCTCGATCAACCTGGAGATCAACTATCTCCATGATCAGGTGACGCTGCCTCAGAATTTGTCTGGGTCACTAATGGGACCAGGGTTCCAGGGCCGAAGCCACACTTCCATTGTCATACAATGGTAGGAACCTAGTTCATCTTATGAACCAATATACACCCAAAATGCCTCTTTGGTAGTATCTTTAATAGCGATGTTACCAGCCTTTATCGTCTAGTTTGTCACGGTATCTAGCTTGGAACTCTTCCAACATACCGTCCCTTTACTGAGGGTAAAGACAATGCCTGTGACTGACATTCAGTCGTCTTTATCACTCTGGAACCCTTCCAGTGATTCTTCCCAGGGTCGATTGATACCATCTCACTACAACTAGTGAGTATCCTAACATCCAATTAGATCTATCTTATAGATCCAAAGCTTAGGATTTAGTAGGTATCACTTTGATCCTATATGAAAAATCATTGTGATAAGCGGAGATCGATCGAGCGTAGCATAGGAAACTCCTTCCCTAACAAGAGTATGTCATTCACGTACTCTACGAGGATCGTCACCATACTCCCTACTACCTTTTTGTTTATACAAGGTTCATCTACCATTTTGATGATGTCAACTTCTTTGACTAATCCATCAAAACAGATGTTCCATCTCCGCGATGCCTGCTTTATCCTATAAATCATCTTGCACACGTTTCCGCTGCTCCCACTGTCTACGAGGCCCTCTGGCTGTGTACTTATAGACGCACTCTTCTAAAACATCATTTAGAAAAGCAGTCATGACACCCAACCACCAGATATCGTATTCATGGTATGTAGCCATGGCAAGTAGGATCTGGATGGACTCAAGCATAGTCCCTAGAAAAGGTTTCATCATTATCCACACCTGGTTGATGACTAAAACCTTTAACAAGTCTAGCTTTAAAAGTCTCAACTTTTCCATGTACACCAAGTTATCTTCTCAAGATATACTTGCTCCTGATAGGGATTTAACCCTTCAGATATAGCAACAAAAGTCCATACTTTGTTGGTGTATAAGGATTCCATCTAAGATCACTAAGCATCCAGCCATTCTTACAGAGTCCCTACTCTCGATGGCCTGCTCGAAACTGATTGGGCCATCATCTCATGATGCAATCCTCGCTCCCACTGTCATCGAGAAACCGAGGTATCTCTCAGGCAGGCAAGGAACCCTACCAGATCGGCGGAGAGGCTGAGGTTCGTCGGGGACTATAGAATTCTTTGGTTCTGTCAAATCTACAGCTGTAGTTTCGTATAGCTGGAACCTTTCCAGTTCTACATTACAGACCTAGCCTCGAGCTTGTCCGGATTTTGCTTTTAGACATAGGCCGGACAATCCCAAATCTTAACTAGCTTAAGACATGGGCTCTTCCCTTTCCATATCACATATGAAGCGGTAGGCAACCGATTTGATTCGAACCTAATTCAATAGATACGCAGCTTCTCAAGCGCATAACCCCAAAAGGAAATAGGTAACTCAGTAGTACTCATCATAGAGCACACCTCATCATATATGGTGTGATTGCTCCACCCCGATATACCATCGTGCTAAGGTTTATACGAAGGAGTAATGCTGAGAGAGAATCTCATTTTCTTTTAGAATAGTCCAGGAATGCTATGCACAAGTATTCTCCTCCCTGATCTCATCATAGGACATAATACTTATACCCGTATTTTGGTTCTCTACTTCCTACTTATATTCTGTGAATACCTCAAAAGGTTCGGACTTATATTTCAACAGGAATATATGACTGAATCTTGAGAGATCATCAGAGAATATAATGAAGTATAAAGAACCAGTCCTGGCATGTATAGACAGGAGACCTTACATACATCATCATGCATCAGTCCCAAGAGTTCATTAACTCTTTCTCTGTTTCCAATAAACAGAGCTATGGTCATATTATCTTTGTGACATGACTGGCAAGTTTCACAAGATGTAAATTCAAACTGATTTAAATATACATCTAAACGTAACTTCAGCCAGTCGGGTCGCATTGATATGACCTAGTCTACAATGTCTCAAGAAGAATTCGTTCTTTTCTGAACTCTTCTTCTTATGTGTGTTTAGTATACAAGGAACTGTAGTTTGATTTAGAACGTCAATGCTTTTAGATAACGTGCCTGAACCGATCAACTTTTGATATAGGAAATGTTCAAAACATTATCCATCAATACAAAATTTTAACATTTCTTTACTAAATAAAGAGAGTGATATGATTTTGTATATCAGGTTCGGTATCTAATAGCATTTGTTCAGAATCAATGTATTAGTAATACAGGATGACAGTGACCAACAGACTTGGCTGCAACACTTGCCCCGTTTTCTGTCTCATGAAACTTATCACCCGATCTCAGTTTTTCTACCTTTTTTGTAGCCCTATGTAACAGATTACATATCTGGGATCCTGATCAGGTATCATATACCCAGGATGCAGAGGATACTGAGAAACAGTTCTTTGTAATGAACACACCCGAAGAAGATGCATCATATGCACTGTCTTCGTTTGGGCGGCATAGGAATTCTGGTTTTCCCTATTTCCTGCTCTGTCTCATAACAATTATAAGTTCGAGCGGGACCAACGTTCCCCAGCTCAGTATAACAAGCGGGTTCGGTCAAAATTCCGTATTATTATCTTGATTAAGGCGTGATATGGTCGCTACCAGGAGGGAGAGAGAAGAAAACACTCTGCGTGCGCTCTTGCAAGATCAGATTGGTTATATATTTTATCTAATCAGGATGGCTCCCACTGTTTTTATCAAATCTTCCTTCAAACCTTAAAAGGAAAGACTAGCCGGGATTAATTACACTCTACAAGTTCGCCAATCTTTCAGCCATGCCAGTGTCGGTACTTTGAGGGAGGTTCCCCGTGCTTTCGTACGGACCTAATTACAGTAAACCTCGTTTTCCCAGAGGCGTAACCCCGTTGACACCTTTCTAGACACCTACTTGATCGGCTAATTGCAAAGTGCAAAACTCTCCCAGGAGTAACAATTACTCGCAGTGGGTATCGGGATCCAACTATCATATAGAAGGTATGCAATCTCATTGCAAGTTTCAACACTTGAAACTCCCGATAAAGGTTTTTACCCCTAGCACCTATGACCTTAACTATGGTCAACAAATCATAAGTACTAGTTAAGTTCTATCCGTCATTTCGTGATTAATTAGACCCACCCACATGCCCCTTAACTAAGGTCAACAAAGTCACGCGACTGTCCTAACTAATCGCATCATATGCGGTATAGGAAGACATCACTTAGCTACCGTACACTGTGCCTTAACTAAAGTCAACAAACACAGCACGAATACTAAGTACTCTACTTCCTAAAATGACGGAGGGTTGCGGCTGGTTTTTTTTTTATGAAAACCTTTACGCTTTGAACTTGATCTCGTTGCAGAATCAAATGGTTTTTTAAATGGAATGTTTTTGAGGCTTTTTCTAGTTTTTGCTAAAGGGGTCACTCCCGGTGAAGGATCGTCGGCCCTTTCCTCGTCGAATGAGGGTTGCGGGATATATCATATATATCACTGTGCAAAGCAGAAACTATAGAAGCTATCAAAAGACAAACCGAGTGATGTAGCATCTGCCAGTTATTGCTAAAGGAGTCACTCCCGGTGAAGGGATCTCGGTCCTTTCCCTATCGAATAAGGTGCAGGATGTTCTACAAGGAACACCGCGATGCAAAGCAAGAACTGTAGCTACCTGTTTTTATTTTGAAATTCGATTCCACAACATCAATTAGGTTTATTTTCTTTCATTAATCTCACTAATGAATATCCCATCATTTAATTCCACCTAATCATCACAGATAAATATAACGTACGCTTATGCCATCCGCATTCGCCTCGATGTCCCGTCTGCACCGTTAGGTTAGGTAACTAACGCAGAGCGGGGCAGGGCTAGCGCGGGTGTAAAACATAAGCAACGTCTATATAATATATCATATATACTATATACTACATCTATCTGAACAGAGCACAGAACATCGCATGATCACATCACAGATAACGCAGCAGAAGAATCATATGAAATATTGGATATACTAGGACGTCCGTGTTTTCAATACGAGCCAGTATAAAACACGGATTCCACGGTCGTGATGATTAGCCAAGCCCACATCCCTAGACCCCTATGAGAGCGGCAAGCAACCCTACCAATTCTAGGGTTAGGAGACCCGGACTCGACTCCTCGAGATGGTTTCCCACTGGACCCTAGAACCCGGTTACTTGTGCTCCCCTCCTTGGGTCTATCCTAGTGCAGAAAAGTAAATAATATACAAAGGTGACATCTTCCGCAACTTGGAAGTGCCCCAATAAAAGAATATTACATACAAATTTTTACATGAATGAAAATGAAAAACACTCATCTCACATAAAAAAACCCCGGCTATTCAAACACGACGATCCAATATAACATATCCAGCAACACATAACATCACATGTCATCAACGTAAGTAAATATGCGCATCCCAATTGTCGTTGACATATAGCAACGAACCGGCGATATCACATATTACACTTACGGTCACAGAAAAGAAAGTGTAAAATTACAACAGTTGGAATCCGCAACCTCCTCAGACATCGCATGCCTGACCAAATGAATTACTTAGACATCGCATGCCTAACAATTATAAACCCCGCATTTTAGTCTCATTATCGAAAACACTTTTCAATATCAAGTCAGGCAATTCACAAGATTCCCGACATCCTGATCGAATGCTCGTCGCAAACTTTAGTAGGCGGCCGCACCCCTGATACTGTCGACGAAGTGCACCAAGGCGGAACACCGCTACCGCGAGCACCCGAACGGATGCTTTCGGCGACGGGGTTCTCCTACAGTCACTTAGTCGGGGCTATGGACAGAGGCTGACTATTAAGTTTTACCCGGCGAGTATCCGCGTATGCTACGTGACTGCGACGGACTTTTGATCACATCAAACTCCGTGGCAACCGATCAAGTGAGACTAAACTGCTATGTTTATAATATTCATTCCGTTATCTCATAACTACTTGTGAATTCCAATTATTGTATCACATTCCGGATAAATAGAAAATGTTAAACTTTCCGATTGAACATTCGAACACCCAAGTTTTCCCGAAACAGCTCAACACATGAAATAAGTCTAACAACATTCAGTTCGTGCCTCAGTACCAAGGGTCCAGCCGTAGAAGGGTCAAGCCAACGCCTCACATGTGGCATGCCGTACTGCCCCAAACCCGAAGGTTCAAAGGGCAGTTCAAGACGGTCACATAATCGAGTTAAGGTTTGTTGTCTTCTAGAGGGTCCATCGCGTACTTGCACTACTTAGAACGTCGTTAAACTATGGAAAAATCCAACACTTGGAAATTCCCGGCAGGGAAAAAATGGGTATTTATATCCGGTCGAACTTTTTAACATATTCTAGATTATCCGGAAAAGCACACAGACAGAATTAGACAATCCGATCGATATACCGAGTCCCCAATACGACCCAGAAAATGCAACTCTGGAAAAAATTATTAAAATCCCAGGAAAGCCAGCACAGACAACTAAGAATTACTGTGCAAAATTGGATGCACAAAACGACAAAATGGCCGCGGAACCGCCGCATGAGCAAGCTCATGCCGCGGATCCGCGGCGCCTTTATGGAATCAGGCCCTCGAATTTTACAGTAAGTCTTAGATCTTCCTGCTGATTTTTCTGAATATTTTTAATCTACAAAAATCCACATTTTACAGAATTGTCCAGAGAGCATTTTCAAGTCGGGGTTTTGGGTCGATCGGACTTCTAATTCCGTCGGGACTTCGCCTAAGGCTCTAGCTAGGCTCTGATACCACTGTAGGGTTCCTTAGGCACTCTAATGGAGTCTCACAAGTGATCAAACATGCACAAATCAAATTTTACGGGTGCCTACAAACCCTAATACGGATCGTCAACTAGATATATAGGCGAAGCAAGCAAGTAAACGGAAATATAGTTAAAGGAAAGGGGCTACAACCTTTGTAGATCCGGTCCACCACCTCCTAGGCTCCGTGATGAAGTCCTCTTCGATGTCCAAATCGAACCTTGACTCTCACGGTGGTTTCATCGGAGGAAAAACGAGCTAGGTCATCGACGACGATGCCGAAGATGATCTACGTCGAGGCATCGCTAGATCAAGCTCCAACTTCACCAAGTCAAGAAAACTTGTGAAAGAAACACACCCTATACTACTTGGCAAGAGGTAGAGGATGAAGAAATAGGATGTAGGTTCACTTTAGAATTGGATTTCTCACTAGTTTTCATCACTTGCCATTGGAGTAGCAAGCTTTCTTCATGGAGGAAGAAGATGAAGAAGAAGAAGAAGATATGATAAGTTAATAAAAATAGAAAAGAAAATATAATACTTATCATATCATTAACCTTAGTTAGGGGTAGAGAATTGACTAAGGTTAGTTTGAAGGGTTAGGGTTAAGAAAGAAGACAAAATGGTCACTTAGTCAAAATTTCAAGAAACTTCAACTACAAACAAAATAAGCCACCATTTCATTTTCTTTATCATTTTCTTTTTCCAAAATAAACAAAAAGAATAAATAAAAGAATAAGTAAATAAAATGAAACCCTAACCATTCATATAACCATGGTCAATTCTTTACACAAACCCAAGCTTGCATGTATCATCAAACATGATACAATCATGTGCACAAATGTATATCACATATACAACTTGCACAATTCAAGTGAGAAAATCCATTTAAAGTGAACCAATACTAGTTAATGCAAAGTAATATATCAAATATATATAATTATACATTAAATCATTAAATCAACACTTGATTCAATGATCCGGTCATGTCGCATATAACCGGCTAGTATCCAATGTGTCGGCTTATCGAATCAATCCTTGATTCGATAACTAGGTTATATCGCATACAACCATTCGACACATTCATCGCGAGAATGAAATACGGTATCACATACACGCATTATTCTCGGTCCCGCACATATCTCATATGCGCTCCTATTTCGTTTCGCTTGAGCCAGGAAACCTCTGTGTAGGACTCTAAAGACTCGTCAATACGCCGGCAGCAGGTGATGATCATATCAAACACCCACAAGCCGCAAGCGGTCTGCTAAACGTAACGGCCACCCGGGTATTGAGCGATCAGAAGATCGAAGAGCAAGCCCGCTCACACTCCTGTGAATCCAACCAGTAACACTTACCGTACAGTCCGGTCTGTTCGTCTGATATGTCGCATATCTCGCCTAGGGGTGGTAAACGTCAGACCCCAGTAGCTCGATAAGTCATGCCGACTTGAGATCTATAACATTCGTGAAACTACTGATAACTCTTACCAGTATATCACTGCAACCCTGGCTAGGGATTTCCTGTTATGGCCAGTCGAGCATAGCACAACATCAACCCCCAATACCGGGAGAGACGAATCCCCTCCTATCGCTCATTGCCTCCATGTGAATCAGAACTGTACCCAAAAACCACCTGTTTGCACGACTCAGTAGAGCCGTGGTAGGGTGGAAATCAAAGCACAGTGGGAGACACACAAGACTCTATGACGATCTCGGGTCAACAGACTAAGCTGTACCAGTGTCACCAGAGAACTGCCATCTGACGTGAGGTATAATACCATCTGGGAGTTCTCGGCGAGTCCGTTCAGTGTACCCAGTCTGCACTGAGCACCCGCATACCATCTCCGATGTCAAACACCAATGGATATGGGATCATCCATCGCCCATCACATGGGTCGAGAAGATATACGCTAGTCTACTCTGGAATATCGATGCCCCGTCTCGATATTCCCACGACTAGGAACATTTCAAGGATGTACTCATGGACTATCCAGGCCCCACTAGTATGATCTCCATCACAGTCCTAGAAGTCGAGTACACATCCTAAGGGCTTTATCAACATGTAACAAAGAGACAGAAAGTATACACGTTAAGATAAACAGCAACCAGATAGCGTACTATCATGTCGAGCAAGAAAGTCCTATCTATATATGTCCCAGCATCCACTACAATATACATCCAATGTACAGTAATGGCCTCTAGGGCATACATATAACTAACAATCCCCACCGTCCCCTTTCACTACAGAATGTGCTTATCTTACCCAAAATTATTAAAAATCTCATTTCCGTGCGTCAATTTACCAAAGACAATAATTGTACTGTTGAATTTGACCCTCATGGTTTTTCTGTGAAGAATCTCCAGACACAGCAAACTATCCATCGGTGTGATAGCACTGGTGACCTCTACCCCGTCACCACCAACTCCACTGCCGCTCCACCTCTCGCCCTCCTCACCTCCAGTCCCTCCACATGGCACAGACGTTTGGGTCATCCGGACGACACTGTTCTTCAGTCTCTAGTGTCTCATGGTTTTATTTCTTGTAATAAAGACAAAACTCAAAAGTTATGTCATGTGTGTCAATTAGGAAAACATGTTAGTCTTCCATTTTATCGTTCAGAGTCTATTGTTGAGTCCCCATTTGATATTGTTCATTCGGATTTATGGACTTCTCCTATTTCCAGTATTAGTGGCATTAAATACTACGTTATCTTTTTGGATCACTTCTCACAATTCTTGTGGGTCTATCCCTTACGGCGTAAATCTGATTTCTTTTCAAAATTCTTTCATTTTTGTGCTTATGTCCACACTCAATTTAATCGGGAAATAAAAGCCTTTCAGTGTGACCACGGTGGTGAATTTGATAATACTCCCCTTCATGATCTTTTTGCTGCTAATGGTATGCTTGTTCGTTTTTCGTGCCCCCATACCTCCCAACAAAACAGCAAATCAGAAAGGATGATACGGACTATTAACAATATTGTCTGCACCCTTCTCATTCAAGCCCACCTTCCTCCTGAGTATTGGGTAGAAGCCCTCCACATGGCCACACACCTTCTCAATCTCCTCCCATCCACCTCAATACAAAATGACATTCCTTTCTCTAAACTCTTCTAAAAGCCTGTCTCATACTCTCATCTTCGAGTTTTCGGATGCCTATGCTATCCCCATCTCTCACCTCCTCATAAACTAGCCTTACGGTCTACCTCATGTGTCTTCCTCGGCTATCCGACTAATCATCGGGGTTTCCGATGCCTTGATCTCACCACTAGAAAAATCATCATTTCTCGTCATGTCACCTTCGACGAGTCCGTCTTCCCGTTTAACTCTCTATCCTCTACTCTGTCCACCACATACAACTTCCTCGACGTCTCCTCCGAACCGTTACATATCTCACGTCGTCTCCTAGAGTCGCCCGTTGTCCCCAACATCAATACAACCCCTCACACTATGTGGGGTGCCCCCACTAGCCCCACGGCCTCCACCACCCCACCATCCCACTCCATGAACTCCACAGCCTCAACCTCCCCTTCAACGGCATCCACGACCTCACCTCCAACTCCCCCTTCCCCCACCTCCCTCGCATCCCATGGTCACCCGTGCACAGCACGGGATATCCAAACCAATTCAAAAACTCAACCTCCACATATCCACTCCCTCCCCTATTCCCCGCTCTCATATCCAAGCACTCAAGGATCCTTACTGGCGTGCAGCTATGCAGGTTGAATATGATGCTCTTATTAAAAATGGAACTTGGGTTCTAGAGCCTCGCCCACCTAGGGTGAATGTGGTTCGGTCTATGTGGTTGTACAAGCACAAGCTTCACTCAGATGGATCACTTGAGCGACACAAGGCTCGCCTGGTTGCCAACGGCAAGAGCCAATGGTCGGGAGTTGACTGTGACAACACTTTCAGTCCAGTGGTCAAACCAGCCACTATCCGCAATGTACTCAGCCTTGCCTTATCACGCTCCTGGCCTATACATCAGTTAGACGTGAAAAACACCTTCCTTCGTGAAGCCTTACATGAAACGGTCTATATGCATCAACCACCGGGTTTTATTAATCTTGTTCATCCCGACCATGTCTGTCGCCTCCGTAAATCCCTCTATGGTCTTAAACAGGCACCCCGTGCCTGGTACCAGCGGTTTGCCGAGTATGTGGTGCGCATTGGGTTCCGCAACAGTCTGTCAGATACTTCTCTCTTCATTTACCGTCATGGGGGCGACCTAGCATTTCTCTTACTCTATGTGGACGACATCGTCCTCACGGCTTCGTCAGATGCTCTACTACGGCGAATTATTGCGTCCCTCAACTCCGAGTTCACCATGACTGACCTGGGCCCACTCCATTATTTCCTTGGGATCGCGGCAACTCGCACCAAGGATGGTCTCTTTCTGTCACAGCAGAAATATGCCCTTGAAATACTTGATCGCGCCAACATGGCTAATTGCAAGCCGTGTGCGACTCCAGTGGACACTAAGTCCAAACTTGGCCCCTCTGGTACACCGGTTCAGGTCCCATCACTCTACCGTAACCTTGTCGGTGCTCTACAGTACCTCACATTTACCCGGCCTGATCTCTCCTATGGTGTCCAGCAAGTGTGTCTCTACATGCATGATCCTCGGGAGCCTCACTTCAACGCTCTCAAACGCATCTTGCGCTATGTTCGTGGCACAGTGGATCATGGCCTGCACCTATATCCGTCCACCGCCATCGGACTAACTGCTTACTCTGATGCGGATTGGAGTGGGTGCCCCGACACACGCCGCTCTACTTCCGGTTACCGTGTGTTCTTGGGTGATAATCTTCTCTCTTGGTCCTCAAAGCGTCAAGCTACTGTCTCTCGCTCCAGTGCCGAAGCCGAATATCGTGGGGTTGCCAATGCCGTTGCTGAGACTTGTTGGCTCCGCAACCTGCTTTTGGAACTTCATTGCCCACTTACTCATGCGACCCTTGTATATTGTGACAATGCTAGTGTTGTCTACCTATCCACTAATCTGGTGCAACACCAGCGTACGAAACATATTGAGATCAATATTCACTTTGTTCATGAAAAAGTAGCTTTGGGCCACGTCCGGATTCACCACGTCCCTTCCAGCTCACAATATGCCGACATCTTCACTAAGGGACTTCTTACTTCATTTTTCACTGATTTTCGCTCCAGCCTGAGCGTCCGACCTCCTCCCGCTCCGCCTGTGGGGGTGTGATAATAGAAAATATATGTTAATATTCTATTACTAATTAGGTAACTAAAATTAGTTATACTCTTGTTAAATAGAAGAGATTATCTCCTGAGTATCCGGCTATACATGTAAATAGGAGATATTATCTCCTAAATATCCTCCTGTATATCTCTTGTACATCTATAATTACAAATGAATGCAAAGTTAATCCCCAAGGGGAATTCACCAATCTTCACTTACTACTAAAAAAAATTTAATTGTCAAGTAATTATTCTTCACTTCCTATTTGAAATTTTGGTGAAACTCAAAATGATGGCAAACTTTTTGAAAGTTCAAAAGAATTATTTTTAATGAAATGGGTTGTTATTTTATGGCTCTTTGTGAATTGTTAGGGAACAGTACTTTCATACCTTTGTCGCAGGCCAAGAGCAGCTGGTGTCGGCCACACACAATATCCTCTAAATTTGTCCTTTTCTTTTCTTTTTTCTATTTATTACCATGGTCTTTTGTATATAAAAAAAATTATAATACATTTTGTTAACAAAGTATTGGCTCCTTTTGTTAATTCTTTGGGGAAATCGTCAGAAAGCCCCCGGCCCGCTCAAGAGTTCTCTAAAAACCCTGTAATTTTCGGAAGAGTTTACTGTTCAAAATCTTTGTGAAAAAACTCTTCGGCTGTATTTCATTTAGTTTTTGTATTCGCTCAACTGCTTGGATATTACAGGCAACTTTTTAGATATTATAAGCAACTGCAACTGCCTAAATATTACAGGCAATTGCTTAGATATTACAAACAGCTAGGGTTTTGATTGGGCCCAGAGGTTTTTTTAACAAGAGCAAGAAACCAAGGGGTTTTTACACAAGTTTGAAACGGATCGGGGGCATTTTGACAATTTACCCTAATTCTTAAGTTTAGGCTATTTTAACAAAACTACCAATACTTTTAAAACTATTAAGAAACCACCAAATATAACGATTCCATATCCACCCGGAAAGCAAGCTACGTTCGAGTTGGTCCACGTCAGCACCGTCAATGTCACGTCAGCGCCATGTCAACTAAGATGCCACGTTAGTATAAAAATTTAAAAATCCCCAAATTACCCCTCTCTAATCCTAACCCTAATTTCAAAAAAAATAAATAAATTAATTAAAAAAACGCACTCTCATCCTCCACTCGCCATCATCGCCGGCAATGGATCCGGCGCCGGCGCCGGCGCCACCATATCCGCCGCCACAACCATATCCGCTTCCGACACCCATCATCATCATCATTTTCTTCTTCTTCTCACTACAAGAAAACTGTGGCGAATGCTACTGTTTCCTAAACAGTGCGATGGTTACAAACTATCGCATATGCCGCAGTCGCAACAGATCTAATGCTACTGTGAAAAACAGTTGCATTAGATTAAATCTATTGCCACTGTTTTTGTTTTTATCAGTAGCATTAGACTCATCGAAGATTTTAGTTCAAAAAATGATATGCTCTAATGCCACTGGTGTTTACAGTAGCATTAGGACTAATGCTAATGTAAATATCAGTAGCATTAAATACAGCAATCAGCTGCACTAGCCATGGATTCACACAAACATTATACATATTCACATCAAACCATTTGCAATACGATAGCCACAAATACGATTGCCACAAAAACGATATTCACAACACTGATACTCACAACGATACATTACGAATAGCACAAATATCGACATAACCAGTACACAATTAAATCCACAAGATTAATCCAAAGCAAAATATTTCTAACACAAGTTTGTTAAAAATAAACAGAAAAGATGCTTAAGTCATCACCTAGGATACCATCCTTGATTGTGAAAATCAGTCTGGTAAGGGTCTGGAGCTTGCGATGACGGCCATTGACTCTGGTAAGGGTCAGGAGCTTGTGACGACGGCCGTTGATTCATCAGTGCATCTTGCGACGGCCATTGAGTCATCGGTGGAGTCTGCAAAGTAAGCCTCTATGATATAGTTATATAAAAAAACCAAAGTCAGTACAAAAGATATATATAGAAACGTATAATCAGCAGCGTTATATAAATAAGCTTAATTATAATCAATGTCATATAATTAAGGTTTTCTAAACTTATCGTCCGGTATAGCTAGGTCTGCATAGGGCAACATAATGATCGATAAGATTAAGTCTCTTGATGTTGCTCAAATGATCGGAAGGGCCGACAACGACATCCGAAGAGTGCATATATGAAGGTACATGAGCTGCTGGACCTTTCCATCAAAAAGATCTAGATCCATATCTAGATCTAGATGCTGGGGTCCTTTGCGATGATTGGGACTCTGCATCGTGTGCTCACGAGCGTCATGTGGGAGGTGGATGTGTCGGCGACTTTGGAGGAGTGAAGTATGGGCCGGAGTAATGATACTACCCCAACCAAGAACTCTCTCGTGTGTGTCCGGGTGGTACTTTTGGATAATCTGATCAGCAGCATGCTGTTTTTGGGCATCATCTAAAGGATAACCCTGGGTCGCCTCCATATGCTCAATATATCGGTCTCTTTCGGCTGCCATTTGATTCTTTTTTCAAAAGAACAAACGAAGTAAGGTTCACTATCAAGTAAATAACAAGTAAACTAAATTAATTTATAAACAAAACATATAAGCCATCTTACATATGTATCTAGCCATCTTACATATGTATCTAGAGCCTCGCCTGAAGCCTCCGATCCATCATCCGGTGCCAAGTCTATTCTGTACTTCTGGATGCGATCGGGGATCTCTTCATCATGTGTTTCTACCTGCGCATTTCAGTTTGTACAAAATAAACACCTAAATTTGTATACATGACTTAAAATCGCATGAAATTAAAGGATTAATAATCGAAACTTACATAACTAACAATTGTTTGAGCGGGCGCTTCTTTTCCCATCCCTGTAAACGTCATTCATGTTAGCACGAGCTTTTTTACCCCGCTCACACTACTACAATATGTGATTGCCCCTACGGATAATGGAATCCGTAGGGACAGATATTTGTTGCCCCTACGGACTAATCCGTAGGGCCTAATGGTTGTCCCTACGGCGCCCGACGTTTTAATTTAAAAATATTAAATCGTAATTTGTTGTTTGGCCCTACGGAGCCGCAAACCAATGACCTGCGGATTAGTCCGTAGGGGCATATAAATGGGAATTTAATATTAAAAAAAGGCACAGAAATGCCCTACGCCTCTATCTCCCTCGTTCCCAAAATTCCCAAAATTCCCGCGTCTGCAGTTTTCTCATCGTCGCCACCGTCCTCCGTTCTCGTCGTCGCCACCGTCCTCGTTCTTCCTCGTCGCCGATTGCGTACGTCGTCGACCACCGATCGAGCGTCCCCGTCGTCTCCTCCACCACCTACAGGTTAGTAAATCTCCAATTAAACATAATTTTGATGATTTTAGGGATAGGGTTCAGGGTTTGGGTACTGATGAGAGTTAGGGTTAGGCATCGGTTGGGGTTGGGGTTAGGGTTAGGGTTAGTGTTCGGTTGGGGTTTGGTGTTGGGGTTGGGGTTAGGGTTAGGGTTGGGGTTCGGCTGGGGCTGGGGCCGGGGCTGGGGTTGGGGTTAGGGTTGGGGTTCGGCTGGGGCTGGGGCTGGGGATAATAAAACCCCACTCCAGCCTGTCAAAAGCTTTTTCCATATCCAATTTGAAGAGGATATTATGACCTCTTGTTTTTCTGTTAATATCCTGAGCAAGTTCCTGTGGTAAAACTATATTTTCTGCAGTACTTTTATCTTTTGTGAATGCTCCTTGATTCTGAGAAATGATTTTTGGCAATAGAGTAGCTAGTTTGTCTGATCAAAGCTTGGTGAAAATTTTGTATAGAAAATTACAAAGGTTTATAGGCCTATAATCGATGATGGAGCGACAGTTTTCCTTTTTGGGAATAAGACAAACGAGAGTAGAATTGATAGCCTTGGACACCTCTTTATGTTTGAAAAAATATTTCCTAGCTTCCAAAAGATCTTCACTAATAATCTGCCATGCAGCCAAATAGAACTTGTCAGAGAACCCATCAGGACCAGGAGAATTATTTGGATCCATATTCTTAATACAACTGTGTAGCTCTTCAATAAAAAGAATATCATTAAGTATTTTATTTTCAACATCTGAAATCATATTAGAAATGATATGTCTGCAATTAAATTCTGCATTTATATTTTGTGAAGTAAAAGCTTTTTCAAAATGAGAAGCTGCCATATGAACAATCTGTTTATGCTCCTCAAAAAAAATGCCTTCTACATTTTGCAACTTTGTAATTCTGTTTTGACATCTTCTAACATTAACCCAACAATGAAAGAATTTGGTATTTTTATCACCATCTGAAATCTATTTTATCCTTGATTTATATCTCCAAAAAAATTGAGGAAGGTTGTGTTTGTTATATCAAAAACCTTTTTGTTGAACCCAACAGGTGAAAGTTTAGAGTTGTTATAGATAGCTCTTACATGTTGTTTAATGCATGTACCATTGTTAAGAGAGTGTAAGGTGGAGAACAATAATTTGTTTCAATGGCACGTTTTTAAAGTTAAAACCAATATATAATACTCGATGATAATATGAAACTTTCATATTCCCGTCGATACTCATATATGAAACTCAAAGCGCCACTTAGTCCCCGTCTATCGGTTAACATACGTTCGATATTCGTCGTGACATAGAACTATACGAAGATTGTTAAATATCGGACGGTATATCTCGATACTACGTCGTGTAATCTATGTGACGAGAAGATTCAATCGTATGATAACCGATTGATTTGTTCCGTGTGGACAAGTTAGGAATGTATAAAGCAAACACCTTCATTCACTTGTGTTTTCATCCGTTTCGAGATATTTCGTCGGTACTTTTCCGCTGGTTCTCCGTGTACAAAGATAGATTAGATGTTCATTTCAACGTTGTTTCACAGCTTTGAAATGATTATCTATTCTATTACAGTGTTCTCGGAGAACAGCGGGGAGGTGCTGCCGAAATTTACTCGAAACGGTTGAAAACACAAGCGAATGGATGTTCGCTCTATACATTCTTAATGGGATAGAAGCCTTACCCCCGACAGCCGAAACACACACATACAACAAGAATACAAAACAAACGCATCATTAGAGAGTGATTCAAGATGTTAAAGTTAAAACCAATATATGATACTCGATGATAATATGAAACTTTCATATTCTCGTCGATACTCATATATGAAACTCAAAGTGCCACTTAGTCCCCGTATATCGGTTAACATACGTTCGATATTCGTCGTGACATAGAACTATACGAAGGTTGTTAAATATCGGACGGTATAACTCGATACTAATAACCGTCGTGTGTCTATGTGACGAGAAGATTCAATCGTATGATAACCGATAGATTTGTCCCGTGTGGACAAGTTAGGAATGTATAAAGCAAACACCTTCATTCACTTGTGTTTTCATCCGTTTCGAGATATTTCGTCGGTACTTTTCCGCTGGTTCTCCGTGTACAAAGATAGATTAGATGTTCATTTCAACGTTGTTTCACAGGTTTGAAATGATTATCTATTCTATTACAGTGTACTCGAAGAACAGCGGGGAGGTGCTGCCGAAATTTACTCGAAACGGTTGAAAGCATAAGCGAATGGGTGTTTGCTCTATACATTCTTAATGGGATAGAAGCCTTACCCCCGACAGCCGAAACACACACATACAACAAGAATACACAACAAACGCATCATTAGAGAGTGATTCAAGATGTTCAAGTTAAAACCAATATATGATACTCGATGATAATATGAAACTTTCATATTCTCATCGATACTCATATATGAAACTCAAAGTGCCACTTAGTCACCGTCTATCGGTTAACATACGTTCGATGTTCGTCGTGATATAGAACTATACGAAGGTTGTTAATATCGGATGGTATAGCTCGATACTAACAACCATCGTGTAGTCTATGTGAAGAGAAGATTCAATCGTATGATAACCGATAGGTTTGTCCCGTATGGACAAGTTAGGAATGTATAAAGCAAACACCTTCATTCATTTGTGTTTTCATCCGTTTCGAGATATTTCGCCGGTACTTTTCCGCTGGTTCTCCGTGTACAAAGATAGATTAGATATTCATTTCAACGTTGTTTCACAGGTTTGAAATGATTATCTATTCTATTACAGTGTACTCGGAGAACAGCGGGGAGGTGCTGCCAAAATTTACTCGAAACGGTTGAAAGCACAAGCGAATGGGTGTTCGCTCTATACATTCTTAATGGGATGGAAGCCTTACCCCCGACAGCCGAAACACACGCATACAATAAGAATACACAACAAACGTATCATTAGAGAGTGATTCAAGATGTTCAAGTTAAAACCAATATATGACACTCGATGATAACATAAAACTTTCATATTCTCATACATGAGTATCCTCAAATCTAACTTTGATTATCGATAATTTAATCTTTTCAACGACAAATGCATACACAAAGCATATACACGGATTTTCTCCTTTGTCAGTAACCATCTCGTTCTTAGATTTCTCAATATAGTCATCATAACCTACAATTTATATGTTATACAGTCTAACATGGCCCATGAGTACGTCAGAGTTAAGGACTGGATGTATGTAGATTGGCAACAACGTATGCAACCTAAGTTTGTCACAGGATTTGCTGCTTTTATTGAATTTGCACGCGCGCATAATAAGATCGTGATAGAGAAGATTCTCTACCCGTGCGATAGATGTGGGAATAAGTATTGGCAGAAGGTAGAATAGGCAGAGCTTCATATCGTAAAATATGGTTTTACTAGACTTTATACAACTTGGTTATATCACGGGGAAGGAGAAGAACGCAGTAATGCGGCAGAAGAAGAAGGAGAAGACGATAATGCGGCAAGAGAAGGAGAAGACGGTAATGCAGCAGAAGAAGAAGACGGTAATTTCTTTCCATCAGAAGAAATGGAGGATATGGTAGAGGCTGCCCTAGGTGAATCTATTCGTACTGAAAATGACATTCCTTCCAGTCAAGGACCGCGTGCGGATAAATATGAAAATTTCATGAATGATGCTAGAAAACCAATTTATGAGAATGCAAAGTATTCCACCCTCTCATAGTTCGTCCAACTTTTCCATATTAAGTGCCTAAATGGATGGAGCAACAAGTCATTCACAATGCTTCTTTCGTTCTTGAAAGATTCTATACCCCCGGGAAATAACGTGCCCGACAGCTGGTACGGAGCCCAGAAGATGATATCTGATTTGGGTCTGAAGTGTGAGAAAATTCAAGCATGTCCTAAAAATTGCGTGTTGTACCGGAAAGAGAATTCAGATTTGAAAGAGTGTCCAACATGTGGAGAGGCCAGATATAAGCCGAAAGATTCTGATAAGAAGCCCGATATACCTGTCAAGATAGAACGATACTTTCCCATAACACAGAAGCTGCAGAGGTTATTCAAGTGCAAGAAAACAGCCGAGGCAATGATTTGGCATCACCGTGCTCCTCCAAGTGAAGATGGAAAAATAAGCCATCCAAGAGATTCACCGGCATGGAAGGATTTCGATAGGAGGCACGCAATATTCAGTAGCGATCCACGCAATGTCAAGCTCGGACTGGCTAGTGATGGCTTCTGCCCATTCAACTATATGGCTGGAAGCCACAGCACATGGCCCTTTGTAATGATAATTTATAATCTGTCGCCTTGGTTGGTTATGGACCAATCATACTTTATAATGCCTCTTCTTATCGACGAACCAAACTCACCGGGAAACAATATAGACGTCTATCTCCGACCTCTGGTCGAGGAGTTAAAATATTTGTTTATTGATGGTGTAGAGACTTACGATGTAAACGCAAATACAACATTCATACTGCGTGCGGCTTTATTGTGGACAATTAATGACTTTCCTGCGTATGAAATGCTATCAGGTTGGTCCGTACATGGTCACAAAGTATGTCCTCATTGCCATCAATATACAATATCGAAATTCTTGAATTTTAGCAAGAAGGTTTGTTATTGCGGCCATCGACGTTTCCTGCCTCTAGACCACCCCTACAGGTTAGACGCTGTTCACTTTGATGGTCATCAGGAGCTTCTTGGACCTCCAGCCCCATTGTCCGGAGAGGACGTGACTGCTCAGTGGGATGGTTACAATAATGTGACTTTCGGGATGGATCCGACAAAACATGTCAAACCACCATTCTGGAACAAGTTAAGCATTTTCTTCGAGCTTCCGTACTGGTCAACAAATTTAGTGCGTCATTGTATGAACGTCATGCATATAGAGAAGGGAGTATCCGAGCACATACTCAACTTGCTTCTTTGTAAAGACGGAAAATCGAAAGACAGCCTCAATGCTCGGATGGATCTACAGGACTGAGAAATAAGAAGTGAATTGCATCCTAAACCGGTAGCGGGTAAACCAAGCAAGTTTGTACTTCCCAATGCCGCTTATCATATGTCACAACCGGAGAAGAAAAGATTCCTGCAGGTGTTGCATGATTTGAAAGTTCCCACAGGTTTCTCAGGATCATTCAGCAAGAAGATAAAAATTATGAAAGGCAAGATCGATGGGCTGAAAAGTCATGATCACCATGTTATCATGGAGCACCTTCTCCTATTAGCCCTCAGGACTTCTCTCCCCGAATCGGTTGGTCTAGTAATCAACGACCTATGTTGTTTTTTCAGAGAGTTATGCGCTAAAACACTGGATGTTGTGACGCTGGATAAACTAGAAAATTCTATTGCGTTGATACTTTTCAAGTTTGAGCGTATTTTCCCACCGTCATTCTTCGATATCATAATACACCTGACGGTTCATCTTGCAGCTGAGGGTAAGTTAGCCGGACTGGTACAATATCGATGGATGTATCCCGTCGAGAGGTACGTAGAATTTTTTGTTTCGCGCAATTTTTAAAATTATTGTTGTTCTGTATGCCCGTATTTATTTATTCAACATATTTTCTTTAGGTACCTCTACACTCTTAAAAAGTATATACGCAATAGAAATCGACCAGAGGGTTCTATTATACAAGGTTATCTTCTTGATGAAGCAACCACATTTTGTTCCCGCTATTTGGACGAGAACATTGAGACGAGACTTAACCGGCCTCGAAGAATTCAAGACGGGCCATATGGTAAAGCCGATTATAAGAGAGTAGACACTATGTTTATCAACAAGATATACCGGTTTATCTTACTTAATTGCGCATGTCTTGAAAAATTTAGAGAGTAAGTTTTTTTGGATTAATTGTTATATTTGTGTTTGTGTGTGTATGAAATGATATAATATTAACGTTATAATTTACTGCCGAAAACAGAATTCATTTTAACGAGGTACGTGAGGGGCATCCTGATTGGAACGATGAACGATTGGAAAAATATCATCAGGATAATTTTTGCGATTAGGTTGCAGATCATGTAAGCTATTCGAATAACATGTTATTGCTATCAGTTTTAATCTAGACTTATATCGTTATGTATTTGTCATAAAATTTGTTTTGTTAGATCCACGATCCGAACTTGTCTGCATCATTAGAGATTGATTCAAGATGTTTAGCTCAATTTCCTAGTATGGAGGTTGCATATTATAAAGGATTCGGTGTCCTTGGATACAAATTCGAAGTTAGGGATATAGAAACATCTAGAACCACTCAGAATAGTGGGATTGCGACGGTAGAATCTGATGGTGTGATTTATTATGGATACTTAAATTGTATACTCGGCATCCACTATCCCGGACGATCAGAACCCTTTTATATATTTCAGTGTACTTGGTACGATACGCGAACCGATACGGATAAGTGGAGAAGCAATCTTGGGACTTGGAAAGATGAATATGGATTGACCAATGTGAACACACTTCGATTTTACGGTCAGGAAGATCCGTTTATCTTTCCAAACCAAGTGTTCCATATATACTACTCACAGTGTTTGAAGCATCCGGGATGGAGTGTCGTATGTCGTTGGAAACCCAGGGATGTCTACGATGTCCCAGAATTCAAGAACAGCGATGAGGATGAAGAAGAGAGAAGACTTAGAGTGCTCCGACCGTCTGTTTCGAAAGACGGGTTTTCTTCGGTTGATCATGAAGTTACGTGGGTTAGAAATGATATCAATGATGAAATCCAAGTAGATATGTCTAATGCGCCCACGAAACGAAAAAGGTTATCAGTAATGTTATATTATTACTTCACATTTTACGATCTATACATATATAGTCAATACTTGTAATGATTGTCTAATGCGTCCACGAACCGTTTTATCTAGATTTGATGACGATGACGGGAGTAGCGAGGGGCGGCAGGAGCTCCAGCCGCGGCACCGGCAGAGGCGGAGCGGTTCTGCCGCCCGGAGAGCTGCGTAAGGAGCTTCAAAGGGCCAGTCTTGCACCCCAATCGGAGACCCCTTCGGATGCCTCCTTCCGTGTGGACTTTGCCACACCTCCAGGTATATTGCACGCATATTCATTTTGAATGTAATATTATAGATATACATGCATGTTCATGTCAAAATTACTTATATTGTCAATATTTGATTGTCTAGCTGTTGGTGATGCGTCCACATCAAGGACAGAGGCCACTCCCGCACCTCCAGGTATGTTTATATATCATATAGTGCATGTATATTGATTTAGAATGATATATCATAAATATACATACATTCTTTATGCTCTTACGTACTTATATCAGGGACAGAGGCTACCCTCGCACCTCCAGGTATGTTTATATATCATATACCTGCGGGTATGTTTATATATCCTATAGTGTATACATGTTGATTTAGAATGTTATATTATTGATATACGCATTCTTTTTGCAATTACTTATATAGCTGATACTTGATTGTCTAATTATAGGTGGTGCATCATCGTCTGGTGCAGGGGCCACTCCCGTCACTTCCATACCCTCCGCTCAGTCCGCAGGTTTGTATGAATAAATATAAAATATTTATTCATTTTACATATCCTTTAAGAATAAACATGAACTTCATGTAATTTTATCGATATTTATTTTTTAGTTGGAGATGCGTCCACGTCCGGGTCACCGGCTGTTCCTCACCGGAGGAACTATCGTCCTGCTCGTGCTGCTGCCCGGGCCCAGGCTCGTGCTTTAGTCGCCGGAGGTATATATAACACTTCAATTTTCGTTAAACCTTGATTTCTTAATACCACTTTATCTTAATATTGATTGTCTTGATATTTCTTGTAGATGCAGAGCCTTCCCATCCCGAGAGAGGGACTCGAGGCCCGAATCAGTCCCACAGGCTAAGTCCCGACAGAGTTAGGGGGGAGGCAGCATTCCCCCTCTTTTTTACCCCTGATTATCGCTATACCGGTGATCATGCCGAGAGCTTCGGCCGGTATATGGGGGATGAGAGCCGAGTCGTGAAGAACTATACACTTCACGTTGAGTGGGGAGACCAGCACCGGCGCTCATTCGCCCGCTTCTGAGATCAGGCTCGGGTATTAATATATATTTTCATTTGATTTATCCAATATATTTATTATTAACACTTGCAATCTAATAACAATGTTTTTTTTGTATTTTCAGTTGGATTACGATTTTCAGCCTGTACCCGACCCTGATCACCCTGGGAGGGTGCTCGATCTTCACGCTTTGTACAATGGCCTGATGAAGAACATGCAGACGAAGGTCCGATACAACAGGAATGAGCTGAAGATCGACTGCTATTCCCTGTGGATGGCGACCCCCGAGGCAGAGAGAGCGGCCCTCCTATCTACTCCGGCCTTTGCGAGAGTCGACGTAGATACATGGCCTCTATTGTACCAATATTTCGACCCTCATCGCAAACAGGTGTGTATTTTAAATGTAATTCATTGTTTAGTATATAATTTATTTTTTTGTGTTGCTTAATTAGAAAACTAAATCTGAATGTGTTGTGCAGAAACAGGCAGATCAAAATAAAGAGAATAGGAAGTCGGCGAAGAGGGGTCGCCCCACTTATACAGGTGGCTCGAGGAATATTAATCGTGCCATGGAGTTATCGGTAAATTACAATAGACCGGCCTTTGTGATATAATGTAATATTAAGAGTTATTTTCTAATATATCTAATATTAAGAGTTATTTTCTAATATTGCAGAGAGCTCAGACCCTGGCGCAGGGTGGTACACCGAGCGTGCTGTCCGCGTATCTTGCCGTCCACGGGACCTCGACAGATCCCGCCACGGGCGAGCTTCGATACCCCGACACCGCTACCCAGGAGTATTGCGTAAGTGTTAATATTTATTCAACCTCTATTTGAAATTTTTGTTTTGAAAGTTTCAAATTTAAATGATATACTTATATTTTACTGGTTAATGTGGGTGTAGGAGCGGGTGGTTGAGCAGGCGGAGGCATCGGGGATCGATTTTACCGGACAGAACGATCCGATGCTGCTGACCCCAGTCGTAGACGCCGCACACGGAGGGCACCATGGAGGTTGGGAGAGAGGCCGGGGACTAAGTCCTAGCAGGGCCCATATGAGGTTGGACTCCACTCCAGCGGTTACTTCCTCCGTCTCCAGTGAGCGACGTTTCTAGTAAGAACTGGACACCTTGAAGGCCACCGTTCAGGAGTTGGAGATGTTGGTATGTATACTACTTAATAGTAAAATATTATGTCATATTATAGATAGAAACATATCCAATATTAGTACGTAGCCTGAGCTTATTTGGTTATAGACTTAGCTTTGATTAATCATACATACATATCTAATTAAAATAAACTACGGTTTTCCAAACTAGATATCCAAACGAGGCCTAAGTCCCTAAGTATATATAGATTGGGGTTTCGCAATAACTTGATAATGATACGAATTCGACTAATACACAGTTCTTACTCGTTTATTACATACAAAATTGAATAGACGCGACAGGGTATATCGGCCGAGCCTCCACATGCATCTCCTTCGGCTGTGGCCCCGCAAGCCACTACCTCGGCTGCGGTTCCGCAGACAACTCCTATAGCTCCACTGCCCGCTCAGACTCCCACAGCTGCGGCTCCGCAAGCCACTACCTCGGCGGCGGTTGCGCAGACCACTCCTACAGCTCCACAGCCCGCTCAGACTCCCGCACACTCCGCATTGCTCGAGATATTGACTCAGGGTATATCCGAGGAGCAGACGCGCCAGATTACGGCGTTTATCAGAGGTGGAGCTAGACCAAGCTAAGGTAGATTTTTGATTCTTATATTTTAAACATGTATTTATTTATATGATAAATATTGTATATATTTTGGACGATATTGATATTGATGGTGTTTGCGTGTTTATATTGATATCGTATTCTGCTTGTTGATTTCTTTTGTATATTATGTGTGAGATGTGATTATGAATACTGCGGTATATATTCTGCGTGTTGATTAATTTTATATATGATGTATATATTATTGTGCACAGGGCGAGAAAAAAATAGGTAGCCCTTTTTTTAAAAAAACTGAAAATATGTACCTACGGATTAATCCGTAGGGCCCAACATTGCCCCTACGAATTAATCCGTAGGGTCCTACTTTAACCCTACTGATTTATCCGTAGGGGCAAAATATCAGGATACCTGATATTTTGCCCATATGATCTCAGTAGAGAGGGTTATACTTGTCCCTACGGCTTTGACCGTAGGGGCTTACACATGCCCCTACACAGGTATCCGTAGGGACAAAATATCAGGATACCTGATATTTTGCCCCTACACCTCTGGACCTACGCATGTATCCGTAGGGGCATATGATGGATCCGAACAACAAGCACAAACAGTTCGTGGGGGTAAAGAAGGGGCCGGAGATGGCAATGAGATTTTGGTCTCAATGGCTTCTAGTTTTTTCGTAAGTGCGGCCATTTCGGCCTTCATTGCAATCGACATATCTAATTGATGTATGCCTGCCCTAGACTGACCAACAGAAGAAGATGAGGTGGTCTTAGTGCTTTCCTACTGAAGTGTTTGTTCAGCAAGATCCTCGAGAAACTTCTAAGCTTTCTCACTAGATTTGGTTAGAAAGTGACCTTGACAAATGGTTTCCAACAACTGCTTCGTTGCTGGTTCAATCCCTCGTATAAAGTTTGGCAAAGTTGCCAATTTTCGATCCTATGGTGAGGACATTGAACAAGTAGGGCTTTGAATCTTTCAAAACACTTCCAAAAGGGTTCGGAAGGAAGCTGGGAAAATTGAATAATCTCATTGCGAATTCTCGCGGTCATGTGATGTGGATAAAACTTTTTAAGAAAAGGTTTAACAAACTCTTCCCAATTTTTAATTGAATGTGATGCTGTGCTGTATAACCACCTCTCGGCTAAGTCACATAAGGTGAAAGGAATGACCCTTAGCCTTATAGTATCATCTGATAATTGGGTTGTTTTCATCATTGCGCAAACGTTTTGGAATTTGTTTATGAAGATATAGGCATCTTCGGATTCCAGTCCGTGAAATTTTGGCAACATATTGATGAAGTGGGGTTTGATCTCAAAATTGTCCCCATTTGCCGGTGGGAGTGAAAGACAAGTAGGTAAGGCGGTGCGGATCGGGTAGAAAAGATCGTGGAGCGCGATTCGTTGGGGCGCTTCAACAGGCGGGTGTTGCGGGTTATTCGCACCTGACGGAGGTGGAATCAGTCCCGTGGGTAAGGTATTGTTAGGATTATATCTCGACATCCCTTTGGAGGAAGAATGTGAAGGTAAGGAAGTGGAAGGAATTTCGACTTCGGAGTCAAAAGCGTCGTCGGTCGGTGCCAACGAGACACGGACTAATCGGGCACTAGTGTCCCTAGTCCAACCGAACATACACTAAAGAGGTAGTGTAGTCAAAAAGTGAAAAACAGAATGTGGAGGTAAGAAAACGTTAATGAGAAGAAAGTGGGTGTAAGTGGGGTGCACGGATTTTTTTTAGCGACAAGTTGCAAGTTTTTGTAAAAACTTTTCTTTTCTTTTTGTGTACTTTTTTTTATGTGGAGTTTTTTGCAAAAAGATTTTCGATAAGAGGCTTAGACACACATTCAATCAACCACAAATGCATAATCAGGCCTAGATCTAGGGTCACCTAGGTCAGCTAGACAGCTCCTAACTGTTCCAAAGGGCAAGAAGTAGGACCTCTTCACCGCCTCTTCACCGCCAGTTGTGGCCAGGTAAGCACAAGTAGAGAAAGGAGGGATCCGCTCACGAATCACCGTGAGACGGGCCTTTTAAAATTACCTTTCACTACCTGTCTAGCCTAAACACCTCAAAGTCAGGTTATGATCAACGGTCGATGCCTACAACTATTCCTTTGTCCTATTGAGCGCGAAATCCTTAGGGCTAAGTCTAATATTTTTTAATTAAATGATGGTCAATGCAATATGCCTTATGTGATTTCTGGGGTCCTGGGAAGGGTGATGAAATCCCCACCCAATCTGGATTGGTTTCAAGCCCCTTAAAGTCAATTAAAAATATGCAAAGCAGTAAACAATCACTTGCAAACAATTTTTAAGCGCGGCGCAAAGAATCCTGCACAAGATCAATTATTGGAAGGGGGAGAGATTTTTTAGCGCAAAGAATCCTGCAGGAAAATTTTACAGAGGAGATATTGGGGTTGCAGAGAAGGAGAGAGAAAACTTACAGTGATTTTTCCACGCAATGATGTCACGCTCCTGCCGCGGTTTCGCCGCCAACACACGCTTCCCGCCGCGGTTTTGCGGTTATCTCTGCGGCTCGGTTCCCAAAAAATTTTCTGTCCCTCTGGTTTGATTTTTCTCTGTTATTCAGATTTAGGGTTTTCTGTTTTGATCTCTGGATTTTTCAGATCCAAACTCGTTCGTTGATCCTGCAAAATTCACATGAAACACCCTTCAAACAATAAAAAGATGATAAAATTTTTATATTTTTCAAATTTTCAGTTTTTATGATTTTTTAATTTTATATTAACCCGAAATTGCAAAAAGAAAATACTACGCCATCCCCGGCAACGGCGCCATTTGATTTATATATATTTAGCGTGCGTGCGCTTTTAAAAGATGAATCAAAAATATTTGTTAACCGCAATCAAGAACGGCGTCGCTTGGTAGCTAGCCGGTGAGTACGGGTCGGTCCACAGGGATTTTTTGTATTCTCAAATTGTTCTAACGAGTTAATTCCGATTGTTATCGGATTGATTAAATCTAAAAACTAAGTTTGATCTAGACTAGGATTAAAATCTTGCTAGGGTTAGGTTTAGATTTAGGTTGGAAAGTCAATATTTCTCACCGCTTTCTATGCCCTAATTAAGATCTATGAGGTGTTATGTTAATAATTAATAAAGTGAATTAGTATCATCGGGAAGAAACGATGTTTCTTCCTCTAGGTTCTTGTCCTTCCTTTCTTAATTCTTACCCTAACCTTCATGGAAAACATGCGCAACCGGTCTTTTATACTACGGTATCACCGCTACCTCGTGGGATAGGGTGCCGTAGGGAGCGGTATGTGTATGTATGCATGGAGTCCTATAAAAATATGTGATGGGCAAAAAAGGGGTGTGAGATTTTCATCTCTCAAACCTTCCCTATTCCTAACCCTAACAAGTGAGGAACTACTCACTTATTAGGGAATTGATAAAAAGAGACATTTTTATGATTTTAATTCAATAACCTAATTATCTAAACTAGGGAAAATAATTAAAATTATAACTAGGGCAGATAAAGAAAATCTATACTAGGGCAGGAAAGAAAATTTAACTAGGGTAAGATAAAGAAAAAGACTTACTTTATTTGATGCACTCTTCAACATTACAAGAATTGAATTCTGAATTTTGATAAATACATTGAGGCACAAGAAGAGGCATGACCTAAAACAGGTTTTAGGGTTTCTATTTATAGAACATAGAAACCCTAGGGTTACAATCGCGTCATATCTGCAATTACAAGTATACCCCCTAAGAAAGACTAGTCAACGCGCCTCCAGCGACCACAAAGATTTTGCACCGACACGGACGACACGTGGCCGCGGATCCGCGGCCAAGAGAAAGGTTTGGCCGCGGTTCCGCGGCCAAGTAGGGAGATTGCTGCTTCATTTTTTCAGGTCTTCTTCTGTTGCTTTGTTTCTCCTATTTTTTTCACTTGGTTTCTTAGATTGTCTTCTATTTTTCTTCCAGATTTCTACAGTGAACAATATCGTGGACTTTACCGTTTGCTTCGTGTTGAAGTCTTGAATCTTGCGCTGCCTTTGTATTTTGTGAACTTGTTCATTGATCTTCGTGTATTCTCCAAACTGTAGGCTTGATTAAGATTCTTCCATTTGTTGGTCGTAGTCTCACTTTTGTATCGTCTTTTTATCTTTTTCACTGTTTTTGTTCTGAGAACCTATAACCTGCAACTATGTAGCAGACATGAATCAAAAGCACCTATTTATTTGTAAAATGACTAAGAATGGGGAATATAAGAATACAAAATTATGGTATGAACAGCATACATTTGGCCCTACGGATAACTCTGTAGGGACAACTATTTTATTTTATAAACCGATAAATTAAATAACATTTTTGTCCCTACAGACTAATCCGTAGGGACATCAGGACCTACGGCTCACGCCGTAGGAGCAAGTATTTAACCGTAAGGGCATGTTCAAGGCTAAGACTTGCACCTACGGCGTTTGCACCTACAGGATAATTTCTGGCCCCTACGGATATATCCGTAGGGGCAGTGGTTTGCTCCTACGGATAAATCCGTAGGGGCAACCCCTATTTGTAGTAGTGTCACACTATAAGAAATATAGTTTTATTCCATCCGAAACTACCCGACGGAACATCCAAATAACCAACGAAAAAAACTTATTCCGTCGGTTAATTACCGACGGATTAAATTACGACGTAATAATATTTTTTCGTCAGGTTATTATTTTATTTTGTCGGTTCTTCTTTTGCCGGATATACACCGATGGAAAAACTTCAAAATCCTGGGATTCTTTCCCTAGAAATCACAATTATTTCTTTGGTTTATAACTTTTTTTGTCAGGTTGTAGCCGACAGAAAAAGATATTAATCGTGAAAAAAAATTCGCATCTTCTTGCCGTTTCGATACACATACAATTCAATACACTGATATACCACATATATATTCACCACAAATTCATTTCAATCCACAAAAAATTCAATTCAAATATCCACAAAATCAATTCATTTTTCTACAATTCAATAATATACAAATCAATTCAATTATATACAAGAAACGATCTTACATCCGGTACTTTCTTCGCTTGATAGGTTAAGCTCTGGATGAACAGAATTGTATACAATATCGATTGACTTCATTCTCATTCGACTCCATCTCGAGCTAGCTCGGTGCCGTCATCGTCTGGGATCTTAGTAAAATCGAGCAGGTGCTACAGTGTTATCAATAAACAAGTATTAGTACACAATATATATTCTCGATAATTATATTAAAATTGTATATAAAGCAATGGTTATCAAACTTACATCTGGTGCTTTCTTTTCTTGATAGGTGAAGCTCTGGACGAACACAATTGTATACAACAGTTAACTTCGCAAAAGCATCGGTTGAGTTATCAACAATCCTATAAATCAAATTAGATCGTACTAATCAGTTTATGATATCAACAAGATTAAAAAAAGATGGTCTACATTAATCAAACTTTACCTTTCAAATCGATTCCATTTTCCTTCCTATGCTAGATAAAGAGTGGAGTATAAGGTACAAAACAAACTATCTAGTAGATCTCTTGGCACAAATAAACCAAGCAACTATCATAGACTTTCTCCATCTATCCACTCATTTTTCACATCTAAAAGATGGATAGAGATGAGACACGAGGCACATCATTCGCCGACACTCGATGACATACTTTCACATCAATTCGAATTTGGAAAAGTATTTCATCGAGCGTTGGCAAGTGATATGCCTTGTGTCTCACTCTCTATTCATCTTTTCAATATGAAAAATGTGTGGATAGAGAGAGAGAGACTGAGATGGTTGTTTGGTTTATTTGTGAAAAGAAACAAGCTAGATGTGCATAATAAGAGGGGGCACTGCAAATAAGGAACAAATCGATTAATTAGCTTAATTTTGCTCATTTTTACTATTACACTAAAATACCTTAAACCATTTATACTTATTCACTAAACTAACTTTAAATTTTTCCTAAAACCACCGAAACTAATAAAATTTTAATTAGTGAAATCGATCGAGTATGTACTATACTGTTATACATAGACAAGGATTAATTAGTACACAATACTATCGATGATTATATGAAAAATGTATATAAAATAAGGATTATCAAACTTACATCCGGTACTTTCTTCCCTCGGTACCTCAAGAGAGAATGACGAATATTGATTTGTATACCTTGCATACTTCATACTGGAATAGGAATCCAAACCTTAGTCCTTTTAGTGTTAACTCATTTTTCACATTGAAAAGATGAATAAAGAGTACGAGAAGACGAGCCACAACCACAAATCCAAGTAATCCTATAAATTAAGCAATCCAAGCATTCACAATATGAAAATTTAAGGAATGATCCGGGAAAAGAATGCGTTATATGCCTTTTTGATCTATTTGAACTCTAGAATTAATTTTTGGATAGTTTAGAGTATAATTTGAGGGTTTTTTTTTTGTTTTTCGGTCGACTAGTGGAGGGGGAGGGTTACATTAATGTTATTTTTAAGGGGTGTCAATGCCTATGTTACAACAAACGATTACACACACATACTCTCTCACTCTCACACACATACTCGCATGCAAAGGTGCGCGCGCGCACACACCCAAACATATACACATATACTCTCTCTCTCACACACACATACACTGTAACATCCTAGTTTATTTATACCAGTTCTATTTTGGGTAATTTTTATCTATGGCTATTTCTTGATTTATCGTGTTTTGGGTGTGAATAGTGTAATTGGTATCCGTGTTTGCATCCGACCCGACCCGCATGCGGGAAACTCGTCTTGATTCTTGTTTATGATTTATCTTGGCTAGTTATGAGAATCCGTGCACTTTCATGTTGTATAACTGCATTATATCTAACATCTGCATTTTTCAATATAACAAGTAAAATCAGATAAAATATTTTAAAAATATCTTGCATGGCCTGCATCATACCCCTAACCCTGTGGTGGCATCCATATATCGTGTTCTCGTCCCGTTCAGTGAAACGGACCCGTTTGGATAGCTACGTGCACGCTACGTGTATCCGTTCTTTGGGGTATGCATTTTCGTTACCCGGATATCCTATTTTGTTTTTGGTTTATACGTACATTATCCGTATTTTTAAACCGTAATTTTAGACTCGACCCGGGTATTTTTCAGAGTATTTTTGTATTAGCCATAAAACTCAAATATATATAAAATATAATATTCTTTATATTATAATCTGTTTCAATATATATACACGAGGTTCAAATATATTTTTAACTAAATATATTTTACTCAAATCTTAATCTTCTAACTTCCTCACATGTCTCTCTCTCCTCCACACACACGTCTCTCTCTCTCTCTCTCTCTATATATATATATATATATTATATATATTTACTTTTACCTAAACCATGTTCTCTCTCTCCCCTTCTTCCTCACTTCATTTCTTCGTTCCCGCCTTCGCTTCCGAGGCCTTTGCCCATGCCCTCACCTCGCCGAAGCAGCCTCCACCCTCGTCGGCATCCCATCTCCCCGACCTCCTCTCTTCACCTCTCTCCTCTCTTCTTTCCGAGCTCATCAATCTCACCCCGACAACCCTGCACAGAACCCACCAACCGAAACCCACTGCTTGAACCCTCGCCTGCATACCCCGCCTCACCGCCGGCAACCACGTCGTCGTCACCTCATCCTCGACCCCGACACCATCACCTCGCCTCTGTCCCCAAACACCAAACCCCAGAGCAGCAACCTTCATCTCTTCTCTTTCTTCTTCTTCTTTCTTCTTCTCTTTCTTGTGCTCGATCTTGCTTTTTTCGGTCATCGCCGGAGCCATGCCATCACCGATGATCCGGACGACCCAGTGGACATCCCCAGCCAGCGTGGTCACCTTCTTTCTTCGCCCGGTCCTGTCCCGTGCGCGCGTGTGTACATTGCAACGTTTACCCGACGTCGGATACGGCGTACGCACCCCGTCGTGAGATCCGATTAGGCAAGTTTATCTTGCTACATGCTATGATATATATTTTGCATCCATATGAATAAAAATATCACATGTTTACTGCATTGTACATCCATGTTACCGTTCTACTGTTTTCGGATAACCGTTCGTATCCATACAGTTTATTACATATCTAGTCGCATGCAAGTTTACCTTACTACATGCTATGCTATTATATCTATATTCATATGAATAAAATATTACATGTTTATTGTATCGTGCATCCCAGTCACGGTTTTACCGTTTTCCGATAGCCATTCGTATCCGTATCATATTTTATATATCTAGTTACATGCCATGTCATATTATATTATGTTACCGTTATATTAGTACCCCATGCTTGATAATGTACATCATATGACTCATTGACTCATGTTATGATATCACTGCTTATTACTCGTGCATCCGTGCTTTTACCATGATTCGACACTTACTACAGTTTTACTTTGAGCATCCGTGTGATATATATGCACCACATGACATGACCTGATACACCACTGCTTGACCTGTTACTTGATCTTGTTCCTAATGCCAACATTCCTGACTTGACGTCCCGATGGACGTATCCTGTTGTCTATTTCATACAAAACCTGTACCAGCTTGATCCTGTGTTGGCATTAGCTCTCGATTTATCAATACCTGACTTGAACACATAATCATGAGGGTAAGGGAAAATCAATGATGAAACCTGACTTGTAACTCAACAGTTCGACGCTTATACTGATCAGTTTTACGGGCTAGGCCAGCCCCAGGATGATGCTGCTGACATCATTCGTCTGTACATGTTACATGTTTACTGCCTAGCGGCACATCTCGGATTCAGCCCGAGGGTCTTGACCGTGGTCCCGGGCATGCACGGGATACTATTGAGTTATATCGACGATTCCATTAAATCGATTTCACAAACTGTAGAATAGATAACCCAGTAGTTTAGTTCAGATTACTCACCGCACGTCACATATACTTATACATTTCACTGTTCCATATCCGTGTTACTTGTTATACACATATTACTGTTCATACTCATGCCTGCATATTTGTTACCTCCTGGCTGTATTCTATTGTTTGATATTATGACGCACTGACATCTGCGTTTTGCATGGCCCAGATCCTTTATCTCTTTCGCAGGCTAATCAGGAGTATTTCAGCTGCCAGGCCGAGCAGTGAGGATCTTGTTAGTGTTTAGTTTTCTTTTCGTGCTTTCATTTTCTGATGTGAGCCCGTATTTAGGACGTATTTCCAGATGTTATTGTTTATTGGATTTATTGCTTCCGCATATATATTTCTTGACTCGTCTATTCTAGCAAATGGACATGTACTAGACAGATTGTTTTATTTTTTCCTATTCTTAATATCTTATAGACAGCCGTAATATGACTGTGGAGGAATGTTTCCTAGCCACGGGTAGCATGGTTGGCTCTGTCACGTGCCGATCGTAGCGCACTTTGGGAAGCGGGACGTGACAAGGTTTGTTTGGTATCAGAGCCATAGGATTTAGGTTAATCGGGTTCGATTCTTTTGTAGTTGGGTATTGGACCCAATACACGAATCAGAAAACCCATAATTAGGAACATGTCCTGCCACATTGTTGTCATGATTCTTGAATCTTATCTTTCTTTTGACACTTTGTCTTGACGATATGCAAATAACTTTGCATCTCGGCTTGAAATCTTTTTGGTTCCTTATTGATTATCCTTTCCTATTCCTTTGATTCTGATACTAGGATTTGGGCGACTTGAACGGAATTATGTGATTGTACCTATGAACTGCAGCATGATTACAATGTAGTACTCTACTTAAGTAACTTGGAATCCTAGTCTTGATTCATCTCCTTGTTTTATGGTAGTTATATTACCTTGCTTCTCTCGGTTTCATTGCTTACCAGTTTATGTTTTATCGCAAGCTTGAATCCTGTTTACCATGCTTATCTTCTTCAGTATCTTGGCTTCAGATGAAGTTGTTTCCGGTATCCTACTTGTTCATGATTTTCCCGTATTAGCACTATTTGATTCAGGTGCATCCCATTGCTGTATGTCGTCCAAGTTTATTGTTGCATGCTCGATTTCTTGCATGGACCTGTTTAGTTGTTGGGGAATACATACTGGGAATGTGAAGATCGTATCTAGTAATGAGTGCAAGGATTGTTTAGTTGTTATCCGCGGACGAGAGTTATTTGCAGATTTCTTGGTGATCGATACCGGCAGTTATGATGTTGTCTTGGGAATGGATTTTCTCGGCACTTTCCACGCTCACATTGATTGTAGGGAAAAGAAAGTGATTTTCTATATTCCCGGACATCCGGAGTTTGTTTTTGCTGGAGGCAGCAGTTCTGTCGGGCCAGTCGAGTTTAGGGCTAGGCCGACAAGCGCCGTTTTTTCGTCGATAGAAGTTGATAAGGAGGAAGTGCCAGCTGTAGTTTGAGAGTTCATAGACGTGTTCGAGGACATCTGAGGTTTACCGCCAAAACGAGATGTGGAGTTCGCGATCGATCTTGTTTCTGGTGCAGCGCCAATTTCAAGGGCGTACTATCCGATGGCACCAGTGAAGTTGGAAGAAGTAAAGAAGCTAGAGAAGGGTTGAATTCGCAGCAGCAATTCATCCTGGGGAGCTCCAATTCTTCTAGTCAAGAAGAAAGATGGCACAAGGAGGATGTGCATCGATTATCGAGAATTAAACTGGGTGACTATTAAGAACAAATACCCGATCCCTCGCATTGATGAATTGTTCAAGCAACTCAGTGGCGCGAGGGATTCTTGAAGCTGGATTTGCGATCCGAATATCATTAAGTTCGAGTTAAATCAGAAGATATTTGCAAGACTGCATTCCAAACTCGATATGAACATTACGAGTATCTAGTGATGCCATTTGGAGTCACGAACGCACCGGCGATATTTATGGACTTGATGGACCGAATCTTTTCACCGTTCTCGGGCTAGTTTATAGTGGTGTTCATCGATGATATTCTGGTTTACTCGAGGAGCCTAGAAGAGCATGCAGAACACTTGAGGATCACACTGAGGCATGAAACATTGTATGCAAAGATGAGCAAGTGCGAGTTTTGGCTTGAAAAAGTGAAGTTTTTGGGGCACATCATATCGGTAGATGGAATTGCCGTTGATCCCGAGAAGATTGCAGCAATTCAAGATTGGCCGATTCTGAAGAATGTAGCGGAGATCAGAAGTTTTCTGGGACTTGCTGGATACTACAGAAGATTCATGGAGAATTTTGCTCGATTGGCTGAGCCTTTAACCAAGCTTACACGGAAGGAGGTACCGTTCATATGGACGGATAATTGTGCGTCAGCTTTTGAGGCATTGAAGCAAAGGTTAATAACTACTCCTATTTTGACCGTACCATACGGTTACGGAGGATTGGTGATTCATAGCGACGCATCTGGGAAAGGTTTGGGATGTGTTTTGATGCAGCATGGGAATGTTATAGTCTACGCATCGAGACAGTTGAAAACCCATGAGAAGAATTATCCAACTCACGATTTGGAGCTTGCAGCTGTGATTTTCGCTTTGAAGATTTGGAGACACTATTTATTGGGCGAAAGGGTCGAAGTATTCACCGATCACAAAAGCCTAAAGTATGTGTTCACGCAGAAAGAGCTTAACATGAGACAATGTAGATGGTTGGAGCTGATAGCTGACTATGATCTTGATCTAAAATACTATCCGGGGAAAGTTAATGTAGTGCCGGATGCGCTTAGTCGGTTGCCAGCAATTCGGATGTTGACAGCACAGAAAGAGCTTATCGATGATTTTCGGAGATTCGAGTTGGAGATTGTGCTACCGCATTCTTCGGGACAGTTGATGCAGCTGCAAGTACAGTCATCGTTGATCGATAATATTAAAGCAGCGCAGTCGCACGATCCAAAATTGTAGAAGTTTCGAGAACAGGTTGAAGCGGGATTTCGAACGGACTTGTTGATTCATGAAGATGGTTCGTTGTGATATGGTAGCCGTTTGTGTGTGCCGAAGGGGGATATTCGCGAAGAAGTTATGAAGGAGGCACACAGTTCCGCATCTTCCGTACATTCAGGAGGCACGAAGATGTACCGTGATCTAGGACAGCATTTCTGGTGGGAAGACATAAAAAGGGAGATTGCCCGCTTTGAAGCGAAGTGCTTTGTATGTCAGCAAGTTAAGGCTGAACATCAAAGGGTAGCTGGTTTATTGCAACCACTTCCGATTCCTCAATGGAAGTGAGAACATATAACCATGGATTTCGTGACAGCTTTACCGCGGTGTCCAAAGGGCAACAATGCAGTTTGGGTGATCATTGATCGATTGACCATGGCAGCTCATTTCATACCATTTCGAATTGGTCAGTCAACGGAATCGTTAGCAGAGCGGTATATGCAGGAGATTGTGAGATTGCATGGTGTACCTGTAAGCATCGTTTCCGATCGTGATACCCGATTCTTATCGCACTTCTGAAGGAGTTTACATGAAAGTTTGGGAACGCGATTGAAGTTTAGCACTGCTTATCATCCCCAGACAGATGGCCAGTCGGAGAGAACAATCCAAACTCTTGAAAATATGTTGAGAGTTTGCATGTTGGACTTCAAGGGTTCATGGGAGGATCATCTACACTTGGTGGAGTTTTCATACAATAACAGTTTCCAGGCGACTATTCAGATAGCTCCATTCGAAGCATTGTATGGTCGAAAGTGTCGCTCACCCGTTTGTTGGGATGATGTTGGAGAACGGAGATTGTTGGGACCGGATATTATCGTGCAAATAGTAGAGAAGGTTACTACTATCTTTAATCACATGAAGGCAGCACAGGATCGGCAGAAAAGTTGGGCCGATACATCGAGAAGACCTTTAGATTTCGCTGTTGGTGATCTTGTATTCTTGAAGATATCACCGACTAGGGGAGTGATTCGTTTTGGGAGTCGAGGCAAGCTTAGTCCACGATTCGTGGGGCCTTTCGAGATTATTGAGCGTGTTGGAGAAGTAGCTTATCGATTGGCTTTACCACCATCTTTGGCAAGTGTTCATGACGTGTTTCATGTATCTCAACTCCGTAAGTATGTTCGAGATGAGACGCATGTGCTTGATCATTCGGAGCTGACTGTAAGGGATGATTTGACCTATGAGAAACGACCAACGTCGATTCTTGATCGAAGAGAAAAGTTCCTCAAGAACAAGGTTATCCCTCTCGTACTTGTTTCATGGAGGAATCGCTCGCATGGAGAATCGACTTGGGAAAGAGAAGACGAGATTCGACAGAAGTTTCCACACCTTTTCTTGTGGATTCATGTTTGTTTATCTTTTCTTGTTCTGGGAATTTCGAGAACAAAATTCTTTTTGTAGTTGGGTATGATGTAACACCCTAGTTCATTTATACCAGTTCTATTTTGGGTAATTTTTATCTATGGCTATTTCTTGATTTATCGTGTTTTGGGTGCGAATAGTGTAATTGGTATCCGTGTTTGCATCCGACCCGACCCGCATGCTGGAAACCCGTCATGATTCCCGTTTATGATTTATCCCGGCTAGTTATGAGAATCCATGCACTTTCATGTTGTATAACTGCATTATATCCGACATCTGCATTTTTCAATATAACAAGTAAAGTCAAATAAAATATTTTAAAAATATCTTGCATGGCCTCCATCATAATCCTAACCCTGTGGTGGCATCCGTACATCGTGTTCTCATCCCGTTCAGTGAAACGGACCCGTTTGGATAGCTACGTGCACGCTACGTGTATCCGTTCTTGGGGGTATGCATTTTCGTTACCCGGATATCCTATTTTGGTTTTGGTTTATACGTATATTATCCGTATTTTTAAACCGTAATTTTAGACCTGACCCGGGTATTTTTCAGAGTATTTTTGTATTAGCCATAAAACTTAAATATATATAAAATATAATATTCTTTATAGTATAATCTGTTTCAATATATATATATGAGAATAATGGAGAAAAGAGGCCATAGGAGGAAATTTCCTCCTATGGCGTGAAAAAAATACAACCTCCATCAATTTTTTCGACGATCGGCCCCCATCATCTTCATCGTTATCATCTAAGATGTGGGTAAACCAAATTTCATGTGATTCTACAACTTTTTCACCGTTGATTTAGCAATGTAAAAAGTTCTATTGTCGATAAACCGTTAATTTTGAACCCACTAAATCAACGGTGAAAAAGTTGTGGAATCACATAAAATTTGGTGTACGCACATCTTAGATGACAACGATGATGATGATGGATGCCGATCGTCGGAAAAAATGGCGGAGCTTGTATTTTTTCCACGCCATAGGAGGAAATCCCCTCCTATGGCCTCTTTCCTCCATTAATCTATATATATATATATATATATATATATATATATTCAAATATATTTTTAACTAAATATAGTTTACTCAAATCTTAATCTTCTAACTTCCTCACCAGTCTCTCTCCTCCACACACACACGTGTGTGTGTGTGTGTTATATTTACTTTTACCTAAACTACGTTCTCTCTCTCCTTCTTCCTCACTTCATTTCTTCGTTCCCGCCTTCGCTTCCGAGGCCTTTGCCCACACCCTCGCCTCGCCGAAGCAGCCTCCACCCTCGTCGGCATCCCATCTCCCCGACCTCCTCTCCTCACCTCTCTCCTCTCTTCTTCCCGAGCTCATCAATCTCACCCCGACAACCCTGTACAGAACACCCCAACCGAAACCCACTGCTTGAACCCTCTCCTGCACACCCCGCCTCACCGCCGGCGACTACGTCGTCGTCGCCTCATCCTCGACCCCGACACCATCGCCTCGCCTCTGTATCAAAACACCAAACCCCATAGCAGCAACCTTCATCTCTTCTCTTTCTTCTTCTTCTTCTTCTTCTTCTTCTTCTTCTTCTTTCTTCTTCTCTTTCTTGTGCTCGATCTTGATTTTTCCAGTCATCGCCGGAGTCGTGCTGTCACCGACGATCCGGGCGACCCAGTGGACATCCCCAGCTAGCGTGGTCATCTTCTTGATTAATCTGGTCCTGTCTCGTACGCGCGTGTGTACATTGCGACGTTTACCCGACGTCGGACGCGGCGTACGCACCCCGTCGTGAGATCTGATCAGGCAAGTTTATCTTGCTACATGCTATGATATATATTTTGCATCCATATGAATAAAAATATCACATGTTTACTGCATTGTACATCCATGTTACCGTTTTACTGTTTTCGGATAACCGTTCGCATCCGTACAGTTTATTACATATCTAGTGGCATGCAAGTTTACCTTGCTACATGCTATGCTAGTATATCTATATTCATATGAATAAAATATTACATGTTTATTGTATCGTGCATCCCTGTCACGGTTTTACCGTTTTCCGATAGCCGTTCGTATCCGTATCATATATTATATATCTAGTTACGTGCCATGTCATATTATATCATGTTACCATTATATTAGTACCCCATGCTTGATAATGTACATCATATGACTCATTGAATCATGTTATGATATCACTGCTTATTACTCGTGCATCCGTACTTTTACCGTGATTCGACACTTACTACAGTTTTACTTTGAGCATCGGTGTGATATATATGCACCACATGACATGACCAGATACACCACTACTTGACCTGTTACTTGATCCTGTTCTTAATGCCAACATTCCTGACTTGACGTCTAGATGGACGTATCCTGTTGTCTATTTTAGAAAAAACATGTATCTGCTTGATCTTGTGTTGGTATTAGCTCTAGATTTATCAATACCTGACTTGAACACATAACCTTGAGAGTAAGGGGAAATCAATGATGAAACCTAACTTGTAACTCAACAGTTCGACGCTTATACTGATCAGTTTTACGGTCTAGACCAGCCCCGGGAGGATGCTGCTGACATCATTCGTCTGTACATGTTACATGTTTACTGCCTAGCGGCACGTCTCGGATTCAGCCCAAGAGTCTTGACCGTGGTCCCAGGCATGCACGGATACTATTGAGTTATATCGACGATTCCATTAAATTGATTTCACAAACTGTAGAATAGATAACCCAGTAGTTTAGTTCAGATTACTCACCGCACGTCACATATACTTATACATTTCACTGTTCCATATCCGTATTACTTGTTATACACATATTACTGTTCATACTCATGCCTGCATATTTGTTACCCCCTGGATGTATTCTATTGTTTGATATTATGACGCACTGACGTCTGGGTTTTGCATGGCCCAGATTCTTTATCTCTTTCGCAGGCTGATCAGGAGTATTTCAGCAGCCAGGCCGAGCAGTGAGGATCTTGTTAGTGTTTAGTTTTCTTTCCGTACTTTCATTTTCTCTTGTGAGCCCGTATTTGGGACGTATTTCCAGATGTTAATGTATTTTGGATTTATTGCTTCCGCATATATATTTCTTGACTTGTCTATTCGGGCAAATGGACATGTACTAGATAGATTGTTTTATTTTTTCCTGTTCTTGATATCTGATAGACAACCGTAATGTGACTGTGGAGGAATGTTTTCTAGCCACAGGTAGCATGGTTGGCTCTGTCACGTGCCGATCGTAGCGCACTCTGGGAAGCGGGGCGTGACATACACACACATACTCTCTCCCCCCCTCTCTCTCTCTCTTACACACAATACTCACACACAAACACATACACACAAACATATACACATACATACTCACATGCAAACACACACATACACACACACTCATGCACAAACATATACTCGCGCAAACATACTCACATACACATCACGCAAACACAATACCAATCCCTTCATTATACACATATTTACTGCTCAACAGTTCTAACTCTTGATCACAAATACCATATAGAAATAAAATTAACTTGAACACCACATCGAAATAAAAGTGTGCAAGCGAAAGATAGGGGTGTATCTTGATCAGCGGCAACCGTAAGGACGATGGCCGACCTATGTCGAGGAGGCCATGACGGCGGATCTAAGACAACGAAAGATCTGTGGCACGGAAGGGTCGACTGCAGCTGAAAGAGTGTGTGTGTGTGTGAGATGGAGAGAGGTAGGGCGAGAGAGTTTACCGAGTTGTCGGCGAAGGGAGGGAGGTCGACGAGGAGGGGGCGACAGGAGAGGATGGGGTAGGTAGGAAAGGAGGTCGGAGGGAGGGGTATTTGAGAGGAGGGGGTCAGCTGAGGAGGGTGACGGCGGCGAAGAGAGGAGGATTAGCGAGGAGGGGGCGATGGGAGAAGAGGGTCGGCGGAGGAGGAGAAGGTAGATAGCAGGGAAGGGGTCGGAGGGAGAGGGGGATTTGAGTGGAGGAGGTCAGTTGGGGAGGGTGACGGTAACGAGGAGGGGGTTGGCGAGGAGTCCAGGCGAAGGGAGAGCAGGACGGTGGGTGGTGGATGAGGAGGAGTTTTAGGGTTTTCTTTTGGGAGAAGAGGGAAAAGATAAAGGATCTGATCTGATCGAATTTTTTTTATTGATTTTAGGTTATTCCGTCGGCTAATATTTAATCTACAGCTTTTATTGATTTTATGGTATTTTCCGTCAGTCAGTAGCCGACGAAAAAAGTACCTGACCAAAAAACTATGTCTTTCTTGTAGTGTCACTTTTCACATGTCTCGTAAAGCAAATAAATATTATATATTATGTGTGCGCATTTGCTTTATTCTTGGGTTATCAGTATTTCAAGGTTATGGAGTATTTTAGTTTAGGGTTTTGGATTCATTAACGTAAGGTTTGCCCCTTCAAGATTTGAAGGCTTAAATTTTAATGCAAGCATGCTAATCTTATACAATCTAAAAAAGATAAAAATAAGTTTCAATAAACAGTTATATATATATATATATATATATATATATATATATATAGAGAGAGAGAGGGTCCGGTCCTAGATACAGCGTTGGATAAATAAATTTATCCAACAAATCTGAACAGTTTATTTTAACCACTACTTAAAAAATATGTTAAAATATTTAACCGCTGTTGGGGTCAAAATTTGCACCCCAGTTGACCGGGTCAAAGTCAAGATTAACCCCAAGTAAGCGGCCCCAAGCCCAAGCAAGTCGGCTCATGCCCAAGTCGAGCCCCGCGGCCGGCCTCCCCATGCCAAAATAAAAATCATGTAACAAATAATTTTGATGTAATTTTTTGTGCATGAATGTAAGCAAAATGGGCATAAAACCAAATTTTTGTAAAGCCCATGGTTTATGTGCAAAAAGAAATAGCACATGAGACATGGGATGGGCAAAATACCATTTTGTAAAGCCCAAGGGGCTATGTGTAAATGTGTAAGCCTATATAAGGCAACATGATGATGAATAAAGGAGATACAACTTTTCATTCTCTAAAAACTCTAGGGTTTTTGTGCCTCCTTCTCTTTCCTCAAGATTCTAAACCTTCTCCTTTCTTTTGAATTAAATCAAGAATTTTACTCTTCCTTTTCCAAAACTAAATAGTTTTTCACCACAAAACCCATAAAGGGGAGCTCAGATCTTCCATTAGATCTCAAAAGGGGAGATTTTTGAATCTCACCCCCTTTCTCCAAGATCCGGCCAACCGACAGGAGGAAGAAGGAGACCCATCTCCAGAAATCCTATCTTGAGAAGATCCAGAGCCAAAGCGAGAAACATAGCTGCCCCCTTTAATCATTTCTAAATTTTTTTAGGAGTCTAACTCCATTCAAGATCCATTAGAGTTTAACTCCCTAAATTAATCTCTGTCAGGAGTTTAACTCCATAAGTCAAATCGGGAGCACAGCTCCCAGTGCAGGGACCAAGTCCCTTTTGCTGCTGACGCCTAGCGCCCGCGTGCCAGGCACGTGCGGCGCTGGCGCTCTGGCGCACAGCGCCCGCGTGCCAGGCACATGCGGCGCTGGCGCACAGCGCCCGCGTGCCAGGCACGTGGGGCGCTGGCGCCTTCTCCCACGCATCCTTTGGATGCACTTTCCCTTATACAAACACACACACATACATACTCCACGACACTGTCCCTGTTAGAAAAAAGTTTCTAACGGAGCACTGTCCCGCACCCCGCAAGGGGGCTGCTAGCCCCCTTGACCCCCAGCCCGCTATCCGGGTAGCTGAACCCCCGTAAAAACTCTGCGGGGCTGTCACGACCCGAAATATTAGCTCGCAGCACTTGAATCACGCAACGTCTAAAGGGGTAACGGAATTCAATTAAGCTGAAACCCAGAAATCTAAACCTTTTAAGAAAAATAAAGGAGGTGATGTTTTGAAATAAAGTTATAATAAAATCAAGTTTTTCTTAATGCATAGAAAATGAGCATGAATGATGCAAGTGAAATTTACTAATTTGAAAACGTGTTTCGTCTTTTAAAAATTTTGGCAGCACCTCCTTTATATATTTTGATCCAAAACCACAAATACATAATAATGATAAAGGCATCCCCAAGCGGGAGCTAGCTATTCGCCAAACGGCGGATCACAACCACGCAATACAGTAAAAATAAGTATACAACGCCCAACGGCGAAGTTCACCACAAAAGATAAAGGAAAGCAAGACATAAATACCGCAAGTAGCGAAAAACCCCTCGCTCTAAGTCTCGCAACCACAATCACACTAAGTCTCATTACTTATACAATTTACTAAATTTGATTGATGGAGTTAACTAGATACAATAATGAAATATAGATACAAGAGTGGGTACGATACAAATGTCCCACCTACTAGTGAAAAACACCCAGATGCAACTGTGTGCCAGCGAAGCCGCTACTGATCCAAACGGGCAACCTGCAAGAACTGTGGCATAACGGGGGTGAGTTGCCAACTCGTGAATAAAAATATATCGACAAGTAGAAATCGAATAAATAACGACTCCTAGGTCAACTATATCATAAAGGTAATACTATGATATCTAGGATGACCGGATCGGTATGTGTGCCAACAAGGTAGTCAATGCCTATAAGCATGTGGATAACATCCAACAATATAATCAAGGTATGTATGCATGTGGATATCGTCCACCCATATAATCAATGTCTGTATGCATGTGGATCTCGTCCACCCATATAATCAATGTCTGTATGCACATAAATATCATAACAGAGTGTGCATGAAAGTATGAGGATATAAATCGACGGTGTCCCTCGCGACACATCAAAATCATGGAACCTAAGTGCCTAGCATCGACACTCGAAAACATCATGAAAACCGTGCCCAGCATCGGCACGAAAATCCTCATATATCGGGCCCCGTCAGTCCGGATCGGCCCACGGGCTCCGTCGGTCCGGATAGGCCCATATCATCTCTCGACCCCGGTCGGTATCCTCCGGATATCCGTCGAGCCCTAATACTATCACCGGTAGGTAGTAGTCCCTCTGCCAGGCTCACCGTCTGTATACACAGCATCCCTTTCTTGCCCCGGGATACCATACCGGGTCCACCATATACCCGCAATCGGCTTCATCCGTCTCCTCGAATCGGGTTTCACATGTCACACGTCTTAGAACCGAGAAAACGCATAGTGGACGCACTAAAATATCATATCAAGAGAAACCGGGTTTTTAAAACAACACATAATCTCTTTTAAAATGTCCACGGTCCTCAAATCCAGAAATCTCATGAAAACAGCATATCTCAATGCGTAAAATCATATAGCATGACGTATGGGACATATAATAGAGATGTAAGCATATCCGTAAATCATGCAACATAGAACAGTGATATGACATATTAAGGAAAAACCGCTCCTTTAAATATTTCCAGTTTTTAAAATATAACACGTGGTTCCCAATTTCCCAATAAAACCAGTTATCTATGTAGGCATATTATGTATATGCGCAAATATGGATGTATCAATGTACATGTGCACCAATATGAATATACAATGTGTATGTGCGCAAATATGGATGTATCAATATATATGTGCACCAATATGAATATACAATATGTATGTGCGCAAATATGGATGTATCAATATATATGTGCACCAATATGAATATACAATGTGTATGTGCGCAAATATGAATGTATCAATGTATATGTGCACCAATAGGAACATACAATGTGTATGTGCGCAAATATGGATGTATCAATGTATATGCGCAAGCAGGTTATGTGAAGGGTCATATCATGATGCAGTAATTCTACTGTGTAGTGACATGGCAATTATCGATGATGAAGTGTGTGAGCCTACAATCTGTGTACGGTGACATACGCATCATCGATAATAGTGCAGGTGTACTATCACAGGTAAAAGTAATGCAATGCGAATAACATGAATGCTGCATAAGGTAAATCGCCACCTAGCAGCTATAAGGTATACACATCTAACATGATCGAGTCGGTGAATCTATCAATCGGCATCCAGCCTAACCACATCGCGTACGGTATAATCCATCGTACGACAACCTCAAGTCCAGGGTATGGATCAATCATCAAGTCAAACTCATCACGCACGGAAAATCATCGTACGGCGGCATTCAGCTAATAGGGATCCTATCATCCTATAAGACAAATGAGGGTACGGCCTAATATCACGTACGGCCTATCATCCATGATTCACAACTGTTCCCCTCCGAACGGCGGCCTGCGACGTTAGGACGTCACGTGCCTGAGGTTCGGGGCAGATGCTATTTGGTTTTTAGTCCGTCCACCTCTTCGAAGATGCCAAGTTGATTTATGGCACCGTGTATCGAAGGTTTAGACGGATGCGGCCGATGTAGCAGACTTTGTCAGATTCCCCCTCGCTTGAAGGGTTTTTGATTGTGGGGACGCTCTTCCCTGCAGGCGCAAGCCCCTGCAGTTAATTACGCTACCGCTTTGCGGTAACAACTTTCTCCTTCTCCAGAATTTCACTTCGTGTCGTGTGTGTTTGTTTTGTTTGTGGCTGCCCGTGGATTGTATACGGAGACTGAGTAATGCCGTCGCCCGTAGGGCGTGGATTAGTCCAAATCCGTATTTACTTAGATTTGGGTTTGGTGTTTTTAGTTTAAGGATGCATTAGTCGCGTTGCGACTAAGATCAACTTAAACATTCGTCAAGGATACGTTAGTCTTGCTTTGGACTAAGATCAACCTGACGTGGTGATTCATTTAATTTATGGCCATCGGGACTCATCACCTCTCTAACATCGTTGAAGGATTACAACGATAGGTGTCAGAGGAGCTCAGAGATGTACCCTTGAACCAAAGCTGATTGAGGGTTTTATAGTCCATTTAAGTGCTTAAGGATACGTTAGCCGTATTTGGGGCTAAGATCAACTTAAACGGGATCGTTTAGATCCGGCAAAAGAGCAATTGGCTCTATTGTTCCAGTTTAGGGACGTAGTGGTCCCTTATTAGTTTAGGGACGTCTCGGTCCGATACCAGTTTAAGGACGTAGTGGTCCATTATTAGTTTAGGGACGTTTCGGTCCGATGCCAGTTTAGGGACGTAGTGGTCCATTATTAGTTTAAGGACATTTCGGTCTATCGCCAGTTTAGGGACGTGGTGGTCCGTCATTAGTTTAGGGACATTTCGGTCCGATGCCAGTTTAGGGACGTAGTGGTCCATCATTAGTTTAAGGACGTCTCGGTCCAATATTAGTTTAAGGACATCTCGGTCCGATATTAGTTTAAGGACGTCTCGGTCCGATATTAGTTTAAGGACGTTTCGGTCCGATATTAGTTTAAGGACGTCTCGGTCCAATATTAGTTTAGGGACATCTCGGTCCACGAGTTTAAGGACCCCGCAGTCCATATCGATGTGTGGTCGTTGGGACCCGTCACCTCTTTGACGCCGTTGAGGAATTACAACGACGGATGTCAAAGGAGTTCGGAGATGTACCCTCGAACCGGATGTAAATTGATTTAGAAGAGCAATTTTGCTCAGTCAATTTAATTTAAGGACTTATGGCCAAAATTGGGCTAAGTCCAGTTGAAATGTTCAACGTTTTATTTGCTTTTGCATTGCATTTCTTTTTTTTTATTTTTATTTGGGCCTTGCCCAGAAAGGATGCAGAGTATCAATTTGTTTTGGGCTCTACCCTTTTAGGAATGATGCAAGGTATTAATTTTATTTGGGCTCTGCCCTTATATAAAGGATGCAAAGCATCAATTTATTTGGGCTCTGCCCATTTATTGCCTTGCAATTTATTTTGGCCTGTCAGGTCATTTTGATTTGGGCCTGGCCCTTCAAATAGTGCAAAGCACCAAGAATCTTTTGGATTCAAGAAAATGAGTGCAGGGCACTTTTTAATGATCTAAATTTAGATCAAAGAAGAGAAAAGAAAATCTTTTCTTTCTTTCTGTCTCAGAGAACCAGAGGTTCATAGCAAGTGCAAGGCACTATTTTTATTTATTTATTTATCTGAGAACCAGAGGTTCATAGCAAGTGCAAGGCACTATTTTTATTTATTTATTTATCTGAGAACCAGAGGTTCATAGCAAGTGCAAGGCACTATTTTTATTTATTTATTTATCTGAGAACCAGAGGTTCATAGCAAGTGCAAGGCACTATCTGTTGTGTGCACGTGCGTTGCACGTGGTGCCGCATGGCGGGCATACGTGCGTTGCACGTGGCGCACATGCGCATTATGAGGAGAAGCAAAGCTTCTATATATGGAGAACAAGCTCCTTTTAATATTATTAAATATTCTCATGTGGTGCGCACGTGCGTTGCACGTAGTGCCGCATGGCGGGCACACGTGCGTTGCACGTAGCGCACATGGCGCTTGCGCATATGCGCATTATGGAGGAGCATGCTCCTATCTTAGAGAACTAAGCTCCTTTGGAGAACTAAGCTCCTTTGAGTATTGAATCCTTTGAGGATTTAACTCTACCTTTCTAAGAGGTATCCCCTCTTATTTATATTGGAGTGGTAGAGAAGCCACCTCTCCTTTTCCCGATGTGGGACTAAAAAATGCATTCCCCATGTAGTAGAGCATTACTTTAGATTACACGTGTATAACACATTTGCTCATAACTTTTGATCTCGGATGAATTATGAGGCCCATAATATATCAAATCGAAGGTCTTTTCGAGATGCTTTCAATATCATCAGAATTTAGCTGTTTTTCGTTCCGGAGTTTGTCAAAATATAGCTCAGAAAATACTGGTTCGCATCTTCTTCTTTAAATCACATGTGCATAGACATTTGCTCATAACTTTTGATCCCGGATGAATTATGAGGCCCATAATATATCAAATCGAAGGGTTTTTCGAGACGCTTTCAATACAATCAGAATTTAGCTGTTTTTCGTTCCAGAGTTTGTCAAAATACAGCTCGGAAAATACTGGTTCGCATCTTCTTCCTTAAATCACATGTGCATAGACATTTGCTCATAACTTTTGATCCCGGATGAATTATGAGGCCCATAATATATCAAATCGAAGGGTTTTTCGAGAAGCTTTCAATACAATCAGAATTTATCCGTTTCTCCTTCGGGAGTTTGTCAAAAAACAGCCCGGAAGATACTGGTTCGTATTTCCTTAAACGTATCGCTGCCATTTGATACCTTGGACTCTTTTGCGCAGAAATTTTTGGCGGGAACAAATGCCCCCCACTACTTTGCCCACGTAAGTATGTACGTGGGTGAAGTAGTGCAGAGTTATACAGAGTTATGCATGGCGTATGACCAGTTTTGGGTTGATGTATCACTTTCAGAATCTTGATCTGAGAAGATAACGAGCGGACACAAGCGTCGTCATTTATCATTGACTCAAATCTCAACTCTTAAGGGATATAGTTCCAACCCTTAACTCCATGAGCCGCATCCTTCTATTTCTTTTTTTTTTGTCTCACTCTGGCGTGGAGTAGTTCATACGCTTATGAGTAAGTTCTCCATTTCAGTGGCATGTAGCTTTGGCAAGTGTGGCCCATAGATGGTCGGCCCATCTTGACTTCTTTGCAGGGCAGTGATGGCTTAGGAGACAGGGGTAGGATCTGCCACCTAAGGCTTTTCAACTTTACGAGCCGTGAGGGTCTCATAAAGAATTTTCTCCCTACGAGTCGTGAGGATCTCGTAGGTGTATTTTCTCCTTGGGAATCGTGAGGATTCCTAAGTGTGTTTTCTCTTATAAGTCGTAAGGATCCTATAAGAGAGTTTTCCTTCTTACGAGTCGAGAGGACCCGTAAGCGGTTGTTTCCCTCTTTGTCGACAATCGACTTCAGAGAGTGAGACCCGTGAATAGTATGCAAGAGACCATTTAGGATTGACTTGCAGGGTCCCATTGTTCAGGAAGTGAGTTTTTGAATCCTTACTGCCCGAGATGTGAGTCAAAGAAGCTCTCGTCACGGAGTGTTTGTATCCGTGAGTTGAGAAGTTTTGCGAGGGATTATTTGTTTCCCAAGCGCCAAGGATTATTTGTGTCCTTGGGGTTTGAAACGAGTCGATGGTTCCCACGGAGGCGCTGGTGGCTCTGCGAGTCGACGCGGATCAGAAGGCTCTCGTCAAGGAGTGTTTGTATCCGTGAGTTGAGAAGTTTTGCGAGGGATTATTTGTTTCCCAAGCGCCAAGGATTATTTGTGTCCATGGGGTTTGAAACGAGTCGATGGTTCCCACGGAGGCGCTGGTGGCTCTGCGAGTCGACGCGGATCAGAAGGCTCTCGTCAAGGAGTGTTTGTATCCGTGAGTCGAGAAGTTTTGCGAGGGATTATTTGTTTCCCAAGCGCCAAGGATTATTTGTGTCCTTAGGGTTTGAAACGAGTCGATGGTTCCCACGGAGGCGCTGGTGGCTCTGCGAGTCGACGCGGATCAGAAGGCTCTCGTCAAGGAGTGTTTGTATCCGTGAGTTGAGAAGTTTTGCGAGGGATTATTTGTTTCCCAAGCGCCAAGGATTATTTGTGTCCTTGGGGTTTGAAACGAGTCGATGGTTCCCACGGAGGCGCTGGTGGCTCTGCGAGTCGACGCGGATCAGAAGGCTCTCGTCAAGGAGTGTTTGTATCCGTGAGTTGAGAAGTTTTGCGAGGGATTATTTGTTTCCCAAGCGCCAAGGATTATTTGTGTCCTTGGGGTTTGAAACGAGTCGATGGTTCCCACGGAGGCGCTGGTGGCTCTGCGAGTCGACGCGGATCAGAAGGCTCTCGTCAAGGAGTGTTTGTATCCGTGAGTTGAGAAGTTTTGCGAGGGATTATTTGTTTCCCAAGCGCCAAGGATTATTTGTGTCCTTGGGGTTTGAAACGAGTCGATGGTTCCCACGGAGGCGCTGGTGGCTCTGCGAGTCGACGCGGATCAGAAGGCTCTCGTCAAGGAGTGTTTGTATCCGTGAGTTGAGAAGTTTTGCTGAAGTCGTTGGTTTCTTCGGTTGAAATGAACCGTTGGGGTTTAGCTTCGTCGTTTGACGGAATCCGCTGGGGAAGTATGGTTTCTTCTCTGTTTGCGCCCTTGGATTGTATACAGGGATCGATATGATCTTAACTGTAGGGCCGAAGTTTCATCATTTCTTATTTTTGTTTTATTTTATTTCCGCGATGCTCTATCATTTCAGCTTTTATATCGCGAAGGTCGCGATTGCCCAATCATTTCGGCTATTTTTCGCGGTGCCCAATCATTTCGGCTTTTTTATTTTATCTTTACTCGTTGCTTTTTATTACGAGTTGCCCGATCATTTCGGCTATTTTGCATGCATACATTTTACTTGCTGCTTTTTATTGCAAGTTGCCCTATCATTTCGGCTATTTTGTATGCATGAGCGGCCTACTGGCTTTCGCCATAAACCTGAAATTGGACACCGATTTCGGCATCAGCACCGCTGCAACTGGAATATTGCCAGGAGCGAATCATCATTTGCCTCCGTTATTGTCGAATAAAGGGGGCTTAGCGATCAGGGTTAGGGACCTGTCGACTAAGGCTTTCGATTTCATGAGCCGTAAGGGTCTCATAAAGGTATTTCTCCCTACAAGTCGTGAGGATCTTGTAGGTGTATTTTCTCCTTAGGAACCGTGAGGGTTCCTAAGTGTTTTGTTCTTCTGTAAGTCGTAAGGATCCTACAGGAGGGTTTTCTCCTCATAAATCGAGGGGATTTATAAGGGTTGTTTACCATGCGAACGTATTCCCAGTTATGGATGAAATTTGGCGAGGGAAATGTTTATTCGCGCCCGTGGATTGTATACAAGGGTCAATATTGAGCCACTTGTAGGGCAATATTGGAAGTTTGTGGGGGCTTGCTTAAGCACAGGTTTAGGTTTCTGTAACTTAAGACTTTCAAATCTCATGAGCCGTGAGGGTCCCATACGAGAGTTCTCCTTACGAGTCGTGAGGATCTCGCAAGTGTATTTTCTCCTTAGGAATCGTGGGGATTCCTAAGTGTGTTGTTCCCTTATGAGTCGTAAGGATCTCACGCGGGTGGTTTCTCCTTACAGGGTCGAGAGGACTCTGTAAGGGTTCTTTAACGAAGTTGCGCCCTTTCGGGTTTTCACAAACATTCGTCGGTAGTCCTGCTGTTTTTACTCACGGAGCCCTTTCGGGTTTTCATCCGTGCCCATTTTGCTTATGGACATACCGTTTTTATTTATTATATATATATATATATATATATATATATATTTTTTTTTTTTACGAGGTCGCGCCCTTTCGGGTTCTCACGAACACTCGCCGGTAGTCCTGCTGTTTTTACTCATGGAGCCCTTTCGGGTTTTCATCCGTGCCCTTTTTTGCTTATGGACATACCGTTTTTTTTTTATTTTATTTTTATATGTTTTTTTTTTATATATCTCGTCAGCCTAAAGATGCTGCGGTAGTAGTTTAAAGACGTTTCGGTCTGCTATTAGTTTAAGGACATTTCGGTCCGCCGTTGAGAGGGCTGGCTACTGCTTATAAAGCTTGAGCTTAGGAAGATAGCGAGCGGACATAGTCGTCGTCATCTATCATTGACCTAAACTAAGGCTCGTTAAGCATAATATTTCTTTAGGAAGCGACCGTTTATTGGCCTGAAAGGCCTTTCACCGTGCATGTCTATAAGTAGATAGGCCCCGCCCTGGTAGACCTTATCAATGATGTACGGTCCTTCATAGTTTGGCTCAAACTTTCCCCGCTTGGCGTGATTGGGGATCATGGGCCTTTTGACGACTAGCACGAGTTCGCCTTGGCGGAATGTCCTCGGACGGCTCAATCTTTCATATGAGCGCGTCATCTTTGCTTTATAAGCTTCCAGATTTTGCTGTGCTAGAAGCCGAATTTCATCAAGGGCGTCAAGCTCTTCAAACCGAAGGTGAGCATTTTCTTCATCCGTCAACTCGTAATGGACTGCCACTCGTAGAGAGGGTAATTCTATCTCGAGGGGGAGTACTGCTTCCGTCCCAAATACCAACGCGTACGGCGTTGTATTTGTGGCCGTTTTAAATGTAGTTCGATACGCCCAAAGCGCCTCTTGCAATCTTTCGTGCCAATCTCTCTTATTTCGTGACACCGTTTTCTTCATGATCTTCGTCAAGGTCTTATTGAAGGCCTCAGCTAGACCGTTAGCTCGGGGGTTATAAACTGAGGAATATCTCCAGTCTATATTGTGCTGCTGTGCGAAGCAGCTAATCTTATGACTTCGGTAGGCTGGCCCATTATCAGAGATGATTCTTCTCGGGGTTCCAAACCGGTATATAACATGCGTTCTGAAGAAATGGAGGATGTTCTCCGTTTTTACTTCCCTCAACGGTACCGCCTCTGCCCATTTAGAGAAGTAATCAGTCGTCGCTAATATGAAACGATGTCCCTTTGACGATGCTGGTTCGATGGGGCCGACTATGTCAGTTCCCCACATTTCAAATGGCCAACTAGCCACTGTTGGATGCAGTGGATTGGGATGCTGATGGATGAAGTCTCCATGAATTTGGCATGAATGACATTGCCTCGCGTATTCTAGGCAATCCTGCATCATCGTGGGCCAGTAGTAGCCCATCCGCTTTATCTTTAACTTCATCTTAAGGCCTGCTTGGTGGGAACCGCAGAGTCCGTCGTGAACTTCTTGGACGACCCTTCTCGCTTCGTCAGGTCCTAAGCATCTCAACCACAGAGAATCGAATGACCTCTTGTACAGAGTATCATTGACGAAGGCGAAAGACAGAGCTCGTTTCGTGAGCTGATGTCTTGTGGACGCTTCTTCAGGTATTCGGTGGAACTTGAAGTAATCTATGAAGACTTCTCTCCAGTCCCCGGTATTTTCCCAGTCTTTTACTTGCAGGGTTGTCTCCTCTTTCGCTCCTTTTTCTTCAGACGATTCCGGAGATATTTCTGTTGGGGCGAGCACTCGACGGCTTTGCACCACGATTCTAACGTCGTCGAGGTTCTCGTCAGCCAGTTCTTTAGCAAGTTTGGCTAGTGCGTCTGCTTTGCTGTTTTCCGCGCGCGGTATGCTTTCCAACGTGTAGGAGGGAATTTGGGTTAGCAGTTGTTGCACTTTTTCACCGTATTTTACCAATTCCGGTTTGCATGTTTGGTAATCGCCGTTCACTTGACTGACGACCAGTTGGGAGTCCCCGTATATGAGGAGGCTCTCAATTCCCATATCGATGGCGATCTTGAGGCCTGCTATCAAAGCTTCATATTCAGCTTCATTATTCGTTCTCGGCTCCGTTAAGGAGAAGGCGAAGCGCATTATTCCTCCTTGGGGAGTCACAAAGATGAGTCCCACCCCCGATTTGATCGTTGGCATACTTTGTTTGTGCTTTTTCATAGAGGACGCTCCATCGAAGTAAAGCTCCCAACGGGTATCACCACTGTCGATTGCGTCAAATGCATGTCTGTCTGGCAAATCGCAGTTTAAAGGAGAGTCGGCAGGTATGGGATGCTCAGCAAGGAAGTCAGCGATGGCCTGGCCTTTTACTGCCTTGAGAGGTTGATATGTCATGGAAAATTCCATCAAGAGCAGGGCCCATTTAGCGAGTCGTCCTGTCAATATGGCTTTTGACATTAAATATTTGAGAGGGTCCACTTTTGAAATCAGACGGACCTCGTGGGCCAACGCGTAGTGCCTAAGCTTTGTTATTGCGAAGATCAATGCCAGGCAGTGTTTTTCAATGGGAGAATAGTTGCTTTCTGCCCCCAGCAGCACTCGACTTAAGTAGTAGAGCGCCCTTTCTTTCCCTTGATCGTTCTCTTGTGCCCATAATGCGCCTAAGGAACCTTCGAGGGCGGTTGTATAAAGAATAAGAGGCTTCCCCTTAACCGGAGCAGCCAACACCGGCGGGTTCTGCAGGTATTGCTTGATCTCATCCAGTGCGCCTTGGCATTTTTGATCCCAAACGAATGGGGTTCCCTTCTTCGTCAGGTGACTATAAGGGCGGCACTTTCTTGAAAGGTTGGCTATAAATCGCCGTATGTATGCGAGTTTCCCTTGGAGAGACCGCAACTGTTTGAGAGTCCTCGGCGGAGGCATTTCCATGATCGCTTTGATCTTTGACGGATCTATTTCAATACCTCGGTGTCGAACGACGAATCCTAGGAATTTACCCGAGGAAACCCCGAACGCACATTTAAGAGGATTCATCTTCAAGTTGTATTGCCGAAGGCGTTGAAACACGATCTTCAAATGCTCGAGATGTTCCTCGTATGATTTGCTTTGAACCACAAGATCGTCGATATAGCATTCAACGATTTCATGTATGAGGTCGTCGAAGATCTTCGTCATGGCCCTCTGATAAGTAGCACCAGCGTTCTTCAAACCGAAGGGCATCACCTTATAACAAAATATCCCGAGAGGGGTCCTGAAAGCTGTGTGTTTCTGATCTTCAGGATGCATTTTTATTTGATTATACCCCGACGAGCCGTCCATGAAGGAGAAAACCTCATGAGTGGATGTATTGTCTATCATAAGTTCAGTAACTGGCACTGGGAAATCATCTTTTGGGCAGGCTTTATTAAGATCCCGAAAGTCTACGCATATGCGCACTGTCCCATTTTTCTTCATCACTGGGACGATGTTAGCGATCCATTCAGGGTATTGAACTTCCTGGATGAAGCCAGAGTCTATCAGCTTTTTGACTTCGGCGTTGATGCTCATCTCAAGCTCGAGTCGCATTCTTCTTGGCGCCTGTTTGACTGGCTTGATGTCCGGGGATATTGCCAATTTGTGTACAGCAATTTCTGGATCTAGTCCCGGCATTTCGGAATAGTTCCACGCGAAGCAATCTTTGTGCTGTAGAAGCACATCCTTCAACGCGGCCATCCTTTCTTCAGATAGCAGCTCGCTGATGAATGTCGGTCGCGGGTCATTTGCCGTCCCCAACTCGATTTTCTTGAGGTTATCTGCAGTAGTGTGGATTCCATCCTCCAGTTCTTTCGGAGCTGGGGGAAATTCTGAGATTACCTCATCGCGGTCGTTTTCAAAGCACCAAGGGAGGTTGTTCATGTCCTCGGACCCTTCTTTTAATGTTGTTATCACATGACAGGTGCGAGTTTTCTGCCAATCCCAATGCGGGGTTGGTTTTATTCTTGTGTTTTTGGGTTCGTGCTTTTGCGGCGGCGCTACCTTCCAACTGTCAGACAATGCGAATTTGCCAAGCTGATATTGGTCCTCAACCCAATTCTTAAAGGTGAAACAATCTTCAAGCGGATGCCCTACTACTCGATGGTAAGAGCAATAATTTGGGTTGGAGACTTCGCCTGCTTGCTCAGGGTGTTTAGGCTCTGGCAGAGTAAGCATTTGATGTTTTAGAGCAAGATCAAGTATTTTCCTTGTTTTGTTCCGAGGAAACGAGTATGCTCGACCCATTTTCTTCATAAGGGCTAGGTCAATAATGCTCGCCTCTCGTATGCGTGGCTTCTTAGCTCTGTCTTGTGGTTGTCGAGCACCTTTTCGGCCCCTCGACTTGTTTTCGCTTTCGCGTCGAACCCTTTTTGTAGCAGGCTGACGTGGGGTAACATCTCCGTTCTTTACTGCCTGTCGAAGGAGACGCTGTGTCTTGGCTTTCTCATAGATTGCCATTTCACGATCGTGATCATCTCGGGCTTTTTGACTCGCATCCTTTATAAGTTTGCTCATCTGGTCTTCAGACGATGGACTGGGAGGTCTTGCATCAGGAACTCTTGCCGATTCAGGATTAGCGTCTTCCCATTGAGCGTCCGCTTCTTCATCAAAGTCATACATGGCATAACAGCTGTTTATTAACTCCCGTTTCTTAGGCCGGATGTACCCGAGCCCTTTTGTTTCCGTTCTCCCGTTAGGCAGTTTGCATTGAGTTCCGGGAACGTTCCAGACCTTGTCATAGAATTTGGCTTTTCTGATAGTCTGTGTGAAGGACATCCCTTGGCGTTTCAGCAGTTTCTTCAAACCTTCGGTATAATATCTGGGAAGACGGATAGGCTGAAGCCTGTCGAGCGTGAGATCCGCGCCATGCCAAATTTCTTTTTCCACCTCGTTTTCTTCAGAACGGTAGAATAGGATTGCCTTCTCGCTTTTTCTTCCGGGAGGGATATAGAATGTCTGCAATTCTTCTACGCTGTTGGTGTCGAGTGCATCCAGTTCTTTGTAATGTTCAAGCGGCACCATGGTTACCTGCAGACTTCGCTCTTCATCAGTGGAAATCTGTATTGAGGGCCGAGCGGGGAATACAGCATGAACTTCATCCTCTGAGTCACTACCGAAGATCAATGAAGGAACAGATGGTCCTGGCCTGGTGGACTGGGACGGACCTGAATAAATTATATCCTCCTCCTCCTCGGTGTCACTGCCGAAGACAGGGATGGTTGCGTTAGTTTTGTTCTCCGGTTTGTGACACCTTTCCGTGTCTTCGAAACTCGGTAGGAAGTATTTGGCATCTTCATACTTGCGAACTTCGTTCACGGAAAATGGATTCAACTCTCCTGCCACTGTGTACTCGAGGCCGTCCCTAGAATACTTCATGCACTGATGCTGTGTAGAAGGGATGATATTGTATTCGTGTAGCCATGGTCGGCCGAGCAGAGCATTGTAGCACGTCTTGGCGTCTATAATATGGAATTTGATGTCTGTGACGAGCACCCCGAAGCGTAGCGTCAAAATCACAGATCCAAGAGTCTTTGAGGATTGAGAGTCGAAACCGGAGATGGTGATTTTGTCCCGGGCGAGGTGTTGGACACTCATGCAAATCTCCTTTAATACTCGCACATTGAGTAAATTGACAGACGATCCGTTATCGACCAAGATTTTTCCTATCTTTATGTCATGGCAGTATCCGGAGACATAAAGGGGGCGATTGTGTTCACACGTCCCGAGGAGAAGGTCTTCATCACCAAAAGCAACGTCGGCTGTGTGCACCTCTTCCAATTCATCCTTCATCTTTTGTTCGGCTAGGAAGGCTTGGAACTGGTCCGGATCTTGTAGGGCCTTAATCAAAGAATCCCTCGCCTCTTTTGATAGCAATAGGGCATCGAGAATGCTGAGTTGTGTGGGTAGCTTTCTCAGATGCGCCAAGACATTGTAATCTACTTTATTCCTTTTGGGGGGATTCTTGGCGGTTAATTCTTCCGCAACTTGGTCATCCAAAGCGATGTCTTCAGAGACCTTCTCTTTCCCTTTGTTTTTCTTATTCAAGGGTCCGAGGTTCTTTTCGGGTAATGTTCGATTGCGCAGCTGTATATTCTCGCAGGCCTTCAGTTCTTTTTCTTTTCCCGAAGTGGATTCTTCGAAGAGGGGACCAAGCTCTAGCTCTTCATCGGAGTCGCTCCCAAATGTAGACACTTGTGACCCGGTAGTGTTAACCATGTGACAATTGCCGGCAGTTCTTTCAAGTTCTTTAGTCGTATTTCTTTGTTCTCGACGAATTTTACGTTTTTCCCGTTTAAATCGTTGTCGATTTGCGACGTATCCTTGCCACCATCCATTGAAAGCTTTGCAATCTTGGGTGGAATGCGAGACCTTCTGATGGTATAAGCAATAAGAGGGGTGCATCTCTACCACGCGAGTAACTTTTTCTTCAGAGGATGGTAGTTTCATGCCCATCGATATGGCCTTAGCGAACTTCTTTTTTATCTTGAATTGGCTTTTGTCAGCGGTGGAGGCATTTTGCTCCAACGGGATCATTTCAGCTCCTTCCTCAAGTCGCTGACGCTTGGCCCTTTCGAATATAGCCGTCTCGCGTTCTCGATCAGCCTTGCTTTTCAACCGAGCTTCATTAAGAAACGCGCTGATCGTTTCAACTGGTAACCCTGGGGTTCCTGATTCGGTATTTGCCCCCAGCGTTTCAGTGCCAGAAGTCCCTTCATCATTCGTGACCGAATGAGAGATCATATGACAGCTCGCTACGCACTCCTCGGATTCATCCGATGAACTTTCCTCCTCATCTTCTTTTTGGAAGACGTGATCAAGGAAATCTTGGAGCGTAATGGGAGTCCGTGCCTTTTGGTTGTACTCATCTAGCGCATCGATTTGCTTTTGTAAGTCCGTGTGCTTGTCACCAGGCTTCACGGGCTTCTTAGATTTCTTCTTCTTCTTTTTCGAAGATTTTGACGGCTGGCTATGAACGCTTGAACTGCCACCATCGGTCTTCGGAGTCGGTCGTGGCTTCAACATCCCCTCAATAACCTGCGGTTCCAAGGGGTTCTTCCACTTGACCGCTGGGCAGGTTTGAAGATCATTTAGCATTCTCCTCGTTTTGGCCGATAATACAACCTCCCAGGGAGCCTCTTCAATGACGGAGCATGTTGCCCCCGGCGCATTCGTTCCCTTATAGGTGTGAGGCTGCGAAGGGTTCACCTTCCATTTGTCAGATAGCGCAAATTTGCCCTGACGGTACTGATTCTCCAGCCAATTTTTGAAGACGTAACAGTCTTCGATTGGATGTCCCAACACTCTATGATAAGGGCAGTAATTAGGATCGTTAACGTCACTTGGTTGCGACGGACGTTTTGGATCTGGCAGATTTATGAGCCTGTTGCGCAATGCCAGCTCGAATAACCTCCTTGTTTTATCACGGGGGAAGGAGTAAGCCCGTCCCATCCTGTCCTCAAGGGGTACGTACGGGCGTGTATTATTTGGACGAGCAACCGGCTTCGAATCGTTCGGTTGTTGTTGGGCATTAGCGACGACGATCGCTTTTCCCTTTCCTTTGTCGTTTCGGGAATCCGGCTTCGGGAGAGGGGGTTTATGGCCCATCTGGTCCATCTGCGCCAATTTGTCGATCAAAGCCTGGAAGGAAGTCGGCTTGAAGAACATCATAAATTGTGAAATGGTTGCTTGTGGATCGAGTGTTCCAACAAACATTCCTACCGCAGGGGCTTCTTCTATGCGCTGTTCACACTTAGACCATAGATTACGCCACCGTATAGCGTACTGAACCCATGTCTCGCCGGGTTTTACCCTGGCATTGATCAGTGCCGTCATCGGGGTACGCTCGCTGGCACTTGCAAAATGTTGGGTGAAGAGCAGCTCCATCTCCGCAAAGGTTTTAATAGAGTCGTTGGGGAGCTCGGAATACCACTCGAAAGCCGTATCTGATAAGCTTCCAACAAATTGGCGCAGTAACAACTTGTCGTCGCCGCCTGTATTACCACAAAGCGCCCTGAACTGGGCAACATGTTGATGGGGATTGCCGGTCCCTTTGTAAACGTGAAACTTGGGAATCGTGTAACCCGGCGGGTACTTGATTTGGTCATACCAGCCCGGATATGGCCGCCCCGCTCTAACAATTTGCCCAGCCGCTTCATTCGCCTGATGAACCCGGATCTGCTGAGCTATATATTCGTCTAGGTCGACTTTGGAGATTGCCTCCTCCTTGGTTGTTGATAGAGCCGGCGGAGGATTTGACGTTTCTCCCCTGTCGTCTTCAAGGACGATCGGAGGATCTTCAGCAGGAGGGTCCGGCTGTAACATCATCCCTACCATATCTTGGAAGAGGAGCGCCATCTGTTTTATATTAGCCGCTTGCTCTGCAGCTTCTTTGTCCCTCTTTTCGAGGACTCTGCGTAAAAAGTCGGCGTCAGTTTCCTGTTCGTGACGCTGTTCTGATGATACTGCCGAATTTTCTTTCGGTTCAGTAAGTGCAGCCATCACAGTCATCATTTCCTGAAGCTTCTGTTGCTGCTCTTGGGCTTTCGTCACGGATCGGGTGACCGGTCGGTGGCCCGTAGAAGTGCGGCTTTCCTCCTTTCCAGAAGCCATATAAACAATATGCACCACCATGCCCCCAGATTTGGGGCGTTTGTGTTCAGCGCTTTTATGCTTCGCCATGTTCACAGGGGCTTTTTGTGGCCTCCTTTTTTGAGTGATTGGAGTTAAGGGAGCCGTTGTAGTGGGCACCCAAGTAGCTTTTGCTTTTTGTGGTTTGACAGAGTAATCCTTCCCCTGCCGAACCTTCATCTTTTTCTGTCGTCGGAGGCAGTCTTGATCGATCACCGACTCTTGGACCTGTCGCCAGACTTTGTAAATTTTAGAGGACAGCCGCTGAGGGGGCTGCTCTAGCTTCTTCTCTAGAGTATTCTCCACAGGTGAAGGAGTTCGTTTCAACATTGCAGTAGGAGAGTTTCTGCGCACCTTGTTGAGCAGTTCAAAGTTGTTCTTGGTTGGAACAGCAGAATCAATCCCCGCCATTGAAGCTGGCGGAGTTATCCCGGATGGGGAGTTGCCCCCAGCCTTCCTCACTCGGCGCCAATGGCGACGTCGAGCGTGTCTTGCGGATGGAGTTGTTTCAGCTATAAGGGTAACTTCATCTTGCCCCTGTCAACAACGGACCTCTGGGCAGGGAAAGCAGCTTTGAGGACCTCGCCTGGAGCGGAAACCGGAATGGCCAGCCTTGTAAAAACTGACTTCTTGGAAGAAGAAGCCTTTCTAATGACTTCGTCCGCTTGAGCCGGGATGGTTATCCGCTTTGGGATGGCAGTTTCGGGTATTGCGGGCTTGTAGACGTTCTGGCCCAGTCTGTTAAAAACTGAGGTATTGAAGTTGGGCGACCAATCGAGAGGGGCCGCGGCAGAGGTAAGTCGATCAAAGACCGACTTCTTTGGGGCTTCTTGCAATGTCATTGGGGCGTTGAAGCTCATTGGTGGGAGCATGGTCCCAAAAAAAAATAGTCCAGTGGTGGCTTGAGTCACCTGCTCCACCGGCATTTTGAAAAGGGAGGCCGCTTGGGGCCTATAAGTCACTCCTCCAGCAATGACGGAGCGAGAGTTGTTGCTACAGGCGATGCAGTTCGAAGCCATCGATCTTCTGTTTTCTGCACGGAGCAAGACACCAAATCTTAGTACCTTGAATCCACAGCAACCACAGCAAAACGCGATTCGTTCGCGAACACGACACACGAAGTGTGGAGTGGAAAGAGGAAAAGGTCCCACCGGGCGTGCCAGAATCTGTTCCCCTCCGAACGGCGGCCTGCGACGTTAGGACGTCACGTGCCTGAGGTTCGGGGCAGATGCTATTTGGTTTTTAGTCCGTCCACCTCTTCGAATATGCCAAGTTGATTTATGGCACCGTGTATCGAAGGTTTAGACGGATGCGGCCGATGTAGCAGACTTTGTCAGATTCCCCCTCGCTTGAGGGGTTTTTGATTGTGGGGACGCTCTTCCCTGCAGGCGCAAGCCCCTGCAGTTAATTACGCTACCGCTTTGCGGTAACAACTTTCTCCTTCTCCAGAATTTCACTTCGTGTCGTGTGTGTTTGTTTTGTTTGTGGCTGCCCGTGGATTGTATACGGAGACTGAGTAATGCCGTCGCCCGTAGGGCGTGGATTAGTCCAAATCCGTATTTACTTAGATTTGGGTTTGGTGTTTTTAGTTTAAGGATGCATTAGTCGCGTTGCGACTAAGATCAACTTAAACATTCGTCAAGGATACGTTAGTCTTGCTTTGGACTAAGATCAACCTGACGTGGTGATTCATTTAATTTATGGCCATCGGGACTCATCACCTCTCTAACATCGTTGAAGGATTACAATGATAGGTGTCAGAGGAGCTCAGAGATGTACCCTTGAACCAAAGCTGATTGAGGGTTTTATAGTCCATTTAAGTGCTTAAGGATACGTTAGCCGTATTTGGGGCTAAGATCAACTTAAACGGGATCGTTTAGATCCGGCAAAAGAGCAATTGGCTCTATTGTTCCAGTTTAGGGACGTAGTGGTCCCTTATTAGTTTAGGGACGTCTCGGTCCGATACCAGTTTAAGGACGTAGTGGTCCATTGTTAGTTTAGGGACGTTTCGGTCCGATGCCAGTTTAGGGACGTAGTGGTCCATTATTAGTTTAAGGACATTTCGGTCCATCGCCAGTTTAGGGACGTGGTGGTCCGTCATTAGTTTAGGGACATTTCGGTCCGATGCCAGTTTAGGGACGTAGTGGTCCATCATTAGTTTAGGGACGTAGTGGTCCATCATTAGTTTAAGGACGTCTCGGTCCGATATTAGTTTAAGGACGTCTCGGTCCGATATTAGTTTAAGGACGTCTCGGTCCGATATTAGTTTAAGGACGTCTCGGTCCGATATTAGTTTAAGGACGTCTCGGTCCACGAGTTTAAGGACCCCGCAGTCCATATCGATGTGTGGTCGTTGGGACCCGTCACCTCTTTGACGCCGTTGAGGAATTACAACGACGGATGTCAAAGGAGTTCGGAGATGTACCCTCGAACCGGATGTAAATTGATTTAGAAGAGCAATTTTGCTCAGTCAATTTAATTTAAGGACTTATGGCCAAAATTGGGCTAAGTCCAGTTGAAATGTTCAACGTTTTATTTGCTTTTGCATTGCATTTCTTTTTTTTTATTTTTATTTGGGCCTTGCCCAGAAAGGATGCAGAGTATCAATTTGTTTTGGGCTCTACCCTTTTAGGAATGATGCAAGGTATTAATTTTATTTGGGCTCTGCCCTTATATAAAGGATGCAAAGCATCAATTTATTTGGACTCTGCCCATTTATTGCCTTGCAATTTATTTTGGCCTGTCAGGTCATTTTGATTTGGGCCTGGCCCTTCAAATAGTGCAAAGCACCAAGAATCTTTTGGATTCAAGAAAATGAGTGCAGGGCACTTTTTAATGATCTAAATTTAGATCAAAGAAGAGAAAAGAAAATCTTTTCTTTCTTTCTGTCTCAGAGAACCAGAGGTTCATAGCAAGTGCAAGGCACTATTTTTATTTATTTATTTATCTGAGAACCAGAGGTTCATAGCAAGTGCAAGGCACTATTTTTATTTATTTATTTATCTGAGAACCAGAGGTTCATAGCAAGTGCAAGGCACTATCTGTTGTGCGCACGTGCGTTGCACGTGGTGCCGCATGGCGGGCATACGTGCGTTGCACGTGGCGCACATGCGCATTATGAGGAGAAGCAAAGCTTCTATATATGGAGAACAAGCTCCTTTTAATATTATTAAATATTCTCATGTGGTGCGCACGTGCGTTGCACGTAGTGCCGCATGGCGGGCACACGTGCGTTGCACGTAGCGCACATGGCGCTTGCGCATATGCGCATTATGGAGGAGCATGCTCCTATCTTAGAGAACTAAGCTCCTTTGGAGAACTAAGCTCCTTTGAGTATTGAATCCTTTGAGGATTTAACTCTACCTTTCTAAGAGGTATCCCCTCTTATTTATATTGGAGTGGTAGAGAAGCCACCTCTCCTTTTCCCGATGTGGGACTAAAAAATGCATTCCCCATGTAGTAGAGCATTACTTTAGATTACACGTGTATAACACATTTGCTCATAACTTTTGATCTCGGATGAATTATGAGGCCCATAATATATCAAATCGAAGGTCTTTTCGAGATGCTTTCAATATCATCAGAATTTAGCTGTTTTTCGTTCCGGAGTTTGTCAAAATACAGCTCGGAAAATACTGGTTCGCATCTTCTTCCTTAAATCACATGTGCATAGACATTTGCTCATAACTTTTGATCCCGGATGAATTATGAGGCCCATAATATATCAAATCGAAGGGTTTTTCGAGACGCTTTCAATATAATCAGAATTTAGCTGTTTTTCGTTCCAGAGTTTGTCAAAATACAGCTCGGAAAATACTGGTTCGCATCTTCTTCCTTAAATCACATGTGCATAGACATTTGCTCATAACTTTTGATCCCGGATGAATTATGAGGCCCATAATATATCAAATCGAAGGGTTTTTCGAGACGCTTTCAATAAAATCAGAATTTATCCGTTTCTCCTTCGGGAGTTTGTCAAAAAACAGCCCGGAAGATACTGGTTCGTATTTCCTTAAGCGTATCGCTGCTATTTGATACCTTGGACTCTTTTGCGCAGAAATTTTTGGCGGGAACAACAACATTCTATATATATATATATATATATATATATATATATATATATATATATATATATATATATATATATATATATATCTATGTACTTATGTCCCAGGTCACATCCGCAATAATCTCATGTCAGGGGACCGGCAGGGTATAAATCATCTCGATCGACTCGCATCCGTATACCAACATATTATCATATCAGTCTTATATTCTTTCATCGCATTTATATCTCACATCAAGTCGAGTTTACGTAAACATTCTATCTCTACTATAAGTATAAGTATCTAATCTAACATACACACCCGAACCATACAAGCAGATTTTAAAAGAAAGCGAATCGTAGTTTTGAATATAGGAGTTACGGTGTTTTTAAGGAAAAGATATCATTTGAAAATCCGTAATGTCCCTCAAGGTATATATTTAAAAGATACATACGATTCTTCGGTTTAGAAAAGGGTATGGTTCAGATGACACATCTACATCGGCTATCTAATCCTATAGTACCCTAAACGGCAATGTCGTCACATGTCATCCTCAAATTCCGTCATCCTAAAATAGTCGTTACATATCACTTCTAACTATCCTCTAATTTCTAATATGGTTTCATAACTATCTTCATTCTAACCCTAGTTTCCTAATCTAGGTTTCCTTAACCATATTCTATAAATCAGTTTTCCATCAAAACTTTGCGGGGGTGCTATACGCCATCCACCTGACTTCCCCCGTAGATATAGATCTACTCACCGTGGTCTTCGCTTGCCGAAGTCGTTGAAGCCACGCCCCGTCGCCTCGGAATCCACGCGAAGGTAGCTACAACAACAATACATATAGCAATGCTATTAAAATCAAGTTCTAAAATCAAAAACGGCACGCGCCTTGCTCGTAGGTTAGAACCCATAGCATATGCGTACAAAATCAACCAAACAACCCTTGTTGTCGATGTACAAACATGCGACAACCAAAAACGAATCCAAATATCAAAACTCATCATTCAAAATACGGAAAACGTATCCTAAATCACACACAAGTGTTCCCAGATTTTGACTCAGGTCAAATAAAGGCCAAATAAAGGCAAGAAAACAAGTATAGGGTGATGTATAATGTGTAATTGAGCTACTGAACCAACCTAGACCCCTACCCTCACCAAGTGGCCGGGCACTCCCACCTAAAATCCGTGGTCGCCGGCCCAGGGGTCTCTGTTTGGGTTCATCAGGTCAGAGTGGTCTCCTAGTGACTTAATTTGGTCGCTAGTATTGTTTGCTACTCTCAAAATTCCCATGGGTTGCTCCAGATACCCTATAGGCACACTAAAAGTCACAAAACTGATACGAAACAATTCCTAAGCTCGTCCATCGGGTTCAAATCTATGGCTCAGGTCAGGAAACGTGTCACCATGGTCATGTAAGCACTCCTAACTGTTCCCGGATTTCACCTATTTTCAGAACAAAAAAATCTAGTAGGACCAAACACCCTCAAACGTTTTCAGGTAACTACCCTGCAAAACCCAAGCCCTAACTCCTCTATGAACCCGAGGTCGCCGGAATTCCCTCACTCCTCGCCGGCCAAAACCGAGCAGATAGGTCTCGTTCTTCAGGTGGTCACTTAGGGTTACGAGTACAACATTACCACACTGTTTGTTTTCCCAGTTAATGCTCAGGGTCACAACAGGTCAGCGACATCACAGAACGACATCCAAAACACGATATCTCACAAAACTAATTTAAAGGGAAGAAATTATACCTCAATAAGGCCACTCAAGAAAACCCTAGCTTCACAAGGTCATCACAATTCAATTTTTCTTGGTCTAATGCGTAGAGAGTGAAGAGGTGGTCATTTTTTGTTAAAGGTTTATATAGTTTTGGGGAGTATTTTGAGATGGGTTTTTGGGAAGAAGGTGGAGGGAGATGAGAAAGAAGGAGGAGGAGAAAATGGTGGAGGAACTAGAATGAGGCAACCATCTTTCCTCTCTCTCTCAATTACTCTCACTTTTCTCTCTCACTACAAGCATGCTTTCTCCCATCATGATGTCCCCTTTCTCTCTCCTCAAGTCATCACTTCCCTTTTCCTTTTATTTTCTTTTCTAAAGTCAACCACCAATAAATCATAACACACAACCCAAATGAAATGAAATATGTAACCAAATGAAATATGTCATGGTGTAGTAACCATGAAAACTGTAGAAACATGGGTTTGGCTTAATCGCGATTAGCAGTACACTAATCGGATTTTTATCAAAACTGCATATAATAAATTTTAAAATTGCCAAATCCTTTAAATATATTATTAAATGAATAAATCATTTTAATTTTCATTTATTTCACAATTATTGGTATATATTTATATCCTTTTTTCGAAAACCCCAATTTTGCAAATCGGGCAGTTTTTGGGGAAAATATTATTTTAATATTAAATTCCAAAAATAATATTTTATATTTTTCTGAAATGTTACAGTCTTCCCCCCTTAAATAAATTCCTTCCCCGAATTTAAATTTAAACCCCCCAAAATCTAAAACATTTCAATAATCAGCAAAAATCAACGGGGCTACGAAATCACGGAAGATGCAGAAACAACACAGCGCGTTAAGTGCGCATGAAAACGAGTACAAAACTCAAAATCGAACTCCGTCAAGCGTCACGCAAATCATCGGATTTGCACGCATATTCTCGGAGTTACAATAGAGATACAGATCTTGAATCTACTACTCAAATCCAATATACACTAGTCAAATACTATAATACGTGTATAGTACGCATCTTTGGAAAACTTTCAAGAACTGAATAAAACTCATGCAAAAATCTTTTCTAAATCGCCGTATGATGCGTAACTCACGGCATAAGTGACGGACGCTTATTTTAAAATAATAATATATGTCCATATATATTTTGCTAAATATATGTTCCGTCGTTTTCAAAATATCCCAAAAGGTTTTCCTTTATAAACGTTCGCGTCGCTCACGGACACGTAGGAAATAGCGAGACTATAGCTCCTTTGAAAACCTCTTGGTAAGCTTTTAATACATGCAAGGTACTTAGGTATTGTTCTCAGATCAGTCCTGTTCGGCTACTATATACTATATATAGTACCTATCATGAAAACAAAGTGCTCAAAAAGAAAAATCAGCCTCAAAAGGCGTATCCGATAATCACGTGCGTATGGTGCGCACGGAAATCAAATCCAAGCACAGGTGCCATAATATGCACCCAATCCAAAACTACGTGCAACGGGTGTGCACGAAAGCATCTGTCCAGTGCAACGGGTGTGCACGACAACAATATCGGGTGCATCTGATATGCACAAGAATCCCGATTTAGGGCATCTGGTGTGCACCAAAATCGCATCTCATATCATGCGTCCAACACGCGTGAAAATCCAAATCAGGTGCATCCAACATCCATGAATAAAATCTAAATCATGTGCATCCCACATGCACGAAATCACGAAATCCAATATCAAGCGCCGATCATGCGTAAGGATCTAATCAGGTGCATAGGGTGCACAAAACAAATATCGAGTATCAAAATCGAAATCGACGGTATACAGCCCATTTCGACCCAAATCCAAATCAGGTATACCGTGGTATATAATCTCACAACCATGTGCATCAGCGTGCACAAAAGCAAATCAAATACTAAAAGTGCATGAAAACTATGCCGAAAGCATAAATCAAATCATATGCATGCCCTGGGCATGAAATCACAATAAATATCTCAAATAACATCAAAACGAAGTTAGGTGCAACTGTGGTGCACAAAATACGTGTCAATGCTCTACAAGCACATATAAGCTATACCGAGTGCAAAAATCAAATCATCCGTATGAAATCCACGAAATCATAAACGCATGCTACGAAGGTACAAAATCGACATCAATGCAATAGATATGCACAAATCGCAAATCAACACAACGGTGTATAAAATATATATCAAGTGCGACAACTATACGCAAAATGTAAATACCCAGTAGGTGCAACCATGGTGCACGAAAAAAATATCATGAAACTCAATAATCAAAACTCAAATCCAAGCGATATAAGCGTGATACTCAGATCACAAACGCAAATCGCAACAAAGGACATTGAGGTACACCTCCAACAATGTCGAAAAAATGAACCGGTGCACCTAAAACCGGCAGAACAAGAATATCTGCTCGCCTCCTGCTCACGGTCTAGCGTCCTCTGTCTCTGGGTACTCATCTTCTCCTCGGATTACCAATATCGCAATCCATCGGCTCATCGGCCCTGTCAGGTGTGCTAACGGGGACGATTCCGTTCTGGCACTTCTCTGGTCATCTCCCGGTCAATCATCACGACCACTCGTAAGGCAGCACTTCACTGGCGTCGGCTTCTGGTTCTCTGAATACACGTGACTCATCTGATCCTGGGTGCAAGTCTCATTACAGCAGTGTCCCGGAAGGAATCCTGCTCAAGGTCTCTTCCGATCTCTCCTATGCCGAACTGTACGGAGGCTGGTACTCTTGCATAATCTTCTCTCGTTTTCTGGACATCTGCGTGTTCCGCACACCTTCCCTCGGGAACAAGCCGTATCCCAAAGCCTCCGTATACATATCAGACCTCTAATCTCGATGGGGAGTAGCAACAGCTCGTCAGCATCTCGCATGAACCTCTGGCCCCACTCGTCTGTATCATCGTCCACTTTGACGTCACATCGTGCTATCTGCGTACTTCTACTGTTCTCGGCCACGGTCAATCCGAATTCTCTCACACGGACTCGAAATCGCGTACTCTGTATCTTCATCGCTCTGTAGAATATATCTGGCCGAACGCGTCCTCGGAAACTCGTCCCAACCATCGGAGGAATACTCTATACTCGTCTGCTCTCGATCAACTCACAATGCATCTGGGTGAGGTTCTCTATCCGAAGCTGTTCAGCTTGCTGATCTCTTATCACATGGTATCTGGACAACGTCAAACTTTTCGATCGAGTCATCAAGGCCCTAAAATCTCCCGAAGGCTCAACACCTGAGCGCAGTCTAAAAATATCTGGTACATACCACAGCACCTCTGGACCAGCCGTAGAAGGGCAAACCCAAGGCGCACTGATGGCACCGCTAAACTTCCACAAACCCTAAGGTTCAAAGCGATTCCCATGGTCATCATGTCGAGTTAGAGTTTCATTCTTCTAGAGGGTCCACAGAATTACCTGCATGTTTCTCCGAACACTTTAAACTTGGGAAAAATGGGTTTCTGACACTCGTTCGAACCTTTTAGCTTCGCCCATACAACATGTGAATACCCTTCGTCCGCACGCTAAACAATGCCTCAATCCATCAGGAAAGGCGATACATCGACGGTCATCTCTGGATCGGTCTGCTCTAGATCTGAGTAAGACTCTCCACACTAGAAATCTTCAACTCAACTGGGCCTACGTCGGCGCATCAATCTGACGAATTACCTTCGTCTCTCAACTCGGGGTAGGCTAGCTATCATCTGTCGCATTTCTACCTGGAAGCTCCGGCGATCTCAGCTCGTAAGCTCTGGAAGCGACATCTTATCAATCTCAGCAACAGTTGGGTCATCTGTCTGCACGGTAGGCGACATCAATATCTCTGAGGTATGCTGTACATCAACAGTCCTCTCACAACTGGCAGCTCTATCAAAGGCCCGATCATCTGGTGCAAAACCAAACACTCGGCTCAACAGGAGGTCACAACACAAAACTATATCGAGACGTTCACATGTCACCAGAAAACACAATAGTCGGCCCTCGTACCAGACGAGCTCGCCCTGACCGCAACACTAGCAGCAGCTCAATCTGCGCTCAAACATGGTGACAGGAACCTCAATCGAGTATCGAAGAAAGCAGATCAACGGCATGAAAGGAAATGACAGATCCGGAATGGATACATGATCATAAGAAGGAACAACATCAATGAGAGTACGATCATGGAACAAATAAAATCAAGGATCCCAAATGGATGTATAATCATGGATACGAAGAGAATCACTGGTCTTAAAATATGTACATCCTAAGGTTTCTTAAGTGGAGTATCGTATCGTAAATATGCCACGGAACATACGTACGGTACGTCACTCTACTCAAGCTACCTACTCCATCAATCAGGGTCAACCTATGAAACGAAAATTCGGGTCAAATACCCCCCCGTTCAAGTCTAAGTTCCGTAAGGTCAAGCCTAGGTTCCGAAATACATACCCGCCCTAGACTCCGCATAGTCAAACATAGACTCGAACCAAGGTTAAACCTAACGCTCTGATACCAACTTTTTCACGACCCGAAATATTAGCTCATGATCAGCACTTGAATCACGCAACGTCTAAAGGCGTAACGGAATTCAAGTAAGCTGAAACCCAGAAATCTAAACCTTTTAAGAAAAATAAAGGAGGTGGGGTTTTGAAATAAATGTATAATGAAATCAAGTTTTTCTTAATGCATAGAAAAGGAGCATGAATGATTCAAGTGAAATTTACTAATTTGAAAACGTGTTTCGTCTTTTAAAAATTTTGGCAGCACCCCCTTTGTATATTTTGATCCAAAACCACAAATACATAATAATGATAAAGGCATCCCCAAGCGGGAGCTAGCTCTTCGCCAAACGGCGGATCACAACCATGCAATACAGTAAAAATAAGTATACGACGCCCAACAGCGAAGTTCACCACAAAAGATAAAGGAAAGCAAGACATAAATACCACAAGTAGCGAAAAACCCCTCGCTCTAAGTCTCGCAACCACAATCCCACTAAGTCTCATTACTTATACAATTTACTAAATTTGATTGATGGAGTTAACTAGATACAATAATGAAATATAGATACAAGAGTGGGTACGATACAAATGTCCCACCTACTAGTGCAAAACACCCGGATGCAACTGTGTGCCAGCGAAGCCGCTACTGATCCAAGCGGGCAACCTGCAAGAACTATGGCACAACGGGGGTGAGTTGCCAACTCGTGAATAAAAATATATCGACAAGTAGAAATCGAATAAATAACGACTCCTAGGTTAACTATATCATAAAGGTAATACTATGATATATAGGGTGACCGGGTCGGTATGTGTGCCCACAAGGTAGTCAATGCCTATAAGCATGTGGATAACATCCAACAGTATAATCAAGGTATGTATGCATGTGGATCTCGTCCACCCATATAATCAATGTCTGTATGCATGTGGATCCCGTCCACCCATATAATCAATGTATGTATACACGTAAACATCATAAAAGAGTGTGCATGAAAGTATGAGGATATAAATCGACGGTGTCCCTCGTGACACATCAAAATCATGGAACCTGAGTGCCTAGCATCGACACTCGAAAATATCATGAAAACCGTATCCAGCATCGGCACGAAAATCCTCATATATCGGGCTCCGTCGGTCCGGATCGGCTCACGGGCTCCGTCAATCCGGATCGGCCCATATCATCTCTCGACTCTGGTCGGTATCCTCCGGATATCCGCCGAGCCCAAATACTATCACCGGTAGGTAGTAGTCTCTCTGCCAGGCTCACCGTCTGTATACACAGCATCCCTTTCTTGCCCCGGGGTACCATACCGGGTCCACCATGTACCCGCAATCGGCCTCATCTGCCTCCTCGAATAGTGTTTCACATGTCACACGTCTCAGAACCGAGAAAACGCATGGTGGACGCACTGAAATATCATATCAAGAGAAACTGGGTTTTTAAAACAACACATAATCTCTATTAAAATGTCTGCGATCCTCAAATCCAGAAATCTCATGAAAACAACATATCTCAATGCGTAAAATCATATAGCATGACGTATGCGGCATATAATAGAGATGTAAGCATATCCGTAAATCATGCAACAAGGAACTGTTATATGACATATTAAGGTAAAACCGCTGCTTTAAATGATTCCAGTTTCTAAAATATAACATGCGGTTCCCAATTTCCCAATAAAACCAGTTATCTATGTAGGCACAATATGTATATGCGCAAATATGGATGTATCAATGTATATGTGCACCAATATGAATATACAATGTGTATGTGCGCAAATATGGATGTATCAATGTATATGTGCACCAATATGAATATACAATGTGTATGTGCGCAAATATGGATGTATCAATGTATATGTGCACCAATATGAATATACAATGTGTATGTGCGCAAATATGAATGTATCAACGCAAATATGGATGTATTAATGTATATGTGTACCAATATGAATATACAATGTGTATGTGCGCAAATATGAATGTATCAATGTATATGTGCACCAATAGGAACATACAATGTGTATGTACGCAAATATGGATGTATCAATGTATATGCGCAAGCAGGTTATGCGAAGGGTCATATCATGATGCAGTAATTCTACTGTGTAGTGACATGGCAATTATCGATGATGAAGTGTGTGAGCCTACAATCTGTGTACGTATGACATACGCATCATCGATAATGGTGCAGGTGTACTATCACAGGTAAAAGTAATGCAATGCGAATAACATGAATGCTGCATAAGGTAAATCGCCACCTAGCAGCTATAAGGTATACACATCTAACATGATCGAGTCGGTGAATCTATCAATCGGCATCCAGCCTAACCACATCGCATACGGTATAATCCAACATACGACAACCTCTAGTCCAGGGTATAGATTAATCATCAAGTCAAACTCATCACGCACGGAAAATCATCGTACGACGGCATTAAGCTAATAGGGATCCTATCATCTTATAAGTCAAATGAGGGTAGGGCCTAATATCACGTACGGCCTATCATTCATGATTCACAACATTATATATATATATATATATATGTACCTATGTCCCAGGTCACATCCGCAATAATCTCATGTCAGGGGACCGGCAGGGTATAAATCATCTCGATCGACTCGCATCCGTATACCAACATCTCATCATATCATCATATCAGTCTTATATTCTTCCATCGTATTTATATCTCACATCAAGTCGAGTTTACATAAATATTCTATCTCTACTATAAGTATAAGTATCTAATCTAACATACACACCCGAACCATACAAGCAGATTTTAAACGAAGCGAATCGTAGTTTTGAAAATAGGAGTTACGGTGTTTTTAAGGAAAAGATATCATTTGAAAATCCGTAACGTCCCTCAAGGTATATATTTAAAAGATACATACGATTCTTCGGTTTAGAAAAGGGTATGGTTCGGATGACACATCTACATCGGCTATCTAGTCCTATAGTACCCTAAACGGCAATGTCGTCACATGTCATCCTCAATTCCGTCATCCTATAATAGTCGTTACATATCACTTCTAGCTATCCTCTAGTTTCTAATATGGTTTCATAGCTATCTTCATTCTAACCCTAGTTTCCTAATCTAGGTTTGCTTAACCATATTCTATAAATCAGTTTTCCATCAAAACTTTGCGGGGGTGCTATACACCATCCACCCGACTTCCCCCGTAGATATAGATCTACTCACCGTGGTCTTCGCTTGCCGAAGTCGTTGACGCCACGCTCCGTCGCCTCGGAATCCACGCGAAGGTACCTACAACAACAACACATATCGCAACGCTATTAAAATCAAGTTCTAAAATCCAAAACGGCACGCGCCTTGCTCATAGGTTAGAACCTATAGCATATGCGTACAAAATCAACCAAACAACCCTTGTTGTCGATGTACAAACATGCGACAACCAAAAACGAATCCAAATATCAAAACTCATCATTCAAAATACGGAAAACATATCCTAAATCACACACAAGTGTTCCCAGATTTTGACTCAGGTCAAATAAAGGCAAGCAAACAAGTATAGGGTGATGTATAATGTGTAATTGAGCTACTGAACCAACCTAGACCCCTACCTTCACCAAGTGGCCGGCCACTCCCACCTAAAATCCGAGGTCGCCGGTCCAGGGGTCTCTGTTTGGGTTCATCAGGTCAGAATGGTCTCCTAGTGACTTAATTTGGTCGCTAGTATTGTTTGCTACTCTCAAAATTCCTGTCACGCCCCGCTTCCCAGAGTACGCAAGATTAGGCACGTGACATAGCCAACCATGCTACCTGTGGGTAGGAAGTATCCATCCACAGTCACATTACGGCTGTAGAGATATCAAGAACAAGATAAAACTATCTAAAAACATGTCCATAATCCAAAATAACAAGAGTCAATAATAAATAAATGCGGAAGCAAATGATCCAATACAAATAACTAAAAGGTATGTCCCATAATGCGGGCTCACATCAGAAAATAAATGCAGGAAATAAAACTAACCACTACTGAACTCACAACTCAGCCTGCTGGCTGAGATACTCCTGCTCGGACTGCGACAGCGGTACAGAATCTGGGCCATGCAAAACCCAGACGTCAGCGCGTCATGTCAACCAGTAAAATAATATGAACAATGTAACAGGCAATGCAAAATAAACATGAATAAAGCAATAATGTGAAACAAGCAGTACAGGGTAGTGTGCAGTGGGTAACTAAACTGTTCTATCAGGTTTTCTAGTCTAGAGTCTTTGAAATCAATTGATGAATCGTCGATGTAACTCAATAGTATCCCGTACATACCCGGGACCACGGCCACAATATTCTCGGCTGCAGCCGAAACATGCCGCTAGGCACAAAACAGGAATGTGTACACTCGATAGTATCCCGTACATACCCGGGACCACGGCCACAATATTCTCGGCTAAAACCGAGACATGCCGCTAGGCACAAAACAGGAATGTGTACACTCAATACAGGTAGTGAACTGTCAAGTTACAAGTCAGGTTTCACCTTTGATTTCCCCACACCCCCAAGTTATATGTGCAAGTCAAGTCAGGTATTCGGTAATCAAAAACTAATGCCAACACATGATCAGGTAAAAGCAGGTTTGTCTGGATAGACAACAGGAACGGTCCATGAGGACTACAGGACAGGTTTGTTGGCATTAGACACAAGATCAGGTAACAGGTCGGGTCATGGTACATCGGATCAAGTCAACAGCATACGGTACCATGTCAGGTGTATCAATATATACCATGTGTGACAATGTCAAGTCAAGATGTAACAATATCGTGAGTGTGCTCCTAATCAGATGTATAGTCGAACATGGTATTAACAACAGGAAATAAGTAATGAGTTAAACAATAATAATCAGTTTCATTCAATCACTAGAGTGCAGTAATATAGTGCAGCCGTTTAATTATATTAACAGGTTTTGAGCACCCTTAGCGGTGCAATAGTTTAGATAATGATGCAATACAGTTATATCAAGCCTTTGAATACGAATGTCCGAATGTAATAGAACTAGATGGGTAAGTGCTACCATCTATCAAACAGTAAGATGTGATTAACAGGTAAACTTGGTTATTAGGTTTAAATTGGCAAACTGTGAATTTTATGTTAACTGTAAAACGATATAATGCCATATTGCAACCAAATGAGAAACGACTATACCAATTTAAGTTTTACAGATTTAATGTGTCAAAACATATATAAATATATCGTATAGCATGTAGCAAGGGATACTTGCCTCGACGGGTCGCGAACCGGGAAAAACGGAACGTAACGTCGGCGGGGAAACACGCGACGAACGCACGGTTCACGGATTGAACCCAAACAACGAACCAAGGGACCTCACGGGTCAGAGCACTCCGCTGGATTGTCGGGACACGTCACCGGCACGGTCGGATTCCGGCGAACAGCGACTACAAAAATCCAGAATTTAATGCACAGCCAAAGGATAAACCGGAGGGGGAATGGAAGGAGGAAGAGGAGAGAAGGCTTACTAGTGTTGCAAAGGGTGTGACGGCGATGAGATCGATGGCGGTGAGGCGCCGGCGAGGAGGTTGCAGCGGCTAGGGTTAGGGCTCGGGTACGGAACTTCGGTGCAGGGAAGGAAAACGGAGAGGGAGAGGAGGTGGTCGGGGTGCTGGAGTGCGCAGGTGGTGAGGAGGTGCTGGTGGTGGCGACGACGAGGGCCGCCGGCGAGCAGGCGACTGCAGGGAAAACTGCAGCGATCGCGGCTGCGCGGGGTGCGCGGGGTGGAAGGAAGAAGGTTGAGGTTGAGAGGAGGAGGCGGAGGCGAGGGCGACGGTGACGTTGACGCCGGCGTCGGGGCTGCGGCGGCGACGGTGAAGACGGCTACGGTTAGGCTCTCGGTGGGTTTTCTCGTTCTGGAAAAATATGGAGGAGATGAATATATAGGGAAGAGAGAGAGAGAGAGTTAGAGAGAGAGAGAGAGATAGGGAAAGATAGAGAGAGAGAGAGAGAGATTATGGACGAGGGCCCACGGGGGTTAAGAACCTCGTGATTGGCCTGGGGAAAAGATTCAGAGACTAAAAAGGAATTTTTTTAAGATTTTAGAAGATTATATAAACAGTAAAGATTATAAGTTAACGAAATATTATATGGTTTAAATATTATATTAAATTTGGGATTTTGGCGCTAAATGAAACATTTCCAAATCGCGCCCGGGTCGGGTCCAAAATTTCGAAATTTAAATAATAGGATTTTAAGCGGGTTCCAAATTTTGAAATTAAGTGTTTTATGATTAAAAAGCATATCCCCAAGACGGACACCCGTACGCGCGCGTAGTCGTCCAAACTCGCCTGTTTCACCGAACGGGACGAGAACTCGATGCACGGACGCTACCACGAGGCTAGGGGTGTCGAGTAGGCCAAGATAGATATTTTTAATTTCATTTTAGATGCTAAAATTTGTTATATGCAGAAATGACTTGGCCAGATAAAATTTCACGGTAAGTGTCAAACAGGCAAGCTAAATGAAATGAGTATTGTCTAATACTCAACCAGTAACAGAAAATAGTAGTATTGGGCTCGGGTGTTAAATTATACCCAACTACAAAAAGAATTTCGTCCTTGAAATTCCAAGAATACAAGATAGAAAACTACAGAAAAAGGTGAAGAAACTTCTGCCGGATCTCATCTTCTCGTTCCCAAGTGGACTCTCCATGCGATCGATTACCCCAAGAAATAAGCACAAGGGGGATGACCTTGTTCTTGAGAACCTTTTCCCTTCGATCCACGATTTCAACCGGTCGCTCTTCAAAAGTCAGGTCTTCCCGTACTGTTAACTCCGAATGATCCAAAACGTGTGTTTCATCTCGGACATACCTTCGCAGTTGAGATACATGAAACACATCGTGCACACCTGCCAAGGACTGCGGTAATGCCAAACGGTACGCTACCTCTGCAACACGCTCCAATATCTCAAAGGGTCCAACGAATCGAGGACTAAGCTTTCTTTGACTCCCAAAACGAATCACCCCTCTAGTCGGTGATATCTTCAAGAAAACCAAATCACCCACGGCGAACTCTAAAGGTCTTCTTGACGTGTCAGCCCAACTCTTCTGTCTGTCTTGAGCTGCCTTCATATGCTTTCTGATAGTGTTAACCTTCTCAACTGTCTGCACCACCAAATCTGGTCCCAATAATTTTCGTTCACCGACATCATCCCAACAAACAGGTGAACGGCATCTACGACCATACAAAGCTTCAAACGGAGCCATCTGGATAGTTGCCTGAAAACTGTTGTTATAAGAAAACTCCACCAAGTGTAAATGATCCTCCCACGAACCCTTGAAGTCCAACATGCATGCTCTCAACATATCTTCAAGAGTTTGGATCGTTCTCTCCGACTGACCCTCAGTTTGAGGATGATAAGCGGTCCTAAACTTCAATCGAGTCCCCAAACTTTCCTGTAAACTCCTCCAGAAGTGTGATAAGAACCGAGTGTCCCGATCGGACACGATGCTCACCGGTACTCCATGTAATCTTACAATCTCCTGCATGTACCGCTCTGCCAAAGTCTCCGTTGATTGACCAACCCGGAAAGGAATAAAGTGAGCAGCCTTGGTCAACCGATCAACAATCACCCATACTGCATTGTTGCCCTTTGGACTCCGCGGTAAAGCCGTCACGAAATCCATGGTTATATGTTCCCACTTCCACTGAGGAATCGGAAGTGGTTGCAATAAACCAGCAACCCTTTGATGTTCAGCCTTAACTTGCTGACACACCAAGCACTTAGCCACAAAGCGAGCAATCTCCCGTTTCATGCCTTCCCACCAGAAATGCTGTCGAATATCTCGGTACATCTTTGTGCCTCCTGGATGTACAGAGTAAGCTGAACTGTGTGCCTCCTTCATAAGCTCTTCACGAACATCTCCCTTTGGCACACACAAACGGCTACCATACCTCAACGAACCATCTTCATGGACCAGTAAATCTGTTCGTAGTCCGGCTTCAACCTGCTCTCGAAACTTTTGCATTCTAGGATCCTGCGATTGTGTTGCTTTAATTTTCTCAATCAAGGACGACTGCACTTACAGCTACAATAACTGTCCCGTAGAACGCGGTAGCACAACCTCCAAGTCAAATCTCCAAAAATCTGCAACGATCTCCTTCTGCGTAGTTAACACCTGAATTGCTGGTAACCGACTAAGCGCATCTAGCACGACGTTAACCTTCCCCGGATGGTACTTAAGATCAAGATCGTAGTCAGCCATCAGCTCCAACCATCTACGCTGCCTCATGTTAAGCTCCTTCTGTGTGAACACATACTTCAAACTCTTATGGTCCGTAAAAACTTCGACTCTTTCGCCCAACAGGTAGTGTCTCCAAATCTTCAAAGCGAAAATCACGGCCGCAAGCTCCAAATCATGAGTCGGATAATTCTTCTCATGGGTCTTCAATTGTCTTGATGCGTATGCTACAACCTTCCCATGCTGCATCAAAACACATCCCAATCCTTTCCCAGATGCGTCGCTGTGAGTCACCAATCCTCCGGAATTGTCTGGCACGGTCAGAATAGGGGCGGTTATCAACTTCTGCTTCAACGTCTCAAAAGCTAACGCACATTTATCCGTCCATACAAAAGGTACCTCCTTACGTGTAAGCTTGGTCAACGGCTCTGCCAGACGAGCAAAGTTCTCCACAAATCTCCTGTAGTATCCGGCTAATCCAAGGAAACTTCTTATCTCAGCTACATTCTTTGGAATAGGCCAATCTCGAACTGCTGCAATCTTTTCAGGATCGTCGGTGATTCCATCGCCCGACACAACATGCCCCAGAAACTTCACTTCCTCCAGCCAAAATTCGCACTTACTCATCTTCGCATACAATTTCTCCTGTCTCAACGTCTGCAGTGCGATCTTCAAATGCTCCGCATGTTCCTCAATGCTCTTCGAGTAAACCAGAATATCGTCAATGAACACCACAATAAACTGGTCCAAGAACGGTGAAAAGATTCGGTTCATCAAGTCCATGAATACTGCCGGCGCATTCGTTACTCCGAAGGGCATCACTAAGTACTCGTAATGTCCATACCGAGTTCGAAACGCCGTCTTGCAAATATCTTCTGCTTTCACTCGAACCTGATGATACCCGGATCGCAAATCCAGCTTCGAGAATACCCTCGGGCCACTAAGCTGCTCAAAAAGCTCTCCAATGCGAGGGATCGGGTACTTGTTCTTAATAGTCACCCGGTTTAATTCTCGATAGTCGATGCACATTCTTCTTATGCCATCCTTCTTCTTTACTAGAAGAACTGGAGCTCCCCAAGGCGAGTTACTGCTTCTAATCCAACCCTTCTCAAGCAATTCAGCAACCTGTTTCTTAACTTCTTCCAACTCTTCTGGTGCCATTGGATAATACGCTTTAGATACTGGCGCTGCACCAGGGATAAGATCAATTGCGCCAGGGATAAGATCAATTGCGAACTCCACATCTCGCTTCGGCGGTAAACCCGATATATCTTCAATTACGTCCATAAAATCGCGAACAACCGCCGGCTCTTCACTACTATCAACTTCCATTGCTGCAAGAATATTGTTTGTCGGCCTAGCCCTAAACTCGACTGGCCCGACAGAACTGCTTCCTCCATTGAAGGTAAACTCAGGATGTCCGGGAATCTGGAAAATTACTTTCTTTGCCCTACAGTCAATGTGGGCATGAAAAGTGCCAAGAAAATCCATTCCCAAGACAACTTCATAGCTGCCCGTATCAATCACCAAGAAATCTGCAAAGAGTTCCCGTCCGCACACAACAACTGTACAATTTCTACACTCCCTACTAGATATGATTTTCCCATTCCCAGTGTGTATGTCCCAGAAACTAGACAGGGTCGTGCAGGTAATCGAGTATGTAGTTATAAATTTGGATGACATAAAACAGTGGGATGCACCAGAATCAAATAATGCCAATGCGGGAAAACCATGAACGAGTAAAGTACCAGAAACAACTTCTCCTGATGCCTTGGCCTCCTCAGCTATCAAGGTAAAAGCTCGAGCCTGATTAGGTCCTTGAGTCAGCTGTTTCTGCCCTTGGAACGGTCTCTGTGGAGGCTTCTGAGTATCATCTCTCGTGCGAAGCTTCGACAGACAAGCATTAACGGCGTGATCTGCCGCTCCATAAACCAAACAGAGTCCCAGCCTCCTTCGACAATCCTTTTGCATGTGGCCAGGTAAATTGCAGTAGTTACAATTCATGCTCTTTCTTCGATCAACAATCACAGTCTTCTTCATTGGTGCTACACCACGACGGTCCACTAGAATACCCTTGCGACCATGAGCTCGGTTAGGTACAAATGCGGGCTTCCTGGCCGCAACTGCTGTCTGCTGCAAGCTCCCTTTCATCCCAGATAAACTCTGTTGTTCCCGAGCTGCCGTAAGAACCTGTGAGAAAGTGGTCAAACCCAGAGAGACAATCAGCCTCTAGATGTCCACATCCAAGCTGCGCATGAACCTTCGTGCCCTGTCTGCATCGTTGGCGACTAAAGGTCGAGCGAATCTGCTGAGTCTCGTCCACTCTGCTGCATGCACGTCCACGGGTGCTCCATTCTGCCTTAACCCAATAAACTTCTCTTCCATTTCCTCTCGTGCAGTCCGCGGGAAGAACTTCTCCAGGAAACTCTTAGAAAAATCCGCCCACTTGATCGGCTTGGGCAAGCGGGTCTCTTCCCCAAGCCACCACTCTCGGGCGTAGTCCACTAACTGAATGCGTACCACGTCAACTCTTTTGTCATCTGGAATCTGTGCCGCAATCAGCAAGTTCTCCGTGTCAACTAGCCACTGCTCGGCTGGCAACGGCTCCTCCAAACCAGTGAATGTAGACGGACCCAAACGTCTGAAATCTGCCACGGTCCCTACTCGGTCAACTGGTTTAGCTCCAACGTTGTTTACAGACTGCTGAACTATCTGCAAACCTTCCTGGAACGAATCTGCTTGCTGCTGGATCAGCTCGGTCTGCCTCTTCTGATTTTCCAGCATTCCCCTTATCACTCCAAGCATGGCGGCTTCGTCCACACGCCTCTGGTACGTTTTGAAATTCTTATCTGCCATATTCCTGAAATCAAGAACACCCAACATTAGCATGATGATAGATTCAATATATAAATCAAGGCTAGAACTCCAAGATACTTAAATAGAGTATCGCATTGCAACTATGCCGCGGTATCATAGCCACAATTACTTAACTCCACCCAAGTCGCCTAAGTCCTAGAGATAACAAGAAATCAGGTCTTTCGAGTCGATGCAAAGTAAGTTTGCACGTCGTAAAAGATATAATCAGGAAGAATGTGATTCAAGAATGGCAAACGGCAAAGTGGCAGGACATGTTTCCTAACACGGGTATTCTGATTCGTGTATTGGGTACAATACCCAACTACAAAAAGAATCAACCCAACTAACCTATGGCTCTGATACCAAAAGAACCATGTCACGCCCCGCTTCCCAGAGTACGCAAGATTGGGCACGTGACATAGCCAACCATGCTACCTGTGGGTAGGAAGTATCCATCCACAGTCACATTACGGCTGTAGAGATATCAAGAACAAGATAAAACTATCTAAAAACATGTCCATAATCCAGAATAACAAGAGTCAATAATAAATAAATGCGGAAGCAAATGATCCAATACAAATAACTGAAAGGTATGTCCCATAATGCGGGCTCACATCAGGAAATAAATGCAGGAAATAAAACTAACCACTACTGAACTCACAACTCAGCCTGCTGGCTGAGATACTCCTGCTCGTACTGCGACAGCGGTACAGAATCTGGGCCATGCAAAACCCAGACGTCAGCGCGTCATGTCAACAAGTAAAATAATATGAACAATGTAACATGCAATGCAAAATAAACATGAATAAAGCAATAATGTGAAACAAGCAGTACAGGGTAGTGTGCAGTGGGTAACTAAACTGTTCTATCAGGTTTTCTAGTCTAGAGTCTTTGAAATCAATTGATGAATCGTCGATGTAACTCAATAGTATCCCGTACATACCCGGGACCACGGCCACAATATTCTCGGCTGCAGCCGAGACATGCCGCTAGGCACAAAACATGAATGTGTACACTCGATAGTATCCCGTACATACCCGGGACCACGGCCACAATATTCTCGGCTAAAACCGAGACATGCCGCTAGGCACAAAACAGGAATGTGTACACTCAATACAGGTAGTGAACTGTCAAGTTACAAGTCAGATTTCACCTTTGATTTCTCCATACCCCCAAGTTATATGTGCAAGTCAAGTCAGGTATTCGGTAATCAAGAACTAATGCCAACACATGATCAGGTAAAAGCAGGTTTGTCTGGATAGACAACAGGAACGGTCCATGAGGAATACAGGACAGGTTTGTTGGCATTAGACACAAGATCAGGTAACAGGTCGGGTCATGGTACATCGGGTCAAGTCAACAGCATACGGTACCATGTCAGGTGTATCAATATATACCATGTGTGACAATGTCAAGTCAAGATGTAACAATATCGTGAGTGTGCTCCTAATCAGATGTATAGTCGAACATGGTATTAACAACAGGAAATAAGTAATGAGTTAAACAATAATAATCAGTTTCATTCAATCACTAGAGTGCAGTAATATAGTGCAGCCGTTTAATTATATTAACAGGTTTTGAGCACCCTTAGAGGTGCAATAGTTTAGATAATGATGCAATACAGTTATATCAAGCCTTTGAATACGAATGTCTGAATGTAATAGAACTAGATGGGTAAGTGCTACCATCTATCAAACAGTAAGATGTGATTAACAGGTAAACTTGGTTATTAGGTTTAAATTGGCAAACTGTGAATTTTATGTTAACTGTAAAACGATATAATGCCATATTGCAACCAAATGAGAAACGACTATACCAAGTTAAGTTTTACAGATTTAATGTATCAGAACATATATAAATATATCGTATAGCATGTAGCAAGGGATACTTGCCTCGACGGGTCGCGAACCGGGAAAAACGGAACGTAATGTCGGCGGGGAAATACGCGACGAACGCACGGTTCACGGATTGAACCCAAACAACGAACCAAGGGACCTCACGGGTCAGAGCACTCCGCTGGATCGTCAGGACACGTCACCGGCACGGCCGGATTCCGGCGAACAGCGACTACAAAAATCCAGAATTTAATGCACAGCCAAAGGATAAACCGGAGGGGGAATGGAAGGAGGAAGAGGAGAGAAGGCTTACTGGTGTTGCAGAGGGTGTGACGGCGATGAGATCGACAGCGGTGAGACGCCGGCGAGGAGGTTGCAGCGGCTAGGGTTAGGGCTCGGGTACGGAACTTCGGTGCAGGGAAGGAAAACGGAGAGGGAGAGGAGGTGGTCGGGGTGCTGGAGTGCGCAGGTGGTGAGGAGGTGCTGGTGGTGGCGCGGATGGCGACGACGAGGGCCGTCGGCGAGCAGGCGACTGCAGGGAAAACTGCAGCAATCGCGGCTGCGCGGGGTGGAAGGAAGAAGGTTGAGGTTGAGAGGAGGAAGCGGAGGCGAGGGTGACGGTGACGTTGACGCCGGCGTCGGGGCTGCGGCGGCGACGGTGAAGGCTGCTAGGGTTAGGCTCTCGGTGGGTTTTCTCATTCTGGAAAAATATGGAGGAGATGAATATATAGGGAAGAGAGAGAGAGAGAGTGAGAGAGAGAGTGAGATAGGGAAAGATAGAGAGAGAGAGAGAGAGAGATTATGGACGAGGGCCCACGGGGGTTAAGAACCTCGTGATTGGCCAGGGGAAAAGATTCAGAGACTAAAAAGGAATTTTTTAAAGTTTTTAGAAGATTATATAAACAGTAAAGATTATAAGTTAACGAAATATTATATGGTTTAAATATTATATTAAATTTGGGATTTTGGCGCTAAATGAAACATTTCCAAATCGCGCCCGGGTCGGGTCCAAAATTTTGAAATTTAAATAATAGGATTTTAAGCGGGTTCCAAATTTTGAAATTAAGTGTTTTATGATTAAAAAACATACCCCCAAGACGGACACCTGTACGCGCGCGTAGTCGTCCAAACTCGCCCGTTTCACCGAACGGGACGAGAACTCGATGCACGGACGCTACCATGAGACTAGGGGTGTCGAGTAGGCCAAGATAGATATTTTTAATTTCATTTTAGATGCTAAAATTTGTTATATGGAGAAATGACTTAGCCGGATAAAATTTCACGGTAAGTGTCAAACAGGCAAGCTAAATGAAATGAGTACTGTCTAATACTCAACCAGTAACAGAAAATAGTAGTATTGGGCTCGGGTGTTACAATTCCCATGGGTTGCTCCAGATACCCTATAGGCACACTAAAAGTCACAAAACTGATACGGAACAATTCCTAAGCTCGTGCATCGGGTTCAAATCTATGGCTCAGGTCAGGAAATGTGTCACCGTGGTCATGTAAGCACTCCTAACTGTTCCCAGATTTCACCTATTTTCACAACAGAAAAATCTAGTAAGACCAAACACCCTCAAACACCTTCAGGTAACTATCCTACAAAACCCAAGCCCTAACTCCTCTATGAACTCGAGGTCGTCGGAATTCCCTCACTCCTCGCCGGCCAAAACCGAGCAGATAGGTCTCGTTTTTCAGGTGGTCACTTAGGGTTACGAGTACAACATCACCACACTGTTTGTTTTCCCAGTTAATCCTCGGGGTCACAGCAGGTCAGCGACATCACAAAACGACATCCAAAACACGATATCTCACAAAACTAATTTAAACGGAAGAAATTATACCTCAATAAGGCCACTCAAGAAATCTCTAGCTTCGCAAGGTCATCACAATTCAATTTTTCTTAGTCCAATGCGTAGAGAGTGAAGAGATGGTCATTTTTTGTTAAAGGTTTATAGAGTTTTTGGGAGTATTTTGAGATGGGTTTTTGGGTAGAAGGTGGAGGGAGATGAGAAAGAAGAAGTAGAAGAAAATGGTGGAGGAACTAGAATGAGGCAGCCCTCTTTCCTCTCCCTCTCTCTCTCTCAATTATTCTCACTTTTCTCTCTCACTACAAGCATGCTTTCTCCCATCATGATGTCCCATTTCTCTCTCCTCAAGTCATCATTTCCCTTTTCCTTTTATTTTCTTTTCTAAAGTCAACCACCAATAAACCATAACACACAACCCAAATGAAATAAAATATGTAACCAAATGAAATATGTCATGGTGCACTAACAATGAAAACTGTAGAAACACGGGTTTGGCTTAATCGCGGTTAGCAGTGCACTAATCGGATTTTTATTAAAACTGCATATAATAAATTTTAAAATTGCCAAATCCTTTAAATATATTAATAAATGAATAAATCATTTTAATTTTCATTTATTTCACAATTATTGGAATATATTTATACCCTTTTTTCGAAAACCCCAATTTCGCAAATCGGGCAGTTTTCGGGAAAAATATTATTTTAATATTAAATTCCAAAAATAATATTTTATATTTTTCTGGAATGTTACAGGGGCCCTCAATATATCCAAAACCCTTTCAAAACATACGCACACTGCACGTTGAGTTCGCATGACCTATTTAACCCGTTAATCGGAAGTTCTATCGCTACAAAAGCCGAGGGGTAATTAACGGCAGCTTATTCCGCGGCTGCCGGAAATTCGGATACCCAAAATCAATAAACCCCCGCCTACCCTATATAAGGGAAATCTGTAATGCGCCTGACAAGCGCGTGCGCATTCCCATCTCAATGGGATGACAAAAAACACCATATAACCGCTACTTAAACTAGCGGTTCATATTATATAAAAGAGGAAACCGTCCAAACAGTTTCAACGGTTTAGGGTTTTGAGATCGAAATTGGGCGATTTTTGCTATGATTTGAACTGTGATTTTTTCTGGGTATTCTTTGGACTCTTGGATCGATTTTATAAAGTAAATTAATTACTTTAATTACTATAGGTTGTTATTTATTTTGGGTTTTTTGTTGGGATTTACAGATGTAAATTGGATTTTTTTTGCATGTGGTTTGAATTGCGATTATTGCTAGGTATTCTATTGTTTCTTGGATCAATTTTATAACATAAATCAATTAGTTCTATTACTCCTTCGTCTGTTTCCACTACTATCCTTCGTCTGTTGCCACTACTATCCCTCCTCCTATTTCTTTTTTATCCAATATTGATATTAATCGCTGCTTTAGGCAACGGTTCTGATTTTTTGGATTCTTTTTTATTTTAACCGTTACTTTAAGTAGGGGTTAATATCAACGTTGGATGAAAAAAGAATCCAACAAATCAGAACCGCTACTTAAAGTAGCGGTTAACATCAACGTTGGATGAAAAAAGAATCTAACAAATCAGAATCGCTACTTTAAGTAGCGGTTAAAATAAAAAAGAATTCAACAAATCAGAACAGCTACTTAAAGTATAACGTTGGATGAAAAAGAAGAAGGAATAGTAGTGGAAACAGACGAAAAAACAATAGGACTCATATATTTATGTTATAAAATCGATCTAAGAAACATGAGAATATCTAGCAATAATCACAATTCAAATCACACGAAAAAATTCCCAATTTACATTTGAAAACCCTAACAAAAATAACAAACTCTATACTGATTAAAGTAATTAATTTACTTCATGAAATCGATCCATGAATCAAGAGAATATCCAACGAGAATCACAGTTCAAATCATAACAACCCAATTTCAATTTCAAAATTCTAAACCGCTTGAACTGTTGGGGTGCTTTTCTCTTTTATATAATATGAACCGCTATTTTAAGTAGCGGTTAAATATTTTAACCTATCTTTTAAGTGGTGGTTATATCTGAACCGTTTATTTTAATCGCTACTTAAATAGAGGCTAAAATAAATGATTTAGATTTGTTGGATAAATTAATTTATCCAACTTTGTATATTGTTCCGTCCCGATATATATATATATATATATATATATATATATATATATATATATATAGAGAGAGAGAGAGAGAGAGAGAGGGGGGCCTAGAAGGCTTTTTTCGTCAGGTGGCGTCGAAATCTACATCTTCAACCATTTTAATTGACGATCGGCACCTCCCATCTTTATTCTCTTCGTCTATGATATCGATACACCAAATTTCATGTGATTTTAATACCTTTTCACTGTTGATTTAACAATGTAAAAATTTTTATTGTCGGTAAACCGTTAATTTTACGCCCACTGAATCAACGGAATTGTCAATTAAAATGATGGAAGATGTAAATTTCGACTCTACCTGACGAAATAAGACTTCTAGGGCCTCTTTACGTTCAAAACTTGAAACCCGATTATCTGCAAATCCATCAATTGAAGTGCGTACGCAAACTATTAATATTCAATAAACAGTTATATATTTATATATAGAATGATTGGCGCATGCACTATCTCAAGGCTAATTAATATTAAGAATTGACGGTCCTTTATTTGTGGTTTCATCCAACAATGATGTGGTTATAAATTGACATCTTTTAATAATTATTATTGTCTTGTTCATATATAAGGATCAACTCGTTTATTGTACCATTTGCCCAAATTAAAGAAAAACAACAACTTCAATCAAGAGGAAACCCTAATCATCGATGCATAAAAAAGCTTCCAACGTGGAATCCAAGGAAATTAGCCAGGTTTGTGTAAAAGAGAAGGAAGTTGAAGTAAAATTTAGGGTTTGAATAGAATTGAGTAAGAGAGAAATTGGGGGTAGGGTTTTAAAAATTGATCTCACTGTAGGTTTTGTCCCAATCGTGGCCGAATCGGATGAGGACGAGGCGCGACAACGAGGCAGTGGTGATGAGGAGATGGGGTTAATTGTTGGATTGGATGAGGATTGATTTTTTTTTTTTGGGTAAAAAAATAAAGGGATGGGGTTAATTGTTGGGTCAGGGGTAAAAAGTCCCCTGGCCATAATGCGACTGCATAAAACAGTCCTAGTGTCTTCATCTTCATCCTATCACCATCATCATCATCACCACTACCTCCCATCATCATCATCCATATCATCATCATCCCTCTGCCGCCGCAATCACCACCACCACCCACTCCCATCATCATTTTCTTCTTCTTCCTCCTCATCCTCATCCTCATCTTCATTATCACCACCTCCGATCATCATCATCAACATCATAATCTCATCCACCACCACCACCTCCTCCTCCCACCTCCACCACCCCTCCTCCCTCTGCCGCCGCAAGCACCGCCACCGCCACCGGCTTCATCATCATCATCATCATCATCATCATCTAATTTTTCTTCTTCTTCATCATCGTAACGACCATCATCTCCCTCTCGGCACCCTCTCCTTCCCCTCACTACGGCCCCCTTCTTACCCATCTCGCCCCTCCCTCCAGCCACTTCCCTGCCCCCACCCCATCCCCTCCCTCCAGCCCCCGACCTCCCCTATCCCCTGTCCTCCAAAAAAATCTAATTTATTTATTTCATACTTAATAATTATTAAAAAAATACTATTAATATAGTTAATAATTATTATTTGTTTTATAAGAACGGTAAAATGGTTGTTTACTGTAAAATTTAACACTGTTAATTTGAACCGTTAACTCATGATAGTTTCTTGATAATTTTAAAGGTAATAGTAGTTTTATTAAAATAGCCCAAAACTGTTTGTAATTTGCAGTAAAATAAGATTTCTTTTCATCCAATACTACTGTAGTAATCAACCTTGAGATGGGTGGGATAACATGGACATGAAGATGCATTATTTATCTAGTACCAAATGTTTTGAAAATTGAATTTTATCCAAGGCTTGCTTGCCATTTATAGGTATTGAAAAGACATTAACGTGCATGTAAACTGTGAGGCATAAGTTGAGTGAGGACGATATCGTTGACAGGCGTGAGCCAGACTATGCAGGATAATTGATGTGAGTCGGATCACGTCAAGATGTTACCTTCCGTTGATCTGCTGATGGCGGCGATGGACAGCTGAGATTGGATCTGGAGGCTGGCTCCTGAAGTGTGTGGATCTCAATGAGTTTGAGGTTGTTTGGGCCGAGTTACCTGCAAGGAAGTCCCGGGGTGGTTGTACCACCGAGAACCCTCCGACGGTCAAGTTAGAGAGGAGATCCGAGCAGAGTAACGGCTTAGTGGAGTAATAATGGGTTACTTGAACCGTCTAAAGGAGGGGTTTATATAGCGGTGGCAGCAGGCAGGCAGGTGCAAGAATCACGCCGGCCGTTACGCTCCTGACGTCACGCACGCGTGATGGGCGGGATCCCGCATTAATGGCGAGACAGGCTAGTTAATGGGGGGATCGTGATAGCATGGAACGCAGGATGTGGCCGACGGATATCTCGCGTATGGCGAGATTCGCGAGAGTGAGGCGGTTGCGCCTGTGAGTGGTGCCGTTGGTCGGTCGATGAGACCGAGGAAGATGATCTCGGCGGGAGAGCTCGCGGACGAGCGGGAGAGCCGAGCTATCTTGGTTCTGCGGTAGCCCGGAGACGAGCTGAGAAGCCAAGGATGCCAATTGTGCAGGGGGCTCGGAGGTGAGCCATCGTTTGTTTGTAGGACGGGCATAAGAGTGGTCTGGACGGCCACTGTAGGTCCTTTCTCGTGAGGTTCGGGACACGTCATCTGCCACATGTCGCCATCTGAAGAGATCAACGATATTGAGCATCATCATTAGCCCCCCACCCTTGTTCCGATCTATTTGTGGGTCGAGTCGAGAGTGGACTGCTTGGTTTTTTCTGTGCGGCTTGGCGCTGGTAATTCCTCATGGTGGATTGTTCAGGGACGACACGGCGTTCTTGTTGTCGCGCATCGAGTATGAGTCGAACGAAGGACGAGTGTGGGAAGATCGGTATCCTCCCTTAGCCGGAGTTGAGGCGCTGATCGCGCGTTGAGTATGAGTTTATTCGGCGGGTCTTGGACCCGTGTCTTTGTAGGGTAAGAAGCTACCCGCCGCGGATGCGCCGAGCAGGAATCTACTCAGCGGCCTCGCGAGGTAGGGCTTTGGACCCACCGCGTTGATGGGCAGGAGGATGCCCGCTGAGGATGGCGCCTAGCAGGAAAAAATTCGGCGGCCTCGTGATGAGGGCTTAGACCCTCAGCGTCTGATGGGCAGGAGGATGCCCACTTGGGGATGCGTCGAGTGGAAGAAACTCGGCGGCCTCGTGAGGAGGGCTTCAGATCCTCAGCGTCTGATGGGCAGAAGGCTGGCCCGCTAGGGATGCGCCGAGCAGGAAGAAACTCGGCGTCCTCGTGAGGAGGGCTTCAGATCCTCAGCGTCGGTGGGTAAGAAGTTACTCGCTAAGGATTGGCCGAGTAGGGTAGCTTCTCGGTGGCTTCGTAGCGAGGGCTTTGATCCTTGGCGTCGGTGGGTAGTGAACTACCAGCCAGGGGTGGCCAAGCAGGGTAGCTGCTCGGCTGTTTGTTGATGAGGGCTTCGATCCTTAGTGCGGGAGGGGCCGTAAGGGGCCTGCTAAGGATGGGCCGAGCAGAGTTGCTGCCCGGTGCCTCTTGGCGAGGGCTTTGATCCCCGGCGTTGTGGGGTAGGGAGCTACCAGCCAGGGATAACCGAGCAAGGGCGGGCCCGGTTGCCTCTTGCGAGGACTTTTGATCCTTAAGGATGGCCGGGCAGGGTTGCTGTCCGGTGCCTCATGGCGAGGGGTTTGATCCCTGGCGTTGTGGGGTAGGGAGCTACTAGCCAGGGATAACCGAGCAAGGGCGGGCCTTGTTTCCTCTTGCGAGGGCTTTTGATCCTTAGCGCGGGAGGGGCCGTAAGAGGCTTACTAAGGACGGGACGAGCAGGGTTGCTGCCCGATGCTTCTTGGCGAGGGCTTTGATCTCTGGCGTTGTGGGGTAGGGAGCTACCAGCTAGGGATAACCGAGCAAGGGCGGGCCCGGTTGCCTCTTGCGAGAGCTTTTGATCCTTAAGGATGGGCCTAGCAGGGTTGTTGCCCGGTGCCTCTTGGCGAGGGCTTAGATCCCTGGCGCTATGGGGTAGGGAACTACTAGCCAGGGATAGCCGAGCAGGGTAGCTGCTGGGCTGCCTATTGGTGAAGGCATAGATCCCTGACGTTGTAGGGTAAGGAACTACCAGCCAGGGATAGACGAACAGGGTAGCTGCTGGGCTGCCTCTTGGTGAGGGCTTAGATCCCTGGCGTCGTGGGGTAGTGAACTACCAACCAGGGATAGCCGAGCAGGGTAGCTGCTGGGCTGCCTCTTGGTGAGGGCTTCGATCCTTAGCGCGGGAGGGGTCGTGCGTGGCCTGCTAAGGATGGACCGAGTAGGGTAGCTGCTCGGTTTCCTCTTCACGAGGGCTTAGATCCCTGGCGTCGTGGGGTAGGGAACTACCAGCCAGGGATAGCTGAGCAGGGTAGCTGCTGGGCTGCCTCTTGGTGAGGGCTTAGATCCCTAGCGTCGCGGGATGTGGAACTACCAGCCAGGCATAGCCGAGCAGGGTAGCTGCTGGGCTGTCTCTTGGTGAGGGCTTAGATCCCTGGCGTCGTGGGGTAGGAAACTACCAGCCAGGGATAGCCGAGCAGGGTATCTGCTGGGTTGCCTCTTGGTGAGGGCTTCGATCCTTAGCGCGGGAGGGGCCGTGCGTGGCCTACTAAGGATGGACTGAGCAGGGTAGCTGCTCGGTTACCTCTTGGCGAGGGCTTAGATCCATGGAGTCGTGGGGTAGGGAACTACCGGCCAGGGATAGTCGAGCAGGGTAGCTGTTGGGCTGCCTCTTGGTGAGGGCTTAAATCCCTGGCGTCGCGGGGTGTGGAACTACCAGCCAGGGATAGCCGAGCAGGGTAGCTACTGGGCTGCCTCTTGGTGAGGGCTTAGATCCCTGGTGTCGCGGGGTAGTGAACTACCAGCCAGGGATAGCCGAGCAGGGTAACTGCTGGGCTGCCTCTTAGTGAGGGGTTAGATCCCTGGCGTCGCGGGGTGTGGAACTACCAGCCCGAGATAGCCGAGCAGGGTAGCTGTCGGGCTGCCTCTTGGTAAGGGCTTAGATCCCTGGCATCATGGGGTAGGGAATTACCAGCCAGGGATAGCCAAGCAGGGTAGTTGCCGGGCTGCTTCTAGGTGAGGGCTTCGATCCGTAGCGCGGGAGGGTCTGTGCATGGCCTGCTAAAGATGGACCGAGCAGGGTAGCTGCTCGGTTGCCTCTTGGGGAGGGCTTAGATCCCTGGCGTCTTGGGGTAGGGACTACTAGCCAGGGATAGCCGAGAAGGGTAGCTGCTGGGCTGCCTCTTGGTGAGGGCTTAGATCCCTGGCGTCGCAGGGTGTGGAACTACCAGCCAGGGATAGCCGAGCAGGGTAGCTGTTGGACTGCCTCTTGGTGAGGGCTTAGATCCCTGGCATTGCGGGGTAGTGAACTACCAGCCAGGGATAGCCGAGTAGGGTAGCTGCTGGGCTGCCTCTTGGTGAGGGCTTCGATCCTTAGCGCGGAAGGGGCCGTGTGTGGCCTGCTAAGGATGGACCGAGCAGGGTATCTACTCGGTTGCCTCTTGGCGAGGACTTAGATCCCTGGCGTCGTGGGGTAGGGAACTACCAGCCAGGGATGGCTGAGTAGGGTAGCTGCTGGGCTGCCTCTTGGTGAGGGCTTCAGATCCTCAGCGTCTTATGGGCAGGAGGCTGCCCGCTGGGGATGCTCCGAGCAGGAAGAAACTCGGCGGCCTCGCGAGGAGGGCTTCAGATCCTCAGTGTCGATAGGTAAGAAGTTACTCGCTAAGGATTGGCCGAGTAGGGTAGCTGCTCGATGGCCTCGTGGCGAGGGCTTTGATCCTTGGCGTCGGTGGGTAATGAACTACCAGCCAGGGGTGGCCAAGCAGGGTAGCTTCTCGGCTGCCTGTTGATGATGGCTTCGATCCTTAGCGTGGGAGGGGCCGTAAGGGGCCTGCTAAGGACGGGCCGAGCAGGGTTGCTGCCCGGTACCTCTTGGTTGTAGGGTGTTTTTCATCACCCCATTGAGATGGGAATACGCACGCGCTTGTCAGGCGCGCTACAGATTCCCCCTGCCTAGGGTAGGCTGGGTTTATTGATTGTGGGGATCCAAATCTCTGGCAGCCGCGGACTAAGCTGCTTTAATTACCCCTCGCCTTTGGAGAGAGGGAACCTCCGATTGACGGGTTAAACTGGGCAGGCGAACTCAATATGCAGTGTTATGTTTTGAAGGGGTTTTAGATATATCGGGGGCCCCGCAGAGTTTTTACAGGGGTCCCGCTACCCGGATAGCGGGCTGGGGGTCAAGGGGGCTAGCAGCCCCCTTGCGGGGTGCGGGGAAATGCCCCGGCCCAAATTATTTTGAGAGGGACAGTGTTGTAGAGTATGTGTGTGTATGTATGTATATATGTATGTATGTATATATATATATATATATATATATATATATATATGAAAAAGGGAAATGGCATCCAAAGGATGCGTGGGAAAAAGCGCCAGCGCTTTTGGGTGCTAGCGCTTTGAGCGCAAGAGGCACCCTACGTGCCAGGCATGTGGGTGCCTGGGCGCTAGCGCTCTGTGCGCAAGAGCGCTAGCGCTTTGAGCGCTAGCGCCCCACGTGTCAGCACGTGGGCGCTCGGGTGCTAGCGCTTTGGGCGCTAGTGCTCTGAGCGCAGGAGCGCTAGCGCCCCACGTGTCAGCACGTGGGCGCTCGGGCGCTAGCGCTTTGTGCGCTAGCGCTTTGAGCGCAAGAGCGCTAGCGCCTCACGTGTCAGCACGTGGGCGCTCGGGCGCTAGCGCTTTGAGCGCTCGGGCGCTAGCGTTTTGGGCACTCGGGAGACAAAAGGGACTCGGTCTCTGCAATGGGAGTTGTACTCTCAGAGAGGAGCACTTATTATTTTGTATATATATATATATATATATATATATATATATATATATATATATATATATATATATATATATATGAGGAGTTAAACACCTAGGATATTTTGAAGTTGATGAATGGGCTTCTCCCCTTGAGCCCTAGTTCTTCCCCAAAGTGGGGTTTCTGGAGATGGGTCTCCTTCTTCCTGTCGTTTGGCCGGATCTTGGAGAAAGATGGTGAGACTTAAAAATCTCCCCTTTTTGAGATCTAATGACAGATCCAAGTTCCCCTTTGTGGGTTTTGTGGTGAAAAAATATTTAGTTTTGGAAAAAGAAGAGTAAAACTCTTGATTTAATTCAAAAAAAAGAAAAATGTTTTAGAACCTTGAGGAAGGAGAAAAAGGCACAGGCCCTAATTTTTTGGGGGGAATGAAAAGTATATCCTTTATTCATCATCATGTTGCCTTATATAGGCTTACATATTTACATATAGCCCCTTGGGCTTTACAAAATAGCATTTTGCCCATCCCATGGCTCATGTGCCATTTCGTTTTGCACATAAGCCATGGGCTTTACAAAAATTTGGTTTTATGCCCATTTTGCATACATTCATGCATAAAAAATTACATAAAAATTATTTATTACATGATCTATATTTTGGCATGGAGCTGGCCGCGGGCTCGACTTGGGCATGGGCCCGCTTGACCTGGGCTTGGGCCCACCTGGCTTGGGGCTGACCTTGACTTTGACTCGGTCAACCGGGGGTGCAAATTTTGACCCCAACAAAGTGCCCCCATCAATAAATGCACACCGCACATTTGAGTTGTGTGCATGAAATTGATGGATCTTGAAGCTGAACTTCGAGTTGGAACATCATTCCGGGGGCGAAGTATCATCCCGGGGAGCATGATTCCCGAGGATTGGAGTATCATTCTGATTCGCAGAGCATAATTCCATAGTCGGAGTATCCCTCGGGGAGCATGATTCCCGGGGATCGGAGCATCATTCCGATTTGCGGAGCATAATTCCAAGGATCGGAGCATCATTCTGAAGAGCGGAGCATAATTCCAAGGATCGGAGCATCATTCCGAAGTGCGGAGCATGATTCCAGGGATCGGAGCATCATTCAGAAGCGTGGAGCATGATTCCAAAGATCGGAGCATCATTCCGAAGAGCGGAGCATGATTCCAGGGATCGGAGCATCATTCCGAAGGGCGGAGCATGATTCCAGAGATCGGAGCATGATTCCAGGGATCGGAGCATCATTCCGAAGGGCGGAGCATCATTCCGAAGATCGGAGCATCATTTCGAAGGGCGGAGCATGATTCCAGGGATCGGAGCATCATTCTGAAGGGAGGAGCATGATTCCAGAGATCAGAGCATGATTCCAGGGATCGGAGCATCATTCTGAAGGGCGGAGCATGATTCCGAAGATCGAAGCATCATTCCGAAGGGCGGAGCATGATTCCAGGGATCGGAACATCATTCCGAAGGGCGGAGCATGATTCCAGGGATCGGATCATCATTCCGAAGGGCGGAGCATGATTCCAGAGATCGGAGCATGATTCTAAGGATCGGAGCATCATTCCGAAGAGCGGAGTATCATTCCAGAGATCGGAGCATCATTCCGAAGGGCGGAGAATGATTCCAGGGATCGGAGCATCATTCCGAAGGGCGGAGCATGATTCCAGGATTCGGAGCATCATTCCGAAGAGCGGAGCATGATTCCAGAATTCGGAGCATCATTCCGAAGAACGGAGCATGATTCCAGGATTCGGAGTATCATTCCGAAGAGCGGAGCATGATTCCAAGGATCGGAGCATCATTCCGAAGGGTTGGAGCATAATTCCGACGAACGGCAGACATTCTGACCGAAGCATAATTTCGATGCAGAGGTTGATTCCCAGGCGAAGTATAATTCCGACAGGGAAGGCAGGTACTCCGAGGCTAAGTATGATTTCGACACGGGGTACATTCTGAGACGAAGCATGATTTCGACGCAGAGCTCGTTGGCCGACTTGATTCCGAGATGAAGCATAATTTCGATAGGGAAGGCGGGTACACCGAGGCGAAGCATGATTTCGACACGGGGTGCACATTCTGAGACGAAGTATGATTCCGACGCAGAGCTTGCTGGTTGATTTGATTCCGAGGTGGAGCATAATTCCGGCAGGGAAGGTAGATATCCCGAGGTGAAGCATGATTTCGACACGGGGTAAATTCTGAGACGGAGCATGATTCCACCGTAGAGGTTGTTGGTTTGATTTGATTTGGGTTGACATCAGCATCGCTATACTGGAATATGGTACCAGAAGCGAATCATCATTTGCCATGAGAGGATTTGGGGATTTAGATTTTTGTTTGGCATCAACATCACTACACTAGAATATGGTACCAGGAGCGAATCATCATTTGCGCTTGCTTATCCGGAAGCGATGGTTTAGGAGACAGGCTTTAGATCCCTATCACCTAAGGCTTTTCAATTTTGTGAGCCGTAAGGGTCTCACAAAGCATTTTCTCCCTATGGGTCGTAAGGATCCCTTAGGTGTATTTTCTCCTTAGGAGTCGTGAGGACTCCTAAGTGTGTTGCTCCTTTGTGAGTCGTAAGGATCTCACGCGGGAATTTTCTCCTCACAAAGTCGAGAGGACTTTGTGAGTGCATTTCATCTCTTTTTCACGAGTTTGCGTCCTTTCGGGTTTTCACAAACTCGCCTGCAGTCCTGCTGTTTTTACTCACGGAGCCCTTTCGGGTTTTCATCCGTGCCTATTTTGCTTATGGACATACCCCCTTTTTTTTGAATCTTCATCGCCGGTGGGACTTTGAATATGGTCTCACCGGAAGGACTTGGGAGGGATTGGGATCGTTTTACGCCCGTGGATTCTATACGGATTTGCAGGATGTATGATCCAGATCGTAGGGCCGGAAAAATTTCGGGACTTTGTCGGCGTCTGCATCGCTGCACTGGAATATAGTACCAGGAGTGACTCATCATTCGCCGTTGGGGTATGGGATTTGGAATTTGGTTGGCGTCTGCATCGCTGCACTGGAATATGGTACCAGGAGCGACTCATCATTCGCCACTTAGGGTATGGAGTTTGGAATTTGATTGGCGTCTGCATCGCTGCACTGGAATATGGTACCAGGAGCGACTCATCATTCGCCATTGGGAATTTGAGTTTGGACGGCGTCTGCATCGCTGCACTGGAATATGGTACCAAGAGCGACTCATCATTCGCCGTTGGGAATTTGAGTTTGAACGGCGTCTGCATCGCTGCACTGGAATATGGTATCAGAAGTGACTCATCATTTGCCGTTGCCTGTTGGGGAGCGAGGGCTTAGGAGACAGGTTTAGGTCCCTATCACCTAAGGCTTTTCAATTTTATAGGTCGTAAGGGTCCCATAAAAGCATTTTCTCCCTACGGGATGTAAGGATCCCGTAGATGTATTTTCTCCTTAGGAGTCGTGAGTACTCCCAAGTGCGTTTTTCCTTTGTGAGTCATAAGGATCCCACGAAAGTTTGTTCTCCTCATGCATCATGAGGACACATGAGTGGGTCTTCCCAATGGAGCATAATTCCGAGGGCGGAGACCAGCCGCGTAACTGGTGATTGCAGTTGGGCATGAGTGTGATGAGAATTATTTGAGCCCGTGGATTGTATACGGTAGACAATTTGGGGACTAACCGTAGGGCCGGGAGAATTTTGGGAAATTGGATTTTTGTTGGCGTCTGCATCGCTGCACTGGAATATGGTACCAGGAGCGACTCATCATTCGCCGTTTTTGTTGTTTTTTCTGTTTTTGCATTTTTTTTTGCCGCGATTGCTTTATCATTTCAGCTTTTCTTATCGCGAAGGTCGCGATTGCCCTATCATTTCGGCTATTTATTCGCGGTTGCCCTATCATTTCGGCTTTATTTTTCATCTTTATTTTACTTGCTGATTTTTATTGCGATTTGCCCAATCATTTCGGCTTTTCTTTTCTTTTTTCTTTTTATTTACACTTTTTTTTTACACATTTTTTTTACATTCCCAGTTTAACGACTTAGAAGTCGATTGTTCCCAGTTTAACGACGTGGTGGTCATTTATTCCCAGTTTAATGACATGGTGGTCAGTTGGTTTCAGAGAAAGGCAGACGTCTGAGAGAATCGGTTTCGCGAAGAACTTCGGTCTCCGTTTGTATGAAATTGGCGGTTGCAGCTTGACTGTTTGTTAACACGCCTTTGGACAGTTCTATCTCTCTTGCCTTGTATTGCTTTTCGACCCAATCTTTGAAGACGAAGCAGTCCTCAATGGCATGACCTATCACTCTGTGATAGGGGCAGTATTTGGGGTCGTCGGTCCTATTCGCTTCCCGCGGTCTTTTTGACTCTGGCAGTTGTAGACCGTTCCTCAGGGCGTCTTTGAATATTTTACGGATTTTGTCCCTTCTGAAGGAATAGACCTTGTCCAGCTTCTCTTTCAGTGGAGATTCTCCTCCCTCTCCGAACATTGGCTTCCGAAACTGGTTGGCATTAGGCCCGCTCGACCCTTGCTTATTTCTGTTAGCCGAGGCATTGAAAGATTCAGTATCGTCGGAATTTCCGCCTTTGCGATTTTCGTCCATTCGGTTTCTCCAGGACCTATTGTTATTTTGGGAGTCAGAAGAGGACTCCTGCTTTGAGCGTTCCAACATCTGGACTTTCTTGGTCAGCTCTTGGAATGTTTTAAGACCCACGGTGCATAGAAACGGGGCCATCCAATTGTTGAAATTTCCGACGAGGAGACTGACAGATTGGTCCCGCTCTATCGGCGGTTCGCATTTGACGGAGAGATTGCGCCATCGGGTTATAAAACCCGTGCTGCTTTCGTTGTTCTTTGGCTTAGTCCTTACGAGGTCGGCGATGGTGATCTTATCGCTAACGCTCATGAACCTCTGCCGAAACAGAGACTCCATTTGTACGAAAGTTGTGACGGAGCCATCCGGTATGCTCGCGTACCAGTCGAAAGCAACATCGGCCAAGCTATTAACGAACTGGCGGAGGAGAAGCGCGTCATTGCCCCCAGTATTCCCGCATGAGGCTTTAAAGTGGGCAATATGCTGATTCGCATTTCCCGTCCCATCGAATCTTCCGAATTTGGGGATGACATAGCCGCTAGGAAATTCTACCAGATCATACTGAGCAGGATATGGTCTCCCACTACTGCTGATATCTTTTTGCGTTTCGGCTTCGGCCACCAATGTTCTGACTTTGCTGGCAACCAAATCCATGATTTGATCTTGAGTTACCGGGCTACTGTCATCGGCAGCCAAGTCATTTCCCGAGATAGGATGCGACTGATTTTCATGCGATCCGCCCACTTTTGGATTTGAGGGAACGGGCGTCGGCTGTTTCGGGACACCGTTTCCCGGTTCATGAGAGCCCTGCGCCTGATTGGGCGGTTGAGAGGCAAGTTGGGCCGTGAGCTGTAAGACGACGTTTGTCAAGTTGTCAATTTTTGAGTAGAGCTTGGCCATCTCCTTGTCTTTGCTTCTGAGCTGTTTTCGGAGCTCTTGGAGAAGTTGCTGCTCTGCGTTCTTAGGACGGAAGATTGGCTCATCTTCGCTTTCCGAGCCCGACTCCTCATGGACCGAAGGGTCTTTCTGCCTATCATCCTCATCAAGAGGGTTTTCATCACCCAGCAGAGGCGGCTGTTCTTGGGAAACGGCAACCACATTCAAGCCAGATTGAATTTGAGATGTGGTGGCCCCGTCCTTGCTCTTGCTGCGCGTGCCCACCATGTAGACAGTGTGAATAACATATTCAGCCATCCCCTCATCTTTGGCGGGGTAACCCTGTTCCTCGAACCTCATGAGGTTCAGCCTAGCTGGAGCCCTAGCCCTTTTGTTGGCTCTATATCTGAGCCTTTTCTGCCTTAGTTTCTCAATTTTATGGGCTTGGCGGGCATCTGTTTCTTGGGAAGCCACCGTGAGTCGATTAGCGGGGAGTTTAAAGAAGACACCCGGTCGAGTAGTTGTCAGGGGCATCGCCGGAGCTTGCTTGAGACGCCTTGTTACTTTGTTGATGTTGATGGCCTTGCCCCCAGCCAGGGCCAAGGAGAGTCGTTCAAACACCGACTTGCGTTTGAGTTGGGGTGCCTTCGAGACCACCACATTTGGCCTCTTGCCTTTCGAGACCGGTTCGTCTGCCACCGGGGCTTGAGGAGCTGGGATGGCGTTAGTTGACATGAACAGGATAGAGCCGAATGGTAGCGGTGGCTCTTCCCATTCTCGCCTGAGACTGGCCGGAAGGACCGTCCTGGCGTCCATCTTCATCGTGTAGGAGATGGGGGCTGTGTCGAGAGCCGAGCTTGTCCTTAGAAACATTTTTGCTGCGACCGGAGATTGCAATTTGAAATTTGTTAACCTGCACGAAGAAGCATGATTTCAGTACAGGCAGTCGATATGTATATTGATTGAGTTTGCATGAACGTTTAACCCGAAATATGGGAGGAGAGAAAGGTCCCACCGGGCGTGCCAGAATCTGTAGGGTGTTTTTCGTCACCCCATTGAGATGGGAATACGCGCGCGCTTGTCAGGAACACTACAGATTCTCCCTGCCTAGGGTAGGCTGGGGTTTATTGATTGTGAGGATCCGAATCTCCGACAGCCGCGGACTAAACTGCCGTTAATTACCCCTCGCCTTTGGAGCGAGGGAAACTCCGATTGACGGGTTAAACTGGTCTTGCGAACTCAATATGCAGTGTTGTGTTTTGAAGGGGTTTTGGATATATCGGGGGGCCCGCAGAGTTTTTACGGGGGTCCCGCTACCCGGATAGCAAACTGGGGGTCAAGGGGGCTAACAGCCCTCTTGCGGGGTGCGGGATGCGGGGAAGCGCCCCGGCCCAAATTTGTTTGAGAGGGACAGTGTTGTAGAGTGTGTGTGTGTGTGTGTGTGTGTATGAAAAAGGGAAAGGGCATCCAAAGGATGCGTGGGAAAAAGCGCCAGCGCTTTGAGCGCAAGAGCGCTAGAGCGCAAGCGCTCTGAGCGCAAGAACGCTAGCGTTTTGAGCACTAGCGCCCCACGTGCCAGGCATGTGGGTGCTCGGGCGCTAGCGCTTTGAGCATTAGCGCCCCACGTGCCAGGCATGTGGGTGCTCGGGCGCTAGCGCTCTGAGCGCAAGCGCCCCACGTATCAGCACGTGGGCGCTTGGGCGCTCGCGCTCTGAGCGCAAGAGCGCTAGCGTTTTGAGCGCTAGCGCCCTACGTGTCAGCACGTGGGCGCTCGGGCGCTAGCGCTTTGAGCGCAAGAGCGCTAGCGCCTCACGTGTCAGCACGTGGGCGCTAGCGCCTCACGTGTCAGCACGTGGGCGCTCGGGCGCTAGCGCTTTGAGCGCAAAGGCGCTAGCGCTTTGGGTGCTCGGGAGGCAAAAGGGACTTGGTCTCTGCAATGGGTGTTGTACTCCCAGAAATGAGCACTTATTATTCTGTATGTATGTATGTATGTATGTATGTGTATATATATATATATATATGAGGAGTTAAACTCCTAGGATATTTTGAAGTTGATGAAGGGGCTTCTCCCATTGAGCCCTAGTTCTTTCCCAAAGTGGGGTTTCTGGAGATGGGTCTCCTTCTTCTTCCTGTCGTTTGGCCAGATCTTGGAGAAAGGGGGTGAGACTTAAAAATCTTCTCTTTTTGAGATCTAATGACAGATCCAAGTTCCCCTTTGTGGGTTTTGTGGTGAAAAACTATTTAGTTTTGGAAAAGGAAGAGTAAAACTCTTGATTTAATTCAAAAAAAAGAAAAAGGTTTTAGAACCTTGAGGAAGGAGAAAGAGGCACATGCACTAATTTTTTGGGGGGAATGAAAAGTATATCCTTTATTCATCATCATGTTGTCTTATATAGGCTTACATATTTACATACAGCCCCTTGGGCTTTACAAAATGGCATTTTGCCTATCTCATGGCTTATGTGCCATTTCGTTTTGTACATAAGCCATGGGCTTTACAAAAATTTGGCTTTATGCCCATTTTGCATACATTCATGCATAAAAAATTACATAAAAATTATTTATTACATGATCTATATTTTGGCATGGAGGAGGCTGGCCGCGGGCTCGACTTGGGCATGGGCCCGCTTGACCTTGGGGTTGACATTGACTTTGACCCGGTCAACCAGGGGTGCAAATTTTGACCCGGTCAACCGGGGGTGCAAATTTTGACCCCAACATTGGCGAGGGCTTTGATCCCCGGCGTTGTGGGGTAGGGAGCTACCAGCCAGGGATAACCGAGCAAGGGCGGGCCCGGTTGCCTCTTGCGAGGGCTTTTGATCCTTAAGGATGGTCGGACAGGATTGCTGCCCGGTACCTTATGGCAAGGGCTTTGATCCCTGATGTTATGGGGTAGGGAGCTACCAGCCAGGGATAACCGAGTAAGGGCTGGCCCGGTTGCCTCTTGCGAGGGCTTTTGATCCTTAACGTGGGAGGGGCCGTAAGAGGCCTACTAAGGAAGGGCCGAGCAGGGTTGCTTCCCGGTTCCTTTTGGCGAGGGCTTTGATCCCTGGCGTTGTGGGGTAGGGAGCTACCAGTCAGGGATAACCGAGCAAGGGCGGGCCCGGTTGCCTCTTGTGAGGGCTTTTGATCCTTAAGAATGGGCCGAGCAGGGTTACTGCCCGGTGCCTCTTGGCGAGAGCTTAGATCCCTGGCGCTGTGGGGTAGGGAACTACCAGTCAGGGATAGCCGAATAGGGTAGCTGTTGGGCTGCCTCTTGGTGAGGGCTTAGATCTCTGGCGTTGTGGGGTAGGGAACTACCAGCTAGGGATAGCCAACCAATGGTAGCTGCTGGGCTGCCTCTTGGTGAGGGCTTAGATCCCTGGCGTCGTGGGGTAGTGAACTACCAGCCAGGGATAGCTGAGCAGGGTAGCTGCTGGGCTGCCTCTTGGTGAGGGCTTCGATCCTTAGCACGGGAGGGGCCGTGCATGGCCTGGTAAGGATGGACCGAGCAGGGTAGCTTCTCGGTTGCCTCTTCGCAAGGGCTTAGATCCCTGGCGTCGTGGGGTAGGGAACTACCAGCCAGGGATAGCCGAGCAGGGTAGCTGCTGGACTGCCTCTTGGTGAGGTCTTAGATCCCTGGCGTCGCGGGGTGTGGAACTACCAGCCAGGGATAGCCGAGCAGGGTAGCTGCCGGGCTGCCTCTTGGTGAGGGCTTAGATCCCTGACGTCGTGGAGTAGGGAACTACCAGCCATGGATAGCCGAGTAGGGTAGCTGCTGGGCTGCCTCTTGGTGAGGGATTCGATCCTTAGCGTGGGAGGGGCCATGCGTGGCCTGCTAAGGATGGACCGAGCAAGGTAGCTGCTCGGTTGCCTCTTGGCAAGGGCTTAGATCCCTGGTGTCGCATGGTGTGGAACTACCAGCCAGGGATAGCCAAGCAGGGTAGCTGCTGGGCTGCCTCTTGATGAGGGCTTAGATCCCTGGCGTCAAGGGGTAGTGAACTACCAGCCAGGGATAGCCGAGTAGGGTAGCTGCTGGGCTTCCTCTTGGTAAGGGCTTCGATTCTTAGCACGGGAGAGGCTGTGCGTGGCCTGCTAAGGATGGACCGAGCAGGGTATCCGCTCGGTTGCCTCTTGGTGAGGGCTTAGATCTCTGGCGTCGTGGGGTAGGGAACTACCAGCTAGGGATAGCCGAGCATGATAGCTGTTGGGCTGCCTCTTGGTGAGGGCTTCGATCCCTTGGAGAGGTAGTCTTTGAGCTGCCGTGATGAGCCCCGTCCGCGCGACCCCGTCGAGGGAGGGGGTGTCGGTCATGCCTGGTAACAGGCGAGCTAACCGACATCTCCTCGGGAGGGACAGGTGCGCGAAGGATCTCGGGGTGAGGCGCCCTGGAAATGTACCTCGGCGTTGAACTATGGGGCGCTCAGCGGGTCGCAAAATATATTGGATCGGGAGGTCTGCGGCCGTGATAAGTAGCGAGGCGGTGGTCGGCAGTGCCGACACGAGCAAAGTCTTCTCTTCCTCTGTAGGGGTCCCAGTCCCGAGGTGGGGGAGCGGCGACCTGGGGAGCTTGCCCCGCCGTTTGGACACGGACGAGCGCGTCCACGACGGACGCGAGTCGATCTATCATGGAGGCTAGGGCTTTGTAGACGCTCGGCGTAGGAGGGGATTCATCTGCGTCTCCGTTGAGGGGAGGCGGCGGCTGGTGCTTGGATCGTTGTGATGACTGCTCGCCATTTGGTTGAGATCGGAAGATGAACTTTTGTTTTTGTGGAATCAAGGAGTTCCCACAGATGGCGCCAGCTGACGTGAGTCGGATCACGTCAAGATGTTACCTTCCGTTGATCTGCTTATGGCGGCGATGGACGGCTGAGATTGGATCTGGAGGCTGGCTCCTGAAGCATGTGGATCTCAATGGGTTTGAGGTTGTTTGGGCCGAGCTACCTGCAAGGAAGTCCCGGGATAGTTGTACCACCGAGGACCCTCCGACGGTCAAGTTAGAGGGGAGATCTGAGCAGAGTAACGGCTTAGTGGAGTAAAAATTGGTTACTTTAACCGTCTGGAGGAAGGGTTTATATAGCGGTGGTAGCAGGCAGGCAGGTGCGAGAATAACGCCGGCCATTACGCTCCCGACATCACGCCCGCGTGATGGGCGGGATCCCGCATTAATGGCGAGACATGCTCATTAATGTGGGGATCGTGATAGCGTGGAACACGGGATGTGGCCGGCGGATATCTCGCGTATGGAGAGATTCGCGGGAGTGAGGCGGTTGCGCCTGTGAGTGGTGCCGTTGGTCGGTCGATAAGACCGAAGAAGATGACCTCGGTGGGAGAGCTCGCGGACGAGCGGAAGAGCCGAGGTATCTTGGTTCTGCGGTAGCCCGGAGACGAGCTGAGAGGCCGAGGAGGCCAATTGTGCAGGGGGCTGGGAGGTGAGCCATCATTTGTTTGTAGGACAGGCATAGGAGTGGTCTGGACGGCCACTGTAGGTCCTTTCTCGTGAGCTTCGTGACACGTCATCTGCCACATGTCTCCATCTGAAGAGATCACCGATATCGAGCATCATCAATAATATAGGAGCAGCTTCGCCTAAGATTAAAAAAGCATAGTATGATGGTTCCTGAAGACGGCTCCTAAAGAGGAGATATGCTGGATAGTCATGACACCTAGACGACGGACATCGACGACGACGGACACGCAAGGCAGGGGGGGAGAGTAACATGCCGGCTATCTGCTCATGGTGTTGATGTTCAATGGCGATTGTGAGGATGGATGATCACTGGATTGTTTTGCTAATTTGTTTGACCAAGTTTATGAGTTGTATCAAACTATTTGGATGTTGGTATGGTCTATTTTCCTAACTTTTCTTTTATTTTAGCTTTTCTTATACTGGTTCGTTAAACTTTCCATTTAATGGAACACGGTTTTCTTATGCTGGTTTCGTTGGTTTTAGTCAAAAGAAAATTAGGAAAGTTGAATGGAGCCAGGTAGGAATGGCAATGTGAGCGGGACGGGCTCAGGGATTGCCTATCCCGTCTCCGTCCCCGTCCCCTTCCTTGTCGGGATGGGGAAAATATACCCCATCCCCGCCCTTCCAGGAAACCCAATTCCCCACGGGAACTCTGCCCCGTCCTCATTATATTGTGTATTAGAAGCCGTCTGTGTATATATAGTGAGAGAGAGAAACATGTAGGAATGGTGATGTGTTACCAATCGTTGGCTACACAGAGACAGAGAGAGAGAGAGAGAGAGAGAGAACAACGGTCCAATCAACAATGCTCAGGCAGTGACAGATCAGTTGTGAGAGAAAGAAAAATTGTGACCATGTGAGAAGTGGACAATAGAGTGTAAATGTGAGGCCTAAGAAGGTCTTTAGGTTACAAACGAGATAACGAATATTTATATATGAAGCTACGCAATGTAAATAATATTATGAAAAAAGATATTTGAGCAATATTAATATTGCGAGGAGGGATGGAGGGCGGAGGGGAGGAGGGTGGCACGGGATGAGGAAACCTCATACCATCCCCGTTCCGTGCTCCGGTCAACGGTCAAAATTCCCGTCCCGATTGAGATGGGACGAGACGGTACCCATGAGGCAGGGCAAAATTGCCATCCCCAGAGCGATGGGAACATATATAGAATTAGTTTTGACCGATTCAATGCACAAATTAAGAACAAAGTGTCACTAAAGCTTAATTTTAATTGGAAGAGGGCTTGGCCCATTTAAACATTTTGCCGACCACATATTAAATCATTCTCATTAGCAATGAAATTGGCACAAAACCATTCTTTTCTTCTTCTTTTTTCCTTCTGTTAAATCAGGCTAAAATAGCATGAAACCCCCTTATTTTTGCTCGGACATGAAACCGTCCTTAGTTTTAAAAAATTTCAATTTACTGCTTCTACCATAACTACTTTATTATTTTCAGAATACTCGGAAATTCTACCATTTTCAGTCAATCCTTTGTTAAAGTAATTTCCTGATTGAAAGGTATTTCGAATATAAATAATTATTATGATAATGGTCATTAAGAAACGACAAAATGCAGTTTTTTTTCTAAACCGAGGATGATTTCCTGCTAATCGAGTGGCTACAAGAAGGTTTCTGTTATTTAGCCATTTTAACATGTAAGATTGGGCTATTTTCCTCTTTTTCCGTTGAGCTGTATTGCTTGGACAAAATGTAGGTCTTTCGACCAGAATATTCTTAGTCTAAGTACAACATTTTTTTTTTGTTTTTTGAATAATAAGTCGTAACCTGACACAAATGTGATTTTGAACACCGGTTTTTTGTGGCACTCTCAGTTTATGCTTTACCGCTGGGCTGTAGTCGAGCATGTGTTGTAAGTGAAGTTTAATAGAAAGTTACAAAATTTGAACATGTGACTTCACAAAATTGGCATCCATCACTTCTATAACTATAACCGTTTTGGACTGATATCCATTCTCTCTACTATCTATTCTTCCTTCATTTTTCTACAACCAAACCAATCCCATATGTCTCTCTCTAACTAAACAAGCCCCTTTTCATTAGCAATTTCAATACATTCAAATGCATCTAACGCGCAAACCAAGCATAAAATAAATTTTTGGCCAAAATGTATGAAATAATTTCTCCGCATCCCATTTGGCTATAATACAAAAACTCTAAAGGACCTGCACGTAATTTTCCTTGACCATTTCTCATTCCCTCTTCTATTTAAATCCCAGCAACTAAAAATAGAGTGCAACAAAAAAAAATTAAAGGGAAAAAAATTTCAATACGAAGAAAAATGGAAGCATTTCCTATTCAATTTTGCAAAGGCATAAGATCATATTGGCGAAGCCGCAAGTACCAAAAGCTGCAAAGATCTACCGGTAGTAACAAGATCCGGAAGGCGACCAGACTCGGCGGCGGCCGAGGATTGAAAAATCGACGGTTCAAGCTCCGGTCTATTTTTAACATACGGATACGGTTATTTTCTCCGGTTCGGATCCTTTCCCTAATCCGAGATGCCTATGTGCACACCATGTTGGGTGTTGCTGCTACAGGGTCCGGTCTGTTGGGCCTTTCGGGTGTGGGTCCGACTTTACCCGGATTGCTATTGGACCGGAGGATACCGAGAGCCCGACCCGTTAAGGTTGAAATGGGTGAGTTTGAGAAGAGGTTGGTCATGGAAATTTACCACTATGTTATGGCTTCAAAGGAGTTTGAACAACAACTTCACCTAGTTAATGAATAGAGACTAAGGATAGTTTTGTCATTTTTCTGCATGAATTAATTTGTTCTATTATTTTATTTTTTTGGAGAAAAAGATGGGATGATTAGGTCTATATAATGATTCAATAAAAGTATTTAATTAATTACAAAAGTCCCAAAAGAGTTGTATTTTAAAAGGTAAAGGAAAATATTGTAATTTTGATTGGACAGTTTTAATATAATATGGTGTAATTTGTAAATTATTACCTTTGCAGTTCTCTTTTAAAAAAAGAAGATATTGTCTCCCAATTAGAGGATGAATAAAATCTACTCATGCCAAATGGACTCCGATGCTATGATCATTAAATAAATTGCATCCATTAAATTAAGTAGTCTCGCTTATGGAATTTGATTTGATTTTTTTTATATAGAATTTTAATTAATTTCTCTTGCAAATAAGAATGACACATCACTAAATTGATTTCAAAATTAGAAACCCCTCTTTAATAGTAGAGATTATTAATAAATAATTCTTTTTTTAATAATTATATAAATAGTGAGACATGACAAGATAGGAGACGGTATGATACTTCCAAGTTTCAATCCATCACATTTTATAAATAAAGTCTTTTAATAAGTAAACGTATTTCAGACTCATTTGGCATCTTTTTGGTCTGTTAAATCTTATTAAACAGATCTGTCAGCCATTTAACATCTATTTCTCTTAAGTATCTCCAAAACTCGATAGGAATCCCGTCTAGACCAACCACTTTTCTTGATCTCATTCTCTTCAAAGCTTATTTCTCCTAAGCATGCTTCTTTGGATGTGTGGTAAAACAAGAAAAGATAAGGTGCGAAATGATGATATTCGTGCAAAACTTGGTGTGGCATCTGTGGAGGAGAAAATGCGGAAGAGCTGGCTAAGATGGTTTGGTCATGTGCGACGTAGACCTATGGAAACACCGGTTCGACGAATGGATACTATCGATATAGGCAATGTCAAAAGGGCGAAAGGGAGACCTAAGAAAATATGGATGGAGGTGATACGAAAAGATATGGTCGCCCCATGCCTCAATGAAAGTACATTGTTCGATAGGAGTGAGTGGAGACGGGGGATTCATGTGCTGGACCCGGCGTGATTCTCATGTTGGTTCATGTAGCCTACTCCATATGCTCGGGATTAAAGGCCCAGTTGTTGTTGTTGTAAACGCAATTCAGACATGCGAGAATTATTTATTATTTATTGAATAATATAGGCGCTGCTGCAAGTGTCTGTATTCCAGACGTCTTCCTCAAGAGCATAGAGGCTTTAGAATCAGGCTTTGTGATGCAGGCAAGGATTATAACTATAATTTTCACTAACAGTTATAAGCTTGCCTCCGTGTTATATCGGCGGTTACAATTTTTCAAATAGACTTTCATCATGTTTCATATGATTAAAATATTCTCTTCTATCGCATCACGTAACTCTGCTGGGTTTGGTGTACTGGTGCTCGGATTTGTCCGTCTATCCTGAATGGAAAATCAAAAATATGATTCGAATATTTATGGCAGTAGGGAAAAATATATATTATAGACAATGTGAATACAGGGCTATATGGCTGGCTGGTACTTACCGTATGAGCCCACCTTGCTGAGTGGCCCCCATCCCTTCTCAGTTGCATAGAAAATTGCTTAGGGGAGCTGTGTAGGATCCCTAAGCTCCCTAATTATTTTTAAGTGTTTGATTACCTACCACATCTTTTGAGTCTGTGGATACTATACCGTAAATATATAAAATCCAGTTGTAATTGTAGTTTTTCTTTTCCTATTAGCAAGTATCGCTGAGTTAAATGCAATAGCTTCGAAAATAATTATCAAAGAAAAATAGCTTTAATTTCGTGATAGAATTTTTCTTTCCAAAACGAGAGGCGGCTGGTTTTTGCATAAAAAACTGTTTGCCACACCCTAGACTGTTGAGTCCCCCTTGTTAACCCCTACGCAACTGGAGGAAAGGAGGGGGGGGGGGTTTTTCCAATCCCCCAATTGCGGAGATCTTCATACGGACCACTTCACAAACCTCCTTTCCTATAAATTTTTTTTCGACAAACGGAAAGGAAGAATACACCAAATGTTTACTATGTTTGTGGGCCCGCTTGAGAGAAAAGAACATGGTCAGATCATCCAAATCAACCATAAGAATAATTATTTTAGGGTAAATTGTTGAAAAGCGTCCGGTCGAGGAAAAAGCGGTCAAAAAGTTTTCGGTATTTTCAAAATAGGGAGAAAGGGCATACAGTTCAAAAACTTGGTCTAAAACCCTCCGGCCTGAGGCCTGGATATTATATTTTGGTGCAAGGACCAAAATACCCCAATTCATTTACAACCACTCAAAATTTCTATCTTTCTCTTTCTCGCTTCCATCTTCTCAAATCCCCAAACCTTCTCTCTCCACTCCGACGAGCACCAGTTTCTCCGGCGAGCCACCGTCTTTGATCGGCTGTCTCACTCGTCGCAGCCTCACCTCCCCAAGTCGAAATCCCAATGTCTTTTTTAGAACTTTTACTCTTCTTTTCTATTTTTAATTTTATTCATCTTCTCTGCATCCTTTTGATGGAGTTCCTAGCGACCTTGACGCTGACCGTGATCTTTAGGGAATGAAAAACTTTAATTTTAAAACTGGCACTAGAAACTAAAACCCTAGGATTTCGTCTAAACACTAAACTAGCAAACAAGAAAAGATAAACTACATGTCCGAAGGGCTAGCTATCTTCGTAGCGTGTCCACTTGATCGCGGAAGACCCCCTCTTACGCTCATTGGCCACTGGGAATGAGCTTGTGCGCCGGAGGTCGTTGTGACGTCCATATGAACTCATAGGGTGCTTGTCACGCCCCGCTTCCCAAAATATGAAATACGAGGAGTTGACAAGGCCAGCCATGCTCCTACGGTCAAGAGAATATCCCTCTGTAGTCACACTTCGGCTTTTAGCACAACGTGGTAATCAGTAATCAATGCACAGGTAATGAGAAATGCAATCACTAAACCAAAACAAATACAAAGAACTAACCAGATAAAGATCAAAGAAGCATAGCTCTGAGTCGCTGATCCAGATATCCATAATATTCTCGAGGTACGTCAAGTCCTGGTCCAAACTAAATCCACTTCTCACTCTGAGCATGCATACTCAGGTCGTCAGAGCGACACGATAGCAACACACACATATAGACACACACACACACACATATAGACACACACACACACACACACACATGATTGGTAGGGATTCTGCGTGTTCAAGTTTAGTTAATTACCGCAATCAAAACGGTTTCGCTTGTAGCTAGCCGGTTGAGTACGGGTCGTTCGCAGGGAGATGGGAATCTTTTTCTATGTGCTTTAACGAGTTAAGTCCAATTTTCCAGATTTGTTTGTGATTATCTAAGTGTTAAAATGATATGTAAAGAGAGCTTGTTAGGGTTAGGATTATGTTAGTTTGAGTTAGGAGACGCTCACTTCTTTCGTTGCCACTCTTAATATCGGTGTTACGGTAATCGGAAACAACGGGGATTAGCACGACTAGGAAGGAACTTGCGAGTATAAGCTAGGCTTTCCAACGCTTAAGTCCTTCCTTTTGGTACTTGTCCGTCCGTTCTTGGCTCTTAGCCATAACTTCCGGTTAATTCAACCACAACCGGTCTCACTACGGAATCACCGCTATCATGTAGGATAGGGTGCCGTAGGGAGCGGATTGTGGTTCAATTAACGGGAGTCGATTTAAGATGTTGGGCAAGGAAAGAGTGAGAGAGATTTCCTTCTCTCAAACTTCCCTTATCCTACCCTAACAAGTATGGAAACTACTCACACATCATAATGAAAAGAAAACAAAACAAAGAGGAAGATAGAAAGAAAGAGATTAGAAGATAACAACTAGCTATTTGCGATCTCACCTTGGCAAGGATCAAGCGTAAGCATCATGGTTGTTTTAAGGATAAAGAAAAAGAGAAAGAAAGAAACAACAAGAAATAACAACAACTACTTAACAAAATGAAAATTACAAGCAATAATAAGAGAACAAGACAAGTATAATAACAAAAGGAACTTCTTTATTCATCATTCTTTACTCACAAAAGCTCACTACAAGTTTTTCAATGGAGAAGAGATGAGAAGAGGATAAAGAAACAAGTATTCTAAACCTAGAAAATACAAGATTATGCACCCTTGGCTTCACAAGGTTCTGGGCTATTTATAGGCTGGGAAACGAAAATTTAGGGCAACATTCAGAACAAATATGAAAATACAAAACAGCCCCTAAAAATTGGTCGACTGCCGCCACCATACGGCCGCGGAACCGCGGCCTAGACCCCCTATTGGCCGCGGTTCCGCGGCCTTATAGATGAGTTGGAACCTCTAGTTTTTTGTGCTTCCCTGGTTTTTCATGTCCTTTAGTCTGGCATATGATTTTTCTCAGAATATCTTCACGATTTTTTCCAGAATTTCTGTTGAACAAAAGGTGATTTGATGTGGATCTTTTTATCATGATTTCCTCGAGCTCCGTGTAGATTTCTTGGATCTTGTGCTGCCATTGAGCCTTGTGCATGAAAATGACATTGATTTGCCATTTTGTCTCTTAAACTGGTGTGTGGCAACAGACGGATAAAGAGCGGAGACCTGTGTTTTATCTGTGGTTGGCAGGAACCCGGATTTTGTCGTTTTTTCCATGAATTTTATTGTTAAGAGCCGAGAACCTGTATCCTGCAATTGACTAGCAAACACGGCTCAAGAGTACCTACCGATAAGCAATATGATAAAAATTGGGCGGTATAAAAATGCAATAATCTGATATGAACAAATACCCCCAAACTTATCATTTGCTCGTCCCGAGCAAAACCAATTTATTCACAAAAAATTTCCTAACCTCACTTTCGCAGGGAACGCGATTGCACTGAGCATGTGCAACAAGCCGTTTAAACCTCTAGGTGTCCCTAGTAGGAGGAGTGTTGTCTCCTGAGGGTTTTCAGCGGATACTACCCACAAAATCCGGTCAAGTTGGTTTTGTAAAATAACTAAGATTCAAACCCTAAAGTTTTGTTTCAGAAAATTACAATTCTATTATCCTAAGTCTAGACTATCGAACCTTTATTTTTCACACCTCGCTTCTTATTTAACTACAGATTTTATATGTCTTTACGTGTAGTGCAAATAGTGTCGTTAAGTTTCAGAAGGATCGAATAAAGTCATCATATCACACAATAAAGCCTAGATAAGAATTTTGAAAGGATCACATAAGTTTTATAAAGAGTCAAGCATTTTTCAAGTTTCGTTTTCCAGTGAAGTTTCAACTTCAGAATTTCTATCTTCCCTAACAGGAAACTAGGTCTTATTTTTCACTCCACCTTTTTCTTGTTTTCATTTCATACACACCTCTGTGAACGTGCAATAGTCTTTATCATAGAATAAGACCTTCATATCTCCGCTAAAATTTTTATAAAAGCCTGTCTTTTATCAAGATTATTCTCACACAAAGAACCGTTAGGAATTTTAACTCGGAGAGAACACTTGCTTGACTTTGTTTTAATCTGGACTTTCTAGGCTTCTTAGCGAGCTTTGGGCCAATGCACCCAAATCAGTTGGCTTTAGGGCATTAGGTGTAAAAACACCCCAGCGGACTTAATTACTCAAGTTACCTAGGTCCACAAACAAAAGACAGTTGGGCGTGAAAATCATGATGATTTAATACGAACGGAGATATAGCCGGCAGTTCAATTATTTTTTTGGATAAAAGACGTGTTTAGTGGGTTTTGGTGTGTAATCATTCCAATCAAGTTCCAGATGGGTTATTTTTCAGACTTAGTTCCAATTAAGGCATCAATAACATTCCTTCATATTCACTCACTTCATAAACTATTCTTGATATTACTTATTTCCGAACAAACCTATTTGATCCTCAGAAAATCATTTATCCATTTAAAAGTTTTTAGACATAAAAAGACTTGTCATCTAATTTCCAAAACTCATGACACGTGTAGTGTGATGTAAAGACGTATATCAGCTATAGTTGACTTCAAAGGAGAGTTATCTTTCAGGTTTTCAAAATCTAAACATAAGATTTAGTTATTCTTATCTTATCAAACAAAACCGTCGAAATGTTGAATCAGAGTCCTCCCACTAGCTAACTTGACAAAAAAGTTTTTATGCTTTTAGGAATTTTTTCAGATTTTTATGGATTTTATGGATTTTAATATGCGGATGCAAAATATACATATGAATGCGAAGGTAAGAAATGCGTACCGAGCGTACCCCTAAACTTAAACTGGACAGTGTCCTCACTGTCATTGCATGAAGAGATCATTTGCAGGGTCAAAATTGTCAGTTAGCGATACAAAACTTTTTTTTTTGTGTTTATTGTTTTTATTTTTAAGAAAAAGAAAAAGAAAAAGCATATCCACAAAAATGTACAAAATGGTATATACATACCCCCAAACTTATTTGGAACAGTGTCCACTGTTCTTGGCTGGATAACCGAAGTTTGGAGGTAGGCAGAGGAAGATTATGCAGGGTAAACCGGCTCCTGGAAGACCAGGAGCTCCTCTGATGGTTCGGCGCTAAGGTACGGTTTAAGTCGGTGTCCGTTCACTTTGAAAAATGAACCGTCCTTTGGATTCTCCAAATCCACAGCGCCCTGCGGATACACATTCCGCACAAAATACGGCCCTTTCCAGCGAGATCTGAGCTTTCCTGGATGGAAGTGTAGTCTGGTGTCGTAAAGCAGTACCTGTTGACCAGGTACGAAAGTTTTGCGCAAAAGGTGTTTATCGTGAAACACCTTCGTTCGGTTCTTAACGACAACCGCGTTATCGTAAGCCTCATCCCTAAGCTCGCTCAATTCGTTCAACTGTAGCTTCCGATGGCTGCCCGCATCTTCGAGAGACGGATTCAGCTCCTTTATCGCCAAAAATGCGCGATGCTCTATTTCGACAGGTAGGTGGCAGGCTTTTCCATACACAAGCCGATAGGGAGACATGCCAAGGTCGGTCTTATAAGCGGTTCGAAATGCCCAAAGGGCATCAGTGAGTTTCAGCGACCAATCCTTACGGTTCTTGGAAACCGTCTTCTCCAGTATCTGCTTGATTTGCCGATTTGAAACTTCGGCCTGCCCGCAGGTTTGGGGGTGCTAGGGCGTAGAGAGCTTATGATTAATGGAATATTTCCGCATCAAGGCCTCGAAAGTCTTATTGCAGAAATGACTTCCATTGTCGCTAATGATCGCTCGGGGGTGTCCAAACCGGGAGAAAATGTTTTCTTTAAGAAACCTAACGACAACCTTGTTGTCGTTAGTCCGGCTGGGCACAGCCTCGACCCATTTAGAGACGTAATCAACAGCGAGAAGAATGTACAAGTTCCCGAAAGAGCTGGGAAACGGCCCCATGAAATCTATCCCCCAAACATCGAAAATCTCCACAACCAAGATCGGTTGGAGCGGCATCTCGTTCCTCCGGGATATCCGGCCCAAGTGTTGGCACCGGGAGCAAGTCTTGCAATAGTCATGAGCGTCTTTGAAGAGTTGTGGCCAGTAGAAACCATATTGCAAGATCTTCTCAGCTGTCTTTCTGGGGCCAAAATGCCCGCCACACGCTTTATCGTGGCAAAATGACAGCACACTCTTGAATTCCTCGTCAGGGACACACCGACGAATAATCTGGTCGGGACAGTACTTGAACAAATAGGGTTCGTCCCAGTAAAAGTGTTTTACTTAGGATAAGAAGCGAAGTCTGTCCTGACTTGACCATTCAGTCGGTAGTAATCCCGTGGCCAAATAGTTCACAATATCTGCGAACCAGGGTTCGCAAGATACTGTCAAGAGCTGTTCATCCGGGAAAACGTCATTGATCAGAATTGGAAGCGAAGGCGAAGAAGGAAGTCGTGAGAGATGGTCGGCAACTACGTTTTCACATCCTCGTTTGTCCTTAATGACAAGGTCAAACTCTTGAAGCTAAAAGATCCAACGTATTAGCCGAGATTTTGCATCTTTCTTCGCAAAAAGATGGCGCAGAGCAGAATGGTCTGTATAGACAATGACTGGAGAGCCGATGAGGTAGGGCCTGAACTTCTCTAAAGCAAATACAACAGCTAAGAATTCCTTCTCAGTTGTTGTATAATTAAGTTGGGCGTCGTTCAGGGTTCGGCTCGCATAATAGATTACGTGCGGCATCTTGTTGATGTGTTGTCCAAGGACAGCACCAATGGCAAAGTCGGATGCATCGCACATAATCTCAAACGGGTGCGTCCAGTCAGGAGAAGAAAGAACGGGAGCAGAAGTGAGTGAGCTTTTCAATGACTCGAATGCAGTCACACAGCTCGAGTTGAAGTCGAATGGCGTATCCTTGGCCAGTAAGAGAGTCAAGGGCCTAGCAATCTTGCTAAAGTCCTTGATGAACCGTCTATAGAAACCGGCATGGCCAAGGAAGGCTCGGATATCTCTGACGCATCGGGGAGGAGGGAGATTGGAAATGACCTCAATCTTCGCTTTGTCGACCTCTATGCCATTTTGCGAGATGATATGTACTAAGACAATACCTTCGCGCACCATGAAGTGGCACTTCTCCCAATTCAAAGTGAGATTCTTGTCTTTACATCGGGTAAGGACAGCGTCAAGATGCAGCAAACACTCGTTGAAGGAATCGCCGAAGATGGAGAAATCATCCATGAAAATCTCCAGAAATTTTTCCACCATGTCTGAGAAGATTCCCATCATACACCGCTGGAAGGTAGCGGGCGCATTGCATAACCCAAAGGGCATGCGTCGATATGCAAACGTGCCGAAAGGACAAGTGAATGTGGTCTTGTCCTGGTCTTTTTCGGCGATGGGAATTTGATTATAGCCAGAGTTGCCATCAAGAAAGCAGTAGTACTCGTGTCCGGCCAATCGTTCAAGCATTTGGTCAATGAAAGGTAGCGGAAAGTGGTCCTTCCGCGTTGTGGCGTTGAGTTTTCTGTAATCGATGCATACTCGCCACCCAGTTTGGGTGCGAGTAGGGATTAACTCGTTCGCCTCGTTAGTGATGACCGTTATACCTGATTTCTTGGGGACAACGTGAATGTGGCTAACCCACTGGCTATCAGAGATAGGGTAAATGATACCATTATCCAGACATTTTACGATCTCCTTTTTCACAGCCTGTTTCATGACTGGATTGAGACGTCTTTGTGGATCCCGGGCTGGTTTGGCATCATCCATCAGATGAATGTGATGTTCAACGATCAGGGGACTAATCCCCTTGATGTCCGCCATAGACCAGCCAAAAGCTTGCCTGTTGCTGTGCAAGACCGCGAGAAGGGCTTTCTCTTGCTCTGGAGCTAGAGAAGCCGAGATGATGACAGGGAGGGTCTCGTTCTCACCTAAGTAAGCGTACTTAAGGTGAGACGGCAAAGGCTTGAGTTCGAGCGTCGGAGGTGAAACGATTGAAGGCAAGATTGGTGCAGAGGTCTCGAACTCAAAGGACTCCAGCAAGGGTTCAAAACGAGTGTAAGCGACCGAGTCAGATGGTTCAGGTAACTCATCCGGAAATTCGAAGTATTCAAACTCGGGTTGCGAGCGGCTAAGATCGTTCAAGAACGTAAAACACTTGTAGTCGTTGTCGGGCGCAGAAACAGCAGCGGGTTCGAGGAGGAACGCACTAGTGGCGTTAAGGTTATCATGATCGAACAGAAACTCCTCGAATTCACACTCTTCTGGGGTGATCTCATGGATCGAGCAGACGTCGAGTATATGAGCATTAGGTTCGGCGGGCTGATTCCCCAACCTAAAAATGTTGAGTTCAATCGTCATGTTTCCAAAAGAGAGGTTCATCGAACCATTGCGACAATTGATCACAGCATTTGAGGTTGCAAGGAATGGGCGACCGAGTATCACCGGAATTTGATTCCGGGGGTTAGCTACAGGCTGTGTGTCTAATACAATGAAGTCAACGGGGAATATGAAGTCCCCTACTTTTATTAACACATCCTCTAGCTCACCCCTAGGATGGGTGATTGATCGGTCGGCCATTTGGAGAGTACAGTGTGTGGGTTTCAGCTCTCCGACGCCTAATTGCTCGTATACTGAGTACGGAAGCAGGTTAACACTGGCACCAAGATCTAATAGTGCGCGGTTGATGTTCTTATCCCCAATGGTAATAGAAATCGTAGGACAGCCAGGGTCCTTCCGTTTTTGTGGTAAAGATTGGGTAAGAGCATCACTCACAACACTAGCCAAGAATAGTTTCTTTGGTACCTGAGACTTCCTCTTTTTCGTGCACAAGTCCTTTAAGATTTTCGCGTAGGATGGGACTTGTTGGACGTCATCTAAAAGAGGAATGTTAATGTTAACCTGCTTAAATAACTCCAGAATCTTCTCCATTTGAGGATTTTTTTTATTAGACCTCAACCGGTTTGGAAATGGGACGTTTTTAAAATTGGTTGAGTCTAATGCTTGTGGAGGAGATTGTGGAGTAGGAACGGATCCCAGAACAGGTGTTTTCGTGGAGTGAGAAGTGGGTCCATTCAAAGCAGAAGAAGAGGAAGGAGAGCCTTGTGAAGAACGGAGAATAGGCTCAGAAGACGAAGAAGCAGGAGACGAAGAAGAAGAAGAAGTAGAAGAAGAAGCGGCCGGGGTGTCATCATTGATCCGTGTGCCGATGTTGTTTTGCAGCATCCTTCCCGATCTCAATGTGGTCACGGCACTCACATTATGATTCTGTTGTTCAAGAGCAACATGTACATTCTGTGGGTGACCGGGATTTGGGAGTGGTTAGGACGGGAGCTTCCCCTTCTCTCGCTCGTTTAAGGCCGCATTCAGTTGTGCAATCTGGGCCTCGATGGTTTTGATGCTTTGCCCGTGAGCGGCAGTGTGTTGCACTAAGGACTGAATGGAAGACTAGATGTTTGCGGTGGATTGAATCGATTGTTTGACGAACGCCTCCAGACTTCGTTCAAGCGAGGAAACCTTATCGTTGTTTTACGGAACAAAGTTGTTTGGTGGAAAAGAATTGTTGGGTGCAAAGTTGTTCGTCTGATTTTGAAAAGGTTGGGGTTGGAAGGGCTGCTGAAATTGAGTTTGTTGTTGCGCTTGTTGTTGCGGCGGAGGGGGCCTTTGGAAATTGTTGCCTTGGAATTGATTCTGATTCTGATTCCAGGCGAAATTGGGGTGGTTCCTCCAACCGGGATTGTAGGTGGAAGAGTATGGATCATTCCTCGGTCTTTGCTGGAATGCAGCATTAACTTGATCCTGTCCTTGCGATGGTGAATTGTAAGGACACTCTTCGGTTAAGTGAGAAGGATCGGAACAACAAGCGCAAATGGTACGAAGGGGGAGAACAGGGGTAGGAGCAGGAGAAGAAAATTTTCTCTCTATCGCTTCAAGCTTTCTTGTTATTGCAGCCATTTCAGCTTTCATCGCAATAGAGATATCAAGTTGGTGAATTCCTACCCTAGACTGACCGGTAGAAGTGGATGTAGAAGAAGAAGAAGTCGGTCTGGTGCTCTCCCATTGTAGCGTTTGCTCCGCAAGGTCGTCAAAGAATTGCCACGTTTCCTCGTCAGATTTCGATAGGAAGTGGCCCTGACAGATGGTTTCCAACAACTGCTTCGTTGCTGGGTTCAGGCCCTCGTATAAGGTTTGACAAAGTTGCCATTTCTCTATACCGTGGTGAGGACACTGAACAAGAAGGTCTTTGTACCGGTCAAAGCACTTCCAGAAGGGTTCAGAAGGAAGCTGAGAGAATTGGTTGATTTCATTGCGGATCCTTGCGGTTTTATGATTCGGATAGAATTTTTTTAGAAACGCTTTAACAAACTCGTCCCAACTGGTTATTGAGTGGGAAGCGGTGCTATACAGCCATTTTTCAGCAAGATCGCATAAAGTGAACGGAATGACCCGTAGACGTATAGCATCGTCCGACAGTTGGGTGGTTTTCATCATGGCACAAACGTTTTGAAATTTATTGATGAAGATATAGGCATCTTCAGATTCAAGCCCATGAAATCGTGGAAGCATATTGATGAAGTGGGGCTTAATTTCAAAATTATCCCCATTGGCCGGTGGAAGAGAAAGGCAGGTGGGAAGTGCAGAACGGGTGGGATAGAAACGATCCTGGAGCGCGATTCGCTGCGGCGCTACAACAGGCGGTGGTGGTGGGTTATTGGTCTCCGTAGGAGGTGGAGCCAATCCAGGGGTAGTCAAAGAGATATTCGGATTAAATCCTGATATCGCGGAAGAAGAGGTTGGTGATGGTGAAGGTGAAGATGTATGAACAGAATTCCGGTCAACGTCGGAGTTGGCCGGCAAAGGTAAAGGTGAAAGAGGAGTGGACGGAGTTTCGACGTCTGAGTCGATCGCGTAGTTGGTAGCGACTAACGTAACGCGGACTAAGCGGGCGCTAGTGTCCCGAGTCCAAGCGGACATACACTAAACGAGTTTAGTATAGTCAAAGCGGAGAAGGTGAGGGTAAGAAAACGTCAATGGAGAAAGGCGATGGGTGTGGGTGAAAAATGGATTTTGGCGACAAAGGGCAAGTTTTTATAAAAGTTTTTGATTTTTTTTTCCTTTTTTTTTTATTTTTAGGAAGAGCTTTACAGAAATATGTACGGATTTACGGCTTTAAGCAATCACAAACAAGATATGTAGAATCACACCTAGATCTAGGGTCACCTAGGTCAGCTAGACAGCTCCTAACTGTTCCAAAGAACTAGAAACAGGACCTCAAACCGCCTCTTCTCCGCCAATTGCGGCCAGATAAGTGCCAGGTAAGTGGGAGGTTGTCCAACGCTTTCGCGAAGTTCCTTAATTAAATAACCGCTTACCTTCGTCACACTTGCCTAGACACCGCAAAATCAGGATAGGATAAACGGCCGATGCCTGTAATTAGTCCTCTGTCCTATTGAGCGCGAAGTCCTTAGGGCTGAGTCTAGTATTTTTTAATTTAACGATGGTCAATGCATATGCTTTTTATGATTTCTGGGGTCCTGGGAACGGTGATGAAATCCCCACCCAATCTGAATTGGTTTCAAGCCCCTTAAGTCCGTATTAATAAATGCAAAGCAGTAACAAATCAACTGCAAACAATTTTTATTTTTTAGCGCGGCGCAAAGAATCCTGCACAAGAACAGTTTATTGGAAAGGGGAAGAGAATTTGCGCAAAGAATGCTGCAGAAAATACAGTTTATTGGAGTCCAGAGGAGTGGGAGAGAGGAAAGGAGGACTTACAGAGATTTTGGTAGCCCGAAGGCACCAAACGGCCGCGGTTCCGCGGCCTAAGCCTCCTTATGCCGCGGTTCCGCGGCGGTATGATAGGCTTGGGCCTTCAGTTTTCTGGTGTGGGCTCGTCTGGGTGTCCTCTGCTTGTCTGGATGTGCTGAATTTTGACTTGCTTACTGTATCTGCTCCAGATTTTTACAGTAGACCGTTTGCTTCGTTTTGATCCGTCGCGGTGTAGCCGCGAAATGTGGGTCTATCTTCCCACATCTTTGGCACTGAACTTGAATTTCGTATTATCCCACGTCTTAGGCACTGTCACGCCCCGCTTCCCAGAGTACGCAAGATTGGGCACGTGACATAGCCAACCATGCTACCTGTGGGTAAGAAATATCCATCCACAGTCACATTACGGTTGTAGAGATATCAAGAACAAAATAAACAAACTGTCTAACACATGTCCAAATCCATAATAACCAGAGTCAATGATAAATAAGTGCGGAAGCAAATGATCCAATGCAATAATAGAAAGGTACGTCCCGTAATGCGGGATCACACCTGGTAATAAAATGCAATAAATGAACTAACCACTACAGAACTCACAAATCAGCCTGCTGGCTGAAGTACTCCTGCTCAGTCGTCGACAGTGGTAAAGAATCTGGGCCATGCAAAACCCAGACGTCAGCGCGTCATGTCAACCAATAATATAATATGAACATGGTAATAAGCAATGCAGGTATGAACATGAATAAAGCAGTACTAAGAAATAACAGTGCAGGGTAATGTGCAGTGGTAACTAAACTGTCCTATCAGGTTTCTACTCTATAGTCTTTGAAATCAAATTGATGAATCGTCGATGTAACTCAATAGTATCCCGTGCGTACCCGGGACCACGGTCAAAGCCGTCGGGGCTGAATCCGAGACGTGCCGCTAAGCAGTAAAAGTAGGTAGTAGGATGGACGAGTGATGTCAGCATCATCACTCCCGGACTGGCCAAGCCCGTAAGACTGATCAGAACAAGTATCGAACTGTTGAGTTACAAGTCGGTTTCACCTTTGATTTCCCCATACCCCCAAGCTATGTATGTCAGGTCAGGTATTCAGTAGTCAGGGACTAATGCCAACACAAAATCCGGTAAGAGTAGGTCTGTCTGGCTCGACAGCAGGAATGGTCAGGTTTGTTGGCATTAGGCATGAAATCATGAAACAAGTAATGTCATGGTACAACAGGATGAGTCGGTATGTATGTATATGTCAGGTGTAGCAGGGTCAAGCCAATAGGTAGTGTAACCGGGTACGTGCTCACAACAGGTATACAATCAATAATGAACAGCAGCAGGAAACAGTAAATAACCATAATGTTCTATGTAACCACAGTGATGTTTGTATTCTCTCATTTATCAGGTTCACACACCTTTGAGGTGCAATAGCCACAAGGTGAAGCAATATCGATAACATACGTAATGGAGTTGCATGAATTTAAACTAAGCATAATAATAGTTACAGGGATGATCTAGCAATTTAAGCAATGACGTGCCAATTGGTTAATTAGTTAAATTGTGGATTGATAGCATACCGATTAACTACGAGTAACCACTACAATGATTTAACGTTACGGATGATTGTAAATGTCACCAAGTCGTGTGATTATAACAGATAACATGATTATTAAGTTTGTAGCATGTTAAAGCAAGTATTCGGATACTTGCCTCGACGGTTTCGCAAACCGGAACGCACGGATGTAATGTCGGCAGAAAACGCGATATGATAGCACGGGCCACGGATCGAGTCCCAACAGAGATCAACGAGATCACACGGACCAGGGGACCTCGCTGGAGCGTCGGGTTCGCCAAGACGGCACGGTCGGATTCCGGCAACGACAAAAGTAGCGGAGTTAGCAATACAATAGGATACAAGCGAATAACGACCAGCAAGGGGGATGATTTGCACAAAGGGAGGAAAGGGGACACTTACAGAGAGGTATACCAGGTGACCCCGGCGAGCTCGACGGCGCTGGAACGCCGGCGAAGCAACGGCAGCGGCTGCAGCAAGGGTTGAAGGCTTCGGGGTGCGCGGGAGAGGGTGCTGCGGCGAGCTGGAGGAGAGGGGGTCGGCTCTGGTGGTCGAGGGGGAGAAGTAGGTGGCCCTGGTGACGACGGCGAGGTCGCCGGCGCGTTCTCCGGTGAACAGCGGGGTAGGCGATGGGTGAAGGCTCGGGTTGGTGGTCCGGCGAGGAGAGGAAGGGAGGTGATGACGAGGTCGCGACGAGGAGGGTGAGAGGGAGTCGTGGGAGGCGTCGGCGTCGAGAGGCGGCGAGAGGCAGCGTCGACGTCGGCGATGCAGGGTTGGAGGCGAGGTCGGGGTTGGGTGCAGGCGCGGGAGACGTCGGGAGAACGGGAGGAGGAAGGCGCGGCTAGGTTGAGGGTGCTGATGGCGACGGCGAGGTCGCGGTGGCGATGGTGGGCTGCGCGAGTACGAGGCTAGGGTTAGGGTTTGTGGGTGTTCCTCGTGGTCGCGATGGAGAAGAGGAGGCTGCTGCTGCATGGTTATATATAGAGGAAGAGAGAGAGAGGGATTAGAGAGAGAAAGGGAGATTGGAGAGAGAAGGAGAGAGATTGAGGGAAGAGAGAGAGAGAGATGGGGAAAACGAGGCGGGGCCCACGAGCTCAATGGGAGCTCGTGATTGGCTGGGGGAAAAATATTGTGAAGGATTTACGTAGGATTTAAAGTTAAGGAAATCTTAGATTCGAATAAATATAGTTTAGATATTAAATCGAAACGGGCCCTTTTTGGCGCGAAATGAAACATTTCCAAATCGCGCCCGGGTTGCGCCCAAATGTTCCAAATTCAAATTATAGGATTTTAAGCGGGTTCCAAATTTTGAAAAGAGCTGTTTAGTGATTAAAATGCATGCCCCCAAGTCGGACACTTGCACGCGCGCGTAGTCGCCCAAACTGGCCCGTTTAGCCAAACGGAACGGAATCTCGACACGCGGACGCTACCACGCGACTAGTGGCGACGAGTAGGCCAACATGGACATCTTAAATTTTATTTTAGGGGTTAAAATTTGTTATGTGCCAAAATGACTTAACCGGTTAAAATTTAGCAATAAACACCAGAAAATCAGGAAAATTGGAATGAGCAATATACGACCCTCAACTAGAAATATAAATAGTATTATTGGGCTCGGGTGTTACATCATACCCAACTACAAAAAGAATTTCGTCCTCGAAATTCCAAGAATACAAGATAGCTAACTACTGGAAAAGGTGAGGGAATTTCTGCCGGATCTCGTCTTCCCGCTCCCAAGTGGATTCTCCATGCGATCGGTTACCCCAAGAAACTAGCACAAGAGGGATAATCTTGTTCTTAAGAACCTTTTCTCTTCGATCCTTGATTTCAACTGGTCGCTCCTCAAAAGTCAGGTCCTCCCGAATGGTCAACTCCGAATGATCCAAGACATGAGTCTCATCACGAACATACTTCCGTAGTTGAGACACATGAAACACATCGTGAACTCCTGCTAAAGACTGTGGTAACGCCAACCGGTACGATACCTCTCCAACACGCTCCAATATCTCGAAGGGTCCAACGAATCGGGGGCTAAGCTTCCCTCGACTTCCAAAGCGAATCACTCCTCTAGTCGGTGATATTTTCAGGAATACCAAATCACCCACGGCGAACTCCAGAGGTCTTCTTGACGTGTCGGCCCAACTTTTCTGTCTGTCTTGAGCTGCCTTCATATGCTTCCTGATTGTATTCACCTTCTCGACTGTCTGCACCACCAAATCTGGTCCTAGTAACCTTCGTTCACCAACATCATCCCAACAAACAGGTGAACGGCACTTACGACCATACAGTGCTTCAAACGGGGCCATCTGAATAGTTGCTTGGAAGCTATTGTTGTACGAAAACTCCACCAGGTGTAGATGATCCTCCCAAGAACCTCTGAAGTCTAACATGCAAGCCCTCAACATATCTTCAAGGGTCTGGATCGTTCTCTCTGATTGTCCATCAGTCTGAGGATGATAAGCTGTGCTAAACTTCAATCGAGTCCCCAAACTTTCTTGTAAGCTCCTCCAAAAGTGCGACAAGAACCGAGTGTCCCGATCGGACACGATGCTTACCGGTACTCCATGCAATCTGACAATCTCCTGCATGTACCGCTCTGCCAAAGTCTCTGTCGATTGACCAACCCGAAAAGGAATAAAGTGAGCTGCCTTGGTCAACCGATCGACAATCACCCATACAGCATTGTTGCCCTTTGGACTCCGCGGTAAAGCCGTCACGAAATCCATGGTTATATGTTCCCACTTCCATTGAGGAATCGGAAGTGGTTGCAACAAACCAGCAACCCTTTGGTGTTCAGCCTTGACTTGCTGACACACCAAGCACTTAGCCACGAAGCGAGCAATTTCCCGTTTCATACCTTCCCACCAGAAATGCTGTCGAATATCTCGGTACATCTTTGTCCCTCCTGGATGTACAGAGTAAGCTGAACTGTGTGCCTCCTTCATAAGCTCTTCACGCACATCTCCTTTTGGCACACACACACGGCTACCATATCTCAACGAACCGTCTTCATGGATCAGTAAATCGGTTCGTAGTCCAGCCTCAACCCGCTCTCGAAACTTCTGCAGTCTAGGATCCTGCGATTGTGCCGCTTTAATCTTCTCAACCAAGGACGACTGTACTTGCAACTGCATCAACTGTCCCGTAGAATGTGGTAGCACAACCTCCAAGTCGAATCTTCGAAAATCTGCAATGATCTCCTTCTGCGTAGTTAATACCTGAATTGCTGGTAATCGACTAAGCGCATCCGGTACAACATTAACCTTCCCCGGATACTACTTAAGATCAAGATCGTAGTCAGCCATCAACTCCAACCATCTATGCTGCCTCATGATAGGCTCCTTCTGCGTGAACACGTACTTCAAGCTCTTATGATCTGTAAAAACTTCGACTCTTACGCCCAAAAGGTAGTGTCTCCAAATCTTCAAAGCGAAAATCACAGCCGCAAGCTCCAAGTCATGAGTTGGATAATTCTTCTCATGAGTCTTCAGTTGTCTTGATGCGTATGCTACGACCTTCCCATGCTGCATCAAAACACATCCCAATTCTTTCCCAGATGCATCGCTATGAATCATCAGTCCTCCGGAATTGTCTGGTACGGTCAGGATAGGGGCGGTTATCAACTTCTGCTTCAACGTCTCAAAGCCAACGCACACTTATCCGTCCATACAAAAGGTACCTCCTTACGCATAAGCTTGGTCAGCGGCTCAGCTAAACGCGCGAAGTTCTCCACAAATCTTCTGTAGTATCCGGCTAATCCAAGGAAACTTCTTATCTCAGCTACATTCCTTGGAATAGGCCAATCTCGAACTGCTGCAATCTTTTCGGGATGGACGGCGATTCCATCACCCGACACGACATGTCCCAGAAATTTCACTTCTTCCAGCCAGAATTCGCACTACTCATCTTCGCAAATAACTTCTCTTGTCTCAGCGTCTGCAGTGCGATCCTTAAATGCTCAACAGGCTCCTCCGGACTCTTCGAGTATACCAGAATATCGTCAATGAATACCACAATAAACTGGTCCAAGAATGGTGAAAAGATCCTGTTCATCAAATCCATGAATATTGCCGGCGCATTAGTCACTCCGAAGGGCATCACTAGATACTCGAAATGTCCATATCGAGTCCGAAACGCCGTCTTGCAAATGTCTTCTGCTCTCACTCGGACCTGATGATATCCTGATCGCAAATCCAGTTTCGAGAATACCCTCGCGCCACTAAGCTGCTCAAAAAGTTCTCCAATGCGAGGGGTCTGGTACTTGTTCTTAATAGTCACCCGGTTCAACTTTCGATAATCAAAGCACATCCTTCTCGTGCCATCCTTCTTCTTTACTAAAAGAACTGGGGCTCCCCAAGGTGAGTTGCTGCTTCGAATCCAACCCTTCTCGAGTAATTCACCAACTTGTTTCTTAACTCCTTCCAATTCCACTGGTGCCATTGGATAGTAAGCTTTAGACACTGGCGCTGCACCAGGACTAAGGTCAATCGTGAACTCCACGTCTCGCTTCGGCGGTAAGCCTGATATATCTTCAAACACGTCCATAGAATCATGAACAACAGCCGGCTCTTTACTTTCATCACTTCCATTGATGCAAGAACATTGTTTGTCGGCCTAGCCCTAAACTCGACCGGCCCGACAGAACTGCTTCCTTACCGCAACTGCTGTCTGCTGTGAACTCCCAATTTTCCTGATATGCTCTGCTGTTCTCGAGCTGCCGTAAGAACCTGTGAGAAAGTGGTCAAACCCAGGGAGACGGTTTGCCTTTGGATGTCCACATCCAAGCTGCGCATGGACCTTCGTGCCCTGTCTGCATCGTTGGCGACTAAAGGTCCAGCGAAACTGCTGAGTCTCGTCCACTCTGCTGCATGCACGTCCACGGGTGCTCCATTCTGCCTCAGCCCAATAAATTTCTCTTCCATTTCCTCCCGTGCAGTCCGCGGAAAGAACTTCTCCAGGAAACTCTTAGAGAAATCCGCCCAACTGCTTGGCTTGGGCAAACGGTTCTCCTCCACAAGCCACCACTCTCGGCGTAATCCACTAGTTGAATGCACACCACATCAACTCCTTTGTCCTCTGGAATCTGTGCCGCAATCAGCAAATTCTCCGTGCTGACTAGCCACCGCTCGGCTGGCACGGCTCCTCCAAACCAGTAAAAGTAGTAGGACCCATACGTCTGAACTCTGCCACGGTCCCTACTCGGTCAACTGGTCTAGTTCCAATCTTGTTCACAGACTGCTGAACGATCTGCAAACCTTCCTGAAACGAGTCCGCTTGCTGCTGGATCAGCTCGGGCTGTTTCTTTGATTTCCAGCATTCCTCTTATCACTCCAAGCATGGCGGCTTCGTTCACACGCCTCTGGTACGTCTTCAACTTCTTACCTGTCATAATCCTGAACTCAAAACACCCAATATTAGCATGATGATAGATTCTGAATATGGATCAAGGCTAGAACTCTAAGATACTTAAATAGAGTACCGCATTGTAGCTATGCCGCGGTATCATAGCCGCAATTACTTAACTCCACCCAAGTCGCCTAAGTCCTAGAGATAACAAGGAATTAGGTTTTCGAATTGACAATGCAAAGTAAGTTTGCATGTCGACATGATCCGGAAGAATGATTCAAAGATGGTAAAACGGTCAAGGTGGCTGGACATGTTTCATAATCACGGGTGTTCTGATTCGTGTATCGGGTGTAATACCCAACTACAAAGAATCAACCCAATTAACCTATGTCTCTGATACCATAAAACCATGTCACGCCCCGCTTCCCAGAGTACGCAAGATTGGGCACGTGACATAACCAACCATGCTACCTGTGGGTAAGAAATATCCATCCACAGTCAAATTACGGTTGTAGAGATATCAAGAACAAAATAAACAAACTATCTAACACATGTCTAAATCCATAATAACCAGAGTCAATGATAAATAAGTGCGGAAGCAAATGATCCAATGCAATAATAGAAAGGTACGTCCCGTAATGCGGGATCACACCTGGTAATAAAATGCAATAAATGAACTAACCACTACAGAACTCACAAATCAGCCTGCTGGCTGAAGTACTCCTGCTCAGTCGTCGACAGTGGTAAAGAATCTGGGCCATGCAAAACCCAGACGTCAGCGCGTCATGTCAACCAATAATATAATATGAACATGGTAATAAGCAATGCAGGTATGAACATGAATAAAGCAGTACTAAGAAATAACAGTGCAGGGTAATGTGCAGTGGTAACTAAACTGTCCTATCAGGTTTCTACTCTATAGTCTTTGAAATCAAATTGATGAATCGTCGATGTAACTCAATAGTATCCCGTGCGTACCCGGGACCACGGTCAAAGCCCTCGGGGCTGAATCCGAGACGTGCCGCTAAGCAGTAAAAGTAGGTAGTAGGATGGACGAGTGATGTCAGCATCATCACTCCCGGACTGGCCAAGCCCGTAAGACTGATCAGAACAAGTATCGAACTGTTGAGTTACAAGTCGGTTTCACCTTTGATTTCCCCATACCCCCAAGCTATGTATGTCAGGTCAGGTATTCAGTAGTCAGGGACTAATGCCAACACAAAATCCGGTAAGAGTAGGTCTGTCTGGCTCGACAGCAGGAATGGTCAGGTTTGTTGGCATTAGGCATGAAATCATGAAACAAGTAATGTCATGGTACAACAGGATGAGTCGGTATGTATGTATATGTCAGGTGTAGCAGGGTCAGGCCAATAGGTAGTGTAACCGGGTACGTGCTCACAACAGGTATACAATCAATAATGAACAGCAGCAGGAAACAGTAAATAACCATAATGTTCTATGTAACCACAGTGATGTTTGTATTCTCTCATTTATCAGGTTCACGCACCTTTGAGGTGCAATAGCCACAAGGTGAAGCAATATCGATAACATACGTAATGGAGTTGCATGAATTTAAACTAAGCATAATAATAGTTACAAGGATGATCTAGCAATTTAAGCAATGACGTGCCAATTGGTTAATTAGTTAAATTGTGGATTGATAGCATACCGATTAACTACGAGTAACCACTACAATGATTTAAAGTTACGGATGATTGTAAATGTCACCAAGTCGTGTGATTATAACAGATAACATGATTATTAAGTTTGTAGCATGTTAAAGCAAGTATTCGGATACTTGCCTCGACGGTTTCGCAAACCGGAACGCACGGATGTAATGTCGGCAGAAAACGCGATATGATAGCACGGGCCACGGATCGAGTCCCAACAGAGATCAACGAGATCACACGGACCAGGGGACCTCGCTGGAGCGTCGGGTTCGCCAAGACGGCACGGTCGGATTCCGGCAACGACAAAAGTAGCGGAGTTAGCAATACAATAGGATACAAGCGAATAACGACCAGCAAGGGGGATGATTTGCACAAAGGGAGGAAAGGGGACACTTACAGAGAGGTATACCAGGTGACCCCGGTGAGCTCGACGGCGCTGGAACGCCGGCGAAGCAACGGCAGCGGCTGCAGCAAGGGTTGAAGGCTTCGGGGTGCGCGGGAGAGGGTGCTGCGGCGAGCTGGAGGAGAGGGGGTCGGCTCTGGTGGTCGAGGGGGAGAAGTAGGTGGCCCTGGTGACGACGGCGAGGTCGCCGGCGCGTTCTCCGGTGAACAGCGGGGTAGGCGATGGGTGAAGGCTCGGGTTGGTGGTCCGGCGAGGAGAGGAAGGGAGGTGATGACGAGGTCGCGACGAGGAGGGTGAGAGGGAGTCGTGGGAGGCGTCGGCGTCGAGAGGCGGCGAGAGGCGGCGTCGACGTCGGCGGTGCAGGGTTGGAGGCGAGGTCGGGGTTGGGTGCAGGCGCGGGAGACGTCGGGAGAACGGGAGGAGGAAGGCGCGGATAGGTTGAGGGTGCTGACGGCGACGGCGAGGTCGCGGTGGCGATGGTAGGCTGCGTGAGTACGAGGCTAGGGTTAGGGTTTGTGGGTGTTCCTCATGGTCGCGATGGAGAAGAGGAGGCGGCTGCTGCATGGTTATATATAGAGGAAGAGAGAGAGAGAGGGATTAGAGAGAGAAAGGGAGATTGGAGAGAGAAGGAGAGAGATTGAGGGAAGAGAGAGAGAGAGATGGGGAAAACGAGGCGGGGCCCACGAGCTCAATGGGAGCTCGTGATTGGCTGGGGGAAAAATATTGTGAAGGATTTACGTAGGATTTAAAGTTAAGGAAATCTTAGATTCGAATAAATATAGTTTAGATATTAAATCGAAACGGGCCCTTTTTGGCGCGAAATGAAACATTTCCAAATCGCGCCCGGGTTGCGCCCAAATGTTCCAAATTCAAATTATAGGATTTTAAGCGGGTTCCAAATTTTGAAAAGAGGTGTTTAGTGATTAAAATGCATGCCCCCAAGTCGGACACTTGCACGCGCGCGTAGTCGCCCAAACTGGCCCGTTTAGCCAAACGGAACGGAATCTCGACACGCGGACGCTACCACGCGACTAGTGGCGACGAGTAGGCCAACATGGACATCTTAAATTTTATTTTAGGGGTTAAAATTTGTTATGTGCCAAAATGACTTAACCGGTTAAAATTTAGCAATAAACACCAGAAAATCAGGAAAATTGGAATGAGCAATATACGACCCTCAACTAGAAATATAAATAGTATTATTGGGCTCGGGTGTTACAGGCACCGAACTCGAACTTCGTATTTTCCTGCACACTCGCACAAAAACTAATCAAAAATAACAAAATGATTTTTTTACAAAGTATATTTTTTTTGTTTTGTTTTTCGGTTATATTTATATTCACAAGTTAACCCGAAATTACACAAAGAAATAAACTACCGTCTCCCCGGCAACGGCGCCATTTGATTGGTAGGGATTCTGCGTGTTCAAGTTTAGTTAATTACCGCAATCAAAACGGTTTCGCTTGTAGCTAGCCGGTTGAGTACGGGTCGTCCGCAGGGAGATGGGAATCTTTTTCTATGTGCTTTAACGAGTTAAGTCCAATTTTCCAGATTTGTTTGTGATTATCTAAGTGTTAAAATGATATGTAAAGAGAGCTTGTTAGGATTAGGATTAGGTTAGTTTGAGTTAGGAGACGCTCACTTCTTTCGTTGCCACTCTTAATATCGGTATTACGGTAATCGGCAACAACGGAGATTAGCACGACTAGGAAGGAACTTGCGAGTATAAGCTAGGCTTTCCAACGCTTAAGTCCTTCCTTTTGGTGCTTGTCCGTCCGTTCTTGGCTCTTAGCCATAACTTCCGGTTAATTCAACCACAACCGGTCTCACTACGGAATCACCGCTATCATGTAGGATAGGGTGCCGTAGGGAGCGGATTGTGGTTCAATTAACGGGAGTCGATTTAAGATGTTGGGCAAGGAAAGAGTGAGAGAGATTTCCTTCTCTCAAACTTCCCTTATCCTACCCTAACAAGTATGGAAACTACTCACACATCATAATGAAAAGAAAACAAAACAAAGAGGAAGATAGAAAGAAAGAGATTAGAAGATAACAACTAGCTATTTGCGACCTCACCTTGGCAAGGATCAAGCGTAAACATCATGGTTGTTTTAAGGATAAAGAAAAAGAGAAAGAAAGAAACAACAAGAAATAACAACAACTACTTAACAAAATGAAAATTACAAGCAATAATAAGAGAACAAGACAAGTATAATAACAAAAGGAACTTCTTTATTCATCATTGTTCACTCACAAAAGCTCACTACAAGTTTTTCAATGGAGAAGAGATGATAAGAGGAAGAAAAAACAAGTATTCTAAACCTAGAAAATACAAGTTTATGCACCCTTGGCTTCACAAGGTTCTGGGCTATTTATAGGCTGGGAAATGAAAATTTAGGGTAACATTCAGAACAAATATGAAAATACAAAACAGCCCCTAAAAATTGGTCGACTGCCGCCACCATACGGCCACGGAACCGCGGCCTAGACCCCCTATTGGCCGCGGTTCCGCGGCCTTATAGATGAGTTGGAACCTCTAGTTTTTTGTGCTTCCCTGGTTTTTCATGTCCTTTATTCTGGCATATGATTTTTCTCAGAATATCTTCACGATTTTTCCAGAATTTCTGTTGAGCAAAAGGTGATTTGATGTGGATCTTTTTATCATGATTTCCTCGAGCTCCGTGTAGATTTCTTGGATCTTGTGCTGCCATTGAGCCTTGTGCATGAAAATGACATTGATTTGCCATTTTGTCTCTTAAACTGGTGTGTGGCAACAGACGGATAAAGAACGGAGATCTGTGTTTTATCTGTGGTTGGCAGGAACCCGGATTTTGTCGTTTTTTCCATGAATTTTATTGTTAAGAGCCGAGAACCTGTATCCTGCAATTGACTAGAAAACACGGCTCAAGAGTACCTACCGATAAGCAATATGATAAAAATTGGGCGGTATAAAAATGCAATAATCTAATATGAACAACACACACACACAAATGTGAACACGTGCAATAATGGTGAATATGAAACAGTAAACATGGAATAATGACATAAGCATGAAATAGCCAAATATAGGTAGTTAATAGAGCAGGTAAACAGTAAAGCAGTAAACAGTATGGCAGGTATGCTGAATTAGTAAGCAATGCATGTCAATGTCACTAACCCTATCAGTCTCTAAGTCTCGCTGTACAGGTCGCTAAGCCTAGCAAATATAGGTAGTTAATAGAGCAGGTAAACAGTAAAGCAATAAACAGTATGGCAGGTATGCTGAATCAGTAAGCAATGCATGTCAATGTCACTAACCCTATCAATCTCTAAGTCTCGCTGTACAGGTCGCTAAGCCTATCATCAGTCCAAGTGTGAGAGTCAACCACTTGTGAGTATCCCCCACCTAAGGGTAGGACCCAAGAATAAGGGAAAACGAGCCCGACTCGCTCGATAATAATCAGTAATATCCCCATATATCTCCAGAGTCGCTGTATGAGCCAGCAATGGGACTCCCGAGATTCTGTTGAACTCACACTCAAACTACCCCACATCCCGTGGTCTACATCAAACGCCAACCATAAACTCAAATATCAGTCGGTCCATGACAAGTCTACGCGAGAACAGGAGACCGGATCTCCATCAAGCATGTCTCGACTGATACCCAAGACAAATGGACAGTATTTGGTGCCTTACCTATGACACCCATATAAGTGCTTTCATAATCGTCCCATATCAATTATAGTCACACTTATACACGTCCCATAGACGTCGATAATGCAATAAATCAATAGGGTCCACTGATTGTGCACAAGTACTTGTCACTTTCACTTATCCATTCATGCTTACACACTAACGTACTTGCCACAATCAAACACTAATACCTAACACTGGGTAATGTACATAATCACTAGACTACCGATGCAATAACTTCTACACGATATGATGAGAATACAATAATTGTAATATGAACAAAATATCATCAGTTGGTGTCCTACCACTTGCATAATTTATTATAAATCATACATGTAGAATTAGCGAAACAATGTAAAGGGGGTAAGTAGTATGTTTAATTATCTATCTAACAAAATTGGTTTCGCGTTAATCGGGTTTCAGGGTCGCTAGATATGGCCATTTCATTTTAAGTGTTCACTGCTGGAAATCCGGTTTCAGAATCGGAAGTCCGTTTCGTAACACATTTTAATCCCAGTTGGGATCGTAATTAGGCGACTCTATAGTTGAGAAATATTTAGGGTTATCAGTTAGGTTTCCATCGTAATTGGCGGATCAGTAATATACTATCTCAACAAAAAATTATGATCAGCATAACGTTGACGCGTAAAATCTGTCAATGCAGAGTTCAGCTAGACACGTCGACATTATAAAATGTGTTAAAAATATCTAACAGAACAGGAATCCAGTATAACCAGTGGAGTAAGAATGCTGACTTAATTTTATACGTAACAATATAGGGTTCCGCGTATTCTCGTATTTGAACAGGAATATACAGGAATCTAAAAACAGGGGTTAACTGGGATTTCCATTCCGGACTGCAGTCCAGAATCGTAATCCTCCGCAATTAACTCTATCATGCTTTATTAAAATTCAGTGATCAACTATTGAATACTGTATCTTAAACAATTAGCTTCGATATGAGCCATGGAACGCTAAAATCCGATTTATACATAATTTATTATAAATTTTAGGGTTTATCATGTACAAACGTTTTCAGGTTTTACGACAAAAATCGGGACACCATTTTACGTGAGCAAACAACATTGTTTTGTAACCAAAATCTTAAGGGATATTCATTATAACTCGGGACATCAAATGTTATTTGTTGACGTCAATTTAACGGGGTTTGTAGGTCATGGTTTACGTCGAACACTTATGACAGTATCAGATCGCAATCGAAATAAATATATGTAGCATGAAGCAAGTATTAAAACTTGCCTGACGACGATCGATGGTCACGAAGGCGATGATGGCGGCAGCCTGCAGCGACGGCACGGTTAGCACAGCGACATGCACATGACACGGCAGTAAATGGCCAGGTTTGAGCTTGGCTAGGCTTTGGTGAAGCAGACGGAGCTTGGAGGCGACGGTAACCGGAGGTGACGGTCAAGGCCACGACGATGATAAGCCCGGCAGCAACAACGGTGAGAGGTCACGTACGGGTCCGGCACGGCACCAGCAGCGGCGACGGCAGCGAGCTCAGGGGTAAGCCCGGGTCTGTCCTCGGAGCAGCGGAGGGGTGGAGTCGTCGTGGCAGCGGAGGGCGGCATTGGTTGGCCGGAGCAGGTGAGGGCGATGGGTGTGGGTGAGGGGTGCTTGGGGGAGATAGTCGGAGCTCCGGTGACGTGGAGACAGCGAGGGTGCTCGTGAAGGGAGTGGGTGCAGTGAAGGAGGTGAGGGAGCTCGGAAAGGCGATGGGTGCGGGGCCGGCGTTGGTTGGAGTTGCGGTGGTGGTGCTGGGACGACAGTGATAGGTGATGGGGGCTCGGGTGTGCAGGCGAAAGGGTTCTCGTCGTCGGTGGAGGCGAGCGTAGGGTTCTCGTAGAGGTAAGGAGGGGGAAGCAGGGAGATGAGAAAGAGAGAAAGGGAGTGAACGAGAGTGATGAAAAGAGAGAGATGGGTGGTTATGAGGAGGAGAGAGATGGAGACGGGATCGAGGGAGGGTCACGGCGCGTGCGCGCTAGGTCGTGGGGACATGGGGAGAAGGAAAGAAGGAAGCGGGAAAAGGAAGACAGTGGGGGAGGAGAGAAGCGATAGGAGAGAGGAGCGAGAGGAGAGGGGAGGTGGCGCGGAAGTCGTGGGGAGTGGACGCGGGTGAACGGCGCGAGAACGGGAAGGCAAATGGGCGGGAAAAGGAGAACGAAGGAGGAAGAAGGGTAGGAAGCGGGTCGGGTCGTGTCGGGTCGGTGATTTGGGAGTGGGCTGGGCCGAGAAGAGAGGAGGAGAGTGGCTGGGCTCGGGGAAAATGGGAATGGGGAAATAAAAGAAATTGGGAAAGGGAGATGGGCCGGGCTCGGGAAAATAAAAGGGAAGAGGAAAAGGGAAATTAGAAAATAGGGTTAGGGTTATAAAAAGAAAACAAGATACAATGAAGGGATTATGGTTTTAAAAAACTTAAAATAATTATAAATATAAATAAGTAAATTCTGTAAGTGACCCTTATAAAAAAAATACGGATATTGGCGTATAAAAGAACTGGGTATTACATCATACCACCCTTACAAAAATTTCATCCTCGAAATTTAAAATAAACGATAAGCTATAAAATGATAAGCGAAAAGCTACAATATCGAACACTAACACATAGTGATTTACTTAAAAACAGTTAGATAAAAATCGAAGGTCTATATATGTATAAGAACTAACGCAACTAAAAAGGCAGGTCTAAGTAAGTACAAGGCATGTTCCCGCCAAAAATTTCTGCGCAAAAGAGCCCAAGGTATCAAATGGCAGTGATACCCTTAAGAATATGCGAACCAGTATTTTCCGGGCTGTTTTTTGACAAACTCCCGAATGAGAAACAACTAAATTCTTATGGTATTGGAAGCATCTCGAAAAACCCTTCGATTTGATATATTATGGGCTTCATAATTCATCCGGGATAAAAAGTTATGAGCAAATTTGCTATACACTGTTCCCTGATTAAAAAATCAGGAATTACCTCAATGAGGTATCACGTGCTCACACGTGACCAATGGTCACGTGTTGACACGTGATAGTTAAAACAGAAATAAAAATAAATGGCTGAAAGAAATACCTCAATGAGATATCATGTGCTCACACGTGACCAATGGTCACGTATTGACACGTGATGGTTAAAACTGAAGCGTAAATAAATGCTAAGAAAAGGTCTCAATTTGGGGTCACGTGCTCCCACGTGACCAAGGGTCACGTGCCAGCACGTGCCAGGCTTTGAAAGCGTTACAGTTTTATAGAATTAAAATTCTAAATTTCTCTAAATCTTTCCAAATGGAATTAAAATTCTAAATTTCTCTAAATCTTTCCAAATGGAAAAAGATTATGAGGACCTTTGGATTAAAAATCCAAGGGTGATTAAAAATCACCAATTTATGGAAAGATTTTAGACAAGCAAAGATTTCCCTAAAAATCTCACCAGAAATAACAAAGATAATATCTTTGGATTTAAAATCCAATGGTGAATAAAATTCACTGTGTGATCTAAATGATCATATTAATTATGAAAACAAACAAAATCTTTCAATGAAAGATTTACTAAACAAATTGATTCTTTTCCTTCTCCTATAAATAGGAGCTAAGAAGAGAAGAGGAGGAGATAGAATTTTGGGATCTTGAAATTTCCAAAAAGCAGAGAGAAAAAAAGAAGAATTTAATTCTCAACAAAGAAAACCCTAGGTGAGAAAAGGAAAGGGGGTCAAAACTTCAAAAGAAAAGATAATTTAATTCTCAAAAATCTAAGAGTTTAGCTCTTTTGCAAAGAACTTAGTTCTTCCTCTGGTTGAAGATCTGCACAGAGCACATCTCCGCATAAGTTGAGAATTTAATTCTCATCGGGTTGAGATCCTGCCATGCAGATCTAAAACTTAGAGGGGGAATTGAGTTTAGAGAATTTAATTCTCCCAAAACGAAATCAAGGTTTAAACCCTATCTGAGAATTTAATTCTTCCCAAATTATAGGAATTTAATTCCTTCAAGATGGACAGAACTAGGGTTCAACCCTAATTGAGAATTTAATTCTCTCGAATTCACAGGAATTTAATTCCTCTTAAAATGAAATTAGGGTTTAACCCTACATAAGAATTTAATTCTTTCATAATAGGAATTTAATTCCTCCAAAATCATGATTAGGGTTTAACCCTATAGAGGATTTAATTCTTAAAATAAAGAGACTTGAAAGATCTCCATGCACATAAAGAACATTGGTCACGTGATGACACGTGACCCCAATCCGTAGTGATTAGAAAAGAAGAAATAAAACTAGGTCACGTGTCCCCACGTGACCCCTAAAAAGATCCCCAAAAATAAAAAGGAAACAGCTTTGAGGCAATGCCTCACGTGCTCCACGTGACCTCCAAAACACAGAAAGAAAAAGTAAAAGAAATAAAAGCCTTGGGCACTCTCACGTGCTCCCACGTGACCCCTTGGCGGACGCTTTAATGATCAGTGCATGAATCCACCTCACGTGCCAGCACGTGATGCTCCAAAATAAAATATAAAAAGTGTTTAACACTTAATTGCAGAACGAAGAAAAGGAATCTGGTCCGACCTTTGGGCGCCCTCGCGTGTCCATACGTGACCACTTTTTTCTTTAGTGTTTAACACTAATTCGAGGGCTTTATTTCCGGTGTTTAACACTGATTGTCTTTTAGTGTTTAACACTAATTTGAGAGATCTATTTCCAGTGTTTAACACTATTTTTTTTAGTGTTTAACATTAACTTTAGCCAAATTGACTAATTTTCCAGAGGCAAAAGTCCCTCCTCCAAATGAATCTCAAAACTGAGAAAATCAAAGATGAAAATGTTTAGCATTGCTAAATAATGTGGGTTTGAACCTAGACAAATATTTAATGGTCCAACAAGAGCCAATATTTCTAACTTAATTGGACTTAGCCCAAATTGGCCATAAGTCCTCAATTCAGACTCAACTGAGCCAATGTGCTCATAACCTAATTAATTGATCTTAGTTTCCAAATTGGGCTACAGATCACTTAATCCACATGGGTTCAAGGGTACATCTTTGAACTCCTCTGATATTTGTCGTTGTAATCCTTCAACGTCTTCAGAGAGGTGATGGGTCCCGACAGCCATATATTCCAAAGATTGTAATGGACCACCATGTCTCTAAACTGGCAATGGACCACTATGTCCCTAAACTGGAACAATAGAGCCCAAATGCTCTTTTGTCGGATCTAAACGATCCAGTTAAGTTGATCTTAGTCTCAAATTGGACTAACGTATCCTTAACAAATATTTAAGTTGATCTTAGCCTCAAATATGGCTAACGTATCCATAAACCAAAACCCCAAACCCAAATCTAAGAAAATACGGATTTGGACTAATCCACGTCCTACGGGCGACGACATAAATTAGTCTCCGTATACAATCCACGGGCAACCACAAACAAAACAAACACCCATGACACGAAGTGAAATTCTGGAGAAGGAGAAAGTTGTTACCGCGATGCGGTAGTGTAATTAATTGCAGGGGCTTGCGCCTGCAGGGAAGAGCGTCCCCACAATCAAAAACCCCTCAAGCGAGGGGGAATCTGACGAAGTCTGCTATATCGGCCGCATCCATCTAAACCTCCGATACACGGTGCCATAAATCAACTTGGCATCTTCGGAGAGGTGGACGGATAAAACCAAATAGCATCTGCCCCGAATCTCAGGCAAGACGTCCCTGTCTTGGCCGCCATTCGGAGGGGAACAGATTCTGGCACGCCCGGTGGGAGCTTTTCCTCTTTCCACTCCACACTTCATGTGTCGTGTTCGCGAACTAATCGCGGTTTGCTGTGGTTGCCTATGGATTCGAGGTACTAAGATTTGGTGTCTTGCTCCGTGCAGAAAACAGAAGATCAATGGCTTCAAACTGCACAAACTGCAACTGCAAGTCTCGCTCCGTCCCATCTGGAGGAATGACTTACGGGCCCCGAGCGGCCTCCATCTTCACTATGCCGGTGGACCAGATGACTTAGGCCACTACTGGACTATTCTTTGGGACCATGCTCCCACCAATGAGTTTCAGCACCCCTGTACCAACACTAGAAGCTCCCAAGAAGTCGGTCCTTGATCGGCTTGCTACTACCACGGCCCCTCTCAACGGGTCGTCCAAGTCCAATGCCTCAGTTTTTAGCAAACTGGGCCAAAGCTCAAGTGGGCCCATGATAAAGCCTGCAATCCCAGAAAAGGTTGTTCCGAAGAGGATAGCCATCCTTACTCCTGAAGTCACCAAGGCGGCTTCTCCGGCTAAGGGGCCGGTCTTCACAAGACTGTCCGTGTCAGCTCCCACTCCGCGTGAAGTAACCAAGGCCGTTTCCCCTGCACGAAAATCGGCCTTCTCAAGATTGGCCGTTCCCTCTCAGCGAGCATCTATCTTTGACAGACTGACGCCAACAATAGACTTTCATCAGAACAGGGGGCATGGAAAAGCTGATCCAACAGTAGAGGTAATCCCGGCCACACGACATGCTCGACGTCGCCACTGGCGCCGGGTGAGGAAAGCTAGGGGCAATTCCCCTTCTGGACTGACTCCGCCAGCTCCAACGGTGGAAGTTGATGCCGCTGTTCCAACTGAGAACATCTTTGAACTACTTAACAAGGTGCGCAAGAACTCTCCTACCGCCGTGCTGAAAAGATCTCCACCACCGGTGGAGACGGTCACAGAAATGAAACCAAAGCAGTCCCCTCAACGGCTGTCTTCCAAAGTTTACAAAATCTGGTGGCAAGTCCGAGAGTCGGTGGTCGATCAAAACTATCCTCGCCGACAAAAGAAGCTGAAGGTTCAACAGGAAGAGAATCTTCCTAGCAAGCCATAAAGGATGACAACTGCCTGGGTGCCCGCTGCAACGGCCCCCTCAACATCAACTGCTCAAAAGAAAAGGAGGCCAGAGAAAGGCCCTATGACTACGGCAGATCTCAAAGACGTTGAACCCAAATGCCCTAAGTCTGGGGGCATAACGGTCCATACTGTTTACATGGTGTCCGGGAAAGAGGATAGCCGTGCTTCGACGGGTCACCGACCGCTCACCCGATCCGTGATAAAAGCCCAGGAGCAACAGCAGAAGCTTTAAGAGATGCTGACTACAATGGCTGCACTTACCGGGCCAAAAGAAATCCCGGAAGCATCATCAGAACAGCGCCACGAATAGGAAACTGACGCTGACTTCCTACGCAGAGTCCTCGAAAAAAAGGACAGAGAAGCAGCAGAACAAGCGTCTAATATAAAATAAATGGCGCTTCTCTTCCAAGGCATGGTTAAGATGATGTTACAGCCGGATTCTCCAGCTGAAGACCCTCCGATCATTATTGAAGATGACAGAGGGGAGATATCGAACCCTCCTTCGGCTCTTTTAGCAGCCAAAGAGGAGACCATCTCAAAAGCCGCTCTGGATGACTACATTGCTCAGCAAATACGAGCTCACCAGGCGAATGAAGCGGCCGGCCAAGTCGTTAAAACTGGACGACCATATCCAGGATGGTACGATCAGATCAAGTATCCGCCAGGATACAAGATCCCTAAGTTCCATGTATATAAAGGGACAGGGAATCCACATCAGCATGTCACTCAATTCAGAGCCTTATGCGGTAACACTGGAGGCGATGACAAACTGTTGCTTCACCAATTCGTCGGCATCTTAGCAGAAACGGCCTTTGAATGGTATTCGGAGCTACCTAATGACTCTGTCAAAACATTTGCAGAGATGGAGCTATTGTCTACACAAACATTTGCGAGTGCTAGTGAACGCACCCCGATAACAGCACTGATTAATGCCAGGGTGAAGCCAGGTTAGACGTGGGTCCAATACGCAATACGGTGGTGAAACTTATGGTCGAAGTGCGAACAACGCATCGAAGAAGCGCCTGCGGTAGGCATGTTCGTGGGCACTCTTGATTCGCAAGCGACCATCTCGCAATTCATGATGTTCTTCAAGCCAACTACTTTCCAGGCCTTGATCAACAAGTTGGCCCAAATGGATCAGATGGAACATAAACCGTCTCCTCCAAATCCAGACTCTCGAAATGAGAAAGGAAAAGGGAAACCGATCGTCGTCGCCAATACTCAACAACAGCCGAGCAACTCAAAGCCGGTTGTTCGCCAAAACAACGTGCGTCCATGCCCATCCCTCGAGGACAGACTGGGACGTCCTTACTCATTTCCTCAGAATAAAACGAGAAGACTGTTCGAGCTAGCAGTACGCAACAGACTCATCAATCTGCCGAGTCCAAAACGTCCGTTGCAGCCAGGCGATATCAACGATCTTAATTACTGCCCTTACCACTAAGCGGTAAGCCATCCAATCGAAGATTGCTTCATTTTCAAAGGCTGGATTGAGGACCAATACCAACAAGGTAAGTTCGCATTATCCGAAAATTGGAAGGTGAACCCGCCACAACCTCATGCTCCTAAAAAAAGGTGGACACGCTGGGGGCATCGTGCTCTTTTATAAAAGAAACTCCATGGGAGATCGCTCTTTCGGCTAAAACTAAAAGAATGCTGAAGAATCTCCAAACGTACCCGGCAATCAGGTGGAAAAGTCCATTGGAACCCGAGGTCGTAGAGGGAACGCTGAAACCGCGCCCAACTACAAAATCTAGCGGTGATGGTCAAAGCGCTCGCACCCAGCCGTCAAAGTCTTCGAAGAAGAAGGAGAAGACCCAAAAGCCCGTGAAGTTTGATGACAAGTGCATGGATCTGCAAAAACATATTGACGCACTGGAAGAATATAATCAGAAGGCGCGGACCCCAGTCACACTCCGAGAATTCCTCAGCCATGTCCTCGAGGACGAAGATGATGACAAAGACTCGTCGGATGAACTTGAGGATTATGTGGCAAGCTGCCATGTGATCTCTCACTCGTCAATAAACGATAAAGAAGCTCCTTGCATCGAGAGACGAGGGGCAGGTCCTGAACCAGAACTTCTATGGCCGTCAGACGAAATGATCGACACCTTCCTGAGTGAAATTCATCTAAAAAGTAAAGCTGATCGGGAGCGCGAGATGGCCATATTTGAAAAGGCCAAATGCCGGCGACTGGACAAAAGGGTCGAAACACTCCCACCAGATCAAAGTACATCCGCCGCAAATGAAAGCAGGATCAAGACAAGGAAACGATTCGCCAAAGCCATATCAATGGGGATGAGGTTGCCCTCTTTCAGAGAAAATTCTCCTGGTGGTATACATCTTGATGAAGCGGACGTGCATTCTAACTTCAGCTTATATCATCAGAAGATCGCACATCCTACTGAAGACTGCGACTCCTTTAAGTGTTGGTGGCAAGGGTATGTCGCTCACAGGCAACACTTCAACATGACAAAGCGTGAAGCTCATAGACAACAGAAAAATGCGACAGATGAGCATAAAAGAATTGCTGGCAATTGTCATAGGGTTGATCCCGAGGGACCGCGAGTTCTCACCTTCGGGAGCGACTCCGACGAAAAAGTAGCCCTCGGCCCTCTCTTCAACGAATCCATGTCTAAAACGAAAGAATTGAGGAGTTGTGAGAACATTCAGCTGTGCAATTGCACGATACCCGGAAAGAATCTCGGACCCGCAAACAACGGATCGAACAAAAAGGATAAAAGAAAGGGAAAAACGGCCTTCGTCGCCAATACTCAACAACAATCGAGTGACCCTAGACCGGTTGTTCGCCAAAACAACAAGCGGCAACCCCTCTATGAGAAGGTGAAACGTCCTTACTCATTTCCCCGGGATGAAACAAGGAGGCTGTTCGAAGTAGCAGTGCGCAACAGGCTTATCACTATACCTGAGCCGAAACACCAGCTACAACTGAATGATGTCAACACTCCTAATTACTGCCCTTACCACCAAATATTGGGCCATCCGATCGAAAACTGCTACGTTTTCAAAAACTGGGTTGAAAACCAATACCAACAGGGCAAGTTCGCGTTGTCCGAAAACTGGAAGGTGAGCCCGCCACAACCACATGCTCCGAGAAAGATGGATATACCGGGGGCATCATGCTCATTCATAGGGAAAGCCCCATAGACCGAAAAGTCAGTAAACTAGAGATTCGCCTCAAATACGGCGACAGTGGACCGCAATGTCCTAAAACTTGCAAATGACCAAAGCGTCGTTAAACTACTACCAGCCCGCGGCATCCTCAGGCTGACGTGTTAAAAAAAGAAAACAAAAAAAAAACGGTATGTCCATAAGCAAAATGGGCACGGCTGAAAACCCGAAAGGGCTCCGTGAGTAAAAACAGCAGGGCTACCGGCAATGTTTGTGAAAACCAGAGAGGGCGCAGACTCGTAAAAAAATAAAAGAAGAAAAAAGGGTATGTCCACAAGCAAAATGGGCACGGATGAAAACCCGAAAAGGCTCCATGAGTAAAAACAGCAGGGCTACCGGCGAGTGTTTGTGAAAACCCGAAGGGGCGCAACCTCGTTAAAAGACACTTGCAGGGTCCTCTCGACCTTGTGAGGAGAAACCACCCGCGTGAGATCCTTACGACTCATAAGGGAGCAACGCACTTAGGAATCCTCACGATTCCTAGGGAGAAATTACACTTGCGAGATCCTCACGACTCGTAAGGAGAATCCTCTTATGAGACCCTCACAGCTCATAAGATTTGAAAGTCTTAAGCTACAAAGACCTGAAGCTGTTCTTAAGCAACCCCCACAACCTCCGATACTGCCCTACAAGCGGCGCAACACTGACCCTTGTATACAATCCACGGGCGCGAATAAACATTTCCCCAGCAAAGTCCCACCCGTGACTAGGGATATGTCCATATGGTGAACAACCCTTCTAAGTCCTCTCGACTTATAAGGAGAAAACCCTTTTGTAAGATTCTTACGACTTACAGGGGAACATGCACCTAGGAATCCTCACGACTCCTAAGGAGAAAACACACCTACGAGATCCTCACGATTTGTAGGGAGAAATACCTTTGTGAGACCCTTACGGCTCATGAAGTCAAAAGCCTTAGTCGATAGGACCCTAACCCTGTTCGCTAAGCCAACTTTGTTCGACATCGACAGAGGCAAGTGATGATTCGCTCCTGGCAACATCCCAGTTGTAGTGGTGCTGATGCCGAAATCGGTGTCTAATCCCAAGCTTGCGGCAAAAAGACAGCAACCACACATGCATACGAAATAGCCGAAATGATGGGGTAACTTGCAACAAAATCAGCAAGTAAAAATGTATGCATGCAAAATAGCCGAAATGATTGGGCAACTCGCAATAAAAAGCAGCGAGTAAAAATAAATTAAATAGCCGAAATGATTGGGCACCGCGAAAAATAGCCGAAATGATTGGGCAATCGCGATTTTCGCGATATAAAAGCTGAAATGATAGAGCATCGCGGAAATAAAATAATAATATAAAAAAATGAATGAAACTTTTGCCTTACAGGTGAGATCACATCGATCCCTGTATACAATCCAGGGGCATAAACAAAGAGGGAACCATACCTTCCCAACAGGCTCCACCAGAAAGCGAAGCCAAATCTTGACGGTTCATAGACAACCTAGAGACGACATCGACATTTGTCGCAATATTGCAGACACAATGTCAACAAACGAAGCAAAAGAAGATCCCTAGCTTCAGGGTCTCGACGTCGATATCGACAACTTAGAGATCACCAACAGCGTTTCTCCTCACTTCAACCAGATGCAGACATGACGTCAACAACCGATCTCAGAGTCACAACGTAACGGAGCCACGACATAGTCCCTAGTTCCAAATCTTAATGGAAAAATCCCAGCTCCACCTTAGCATTCGTCTCATTACAGCAGACGAATGTCAACAACGGCGTTCCTTTGCAGTCCAGCAGGATGCAGATGCAACATCAACGAAAGACCCCATGGTCAGCAAAGCGGAGTGACGGAAAAATCCTAACTCTGCCTCAGCATTCGTCTCGTTACAACAGACGTAATGTCAACAACGGCGTTCCTTCGCAGTCCAGCAGGATGCAGATGCAACGTCAACGAAAGACCCATGGTCAGCAAAGCGGAGTGACGGTAAAATCCTAACTCCACCTCAGCATTCGTCTCGTTATAGTAGACGTAATTTCAACAACGGCGTTCCTTCGCAGTCCAGCAAGATGCAGATGCAACGTCAACGAAAGACCTCACGGTCGAAACAAAGCGAAGTGATGGCAAAATCCCAGCTCTACCTCAGCATTCATCTCGTTACAGCGGACGCGATGTCAACGACGGTGTTCCTTCGCAGTCCAGCAGGATGCAGATACAACGTCAACAAAAGACCTCACGGTCGAAACAAAGCGAAGCAACAGCAAAATCCCAGCTTCACCTCAGCATTCGTCTCGATACAGCAGACGAGATGTCAACAACGGCGTTCCTTCACAGTCTTGCAGGACGCAGATGCGACGTCAACAAAAGACCTCACAGTCTAAACAAAGTAAAGCGACGGCAAAATCCTAGTTCCACCTTAGCATTCGTCTCGTTGCAGCAGACGCAATGTCAACAACAACGTCCTTCCGCCAACAGGATTCGGACACGCCAAAGCAAACGAAGCGAATGTCAAATTCCTAGCTTCATGGTCTTGACGGTAACTCATATAAAACCTGAAAGACTACCGGAGATCATCCCACACGGAGTGGTCACCACCTCGACGTTCGTCTTGATACAGCAGACGCAATGCCAACAAACGAAGCAAAGGACAAATTCCTAGCTTCAGGGTCTTGACGGCAACTCATATAAAACCTAAAAGACCATCGGAGATCATCTCACATCAGTGCGGAGTGGTCACCACCTCAACGTTCGTCTCGATACAGCAGACGAGATGTCACCCCAGCGTTCTTCCTCCAGCAGGGTTCAGACGCGACAATCAAACAAACGGAGCCACGGCAAAATTCCCAGTTCCAAGCCTCGACGGTTCACCAACAACCTAGAGACAACCGCGACATTCGTCTCAATACAGCAGACACAGTGCCAGCAAACGAAGCAAATGCCAAATTCCTAGCTTCAGGGTCTTGACGGCAACTCATATAAAACCTGAAAGACTATCGAAGATCATCCCACACCTGCGCGGAGTGGTTATGACTCATCGGGGCTCTCTAAAATGAGCCTAACCTCAAGTAAAAAGCGGTATGGCAAAATTCCTAACGCTTGCTCTTCTGACGGTCAAACTGCCTAAGAAGATTGCTTGAAGACGTCTTGTCCAGCCCCCGAAGGAATCAGAGACACGACGGTCGCAAGGCTACTCGAACAGCAAGATTGCCTATCGAGGGATACATCAGCCAATGCGACGGTACGACGGGAAAAACCCTAGTACCACAGACCCTAACGGACCTCTGTCGTAAAGAGCAGAGGTTAACTATGACGTTAGGACATCCTTGCGTGAAATTCTCGATTCGTCTCGACTCGTAGGGAAAAGCCTTAGGCAATGGGGATAAAAACCTGTTTCATAAGCACTGGGGCCCTGCAACTTGGTCCAAAATAGACTCTTGCATACTATTCACGGACCACACTCTCCAAAGTCGAATCTCGACAAGGAGGGAAACAACCACTTACGAGTCCTCTCGACTTATAAGCGGGAAAATTCTCTTGTGAGATCCTTACGATTCTCAAGAGAAAACACACTTAGGAATCCTCACGACTCCTAAGGAGAAAAGACACCTACGAGATCCTCACGACTCGTAGGGAGAAAAGTCTTTATGAGACCCTCACGGCTCGTAAAGTTGAAAATTCTTAGGTGGCAGATCCTACCCCTGTCTCCTAAGCCATCACTGCCCTGCAAAGAGGTCAAGATGGACCATCTATGAGCCACATTTGCCAAACATGGCATTGAAATGGAGAAATTACTCATGAGCATATAAACTACTTTATGCCAGAGTAAGACATAAAGAGATAGAAGGGTGCAGCTCATGGAGTTAAGCGTTTGGAACTATATCTCTTAAGAGTCTAGATTTGAGTCAATGATAAATGACGACGCTTGTATCCGCTCGTTATCTTCTCAGATCAAGATTCTGAAAATTATATACCAACCCAAAACTGGTCATACGCTATGCATAACTCTGCACTACTTCACCCACGTACATACTTACATGGGCAAAGTAGTGGGGGGCATTTTTTCCCGCCAAAAATTTCTGCGCAAAAGAGCCCAAGGTATTAAATGGCAGTGATACACTTAAGAAAATGCGAACCAGTATTTTCCGGGCTGTTTTTTGACAAACTCTCGAATGAGAAACAACTAAATTCTGATGATATTGGAAGCATCTCGAAAAACCCTTCGATTTGATATATTATGGGCTTCATAATTCATCCGGGATCAAAAGTTATGAGCAAATATGCTATACACTGTTCCCTGATTAAAAAATCAGGAATTATCTCAATGAGGTATCACGTGCTCACACGTGACCAATGGTCACGTGTTGACACGTGATAGTTAAAACAGAAATAAAAATAAATGGCTGAAAGAAATACCTCAATGAGATATCGCGTGCTCACACGTGACCAATGGTCACGTGTTGACACGTGATGGTTAAAACTGAAGCGTAAATAAACGTTAAGAAAAGGACTCAATTGGGGGTCACGTGCTCACACGTGACCAAGGGTCACGTGCCAGCATGTGCCAGACTTTGAAAGCCTTACAGTTTAATAGAATTAAAATTCTAAATTTCTCTAAATCTTTCCAAATGGAATTAAAATTCTAAATTTCTCTAAATCTTTCCAAATGGAAAAGGATTATGGGGACCGTTGGATTAAAAATCCAAGGGTGATTAAAAATCACCAATTTATGGAAAGATTTTAGACAAGGAAAGATTTCCCTAAAAATCTCACCAGAAATAACAAACATAATATCTTTGGATTTAAAATCCAATGGTGAATAAAATTCACTGTATGATCTAAACGATCATATTAATTATGAAAACAAACAAAATCTTTCAATGAAAGATTTACTAAACAAATTGATTCTTTTCCTTCTCCTATAAATAGGAGCTAAGAAGAGAAGAGGAGGAGATAGAATTTTGGGATCTTGAAATTTCCAAAAAGCAGAGAGAAAAAAAAGAGAATTTAATTCTCAACAAAGAAAACCCTAGGTGAGAAAAGGAAAGGGGATCAAAACTTCAAAAGAAAAGAGAATTTAATTCTCAAAAATCTAAGAGTTTAACTCTTTTTCAAAGAACTTAGTTCTTCCTCTGGTTGAAGATCTGCACAGAGCATATCTCCCCATAAGTTGAGAATTTAATTCTCATCGGGTTGAGATCCTGCCATGCAGATCTAAAACTTAGAGGGGGAATTGAGTTTAGAGAATTTAACTCTCCCAAAACGAAATCAGGGTTTAAACCCTATCTGAGAATTTAATTCTCCCAAAATTATAGGAATTTAATTCCTTCAAAATGGACAGAACTAGGGTTCAACCCTAATTGAGAATTTAATTCTCTCGAATTCACAGGAATTTAATTCCTCTTAAAATGAAATTAGGGTTTAACCCTACATAAGAATTTAATTCTTTCATAATAGGAATTTAATTCCTCCAAAATCATGATTAGGGTTTAACCCTACAGAGAATTTAATTCTTAAAATAAAGAGACTTGAAAGATCTCCATGCACATAAAGAACATTGGTCACGTGATGACACGTGACCCCAATCCGCAGTGATCAGAAAAGAAGGAATAAAACTAGGTCACGTGTCCCCACGTGACCCCTAAAAAGATCCCCAAAAACAAAAAGGAAACAGCTTTGAGGCAATGCTTCACGTGCTCTACGTGACCTCCAAAATACAGAAAGAAAAAGTAAAAGAAATAAAGGCCTTGGGCACTCTCACGTGCTCCCACGTGACCCCTTGGCGGACGCTTTAATGATCAGTGCATGAATCCTCCTCACGTGCCAGCACGTGATGCTCCAAAATAAAATATAAAAAGTGTTTAACACTTAATTGCAGAATGAAGAAAAGGAATCTGGTCCCACCTTTGGGCGCCCTCACGTGTCCACACGTGACCCCTTTTTCTTTAGTGTTTAACACTAATTCGAGAGCTTTATTTCCAGTGTTTAACACTGATTATCTTTTAGTGTTTAACACTAATTTGAGGGATCTATTTTCAGTGTTTAACACTGTTTTCTCTAGTGTTTAACACTAATTTTAGCTAAATTGACTAATTTTCCAGAGGCAAAAGTCCCTCCTCCAAATGAATCTCAAAACTAAGAAAATCAAAGATGAAAATGTTTAGCATTGCTAAATAATGTGGGTTTGAACCCAAACAAATGTTTAATGGTCCAACAAGAGCCAATATTTCTAACTTAATTGGACTTAGCCCAAACTGGTCATTAGTCCTCAATTCAGACTCAACTGAGCCAATGTGCTGATAACCTAATTAATTGATCTTAGTTTCCAAATTGGGTTACAGATCACTTAATCCACATGGGTTCAAGGGTACATCTTTGAACTCCTCTGATATTTGTCGTTGTAATCCTTCAACGTCTTCAGAGAGGTGATGGGTCCCGACAGCCATATATTCCACAGATTGTAATGGACCACCATGTCCCTAAACTGGCAATGGACCACTATGTCCCTAAACTGGAACAATAGAGCCCAAATGCTCTTTTGTCGGATCTAAAAGATCCAGTTAAGTTGATCTTAGTCTCAAATTGGACTAACGTATTCTTAACAAACGTTTAAGTTGATCTTAGCCTCAAATATGGCTAACGTATCCTTAAACCAAAACCCCAAACCCAAATCTAAGAAAATACGGATTTGGACTAATCCACGTCCTACGGGCGACGACATAAATTAGTCTCCATATACAACCCACGGGCAACCACAAACAAAACAAACACCTACGACACGAAGTGAAATTCTGGAGAAGGAGAAAGTTGTTACCGCGATGCGGTAGCGTAATTAACTGCAGGGCCTTGCGCCTGTCGGGAAGAGCGTCCCCACAATCAAAAACCCCTCAAGCGAGGGGGAATCTGACGAAGTTTGCTACATCGGCCGCATCCGTCTAAACCTCCGATACACGGTGCCATAAATCAACTTGGCATCTTCAGAGAGGTGGAAGGATAAAACCAAATAGTATCTGCCTCGAATCTCAGGCAAGACTTCCCTGTCTTGGCCGCCATTCGGAGGGGAACAAGGCAGAATCAACTATAAGGGTAAACTATATGTAGAATAAAAAAAATAGCAATAACAACCAATTGTGAAGGGTTTGCCGATAGGCCAAAGTATTTTAGAATAAATGTATCGATCAAACAATTTTAAAATAACTTAGAAAATCCACATGGTGAAAATAAGAGACATAGAACAAAGTAAAATGCGTGATATATGGTTACACTATTGAAAAATGTGAAGAATAGTAAAGCATTTAAAATGGGTAAAACGGAAGTAGTCAATAACACGCAATTTTTGTAAACACGAGGTGGTGGAAGCTAAATTTCGAATACGATGTCACTGAATGTAATTATGGTAATAGGAGATAGCACAAAAATGTATAGGGGCTAGCCAGGGTAGGGATTACAATGGAGTATGGCCCACTCAAAAGGTCGGACTATAGTACTTCAAACTGAATGTCGAAGAGACTGGGATCGGGTCGGCACAGGGTGCAAGGGTGAACAGTCATGAATCTCAGGAGGGAAGAAATTTACTGGGAAGGGAAAACAGTCAATACATCATGCGAACCAAAATTCAAAAGATTAGCGAACTCAGAAATTTTATTATCATTCCAGAAAATTCCAAACAAGGCATTCTCGAAAGATAAAAGATGGCCATAAACTATACATAGATTTATTTGGTCAGAGGAGACAAAAGTTAAATCATGTCAGTCACGGTTGTGGAAGTTCAGCAGGTTACGGTAGGCTCGCACGCTCAGATAGGGGCGTCCATTTCCATATCGCCTCACAGAGATTTCCACTGGAGGTTCTTCTGCCACGGGGTCTTCTTCTTCTGGTCCATCTTCCTCGGCTGGAGCTTCTTCATCGAGATCTGCTTCCATGTGATTCTCTTCTTCTGGATCTTCTTCCATGGGATTTTCTTCCACTGGATTCTCCCCAAGGTCTTCCTTTCCTGGATTTTCTTCTATCGGGTCCTCCTCGGGATCTTCCTCTATCGGGTCCTTTTCGGGGTCTTCTTCTTCGTTGTCAGAGTCGCTGATCAAGTTGACTCCTGGGGCTATGACTCCCTCGTCCTCGGAATCGTTGTTGCCGAAAATAACCTGTGGGCCGTTGATCTCGTCATCTGAACTTACCAGCATGCAGTCCAAGGAAACGCACGACCGTGTGTCCTCATCTAGAGGCGGCGCTGCTCCAGGGTGGGCCATGGCCTGAAAAGAAAGAGTCATGATTAGGCAGTGGGACATACCAAGAAAATAACTAAGGATACGGAGCACAAGGAAAATATATGGTAGGTAAGGATTGAAAAATCAAAATTTAGAATACTGATGCAATAAGTAGTATAAGGAAAATGAGTGGCAAGGGGACGATACATACATCACAACTCAGAATTTTATTGCATTGAATTAAAAGTTCGACGGATACAAGATTTTAAACGAAAGGAAATATTTACAAAAGAGTGACAATATTTTTATTGGAATCAGAACGGTGATAATTCTTCTTTGATATCTAGACCGCTGCATTCTCGTCACGCGAGTTGAATCCTGCGCTGGGTCTGTACTATTCTCGAAGCTCGAACTACGAAATAACCATCACTTAGCAGGAGTGGAGAGTGTGGACGAATCTCCCCCTTGTAGTTCCTTCCTTTTAGGGCAATCATTGGCAAGATATTCGTTGGATCCGCAAATTAGGCACTGCCCTTTGGCGCTGCGACAGTCTCTCTGAAAGTGTCCTGGCTTCTTGTAGTATCCACAACATTGGGTGTTCCGCTACTTCCGTTGCTAGGGAACAAGTGGGCGCTTCATCTTCACCTCTTTTCCTTGTCTAACAGGGATCCCTTTACGATTGGAGGCTTCCGCTGGTGCCTGAGTCATCTGTCTTCTTAATCCTTCAGCTAACAGGTCGTTCGTTCGCTCCTGGGCTTCCTTCAGACTTTGCAGTACATTCAAAATCTCGACGGTCTGATTCTGGAGAGTGGAGATAGAAGAAGAGTCATTGGAAGACATGGTCCTGAAACAACAATTTTGAGGACGATATAAGGCACAAGCTATAAGAATAAAATACAATATGGATTAAGCAAGGAAACAAGAATATCGGGTGAGGTGAAATTCAAACAAGTGGAAATCAAATGTAGAACTCCAAGTCACTCAAGCAGAGTACAATATTGTAACTATGCTGCAGTTCACAATTACAATCACGTAACTCCACTAAATCACCCAAAACTCTAGCGGATGGATCAAAAGGTATAGCAGAATACACCCTGTGAATCAAGATCAAGAATAACAAGTTTACAATCTAGATCGAAGGATGTCTTAGATTGCCAAGCACTACACGGAAACTGCAATCCCAATCGAAGCAAAACCTGGCTCTGATACCAACAAAACCATGTCACGCCCCGCTTCCCAAAACACGAAATACGAGGAGTTGACAAGGCTAGCCATGCTATTACGGTCAAGGGAATATCCCTCCGTAGTCACATTTCGACTTCTAGCACTACGTGGTAATCAGTAATCAATGCACATGTAATGAGAAATGTAGTCACTAAACCAAAACAAATACAAAGAACTAACCAGATAAAGATCAAAGAAGTATAGCTCTGAGTCGCTGATCCAGATATCCACAATATCCTCGAGGTACGTCAAGTCCTGGTCCAAGCTAAATCCACTTCTCACTCTGAGCATGCATACTCAGGTCGTCAGAGCAACACGATAGCAACATACACACACACACACACACATACATACATACACATACAGATACAAATGTGAACACGTGCACTAATGGTGAATATGAAACAGTAAACATGGAATAATGACGTAAGCATGAAGTAGCCAAATATAGGTAGTTAATAGAGCAGGTAAACAGTAAAGCAGTAAACAGTATGGCAGGTGTGCTGAATCAGTAAGCAATGCATGTCAATGTCACTAACCCTATCAGTCTCTAAGTCTCGCTGTACAGGTCGCTAAGCCTATCGTCAGTCCAAGTGTGAGAGTCAACCACTCGTGAGTATCCCCCACCCAAGGGTAGGACCCAAGGACAAGGGAACACGGGCCCGAGTCGCTCGCTAATAATCAGTAATATCCCCATATATCTCCAGAGTCGCTGTATGTGCCGGCAATGGGACTCCCGAGATTCTGTTGAACTCATACTCAAACTACCCCACACCCCGTGGTCTATATCAAACGCCAGCTATAAACTCAAATACCAGTCTGTCCATGACAAGTCTACGCGAGAACTAGAGACCGGATCTCCATCAAGCATGTCTCGACTGATACCCAAGATAAATGGACAGTATTTGGTGCCTTACCTATGACACCCATATAAGTGCTTCCATAATCGTCCCATATCAATTATAGTCACACTTATACACGTCCCATAGACGTCGACAATGCAATAAATTAATAGGGTCCACTGATTGTGCACAAGTACGTGTCACTTTCACTTATCCATTCATGCTTACACACTAACGTACTTTCCACAATCAAATACTAATATCTAACACTGGGTAATGTATATGATCACTAGGCTACCGATGCAATGACTTCTACACGATATGATGAGAATACAATAATTGTAATATGAAAAAATATCATCAGTTGGTGTCCTACCACTTGCATAATTTATTATAAATCATACATGCAGAATTAAGCAAAACAATGTAAAAGGGGTAAGTAGTATGTTTAATTATCTATCCAACAAAATTGGTTTCATGTTAATCGGGTTTCAGGGTCGCTAGAAATGGCAATTTCATTTTAAGTGTTCACTGCTGGAAATCCGGTTTCAGAATCGGAAGTCCGTTTCGTAACACATTTTAATCCCAGTTGGGATCGTAATTAGGCGACGCTATAGTATACAATATTTAGGGTTATCAGTTAGGTTTCCACCTTAATTGGCGGATCAGTAATATACCATCTCAACAGAAAATTATGATCAGGTTAAGGTCGACGCGTAAAATATGTCACTGCAGAATTCAGCTAGACACGTCGACATAATAAAATGTGTTAAAAATATCAAACAGAACAGGAATCCAGTATAAACAGTAGAGTAAGAAATATAACTTAATTTTCTATGTAACGATATAGTGTTCCGCGCATTCTCATATTTTAACAGGAATATACAGGAATCTAAAAACAGGGGTTAACTGGGATTTCCGTTCCTGACTGCAGTCCAGAATCGTAATCCTCCGCAATTAACTCTATCATACTTTGTTAAAATTCAGTGATCAACTATAGAATACTATAGGTTAAACAGTTAGCTTCGATACGAGCCATGGAATGCTAAAATCTTATTTATACATAATTTATTATAAATTTTAAGATTTAGCATGTACAAACGTTTTCAGGTTTTACGACAGAAATCGGGACACCATTTTACGTGAGCAAACGACATTGTTTTGTAACCAAAATCTTAAGGGATATTCATTATAACTCGGTCCATCAAATGTTATTTGTTTACGTCGAACACTTATGATAGTATCAGATCGCAATCGAAATGAATATATGTAGCATGAAGCAAGTATTAAAACTTGCCTGACGACGATCGATGGTCACGAAGGCGATGATGGCGGCAGCCTGCAGCGACGGCATGGTTAGCACAGCGACATGCACACGACACGGCAGTAAATGGCCAGGTTTGAGCTTGGCTAGGCTTTGGTGAAGCAGGCGGAGCTTGGAGGCGACGGTAACCGAAGGTGACGGTCAAGGACGCGACGATGATAAGCCCGGCAGCAACGACGGTGAGAGGTCACGTACGGGTCTGGAACGGCACCAGCAGCGAGCTCAGGGGTAAGCCCGGGTCTGTCCTCGGAGCAGCGGAGAGGTGGAGTCGTCGTGGCAGCGGAGGGCGGCGTTGGTTGGCCGGAGCAGGTGAGGGCGATGGGTGTAAGCGAGGGGTGCTCGGGTGAGATAGTCAGAGCTCCGGTGATGTGGGGACAGCGAGGGTGCTCGTGAAGGGAGTGGGTGTAGTGAAGGAGGTGAGGGAGCTCAGAAAGGCAATGGGTGCGGCGGCCGGCGTGGGTTGGAGTTGCGGTGGTGGTGCTGGGACGACGGTGATGGGTGATGGGGGCTCGGGCATGCAGGCGAAAGGGTTCTCATCGTCGGTGGAGGCGAGCGTAGGGTTCTCGTAGAAGTGAGGAGAGGGAAGCGGGGAGATGCGAAAGAGAGAAAGGGAGTGAACGAGAGTGATGAAGAGAGAGAGAGAGGTGGTTACGAGGGGGAGAGAGATGGAGACGGGGTCGAGGGAGGGTCGCAGCGCGTGCACGCTAGGTCATGGGGACGTGGGGAGAAGGAAAGAAGGAAGCGGGAAAAGGAAGAGAGTGGGGGAGGAGATAAGCGCGATGAGAGAGGAGCGAGAGGAGAGGGGAGGTGGCGCGGAAGTCATGGGGAGTGGGCGCGGGTGAACGGCGCTAGAACGGGAAGGCAAATGGGCGGGAAAAGGAGAACGAAGGAGGAAGAAGGGTAGGAAGCGGGTCGGGTCGGGTCGGTGATTTGGGAGTGGGCTGGGCCGAGAAGAGAGGGGGAGAGTGGCTGGGCTTGGGGAAATTGGGAATGGGGAAAAAAAAAGAAATTGGGAAAGGGAGATGGGCCAGGCTCGGGAAAATAAAAAGGAAGAGGAAAAGGGAAATTAGAAAATAGGGTTAGGGTTATAAAAAGAAAACAAGATACAATAAAGGGATTAGGGTTTTAAAAAACTTAAAATAATTATAAATATAAATACGTAAATTCTGTAAGTGACCCTTATAAAAAAAATACGGATATTGGCGTATAAAAGAACTGGGTATTACAGTGCTTGTGACAGACTTGTGACCAAGTGGCGGTGTTGTATACTCTAGCAAGCACTCAAGAGCTCCGGATCGTGCTTGAAAGCCGGTCCTCCTCCACCGAAGATAATCCACCTGAGGGAACTGTTCAGTCGAAGATATCGTACTTTTGATATAACATTTTTCTTACTTTTCTTAAATATCTAAATGTGCTTATTATAAATATAGAACATATTTGTGTTTATCTGTAAAAATACTATTTACCATATGTTTATATATTATAATTAATATTATGAAGGAAAATGTATGCATATAATATTTATATAATATATTTTTATGCATATCATATCAAATATTCTTTAAAAGATATAAGATCATACAAATGGTTAGAATAATATCTCTATAACAAATATTACTAATATTATTCATGGAGATATTGTGCAAGATTTAGCTTAGATCAGGAGATCGGTATATCGAGATGCCGGGAATCAAAAATCTGCCGATGAAGTTAAATAAAATCGAAGAATCAATACTGGCAGAGACTGAGAGAAGATATGAAGATTCCAGATATCACAACAATCTCCATGTGTCAAAACCAATGACCACAGAAAATTTCATCACCTGATCCCACCAAAGTGTAGCCCTTCCGCGATAATAATGGGCTTCTGGCGGCGGATCCGTGACAAAGAAGAGGATTTAGGGTTTGGTATTTTTTGGGTAAGATTGCAACAACAAACCCTAATACGCGGGTGACCCGGGTTCGATCCTCCCAAGGGCGTCATTTGATTGATTTTATGAAAGTGTGTTTGTAGTAACCGCAATCAATAACGGTGTCACGTGTAGCTAGCCGAGATTAGTACGGGTCGTCCTCAGGAATTCGTGGAATTTTTTAATCTTACTTTAGATGAGTTGAATAAAGTAAAAAAATAGGGGAGAATAGATTCTAGATCTACGCTTAAATACGGATATAGAATATATAAGAAGATGGCTTGTAGGGTTCGTTAGGATTTAGTAGTCATGAATGACTAATAAAAATTACTCCTTTTATCTATTGATAGATTTAAAACTATATTAATAGTGATGAATGAGAATTAGGGTTCTTGGAAGAAACTATGGTTTCTCTACTATTGACCCTCGTCCTCTCATTGATCTCTATTCATGTCTAGCTCTTAACAAAACAATTGTTAATCTGATCTCAAATCGCGGTCGAGACTAGCAATAAATTGGTAGCGCGCCCGATTAGGATGTTAACGATTCTTTCGCTAAAGTTTATAAACTTCATAAAATTTAAAATAAGTTAAAATATTTTCTGAACCATTGTTCTACCCTAATCCTACGAACCCTATCAAGCGAAGAATTACTCACGCATGATGGAGATAGAAAAAGAACGGATAGAGAATGAAATCATAATGCAGAAATTAAATACTAAATAATTAATCTGATGATCTACCTTAATTAATCAACTTCACAATTACAAAACCTTCGAATTTAGATTACAAGAGGAAGAAGAAATTGTTCTCGATCTCTGCCTCGTAAGAAGTAGATGTTCCATCGAATCTCACATCGCCTTATCACGTCGAATCGCGGACCTGTCGTGGATCACTTGTTCTTTGACGGTGATTTGCTTCGTGTAAAAAGTGATGATTTCTAACTTTAGCCCTCGGTCATATTTAAAGTCACAGAAGATACAAACCCTAGATTCCAAATATTAGGGTTTGTTGAGAAGATCCTACCCATAAAATCCTATACACTAACTCCTTAGAACTGCGGCGGATCCGTCGCATATTGTATGTTTTGCCGCGGCTGCACGGTGGGATAGGGGAGGGGCTTATACATGTTGACACGTGGAGATCTTCTAGATATCTCGAATTTGAAAATATTTTTTGAGTCTCTACTGGTATTGAAACTTCGATTTTATTTAACTTCATCGGCAGATTTTTGATTCCCGACATCTCGATATCCCGATCTCCTGACCTGAGCTAAATCTTGCACAATATCTCCATGAATAATGTTAGTAATATTTGTTATAGAGATATTATTCTAACCATTTGTATGATATTATATCTTTTAAAGAATCTTGATTAGAATATTTGATATGATATGCATAAAAAAATATTATATAAATATTATATGCATACATTTCCCTTCATAATATTAATTATAATATATAAACATATGGTAAATAGTATGTTTACAGATAAACTCAAATATGTTCTATATTTATAATAAACACCTTTAGATATTTAAGAAAAGCAAGTAAAATATTATATCAAAAGTGCGATATTTTCGACTGAACAAATACCCCCAAACTTAATTTTGATCGTCCCGAGCAAACTAGTTATTTAAGAGAGGGAGAAAAAGAAAAAGAAAAACTTAAGTAGCACACTTTCGTAGGCAACACGATGTTCACCGCCGAAAGACGCGACCGGGACGTTGGGACGTCCGGCCTGAATTTTGGGGGCAGATGCTATTTGGTTTTATCCGTCCACCTCTCCGAGAATGCCAAGTTGATTTATGGCACCGTGTATCGGAGGTTTAGACGGATGCAGCCGATGTAGCAGATTTCGTCAGATTCCCCCTCGTTTGAGGGGTTTTTGATTGTGGGGACGCTCTTCCCTGCAGGCGCAAGCCCCTGCAGTTAATTACGCTACCGTATCGCGGTAACCACTTTCTCCTTCTCCAGATGGTCATTTCGTGTCGTGTGTGTTTGTTTTGTTTCTTGGTTTCCCGTGGATTATATACGGAGACTAATTTATGTTGTCGCCCGTAGGGCGTGGATTAGTCCAAATCCGTATTTTTCTTAGATTTGGGTTTGGGGGTTGGGTTTAAGGATACTTTAGTCTCCTTTGAGACTAAGATTAACTTAAACGTTAGTTAAGAATACGTTAGTCTAATTTTTAGACAAAGATCCACTTAACAGGATCATTTAAATCCAACAAAAGAGCATTTAGACTTTATTGTTTTAGTTTACAGACATTGCGGTCTAGAAGTTTAAGGACATCATAGTCCGTGACAGTTTAAAGACATCATAGTCTGTAAAGTTTAAGAACATCATAGTCCATGAGTTTAAGGACCCCACAGTCCATAGAATGTCTGGTTGTCAGGGCCCGTCCCCTCTCTGAAGACGTTGAAGGATTACAACGACGCATATCAGAGGAGTGAAGAGATGTACCCTCGAACCAATATTGTTTGGGAGATCTGTAGTCAAGTTTGGGACTAAGATAAAAAATTTATGAGCATATGGGCTCAATTAATCTGAATTAGGGATCTGTGGTCAACTTGGGCTCGGCCCATTCGGTTAAAATGTTGGACATTTAATTAGGCTCAGTCCTTTTTTATTTAACAATGCTGAGCATTGGTTTGGGTTCTGACAACCGTTTTTGTCTTTTATTGAGTGCTGAGCACTCATTATAGCTCTGGGGCTTTATTTAAAGAACAGTTTATGTTCCCTCAGCGCACATGTAAGGAGCACGTGGTACGCTTGGCGCTGAGTGCCAGTCAATGAATGCAGAGCATTTCTGTTAAGTAGCACACACGTGAGGAGCACGTAGCGCGCTTGGCGCTGAGCGTCAGTAAATGAGCGCAGAGCGCTTCTGTTAAGTAGCGCACACGTGAGGAGCACGTGGCGTGCTTGGCGCTGAGCGCCAGTCAATGAGCACAGAGCGCTTCTGTTAAGTAGCGCACACATGAGGAGCACGTGGCGTGCTTGGTGTTGAGCGCCAGTCAATGAGCGCAGAGCACTTCTGTTAAGTAGCGCACACGTGAGGAGTACGTGGCGCGCTTGGCGCTGAGCGCCAGTCAATGAGCGCACAGCGCTTCTGATCAATTTCGTGATCTGAGAAATAAGTTCTCGCTTACAAGAGACTTTGTCTCATGGTTCTAAGAACAAAGTTCTTATTTTTATAGGAGATATTACAATCTCTTCTATTTTCTTTTGTGAAAGACTTTGTCTTTGTAGATCTATGATCTGAAGAGAATGAAATTCTTTTCCCCCCTTTTTTTGATGAGATGCTATGATCTCTTTTTGTGAAAGACCTCTGTCTTATAGATCTATGATCTAAAAAAAGAACTATGTTCTTCTTCCCTGATGAGATATTTTTTATCTCTCTGTTTTTACCTTGAAAAAAAGTTCTTCTTCTCAGAGCTTGCTCTTTTCTTTGAAATTTCTCAAAACTTGTGTGTGTGGGGGGGGGGGTTCCTCTCTGTGAGACTTGAAGTCTTGGGTCCTTTATATAGTAGAGGCTGATTTTGTGAATTAGTTGAAGAGATCTTTTCTCTAATTGATTTGAGGATGTTTCATACCGTTGGATCTTTGATCCTAGGGCTTCTGTTTTACAGAAGGCAATCTTCTTGTTTTTAACAAGATTGGGAAATCTTTTCCCATTCAGAATTTATTCTGTATCTTGGTGATCTTTAATGACATTGATCCAATGGCGCTCTAATTTTCAGAGATAGTTTGATGATTTTTTAGTCATCTTTGCTGGATCTTTGATCCAAAGGTGGGGAACATTTTGTTCCAGCGCTAGCACTCTCGTGCTTTGCACGTGAGCGCTGCATCAAAGTCTTTGACTCTTAGCGCTAGCGCACTTAGCGCTAGCGCACTTAGCCCTAGCGCTCTCGTGCTTTGCACGTTAGCGCTGCATCAGAGTCTTTGACTCTTAGCGCTGGTGCATTTAGCGCTAGAGCTTTTATGAAGTGCTACCTCATTTCAAATTTCAAAATTTGAACAGAGTTTTGCTCTGACTGGGTAAAACAAATGCCCCCCTACCGTTGCGCTCACGTGGCTTACACATGAGTGCAGCGGTGGCAGCATCTGCGCCATTAGATCAACTTAGAAGTTGAAACGGCTCTCAGTGCCTATAAATAGGGTCTTTGGCCCTTGAGATGACCTCTGTTCATCTTCTTGTTTATTTTTCTGATTATTAATTCTCTTTCAGAGCCAAGCTCTCTGTTTTAAGAACTCTCTTAGAGTCAGAACTCTGTCAAAAATCTAGGTAAAGATCAATTCTTTGAAGAGATTGTTTTTATAATCTAGGGTTTCACCTATTTAACAGAGGTTTGCTCTTTTTCAGATCATAGATCTAAAGAAACTTTTAGGGTTTTTTTAACAGAGCTTTGCTCTCTTGAAATCATAGATCTAAAGAGATTTTTCTTAGGGTTTCTTAACCCATCAGAGAAGAACTCTTAGAGTTCATCTTGCAGATCTTAAAGATCTCAGAATTTTTAACTCAGTAAAGCTTTGCTTTTAAGGTTTTGATGGATGATTCCATCGTCTTTACAGATCAATGGCTCTTTAGAATTTTTTCTTTGGGGATTTTTTATTCCCTTCATGATTAATTATGACAGATGTCATATCTGTTGCAGAGCACTGCTCTCAAGGGAGATTTACTCCTTGGCCCAAGGGGCGCTCATTAAATGAGAATCCTTTTAGGATTTCTTCATTTAATGACCGTCTCATCAAATGATGAGGCTTTTTTTATTAATGATGAACTGTCATCTAAATTGTGTAGGTCCCTTTTGGTCCCTTTCCACTGCATTGCAGTACGGTACAAATTTAAAGTACCAAGTGACAGAACTTAAACTGTAGCATTTGACGGCTAATTTTTTTTGTTCTTTTTCGCGCAGATATTATGTCTTTCGACTTTTCTTTCCCGTTTGTCCATTCGGAAAGCGGATTCCCTGAAGCGTCTGTGGATAGGGAAGTCCTCGCGTTGATCAAAGATCACGACCTAGAGCAAAAGAATCTCCATTTATGGGGCAGATGTTACAGTCAAATTATCAGGGGCTGATAGAGCTTTTCTTGCGTGGCACCTTCGGAGCCTATTTCGGCGATCCTTTATGTTGACGCACCTCCGATGAACTATGCCGTGGAGGAGGTCAACTGGACCTCAGAGGGTCTCCTTCAGCCTTCTATGGCTGCAATACCCGTACAGCCGCCGACGGCTTTGGATACCTTAGGGCGGTGTATATGCCAGGGCGAGTCGCGCCCATGGGGACAGCCGCACATGATAGGCCTAACTCCTCACCATCCAGCCAGGTATTCGCAGTGGGCCCGCTACATCTTGTCGACCAAGAAGTCGTAGATGCTGATGCTCGGGTTGTATCCCGCGATTTACGCTTCTCTCTTTCAATATTCTGTGCCTCCTGCATGGTGGGTCAAGGCTTTTCTGGAGCAACGGAATATTCCGACCCACACCTTCCTTCTGTCGGATCGAGAAGTCTCAATATCTTTGGAAGAGTTTGCAGAGATCTCTGGATTACCCGTTAGGGGAGACCCTTATGAGGAGCTGCTTCCTCCGGACGAATATATCTTTGCCACCAAATCAGTGGTAATGGGCCTTACCCCGGAGAACGCCATTCAACACCGATTCCCGAGCTTGATCAAGGTGTTGAATATCTACGAAAGTCTATTTCTAGAGTCCGGAGGGCACGGAGTCAGCTACGCAGACTTCATCGCTTGCTTTCTTCATCCAGAAGTCTTATCGAAGCAAGCTGCGCTGTTCACCAAGCTTGACGATCCGTTTGGTTTTGGTTTGGATAACCAACCGACGACGGAGGCGGATTTAAAAAGTTTCTTTATTCCGGCTGCTCCTGTTGTTCCCTTCACGGAGCTTGCTGCCCCAGACATCGATGAAGAAACGTTCGTGCTAGGGTTCATTGGCTTATGCCTGAACTGGTTCGTGCTTCCGATGTACCCTCGTTATATGAGGCCATCAGTCTTTTACTCAGCCCATCGTATGGTTGCGGGAATACAAGTGGTTATCGGAATTGCCGGGTTAGCACACCTGTACCATGGTCTCAGCTTAGCGGCGGACACTACTTAGCCAGGGGTATAGCCCGTCACTTTCTCGCTGCATTATTTTATGTCATGGATCGAGCTGCACTTACTTGGCGCTTTTGGTGTCCATAAAAGACCTCGATTCTACGACAGTTATAACTTCCCTCGGATTATGCACCTAGTTGACGCATCCGTTGTAAATCCGACACAGTGAGAGGCTAGGGGCATGCCCTTTTGTCCGCGTATGGTTGGAGATGGCATGACCTTTGTCGATAAGGTTTTAACCATTGGCAAAGAATCCGCAAAAACAGTACAGCCACTGCGGGACACTTTTAAAAACGGGGTCTCCACTTTGAAAGCTCGGGAAATTCTTCATCTATATTCAATTAGGCCAGGCTTTCTCGTGTTTAGGCAGAACAATTCAGCGTTGTTCATGCGGTACAACCCGCACCGTTTCGCCCAGCAATCAAGTTATAATCATGGTGTCCCGCTCGAAGCCTTCCTAGTTAAGCCAGCTGCCACAGAAAAAGGTATTCAGAATGCATTGCACCATTTTATGCGGTTGAACACCGGCTCCAATTTCTTTATCAGCGATCCGAGTTGCGTTCCATGAATCTTGAACGCATATGTGGCGTGGTATCAACATTCGATGGGCGCCGTTATTAAGGAAGAAAAGCGATTACTTCTTGATCGCAAAGGCACTGCCCCGGCTGGTAATCGAGCCGTTCCCTTGAAGAGACGGACCATCGTCCGTCCTCCTTTGAGGGAAGCTGCTGCGGCTGTGGTGCCATATGTTATGCCTGAGCTGCCCCTACCCCGCATGCCTGTAGAAGCAGTAGCTGTGGCGTCTCCCGAGTCTGGCGTGGGTACTGAGATCGGGACTCGTCGCCCCAAAATGCCCGTGAAGCGTAGGCTCCTATCGTCGGCCGCCGGGGCTCGTTCCCAGAAGAAGAAGGAGTCGATATTGTCTCTCAACGTCGTACTCGGCCAGGAGCCCCATGCTCCCTATAGCGAGGGTTTGAGTGAGTACGGGACCAATGAGGGTCTATTTATTGAGCCTACGGATGATACCGATCTTCAAGTCGCCCTTGTGGCTTCCGAGCGACAGGCTCGCGCAGAGGCGGCGTTGCTATCACTTGCGGAAACGGGTATGCTCTAGTCATGTCGTTTTGAGCCTTTTCCTTCTCTTTTATTATTCATTTATTAATACATCCTTCTTTGTCAGGAATCTCCGCTGAAGAGGCTCTGGCAGCTTCCCTTCGGACTTTTGAGGAGGAAGAGAGGCTTCGCGCTTCTTTGGACCTCGGTATCTTTCGGCTCATTGTGTCTTCATTCGTTTTTTCTTTATGGATAGTCTGACCCCCACTTTTTTTATTACAGGGACTATTTCGACTCGGGTTATCCCGAGTGCGGTGCCAATCCTGCATGGTGACGCGGCGACGCTCCCAAGGCTGGCTGCCGAAGTCCCAGCTCCCTCAATATTGCCGAAAGAAGCTTCGCTCAAACAGCCGATGACGGACACCGTAACGGCTCCAGAGGTAGCTCCCAGCTCGGATGATGACATCACTTTGACGGAGGTCTTGAGGAGGTCCTTTCTCACTTCCAAGGCTGAGAAGAAGCGCAGAAAGCGTATGGCGGGGGAACGTGATGCCAGCTTGGCCGTAGGTGCGGGTTCAAGCGCCATCCCATCCGTCACTATTTCTTCCGAAGACGTCCCAGCTGCCTTGTTTACTGTCCATAGAAAAATGGTGTGCGTGGCTCGGGAAGAAGCCGAAAAGCCGCTCCAAGGTAACATAACGCTGAGTCTTTTCTTAGAATTTGATCTTCAAATTCTTATATACTGTATCCTGCAGGGCCAAGTCCTGGTGATGAGGCGGTAGGTGAGATGACGGCAACCACCGATCCTGAAGCGGCTACTCTTTCTAGGGAGTCCGGGACCGTCGAAACCGTCGCTCTTTCTCTCTGCGGTTCCCCGCCATTGCCCGGCATTGCGAGTGTCATGAAGGATCCTGTAGAATCAGGGGATGAAGCCACTGGCACTGAAACCATTCCACTGAAGGAGAGCGAAGAAATCGCAATGCCGAGTGATGCTTCCGTTACAATTTTGGTTGATAACCCATCAGGTGGGTTTCGGGTCACTGTTTATTTTCTATTTCGCAATCTTTTTCAGCTTTTTCTGACGGTATTTTATTTGTAGGTGTAGTGAACACTGGGATTGTGTCATTTGAAACACTTGTGATCGCTGCCATGACGGTTGCTCCCTCGCCTTCTCCCATGTCCTCCAAGATGCTGGAAGGTATAGATTTTTGATCCATTTAATTCAACTATGACCATTGTCCTTTTTTGTACTGACCATGTACCATCGCAACCTTGTAAGAGTTCTCTTTGATCATCTGTATCAAGTGTTGAACCCGCATTTCTCCTTCCAGTCGGAAGTCACTTTGGTTATTGGTGCCGGTGAGTATAGTTTTTAACCGACGTCTTTTCCTTTCCTTGACGGGCGACCCTGCCGTTGTTAATTTTAAATTGATTGCAGCATTACAAATTGAAGGAGGGGACGAGAGAATCGTCGCGCCACCAGTACTCCCAACTCTGCCACCTGTCGTAGCCGGTATAATAGCCTTCATTGCTCTTGCATCTTCTCTATCTCTTGAGCCGATATCTGACTATGATTTGTTTTGCAGCAATCATGCCGACTCCAGCTCCCTTCGAGTCTCGCATCTTAATGCCGGCAAGGCCCTTTTCCAGACGTCCATCTTCTAAAGGCGCTGTGACCAGCCTGCGCATGTTGAGTGAGTACATCGAGGAGCTTGACGTGGAGGTCCCTGCATTTTCTGCAGATTTTGTTGCCGAGGTTAATCCCATACTGGCGACGCTCGCGCACTTCCATAGCGAAGGCGTCGTTGAGTTTTGGGTTAATCACTGCAGAAAGATTGAGGCCTGCCTGCATGAGCTTGAGCTGAAGCGTCCTGCTCCCGAGGTTCTGGCTCTGAACTCCCAGCGGGCTGCATGGGTTGAGCAAAGCGCTTCCTTCCTCCGCCATTTTGGACAAGAGGCGACCTTGAGGCGGAAGGAACGCGAGGAGGCTTTAGGCGAATCTGCCCGGTTGAGCGCCCAGGTTGACGCGAATGCTGCACAGCTGAAAGCTATCTTTGAGGGCCTCCTACGATGTATTTTTGACGGGCTGATGCTGAGGAAGAAGCTCAACCTCACTGAGCAGGATGCGCAGAGTCGTGAGGCAGCTCAGCAGGAGATCGACGAGAAACTTTCATCTTGTTTGCGGCAGAGGGCCCAAGTCGAAGCGGAGCTGGCCGCGGCGGCTGATCATGAAAAGGAGCTTAGAGGAATGCGCGAGCGGCTTACTGATTTGCTAAAATCACCTCCTTCTCAATTGTCGTCTTTGTATCAATTGTAATTTATGAATAACACGTATTCATTTCATTCATTTTTTTATATGATGTATCTCGTATTCAATTAAATTTATGAATAAAGGACACATTTTTTTATCTCTGACTATCGCTTTCTTTTCTTTGCTTTGTCATTGGCATGTCATTTTAGCAAATGTGTCCTGTAGATAGTAGATAGCAGTCCATCTTAAGCTCTTTGTAGAGTAGCGATAGCTTAGGAAACAGGTTCAAGTATGCTGCCTAAGACTTTTCAACTTTATGAGCCGTGAGGGTCTCATAAAGACTTTTCTCCCTACGAGTCGAGAGGATCCCATAGGTGTATTTTCTCCTTAGGAATCATGAGGATTCCTAAGTGTGCTTTTTCTTGAGAGTCGTAAGGATCTTGCAAGAGAATTTTCTTCCTTACAAGTCGAGAGGACTCGTAAATAATTGATGAGTTAACTGGTTCCCGAGTCGAAGCATTGCTTTACGATAGGGAGATCAGGGGTTGACATGTATCCATGTCGAAGCGTTGCTTGACGACAGGGAGGTCAGGGGTTGACATGTATCCGTGTTGAAGCGTTACTTTACAACAGGAGGTCAGGAGTTGACATGTATCCATGCCGAAGCATTGCTTTATGACAAGGAGGTTAAGAGTTGACATGTATCCGTATCGAAGCATTGCTTGACGACAGGGAGGTCATGGGTTGATATGTATCTGTGTCGAAGCATTGCTTTACGACAAGGAGGTCAGGAGTTGACATGTATCTGTTTTGAAGCATTGCTTGACGACAAGAAGGTCAGGACTTGACATGTATCCGAGTCGAAGCGTTGCTTGACGACAAGGAGGTGAGGAGTTGACATGTATCCGTATCGAAGCGTTGCTTGACGACAGGGAGGTCAGGGGTTGACATGTATCCGTGTTGAAGCGTTGCTTGACGACAAAGAGGTCAGGAGTTGACATGTATCCGTGTCAAAGCGTTGCTTGATGACAAGGAGGTCAGGAGTTGACATGTATCCGAATCGAAACATTGCTTTACGATAAGGAGGTCAGGAGTTGACATGTATCCATGTCAAAGCGTTGCTTTACGACAAGGAGGTCAGGAGTTGACATGTATCCGAGTCGAAGCGTTGCTTGATGATAAGGAGTCAGGAGTTGACATGTATCCGTGTCGAAGCGTTGCTTGACGACAAGGAGATTAGGGGTTGACATGTATCCAAGTCAAAGCGTTGCTTTACAACAAGGAGGTCAGGAGTTGACATGTATCCGTGTTGGAGCGTTGCTTTACGACAAAGAGGTCAGGAGTTGACATGTATCCGAGTCGAAACGTTGCTTGAAGACAAGGAGGTCAGGAGTTGACATGCTCTGTTTTCTACAGTGTCGGGATCGACTTTCTCCGTTTTCTACGGTGTCAGGGTTGACTCTAGGTGTCTGTGAACTGCAGAGTCTTGGAACTGGGGGTTTTGCCGTGTCTCCAATTGGTAGTGTCGCGTCCGTGTCCTGCTGGCATGAGGAGGAACATCATTGCTGGTTTTCTGGGATGCAGATATTGCCACTGAGACCTGACTCTCTCTTTGATGGAGTTTGTTAGGACATATGGTTTCCTTTTCATTTATGCCCATGGATTGTATACAGGAGTCAGTGTGGACTTATCTGCAGGGCAAAATGTTTCATTTCATTTTTTTTATTTCTTTCCGCGATGCTCTATCATTTCAGCTTTTTATATCGCGAAAGTCGTGATTGCCCAATTATTTTGGCTATTTTTCATGGTGCCCAATCATTTTGGCTGTTTTTTTTCTCTTTTTACTCGCTGTTTTTTTATTGCGAGTTGCCCAATCATTTCGGCTATTTTTGTATGCATATATTTTACTCGCTGATTTCTATTGCGAGTTGCCCAAACATTTCGGCTATTTCATATGCATTTTTTTAGTATGGAACTCATGGTCTAATACCAATCTTGCATCAGTATCGCTGCGACTGGAATATTGCCAGAAGCGAATCATCATTTGCCATGAAAGGACTTGGAATTTGATACCGATTTATGCATCAGCATCGCTACAACTGGGATATTGCCAGGAGCGAATCATCATCTGCCTTTGTCGGTTCGAACAAAGGTGGCTTAGCAAACAGGGTTAAGATCCTATCGACTAAGCCTTTTGACTTCATGAGCCGTAAGGATCTCATGAAGGTGTTTCTCCCTACGAGTCGTGAGGATCTTGCAGGTGTCTTTTCTCCTTAGGAATCGTGAGGATTCCTATGTGTATGTTCTCTTGTAAGTCGTAAGGATCTTGCAAGAGTGTTTTCTCCTTGTAAATCGAGAGTACCTATAAGTGTTTGTTCATCAAATGAGGGCATTCCTCGTCATTGGTGGGACACGGCAAGGAAATGATTATTTGTGCCCGTGGATTGTATACAAGGGTCAGTATTGAACCGCTTGTAGGGCAATCTGGGAAAGGTGATGGCTTAAGAACAGGTTCAGATCCCTATAGCTTAAGGCTTTTGAATCTTATGAGCCGTGAGGGTCTCATAAGAGGGTTCTCATTACGAGTCGTGAGGATCTCGTAAGAGTAATTTCTCCTTAGGAATCGTGGGGATCTCTAAGTGTGTTGCTCCTTTGTGAGTCGTAAGGATTTCACGCAGGTAGTTTTCTCCTTACAAGGTCGAGAGGACCTTGCAAGTGTCTTTTAACGAGATTGCGCCCTTTCGGGTTTTCACAAACTCGCCGGTAGCCCTGCTGTTTTTACTCACGGAGCCCTTTCGGGTTTTCATCCGTGCCCATTTTGCTTGTGGACGTCCCTTTTTTTTAACGCGTCAGCCCAAGGATGCTGCGGGTTTGCAGTAGTTTAAAGACGTTTCGGTCAGTAGTTAGTTTTAGGACATTTCGGTCCATTATTAGTTTAGGGACGTTTCGGTCCATCGCACGTTTTCGAGGCGATGTTTCGCCGGATACTACTTAAAGAGTTCAGGCTTGAGAAGATAGCAAGCGGACATAGGCGTCATCATCTATCGTTGACCTAGGCCGTGACTCGTCAGGCGTCGTATTTTGAAGAACCGGCCGTTTATTGGCATGAAGGGTCTTCGCCATACATATCCATGAGCAAATAAGCCCCACCTTGGTAGACTTTGTCTATGATGTATGGGCCATCATAGTTCGGCTCGAATTTCCCCCGTTTGGCACGATTGGGGATCATAGGTCTCTTGACCACTAGCACGAGTTCTCCTTGGCGGAATATTCTCGGCCTAGTCAATCTCTCGTATGAGCGCGTCATCTTTTCTTTGTAAGCTTCCAAGTTTTGCTGAGCCATGAGCCTGGTTTCGTCAAGGGCGTCGAGCTCCTCAAGCCGAAGATAGGCATTCTCTTCGTCTGTCAACTCATAGTGAATGCCACTCGTAGGGAGGGTAGCTCTATCTCCAAGGGGAGTATGGCTTCAGTACCGAATACCAATGCATACGGCGTTGTGTTCGTGGCCGTTTTGAACGTGGTCCGATAAGCCTAGAGAGCTTCATGCAGTCTCTCGTGCCAGTACTTCTTATTTCGGGACACCATCTTTTTTATGATCTTCATCAAGGTCTTGTTGAAAGCTTTAGCTAGACCATTAGCTCGGGGATTATAGACTGAAGAGTATCTCCAGTCTATATTATGCTGCTGTGTAAAGCGGTTGATTTTGTAACTTCTGTAGGCTGGCCCATTATCGGAGATAATCCGTCGTGGAGTGCCAAACCGATAGATGAGGATATTCTATGTCTTCACTTCTCATAGCGGTACCGTTCCCCGTCGAAACACGGAGACGGGACCGCGCAGGTCCATCTTTCCTGAATTTCGGGGCAGATGCTAATTGGTGCTATCCGTCCACCTCTCCGAAGATGCCAAGTTGATTTATGACACCATGTAGCGAAGGTTTAAACGGATGCGGCCGATATAGCAGACTTTGTCAGATTCCCCCTCGTTGAGGGGTTTTTGATTGTGGGGACGCTCTTCCCTGCAGGTGCAAGCCCTTGCAGTTAATTACGCTACCGCGTCACGATAACCACTTTCTCCTTCACTAGATGGTCACTTCGTGTCGTGTGTGTTTGTTTTGTTTCTTGGTTGCCCGTGGATTGTATACGGAGACTAATTTTTGTTGTCGCCCGTAGGGCGTGGATTAGTCCAAATCCGTATTTTTCTTAGATTTGGGTTTGGGGGTTGGGTTTAAAGATACGTTAGTCTCATTTTAGACTAAGATCAACTTAAACGTTAGTTAAGGATACGTTAGTCTAATTTTAAACTAAGATCAACTTAACGGGATCATTTAAATCCAACAAAAGAGCATTTGGGCTCTATTGTTTAGTTTAGGGACATTGCGGTCGATAATTAGTTTAAGGACATTACGGTCCAATGTTAGTTTAAAGACATCTCGGTCCGAGGTTAAGGACATCATAGTCCGTGGGTTTAAAGGGACCCCACAGTCCGAAGTTTAAAGACGTCATAGTCTATAAAGTTTAAGGATATCATAGTCCATGAGTTTAAGGACCTCACAGTCCATGGAATGATTGGTTATCGGGACCCGTCACCTCTCTGAAGACGTTGAAGGATTATAACAACAGATATCAAAGGAGTGAAGAGATATACCCTTGAACCAAAGTTGATTGGGAGATCTATAGTCCAATTTGGAACTAAGATCAATTAATTAGATTATGAGCACATTGGCTCTGTTAAATCTGAATTGAGGACTTATGGCCAACTTGGGCTAAGTCCAATTAAGGTTTAAAATGTTAGACCTTGGTTTGGGCTGTTGAACATTTTCCTGGGTTCAGCCTCCCATTATTTAGTAATGCTAAACAAGGGTTTGAGGATCTGACAACATTTTGTTTTTTATTGGGCATTGACCACTCATCATGGCCCTGGAGTTTTCTTTGAATGTCATATGAAATGATCAAGTTTGAAAGAATGTAGTTAGGGTTTAATCAAAATGGAGTCTTGACTCAGAAAGACTTAGCCAATTTGGGCTAAGACTGGTTTGAAAATAGTGTTAAACACTAACATATATTTGAATATCACGTGTTCCCACGTGATGCACTTAAATAGTGTTAAACACTAGGAACAGAACACTCAAAATAGTGTTAAACACTGAAAAGATGAAGCACTCACGTGAGGACACGTGAGGAGCCCTAGGATTGGGCTAAGCTTCCTTTATTTTATTCTCAGAATATTCAAATAAGTGTTAAACACTTTTGGTCTTCAGGCCATCACGTGTTGGCACGTGATGGGTATCCATGTATTGATTATTAAAGTGTTTATTAGGGGTCACGTGGGGACACGTGAGGGCGCCCAAAATTGATTCTGCCCTTGGATTTATTCCCTTTTGTTTTGAGAGTCACGTGTGAGCATGTGATGCGTTGCCTTCATGCTTTTTCCTTCTCATTTTGAGGAGTCTGTTTGAGGGTCACGTGGGGCACGTGACCATGTCTCATTTGTTCTTTTCTGTTCATTAAAGGAAGGGTCACGTGTTGCCACGTGACCACGTTTATGTGCATGGATAATTTAAGTCTTTTATTTGAGAATTAAATTCTTTGGTAGGGTTAAACCTTAATCTTGTTTTGAGGAATTAAATTCCTATGTATATGGAAGAATTAAATTCTTATGTAGGGTTAAACCCTAGTTTTATTTGGGGGAATTGAATTTTTATGAATTTGGGAGAATTAAATTCTCATATAGGGTTAAACCCTAGTTTCATTTGGAGGAATTAAATTCCTATGAATTTGGAAGAATTAAATTCTTATGTAGGGTTAAACCCTAGTTTCATTTGGAGGAATTAAATTCCTGTGAGTTTGGAAGAATTAAATTCTTTAAACCCAATTCTCCCTCTAAGTTTTGGATCTGCATGGCAGAATCTCCCCGATGAGAATTAAGTTCTCAACTTGTGGGAAGATCTGCTTCTGCAAATCTTCAACCAAAGGAAGAACTAAGTTCTTATTCAGAAGAATTAAACTCTTAAATTGAGAATTAAATTCTCCTTTTGTTTTATAGAGCTTAGATCTCTCTCCCCTTTCTCACCTAGGGTTTCTTTTCTCTCTTGAGAATTAAATTCTCCTCTCTCTTTTATTCTCTAAAAAAAATTCCAAAGATCCCTCATCTTCTCTTCTTGGCTCCTATTTATAGAGAAAGAAAAGAATCAATCTGTTTAGTCAATCTTTCATTGAAAGATTTTGGTTGTTTTTGTAACCAACATGATCTTTTAGATCACTCAGTGAATTTTTTATTCACCATTGGATTTTTAATCCAAAAGATATTCTGTTTGTTATTCTTGGTGAATTTCAGGGAAATCTCTCCTTATATAGAATTTTTCTATAAATTGGTGATTTTTAATCACCATTGGATTTTTAATCCAACGGTGCTCCACTTTACAGAGCACAATCTTTTTTTGTTTGGAAAGATTTAGGAAAATATTAAGGTTTTTTGATTTCCCTTAATTAGAATTTAATTCTATTATCTCAAAGATCTTAGGCTCCCATCACATGTTGAAACGTGACCCCCTTGATTAAGCATTTAACCAGAATTTAATTCTGTTGTTTAGAGAACTCAGGAATTATCATGTGTCAGCACGTGACCCTTGGTCACGTGTTGGCACGTGATGCCCCATTGGGGTTTTTCCTGTTGTTTTATTATACCTTTTTCAATGTGTTTGAAGGCCCATCACGTGTTGGCATGTGACCCCATTCATTGATTGTTTGATTAGAATTTACTTCTTATAAGTCAGAGAGCTTGGGAACCCATCACGTGTCTGCACGTGACCTGTGGTCACATGTGGGCACGTAATGCCCCATTGGGGGTGTTTCTTACTGTTTTGCTATATTTTTTAATCCTTTTTCAGTGGGTTTAAAGGGCCCATCACGTATGGGCGCGTGACTCCTGTTGATTAGAATTCAATTCTATCATAGCAGAATCCTCAGGAAATCCTCACGTGTCAGTCAGGGACCCCACAGTCCGAAGTTTAAAGACGTCATAGTCTATAAAGTTTAAGAACATCATAGTCCATGAGTTTAAGGACCCCACAGTCTATGGAATGATTGGTTATCGGGACCCGTCACCTCTCTGAAGACATTGAAGGATTACAACGACATATATCAAAGGAGTGAAGAGATGTATCCTTAAACCAAAGTTGATTGGGAGATCTGTAGTCCAATTTAGAACCAAGATCAATTAATTAGATTATGAGTACATTGGCTCAGTTAAATCTGAATTGAGGACTTATGGCCAACTTGGGCTAAGTCCAATTAAGGTTTAAAATGTTAGACCTTGGTTTGGGCTGTTGAACATTTGTCCGGGTTCAGCCTCCCATTATTTAGCAATGCTAAACAAGGGTTTGAGGATCTGACAACATTTTGTCTTTTATTGGGCATTAACCATTCATCATGGCTCTGGAGTTTTCTTTGAATGTCATATGAAATGATCAAGTTTGAAAGAATGTAGTTGGGGTTTAATCAAAGGGGAGTCTTGACTCAGAAAGACTTAGCCAATTTGGGCTAAGACTGGTTTGAAAATAGTGTTAAACACTAACACATATTTGACGATCACGTGTTCCCACGTGATGCACTTAAATAGTGTTAAACACTAGGGAAAGAACACTCAAAATAGTGTTAAACACTGAAAAGATGAAGCGCTCACGTGAGGACACGTGAGGCGCCCTAGGATTGGGCTAAGCTTCCTTTATTTTATTCTCAGAATATTCAAATAAGTGTTAAACACTTTTGGTCTTCAGGACATCACATGTTGGCATGTGATGGGTATCCATGTATTGATTATTAAAGTATTTATTAGGGGTCACGTGGGGACATGTGAGGGCGCCCCAAATTGATTCTGCCCTTGGATTTATTCCCTTTTGTTTTGAGAGTCACGTGTGAGCACGTGAGGCATTGCCTTCATGCTTTTTCCTTCTCATTTTGAGGAGTCTGTTTGAGGGTCATGTGGGGCACGTGACCATGCCTCATTCATTCTTTTCTGATCATTAAAGGAATGGTCACGTGTTGCCACGTGACTACGTTTACGTGCATGGATAATTTAAGTTCTTTGTTTGAGAATTAAATTCTTTGGTAGGGTTTGTTCACCGCCGGAAGCCAGGAAGACTGGACGTCTTGCCTGAATCTGGGGGAAGATGCTAATTGGTGCTATCCGTCCACCTCTCCGAAAATGCCAAGTTGATTTATGGCACCATGTATCGAAGGTTTAAACGGATGCGGCCGATATAGCAGATTTCGTCAGATTCCCCCTCGTTTGAGGGGTTTTTGATTGTGGGGACGCTCTTCCCTGCAGGCGCAAGCCCCTGCAGTTAATTACGCTACCGTATCGCGGTAACAACTTTCTCCTTCTCCATATGGTCACTTCGTGTCGTGGGTGTTTGTTTTGTGTTTGGTTGCCCGTGGATTGTATACGGAGACTAAGTTATGTTGTCGCCCGTAGGGCGTGGACTAGTCCAAATCCGTATCTTTCTTAGATTTGGATTTGGGGGGGTTGTGTTTAAGGATACGTTAGCCTTATTTGGGGCTAAAATCAACTTAAACGTTTGTCAAGGACACGTTAGTCTAATTCTAGACTAAGATCAACTTAACGGGATCGTTTAGATCCAACAAAAGAGCAATTGGACTCTGTTATTTAGTTTATTAATATTGCGGTCGATAATTAGTTTAAGAACATTACGGTCCAATATTAGTTTTAAGACATTGCGGTCAAGGTTAAGGACATCATAGTCCGTGAGTTTAAGGACCTCACAGTCCGGTGTTAGTTTTAAGACATCGCGGTCGAGGTTAAGGACATCATAGTCCGTGAGTTTAAGGACCTCACAGTCCGATGTTAGTTTTAAGACATCACAGTCAAGGTTAAGGACATCATAGTCCGTGGATTTAAGGACTCCACAGTCCGATATTAGTTTTAAGACATCACGGTCAAGGTTAAGGACATCATAGTCCATGGGTTTAAGGACCCCACAGTCCGTTGTTAGTTTTAAGACATCACGGTCGAGGTTAAGGGCATCATAGTCCATGAAGTTAAGGACCTTACAGTCCGTTATTAGTTTTAAGACATCACGGTCGAGGTTAAGGACATCATAGTCCATGAGTTTAAGGACCTCACAGTCCGTAAAATGTGTGGTCGTCGGGACCCGTCACCTTTTTGAAGACGTTGAGGAATTACAATGATAAACATTAAAGGAGTGAAGAGATGTACCCTTGAACCGGGGTGATTTGGTTGAAAGAGCAGATGTGCTCCTTTCAAAATAAGTTGAGGACTTATGGCCAGAATTGGGCTAAGTCCAATTAAAATGTTTTAACATTTTATTTTTATGCTGGCTATTAAGCCTTTATTTGGGCTCGACCCCTTTTAATAATGCTAAGTATTGGGCTTTGACATTTTTTTTCTGGTATTAAATGCATAGCATTCATCAGAACAAAATATGTTCTGACAGCGCGCCACGTGGCGCACTAGACGCTTTGCGCCAGTCAAAGAGCGCATTGCGCTTCTGTCGGTTAGCGCACACGAGGAGGACACGTGTCGCGCTTAGCGCTAAGCACTAGTTTGTTAGCGCACTGCGCTTTTAATTTATGAGCGCGCTGCGCCAGTTTATAGGTGAGCCAGTGAGTGACACGTGGCGCGCTTGGCGCTGAGCGCCAACCCAAGAGCGCAGTGCGCTGTTTTCAGGAGCGCCAAGCGCAGATCGTGTCACATGGCATGTTTTGGCGCTGAGCGCCAGTCCAAGGAGCGCAAGGGCGCAGTTCATGAGTGCAAAGCACTTTCCAGTAGCGCAAAGCGCATCAGATCAAAATTAAGATCGAAGAACAAGTTTATGTTCTTCAAAAGAGGCCTTGCCTCAAGATCCAAGAACCAAAGTTCTTGTTTTTATTAAAAGGCTCTGCCTTTATAGATCAAAAGATCTGTGAAGTAAAATACTTCTTTTTTTATATTTTAAGGATTAGATCTTTTAATCCTTTATGTTTAATCAAAGACCTTGGTCTTTTTTACAGATCTAAGATCTTTTTAGAAGATGTTTCTTTTTTTTACGAGATGATTTCATCTCTGTTGTTCAAGAATTAATTGTTTTACCTTTAAAGATGAAGAAATGATCTTCTTTCTTCAAAGGCTTCCCTTTCTTTCTCTTTGAGTTTTTCTCAAAATTTTCAGAGGGTTTTCTCTCTATGAGACTTGAAGTCTTGGGGTCTTTATATAGGGCCAATCGATTTGTTAAATCGGTTTAAGAGATCTTCCTTTTGATTGATTGGGGAATATTTCCCTTCGTTGGATCTTTGATCTTAAGGCTCCTGTTTGACAGAAAGTAATCTTTTTGTTTTAATAAGATTGGAAAAATCTTTCTATCCAGAATTTGTTCTGTTTTTGGTAATTTACTATTAGATCATTGATCCAGCGGTGCTTAAAGCACAATCTTGTTGTTTGGAAAGATTTTGAGAAATCTTTCCTTAACAGAATTTAATTCGGGTTCATAAATGATTTATTATTATTAGATCCTTTGATCTAACGGTAGGAATTTTAATTCCAGCGCTGGCGCACCTACGTTGGACACGTGGCGTGCAGCACAACTGTGCTAGCGCACTCGTGCTTACCACCTGGCACGCAGTGCAGAGCGCAGCACAACTGCGCTAACGCACCTGTGTTAGACACGTGGAATGCAGCGCAGAGCGCTGGATCTGAAGCGTTACTTCAACTTTTTGAATTTTGAAAACAGAGCTTTGCTCTGATTGGGGTGCGTTGCCTAGGGCTCAGCACTCCTGGCGCTAGCGTGTCTGCTTTTGACACGTGGCACGCAGCACACAACGCGGAGGATCTGAAGCATTGCTTCAGTTTTTGAATTTTGAAATTCAAAACAGAGCTTTGCTCTGATTGGGGAAACAAATGCCCCCCACCGTTGCGCTCACGTGGCGCACACGTGAGTGCAGCGGTGGCAATATCTGAACCCTTGGATCAACACAGAAGTTGAAGAGGCAGCTCAGCGCCTATAAATAGGACCTCTGGTCCTTTAGATGATTATCATCTTCTCCTTGAAAATTTTCATTCAGAGCGCAGCTCCTTCGTTAAGAACTTTCAAGAGTCAAAACTCTTAGGTAAAATTTAGAAATTTTAATTTTAACAATTAGAGTTCTTACCCATTAACAGAGCATTGCTCTTCATAGATCTTTGATCTAAAGAAAAACCCTTTTAGGGTTTTATTAATAGAGCCTTGCTCTCATGAACTCATAGATCTAAACAGATCTTTCCTTGGGGTTTCTTATCCCATGAATCAAAGCTCTGTTCTGTAGATCTTTTGATCTTTTGATGAGGAACTTTTAAAGAGTTTTTATATATATATGGATCTTTCAGAACCCAGAGATTTAATTCTCAAGAATTAATTTTAATAATCTTTGATGGATTTTCCATCATGATTACAGAGCTAGGCTCTTTAAGGAATTCTATCCCCTCATGACCAGAGTTCGACAAGTGTCACTCTGTTATAGAGCTTTGCTCTCAAAGGGAGATTTTCTCCTTCTCCCGAGAGATTTCTTATTCAATGAGAATATTCTTTGAGGATTTTCTCATTAATTGACAGTCTCATCCAATGATGAGGCTGTTTTTAGTAATTGATGCATTGTCATCTGGATTTTGTGGGTCCCCCTTTGGTCCCCTTTCCACTGCATTGCAGTGTGGTACAAATTTTAAAGTACCAAGTGTCAGAAATTAAAAATTACAATACTGACAGTTGATTTCCGTCCCCCCTTTTTTGCAGGAAACATGTCTTTCGATGCTTCATTCCCATTCGTTCGCTCAGAGGGAGGATTCCCTGGAGCACCTGTAGACTGGGAGGTCCTAGCTTTAATCAGAGACCATGATCCGGAACATAAGAATCTTCACCTTTGGGGATCATGGTACAATCAGATTATCAGGGGTCGACAAAGCTTTTCATGCGCGGTGCCTTCAGAGCCTATCACGGCGATCCATTACGCCAACTCACCCCTGGTGAAGTATGCTGTGGAGATGGTCGATTGGACTTCAGAAGGCCTTCTTCATCCCGCTATAGCTTCAATTCCTGTTCAGCCTCCCATGGTTTTAGATACCTTGGGACGCCGTATTTGTCAAGGCAAAGCGCGACCGTGGGGGCAACCGTATAATATAGGTCTGATTCCCCGTCATCCGATCGGCTATCTGCCATGGGCCCGCTACATTTTGTCAGCGAAGAAGTCGCAGTTGATGAGGCTTGGTTTGTATACCGCTGTCTATGCTTCTCTCTTCCAATACCCTACGCTTCCCACCTGGTGGGTTAAGGCTTTTTTGGAGCAGTGGAATATCCCTACTCATACCTTCCTTGCACTGGACTGGGAAGTGTCAATCTCTTTAGAGGAGTTTACAGAAGTTTCCAGCTTACCGGTCATAGGGGAGCATTATGAGGAGCTGCTTCCCACGGACGAATATGTCTTCGGTGCCAAGCCAGTGATAATGGGCCTTACTCCGGCGAATGCTGTTCAACACCAGTTTCCCAGTCTGATCAAAGTGTTGAATATCTACGAGCGCCTTTTTCTCGAATCTGGGAGTCGTGGGGTTAGTTTCGAGGATTTCATCGCTCGCTTCCTTCACCCGAAAGCCTTCTCAGCGGAAGCTGCTAAATTCGCCACGCTTGATGACCCTTTCGGTTTAGGTTTGGACAACCTGCCAGCGACGGAGGTAGATCAGAAGAGTTTCTTCCTTCCTAACTCCCCAGTTGTTCCTTTTGCGAATATTACAGTCCCTGTGATGGATGAGGAAGCATTCTTTTTGGGATTTCTTGGGTTATGGTTGAGCTGGTTTGCGCTCCCGATGCACCTTCGCCGTATGAGGCCATCTGTCTTTTACCCCACTCACCAGATGACTATTGGGGTAAAAGTGGCCGTCGGGGTCGCCGGCTTAGCCTATCTGTATTACGGCCTTAGTCAAGCGACGGATGCTACTGAACCTGGAGTACCGCATGTGATCTTCTTGATGCATTACTTCATGTCATGGCTCGAGCTACATGCACTTGGCATTTTTGCTATCCATAAAAGGCCTTCATTCTAGAACAGGTGCAGCTTCCCTCGGATTATGCGATATGTCGGTGCCTCGATTGTAAATCCATCGCCACGGGACGCCAGAGGTTTGCTCCTTCGTCCTTGCACCGTTGGAGACGGGATGACCTTCACCGACAAGGTGTTAACCATCGGAAAGGCGTCTACTACAACAGTGCGGTCTTTCGCAGGATATTTTCAAAGATGGAGCCTCAGTTCTGACAGCTCGGGAGACCCTCCATTTGTATTCTATCAGACCGGGCTTCCTGGTGTTTAGGCAAAATGATGCGGCGCTCTTCATGAGATATAACCCGCATCGTTTTGCCCAACAATTGAGCTATAATCAAGGAGTGTTGTTGGAGGCTTTCTTGCTGGAACCTACTGCCACTGAAGAGGGGATACGGAGCGCGCTGCATCACTTCATGCGTCTGAACACGGGCTTTCATTTTTTTATCAGCGAGCCGAGTTGTGTCCCACGGATCCGTAATACATATACGGCATGGTACCAACATTCGACGGGTGCCGTTATTAGGGAAGAAAGGCGTTTGCTGCTTGATCGCAAAAGTGCACCTCCTGCCAGTGATCGTAAAGTCCCTTTGAAGTGATGGATCCCTGTACCCCCTCCGCTAAGAGAGGTTGCTGCAGTCGAGCTTCCACGCGCTCTAAGCCCCACGTATGGATTGCCTCATGCTCCTGCAGAGACGATGAATATGCCTTCGGTGCCCCGTGCTCCCATGGAGACGGTAAACGTAGCTTCCCCCGAATCTGGTGTAGGCTCGGATATCGGGACTCGCCGTCCCAAAGTACCCATGAAGCGCAAACTGGTTCTGGATGCGACCGGAGCTCGCGCACAAAAAAAGAAGAAGAAGTCGGTTCTTTCCCTCGATGCCGTACTCGGCCTAGAGCCTCAGGCTCCTCTTACCGAAGGCCTAAGTGAATATGGAACCAATGAGGGTTTCTTGATAGCACCGGAAGATACTGATCTCGATGCCGCTATTGCTGCTTCTGCGCAACTCGCGAGCCACCAAGCGAAAATAGCCGCCCTCATGCAATCAAGTAAACATTAGTCGCACTTTTGTCATTGCGTTATATTTTTATTTTTATTATCATGTCTTGACTGACATTCTTCCTTTTGTAACAGGCTTCACTCTGAGGAGGCTCTGGCGGCTTCCCTCAGGACTTTCGAGGAGGAAGAAAGGAATCGCGCTCTATTGGGCATTGGTATGTCTCGGCTCATTGAGTCTTAATTCTCCTTTTTATGGACAATCTAACCCTTTCCTTATCTCATTGCAGGGACCATAATGCCGGTTCCGCAAGGTGATGCGGAGACTCTTACCCGGCCAGCCACCGAAGTCCCGGCCTCTTCAGTATTGCCGCAAGAGGTCTTACTTAAAAAATCGATGATGGAAGCCTTGACGGCTCTGGAGGTAACCCTGAATGCGGACGACGACGCCTTGCTGAGGGAGGCTTCTAAAAGGTTTGTTGTGACGGCCCGGGAGGAAAGGAAGCGCCTGAGGTGCGCGGCAAAGGAGCGTAGTGCTGTTTTGACCGCGGGAGCAGGTTCAAGCGCCATTACTCCCGCTGCTACTCCTTCAGAGGAGTTCCCGGTTGCCTTGTCTACTGCTCATAGACGGGCGGCACGTGCAGCTCGGGAGGCCAACGGTAAATCTACCTTAGGTAATGTGTTTTGAGGCTTCGTTGTCAAAGCTTTAAACTATCAGTTCTTATATATTTTATCCTGCAGGGCCGAGCCTTACTGAGGGAGTGGCTGCGACCGTCGAGCTTGAGGGGGCGGTGGAGGAGGTAGCTGCAGAACCCGGGATGACGGTAGGTGACGTAACAGTAATTGCTGAGCCTGAGATAGTGGCTAACGAGACAGTGGCGACTGCTACGCCCAAGATAGCTACCACTGCCGAGCGCGAGGTGGCGGCGGATGAGACGGCTACTACGGCCGAGCCTGAGGCAGCAGTGGACGAGACGGCTACCACGGCCCATCCTAAGGCAGCGGTAGATAAGACAGTTGCAATCACTGAGCCCGAGGTAGTGGCAAGCGAAACGGGTACGCTTGCTGGGCTCGAGATGGCCGCTCGTTCTCAAGAGTCGGGCACCGCCCCCGATCATCGCTCTTCCCGCTTACGGTTCTTTGCCGTCTCCTGGCGTCGCAAGTGTGACGACGGCTCTCGTGGAGTCAGGGGACAAAGCGATGGGGGGTGAGACCACCCTGATGGAGGAGGGAGATGCCGTTGTTGAATCAAGTGACACCCTCGTCACGGCTCCGATGCTGGCTGCAGATGTCGACTACTTGAGACTGCGCCATCAGTCAACGCCCTGACGGTAACCACCTCTCTGCCTTCTCTCGTACCATCGCAGATGCTGGAAGGTATGGATTTGTGACCCATCAGTCTTGTCTCTTGGCTGTATAATTCATGTACAGACATTGCGTTATCGCTTTTTTGCAGGAGTCCTTTTTGACCATCTGTACCAGGTGCTGCATCCCCATTTCTCCTTCCCGTCGGAGGTTGCTTCATCCAATGGCGTTGGTGAATACAGTTTTCTATTAATGCTCTTTCTTTTTCTGACCACGAAATCATTTCTGAGCCTTCTTTGCCTTGATCGCAGTGCTACAGATTGAAAGAGGAGATGAGAGATCAGTTGCGCCACCGGTCCTCCCGGCTTTGCCACCTGCTGCAGCCGGTATAGTTAATTCCATTGTTCCTGAATCTCTTATATTTTTAAACCCTTCATCTGATTGTGGCTCGTTTTGTAGTGGTTGCTTCAACTCCGGCCTCTTTCGAATATCGCATTATGATGCCGGCAGGCCCCTTCTCCAGATGTCCATACTCAAAGGGTGCTGTGACGAGTCTGCGCATGTTGAGCGAATACGTCAAGGAGCTTGACGCGGAAGCTCCTACATCTGCCGCAGATTTTGCTGCCGAGGTCAATCCGATGCTGGCGATGCTTATAAATTTCCATAATGAAGGCGTCGTCGAGTCTTGGGTTAGTCACTGCAGGAAGATCGAAGCCTGTCTGCATCAACTTGAACTTATGCGTGTTGCCCCTGAGACTCAGGGTTTGAACTCACAGCGGGCCGCATGGGTTGAGCAGAGTGCGTCCTTCCTCCGCCATATCGACCAAGAAGCGAGCTTGAGGCGGAAGGAATGCGAAGAGGCTTCCGCCGAGTCTATCCAGTTGCGTGCCTAGGTCGAGGCGAACGTTGCACAACCGAGAGCCGTCTTTGACACCTTGCAGCAATGTATCTCGGACGGGCTTGTATTAAGACGGAAGCTCGACTCTATCGAGCGGGTTACGCGGAGTCGCGAAGCAGCCCAATGGTAAATTGATGAGAAGATTTCATCATGCTTGCAGCAAAGGACTCGAATCGGAGCGGAGCTAGCCACGACGGCTGATCATGAGAAGGCACAGAAAGAAGTGCGAGAGCAGCTCGCGGACTTGTTGAAAATGCTCCCTTCTCAGTAGCTGCCTTCGTATCGATCATACACTTGTAATCTCTGAATAATGTGTATCTTTTTTTTTTCTTTATATGATGTACCTTGTATTCAATTGAGTTCATGAATAAAGACATTCTTTTTGTTATACTGTTGCTTTCTTCTCTTTGTTGTGTTGTTGCCATGTGATTTTAGATAGTATATAACTGTCAGTCTTGGATTCTTTGTAGAGTGGTGATGGCTTAGAAAACAGGGTTAAGTTCTATCACCTAAGACTTTTCAACTTTATGAGCCGTGAGGGTCTCAGAAAGAATTTTCTCCCTACGGGTCGAGAGGATCCCGTAGGTGTGATTTTTCCTTAAGAATCGTGAGGATTCCCAAGGGCGTTTTCTCTTGAGAGTCATAAGGATCTCACAAGATAATTTTCTTCCTTACGAGTCGTGAGGACCCGCAAATGATGGGTGAAGTTGTCCTTATCCGCAATTCACGGAGTCAGGGGTTGCTCTGGATGCTTCCTACGAGTTCACTGCCGTGTTTGGCAGGACCAGGCTCCGCTCTGGACGTTTTCCAGGATGCCATAGTTTAAAGACATCACGGTCGAGGTTAAGGACATCATAGTCTGTGAGTTTAAGGACCTCACGGTCCAATGTTAGTTTTAAGACATCACGGTCGAGGTTAAGGACATCATAGTCCATGAGTTTAAGGACCTCACAGTCCAATGTTAGTTTTAAGACATCACGGTCGAGGTTAAGGACGTCATAGTCCGTGGATTTAAGGACTCCACAGTCCGACGTTAGTTTTAAGACGTCACGGTCAAGGTTAAGGATATCATAGTCCGTGGGTTTAAGGACTCCACAGTCCAATGTTAGTTTTAAGACATCACGGTCGAGGTTAAGGACATCATAGTCCGTGGATTTAAGGACTCCACAGTCCGTTGTTAGTTTTAAGACATCACGGTCGAGATTAAGGACATCATAGTTCATGGATTTAAGGACTCCACAGTCCGATGTTAGTTTTAAGACATCCCGGTCGAGTTTAAGAACATCATAGTCCATGGATTTAAGGACTCCACAGTCCGTGAAATGTGTGGTTGTTGGGACCCGTCACCTCTTTGAAGACGTTGAGGAATTACAACGACAAATATCAAAGGAGTGAAGAGATATACCCTTGAACCAAGGTAAAATTAGTTTAAAATCATTGCGGTTGATTGTTAGTTTTAAGACATCACGGTCGAGGTTAAGGACATCATAGTTCGTGAGTTTAAGGACCTCACAGTCCGATGTTTGCTCTGGATGCTTCCCACGGGTTCACTGCCGTGTTTGGCGAGGACCAGGCTCCGCTCTGGATGCTTCACACGGGTTCACTGCCGTGCTCTGCGAGGACCAGGATCCGCTCTGGACGTTTTCCATGGGGTCAGAAGTGACGTTATCCGCGTTCTACGTGACCAGGAATTTTGCTCTAGATGCTTCCCACGGATTCGCTGCCGTGTTCGGCGATGACTAGGCTCCGCTCTGGATGCTTCACACGGGTTCATTGCCGTGCTTTGCGAGGACCAGGATCCGTTCTGGACTTTTTCCATGGGGTCAAAAGTGACGTTATCTACGTTCCACGTGATCAGGAATTTTTCTTTGGATACTTCCCATGGGTTCACTGCCGTGTTCGGCGAGGACCAGGCTCCGCTCTGGATACTTCACACGGGTTCACTGTCGTGCTCTGCGAGGACCAGGATCCGCTCTGGACGTTTTCCACGGGGTCAGAAGTGACGTTATCCGCGTTCCACGTGACCAGGAATTTTGCTCTGGATGCTTCCCACGGGTTCACTGCCGTGTTCGGCGAGGACTAGGCTCCGCTTTAGATGCTTCACACGGGTTCACTGCCGTGCTCTGCGAGGACCAGGATCCGCTCTGGACGTTTTCCACGGGGTCAGAAGTGATATTATCCGCGTTCCACGCGACCAGGAATTTCGCTCTAGATGTTTCCCACAGGTTCACTGCCGTGTTCGGCGAGGACTAGGCTCCACTCTGGATGTATTCATACGGGTTCACTGCCGTGCTCTGCAAGGACCAGGATCCGCTCTGGACATTTTCCACGGGGTCAGAAGTGACGTTATCCGCATTCCACGTGACTAGGAATTTTGCTCTGGATGCTTCCTACGGGTTCACTGCCGTGTTCGGCGAGAAACAGGCTCCGCTCTGGATGCTTCACACGGGTTCACTGCCGTGCTCTACGAGGACCAAGATCCACTCTGGACGTTTTCCACGAGGTCAGAAATGACGTTATCCGCGTTCCACGTGACCAAGAATTTTGCTCTGGATGTTTCCCACGGGTTCACTGCTGTATTCGGCGAGGACCAGGCTCCGCTCTGGATGCTTCACACGGGTTCGCTGCCGTGCTCGGTGAGGACCAGGGTCCGCACTGGACGTTTTCCATGAGGTCAGAAGTGACATAATCCGCGTTCCACGTAGCTAGGAATTTTGCTTTATCCGCATTTCATGGAGTCGGGGTTTGACTCTCGGTCATCTGTGCACCGCCGAGTCATAGAACTGAGGGTTGCCGCTGTTCCTCTTTGCTTGATGTTGTGTCTGTTGTAATGAGACGGATGTTGAGATGATCTCCAGGCTATCTGTGAACCGTTGAGATTTGGCTTCTTCTTCCGATGACACCTGGGGAGGAAAGGCGTGATTCCTTCTTTGTTTGCGCCCCTGGATTGTATACAGGGATTGACATGATATCACCTGCAGGGCATAAATTTCATTTTCATTTTTATTTTATTTCTTTCCGCGATGCTCTATCATTTCAGCTTTTTATATCGCGAAGGTCACGATTGCCCAATCATTTCGGCTATTTTTCGCGGTGCCCAATCATTTTGGCTATTTATTTTATTCTTACTCGCTGCTTTTTATTGCGAGTTGCCCAATCATTTCGGCTATTTTGCATGCATACATTTTTTTTACTTGCTAATTTTGTTGCAAGTTGCCCCATCATTTCGGCTATTTCGTATGCATGTGTGGCTTGCTAGCTTTTCGCTACAAGCTTGGGATTAGACACCGATTTCGGCATCAGCACCGCTACAACTGGAATATTGCCAGGAGTGAATCATCATTTGCCTCTGTCGATATTGAACAAGGGTGGCTTAGCGAACAGGGTTAGGATCCTGTCGACTAAGGCATTTGACTTCATAAGCCGTAAGGGTCTCACAAAGGTATTTCTCCCTACAAGTCATGAGGATCTTGTAGGTGTGTTTTCTCCTTAGGAATCGTGAGGACTCCTAAGTGTATGGCTTCTTGTAAGTCGTAAGGATCTTACAAGAGAGTTTTCTCCTTATAAGCCGAGGGGACTCACAAGGGTCGTTCATCGTGCGAACATATCCCCAGTCACGGATGGGACTTTGTTAGGGATATTTATTCGCGCCCGTGGATTGTATACAAGGGTCAGTATTGAGCCGCTTGTAGGGCTGTATTGGAGGTTGTGGAGGCTGCTTAAGAACAGGTTCAGGTCTCTGTAGTTTAAGACTTTCAAATCTTATGAGCCGTGAGGGTCTCATAAGAGGATTCTCCTTACGAGTCGTGAGGATCTCGCAAGTGTAATTTCTCCTTAGGAATCGTGGGGATCCCTAAGTGTGTTGCTCCCTTGTGAGTCGTAAGGATCTCACATAGGTGATTTCTCCTCACAAGGTCGAGAGGACCCTGTAAGTGTCTTTTAACGAGGTTGCGCCCTTTCGGGTTTTCACAAACACTCGCCGGTAGCCCTGCTGTTTTTACTCACGGAGCCCTTTCGGGTTTTCATCCGTGCCCATTTTGCTTATGGACATACCGCTTTTTTTTAACGAGCTTGCGCCTTTTCGGGTTTTCACAAGACTCACCGGTAGCCCTGCTGTTTTTACTCACGGAGCCTTTTCGGGTTTTCATCCGTGCCCATGTTAGTTATGGACGTACCGTTTTCTTTTTTTTTATTCCCTTTTTTTTTATTTTAGTATCAGCTTTGGGATGCTGCAATCCACCGTAGTTTATCGACATCTCGGTCAACAGCTAGTTTTAGGACACAGTGGTCCGTCGTTAGTTTAAGGACGTTTCGGTCCGTGGTTAGTTTAAGGACGTTTCGGTCCGTTGTAAAGGAAGCCGGTTACTACTGATAGAGTTCGGGCTTAGGAAGATAGCGAGCGGGCATAGTCGTCGTCATCTATCAATGACCTAGGCCATGATTCGTCAAGCATAGTATTTCTTCAGGAAGCGACCGTTTATTGGCCTGAAAGGTCTTTCACCATGCATGTCCATGAGTAGATAGGCTCCACCCTGGTAGACCTTGTCTATGATGTACGGGCCTTCATAGTTCGGCTCGAATTTTCCCCGCTTGGCGCGATTGGTGATCATAGGTCTTTTGACCACTAGTACGAGTTCGCCCTGGCAGAATGTCCTCGGCCTAGTCAATCTTTCGTAAGAGCACATCATCTTTGCTTTATAAGCCTCCAGACTTTGTTGCGCTATGAGCCGGGTTTCATCAAGGGCATTGAGCTCCTCAAGCCGAAGGTGAGCATTCTCTTCGTCCGTTAGCTCGTAATGGACTGCCACTCGTAGAGAGGGTAGCTCTATCTCGAGGGGGAGTACCGCTTCTGTACCGAATACCAATGCGTATGGAGTTGTGTTCGTGGCCGTCTTGAACGTAGTTCGATACGCCTAGAGAGCTTCTTGCAGTCTCTTATGCCAGTCCTTCTTATTTCGGGACACCATCTTTTTCACGATCTTTGTCAGGGTCTTATTGAAAGCCTCAGCTAGACCGTTAGCTCGGGGGTTATAAACTGAGGAGTATCTCCAGTCTATGTTATGTTGTTGTGCGAAGCGGCTGATCTTGTGGCTTCTGTAGGCTGGCCCGTTATCGGAGATGATCCGTCGCGGAGTTCCAAACCGATAAATAACGTGCGTCTTGAAGAAATAGAGGATATTCTCCATCTTTACTTCCCTCAGCGGTACTGCTTCCGCCCATTTGGAGAAGTAATCAGTTGTCGACAAAATGAAACGATGTCCTCTGGACGATGCCGGTTCGATGGGGCCGATTATGTCAGTTCCCCACATTTCGAACGGCCAGCTAGCCACCGTTGGATGTAATGGATTTGGGTGCTGATGGATAAAGTCCCCATGAATCTGGCATGAGTGGCATTGCTTCGCATACTCGAGACAGTCCTGGATTATCGTGGGCCAATAATAACCCATCCGTTTGATCTTCAACTTCATCTTCGGTCCGGCTTGGTGAGAACCGCAGAATCCGTTATGAACTTCTTGGACGACTCTTTTCGCCTCTTCAGGTCCCAGGCATCTCAACCACAGAGAATCAAATGACCTCTTGTACAGAGTATCATTGACGAAGGCGAAAGATAGGGCTCGCTTCATGAGCTGATGTTTTGAGGACGCATCTTCAGGCGTTCGACGGGATCTGAAGTAGTCTATGAAGTCTTCTCTCCAATCTTCAACCTTTTCTTGGTCTTTTACTCGTAGAGTCATTTGCTCGGTCACTCCCTTTTCCTCGGGTGATTCCGGCGATATTTCTGCCGGTGTGAGGACCTGACGGCTTTGAACAACGATCCTCATGTCATCGAGGTTCTCGTCGGCTAGTTCCTTAGCGAGCTTGGCTAATGCATCCGCCTTACTATTTTCCGCACGCGGTATGCTTTCCAAGGTGTAGGAAGGAATTTGAGTCAGCATCTGTTGCACTCTCTCGCCGTATTTCACCAACTCTGGTTTGCACGTCTGGTAGTCACCGTTTATTTGACTAACGACTAGCTGGGAGTCTCCATATATGAGAAGGTTTTCAATTCCCATGTCGATGGCGATCTCGAGACCTGCTATAAAAACTTCATATTCGGCTTCATTGTTCGTCCTCGGCTCTGTCAAGGAGAAGGCGAAGCGCATTATCCCTCCTTGTATGGTCACGAAGATGAGGCCTACCCCTGATTTGATTATGGGCGTGTTCTGTTTGTGCTTCTTCATGGAGGATGCTCCATCGAAATAAAGTTCCCACCAGGTACCACTTCCGTCGATCGCATCAAACGCATGTTCGTCTGGCAGTTCGCAATTCAAAGGGGAATCGGCCGGTATCGGATGCTCAGCGAGGAAGTCGGCGATGGCCTGGCCTTTCACTGCCTTAAGAGGCCGATAAGTTATCGAGAATTCCATCAAGAGCAAGGCACATTTAGCGAGTCGACCTGTCAATATGTCCTTTGACATCAAATATTTGAGAGGATCCACCTTCGATATGAGACGGACTTCATGCGCCAATGCATAGTGCCGGAGTTTCGTTATCGCGAAGATCAACGCCAGGCAGTGTTTTTCGATGGGAGGATAATTGCTTTCTGCCCCCAAGAGAACTCGACTCAAGTAATAGAGAGCTCTTTCTTTCCCTTGGTCGTTCTCTTGTGCCCATAATGCGCCTAAGGAACCTTCGAGGGCTGTTGTATAAAGAATAAGGGGCTTTCTTTTGACCGGAGCAGCCAGCACTGGCGGGTTCTGCAGATACTTCTTGATTTCGTCCAGCGCGCCTTGGCATTTGTGATCCCAGATGAACGGGGTTCCCTTCTTCATCAGGTGACTGTAAGGGCGGCACTTGCCAGAGAGATTGGCTATAAATCGCCGGATATACGCGAGCTTCCCTTGGAGAGATTGCAATTGCTTGAGAGTCCTTGGCGGGGGCATCTCTATAATTGCCTTGATCTTTGACGGATCTATCTCGATATCTCGGTGTCGGACGATGAATCCTAGGAATTTACCTGAGGACACCCCGAACGCGCATTTAAGAGGGTTCATCTTCAAGTTGTATTGCCGAAGGCGTTGAAATACGATCTTCAGATGCTCAAGATGTTCCTCGTATGATTTGCTTTTCACCACGAGGTCGTCGATATAGCATTCGACGATTTCATGTATAAGGTCATCGAAGATCTTCGTCATGGCCCTCTGATAGGTGGCACCGGCGTTCTTTAGACCGAAGGGCATCACCTTGTAGCAGAATATACCCAAAGGGGTCCGGAAAGCGGTGTGCTTCTGGTCTTCGGGATGCATCTTTATCTGGTTATATCCCGACGAGCCGTCTATGAAGGAGAAGACTTCGTGAGTGGACGTGTTATCTATCATCAGCTCACTGACCGGTCTGGGAAATCGTCCTTCGGGCAAGCTTTATTGAGATCCCGAAAGTCCACACATATGCGCACTGTCCCATTCTTCTTCATCACTGGGACGATGTTGGCGATCCAATCAGGATACTGAACTTCTTGAATGAAGCCGGAGTCGATCAGCTTCTTGACCTCGGCATTGATACTCATCTCAAGCTCGAGCCGCGTTCTTCTCGGCGCTTGTTTGATCGGCTTAACGTCCGGAGATATCGCCAATTTATGGACCGCAATCTCTGGATCTAATCCTGGCATTTCGGAATAGTTCCATGTGAAGCAATCTCTATGCTGCATAAGCACGTCTTTTAGCACAACCACCCTTTCTTCAGATAGCAGCTCACTGACGAATGTCGGTCGCGGGTCCCTTGTCGTCCCCAAATCAATTTTCTTGAGGTTATCTGCAGTTGTATGTATTCCATCTTCCAGCTCTTTTGGCGCCGGTGGAAACTCTGAGATCACCTCGTTATCATTGTTTTCGAAGCACCAGGGGAGGTCATCCATATTCTCAGGTTCTTCTTTTGATATCGTTATCATATGACAAGTACGAGCTCGCTTCCAAGACCGATGTAGATCTGGGTCTACCCTCATGGATTTGGGTTCATGCTTCTGCGGCAGAGTTATCCTCCAACTGTCGGATAGAGCGAACTTGCCGACCTGATATTGGTCTTCAAGCCAGTTCTTGAAGGTGAAGCAGTCTTCGAGAGGATGTCCTATCGCTCGGTGATAAGAGCAATAGTCTGGGTGAGAGACCTCGTTGGCTTGCTCGGGGTGCTTGGACTCCGGAAGTGTGAGCATTTGATGTCTTATGGCAAGATCAAGTATCTTCTTTGTCTTGTCTTGAGGAAAAGAGTATGCTCGACTCATCTTCTTCATAAGGGACAAATCCGGACCGCTCGATTCCCGATCGCGTGACTTCTTGGTCCCGCTTTGTCGTTGTCGAACGCCTTTTCCGCTCTTTGACTTATTTCTGCCTCTGCGTCGGGCCTTTTGTACAACAGGTTGACAATGAGGGGCATTTTCATCTTTCGCAGCCTGTTGAAGAAGGCGCTGCATCCTGACTTTCTCGTAGATGGCCATTTCGCGATTATGGTCGTCTCGAACTTTTTGACTAGCTTCCTTTATAAGCTTGTCCATTTGTTCTTCGAACGACGGGCTGGGCATTTTCACGTCGGGGGCTCTTTCTGGTTCAGGGTTAGCATTCTCCCATTGAGCATCTCCTTCTTCATCAAAGTCATGTACGACATAGCAGTCGTGGAGTAGCTCCCATTTCTTGGACCGAACATATCCAAGCCCGATCGCTTCCATTCTCCTGATTGAATGAATTCTCGGTGTGTATGTAGAAAATGTATAGAAATCACAACCAAAAATATTTTGACCGCAATCAATAACGGTGTCGATTGTAACACGTTAGCGAGTGCGGATCGTCCACAGGAAAAGTGAGATCCGTTCGTAATTGAATTAGATGAATTGAAAATTAAAGAAAGAAAAGAAAAGACAATTCAATTCAAGATTTAAAAGTGAATTTCAAGAATTAGCAAAATCTAGATCTAAATCTAATTAACAAGAAAACATTTAAAATCAATAATCAAGAGTTGATGATTTCCAATCCAATAATTAAGAATCGAAGTGAGCCTCGTAGGATCGATCGAATCTATAGACGTGATGAAATCTATTGATTACGTATTCTTATCCATCGATGAATTGATACTAGATCGATGATGATCAACGAGAATTAGGGATTTCTTGTGGAAACTAAAGTTTCATCATCTATCCCTTGTCCTTTCGTTAATTTCATTCACATCCTAGCCTCTAGTAAATTCAAGAATCGATCGTGGATCCCTAATTTCGAGCGAACACAATCAAGAAAGTATCGCATCGAAACTAGGTTGTCGATTCTTCAATTTGCTAGGGTTTACAAACTCATAGGACTTAAGAATTGTGTTAAGATTTGTAACATCATCATCTATTGATCGTCTCGATTCCTCTACGAGCGGAGTTTTAGTCAAACATCATAATAAGAAACACAATCAAGAATTGAGATCGAATCATGATGCAAGAATGTAAAGAAAGCAAGATAAAAGAATTTCACCTTTTATTTATCAACAATTTCGTTACAATTCTCTTACGACTACAATGAGGAAAGAACTGATCGCCGATTTGGCTTCGCTCGTCTTCGTGAGTCGCGGATCGGTTTGGATCACTTGCTCGGATGAAGATTGGCTTCGCTCCTAAAATGTTGAAGGCTTCTTGCTTGAATTGTACTCGGGGATCTTGAAATTGGCTTGGATTTGAATGGATTAGGGTTAGGGTTTTGAATACACAAGTTGTGTCACTCAACTTGTGGGTGAATTGTTGAACAACCCATTATTGAACTAAAGAACAACTCAAAACCCTAGATCTAGGTTTCCTTTTATAGCCATCTTAACCCTAGATCTAGAATTCAAATTTCAAATTTCCCTCCAAAAGTTTGTTAGAGAGAGGCTTCTAGAAGAGGTTTGTTAAAGGGAATATTCTAGAATAAGGTATATTCTAGGGTTAGGTTGTTAGGCCGAGCCTTCTGGATGAAGCCACGTGGTGTTTCTGGAGTCTTCTAGAAGCTTGTCTGTTACAAGGAAGCACATGGGAAAAATCTGTCATGCTGACGTCGTCAAGGCGCCGCGGATCCACGGCGCAAAGGGCCTTCTGGCCGCGGATCCGCGGCCCTTTGGGTTGGTCTTTGCATTATTTTTCCAGGCTGACTTTATGCTGTCTTTGCGGCACTTTCCTGTGATGTGAAATTTCATATTTCTTTCTGTATCACTACCAGATCTTAGGTCTTGGACTTGGCGTATTTTTCTCAGCACTTTTGACAGTTTCGGCTCTTTTCCTGCAATTTCCTGCACAGATTCTCGAGACAAGTGTTGCGCTATACAAAGATGATGCGATGCCATGATAAACACTCAATTTCCCTCAAAATGTTGGTTTTAAACTATAGCACAAGTAATTTGGTATTTTACAGTTGTTTTGCTAATATGTGCTATATTAATACCGAACACTTCTAGATGAGTGCAAATGGTAGGGAAATTGACGTGTTAAAAATGCAATATTTTCGACTGATCAAATTCCCCCAAACTTATTTTCGGTCGTCTCGAGCGAACTGTTTTATTAAAAAGAGAAGGAGAAAAAAGAGAAAAACTAACTAGCACACTTTCGTAGGCAAAACGATTTCACTGAGCACGTGCAACAAGCCTTTAAACCTCTAGGTGTCCCTAGTAGGAGGAGTGTTGTCTCCTGAGGGTTTTCAGCGGATTGCACCCACAAAATCCAATAATAAAAGGAAGACCGTGAAAATTACATATAAAGAAAAGAATTGTAAAAGAAAGACTTTGAAAATTAGAGTATCCAACTATGCTAGCTTTTCGGTTGTCATGAGCCCTATCTTAATAGTCATGAAAAGATGTTAGAAATCACATCATCTCTCAACAAAACATCGTCTTTATTCTTCATTCCTATCTTTCTTCCAAACATCGATCATATAACCCTACGTGTGTGTAAAGAACATCCCTACACCCGGAGAATTCAATTCAAGCTATCATACTCTTGTCTTTCTGCCTCAGTACTTTTTAATTAATGAATATTTAGATGTGCTCACACACTTTCATGTGACCGTTAATACTTCTTGAGGTACAAACCGACCGATTACTCATGTGCTTACTTATTAGGTGTATTTTCCTCGTCTTGCACCACCTAAGACTTAGCAGTGACTCCCAGACCAGTTGGTCTAAGGCACTAGGTGAAGAGGCGCCCTCGCTATATTTCTTTATTGCTGCCTTGGCGATAACAAAACCAGTGTTCATTTTTCTCACCATTTTATATTTTATTCATATTTTTTTATTTCCTTCATACTTTGGCTTTTAGACAAGAGCATTTCAAGGTATCCTCTACTATCCCGAGTTTCAAGACGTGTGTAAGTGCGAATAGTAGGGTATTAACATTCAAAATGTTTGGCTTCCAGAATAGGAACTATTTTTCAGACTTATTTTTATTCTCAGATTAGTGACTTCCTTCATCTTACTAACCCTTGGGACAACGGCTCATAACTACTTATTACTAGTTCGTATAAGAAAACTTCTAATTTTCTTGGTTTTCTTAAATTTTTCTAATCTTTTAGATGTAATTTTTCACTATCTAATCTTTTATTATCTTATTTATGTACAATTTTTTTTTTATTTTTTGAAATTTTTTAAATTTTAATAGCTTTTATATGTTTTAAATGATATGTTTTGTGCTTATGCGAAGTATGCGAAGTGATGCGAAAATAAGCACAAACCTCTCCCAAACTTGTTTTCAACAGTGTTCTCACTGTTGCCATCCGCTATATCTCAAAAACCTGTAAGCCTGGAAGGAAATTTATTAATGTGGGAAAAATATTTAAGTGAAAATCCTCCCCCAAACTTATTCTTGGCTCATCATTTTGTGTAAAAAAATTTCTTATCAAGAGCCAGATTATACCCCCCCCCCCAAACTTGAGTTAAACAATGTTAAGCTTTGAAAATCACAAGAGGGGGTCAAGATTATTGGTCGATGCCAAGTTTTGCAAAGACCGAAGGTCAACACCAACTATTCGAAAATTTTATCAATGTAGTGCTCTGGTTGGTGGAAGAAGAAGTAGGGAAAAGGTAAGTGGTGTGAAAGAATGTGTTTGCGTCTCATTTTGGACAGACGATGCAGTGATTGTGATGGATTACTCACATTCTTTTTACAATCCAGAAGAAGGGGTGGAGGTTCAATTTCAATGTTTTGATGTGGATTCATCTCAACACCCGTGTCATTCAAAAATGCGAGTTCTTCAGCGAAGATTTCCTCAAAAGTCCCATTAATACCCCGGAGAATAATGTCTTCACAAAGCGCGGGGTGATCTTCAGACTCTAAAAGCAGTTCATAATCAGTGTTAGTTGTTGACCCGGACAACTCGGTGGAAGAGTCCGTATGCGTATGATACATAGTTGGGTCAAACAACAACATATGAAAAGAGTCAAGATCAGTATCATGAGGATCGTCAAATTCGCTGCTGTCGACATCCATTAAGTCGACAGAACAGACCTGAGCAGTAAGTTCGGAGGGTACACTTCCCAACTTGTAAATGTTCAGCTCAATTGACCTATTCCCGAAGGATAGGGTCATAGAGCCATTACGACAGTTGATTATAGCGTTGGAAGTGGCCAAAAAGGGGTGACCTAAAATCACCAGAATTTGATTCCGTGGGTTCGCTACAGGCTGTGTATCAATTACAATAAAGTTCACAGGGAATACAAATTCCCCGATTTTTATTAACACATCCTCCAGTTCACCCCTACGTTTGGTGATTGATCGGTCAGCCATCTGAAGAATTATGCTTGAGGGCTTTAACACTCCGATACCTAACTGCTCGTAAACCGAGTATGGAAGCAAGTTAACACTAGCGCCAAGGTCAAGTAGAGCATGGTTGACATAGAGGGGACGGTTGTGCTCGCACGTCCCAAGGAGAAGGTCTTCATCGCCGAAGGTGATATCGGCTGTGTGTACTTCCTCCAGCTCGTCCTTCATCTTTTCTTCAGCGAGAAAAGCTTGGAATTGCTCTGTCTCTTGTAGAGCCTTGATCAATGAATCTCTCACTTCTTTGGATAGTAAAAAGGCGTCGAGAATGCTGAGCTGCGAGGGTAACTTTCTCAAGTGTGCCAGAACGTTATAGTCCACCTTACTTTTCTTTGGCGGGTCCTTGGCAGTCAGCTCTTTCATGACTTGGTTATCCAGGGCGATATCCTCCGAGATCTTTTCTTTTCCCTTATCTTTTCTATTCGTTGGTCCGAGATTCTTTTCTGGGAGCGTGCGATTGCGCAGCTGAATATTTTCACAGGCCTTCGGTTCTTCCTCCTTCCCCAAGGTGGATTCTTTAAAGAGAGGGCCAAGAGCCATCTCTTCGTCAAAGTTGCTTCCGAAAGTGAGAACCTGCGATCCCCCGGTGTTGACCATGCGACAGTTACCGGTAGTTCTTTTATGCTCCTCGGTCGCCTTTCTTTGCTCCCGACGAGTTTTGCGTTTCATCCGCTTAAAATGTTGCCGGTGAGCAACATATCCCTGCCACCACCTTTTAAAAGTGTCGCACTCTTCAGTAGGGTGCGAAATCTTTCGATGATATAAGCAGTAGCTAGGATGTGTCTCTGCTTCACCGGGAGTGTTTCTTTCAGAGGGTGGTAGCTTCATTCCCATTGATATGGCTTTAGCGAACCTTTTCCTCGTCTTGAACTTATTTTTATCCGCGACGGATGTTCCTTGATTCGGCTGGAGTGTCTCAACTCTTTCGTCTAGTCGCCGGTGTTTGGCTCTTTCAAATATGGCCATCTCACGCTCCCGATCGGCTTTACTTTTCAGATGAAACTCATTCAGGAAGGCGTCGATCATTTCGTCTGACGGCCATAGAAGTTCCGGCTCGGGACCTGCCTCCAGTCTCTATGTGCAGGGAGCTTCTACATTATCTAGCGATTAATGAGAGATCACATGGCATCTTGCTACGTAATCCTCAGATCCATCCGACGAGCCTTCTCCATCATCCTCGTCCTCAAGGACATGGCTGAGGAACTTTTGGAGCGTGATTAGATTCCGCGCCTTCTGGTTATACTCTTCCAGCGCGTCAATCTGCTTCCGTAAGTCCATGCGCTTGTCACCAGGCTTCACGGGCTTATTGGATTTCTTCTTCTTTTTCGAAGATTTCGACGGCTGGGTGTGAGCACTTTGGCTATCACCACCAATCTTTGGAGTTGGGCGCGGCGTCAGCATCCCTTTGATAATCTGGGGTTCCAGCGGGTTCTTCCACCTGATTGCTGGGCATGTCTGGAGATCATTCAGCATCCTTTTGGTCTTGGCCGAAAGAGCCACCTCCCATAGAGCTTCTTCAACAAAAGAGCATGTTGCCCCCGGTGTGTCCGTCTTCTTAGGAGTGTGCGGTTGTGGTGGGTTTACTTTCCAGTTATCAGACAGCGCAAACTTGCCTTGTAGGTACTGATCCTCGATCCATCCCTTAAAAACGAAGCAATCTTCGATTGGATGGCTTACCGTTTGGTGGTAAGGGCAATAATTGGGATTATTCACTTCGCTGGGTTGCGGTGGTCGCCTTGGATTCGGCAAATTGATAAGCCTGTTGCGCACTGCCAGCTCGAACAGTCTCTTCGTTTTATCCTACGGGAATGAGTAAGGGCGCTTCATTTTCTTATTGTAATAGCGCCGTCACTCTTCCAACTGATCCGTTAGTCTTGGAGCACTGGGCTGTTGTTGGGTGTTCGCAACGAAGGTCGCCTTCCCTTTACCCTTTTCGTTCCGCGGTTCCGGTTTCGGAGGAGACGGTCTGTGACCTATCTGATCCATCTGGGCTAACTTGTCGATTAAAGCCTGGAATGTGGTCGGTTTGAAGAACATCATGAACTGTGAAATAGTTGCATGAGGGTCTAAGGTGCCCACGAACATGCCCGCCGCTGGAGCTTCTTCGATGCGCTGCTCGCACTTCGACTACAGATTCCGCCATCGGATTGCGTATTGAACCCAAGTCTCGCCCGGCTTCACCCTGGCATTGATCAGTGCCGTTATTGGGGTGCGTTCACTGGCACTTGCAAATCGTTGCGTGAACAATAACTCCATTTCTGCGAAAGTTTTGACGGAGTCATTTGGAAGTTCGGAATACCTCTCAAATGCCATCTCCGACAAGCTGCCGACGAATTAACGGATCAAAAGCTTATTATCGCCCCCGGTGTTGCCGCACAGAGCTCTGAACTGGGCGACGTGCTGGTGGGGATTGCATGTCCCCTTGTACACATGGAATTTGGGGATCGTGTAGCCTGACGGGTATTTTATCTAGTCATACCAGCCTGGATATGGTCGTCCAGTTTTGATGACTTGGCCGGCCGCTTCATTTGCCTGGTGAACTCTTATTTGCTGAGCGATATAGTCATCCAGGGTGGACTTGGAAATAGTTTCCTCCTTGGCTGCTGAAAGAGCCGGAAGTGGATTTGATGTTTCTCCTCTGTCGTCTTCGGGGATAATCGGAGGATCTTCAGCTGGAGGGTCCTGCTGGATCATCATACCCACCATGTCTTAGAACAGAAAAGCCATTTGCTTTATATTGGCCGCTTGTTCTGCAGCCTCCTTGTCCTTCTTTTCGAGCATTCTCCGAAGGAATTCAGCATCGGTTTCTTGTTCATAACGCTGCTTCGATGACCCCTCCGGGATTTCTTTTGGTCCAGTGAGTGTGTCCATTGCAGTCAGCATCTCCTGAAGCTTCTGCTGTTGTTGTTCCTGAGCCCTTGTTACGGATCGGGTGAGTGGTCGGTGGCCCGTAGAAGCGCGGCTATCCTCCTTCCCGGCTGCCATGTAGATGGTATGCACCACCATGCCCCCAGACTTAGGGCGTTTGGGCTCGATGTTCTTGTGGTCTGCCATGTTTACAGGGGCTTTCTCTGGCCTCCTCTTCTTATAAGCGGTCGAAGTTGAGGGGGTCGTCACGGTGGGCACCCAAATAGCTTTTTGTGGCTTGGCAGGATGGCTTTCTTCTCGTTAAACCTTCGCCCTTTTTTGTCGGCGAGGGTAATCTTGATTAACCACTGAGTTCCGGACCTGCCGCCAGACTTTGTAGATCTTGGAGGACAGCCGCTGAGGGGAATGTTCTGGCTTTGCTTTCGCAACATTCTCCACCGGAGGAGGAGATCTTTTCAGTACGGCGGTTGGAGAATTCCTACGCACCTTATTCAGCAGCTCGAAACTGTTCCCGGTTGGAATAGCAGCATCAATTTCCGCTGTTGGGGCTGGTGGAGTTAGCCCAGAGAGGGAGTTGTCCTCGGCCTTCCTTACCCGGCACCAGTAGCGACGTCGAGCGTGTCGAGCTGATGGAGTTGGTTCGGTGACAGGGATGGCTTTGTCTTGCCCTCTGTTCAAGTGAGGGGCTGCTGGTGCCAGCCTCTTGAAGACTGATGTCCTTTGAGTAGCAGGAGCAGGAGTGGAAGTTGGGGCATTTAGTCTTGTAAGGACTGACCCCTTGGCAGGAGAAGCCGCCTTGACGACTTCAGGAGTAGGGTTGGTTACTCTCTTCGGAGCAGCCTCTTCTTGAGTTGCAGGCTTCATCATGGGCCCACCTAAACTGTGGCCCAATCTGGAGAACACCGAGGCGCCGGTGCTGGACGACCCGTTGAGAGGGGCCGTAGTAGTTGTAAGCCGATCAAAGACCGACTTCTTAGGAGCTTCCGGTGTTGGCACAGGAGCAGTGAAGCTCGTTGGCGGGAGCATGGTCCCGAAAAACAATCCGGTGGTGGCTTGAGTGACCTGTTCCACGGGCATCGTGAACAGGGAAGCAGCTTGGGGCCTGTAGGCTATGCCCCTAGTTGAGGCAGGACGTGGGTTGCAGTTGCATGTGGAGCACTTTGAGCAGGTGAATGCCATTGATCCTTTGCTTTTTGCACCAAGCAAAACGCCAAATCTTAGTACCTCGAAACCCAAGGGCAACCATTGGCAAACCGCGATTGGTTCGCGAACACGATACACGAAGTGTGGAGTGGAAAGAGGAAAAGGTCCCACCGGGCGTGCCAGAATCTGTTCACCGCCGGAAGCCGGGAAGACTGGACGTCTTGCCTGAATCTGGGGGCAGATGCTAATTGGTGCTATCCGTCCACCTCTCCGAGGATGCCAAGTTGATTTATGACACCATGTATCGAAGGTTTAAACTGATGCGGCCGATGTAGCAGACTTCGTCAGATTCCCCCTCGTTTGAGGGGTTTTTGATTGTGGGGACGCTCTTCCCTACAGGTGCAAGTCCCTGCAGTTAATTACGCTACCGCATCGCGGTAACAACTTTCTCCTTCTCCATATGGTCACTTCGTGTCGTAGGTGTTTGTTTTGTGTTTGGTTGCCCGTGGATTGTATACGGAGACTAAGATGTTGTCGCCCGTAAGGCGTGGACTAGTCCAAATCCGTATTTTCTTAGATTTGGGTTTGGGAGGGTTGTGTTTAAGGATACGTTAGCCTTATTTGGGGCTAAAATTAACTAAAACGTTTGTCAAGGACATGTTAGTCTAATTCTAGACTAAGATCAACTTAACGGGATCGTTTAGATCCAACAAAAGAGCAATTGGACTCTGTTGTTTAGTTTATTGACATTGCGGTCGATAATTAGTTTAAGGACATTATGGTCCAATGTTAATTTTAAGACATTGCGGTCAAGGTTAAGGACATCATAGTCCATGAGTTTAAGGACCTCACAGTCCGGTGTTAGTTTTAAGACATCGCGGTCGAGGTTAAGGACATCATAGTCCATGAGTTTAAGGACCTCACAGTCCGATATTAGTTTTAAGACATCACGGTCAAGGTTAAGGACATCATAGTCCGTGGATTTAAGGACTCCACAGTCCGATGTTAGTTTTAAGACATCAGGGTCAAGGTTAAGGACATCATAGTCCATGGGTTTAAGGACCCCACAGTCCGTTGATAGTTTTAAGACATCACGGTCGAGGTTAAGGACATCATAGTCCATGAGTTTAAGGACCTCACAGTCCGTTATTAGTTTTAAGACATCACGGTCGAGGTTAAGGACATCATGGTCCGTGAGTGTAAGGACCTCACAGTCCGTAAAATGTGTGGTCGTCGGGACCCGTCACCTTTTTGAAGACGTTGAGGAATTACAACGACAAACATCAAAGGAGTGAAGAGATGTACCCTTGAACCATGGTGATTTGGTTGAAAGAGCAGATGCGCTCTTTTCAAAATAAGTTGAAGACTTATGGCCAGAATTGGGTTAAGTCCAATTAAAATGTTTTAATATTTTATTTTTGTGCTGGCTATTAAGCCTTTATTTGGGCTCGGCTCTTTTTAATAATGCTAAGCATTGGGCTTGACATTTTTTTTGTCTGGTATTAAATGCATAGCATTCATCAGAACAAAGTATGTTCTGACAGCGCGCCACGTGGCGCACTAGGCGCTTTGCGCCAGTCAAAGAGCGCATTGTGCTTCTGTCGGTTAGCGCACACGAGGAGGACACGTTTCGTGCTAAGCGCTAGTTTGTTAGCGCACTGTGCTTTTAATTTATGAGCGCGCTGCGCCAGTTTATGGGTGAGCCAGTGAGTGACACGTGGCGCGCTTGGCGCTGAGCGCCAACCCAAGAGCGCAGTGCGCTGTTTTCAGGAGTGCCAAGCGCAGATCGTGTCACGTGGCATGTTTTGGCGCTGAGCGCCAGTCTAAGGAGCACGAAGGCGCAGTTCATGAGTGCAAAGCACTTTCCAGTAGCGCAAAGCGCATCAGATCAAAATTAAGATCAAAAAACAAGTTTATGTTCTTCAAAGGAGGCCTTGCCTCAAAATCCAAGAACAAAAGTTCTTGTTTTTATTAAAAGGCTCTGCCTTTATAGATCAAAAGATCTGTGAAGTAAAATACTTCTTTTTTATATTTTAAGAATTAGATCTTTTAATCATTTATGTTTAATCAAAGACCTTGGTCTTTTTTACAGATCTATGATCTTTTTAGAAGATGTTTCTTCTTTTTACGAGATGATTTCATCTCTGTTGTTCAAGAATTAATTGTTTTACCTTTAAAGATGAAGAAATGATCTTCTTTCTTCAAAGGCTTCCCTTTCTTTCTCTTTGAGTTTTTCTCAAAATTTTCAGAGGGTTTTCTCTCTATGAGACTTGAAGTCTTGGGGCCTTTATATAGGGCCAATCGATTTGTTAAATCGGTTTAAGAGATCTTCCTTTTGATTGATTGGGGAATATTTCCCACCGTTGGATCTTTGATCTTAAGGCTCCTGTTTGACAAAAGCTAATCTTCTTGTTTTAATAAGATTGGAAAAATCTTTCTATGCAAAATTTGTTCTGTTTTTGGTAATTTACCATTGGATCATTGATCCAGCGGTGCTTAAAGCACAATTTTGTTGTTTGGAAAGATTTTGAGAAATCTTTCCTTAACAGAATTTAATTCTGGTTAATAAATGATTTATTATTATTAGATCTTTTGATCTAACAGTGGGAATTTTAATTCCAGCGCTGGCGCACTCATGCTGTCCATGTAGCGCGCAGCGCAGAGCGCAACGCAACTGCGCTAGCGCACTCGTGCTTGCCACGTGGCGCGCAGCGCAAAACGCAGCACAACTGCGCTAGCACACCTGTGTTAGACATGTGGCATGCAGCGCAGAGCGCTGGATCTAAAGCATTGCTTCAACTTTTTGAATTTTGAAAACAGAGCTTTGCTCTGATTGGGGTGCGTTGCCTAGGGCTCAGCACTCCTGGCGCTGGCGTATCTGCTTTTGACACGTGGCGTGCAGCGCGCAGGATCTGAAGCGTTGCTTCAGTTTTTGAATTTTGAAATTCAAAACAGAGCTTTGCTCTGATTGGGGAAACGGGGTTAAACCCTAATCTTGTTTTGAGGAATTCAATTCCTATGTATATGGAAGAATTAAATTCTTATGTAGGGTTAAACCCTAGTTTTATTTGGGGGAATTGAATTCTTATGAATTTGGGAGAATTAAATTCTCATATAGGGTTAAACCCTAGTTTCATTTGGTGGAATTAAATTCCTGTGAATTTGGAAGAATTAAATTCTTATGTAGGGTTAAACCCTAGTTTCATTTGAAGGAATTAAATTCCTGTGAATTTGGAAGAATTAAATTCTTTAAACCCAATTCTCCCTCTAAGTTTTGGATCTGCATGGCAGAATCTTCCCAATGAGAATTAAATTCTCAACTTGTGGGGAGATCTGCTTCTGCAGATCTTCAACCAAGTAAGTTCTTATTCAGAAGAGTTAAACACTTAAATTGAGAATTAAATTCTCTTTTTGTTTTATGGAGCTTAGATCTCTTTCCCCTTTCTCACCTAGGTTTTTTTTTCTTTCTTGAGAATTAAATTCTCCTCTCTCTTTTTTTCTCTAAAAAATTTTCCAAAGATCCCTCCTCTTCTCTTCTTGGCTCCTATTTATAGGAGAAAGAAAAGAATCAATCTGTTTAGTCAATCTTTCATTGAAAGATTTTGGTTGTTTTTGTAGCCAACATGATCTTTTAGATCACTCAGTGAATTTTTTATTCACCATTGGATGTTTAATTCAAAAGATATTCTGTTTGTTATTCTTGGTGAATTTCAGGGAAATCTCTCCTTATATAGAATCTTTCTATAAATTGGTGATTTTTAATTACCATTGGATTTTTAATCCAACGGTTCTTCACTTTACAGAGCACAATCTTTTTTTGTTTGGAAAGATTTAGGAAAATATTAAGGTTTTTTGATTTCCCTTAATTAGAATTTAATTCTATTATGTCAAAGATCTAGGCTCCCATCACATGTTGACACGTGACCCCCCTGATTAAGCATTTAACCAGAATTTAATTCTGTTGTTTAAAGAACTCAGGAATTATCATGTATCAGCATGTGACCCTTGGTCACGTGTTGGCATGTGATGCCCCGTTAGGGTTTTTCCTGTTGTTTTATTATACCTTTTTCAGTGTGTTTGAAGGCCCATCACGTGTTAGCATGTGACCCCATTCATTGATTGTTTGATTAGAATTTACTTCTTATAAGTCAGAGAGCTTGGGAACCCATCACGTGTCTGCACGTGACCTGTGGGCACGTGATGCCTCATTAGGGTGTTCCTTGCTGTTTTGCTATATTTTTTAATCCTTTTTCAGTGGGTTTAAAGGGCCCATCACGTGTGGGCACGTGACTCCTGTTGATTAGAATTCAATTCTATCATAGCAGAATCCTCAGGAAATCCTCACGTGTCAGCACGTGACACTTGGTCACGTCTGGGCACGTGATGCCCCCAGTGGGGATTTTCCTGATATTTCAGGAGGGAACAGGTACTGCTTCTGCCCACTTAGAAAAGTAATCGGTTGTCGCCAATATGAACCGATGTCCTCTGGACGACGCTGGTTCTATGGGCCCAATTATGTCGGTTCCCCACATTTCGAACGGCCAACTAGCCACTGTTGGGTGTAGCGGGTTTGGATGTTGGTGGATGAAGTCTCCATGAATCTGGCACGAATGACATTGCTTCGCTATTCAAGGCAGTCCTGAATCATCGTGGGCCAATAGTAGCCCATTCTTTTGATCTTCAGCTTCATCTTTAGCCCGGCTTGATGAGAACCGCAGAGTCCGTCGTGAGTTTCTTGGACGACTCTCTTTGCTTCCTCCGACCCCAGGCATTTTAGCCATAGCGAGTCAAACGATCTCTTATACAGAGTATCATTGACGAAGGAAAAAGACAGAGCTCGTTTAATGAGCTGATGTCTCGAGGATGCATCTTCAGGTGTTTGACGGGATTTGAAGTAGTCTATAAAGACTTCTCTCCAGTCCTTTGCCTTTTCCTGGTCTTTTATTTGTAAGGTCATTTGCTTGGTCGCTTTCTTTTCTTTGGATGACTCCGGAGATATTTCTGCCGGTACAAGAACCTGATGGCTTTGCACAACGATCCTTACATGATCGAGATTTTCATCAGCCAATTCTTTAGCGAGCTTGGCTAGTGCATCAGCTTTGCTATTTTCCGTGCGCGGTATGCTCTCCAACATGTAGGAGGGGATTTGGATCAACAGTTGCTGCACTCTCTCACCGTACTATACCAACTCCGGTTTGCACGTTTGATAGTCGCCGTTTACTTGACTAACGACCAGCTGGGAGTCTCCGTGTATGAGGAGGTTTTCGATTCTTATGTCGACAGCGATCTCAAGACCTGCTATCAAAACTTCATATTCGGCTTCATTGTTCGTCCTCGGCTTTGTTAGGGAAAAGGCAAAGCGCATTATCCCTCCTTGTGGAGTCACGAAGATAAGGCCTACCCCAGATTTGATTATGGGGGAGCTATGCTTTCGCTTCTTCATGGAAGATGCCCCATCGAAGTAGAGTTCCCATCGGGTATCACTCCCTCCTCTCTCCCTGTCGATCGTGTCAAACGCGTGCTCGTCTGGCAATTCGCAATTTAGGGGTGAATCGGCAGGTATCGGATGCTCAGAAAGGAAGTCGGCGATGGTCTGGCCTTTCACTGCCTTGAGAGGTCGGTATGTTATCGAGAATTCCATTAAGAGTAGGGCCCATTTAGCGAGCCGTCCTGTTAGTATGGCTCTCGACATCAAATATTTGAGAGGATCCACTTTTGAAATGAGATAGACTTCATGCGCCAAAGCATAGTGCCTGAGCTTCGTTATCGCGAAGATTAACGCCAGGCAGTGTTTTTCGATGGGGGAGTAGTTGTTTCTGCCCCCAGAAGAACTCGACTCAAATAGTAGAGGGCTCTCTCCTTCCCTTGGTCGTTCTCCTGTGCCCATAGCGCACCTAAAGAACCTTCCAGGGCTGTTGTGTATAGGATGAGAGGCTTTCCCTTGACCGGAGCGGTCAGTACTGGCGGATTCTGCCGGTCTTGCTTCATTTTGTCCAGTGCGCTTTGACATTTGCTATCCCGGACGAAAGGAGTCCCCTTCTTCATTAGATGACTGTAGGGGCGGCACTTTCCGGAGAGATTGGCTATGAATCGTCGGATATATGCGAGCTTTCCTTGAAGAGATCGCAGTTGCTTGAGAGTTCTTAGCGAAGGTATTTCCATAATTGCCTTGATCTTTGACGGGTCTATTTCGATGCCCCAGTGTCATATGATGAACCATAGAAATTTGCCCGAGGAAACTTCGAACGCGCATTTGAGAGGGTTCATCTTTAGGTTGTATTTCCGAAGATGTTGGAATACTACCTTCAGATGCTTCCAATGCTCCTCGTATGATTTGCTTTTTACCACGAGGCCGTCAATATAGCATTCGACGATTTCATGTATGAGGTCATCGAAAATCTTCGTCATGGCCCTTTGATAGGTAGCGCCGGCGTTCTTCAGGCCGAAAGGCATTACTTTGTAGCAGAATATTCCCAGAGGAGTCCGAAAAGCGGTATGCTTCTGGTCTTCGGGATGCATCTTTATTTGATTGTACCTCGATGAGTCGGCCATGAAGGAGAAAACTTCATGAGTGGACGTATTGTCTATCATCAGCTCAGTAACCGGTACGGAGAAGTCATCTTTCGGACAAGTTTGTTGAGGTCCCAAAAGTCCACACAAATGCGCACCGTCCCATTCTTCTTCATCACTGGGACGATATTGGCGATCCAGTCAGGGTACTGAACTTCTTTGATAAAGCCGGAGTCGATCAACTTCTTAACTTCGGCGTTGATGCTCATTTCAAGTTCGGGCCGCATTCTTCTCGGCGCTTGTTTGATTGGCTTGACGTCCGGAGATATCGCCAATTTGTGCACGGCTATTTCTGGATTTAGTCCCGGCATCTCGGATTAGTTCCATGCGAAACAGTTTTTATACTGCATGAGCACATCTTTGAGCGTAGCTACCTGTTCTTCAGACAGCAGCTTGCTGACGAACGTAGGCCTTGGGTCGTTTGCCGTCCCCAAGTAGATTTTTCTTAGGTTGTCCGCAGTAGTATGTATTCTATCTTCCAGCTCTTTTGGCGCTGGTGGAAGTTCTGAGATCAACTCTTCTTCACCCTGATTTTCGAAGCACCAGGAGAGGTCATCCATATTATCGTGCTTTCCTTCTTCCGACATCATTATCACGTGACAGGTATGAGATCGGTTTCAAGACCGATGTTGATCCGGCTCTACTCTCGCTGCATATGTGGCTTTCGGTTCATGCTTCTATGGCGGGGTTACCTTCCAACTGCTGGATAAAGCGAACCTGCCTTGCTGATACTGGTCTTCTACCAAGTCTTTGAATATGAAGCAATCTTCGAGAGGATGTCCTATCGCTCGGTGATAGGAGCAATAATCTGGGTGATGAACCTCGTTTTCTTGATCGGGGTGTTTGGACTCCGAGAGCGTAATCATTTGATATTTTATGATAAGACCGAATATCTTCCTTGACTTGTCTTGGTGAAAAGAATATGCTCGACCCATCTTCTTTATAAGAGACGGATCCAAGCTGCCCAATTCTCGATCGCGTGGATTCTTGGACCCGCTTTGCTGTTGTCGAACGTTTTTTCCGTTCTTCAGGTTGTTTTTGCCTCCACGTCAAGTCTTCCATATGACGGGCTGGAGACGAAGGGCATCATCATTCTCCGTAGCCTGCTGAAGAAGGCGCTGCGTCCTGGCTTTCTCGTAAATGGACATTTCGCGGCTATGGTCATCCCGGACCTTTTGACCCGCTTCCCTTATTAGGTTGTTCATCTGTTCTTCGAACGACGGACTTGGCACTTTCGTGGAGGGACCCTCGTTTTGGTTCAGGATTAGCGTCTTCTAACAGAGCATCTCCTTCTTCATCGAAGTCATATATAACGCAGCAGCCATAGAATCGCTCCCGTTTCTTGGATTGAACATATCCAAGCTCGATTGTTTCCATTCTCCCATTGGGCAACTTTCGCCGAGTTCCAGGGACATTCCAGATCCTGTTGTAGAACTGAGCTTGTAGAGCAATCTGTTTGAAGGGTATGCCTTGGTACCTCAACAACCTTTTTAATCCTTCTGTGTAGTATCTGGGCAGATGGATGGGCTTGAGCCTGTCAAGCGTAGAATCAGCACCATGCCGGATTTCTTTCTCCACTTTATTCTCCATGGATCGATAAAAGAGGATCGCCTTTTCATCTTTTCGCCTGGGAGGGACGTAGAATGTCTGCAGCTCTTGCACGCTATATGTTTCAAGCGCCTCAAGTTCTCTGTAGTGCTGTCGCGGAACCATGGCGATTTGCAAACTCTGATCATCTCTAGTGAAGGCTTGCATTGATGGTCGGACCGAGAACACTGCATTGACTTCGTCTTCAGAGTCACTGCCAAAGACCAGAATAGGGGTGGATGGTCCTGGCTTGGTGTATTGGGGCGGTCCCGAATAGACTATCTCTTCTTCCTCCTCGGTATCGCTCCCGAAGACTGGAATAGTGGTGATAGCTTTTTGCTTATTCTCTGGCTTATGACATCTTTCCGTGTCTTCAAAATCTGGTAAGAAGTACTTTGCATCTTCGCACTTTCGTACTTCATTCACGGAGAATGGGTTCAGCTCCCCTGTCACGGTATACTCGAGACCATCTTTGAAATACTTCATACACTGATGTTGTGTAGAAGGGATGATGTTGTACTCGTGTAACCAAGACCTGCCGAGCAAAGCGTTATAGCAAGTCTTGGCGTCAATGACGTGAAACTTGATATCAGTGACGAGCAGCCCAAAGCATAATGTCAGTATCACGGACCCAAGCGTCCGTCATGACTAGGAGTCGAAACCGAAGATGGTGATTTTATCCCGAGCAAGGTGCTGTACGCTCATGCAGATTTCTTTTAGCACCCTTACATTTAGGAGGTTGACAGAGGACCCGTTGTCAATTAGGATCTTCCCTATCTTGATGTCATGGCAATACCCGAAGACATAGAGGGGATGGTTGTGCTAGCACGTTCCGAGGAAGAGATCTTCATCACCGAAAATGACATCAGCCGTGTACACTTCTTCCAGCTCGTCCTTCATCTTTTCTTCGGCAAGGAAAGCTTGGAACTGCTCGGGCTCTTGTAGTGACTTGATTAAAGAATCTCTCGCTTCTTTAGATAGCAGAAGGGCATCGAGAATGCTCAGTTACGAGGGTATCTTCCTCAGGTGTGTCAGAACGTTGTAATCCACCTTGTTTTTCTTTGGCGGGTCCTTGGCTGTCAGCTCTTTGACGACTTGATCATTGAGGGCGATATCTTTAGGGAATTTTTCCTTCCCTTTATCTTTTTTACTCGACCCCTTGTTTGTGGGTCCGAGATTCTTTTCGGGTAGCGTGCGATTACGTAGCTGAATGTTCTCACAGGTCTTTGTCTCTTCTGTTTCGGAGATGGATTTCTTGAAGAGAGGGCCGAGGGCTATTTCTTCATCCGAATCGCTCCCGAAGGTGAGAACTTGCGATCCCTTGCTATCAACCATGTGGCAGTTTCCGGTAGTTCTTTTACGCTCATTTGTTATGCCCTTCTGCTCTCGACGCGTCTTGCGCTTCATCCACTTGAAATGTTATCGGTGGGCGACATATCTCTGCCATCAGCTTTTAAAGGCATTGCACTCTTCAGTAGGGTGCGTGGTCCTTCGATGATATAAGCAGTAATTCGGATGTGCATCTAGTTCGTCGGAGAACGTATTTTCTGAAGTGTCTTCTTTGAGAGGTGGCAACTTCATCCCCAACGACATGGCTTTAGCGAATCGTTTCCTCATTTTAAACCTGCTTCTGTCTGCCGCGGGCGTGTTTTGATCTGGTTGGAGTGTTCTGTGATCCATGACTTCTTTAAATTGACGCCAACTCCTGGCCTTTCCGAATGTGGCCATTTCATGTTCTTGATCATCCTTGCTCTTTTGACAAGCTTCGTTCAGCAGCAGGTCAATCATCTCGTCAGACGGTTCTAAAGGCTTTGGCTTTGACCCTGCCCCCAGCTCCTTTATGCTATCTTCTAACGCCGAGTGAGTTTCTTCGTTAGTTAACGCCGAATGAGAAATCATGTGGCAACTTGCCATATAATCCTCAGATTCTTCTGACAAGTTATCCCCGTCGCTATTGTCGTTATCTCCGCTCTCAAGGATATTGTTGAGAAATTCTTTGAGTGTGACCGGGATTTGCGCCTTTTGGTTGTATTCCTCCAGCGCGTCAATATGTTTTTGTAATTCTGTGTGCTTGTCATTAGGCTTCACGGGCTTTTTGGTCTTTTTCATCTTCTTTGAAGACTTTGACGGCTGGGCCTGGGCGTTTTTCCCATTGCTACTAACTCCCGATGTTGGGTGTAGTTTCAGCATTCCTTCAATAATCTCGGGCTCCAGCGGGCTCTTCCACTTAATCGCCGGACATGCTTGGAGATCTTTCAACATTCTTTTAGTTTTTTTCTGAAAGAACTACTTCCCATGAAACTTCTTTTATAAAAGAGCACGATACCCCCGGCGTGTTCACCTTTTTAGGAGCATGTGGCTGGGGCGGGCTTACTTTCCAATTCTCAGACAGTGCGAATTTGCCCTGTTGGTATTGGTCCTCATTCCATCCTTTGAAGACGAAGCAATCTTCTATTGGATGGCCTACTACTCGATGGTAGGGGCAATAATTTGGATTATTGACGTCGCCGGGCTGTAACGGACGTCTCGGATCTAGCAGATTGATGAGCCTGTTACGCACCACTAGGTCTAACAGTCTTCTTGTTTTATCCCGAGGAAATGAGTATGGACGCTTTAACTTTTTGTCGAAGAATCGTTGTCTATCGTTTTGGCGATTGGCTGGTTTTGGACCACTCGGCTGTTGCTGAGCATTGGCGACGAAGGTCGCTTTCCCTTTCCCCTTTTCACTCCACGACTACGACTTCGAAGAAGAAGGCCTGTGGCCCATTTGATCCATTTGGGCCAACTTGTCAATCAAGGCTTGGAAAGTAGTTAGTTTGAAGAACATCATGAATTGAGATATGGTCGCCTGCGGATCGAGGGTTCCCACAAACATACCCACTGCAGGAGCTTCCTCTATGCATTGTTCACACTTCGACCATAGGTTCCGCCACTGAATGGCGTATTGAACCTAAGTTTCTCCCTGTTTCACTCTGGCGTTGATCAATGTCGTGATCGGGGTGCGTTTGCTGGCGCTTGCGAACCGCTGTGTAAACAGTAGCTCCATTTCTGCAAATTTCTTAACGGAGTCGTTCGGGAGCTCAGAGTACCATTCAAACGCTGTCTCCGACAAGATGCCAACGAATTAGCAAAGAAGTAGCTTATCGTTACCTCCGGTGTTACTGCACAAGGCCCTGAATTGAGTAACGTGCTGGTGTGGATTCCCCGTCCCCTTATATACATGGAATTTAGGGATCGTATATCCCGGGGGGTACTTTATTTGGTCATACCAACCCGGATAGGGTCGTCCAGTCTTAACAATTTGGCTGGCCGCTTCGCTCGCCTGATGGGCTCGTATCTGTTGAGCAATATAATCATCCAGGGTGGCTTTGGAGATCGTCTCCTCTTTGGCTGCTGATAGAGCCGGAAGAGAGTTCGATGACTCCCCTCTATCGTCTTCGATTATTACTGGAGGCTCTTCAACTGGAGGGTCCGGCTGGATCATCCTGCCGACCATGTCTTGGAATAAAAGCACCATTTGTTTTATGTTGGCTGCTTGTTCCGCGGCCTCTTTATCTTTCCTCTCGAGCATTCTGCGGAGGAACTCAGCATCGGTTTCTTGTTCTTGACGCTGTTCCGACGACGTCTCCGGACTTTCTTTTAGCCCAGTGCGTGCGGCCATCTGTGTTAGCATTTCTTGGAGCTTCCGTTGTTGCTCCTGAGCTTTTGTTACCGATCGGGTGAGTGGTCGATGACCCGTGGAGATACGGCTGTTCTCTTTCCCGGATGCCATATAAACAGTGTGCACCACCATGCCCCTAGACTTGGGGCGTTTGGGTCCAGTGCCTTTTAGATTTGTCGCAGACATGGGGATTTTCTCCGGCCTTCTCCTTTTGTGAGCGATCGAAATTGAGGGAGCCGTTGCAGCGGGCACCCAAGTGGACGACACCTTCTGTAGTACGACAGGGTGGTCCTTCTCTTACCTAACTTTCAACTTCTTCGGCCGGCGGGAGTGGTCTTGATTGATCACCGAGTCTTGGACCTGTCGTCAGACCTTATGAATTTTAGAGGACAGCCGCTGAGGGGGCTGCTCCAGCTTCGCCTTTGTAACGTTCTCCACAGGCGGAGGAGATCTTTTTAGCATGGTGGTCGGAGAATTTTTATGCACCCTCTTAAGTGGTTCAGAGCTATTCCCAGTTGGAACAACAATATCGACTTCCACCGTTGGAGCTGGCAGAGTCAGTCCACCCTCTTAACTGCCCCCAGCTTTCCTCACTCGACGCCAGTGGCGACGTCGAGCGTGTCGAGCAGACGGGACCATCTCTGCTGTTGGATGAGCTTCTTCATGCCCCCTGCTCTGATGAGGGGTTCCTGTTGGTGCCAGCCTATCGAAGACTGACGTCCGCTGAGAGGGAATGATCAATCTTGAAAAGACCAACTTTTTGGCAGGGGGAGCTTCCTTGGTTACTTCGCTTGGAGCGGGAACTGGAATGGCCAGTCTTGCGAAGACCGACCCCTTAGCAGGAGAAGCCTATCTGATGAATTCGTTCACTGGAGCGGGGATGGCTATCCGTTTCAGGATAACCCCTTCAGGTATTGCAGGCTTTTTCACGGGCCCACATGAGCTTTGGCCCAGTCTGTTGAAAACCGAGGTGCTGGATTTGAGCGACCCGTTGAGAGGGGCCACGGCAGTCGTAAGCCGATCAAAGACCGACTTTTTCGGAGCTTCTTGCGATGGCACTGGGGCGTTGAAGCTCATTGGTGGGAGCATAGTCCCGAAGAACAATCCCGTGGTGGCCTGTGTCACCTATTCAACCGGCATTGCGTAGATGGAGGCTGCTTGGGGCCCATAGGTCACTCCTCCAGTAAGGACGGAGTGGGAATTGTTGCAGTTGTTGCAATTAGTGCAGTTGAAAGCCATTGATTTTTTGTTTTCTGCACAGACAAGACACCAAATCTTAGTACCTCGAATCCAAAGGCAACCATAGCAAACCGCGATTCATTCGCGAAACACGACACACGAAGTGTGGAGTGGAAAGAGGAAAAGGTCCCATCGGGCATGCCAGAATCTGTTCGCCGCCGAAAGACGTGACCGGGACGTTGGGACGTCTGACCTAAATTTTGGGGGCAGATGCTATTTAGTTTTATCCGTCCACCTCTCCGAAAATGCCAAGTTGATTGTTCCCCTCCGAAAGACGGCGCGACATGGGCGTCTTGCCTGAGATTCGGGGTAGATGCTAATTGGTGCTATCCGTCCACCTCTCCGAAGATGCCAAGTTGATTTATGGCACCATGTATCGAAGGTTTAGACGGATGCGTCCGATGTAGCAGACTTCGTCAGATTCCCCCTCGTTTGAGGGGGTTTTGATTGTGGGGACGCTCTTCCCTGCAGGCGCAAGCCCCTGCAGTTAATTACGCTACCGCATTGCGGTAACAACTTTCTCCTTCTCCAGATGGTCACTTCGTGTCGTGGGTGTTTGTTTTGTATTTTGTTGCCCGTGGATTGTTTACGGAGACTGAGTTATGCCGTGCCCGTAGGGCGTGGACTAGTCCAAATCCGTATTATCTTAGATTTGGGTTTGGGGGTTTGGTTTGAGGATACGTCAGCCATACTTGAGGCTAAGATCAACTCAAACGTTTGTTAAGGATACGTTAGTCTAACTTTGAGACTAAGATCAACTTAACGGGATCGTTTAGATCCGACAAAAGAGCGTTTGGGCTCTAATGTTCCAGTTTAGGGACATAGTGGTCCATCGTATGTATGGCCGTCGGGACCCATCACCTCTCTGACGACGTTGAAGGATTACAACGACGGATGTCAGAGGAGTTCAGAGATGTACCCTCGAGCCAGAGTTAATTGGGGGGATTCATAGTCCAGTCTGTTTGAAGGTTTAAGGATACGTTAGCCATCTTTGAGGCTAAGATCAACTTAAACGGGACCGTTTAGATCCGACAAAAGAGCATACGGGGCTCTATTGTTCTAGTTTAAAGACATTGCGGTCCATGGGTAGTTTGAGGACGTTGCAGTCCATGGGTAGTTTAAGGACATTGCGGTCCATGAGTAGTTTAAGGACATTGCGGTCCATTGTTAGTTTTAAGACATCTCGGTCAAGGTTAAGGACGTCGTAGTCCATGGGTTTAAGGACCCCACAGTCCATTGTTAGTTTTAAGACATCTCGGTCAAGGTTAAGGACGTCGTAGTCCATGGGTTTAAGGACCCCACAGTCCGGTATGTGCTCTGGATGCTTCACACGGGTTCACTGCCGTGCTCTGCGAGGACCAGGCTCCGCTCTGGACGTTTTCCACGGGGTCAAAGAGTGACATTATCCGCGTTCCACGTAACCAGGAATTTTGCATTAAACACGGGTTTAAGGACCCCACAGTCCGTATCATTGTGTGGTCGTCGGGACCCATCACCTCTTTGAAGACATTGAGGGATTACAATGCCAAGTATCAAAGGAGTGAAGAGATGTACCCTAGAACCGGAGTGGATTAAATAGTCCTTGGCCCAATTTGGGGTCAAGACGAATTAATCATGTTATGAGTCCATTGGCCCAGTTAATCACAAATTGAGGACTTATGGCCATCTTGGTCAAAGTCCAATCAGGAGAGGCTTTGCCTCTATCCATTTAGGCCAATTGGGCCAAAGCCTAGTGTTAAACACTACAGAGCAGTCAGTGTTGAACACTGGGAATGAGGTTGACAAGTTAGTGTTTAACACTAAGAGATAATTGGTGTTAAACACCAGCAACAAGGCTTTTCAAATTAGTGTTAAACACTAAAACAGATCAGTGTTGAACACTGCAGATAAAGCTTTTTTAATTAGTGTTGAACACTAAGGCCCAACAGTGTTTTAACACTGGGTTCGAGAGTTTCAATTTAGTGTTAAACACTAAGGCAAGAGGGGTCACGTGGCAGCACGTGAGAGCGCCCTCCCTTCATTTATTCTGCTGAGATTATCGCGTCTTTCAGAGCATCACGTGCCATCACGTGATGGGCATTCAAATGCCTATGTATTAGAGCTTCTGCCGAGGGTCACGTGGGTCACGTGGGGTGCTGCCTCAAAGGGGCTTTCTGTAGATCTCTTGGGGGGGTCACGTGATGACACGTGACCCTGCCTCTATGTATGTTATTTAGAGGATCTGTTAACCTTTTCTCAGGAATTAAGTTCCTCGTAGGGTTAAACCCTGACAGTAATTTCAGAGGAATTAAATTCCTACTTCCTTTTGAAGGTTTATATTCTGAATAGAGTTGAACTCTGAATTTTCCGTAGGAATTAAATTCCTCATACATGTGAAGAACCAAATAGGGTTAAACCCTAACAAAAGCTTTTTAGGGAATTTGAACTTCCATCTTCTGTTAAATTATGATTAAAGGAATTAAATTCCCGCTGTTTCAACAGAACTAGGTTCTCAATTAGGGTTAAACCCTGTCTCTTTTTGTTCTGAAGGAATTAAATTCCCATGATACAGGGTCAAGCCCTAATTTTATTTTAAAGGAATTAAATTCCTATAGTTCTGTGAGAATTAAATTCTCGTGCTTGCATTCCCTCTCTATGTTTTGGATCTGCATGGCAGGATCTCAACCCATTGAAAATTAAATTCTCAACCTCAAGGGGAGATGTGCACTTTGCAGATCCTCTATCAAAGAGAGAAGAAATATGTTCTTCTGTTTTATGTATCAGAGTTAAACTCTGTTGAGAATTAAATTCTCTTTTTCTTTCAAGGAGCTTTTCCCTTTCTTACCTAGGGTTTTTGCAGAAGATCCAAGTTTCTCCAAGTATCGAAGCTCTCTTCTTTTTCTTTTTCTCTCCCTGTCTCTGTATATATTTTCTCTGTGTCTCTTGGCTCCTATTTATAGGAGAAGCAGCCGAATCAATCAGTTTTTGACGAATCTTCATGAGAGATTTGATTTGCATCCATCATTCGTTTTGGACCTTTGGATTACTAGGTGAATTTTATTCACCATTGGATTTCAAATCCAGGGATTCTCCTTTGTTGTTTCGGTTAGATTTTAAGGGGGAAATCTTTCCAAACCCGAGATTTTCCCATAGATAGATGATATTTCATCACCTCTGAATCTTTAATTTGATTGGTTCCAGATAGCCGCTTTCCTTTGGAAAGATTTGAATTTCTTTCAGAATTTAATTCTGTTGACAAAATGGGCTTTGAAAGCCGGTCACGTGTGACCACGTGACCCATGGTCACGTGTGAGCACGTGACCCCCTTTGGAATGAGCCTTCTTCTTTCCTTTTGCGCTGTCTTCTGGTTGTTGCTTGGTCATCACATGCCAACACGTGACCACTGTCTGAAGCCTCTTTCTTTGACTTCACTGGAGAACAAGTCTGCTGCTTTTGATCATCACGTGCCGACACGTGACCCTGGTCACGTGGGAGCACGTGACCTCTTTTGAGGCTTTTTCCCTGATTTGATCAGGGAACCGATGTGCCCTTTAAAAAATGTCACGTGCCAACACGTGACCCCGGTCACGTGGGAGCACGTGACCCTTTTTGAAGCCCTTTTCTTTGATGTAGTCGGGAAGCTGAATCTGCCTTGAAGATGCTTTTAGACGTCACGTGCCCACACGTGACCCTTTTCTGAAGCTTTTCCCATAAGCTTTCCTGATTTTAAATCAGGAAACAAATGCCCCCACAGCGTTGTTCTCACGTGTCAGCACGTGAGTGCAACGCTGTCACCTTTTGTGGCCGTTGGATTCCTTTAGGGATTTAAGGAGATGAAACGTTTCTATCCCCTTCTATAAATACCGCTGTCTCTTCAGAGGAGCCTTCACTTTGTTCATCTTCTTCTTTTGAGAATTCTTTCCTTGAGAATTTAATTCTCGCTTCCAGAGCTTAGTTCTCTGCCTTGAAACAATTTTCATAGTTTAACTCTGTTCGAAAGGATTTCTTTTCCTCAGGTAATGTTCTTGGACAAACGATGGACCTTCACATTCCTCTGGATTTTAAATCCAAAACAAGGGTTTTTACCCTCTTCTCTTCATGTTTTCCCATAAGAACCGCTTAACCTTCAAACTGTAGATCTTTAGGGTTTAGATGATCTTTGGGGAGATGATGATGGCGTTTCAACTCTATGGAATTTAATTTCCATCCAAAATGTTTCTGGGAATTTAATTCCCTTTTCTTAATAAGGAATTTTAATTCCAATGAAGAACTCGCTTTCTTCACACAGAGGCTTCCTGGGGTCTCTTGGCCCGAGGTTGTTCTTCTGCAATTAATGAAATGGTGGTTTTGTAATGAATCTCACGACCTTTATTTCAGGTATCATGGATGCCCATCTGTATGGTCTTGACGAGATCATTTCCTATGGGAATATTCGTGCACTGGGCCGCAGTCAGAACCAGGAGTTCACCGATGCTCAATGTGCCGAGATTATGAGCCGCTTTGATGAGTACAACCATCGGCTACTCCCCCGTCGCTCTTCTCTTCTGAGGCTGATCGTGCTGGCGATCAGGGAGGCTCTCCCTCTATTCTGTGCTGGTGTGCCGCTTGGGGCATTGGACGCCGCCGAGGATAAAGTACACTCGGTGTATCTGATGCACTTGATCTCAAAGAGAAGGCGGGATAATCTCATTGATCTCCTGCATCAGATGTTCCAGCAGTCGGCCATACTTGCCGCCTATCGGAGGATGGAGGACATTCATGAGGACCCCGATGCTTGTGATCGTGAGAGGAAGCATACTCGGGAGGTTCGAAATGCTTGGAAAATCTTGAATACAGTTGATTTTGAGTTTCTCAACCCATGTCCCGCATCCGAAGTTTTACCATTGTAAATGTGTCCTCTGTATTTTGTATGAACCCCTTGAAGTATGAGTGACAATTGTTATTATGTCTTTCTATGTTTGCATGTCTTTTCTCTGGGATTTTATCATTTTGCTACTGTTGTTGTTGGTGCTTTCAATATGCAGGGTGCTACTCCATTTTTTTAGTGTACATCAGGTTTAGGGCTCACGTGGTCTGCACGTGGGGTCCCTTGATGTAGCTGTTCACAAAATCTTCTTATGCCCTATTTTCAGCGCACAATATTAGACGCAGAAAAAAGGGCCTTGGAAATAGTTCCATCTCCTTGATTTTCGATGCCTTTCCTTTTTTGGGCCTTGGAAATAGTTTCACCATGCAAGATTTTCCGCGCACAGTACTTAATGCATTTCCTTATATATGAGGCTATAGCTTCCCTTTTCCTCTCACAAAGAGATTTATATTACTATTATTATTTTATTTTTTTTTATCTTGGAGTAACTTGTCTTGAGAGACAAACGAGCGCCATGGCCTGCAATCGCCCTCATGCTCGTCGACAGCCATGGGAAGTTCCTATTGAGGAAATGGTCCCCCGCTTTGTTGCTCGGTTGGTGGATCCCCTCCTTACCGACAACGAATGCGACTTAGCCATGCATGAACTCTCGATCCATAGGGGGGCCCCCCTCCCGATGGGTTCTCTCTGGCTCCGGATGATTCTCAAGGCCGTGCTTGTCGACATCCCTCCTCACCCGGCGGAGATGACCCTGGCGATGCTCGACGCGGCAGAAGAAAAGCTCGAGGGTTTTCATGAAGCGTGCCTGATTACTCAGGCTTTGAAGGATTGCTCAATTTATCTGCTGAGCCAGATCAAGGCCCGGCGAGCTATTATGTCTGCTTTCGCGGACGAACACGGCGCCAATCGATGGGGAGCGACTCCTCGTGAGAACCGTCGCTTTGACGTGCTGGAGAAAGCAGAGAGAGAGATGGAGAATTTTGTCCTCTGTTTCATTAACCCTTGTGCCGTTGATCCCATGTTTGGTGACCTTTTCCGTTAGCGTAGAATACTTTTAAATTAGTCCCTCTCTTCTTCTTTTTTTTACGCTTTATGCCGAGATTCCATGTAGGCTTGGTGCTAGTATGTATGTTTCCGCTTGCATAAATAAACTTTGTATTCTTCTCATGAGAACTTTCTTTAACTGCAAATGCTACCATCACTTTCCTGCGCATCAGACCTTTTTGGGTATTATGAAAGTTCATGCGATTGCAAATGCTATTATTATTATTATTCCCTTTTTGAATACTCATATGATTGCGAACGCATGCTTGAAATATGTCGGAAACTTTTCTTGTTGCCTTTCACATCAGGCGATGTGAGCGCGTTTTAGATCGATTATTCCCGTCAACTGGAAGCCCATTTATATGGTCTTGTCAATGTCTTGTTTCCAAGGCTGTGGTTACGAAAGCGAGCTTACGTGGCCTGATAGAGCGATACGTAGCGAACATAAGGTTGTGGCTCTCGATAAAGCTGCCACGTTCACTCGTGAGAGGGTCGAGGCTCATAAGGCCACTGAGAAAGAGCTTGAAGCCCGGCTCGCTTCGTATCAGGCTCAGCAAGCTCAAGCGGAGGCTTGTCTTTTGGAGATCTTGCGTCATGAAGCCGTGGTCCAACAAAAGCAGGATGAGCTGACCAAGTTGCTGAATCGCCCGCCGGCCTGAAACATTTGTATCTTTTCCTTCCTTTTTGTACATACTCATGGATGAGGGTATTTTCTTTTTGTTTCTTTCATGAATTGTACTTTGTACCCATTTTGGTTTATGAATAAAAGATACATTTTTCTTCTCAATGATGTGTCTCCTTTTCATCGAATGTATTCTGCGGATATTCTATCTTGATCTCCTTGCAGGACAGCAATGGCTCAGGATTCAGGGTTAAGATCTGCTTCCTAAGGCTTTTGCATTTTACGAGCCATGAGGGTCTCATAAAGAGTTTTTCTCCCTACAGGTCGAGAGGATCCCATAGGTGTAAGTTCTTCTTAGAGATCGTGAGGATCCTTAAGCGAGTTTTTCCTTGAGAGTCGTAAGGATCTCACAAGAGAGTTTTTCTTCCTTACAGGTCGTGAGGGCCTGCAGGTGCCGGATGTGATCACCCTTATCCGTGTTTCACGGAGTCAGGGGTCTATTAAGGTATCGTAGTTTAAAGACATCCCGGTCAAGGTTAAGGACCTCATAGTCCGTGGATTTAAGGACTCCACAGTCCGCTGTTAGTTTTAAGACATCACGGTCAAGGTTAAGGACCTCATAGTCCGTGGATTTAGGGACTCCACCGTCCGGTGTTTGGTTGCAGGGACCCGTCACCTCTTTAAAGACGTTGAGGAATTACAACGCCGGGCATCAAAGGAGTGAAGAGATGTACCCTTAGACCAAGGCAGAATCCGTAGGGAATCGGGGTGGTTGATCGTTAGTTTTAAGACATCACGGTCGAGGTTAAGGACATCATAGTCCGTGGATTTTAAGGACTCCACAGTCCGGTATTTGCTCTGGATGCTTCACACGGGTTCACTGCCGTGCTTGGCGAGGACCAGGCTCCGCTCTGGACGTTTTCCACGGGGTCAAAGAGTGACATTATCCGCGTTCCACGTAACCAGGAATTTTGCACTAGATGCTCCACACGGGTTCACTGTCGTGCTCGGCGAGGACTAGGCTCCGCTCTGGATGCTTCGCACGGGTTCACTGCCATGCTCTGCGAGGACCAGGATCCGCTCCGGACGTTTTCCACGGGGTCAAAGAGTGACATTATCCGCGTTCCACGTGACCAGGAATTTTGCACTAGATGCTTCACACGGGTTCACTGCCGCGTTAGGCGAGGACTAGGCTCCGCTCTGGATGCTTTGCACGGGTTCACTGCCATGCTTTGCGAGGACCAGGATCCGCTCTGGACGTTTTCCACGGGGTCAAAGAGTGACATTATCCACGTTCCACGTGACCAGGAATTTTGCACTAGATGCTTCACACGGGTTCACTGCCGCGTTAGGCGAGGACTAGGCTCCGCTCTGGATGCTTCGCACGGGTTCACTGCTATGCTCTGCGAGGACCAGGATCCGCTCTGGACGTTTTCCACGGGGTCAAAGAGTGACATTATCCGCGTTCTACGTAACCAGGAATTTTGCACTAGATGCTTCACACGGGTTCACTGCCGCGTTAGGCGAGGACTAGGCTCCGCTCTGGATGCTTCGCACGGGTTCACTGCCATGCTCTGCGAGGACCAGGATCCGCTCTGGACGTTTTCCATGGGGTCAAAGAGTGACGTTGTCCGCGTTCCACGTAACCAGGAATTTTGCACTAGATGCTTCACACGGGTTCACTGCCGCGTTAGGCGAGGACTAGGCTCCGCTCTGGATGCTTCGCACGGGTTCACTGCCATGCTCTGCGAGGACCAGGATCCGCTCTGGACGTTTTCCACGGGGTCAAAGAGTGACATTATCCGCGTTCCACGTGACCAGGAATTTTGCACTAGATGCTTCACACGGGTTCACTGCCGCGTTAGGCGAGGACTAGGCTCCGCTCTGGATGCTTCGCACGGGTTCACTGCCATGCTCTGCGAGGACCAGGATCCGCTCTGGACGTTTTCCACGGAGTCAAAGAGTGACATTATCCGCGTTCCACGTGACCAGGAATTTTGCACTAGATGCTTCACACGGGTTCACTGCCGTGTTAGGCGAGGACTGGGCTCCGCTCTGGATGCTTCGCACGGGTTCACTGCCATGCTCTGCGAGGACCAGGATCCGCTCTGGACGTTTTCCACGGGGTCAAAGAGTGACATTATCCGCGTTCCACGTGACCAGGAATTTTGCACTAGATTCTTCACACGGGTTCACTGCCGCGTTAGGCGAGGACTAGGCTCCGCTCTGGATGCTTCGCACGGGTTCACTGCCATGCTCTGCGAGGACCAGGATCCGCTCTGGACGTTTTCCACGGGGTCAAAGAGTGACATTATCCGCGTTCCACGTGACCAGGAATTTTGCACTAGATGCTTCACACGGGTTCACTGCCGCGTTAGGCGAGGACTAGGCTCCGCTCTGGGTGCTTCGCACGGGTTCACTGCCATGCTCTGCGAGGACCAGGATCCGCTCTGGACGTTTTCCACGGGGTCAAAGAGTGACATTATCCACGTTCCACGTGACCAGTAATTTTGCACTAGATGCTTCACACGGGTTCACTGCCGCGTTAGGCGAGGACTAGGCTCCGCTCTGGATGCTTCGCACGGGTTCACTGCCATGCTCTGCGAGGACCAGGATCCGCTCTGGACGTTTTCCACGGTGTCAAAGAGTGACATTATCCGCGTTCCACGTGACCAGGAATTTTGCACTAGATGCTTCACACGGGTTCACTGCCGCGTTAGGCGAGGACTAGGCTCCGCTCTGGATGCTTCGCACGGGTTCACTGCCATGCTCTGCGAGGACCAGGATCCGCTCTGGACGTTTTACACAGGGTCAAAGAGTGACATTATCCGCGTTCCACGTGACCAGGAATTTTGCACTAGATGCTTCACACGGGTTCACTGCCGCGTTAGGCGAGGACTAGGCTCCGCTCTGGATGCTTCGCACGGGTTCACTGCCATGCTCTGCGAGGACCAGGATCCGCTCTGAACGTTTTCCACGGGGTCAAAGAGTGACATTATCCGCGTTCCACGTGACCAGGAATTTTGCACTAGATTCTTCACACGGGTTCACTGTCGCGTTAGGCGAGGACTAGGCTCCGCTCTGGATGCTTCGCACGGGTTCACTGCCATGCTCTGCGAGGACCAGGATCCGCTCTGGACGTTTTCCACGGGGTCAAAGAGTGACGTTGTCCGCGTTCCACGTAACCAGGAATTTTGCTGAATATATCCGCATTTCACGGGGTGAAGGTTTGACTGTTGGCGATATGTATACCACCGAGCCATGGAACTGGGAGTTGCCGCTGTTCCGCTTAGCTTGAAGTTGTGTCCGTTGTTACGAGACGAGTGTTGGGATGATCTTTAGGTCGCTTGTGGCCCGTCGAGATTTAGCTTCTTTCTTTGGTGAAACCTGGGGGAGGGAGGTACGTTCCCTTTTTGTTTATGCCATTGGATTGTATACAGGGTGTGATGGAACATCACCTGTAAGGCATACATTTTATTTTTATTTTATTTCTTTTTCCGCGATGCTCTATCGTTTCAGCTTTTATGTCGCGAAGGTCGCGATTGCCCCATCATTTCAGCTATTTTTTCGCGGTGCCCAATCATTTCGGCTATTTATTTATTTTCTACTCGCTGCTTTTTTATTGCGAGTTGCCCCATCATTTCGGCTGTTTTTTATGCCTTCATTCTTACTTGCTGCTTTTTATTGCAAGTTGCCCCATCATTTCGGCTATTTTGTAGGCATGTGTGGCTTGCTAGCTTTTTCGCCGCAAGCTCGGATTTTGGACACCGATTTCGGCATCAGCATCGCTGCAACTGGGATGTTACCAGGAGCGAATCATCATTTGCCATGAAAGAACTCGGGATTTGATACCGGTTTAGGCGTCAGCATCGCTGCAACTGGAATATTGCCAGGAGCGAATCATCATTTGCCTCTGTCGATGTTGAACAAAGATGGCTTAGCAAACAGGGTTAAGGTCCTGTTGACTAAGGCTTTTGACTTCATGAGCCGTAAGGGTCTCACAAAGGTATTTCTCCCTACAAGTCGTGAGGATCTTGCAGGTGTATTTTCTCCTTAGGGATCGTGAGGATTCCTAAGTGTATGTTCCTCTGTAAGTCGTAAGGATCCTACAAGAGGGTTTTCTCCTTATGGGTCGAGAGGACCTACAAGGGTTGGACTTTGCTGGGGAAATGTTTATTCGCGCCCGTGGATTGTATACAAGGGTCAGTATTGAGCCTCTTGTAGGGCAATATCGAAGGTTGTGGAGGATTTGCTTAAGAACAGGTTCAGGCTTCTGTAACTTAAGACTTTCAAATCTCATGAGCCGTGAGGGTCCCATAAGAGAATTCTCCTTACGAGTCGTGAGGATCTCGTAAGTGTATTTTCTCCTTAGGAATCGTGAGGATCCCTAAGTGTGCTGCTCCTTTGTGAGTCGTAAGGATCTCACGCAGGTGGTTTCTCCTTACAAGGTCGAGAGGACTCTGTAAGTGTCCTTTAACGAGGTTGCGCCCTTTCGGGTTTTCACAAACACTCGCCGGTAGTCCTGCTGTTTTTACTCACGGAGCCCTTTCGGGTTTTCATCCGTGCCCATTTTGCTTATAGACATACCGTTTTTTTTATATTCTTTTTTACTTTTTTTTTACAAGGTCGCGCCCTTTCGGGTTTTCACGAACACTTGCCGGCGGCCCTGCTGTTTTTACTCACGGAGCCCTTTCGGGTTTTCATCCGTGCCCACTTTGCTTATGGACATACCGTTTTTTTTTTCATTTTTTATCTTCTTCTTCTTTTTTTTTCCCTCTCGTCAACCTAAGGATGTTGCGGTAGTAGTTTAGGGACGTTTCGGTCCGTCGTTAGTTTAAGGACGTTTCGGTCCGTCGTTAGTTTTAAGGACGTTTCGGTCCGCCGTTAGTTTAAGGACGTTTCGGTCCGTCGATAGTTTAAGGACGTTTCGGTCCGTCGATAGTTTAAGGACGTTTCGGTCTGTCGATACGGTCCGCCGTTAGTTTAAGGACGTTTCGGTCCGTCGTTAGTTTAAGGACGTTTCGGTCCGTCGATAGTTTAAGGACGTTTCGGTCCGCCGTTAGTTTAAGGACGTTTCGGTCCGTCGATAGTTTAAGGACGTTTCGGTCCGTCGTTAGTTTAAGGACGTTTCGGTCCGTCGTTATGGGAAGGCCGGCTGCTGCTTGTAAAGTCTGAGCCTAGGAAGATAGCGAGCGGACATAGTCGTATCATTGACCCAGGCTGCGGCTTATTAAGCGTAGTATTTCTTCAAGAAGCGGCCGTTTATTGGCCTGAAAGGCCTTTCACCGTGCATATCCATGAGTAGATAGGCTCCACCCTGGTAGACCTTGTCTATGATGTACGGGCCTTCATAGTTTGGCTCAAATTTTCCTCGCTTGGCACGATTGGGGATCATAGGTCTTTTGACCACTAGTACGAGTTCGCCTTGGCGGAATGTCCTCGGCCTGGTCAATCTTTCGTATGAGCGCGTCATCTTTGCTTTGTAGGCCTCTAGATGTTGTTGCGCTATGAGCCGGGTTTCGTCGAGGGCATCAAGCTCCTCAAGCCGAAGGTGAGCATTTTCTTTGTTCGTCAGCTCGTGGTGGACTGCTACTCGTAGAGAGGGTAACTCTATCTCGAGGGGGAGCACTGCTTCCGTCCCAAATACCAACGCGTACGGCGTTGTGTTTGTGGCCGTCTTGAATGTAGTTCGATAAGCCCAAAGGGCTTCTTGCAGCCTTTCGTGCCAGTCTCTCTTATTCCTGGAAACGGTCTTTTTTATTATCTTCGTCAAGGTCTTATTGAGGGCCTCGGCCAGACCGTTAGCTCGTGGGTTGTAAACCGAAGAATATCTCCAGTCTATACTGTGCTGCTATGCGAAGCGACTAATCTTATGGCTTCGGTAGGCCGGCCCATTATCGGAGATAATCCGCCGTGGAGTTCCGAACCGATAGATGATGTGCGTCTTGAAGAAATGGAGGATATTCTCCGTCTTCACTTCCTTCAGTGGTACTGCTTCTGCCCATTTGGAGAAGTAATCAGTTGTCGCCAGGATAAAACGGTGTCCCCGGGATGATGCTGGCTCAATGGGGCCGACTATGTCAGTCCCCCACATTTCGAATGGCCAACTAGCCAGCGTTGGGTGCAGTGGATTCGGATGTTGGTGGATGAAGTCTCAATGAATCTGGCATGAGTGGCATTGCTTCGCATACTCGAGGCAGTCCTGGATCATCGTGGGCCAGTAATAACCCATCCGTTTAATTTTTAACTTCATCTTTGGGCCTGCTTGGTGAGAACCGCAAAGTCCGTCATGAACTTCCTGAATGACTCTTTCTGCTTCGTCAGGTCCTAAGCATCTCAGCCATAGAGAATCAAACGATCTCTTGTATAGAATATCGTTGACAAAAGCGAAAGATAAAGCTCGTTTCATGAGCTGATGTCTTGAGGACGCTTCTTTGGGCATTCGGTGGGACTTAAAGTAGTCTATGAAGACTTCCCTCCAGTCTTCGGCCTTCTCATGGTCTTTTATTTGTAGGGTCGTCTGCTCAGTCGTTCCTTTTTCTTCGCATGATTCCGGAGATATTTCTGCCGGGGCGAGCACTCGACGGCTTTGTACCACAATTCTGACGTCGTCGAGGTTCTCGTCAGCCAGTTCTTTAGCAAGTTTAGCCAACGCGTCTGCTTTACTGTTTTCCGCGCGCGGTATGTTCTCCAAAGTATAGGAGGGAATTTGGGTCAATAGTTGTTGCACCCTTTCGCCGTACTTCACCAACTCCGGCTTGCACGTTTGGTAGTCACCATTTACTTGACTAACGACCAGCTGAGAATCCCCGTATATAAGGAGGTCTTCAATTCCCATGTCGATGGCGATCTCGAGGCCTGCTATCAGAGCTTCGTATTCGGCTTCATTGTTTGTCCTCGGCTCTGTTAAGGAGAAGGCGAAGCGCATTATCCCTCCTTGTGGAGTTGCAAAGATGAGGCCTATCCCTGATTTGATCATTGGGATACCTTGTTTCTGTTTCTTTATGGAGGACGCTCCATCGAAATAGAGTTCCCATCGGGTGCTTCCGCCGCTAATCGCATCAAATGCATGCTCGTCCGGCAAATCACAGTTCAGAGGAGAATCGGCCGGTATCGGGTGCTCGGCGAGGAAGTCGGCAATGGCCTGGCCTTTCACTGCCTTGAGAGGTTGATACGTTATCGAGAACTCCATCAAGAGCAGGGCCCACTTAGCGAGTCGTCCCGTCAATATGGCTTTCGACATCAAATATTTGAGAGGGTCCACCTTCGAAATAAGACGGACTTCATGTGCTAATGCGTAATGTCTAAGCTTTGTTATTGCGAAGATCAACGCCAGGCAGTGCTTTTCAATGGGGGAATAGTTGCTTTCTGCCCCCAGCAGCACTCGACTTAAGTAGTAAAGTGCTCTTTCTTTCCCCTGATCGTTCTCTTGTGCCCATAATGCGCCTAAAGAACCTTCGAGGGCGGTCGTATAAAGAATGAAGGGTTTTCCCTTGACCAGCGCGGCAAACACCGGAGGGTTCTGCAGGTACTGCTTGATCTCGTCTAGTGCACCTTGACATTTGTGATCCCAAACGAATGGAGTTCCCTTTTTCATCGGGTGGCTGTAAGGACGGCATTTGCCCGAAAGATTAGCGATAAACCGCCGGATGTATGCGAGCTTCCCTTGGAGAGACCGCAACTGCTTGAGGGTTCTTGGCGGAGGCATTTCCATGATCGCCTTAATCTTTGACGGATCTATTTCAATACCTCGGTGTCGAACGATGAATCCCAGAAATTTGCCCGAGGAGACTCCAAACGCGCATTTGAGGGGATTCATTTTCAAATTATATTGCCGAAGGCGTCGAAATACAGTCTCCAGATGCTTTAAATGATCTTCGTATGACATGCTCTTTACTACGAGGTCATCGATATAGCACTCGACGACGTCGTGTATGAGGTCATCAAAGATCTTTGTCATGGCCCTTTGATAGGTAGCGCCAGCGTTCTTAAGACCAAAGGGCATAACCCTGTAGCAAAATATACCCAAAGGGGTGCGGAAAGCGGTATGCTTCTGGTCTTCGGGATGCATCTTTATTTGATTGTATCCTGACGAACCATCCATAAAGGAGAAAACCTTGTGAGTGGACGTGTTATCTATCATTAGCTCGGTTACTGGTACTGGGAAATCATCCTTTGGACAGGCTTTATTGAGATCCCTGAAATCCACGCATATGCGTACCGTCCCGTTATTTTTCATTACCGGGACGATATTGGCGATCCAGTCGGGATATTGGACTTCTTGGATAAATCCAGAATCGATCAGCTTCTTGACTTCGGCGTTGATGCTCATCTCAAGCTCGAGTCGCATCCTCCTTGGCGCCTGCTTGACTGGCTTGATATCTGGGGATATTGCTAATCTATGCATAGCAATCTCCGGATCTAATCCTGGCATCTCGGAGTAGTTCCACGCGAAGCAGTCTTTATGCCGTAGAAGCACGTCCTTTAACGCAGCCACCCTCTCTTCGGATAACAGCTCGCTGACAAATGTCGGTCGCGGGTCGTCTGCCGATCCCAACTCAATCTTCTTGAGGTTATCTGCAGTAGTATGTATACCATCTTCCAGTTCTTTCGGAGCGGGCGGAAATTCCGAGATCACCTCATCATCGCTGTTCTCAAAGCACCGGGGAAGGTCATCTACGTTCTCGGGCTCTTCTCCTAATATCGTAATCGTATAACAAGTGCGAACCCGCTCCCTGGACTGAGGTGGACCTGGTTCTGCTCTTGCGGCCTTGGGCTCATGCTTTTGCGGTGGCGTCACCTTCCAGCCGTCGGATAAAGCGAATCTGCCCCGTTGGTACTGGTCCTCGACCCAGTTCTTGAAGGTGAAGCAGTCTTTGGTAGGATGTCCTATGGCTTGGTGATAAGAGCAATAACTCAGATGAGAAGCCTTGCTAGCTTGCTCAGGATGTCTAGACTCTGGAAGCGTGATCATTTGATGTTTTATAGCGAGGTTGAGCAACCTCTCCGTCTTGTCTCGGGGGAAGGAGTACGCTCGACTCATCTTCTTCATGAGGGACAAACCCGAGCCGCTTCTTGATTTATTTCCGTCTCTGCGTCGGGCCTTTCGTACAACGGATTGACGAGGATAAGCGTCTTTGTCTTTTGCAGCACGTTGAGATAGACGTTGCGTCCTGGCCTTCTCGTAGATGGCCATTTCGCGATTGTGGTCTTCCCGAGCTTTCTGACCCATTTTCCTGATAGGCTTGCCCATTCGTTCTTCAAACGACGGACTCGGCGCTTTAATCGCGGGGTCTAGTTTTGATGGGGGGTTGGCATCTCCTGACAGGGCGTCTTCCTCTTCATCAAAGGTATATATAGCGTAGCTGCTGTGAGCCCGTTCCCGTTTTCCGGCTCTTGCGTATCCAAGCCCGAGTGTTTCCATCTTCCCGTTGGGCAATTTGCGTTGAGTCCCGGGGACATCCCAAATCCTGTTGTAGAACCGCGCCTGCCGAACGGTCTGTTCTAAGGGTACTCCTTGGCGCTTCAATAGCTTCTTTAATCCATTTGTATAGTATCTGGGCAGACGGATGGGTTAGAGCCTGTCAAGTGTAGCATCCGCGCCATGCCAGATCTCTTTCTCTATTTTCGACTCTGAGGATCGGTAGAATAGGATCACCTTCTCGCCCCTTCGCCTGGGAGGGACGTAAAACGTTTGCAGGTCCTGCACATCGTGAGCCTGAAGCGTGTCGAGATCCTTGTAGTGTTCTCGCGGTACCATGGTGATTTGCAAACTATGGTCATCGCCAGGGGGTGCTTGTATTGACAGCCGATTGGAGAACACAGCATTAACTTCATCTTCTGAATCACTTCCGAAGACCAACACGGGGGCGGGCGTCCCCAGGTTGTTGCGTTGAGATGGCCCTGCATAAACTATCTCTTCCTCTTCTTCGGTGTCGCTTCCGAAAACGGGGATGGTGGCGACGGTTTTGTTCTCCGGGTTGCGACACCTTTCCGTATCCTCGAAATCTGGCAAAAAGTACTTCGCATCTTCGTATTTGCGGACTTCGTTCACGGAAAATGGGTTTAACTCACCTGTTACGGTATACTCGAAACCATCCTAAAAGTACTTCATACACTGATGTTGTGTAGAAGGGATGATATTGTACTCGTGTAGCCAAGGACGGCCGAGCAAGGCGTTGTAGCAGGTCCTGGCGTCAATGACATGGAATTTGATGTCTGTGACGAGAAGTCCAAAGCGTAATGTTAGTATCACAGATCCGAGAGTCCGTGACGATTGTGAATCGAAACCGGAGATAGTAGTTTTGTCACGAGCGAGGTGTTGCACGCTCATGCAGATTTCCTTCAACACCCGAACATTAAGGAGGTTGACGGAGGATCCATTATCCACCAGGATCTTGCCTATCTTGATATCATGGCAGTATCCGGAGACATATAGGGGACGGTTGTGGTCGCACGTCCCGAGAAGGAGGTCTTCATCACCGAAAGTGATGTCGGCCGTATGCACTTCCTCCAGTTCATCCTTCATTTTTTCAGTGGCGAGGAAGGCTTGGAATTGCTCAGGTTCTTGTAACGCCTTAATTAGTGAGTCTCGCGCTTCTTTTGATAATAGGAGGGCATCGAGAATGCTAAGCTGAGAAGGTAGCTTCCTTAGGTGCGCGAGGATGTTATAGTCCACTTTACTCTTCCTAGGAGGGTCTTTGGCAGCCAGCTCTCTCATGACTTGGTCATCTAAAGTGATATCTTCAGTGACCTTTTCCTTTCCCTTATCCTTTCTATTCCCGGGCCCGAGATTCTTTTCTGGGAGTGTGCGATTGCGCAGCTGAATGTTCTCGCAGATCTCCGATTCCTCCTCTTTCCCCAACACGGATTCTTTGAAGAGAGGGCCCAGAGCGATTTCTTCATCAGAGTCGCTCCCAAAGGTGAGAACTTGTGACCCCCTGGCGTTTATCATGTAACAGTTGCCAGTAGCTCTGTCGTGCCCATCGATAGTACTTCTTCGCTCCCGACGGCTCTTGCGTTTCATGCGCTTAACATGTTGCCGACGAGCGACATATCCTTGCCACTATATCTTAAAGGCGTCGCACTCCTCCATGGGATGTGATATTTTCCGATGATATGCGCAATAGTCATGGTGCGTCTCTACCCCATCGTGTGTGTTTCCTTCCGAGGGTGGTAGCTTCATTCCCATTGATATGGCTTTGGCAAACCTTTTCCTCGTCTTGAGTATCTTCTTGTCTACTTCGGATACCTTTCGCTCTGGCGGAGGTAGTTCAACTCTTTCGTTCAGTTGCTCGCACTTGGCTCCTTCTGATGTGGCCATCTCACGCTCCTGGTCCGCTTTACATTTTAGACGAATCTCGTCTAGAAAAGCGTCGATCATTTCATCTGTTGGCCATGCACGTTCTGGTGCAGGCTCTGCCTCCAGCTTCTTAATGCCAGGAGTTTTCCCATCATCGGTAAACGAGTGGGAGATTACGTTACAACTCGCCACATATCCTTCAGATTCATCCGACGAGCTTTCTCCATCATCTTCCTCTTGAAAGATGTGGTTGAGGAACTCTTGCAGTGTGACAGGAGTTCGCGTCTTTTGATTGTACTCTTCCAGTGCGTCGATTTGCCTCTGCAAGTTCGTGTGCTCGTTTCCAGGCTTCAAGGACTTCTTGGATTTCTTCTTCTTTTTCTTCGAAGATTTTGACGATTGGGCGTGAGTATTTGGGCTCTTATCGCGAGTCTTTGTAGTTGGGCGGCGCCTTGGCATCCCTTCGGTAATTTGAGGTTCAATAGGGTCCTTCCATTAGATCGCAGGGCACGCATGAAGGTCTCTCAGCATTCTTTTGGTTTTAGTTGATAGCACGACCTCCCATGGAGCTTCTTCAATAAAAGAACATGTTGCCCCCGGTGTATCCGCTTTCCTAGGAGCATGCGGCTGTGGTGGGTTCACCTTCCACTTTTCGGACAGTACAAACTTCCCCTGGAGGTACTGGTCTTCAATCCATCCTTTGAAGACGAAGCAATCTTCAATCGGATGGCCTACCGTTTGATGGTAAGGGCAATAGTTAGGGTTATTCACCTCGGTGGGTTGCGGCGGTTGCCTTGGATTTGGCAGGTTTATAAGTCTGTTGCGTATTGCCAGCTCGAATAGCCGTTTCGTCTTGTCCCGTGGGAACGAGTAGGGACGCTTCATCTTCTCATTATAATACCAACGCCTTTCCTCCAGTTGATCTGCCGGTTTCGGGGCGTTAGGTTGCTGTTGGGCATTCGCAACAAAGGTTGCTCTTCCTTTACCCTTGTCATTTCGAGGTTCCGACTTCGGGGGAGGTAGTCTATGACCCATCTGGTCCATCTGAGCCAACTTGTCGATCAAAGCCTGGAATGTGGTTGGCTTAAAGAACATCATAAACTGGGAGATAGTTGCGTGGGGGTCTAGGGTTCCCACGAACATGCCCACTGCGGGTGCTTCCTCAATGCGTTGTTCACATCTCGACCACAAATTCCGCCAGCATATAGCATACTGGACCCAGGTTTCGCCTGGTTTTACCCTGGCGTTAATCAGTGCAGTTATTGGAGTGCGTTCGCTGGCACTTGCGAATCGCTGAGTGAACAATAACTCCATTTCAGCGAACGTTTTGATAGAATCGTTCGGGAGTTCCGAATACCATTCGAACGCAGTTTCTGATAAGCTGCCCACGAACTGGCGGAGCAACAGTTTATCATCACCGCCGGTGTTATCGCAGAGGGCCCGGAACTGGGCGACATGTTGATGGGGGTTGCCGGTCCCCTTGTACACATGGAATTTTGGTATCGTATAGCCTGGCGGGTATTTGATTTGGTCGTACCAGCTTGGATATGGCCGCCCTGTTTTCACGACTTGACCAGCTGCCTCAGTCGCGTGGTGAACCCGGATTTGCTGGGCTATGTAGTCAGCCAAGTCAGCCTTAGAGATTGCCTCCTCCTTGGCCGTTGAGAGGGCTGATGGTGGGTTCGACGTTTCTCCTCGGTCGTCTTCAATAACGATTGGGGGATCCTCGGCGGGTAAGTCCTGCTGGATCATCATTCCTATCATATCTTGGAAGAGAAGGCCCATACGTTGTATGTTGGCCGCTTGTTCAGCAGCCTCTTTGTCCTTTTTCTCCAGTATCCGGCGAAGGAATTCAGCGTCGGTTTCTTCCTCCCGGCATGCATCTGAGGACGTTTCTGGGTTTTCTTTTGGCCCGGTAAGTGCGGCCATAGCATTCATCATTTCCTGAAGCTTTCGTTGCTGCTCCTGGGCTTTCGTCACGGATCGGGTTAGCGGTCGGTGGCCCGTAGAAGTGCGGCTTTCCTCTTTTCCAGAGGCCATGTAAACAGTGTGCACCACCATGCCCCCAGACTTAGGGCGTCTGGGCTCGGTGCTTTTAGCCGTCGTTGCATGCTGGGGGGTCTTCTCTGGCCTCCTCCTTTTATGGGTCAGTTGATCAACAGCCTTTTGGGGTTTAGCCTGGTGACCAGCTTCCGGTTGGATTTTCAGCTTCTTGTGCTGGCGGGAGAAGTTTGGATCGATGATCGAGTCTCGGGCCTGCCGCCAAACTTTATAGATTTTGGAAGATAGCCGTTGAGGAGATCGGGGCTGTTTGGGTTTTATTTCCACAACCTTTTTTAATGGGGGAGGAGACCTCTTCAGCACTGCAGTAGCAGAATTCCTTCGCACCTTATTTAGCATTTCGAAGCTGTTCCCAGTTGGAACAGCAGCATTAACTTCTGCCACCGGGGCCGATGGAGTCAACCCGGAGGGGGAGTTGCCCCCAGCCTTCCTTACTCGGCGCCAATGGCGACGTCGAGCGTGTCGAGCGGACGGTGTAGGGTCAGCGGTAAGAATGGTTTCGTCTTGCCCCCCGTGTAGGTGGGGGGTCGCTGTTGGTGTTAGCCTGTCATAGACCGACGTCCTTTGGGCAGCAGGAGCGGGAGCTGGAGCCGTCAATCTTGTAAAGACCAACCTTTTGGCCGGAGAAGCCGCCTTGACGATTTCGGGAGCAGGAGCAGCCACTTTCTTAGAAGCAGCCTTCTCTGAGATTGTAGGTCCCATAATGGGTTTGCAGGATTTCTGGCCCAATCTAGAGAAGACCGAGGCGTTGACGTTGGGCGACTCGTTGAGAGGAGCCGCGGCAGGGGTAAGACGATCAAAGACCGACTTCTTGAGAGCTTCCGTTGTCAGCACTGGAGCGGTGAAGTTTGTCGGCGGGAGCATGGTCCCGAAGAACAATCCTGTGGTGGTGCGAGTGACCTGTTCCACGGGCATTGTGAATAGCGAAGCAGCTTGGGGTCCGTAGGCTATACCTCCTGGCGAGGCAGAGCGTTGGTTGCAATTGCATTCTGAGCAGTTGGAGGATTTCACGGAAGTAGAAGCCATCGATCCTATGCTTTCTGCAATAAGCGAGACGCCAATTCTTAGTATCTTGAAACCCAAGGGCAACCATTAGCGAACCGCGTTTGGTTCGCGAGCCACGACACACGAAGTGTGGAGTGGAAAGAGGAAAAGGTCCCACCGGGCGTGCCAGAATCTGTTCCCCTCCGAAAGACGGCGCGACATGGGCGTCTTGCCTGAGATTCGGGGCAGATGCTAATTGGTGCTATCCGTCCACCTCTCCGAAGATGCCAAGTTGATTTATGGCACCATGTATCGAAGATTTAGACGGATGCGTCCGATGTAGCAGACTTCGTCAGATTCCCCCTCGTTTGAGGGGTTTTTGATTGTGGGGACGCTCTTCCCTGCAGGCGTAAGCCCCTGCAGTTAATTACGCTACCGCATTGCGGTAACAACTTTCTCCTTCTCCAGATGGTCACTTCGTGTCGTGGGTGTTTGTTTTGTATTTTGTTGCCCGTGGATTGTTTACGGAGACTGAGTTATGCCGTGCCCGTAGGGCGTGGACTAGTCCAAATCCGTATTATCTTAGATTTGGGTTTGGGGGTTTGGTTTGAGGATACGTCAGCCATACTTGAGGCTAAGATCAACTCAAACGTTTGTTAAGGATACGTTAGTCTAACTTTGAGACTAAGATCAACTTAACGGGATCGTTTAGATCCGACAAAAGAGCGTTTGGGCTCTAATGTTCCAGTTTAGGGACATAGTGGTCCATCGTATGTATAGCCGTCGGGACCCATCACCTCTCTGACGACGTTGAAGGATTACAACGACGGATGTCAGAGGAGTTCAGAGATGTACCCTCGAGCCAGAGTTAATTGGGGGGATTCATAGTCTAGTCTGTTTGAAGGTTTAAGGATACGTTAGCCATCTTTGAGGCTAAGATCAACTTAAACGGGACCGTTTAGATCCGACAAAAGAGCATACGGGGCTCTATTGTTCTAGTTTAAAGACATTGCGGTCCATGGGTAGTTTGAGGACGTTGCAGTCCATGGGTAGTTTAAGGACATTGCGGTCCATGAGTAGTTTAAGGACATTGCGGTCCATTGTTAGTTTTAAGACATCTCGGTCAAGGTTAAGGACGTCGTAGTCCATGGGTTTAAGGACCCCACAGTCCATTGTTAGTTTTAAGACATCTCGGTCAAGGTTAAGGACGTCGTAGTCCATGGGTTTAAGGACCCCACAGTCCGGTATGTGCTCTGGATGCTTCACACGGGTTCACTGCCGTGCTCTGCGAGGACCAGGCTCCGCTCTGGACGTTTTCCACGGGGTCAAAGAGTGACATTATCCGCGTTCCACGTAACCAGGAATTTTGCATTAAACACGGGTTTAAGGACCCCACAGTCCGTATCAATGTGTGGTCGTCGGGACCCGTCACCTCTTTGAAGACATTGAGGGATTACAATGCCAAGTATCAAAGGAGTGAAGAGATGTACCCTAGAACCGGAGTGGATTAAATAGTCCTTGGCCCAATTTGGGGTCAAGACGAATTAATCATGTTATGAGTCCATTGGCCCAGTTAATCACAAATTGAGGACTTATGGCCATCTTGGACTAAGTCCAATCAGGAGAGGCTTTGCCTCTATCCATTTAGGCCAATTGGGCCAAAGCCTAGTGTTAAACACTACAGAGCAGTCAGTGTTGAACACTGGGAATGAGGTTGACAAGTTAGTGTTTAACACTAAGAGATAATTGGTGTTAAACACCAGCAACAAGGCTTTTCAAATTAGTGTTAAACACTAAAACAGATCAGTGTTGAACACTGCAGATAAAGCTTTTTTAATTAGTGTTGAACACTAAGGCCCAACAGTGTTTTAACACTGGGTTCGAGAGTTTCAATTTAGTGTTAAACACTAAGGCAAGAGGGGTCACGTGGCAGCACGTGAGAGCGCCCTCCCTTCATTTATTCTGCTGAGATTATCGCGTCTTTCAGAGCATCACGTGCCATCACGTGATGGGCATTCAAATGCCTATGTATTAGAGCTTCTGCCGAGGGTCACGTGGGTCACGTGGGGTGCTGCCTCAAAGGGGCTTTCTGTAGATCTCTTGGGGGGTCACGTGATGACACGTGACCCTGCCTCTATGTATGTTATTTAGAGGATCTGTTAACCTTTTCTCAGGAATTAAGTTCCTCGTAGGGTTAAACCCTGACAGTAATTTCAGAGGAATTAAATTCCTACTTCCTTTTGAAGGTTTATATTCTGAATAGAGTTGAACTCTGAATTTTCCGTAGGAATTAAATTCCTCATACATGTGAAGAACCAAATAGGGTTAAACCCTAACAAAAGCTTTTTAGGGAATTTGAACTTCCATCTTCTGTTAAATTATGATTAAAGGAATTAAATTCCCGCTGTTTCAACAGAACTAGGTTCTCAATTATGGTTAAACCCTGTCTCTTTTTGTTCTGAAGGAATTAAATTCCCATGATACAGGGTCAAGCCCTAATTTTATTTTAAAGGAATTAAATTCCTATAGTTCTGTGAGAATTAAATTCTCGTGCTTGCATTCCCTCTCTATGTTTTGGATCTGCATGGCAGGATCTCAACCCATTGAGAATTAAATTCTCAACCTCAAGGGGAGATGTGCACTTTGCAGATCCTCTATCAAAGAGAGAAAAAATATGTTCTTCTGTTTTATGTATCAGAGTTAAACTCTGTTGAGAATTAAATTCTCTTTTTCTTTCAAGGAGCTTTTCCCTTTCTTACCTAGGGTTTTTGCAGAAGATCCAAGTTTCTCTAAGTATCGAAACTCTCTTCTTTTTCTTTTTCTCTCCCTGTCTCTGTATATATTTTCTCTGTGTCTCTTGGCTCCTATTTATAGGAGAAGCAGCCGAATCAATCAGTTTTTGACGAATCTTCATGAGAGATTTGATTTGCATCCATCATTCGTTTTGGACCTTTGGATTACTAGGTGAATTTTATTCACCATTGGATTTCAAATCCAGGGATTCTCCTTTGTTGTTTCGGTTAGATTTTAAGGGGGAAATCTTTCCAACCCGAGATTTTCCCATAGATAGATGATATTTCATCACCTCTGAATCTTTAATTTGATTGGTTCCAGATAGCCGCTTTCCTTTGGAAAGATTTGAATTTCTTTCAGAATTTAATTCTGTTGACAAAATGGGCTTTGAAAGCCGGTCACGTGTGACCACGTGACCCATGGTCACGTGTGAGCACGTGACCCCCTTTGGAATGAGCCTTCTTCTTTCCTTTTGCGCTGTCTTCTGGTTGTTGCTTGGTCATCACGTGCCAACACGTGACCACTGTCTGAAGCCTCTTTCTTTGACTTCACTGGAGAACAAGTCTGCTGCTTTTGATCATCACGTGCCGACACGTGACCCTGGTCACGTGGGAGCACGTGACCTCTTTTGAGGCTTTTTCCCTGATTTGATCAGGGAACCGATGTGCCCTTTGAAAAATGTCACGTGCCAACACGTGTCCCCGGTCACGTGGGAGCCCGTGACCCTTTTTGAAGCCCTTTTCTTTGATGTAGTCGGGAAGCTGAATCTGCCTTGATGATGCTTTTAGACGTCACGTGCCCACACGTGACCCTTTTCTGAAGCTTTTCCCATAAGCTTTCCTGATTTTAAATCAGGAAACATTGATTTATGGCACCGTGTATCGGAGGTTTAGACAGATGCGACCGATGTAGCAGACTTCGTCAGATTTCCCCTTGTTTGAGGGGTTTTTGATTGTGGGGACGCTCTTCCCTGCAGGCACAAGCCCCTGCAGTTAATTACGCTACCGTATCGCGGTAACCACTTTCTCCTTCTCCAGATGGTCACTTCGTGCCGTGTGTGTTTGTTTTGTTTTTGGTTGCCCGTGGATTGTATACGGAGACTAATTTATGTTGTCGCCCGTAGGGCATGGATTAGTCCAAATCCGTATTTTCTTAGATTTGGGTTTGGGTTGGATTTAAGGATCGTTAATCTCATTTGAGACTAAAATCAACTTAAACGTTTGTTAAGGATACGTTAGTCTAATTTTTAGACTAAGATTCACTTAACAGGATCATTTAGATCCAACAAAAGAGCATTTGAACTCTATTGTTTTAGTTTTGGGACATTGCGGTCCAGAAGTTTAAGGACATCATAGTCCGTGACAGTTTAATGACATCATAGTCTGTAAAGTTTAAAAACATCATAGTCTATGAGTTTAAGGACCTCACGGTCCATGGTAGTTTAGAGACATCATAGTCTGTAAAGTTTAAGGACATCATAGTCCATGAGTTTAAGGACCCCACAGTCCGTGGAATATCTAGTTGTCGAGACCCGTCACCTCTCTGAAGATGTTGAAGGATTACAACGACACATATCAGAGGAGTGAACAGATGTACCCTTGAACCAATATTGTTTGGGATATCTGTAGTCAAGTTTGGAACTAAGATCAAAGATTTATGATCATATGGGCTCAATTAATCTGAATTAGGGATCTGTGGTCAACTTAGGCTCGGCCCATTCAGTTAAAATGTTGGACATTTAATTAGGCTCAGTCCTTTTTTATTTAACAATGCTGAGCATTGGTTTGGGTTCTAACAACCGTTTTTGTCTTTTATTGAGTGCTGAGCACTCATTATAGCTCTGGGGTTTTATTTAAAAAACGGTTTATGTTCGCTCAGCGCACACGTGAGGATCACGTGGAGCGCCAGTCAATGAGCGCAGAGCGTTTCTGTTAAGTAGCGCACACGTGAGGAGCACGTGGCGCGCTCGGTGCCAGTAAATGAGCACAGTGCGCCAGTCAATGTGCACAGAGCGCTTCTGTTAAGTAGCGCACACGTGAGGAGCACGTGGCGCGCTTGGCGCTGAGCGCCAGTCAATGAGCGCAGAGCGCTTCTGTTAAGTAGCGCACACGTGAGAAGCACGTGGCGAGCTTGGCGCTGAGTGCCGGTCAATTCTGATCAATTTCGTGATCTGAGAAATAAATTCTCGCTTACAGGAGACTTTGTTTCATAGTTCTAAGAACAAAGTTCTTATTTTTATAGAAGATGTTACAATCTCTTCTATTTTCTTTTGTGAAAGACTTTGTCTTTGTAGATCTATGATCTGAAGAGAATGAAATTCTTCTCCCCCCTTTTTATGCTGAGATACTATGATCTCTTTTTGTGAAAGACCTTTGTCTTATAGATCTATGATCTAAAAAAAGAACTATGTTCTTCTTCCTTGATGAGATATTTTTTATCTCTCTGTTTTTACCTTGAAGAAAAGTTCTTCTTCTCAGAGCTTGCTCTTTTTTTTTTGAAATTTCTCAAAACTTGTAGAGGGGGGGTTCCTCTCTGTGAGACTTGAAGTCTTGGGTCCTTTATATAGTAAAGGCTGATTTGTTGAATCAGTTGAAAAGATCTTTTCTCTAATTGATTTGGAGATTTTTCCCACCGTTGGATCTTTGATCCTAGGGCTTCTGTTTTACAGAAGGCAATCTTCTTGTTTTTAACAAGATTGGGAAATCTTTTCCCATACAGAACTTATTCTGTATCTTGGTGATCTTTAATCACAATTGGATCTTTGATTTAACGGTGCTCTAATTTTCAGAGATAGTTTGATGATTTTTTAGTCATCTTTGTTGGATCTTTGATCCAAAGGTGGGGAACATTTTGTTCTAGCGCTAGCGCTCTCGTGCTTTGCACGTGAGCGCTGCATCAGAGTCTTTGACTCTGGGTGCTAGCGCACTTAGCGCTAGCGCTCTCGTGCTTTGCACGTGAGCGCTGCATCAGAGTCTTTGACTCTGGGTGCTAGCGCACTTAGCGCTAGCGCTATCGTGCTTTGCACGTGAGCGCTGCATCAAACTCTTTGACTCTTAGCGCAGGCGCATTTAGCGCTAGAGCTTTTATGAAGCGCTGCCTCATTTCAAATTTCAAAATTTGAATAGAGTTTTTCTCTGATTGGGGAAAACACACGATTGCACTGAGCACGTGCAACATGCTGTTAAACCTCTAGGTGTTCCTAGTAGGAGGAGTGTTGTCTCCTGAGGGTTTTCAACGGATTACACCCACAAAATCCTATTAATAAAAGAAAGAAGATGAAAGTTACGTATAAAGATAAGAACTATAAAAGAAAGAACTTGAAAATAAGAGTTTCCAACCACACTAGATTTTCAGTTGCCATGAGCCCTATCTTAATGGTCGTGAAAAAATATTAGAAATCACATCATCTCTCAATAAAACACCGTCTTTAGTCTTCATCCCTACCTTTCTTCCGAATATTGATCATATACCCCTACGTGTGTGTAAAAGACATCTCTACACTTAGAGAATTCAATTCAAACTATCATACCCATGTCCATCTTCCAAAGTACTTTATAGTCGGTGAAGATTTTCGATAAAATTGCTCACGCATCCTTCATGCGACCGTTAATACTTTTGAGGTACTAACCGACCGATTACCAAATGTGCTCGCTCATTTAGGCTTAATTCCTCGTCTTGCAACACCTAAGGCTTAGCAGTGGCTCCCAAACCAGTTGGTCTAAGGCACTCTCGTTATATTTTTTTATGCTGCCTTAAGTAATTACAAAACTAGTGTTCATTTTTTTCTTCACCACATATATATTTTTATTTTCCTCCATACTAAGGCTTTTAGACAAGAGTATTTTAAGGCATTCTCTACTATCCCAAATTTCAAGATGTGTGCAAGTGCGTATAGTAGGGTATCAACGTTCAAATGTTTGGTCTCAAGAATAGGGACTATTTTTCAGACTTATTTTTATCCTCAGATTGGTAATTTCCTTTATCTTACTAACTCTTAGGACAACGACTCATAACTACTTATTACTAGTTTCGTTTAAGAAAATATCTAACTATGTTACTTTTCTCAAACTATTCCTATCATTCATATGTAATTTTTCACTTTCAAACTTTCATTATCAAATTTTTTTTGTGCTTATATATAGTATAATGCAAAATAATGTGTAAATAAGCACAAACCTCCCCCAAACCTGTTTGCAGCAGTGTCCTCACCGATATTATCTGTTAAGATAAGAAAAAACTGTAGATTTGGAAGGAAAAGCTATTAACGGGGACAAGAAATAATGAAAGTGAAATTCTTCCCCAAACTTATTTTTGGCTCATAATTTTGTAAAAAATTATTTTCTTTCAAGAGCCAAAATATATCCTCCCAAACTTGAGTAAAATAGTATTAAGCACTTAAAATTATGAGGGGGGTTAAAGTTATTGGTCTATGCAAAGTTTTACAAAGACCAAAATTCAACACCAACCATTCAAATATTTTATCGATGTAACGCACTGGTTAGTGGAAGATCGGATATTTGAAGAAGTGGGGAGGAAATAAGAGATGGTATGGTTTACGTCTCGGTTGATAGAGACGAAACAATAATGGTGAACGGAAACGAGAATGTGAATGATTAGAAATGGGAAGAATAGTCATATTCTCGTATGGGATAAGAAGAAATGGTGACGATTCAACTTCTTCAGGTGAAGGTTGATTAATCACAAAATCCATATCGTTTAGAAATGCGAGTTCGTCGGTGAAAATATCTTCGAAACTTTCATTGATTGTTTGATTGAACGTTTCAATGTCAATAAGTGTAGCGCCAAAATGCAACACACTTGATTTGTCAAAAATTATGGAGGTAGGAGACTCGAAAAACCCATATACCTCATTCTCAAAAGTATCTAAATCAAGTTGTCTTTCTAGAATTATCGAACTCGAAATATCGGATTGTAATTCATCAACACCCGCTAAAATTAAAGGAAGATTAGAAAAAAAACCAGAGAAAGTGGGGGAGGAAATGGATAAACAAATTTGTGTGTCGAACATTGTTGAACCAGATGTGGGAAATGAAGGCTGAATTTCGTTTTGCTTTTCGTTCATGCATTTATCATCAATTTCCAGATGCATATGGGGTTCAGGAAAAACAGTTAAACGTTCGAGATGATGGTCACACGGAGGTGAAAGGAATACTTACGAAGTTGTGAAGGGTACAATCGTTTGGTTCGTCTCATCTCGTATTCTAGCGAACGAAAGCACTTTGATGACGCTGGGAGTCCTAGATCACTTGGGATGAAGGGAGCTAGATTTGGTGAGGGTTCTCTTCTGAATTTTCGGTCGGTATGAGAAAAATAGAAGCAGCAAAATAAGAGAAGAATGAAATAAAGCATATTGAATGGGATTTAAAGGTGGGAATAAAAGAATTGGTGTAAAGGTGATATAACTCCTCATAATGATTCTAATTTATTATATGTATTTGCTCAGGGGTTTTGAAAAATAAATAGAAAGGTTATTTTTAGATTATGAGAGAGTTTTTAAAAAAAAAATTGATAAAAACAATTGCAAGGCCCGGGTTCAAACATGCAACCTATGGAAATAACAATGCAAGAACTTAATCAATGGGATACAAGTTTGTTCTTGTATATATTTAAAAAGAGTTGAATATATATCAACATTTGAAAAGAAAGAGGGCTTTTAAAAAGAAAGTGAAATATAAAGGTACGGGAATTTTAGGGTCGTTACATATGCTAATGTACAAAGTTATCCATCTTTATAATGATCTTTGTATATATTTTAATCATACTCAATATGCTAACGTGAATAGATTTAAATTACAAAATCTATGATTTCATGTGACACATTAATCATATAGAATAAATTATAGGTAACATTCACTCAATATATATATCAAAAATTATACCTCACATGCAGCTAACACATAAAGCATGCCACATGGATTAATATTTAAGCAACAATTACATGCCATAGTTTTGCAAATCTTATACTTTATATGAATTTAATTAAAACATTAGATCTATATTAGAATTATACAAAATTAAATTTAAGCATCCTTAAACTACAAAATTGAGCAAGAGGCATTCAACTTGAATAATTATTATAGGCTCCTACAAAGCGGTCACTGGAATTTACAAAACAATTCCTGGAATAACAAGTCTGGACTGATTTGTAAATACTGAAATTTTCGGACAGTTTTGCAGCAAGGTCCCTGAGTTCAGTTTCTATTGAAATTTTGCAAACAGACCCAAATAATTACGAAAATTATATTTATCTAATTAAAATAAGGTTTTCTTTTAATTACCAACCAGTCCAGAAAATTTCAAAACGGCATTTAGGTCCGAATTTCTTTTATTATCAGTATATATAAGCTTTTGACTTTAAGGCATGCAATATTAAATACTAGCATGTGAAGTTAAAATTAGGAAACCCATTAACCGTAAACACACAAAATTACAGAACATGAAATTAAAATAACACATTCAAGTAGCAAGTTAAATGTTATGGCTACAAAAGCTTTAAGCATAGTCATATTTGTAATTGGTTCCAATAGGGTCTTCTTTGCCCTGTTTGAACATTGAAACTAGAGTTACAAGAAAATTCCAAATGGTATTGATATCACTGTGACATCTCCGTCGAAACCGAACAACACTCGATACAACATCGGAATTGGAAGCATGAGATCGACATCTTATTATTAGGAGTGATGCTAATAATTTATATTAAGTTCACATGGTTTTCATATACAGTAAAATCCAAAAGGTAACCACAACCCCAAAATTATATCAATTAATTTTGATATTAAACCTGAGCAAAGAAGAGAGTTCTCCTTTTCATTAATATTCAATGGTCTATCTTATAATTGAAAATTACAGAGAAGTTCTTCTCGTTAATAAACAACACAGGAATCATTAATTTTTAAAAAACATCGGGATCAAAATTCCGCTATGATACCAAACGTTAGCAGTAAATAAATAAAAACATATCCGAATTCATCGTGTTGATAGATACGCAGTGGAAAAACTTAAACCGGATGCTGTAACTTCTCCCAAGTTGCGGCCTTCATTTCTCCTCTCTTTACGTCGACGGCTAATGGAACAATCTTTAGTCGATTGGAGAAGAGGACCAATTCCTTATTTCTTTACAAGATCCTTCCCATCAAAGAATGTTGAGGAGAGGATTAATTTTATTGTATAGTTTTCTATGTATGGGAGCCTCTCATATTGTTTGTTGCTATCGGTTAAAACCATAAGATATTTTCTCACCTTCAGTTAGAGACCTATCTATATGACTTTAATGGGTTGGATATAATAACTTAATAAATTCAACACATTCCGCTCACTTTTACTCGATCACTAGTAAACCATCCTTAATTCTTAACTCTATACCTCACCCTCGTATCCACCCCTAACCATGTTAATTATTTATGTTGACTATTTCTACAACAGTGTTCTATATTTTTATCTCACTGCTTCATTAACTAATTACCGAGTGTTATGTTCGATAGCAACGGCGGAAAGGTTAAAACAGTCGTTAAAATTCGAGACAAAAACATCTATATGCATGTGGTGTTCTGCCGTACGGAACGGGCAAAAGTAAATGTAAGAATTTTCCTGTGATCTATTTACTGCAAGGCTCTAAGACTTAATTTGATTTTCAATATTCAATTTGATACTTCAATCTAGACACGTGGCGAGCTCATCTTTGTCGTGGCAGGCACCGGCAGCGTTTCCACCCATATCTTCTCTCCAACTGACACGTTAGCATGTACCTCACCCTATCCACTTCCACGTGTCACCTTGAAATCTCCCTATATAAGCGTTCCCACAAAATTCCAACACCATTTCCATTTCAACCTCATCATCTCATCAACTTCAAGCATCGATTCTCCTTCAACTCCAAGCTAATTCCTAGCCATATATATAACAATGGCCGGTGGCATGTTTCCGGTGTGCGTGCAGTGCGGGACCCACAGCAACCCGTGCCGCTGCAAGGTGGTGGGCCCCACCCTCGGGTTCATCGCCTTCGCGGCGGCCGCGGCGGTGGAGTGGCCGGCAGGGGCGGTGGTGTACCTCTTCCGGCACATGAAGGGGCGGCGTATCATGTCGCACCCCGCCACCGTCTACTCCTCCGTCACCAATGCCATCCCCATCTGATGAGTCTATATATATTGCTTAAATATATGTATGGACTGATATATTAGGGTTAATATTGTACTAAATAATAAGTTTATTGAGCTTAACTTTTTCTATATTAATCCTTTTGATGTTTGCTTATTTGTTTCTTTTACGTTATTCCTTTAGTTTTTGAAGGAAACGATGTAATCAATCGATTTATCGAATAAATGGAAACACTACATATCTTTGCTGAAGCGTTCCCAAATCTGAATTGATTACAACCTTTTGCCGATCTATTGTACAATCATATCGGAGAGCAGGCACATTTTCATGGAGTAAAAACCCTTGCTTCTCTTTTTACATCTTACATATATTTGTTGAGTATATAGCCTAATCTCTTTATCGAATCCGTCAAATCGAAAAGAAGGCCTTTGTACTTTGGCTCTCTCATTTTTGAATTTTTTAGGCATTACGATGAAAAGTAAGGCTCCGTAAGACCGTGAGATGTGGGAAAAGTAAGGCGCTGCAAGATCTGTGAGATGAAAGAACTGAACCAATAAAAAGCACAAGTATTAAAATCTATATACTCTTTTCTTTATAATAAGATTTTTTCATTTGAAATTCTATATATAATCATTTCTTTTCTTTTCTATATATGACCATTACTTATATCCTTTAGGTTAAGACGTTGAGATGTGGTTTTAGAAGTCATAAGGTCGAGCTTTTGATATTGTAACTTTTATTTATCTAATATAGTTTTGGTTAAAAGGGCCTAATTTATTTTTAATGAATTAGTTTGAAATTTAAAATTTTATTTTAATGTTTTTTATAATTTAAATTCTTGCCCAAAAGCAAAACCCTTTCTAAGCTGTTTGATCTAACCTAATTAAATATTAGCCCTTGATCTTTAAAATCCCTAATTCTTAGTTTTATATATAAACCCTAGACCTCCTCAAACCCTAATTTTCTCTTCTTCTCCACTGCCTCCTCCATCTTCTATCTGCAAAGTTTAACCTAAGAAACGAAGCGAAGGAGGAAAACGATCCTGATCACACACGAGTCTCAATTACTTTGAGGCTATCTTTACACGCTTTAGAACGATCGTTCTATTTTTACAAGACTTTTTTTCTTTTTCCCCATCGATCTTCATCTTCAAAGTTACCAACTATATAATTGTGATTAAAATGTTATAAAACTACTAAACTGTAAGTCTATCATAACTTCCTCCAACTGCTCTAATAGTCCTAACATACAAATCATTTTTTATCTGATCTAATTATTCATTCCTTTCATAAATGATATAAACTCTTAGATATACCATGCTAATCGAACACAGTATATTAAATCATAATCTACACACTATTTAATCGATATTGATACAAAAACAATATGTGTTAGTTATTACAGTATAGATAAAATTATAATATTTATGAACTTTCATTTATAAATATAAATAGAGTTAAATATTAAAATTGAATTACATGTGTATAATTTATTTAGTTCACAAACGATATATTATAATAAAATTTTACTAAGCCTGTAACGTACGCAATGTTCTGTAATTAATATTTTCTTATGTAGTAATTGAATTCAATGAGAGTACAAATACTTATTTTGATATTTTGATAATTAAATTAAGTAGTGAAAAAATAATACAGGTCAATGTTATAGCACAGTAGTAAAATACAGTAGAAAAAGTTGCTGGAATATTTAAATCAATGGTTTTTTAATTAAGCATAGCGACAGCATTAAAATGGCATCATACATTAGTTAAATAGTGATATTGAATATATGTAGAATGTGAATTGTATGTTTGTTACATGTTCAAACTGTTAAGATATATATCTATATGGAGAATGAATATCTTATATTCAACTATAAAATATTTATGCATAAATAAATGGTCAAGTCATATACTAGATGACTGTAAACATTTATATCTTTCTCGTGCTATCTCCAAAATTTTCAATGAGGTGACCACAGGACTTCTCAACATTTGCCGTCCAAGATTGAACAAGTAACCCTCCGATTTTGTAAAATCCAATGATTTTATAAAATATATGATCTACTATTTCAAAAATATCCATTTTAATATTTGGTAATGCATTTTGAACTTTACATGACTCCATGATTATAAATCTTGAATGTCGGGACCCTCGTGAATCTCGTGAACATAACATGTATAATAGACACTCTGTGTGTGTGTAATGGAGATGAGAAGTTCGATGAATGATGGTAAGTACATGTAACGGGGGTCATACATGATCGTCGTGGTTCCGGGTATTACGGAATAATGCATTACTAACTTATGAATCTCTTGAAGATGTATTTCTGTTGTTCCGAGAGGAAACAGAACATCTTCGTTACATGTAAAATCCTCACTAGTGGAGCCTATAAACATAAAACATAATAGTACAATCTAACATACACTATAGTGTAATTATATAAAACATTAATATATTATATTATTTAATTCATGTTGAGTAAGCACTCGACCAGTGAAGTCTTCATACGCGTGCACGTTCGGGTCTTACTTCCTCTAGATCTGTACACAGGAGGTAAACAGAGGGAAGCAAGCCCCTCTCCCCCGAGTTACATGCGTGCGCAATAAAGTAGATCGTTTCACTCGCTTGTTCTACTCTATCGTTCGCTTCGCTCTCTTGCCTTAACCGTTCAGTTTCGATCACTTCGTTCGCTCGCTTCACTAAATCGGGCTTCATTCGGTCTTTGAAAAGACCTCAGACCGGTGAAGTCTTCATACGCGTGTACGTTCGGGTCTTACTTCCTCTCTGTGCACAAGAGGTGAACAGAGGGAAGCAAGCCCCTCCTTCCGAGTTACGCGCGCGTGCGCATAATAAAGTAGATTGTTTCACTCACTTGTTTCACTCGCTCGTTCCACGCTATCGTTCGCTTCTCTCTCTTGCCTTAACCGTTTAGCTTCATTCGCTCACTGTTAACGAACTAGTGAAGCGAGGAAGCCGAGTTGAACCATAAGCATCCCAATAACCGGGATGCCAAACTTCTAGACCTGTAGCTAAACGAGCGAAGGAAGGGGCATCCCCTCCAAGCGGATGTCCTGTGTTTCTTATCCTCAATGTATCCGTTGAGAGAGCTCCTCATAGGAGCGAACGTCGATAAATCCTATAAAAGGGATTTAAGATATCTAACCGTAGCTAAACCGGTTGAGTGAAGCGAAGGACCTCCGAGCGTAACGACGGTTGTCTGAGGCATGGTGCACACCTTTAAGACAAAAACGTACGAGAATCGACTTTTTTTTATAATGAATCTATCATGACGACAATAAAAACGAGTTATAGCTCATTTTTATTGTATCTGAGGGCTTTTTAGAAGCCTGATAAGAGCATCAGATGAGCTACATACTCATCTTCGAGTACACGAGCGTATACACATGCGCACTTTATATCGCACACGTGCTCGTACTACTGTCAGGAACATTTGTATTGCCAGTTAATACTAATTTTTTTAATAATTTAATATTTAAACTCAGTTATAAATAACACATTAGATATTATAAACGATATATATTTATATGGATATATATATATCGGTACTTGAATATCAAGAATATCAAGGGATCAGGTAGCTCGAAGATTGGGGATATTTATGTATAAGAGGGGATTATACATTGTTTTGCATTACATATAACTCGTGAATGTTGTGTTGCCGTGGTTCCGGATACTGACGAAATGCTAACTTATATGGTCGTGTAACCGTGTTTCGTCGGTATAAAACAAAACACTTGCAGATCAAGAGTCCCCCACTATTCCTGTCATGTAGCCGTATTTCATCAGCATAAAACGAAACACTCTGATCAGAAATTCCCTGTCATGAAGCCTTGATTCCGGGTATTGATGGAAGATAACCTATCTTTATTGTGCTATTGTTCCATAGGAATTACGGAATATCCTAGTTATATGTAAAACTCTCACAAATCGAGCTTATACTTATAGTTAATATCACTGAATCTCGAATATCGCGATACTCTAATTATCTTGCACTGATTAACATATATTACTTATTTGATATGCACACTACCGTTTACTATTTACAGTTATTCTCATGCCTAGTGTTATGTATACCATGTTTCGTTTTAAATATTGTTTGTAACGTCTACGTTTTGTTTATATCTTAATAAAGTTTTCGTATAATTTTCGTTCGTATCATCATACTTATTTTAGTATTTCTTCTAATGGAAAAGTTGGGAAAAAGTAATTTTTATTTTAAATATGATTAATATAATTTTTTGGGAGAAGAAAAGAATTTAAATATGATTTTTAATATTGACAAAGATTTATTTTAGTAAGTGGACTTTGAATAAAAAGAATTATTTTTGAGGTGAAAATGGTTGGAAACGAGTAAATAATTATTTAAAATTTATCTATAAATTTTTCATAATTTTTCGATATTAAAAGGTAATTTTAACTAATTTATATTCAAGAAAAATAATTTATAAAACAGTTTTTAGAAAATAAAATAATAATAATAATAATAAGTTTTCTTGACCGAGCCCGCGGCCCAAGCCCAGAGTCCCGAGCCAACGAGGCCCGGCCTGCCTGGCTGCGCCCGCCTCGTGCTGGTATGCGCCAGCACGTGTCCGCGTGCGCTCAGCATGAGCGCACGCATGGCACCCGTGTGGGTGCATCTGGACCGTTCGATCACTTGATCTGAAGGCCAAGGACGAACGAGTGGGCAGCGGCACGGAAAATCCAGCATTGGTCGGGTCGATTTCCGGCTCGGTGATGGATTTCGAAGCCCTATAAATACCCTCCCATCCATTCCCGTTTTTTTCACAAATTCCTTGGTCAAAAATTCTAGAAAAAAAAATATCGGTGTCTTCGTCTCTTCGTTGCCTAGGCTACGGTGCCACCCAAGTGCTCAGGAAAATTCTGAGGAAGGATATATCCGCATTACGGTACTGCTCGATGTTCTCGACTCCGTTCCTTTCACTCGCCTCAAAAGATAGGATTTGCCTCCCTCCCTCTCGATCTTGTCGTTTCTTCTGCATGCTATATATGTTCTAATAACGTTACAATTTCGAAAATCTTAATATGAACTTATTGGTTATGATTGTTAGCTTATGATCAATAAACATCAATAAACTTATAACCTACACTCCATAATGAAACTATTTCAGGGATAATGTTCTGCCCCGTTTTTACCTACTTTTTGTGAATCCCACCTATGCCGTATGCTGCCCATTTCCATCTCAAGTAAACTCTATTTTATAAGTTGTTATGCTGCCTAAATATATTTTGATATAACACTAGTTTGCAGCCGAAATGTTGCCCTAATCGGCAGAAACATTATCTTGTCTTATTTATCATTACTATTATATGACTAACTATATTTTTCACATAAATGACCTAAGGTTTCTTAATACTATATTTTCACATTAATACCTTGAAGTTTCGAAAACCCGTATTTGCATTAAAATACCCTCAAGTTCCTAAAATCCCATGTTTAACTTGAATACTTGATATAGTAAACCGTTTTTGACATGTTTTAATGAGGGAGTTGGGAAAGGAATAGAACCATATATATCGGGAAGACCGTAATGCTATTGTATGCGGAACAAAGTATCACGTGGAACAAAGTGCCACGTTCCTGCACGGAGGCCACCTCTTGAATCCACGGGGACCTCTAGAATCCCCATATGATATTCCGACATAGCGAAGGGACTATTAACGATGATATATCCCTATTTTTGTTTCGACTCGTACAAGATAAAACATGATTTTAAATATATGTACGTCGATACCTTTTTACATGAGCTTACATTATACCTTATTTTCACTTTTAAATCCCTTGAGAATCCTATCCGAGTTTAACTTGCGGACGTGTATTTCTCTCTCTTTACCCTTGAAATGTCCGTCAGTGCTATAAGATAACAAGGACGGAACGATTGACGTGGAAGCTTCAGCAGAGAACCTCGGCCATTTCGAAACAGAATTTTAGCTACTTAGGTTTACTTCATTAGTTGTCTTTTCCATTTCTTTTGTATCAGCATAACTATTAAGGCTTGTTTTATTTCCGGTCTTTCTCTTTATCGATGTAATAAGACTTTGAATCGTGTTTGTAATAAATGTTGGTTAATAAATGAAGTTTCTTTATTTTACTTGTTTTTGTATACTCCTGCATACTTTACGCTTAGCGTAACTGTATCAAATAGGGTATCTACTTGGTATAGTTACGTTACGGGTCTCGTCGCGTCTCCGCTCCGGTATTTTGGGAAGTGAGGTGTGCCAGATTTTAATGATGGCCCATACAGGTCCGAGTATTCAATGCCAGAACATTAACCAAAATTTATTTTTCTTGAATCCTATTTCTTCAATCTATCATGAAGCCTTTCTTGTTTTTCCGAAGATCACGTCTCAACGCAACACGAATTCACCACTGTTTTCTTGAAATTCCAGCCAATTTAATTTTTCTTACATCTCTTCTTGCTATCCGGCTATCTCTTACACCATGTGTTCCAGCTTTCTAACTTTTCTGATTCGGAAGAATCTTCTGATTTTATATCTTCCCGATTCTTTATATCGTGACCTTTCCTTGACTTACCTCCTTCCATCGTACGATAAACCAGCAATCGGTACCGACATTTGGGAGCATGAAGACGTCTTACGACTGCGTTATCCTTACCTTTTCTTACCCTGTTACAACATCCTCCTTTTGAAAATCTCGAGGACGAAATTTTTAAGAAGGGTAGTGTTAGTTATGTATATGCCCTAGAGGCTATTGTTGTACATATGATGTATATTATAGTGGATGCTTGGACATATATAGAGAGGGCTTTCTTACTCGACATAATAGTATGTTATCTGATTGCTCTTTGTCTTAACATATTGACTTGTATTGTGATACAGTCTTGCACTCACATGTTGATAAAGCCCTTAGGATGTGTACTTAACTACCAGGACTATGATGGAGATCATACTAGTGGAGCCAGGGTAGTCCACAAGTTCATCCTATAATTGTTCCTAATCGAGGGTGTATCGAGACAGGGCATCGATACTCTAGAGTAGACTAACGTATACGCATCTTGACCCATATGATAGGCGATGGATGATCCCACATCCATTGGTGTTTGACATCAAAGATGGTGTACGGGTGCTCAGTGGAGACTGGGTACACTGAACGAACTCGCCGAGAACTCATAGTTGGTATTATACCTATCGTCAGATAGCAGTTCTCTGGTACACTGGTACAGGTTAGTCTGTAGACCCGAGATCGTCATAGAGTCTTGTGTGATTCCCACTGTGCTTTGATTTCCACCTTACCATGTTCAAGAGAACGTGCAAAACGGTGGCTTTTAGGTGCAGTCCCGAATCACATGGAGGCAATGAGCGATAGGAGGGGTTTCGTCTCTCCCGGTATTGGGGGCTGATGTTGTGCTTTGTTCGATTGGCTATAACTTGAAGTCCCTGGCCAGGGCTGCTATGGAGATCTATTGGTAAGTGTTATCAGTAGTTTCTCGACCCGTTATGAGCCTCACATCGACACGACTTATCGGTTACTGGGGTCTGACGTCCACCACCCCTAGACTGGATATGCGACATATCAGACGAAAAGACTGGACTGTACGGTAGTGTTACTGATTGGATTCACAGGAGTGTGAGCAGGCTTGCTTATTGATCTTCTGATCACTCAATACCCGGGTGGCTGTTACGTTTAGCTGACCACTTGCAGCTTGTAGGTGTTTGATATGATCATCACCTACTGCCGGCGTATTGACAAGTCTTTAGAGTCCTACACAGAGGTTTCCTGGCTCAGACGAAACGGAGTAGGAGCACATATGTGATATGTGCGGGACCGAGATTAATACGCGTATGTGATACCGTATTTCATTCTCGCGATATGTGATATCGTCCGGTTATATGTGATATAGCCGGGTCATCGGATCAAGTGTTGATTCGATGAAATGATACATTTTTTATTAGTCGGTTATATGTGATATAGCTGGATTATTAAATCAAGTGTTGGTTTAATAATTTAATGTATAATTATATATATATATTTGATATATTAAATTACATTAACTAATATAGGCTCACTTAAGTATTTATATTTCTCACTTTTGATACATTTAACATATATGTGATATATGTTTATTGTATTGTTTTCTTTTGTTACATAAATAATGTATATGTGATATATATTATTGTGACATGCTAGGTTATATATGCAACATGGGTGTATGAGACTTACACCATATAAAAGATAGTAATAAGGTTTTTATCTATTTAAGAAATTCAAAAATGAATGGAATTTGTCATGGTTGTTTTGGATAACCATTGACTTAGTCCACCATTTTTGTTTTTATTTAGATATTTATAAACCTAACCATTATCTTTTAACTATGGTTTATTCTCTACAATGGTTAGCCATGACATATACTCACCATGATTGCATTTCTAACCTCACACACTCTCTTTCTCATTTTTCATTTGCTTCATCTTCTTCCTCAAAGCTCAAGTGAGCTCTCTAGGTTTTTGATAAAGAGAGAAAAATAGTGAGAAATTAAATTCTAAAGTGAGAAAAATTCCTACTTCATCATCCTCATCTATTCTAGCCACTTAGATTAGGGTGTTTGCTTCACTAATACCTCAATAGTGAAGTGAAAGCTTTGGTTTGTGTTGCTTCGACGTAGATCATCTTGGATTGTGAAGACTACAAGCAAGGATGCCTCATTTACCTCATGGAGCCTCTCTAGAGTCTGAGAGCATGATGACCGCAGCGAAGGGACTTCAACTCGGAGCATATGAAGTGAAGGACCGGTCTACAAAGGTTGTATTCCGCAATCACTTAGAAGTAAAGTAGTTTACTTGTTGTTTCTAACTCTAATCTCTAGTAAAGATCCTTGCTTAGGTTGTTTGGCACTTGTAAAATTTAAATACGGCATGTTTGATGCCTTGTCGAACCTTGTTCTGGTGCCTAAGAACTTTACAGTAGTATCAGAACCTAGCTAGAGCATTAGGCGTTGCGTAGGAGAAGATAAAAGTCCGAACGAACTCTGAATAACCAAGATTTCCTACTTTCTGGAAATTTTTTCTAAAGTTGAAAATCATGCAGGTAATTATATGGACCCTCTTGAAGAACGAGTCCCTAACTCGCTTTAGTGACCGCGGAACCGCGGCCAAAACATGGTTTTGGCAGCGGTTCCGCGGCACCACTAAGGAGGCAAGGGACGACACTTCAACGGTTGGTCCATTGGTACTGGATCATGCTTCTGGGAATTTTTAAAAGTGCTGAAGTGTTAAGCTCTTTGGGAATTTTGGGAATTCGTTGTTTCGATCGAATTATTTAACGTCGTATAGCTTTCTATAATGTGATACAATATGTGGAATTCATATAGTTAGGCATGAAATCCGTAATATGTGATATTTCGGGTTTATGATGTCTAAGGTAATTATGGATTCCAAATGTTGTAGTTTGACATTTTCTTTTCTGCGACCGTAAGTGTAATATATGGTGTATCGCCGGTTTCGTTGCTATATGTCAACGACAATTGGGATACGCGTATTTACTTACGTTGATGACATGTGATGTTATGTGTTGCTGTGATATGTTATATTAGATCATCGTGTTCTGAATTGCCGGAAGGTTTTATGTGAGATGAGAGTTTTTATTTTCATTCATGTAAAATTCATTGTATGTAATATTCTTTTATTGGGGCACTTCCGGGTTGAGGATGTTGTCATCATTGTTGTATATTATTTACTTTTCCGCTTTAGGATAGACCCAAGGAGGAGAGCACAAACAGCCGGGTTCTAGGGTCCAGTGGGAAGCCATCTCGAGGAGTCGAAACCGGGTCTCCTAACTCTAGAATTGGTAGGGTTGCTTGCCGCTCTCGTAGGGGTCTAGGGATGTGGGTTTGGCTATTCATCGCGACCGTGGAATCCGTATTTTCTATTGTTGGCTAAATACAAAATACGGACCTCCTAATATATCCAATATTTCATATGTTATCTTCTGCTACTCTGTGATGTGATCACTGTGGATGATGAGACGAATGGCTATTATATATATGATATATAATAAACGTTGCTTATGTTTTTCACCCGCGCTAGTCCCGCCCCGGTATGCCGTTAGTTAAGTAACCTAACGGTGCATAACGGGACACTGTGGCGAATGCGGATGTCATAAGCATACATTATATTTCCGTTTCTTCTATGACGCTTAGGAAGCATAAATGATGGGAATTTATTAATGAGATTAATGAAAGAAAAGAAACCTAAAAGATGTTGTAGAATCAAATTTTCAAAATAAAGGGTATCTCTAGTTTTTGCTTTGCGTAGCGGTATTCCTTGTAGAATATCCAGCACCTTATTCGATAAGAAAAGAGCCGAGATCCCTTCACCAGGAGTGACCTCTTTAGCGAAACTAGAAGATGCTACAACTCACTCGGTTTAGTTTTTGATTACTTCTATAGTTCTTGCTTTGCATCGTGGTATTTATGAAATATCATGCACCTTATTTGATAAGGAAAGAGCCGAGATCTCTTCACCGGGAGTGACCTTTTTAGAGAAACTAGTAAAAGCCTCAAAAAACACTCCTTTTCAAAATCACTTATTTCTACAACGATATCAAGTTCATTACGCTCATGGTTTTCTGAAAAACCTGCGTAGCCCTCCGTCAATTCAGATAAAGATTATTTAGTATTCGTGTTGCGTTTGTTGACCTCTATCAAGGCGTAGTGTGCAGTAGCTGATTAGTACTTATCTGTAAAGCATGAGATGTGATTGGATTAGGGTAGTCGTACGACCTTGTTGACCTCTGTCAAGGGTCTTGCGGGTGGATTTGATTCAATCAAGAAATGACGGGTTGAACTTGGCTAGTGCATTATGGTTTGTTGACCTTTGTCAAGGTCATAGCACGCTAGGGGCAAAAGTATTATCGGGAATTTCAAGTGTTGAAATTTGCAATGAGATTGCATACCTTCTATGAGATAATTGGATCCCGATACCCACTGCGAGTAAGAGTTACTCCTGGGAGAGTTTTACACAAGACAATTAGCCGATCAAGTAGGTGTCTAAAAAGGTGTTTATGGGGTTACGCCCATGGGAAAACGAGGTTTATTTTAATTAGGTCCGTGCGAGAGCACGGGGAACCTCCCTCAAAATACTAACACTGGCCTGGCTGAAAGATTGGCGAACTTGTAAGGTGTAATTAATCCCGGGTAGTCTTACCTTTTAGAGTTTGAAGGAAAATTTGATGAAAACAGTGGGAGCTATCCTGATTAGATAAGATAAAAACCAATCTAAGCTTGCAAGAGTATACGCTAAAGTATTTTCTTCTTTCTCTCTCTCCAGGTAGCAACCATGTCAGGCCTTAATCAAGATAATAATATGGATGTATTGACTGAACCCGCTTGTTATACTGAGCAGGAGAACGTTGGTTCCGTTCTTTCTTATAATTGTTATAAGACTGAATAGGGAATAGGGATATATTCGTATTCCCACGCCGACCAAACGAAGAATAAGCATGTTGATGCATTTTCTTCGGCTGTGCTAGTTATCGAGAACTGTTTTTCAGTTCACTCTACGTCCTGGGCATTAGATACCAGATCAGGATCCCACATATGCAATATGTTGCATGGGCTAAGGAAAGCTAGAGAACTGGGAATGAGTGATCATTCCGTAAGAGTAGGGAATGGTGCAAATGTTTCAACCAAAGCAGTTGGCGAATATCACCTTGTACTACCAAATGGTAATATATTGATTATGAAAGAATGCTATTACATACCGACCCTGATATGCAATCTTATATCAGTTTCTTTATTAAGTAAATAAGGATATAATTTTGTAGTACAAGATGATGTTATGAACATCCTTCTGAATAAAAAGTTGGTTGGATCAGATTCGTTAAATAATGTCATATACATTCTAAATCAAACCACAATTCTTAATGTACAAAACACACATAAGGGGAAGAGTTCAGAAATGAACGAATCCTTCTTGTGGCATTATAGACTAGGTCATATTAATGCGACACGACTAGCTAAGTTGCATAAGGATGGATATTTGAATCCATTCGAATTTTCATCTTATGACACTTTCCAGTCATGTCTCAAAGGCAAGATGACCAAAACTCCGATTAGTGGACACGGAGAAAGAGTTACGGAACTCTTAGGACTGGTACATAGTGATGTATGCGGTCCCATGTCTACACATGTCAGGAATGGTTCATCATACTTCATTACATTCACTGGCAATCTCTCAATATACGGACATGTGTTCCTGTTGAAACACAAGTCTGAAGCTTTTGAGAAATTCAAAGAATATAAGCACGAAATTAAGAACCAAAAGGGTAAAAATATTAAAATCCTTCGATCTTAACGAGGAGGAGAATCCTTGAGCAATGAGTTCCGGGACTATCTAAAAGAGAATGGGATTCTCTCTCAGCTTACTCCTCCCTATACACCACAGCACAACGGTGTATCGGAGCGGAGGAATCGTACCCTATTAGATATAGTGCGCTCTATGATGAACACCGCTGAGTTACCTATTTCCTTTTGGGGTTATGCGCTTGAAGCAGCAGCATACCTATTGAATCAGGTTCCATCAAAATCTGTACCTACCACACCATATGAGATATGGAGTGGGAAGAGACCGTGTCTTAAACGAGTTAAGATATGGGATTGTCCGGCCTATGTCAAAAGGCAAAATCCGGACAAACTCGAGGCACGATCGGTTTTTTGTAAGTTTGTTGGATATCCTAAACATTCGAATGGATATCTATTCTACCACGGTGAACAACAAAAGGTGTTTGTTGCTCAAAATGCCACCTTTTTAGAAAAGAAATTTCTTGCAAAAGAAATTAGTGGCGAAGAGGTAGAGCTGGAAGAAGTTCCAGCAGAATAAACTACAATTGAAGATTTAGTAGAACCAGAGGATTCGATATTTGCCAACGAACCTCAGCCTCTCCGCCGATCTAGGTTGGTTCCTCATCCACCTGAGAGATACTACGGTTTTCTCATTGATGGTGGGAGCGAGGATTGCATCATGGAAGATGATGACCCGACTAGCTTCGAGCAGGCCATCACGAGTGGGGACTCTGTGAAATGGCTGGATGCAATGCGATCTGAGATGGAATCCATGTACACCAACAAAGTATGGACTTTGGAAGTTGCTCCTGAAGGGGTAAAACCCATTGGGAGCAAATAGATCTTTAAGAAGAAACTTGGTGTAGATGGAAAAGTTGATACTTTCAAAGCTAGACTTGTTGCAAAAGGTTTTCGTCAACGACCAGGTGTGGATTATGATGAAACCTTTTCTCCAGTGGCTATGCTTAAGTCCATCCGGATCCTACTTGCCATTGCTGCATACCATGACTATGAAATCTGGCAAATGGATGTTAAGACCGCCTTTCTAAATGGTGATTTAGAAGAGAGCGTGTACATGACTTAGCCAGAGGGCTTCATAGATTGTGGGAGCAGCGAAAAGGTGTGCAAGCTGCTTAAATCCATCTACGGGTTAAAGCAGGTATCGCGGAGTTGGAACATCTGTTTTGATGTCGTAGTCAAAGAGTTTGACTTCATCAAAAATATAGATGAACCTTGTATATACAAGAAGGTGGCAGAGAGTAAGGTTGTCTTCCTCGTATTGTACGTAGATGACATAATCTTGATAGGAAATGATGTTCATATGCTGTACTCGATCAAGCTCTTCTTATCATAAAGATTCTCAATGAAAGATCTAGGTGATGCCTCTTATATCTTGGGAATTAAGATCTATAAAGATAGATCTAAAAGGATACTGGGATTGTCCCAATCCACGTACATTGACACCGTACTAAAGAGCTTTAGTATGGAAGAATCCAAGCGTAGGAATTTACCCACAATCTCTGGACTCGCTCTCTCCAAAGAGATATCTCCCAAGACTGATTTGGAGAGAGCTCGCATACAAGGGATACCCTATACTTCGGCAGTAGGCTCTATCATGTACGCGATGCTATGTACTAGACCCGATGTAGCATACTCACTAAGTGTAGTGAGTAGGTATCAAGCAGATCCTGGAGAGAATCACTAGACAGCTGTGAAGAACATTCTCAAGTACTTGAGAAGGACTAAAGAGATGTTCTTGGTGTATGGTAACGGAGAGCTCCAAGTGGAGTCCTTTATCGATTCGAACTTCCAGAGTGATAAGGACGACTCTAAGTCGGTCTCGGGATTTGTCTTTACCCTCAATGGAGGGGCGGTATGCTGAAAGAGTTCCAAGCAGGAAACCGTGGCAGACTCGACGATGGAGGCTGAATACATCGCTGCCAACGATACTGCGAAAGAGGCTGTCTGGATGAAGAAGTTCATAACTGAACTTGGAGTGGTTCCGTCCATTGATCATCCAATACCTTTGTATTGTGATAACAATGGGGCTGTGGTTTTGGCTAAGGAACCCAGGTCCCATCAGAGATCCAGGCATATTCTGAGGCGGTATCACCTGATCCGGGAGATAGTTGATCGCCGGAAGATCGAGATCAGGAGAGTTGACACGAAGGACAACACTGCAGATCTATTCACGAAGGCCATACCCCAGATACAATTTGAGTGACTCTTCCGGATGTTGGGTATGAGATACTACAACAATTGGCCTTAGTGCAAGTGGGAGATTGTTAGTTATGTATATGTCCTAGAGGCCATTATTGTACATATGATATATATTATAGTGGATGCTTGGACATATATAGAGAGGACTTTCTTGCTCGACATGATAGTATGCTATCTGGTTGCTCTTTGTCTTAACATGTTAACTTGTATTATGATACTGTCTTGCTCTCACATGTTGATAAAGCCCTTAGAATGTGTACTTGACTACCAGGAATAAAAAAGGGATTATGGAATCGCGAAGCATATGATGGAGATCATACTAGTGGGGCCAGGGTAGTCCATAAGTACATCCTATAATTGTTCCTAGTCGAGAATGTATTGAGACAGGGTATCGATACTCCAGAGTAGACTAGCGTATACGCATCTTGACCCATATGATGGGCGATGGATGATCCCACATCCATTGGTGTTTGACATCAAAGATGGTGTACGGGTGCTCAGTGGAGACTAGATACACTGAACGGACTCACCGAGAACTCCTAGTTGGTATTATACCTATCGTCAGATAGCAGTTCTCTGATGACACTGGTACAGGCTAGTCTGTACACCCGAGATCGTCATAGAGTCTTGTGTGATTCCCACTGTGCTTTGATTTCCACCTTACCACGTTCAAGAGAACGTGAAAAACGGTGGCTTTTGGGTGCAGTCCCGAATCACATGGAGGCAATGAGCGATAGGAGGGGTTTCATCTCTCCCGGTATTGAGGGTTGATGTTGCGCTGTGTTCGATTGGCTATAACTTGAAGTCCCTGGCCAAGGCTGCTATGGAGATCTACTGGTAAGTGTTATCAGTAGTTTCTCGACCCATTATGAGCCTCACATCGACACGACTTATCGGTTACTGGGGTCTGACGTCCACCACCCCTAGACTGGATATGCGACATATCAGACGAAGAGACCGGACTGTACGGTTGTGTTACTGATTGGATTCACAGGAGTGTGAGCAGGCTTACTTGTTGATCTTCTGATCGCTCAATACCCGAGTGGCTGTTACGTTTAGCTGACCGCTTGCAGCTTGTAGGTGTTTGATATGATCATCACCTACTGTCGGCGTATTGACGAATCTTTAGAGTCCTATACAGGGGTTTCCTGGCTGAGGCGAAACGGAGTAGGAGCACATATGTGATATGTGCGGGACCGAAATTAATACGCGTATGTGATACCGTATTCCATTCTCGCGATATGTGATATCATCCGGTTATATGTGATATAGTCGGGTCATCGGATCAAGTGTTGATTCGATGAAATGATACATTTTTTATTAGTCGGTTATATGTGATATAGCCGGATTATTAAATCAAGTGTTGATTTAATAATTTAATGTATAATTATATATACATTTGATATATTAAATTACATTAACTAATATATGCTCACTTAAGTATTTCTATTTCTCACTTTTGATACATTTAACATATATGTGATATATGTTTATTGTATTGTTTTCTTTTGTTACATAAATAATGTATATGTGATATATATTATTGTGACATGCTAGGTTATATATGCAACATGGGTGTATGAGACTTACACCATATAAAAGATGATAATAATAAGGTTTTTATCTATTTAAGAAATTCAAAAATGAATGAAATTTGGATAACCATTGACTTAGTCCACCATTTTTGTTTTTCTTTAGATATTTAAAAACATAACCATTATCTTTTAACTATGGTTTATTCTCTACAATGGTTAGCCATGACATATACTCACCATGGTTGCATTTCTAATCTCACACACTCTCTCTCTTATTTTTCATTTGCTTCATCTTCTTCCTCAAAGCTCAAGTGAGCTTTCTAGGTTTTTGATAAAGAGAGAAAAATAGTGAGAAATTAAATTATAAAGTGAGCAAAATTCCTACTTCATCATCCTCATCTATTCTAGCCACTTAGATTAGGGTGTTTGCTTCACTAATACCTCATTAGTGAAGTGAAAACTTGGGTTTGTGTTGTTTTGACGTAGATAATCTTGTATTGTGAAGACTACAAGCAAGGATGCCTCATTCACCTCAGGAGCCTCTCTAGAGTCCGGGAGCATGATGATCGCAGTGAAGGGATTTCAACTCGGAGCTTGTGAAGTGAAGGATCGGTCTACAAAGCTTGTATTCCGCAATCACTTAGAAGTAAAGTAGTTTAGTTGTTGTTTCTAACCCTAATCTCTAGTAAAGATCCTTGCTTAGGTTATTTGGTATTTGTAAAATTTAAATACGGCATGTTTGATGCCTTATAGAACCTTGTTCTAGTGCCTAAGAACCTTACAGGTAGATCATGATGACCGTAATTTTCATATAGTAAATAAAAGTTATTTTTTGTTTGAACAAAATATTTCTTCATGGTGTTTTAATGTTAATAGTTTTCATTAAAAGAGATTTTAAAATTTATATTGAAGGAAATGAATAGTCAAAGGTTTTCTAATTTTAGAAATATTTAACATAATTTCTGTAAAAAGAAAAGGATTTATAGATGATTTTATTTGAAATGAGAAGGAAGAGAAGTTTTTGGTGCGAAGGAAGAGATTTTTGGAAATATTATTCTAAGGAAATATATAGCCTTGTCTTAAAGAGGTTTCTTATTTAAAATATTGTTGAAAAAAAGAAATTTAGAATTCATTTATTTGAGGATAGATTTTTTTATGAAAGGTTACTTTACTCAAGTTTTATAGTATCGTTATTATTTATCATTTGTTTTTATATATTATATTTATATGTTTGAATATTTGTTTTATAGTCATATTGTTTGTTTTGCATTATTCTACATTTTGTATATTGTGTGTTATTATTACTATACCATTATTGTCATTATTATTTAATTTCATTATTTTTTTTGTTTACGGCAAATGGTTTTCTGTGTTAAATTTATTGTATTGTTGTTATTTATTATATGTTGCAACAAATGTATATATATCTTTATAATTCATATTTCTGTGTTAGGTGATTTTATTTAAAGTAATAGAAAAAATTGTGATTTTTGGACTGATTTTAGAAAAGAGAATTTTGTTGAATTCATTTACGTTCGCTTGGTTTATAAAAGAGAATTGTTTTAGAGAAATTATTTTAAAGAATTTATTTTGAGACAATACTACCCTTATTTTTTTTAACTCAGTCCTTACAACCTTCTTTATAATTTTGATGAAGAAATTGTTTTAAGGAGGGTAGATTGTAACGTCTGCGTTTTATCTATGCCTTAATAATTTTTTCGTATAATTTTTCTTCGTATCTTCATACTTATTTTAGTATTTCTTCTGATGAAAAAGTTGGGAAAAAGTAATTTGAGTTTAAATATGATTAATATAATTTTTGGGAGAAGAATAAAATTTAAATATGATTTTTAGTATTTCCGAAGATTTATTTTAATAAGTGTACTTTGAAGAAAAAAATTATTTTTGAGGTGAAAATGGTTGGAAATGAATAAGTAATTATTTAGAATTTATCTATAAATTTTCCATAATTTTTAGGTATTAAAATGTAATTTTAACTCATTTATATTCAAGAAAAACAATTTATAAAACATTTTTTAGAAAAGAAAAGAAAAAAAATAATAAGTTTTTTGACCGAGCCCACGGCCAGGCCCAGAGGCCCGAGCCCACCAGGCCCGGCCAGGCTGCGCCCGCCTCGTGCAGGCGTGTGTTAGCATACGGCAGCGTGCGCTCAGCGTGAATGCACGTGTGGAGCCTACGTGGGTGCATCTGGGTCGTTCGATCCCTTGATCCGACGGCCTAGGACGAACGAGAGGGCAGTGGTGTAGGAAATCTGGCATGGGTCGGCTCGATTTTCGGCTCGGTGATGGATTTCGAAGCCCAATACATACCCTCCCATTCATTCTCGTTTTTTCACAAGCTCGTCGGTCAAAAATTCTGAAAATATATCGGTGTCTTCGTCTTTTCGTCGCTTACGTTAAGGTACCGCTAAGTGCTTGGTAAAAATCCGAGGAAGTAGATATCCGCGTTACGGTGCCGCTCGATGTTCTCGGCCCCGTTCATTTCACTCGTCTCAAAAGGTAGGATCCGCCTCCCTCCCTCTTGATCTTGTCGTTTCTTCTGCATGCTATATCTGTTCTAATAATGTTACAATTTCTAAAATCTTAATATGAACTTATTGGTTATGATTGTTAGTTTATAATCAATAAACAAGACAAACCTGTTATGTTACCTTTAACTTATAACCCACACTTCATAATGAAACTATTTCACGGGGTAATCTCCCACCCCATTTTACTTACTTTTTGTGAATCCCACCTATGCCGTTATGCTGCCCGTTTCCTTTTCAAGTAAACGCTATTTTATAAGCTGATATGCTGCCCAAATATGTTTTGATATAACTATTGGATATGTATGCCCTAAAGGCCTGTATTGTATAGGATGCCAGGGATATATATGTACAGGACAATCTTGCTTAGTTGTATAATATACTATTTGAGTTGTCTTTATCTGAACATGTGTATTTTTTTTTCTTACTGCTTTATATTGCTTGTACATATTGATAAAGACTCGTTACAGTATTATACTCTTTTAGAAATATTTAACATGTATCAGCCATACGGACATGTGTTCCTGTTGAATCACAAGTCTGAAACTTTTGAGAAATTCAAAGAATATAAGCACGAAGTCAAGAACCAAACAGGTAAAAGTATTAAGATCCTTCGATCTGATCAAGGAGGAGAATACTTGAGCAATGAGTTCCGGGACTATCTAAAAGAGAATGAGATTCTCTCTCAGCTTACTCCTCTATATACACCACAGCACAACGATGTATCGGAACAGAGGAATCGCACCCTATTAGATATGGTGCGCTCTATGATGAGCACTACTGAGTTGCCTATTTCCTTTTGGGGATATACACTGGAGGAAGCTGCAGACCTATTGAATATGGTTCCCACCAAATCTGTGTCAACCACTCCATATGAGATATGGAAAGGAAAGAGACCATATCTTAATTATGTTAAGATATGGGGTTGTCCGGCATATGTGAAAACACAGAATCCGGACAAGCTCGGGACAAGGTCTTTTCTGTGTAAGTTTATTGGATATCCCAAACATTCGCGCGGGTGTATCTTCTACCACACCAAGGAACAAAATGTGTTTGTTTCTCAACATGTCACCTTTTTAGAAAAGGAATTTCTTGAAAAAGAAATTAGTGGCAATGAGGTAGAACTGGAAGAAGTTCCAGCTATATAAACTGCTACAGAAGATTTGGTGGAACCAGAGGATTCGATAGTTCCCGACGAACCCCAGCCTCTTCGCCGATCTAGCAGGGTTCCTCATCCACCTGAGAGATACTACAGTTTTCTCATAGACGGTGGGAGCGAGGATTGCATCATGGAAGATGATGACCCGACTAGTTTCGAACAGGCTATCACGAATGGAGACTCTGTGAAATGGCTGGATGCAATGCGATCTGAGATGGAATCCATGTACACCAACAAAGTATGGACTTTGGAAGTTGCTCCTGAAGAGGTAAAACCCATTGGAAGCTGTTTCCCTCCGAATGGCGACCGAGACGTTAGGACGTCTGAGCCTGAGATTCGGGGCAGATGCTATTTGGTTTTATCCGTCTACCTCTCCGAAGATGCCAAGTTGATTTATGGCACCGTGTATCGAAGGTTTAGACGGATGCGGCCGATGTAGCAGGCTTTATCAGATTCCCCCTCGCTTGAGGGGTTTTTGATTGTGGGGACGCTCTTCCCTGCAGGCGCAAGCCCCTGCAGTTAATTACGCTACCGCATCGCGGTAACCACTTTCTCCTTCTCCAGAATTTCACTTCGTGTCGTGTGTGTTTGTTTTGTTTGTGGTTGCCCGTGGATTGTATACGGAGACTGAGTAATGCCGTCGCCCGTAGGACGTGTATTAGTCCAAATCCGTATTTACTTAGATTTGGGTTTGGTGTTTTTAGTTTAAGGATGCGTTAGTCGCGTTGCAACTAAGATCAACTTAAACGTTCGTCAAGGATACGTTAGTCCTGTTTTAGACTAAGATCAACTTGACGTGATGGTCGATTTAATAGATATGGTCGTCAGGACTCGTCGCCTCTCTGACATCGTTGAAGGATTACAACGATAGGTGTCAGAGGAGTTCGGAGATGTACCCTCGAACCGAAGTTGATTTAGGGTTTTATAGTCCATTTGAATGTTTAAGGATACGTTAGCCGTGTTTGAGGCTAAGATCAACTTAAACGGGACCGTTTAGATCCGGCAAAAAAGCATTTGGAGGCTCTATTGTTCCAGTTTAGGGACGTAGTGGTCCATGTTCCAGTTTAGGGGATGTGGTGGTCCATCGCCAGTTTAGGGACGTGGTGGTCCATTATTAGTTTAGGGACGTTTCGGTCCGATATTAGTTTAGGGACGTTTCGGTCTGATATTAGTTTAGGGACGTTTCGGTCCAATATTAGTTTAGGGACGTTTCGGTCCACGAGTTTAAGGACCCCGCAGTCCATATTGATGTGTGGTCGTTGGGACCCGTCACCTCTTTGACGTCGTTGAGGAATTACAACGATGGATGTCAAAGGAGTTCGGAGATGTACCCTCGAACCGGATGCAGATTGATTTAGGAGAGCAATTTTGCTCAGTCAATTTGATTTAAGGACTTATGGCCACGATTGGGCTAAGTCCAATTGAAAATATTCAACACTTTTGTTTGTTGGTCTGTTAGACCTGTGCCAGGGCTGTTCATTTATTTTGGGCTCTGCTCAAAACAGAGTATCAATTTAAATGGAGCTCTGCCCTTTTATTGCTTTGTAATTTATTTAGACCTATTAGGTCTTTTTGACTTGGGCCTGGCCCTTTAAGTAATGCATTGCATTTGTGCAAAGCACTAAGAATCTTTGTAGATTCAAGAACAGAAGTGCAAAGCACTTTTTGATCCCTTGATCTAAATTTGGATCAAAGAAAAACAAGTTTTTCCTTGTTTCAGAGAACCAAAGGTTCATAGCAAGTGCAAGGCACTATTTTTATTTTTTTTATTTTTTATTTCTTTATTTATTTATTGAAGATCAATGATCTTGTTCTTCGATCAATGATCTGTTCATAAAAGAATTTCCTCTCTCTTTTTTTTAAAGGTTTTTACCTTTTTTTTATGTTCTTCAGGAGTTCTTGAGAGTTCCTTTCTTCTCTTTTTTTTTAGCCAGATGTTGATCCTCTTGAAATGAGGTCTGGGGTCCTTTTTATAGTGCTCATAAATTAGTTATATTTGTTACAGAGATCTTTTTCTGAGTGATTTGGGGAATTTTCCCTACCGTTGGATCTTTGATCCAAAGGCCCCTGCTTTACAGAAGAAAATCTTCTTGTTTTAACAAGAACATAAAAGATTTATTCTGTTTTGCGCAACTCCCCCAGCGCGTGACACGTGTCGCGCAGCGCAGCGCTTGCGCAGCTGCGCTTGCGCAATTGCGCAGACACGTGTCGCGCAGTGCAGCGTTTGCGCAGCTGTGCTTGCGCAGCTGTGCTTGGACAGCTGTGCTTGCGCACCTACGCAGACACGTGTCGCGCAGTGCACCTACGCAGACACGTGTCGCGCAGTGCACCTACGCAGACACGTGTCGCGCAGTGCAGCGCTTGCGCAACTGTGCTTACGCAGCTGTGTTCGCGCAACTGCGCGGACACGTGTCGCGCAGTGCAGCGCTTGCGCAACTGTGCTTGCGCAGTTCTTTTTTGCGCAACTGCGCGACACGTGTCGCGCAGTGCAGCGTTTGCGCAACTACGCAGACACGTGTCACGCAGCGCAGCGCTTGCGCAACTGAACGTTGCTTCTTTTACTTTTTGTTTTTAAAAGAGCCCTGCTCTGATTGGACGCACTGCCTTGGGCGTTGCGCTGACGTATCAACTTCTGACAGTGGCGCGTTGCGCGCTGCGCACGGGATTTGAAGCGTTACTTCAAAATATGAATTTTTGAAATTCAAACAGAGCCTTGCTCTGATTGGGGGAAACAAATGCCCCCCCACCGTTGCACTCACGTGGCGCGCACGTGAGTGCAGCGGTGGCAAGATCCTGGCCGTTGGATCAAGAGGGGTAATTTGAAGGGGCGCAGGCGCCTATAAATAGGACCCTTGGTCCTTGGTAATTCCTTACCATTTCAAGAACTTTGATTCAGAGCCTTGCTCTTGCTTAAGAACTCTCAGAGCCTTGCTCTCGCTTCTTCCCAAGAACTTTAAAGTTCAGAACTTAGAATCACTCCAGGTAAAAAATTTAAATTAATTTAAATTAAATTTAATTAACAGAGCCTTGCTCTTATAGATCTTTGATCTAAAGAAAACCCCTTTGGGGTTTCTTCAACAGAGCCTTGCTCTAAAAAACTTACAGATTTACAGAGATCTGGTCCATGGGTTTTAACCCATGAACAGAGCTTTGCTCTTGGATCAAATGTAGATCTTTTTTTAGATCTGAAAAATGAAGAAATTTTTTTTTATAAGTTTTCATGGATTTTTCAAGATTAAAAAAAAATTTGATGGATCTTTCCATTATTACTACAGAGCTATGCTCTTTTAAGGAATCTTGTTCCCCTGAGACCAGAGTTTGACAAATGTCACTCTGTGACAGAGCTTTGCTCTAAAAGAGGAGATTTTCTCCTTGTCTCTAGGGATCTCCCATCAAGGAGTGTGTTCTCTTGGGAACCTTTTCATTAATTGACAGTCTCATCTAATGATGGGGTTATCTTATTAAATGATGTACCGTCATCCAGATTTTGTGGGTCCCCCTTTGGTCCCCTACCCACTACATCACAGTGTGGAGTAAGATTTTTTTTTAAATGCCAAGCGTTAGAACACTAACGATTATTTTTGTTTTTCTACAGGAAACATGTCTGACGACTTGTCTTTCCCCTTTGTTCGCTCGGAAGGAGGGTTCCCCCATTCGCCAGTGGACCGGGTGGCGTTCGCTCTTATTAAAGATCATGACCCCGAGTGCAAAAAACTCCACCTGTGGGGAAGGTGGTACAGTCAAATCATTCAAGGTCGCCACAGTTTCAGTTCCGCCTCGCCTTCTTAGCCCATAGTTATGATCCCTTATGCGGACGAACCCCCGGTGAAGTATGCCGTGGAGGTTAAAAATTGGAATTCTGACGACCTCCTTCAGCCTGCAATCGGTGCCATCCCCGTGCAGCCGCCGCCAGTGATAGACATTCTGGGGAGGCGAATCTGTCAGGGTGAAGCACGCCCTTGGGGACAGGCTTATAATATTGGACTGATCCCGTGACCGCCCGCCGGATATTTGCAATGGGCCCTGTACATCTTATCGGCGAAAAGGACTCATCTGACGAAGATTGGTTTATATTCAGCCATCTACGTTTCGCTTTTCGAGTATCCCTCTCCTCCAACGTGGTGGATCAAGGCCTTCATTGAACAATGGAATATCCCCACCCACACCTTCCTGATGACGGATAGGTGTTGGAGCTAGTGCCCTCAGAGTCAATTATTGGATCACAGGCACGTGATTGCAATGATTGAGGGGAGGACCTGTCCCAGTAGGACAGTCTTACTCGAGATGATAGTATGCTATCTGGTTTATCTTTATCATCATGTACTGCTTTAGGTGACCTTACGAGTCGCTATTACGCGTTGATAGAGCCCCTAAGATTCTTGCTTGACTACCAGCAGTATGAGGGCGATCATATACGTGAGAGCTGGAGTCTATAAGCACATCCTTAAATGGTCCCTAGTCATGGGAGTTTCGAGACGGGGCATCGATACTCCGGAGTAGACTAGTGTATACAGTCGAGACCCCGACGAGGGGCGGTGGCCGGTCTCACAAGCCACTGGTGTCAGTTGGTTCACCTAAGATGTATACAGGTGCTCATTGGGTTATGAGTACACCGGACAGGACTCGCCGGGAACCTGCTAGTTGGGATTATACCAGACGTCAGATAGCAGTTCCCTGGTGACATGTGTACAGGTTAGTTCATCGACCTGAGATCGCCATTTGTCTCGTGTGAGTTCCCACTGTGCTTTGATTACTACCCTACCACGGCTCAAAGGAGTCATGCAAACAGGTTTTAGTTGGGTACAGTCCCGAGCCACATGGAGGCAGTGAGCGGATCTGCAGGGGTTCGTCTCTCCCGGTATTGGGGGTGAGATCGCGCTGTGTCTAGGAGAGCCACATGAAAAGTCCTTGGCCAAGGCAGGAGATTTGCTTGTAGGTATTCCAGTAGTATCTCAGGGTGTTCTGGGCTACACTCCGACACGACTTGTACCGCTTTTGGGGGTCTGACTTTTACCAACCCCCTAGGCCCGCCATGCGATACTCATAGACGAACGGACCGGACTGTACGGATATTGTCACTGACGGGCTCAGTAGGGTGTCAGGATGAGTTCGCTCATCGACGTCCCTTTTGGTCAATACCTGGTAGCCCGTCACGTATTGGCTTATACCTCTGACGTGCTAGTGGTTAAATCCACAGCTATAGTATTGACGAGTCTTCAGAGTCCACCACACACAGTTACTCAGGTTTCGGGCGAAACGCTGTAGAGGCCGTATGGAGATATGGCAGGGTTCGATCAGATACGTGCGGTATTGCACGGATCGTGATCGGACGGTTTTTACTAGCCGGCTTTGGCTTAAGTCGGATCCTAGTATTAGATAGTATAGTTTTGTCTCTTTGCATTTGTGTTCAGTGGGAATACAAATGTGGGCATGTATTTGCAGTAGCGGGGTTTTCCTGTAATTTATTACGGGATCAGTTTTCTGAAGTTGCCAGTTTGCATTCCGTTCCGGTCGTTTTTCCTTTGTTCCTTCACGGCCGGACTTTATCGTTGGAGGGGCTAATTTGCAATTGTGCAAATTAGTTTTGGTGGAGGGGGTTCTTTGTAAAATGGCTTCATCATGATGAGATTCCATTCTTGTCTTACTCATTGCTTTTCATGATGGTTGATGAAAGGATATGAGCTTGAAATTGATTTGATCAATTTCTTTTGTTTATCTTTTCTTTTTTCCTCCACTTGCTTAAGTTTTCTTTTTTCCACCACCCATTGAGAGAGGGAGGGCCGGCCACTAGGAGTGGGAGGGAGAGATTGATTTTAGGGGTGGAAAATTTCATTCTCATTTGCTTCCTTGAAAAAGAAAATGAGAGCATCATTCTTCTTAAAAGCTTCTTTCATTCTCCACCTCCACCATCATCCATGGCAACTTCTTGACAACCCCAAGAGACAAGTTTCATACACTATATCTATAGCACTCCTTGGACGCGTCGGCTAGCCAACTTCGCGCCCGAGTTGCCTCGGTCCAGAGGTGGGAGCCCGTATACGAACCCGGCTACGTGGTGCCTTTCCGACGAGGACGTGATGGACGGAGATTCCGCGGGAGATTGGAGTGGAGACGAAGACGGAAGGACACGGATCGCTTGGTATACTTCTTCACCCGTATTTTACTTTGCTAGCTGCTAGGTTAATGGCCCGATCAGGGTGAAAAGTGCGCGGTGGTGCCGGTTTGCTAGTTTGCAAAGTTTTTTTTGTTTCCGCGTTTCCGGCGTCGGATCGATGGCCGGGGCGCCCCCATGGACTTACAATAGGGAGGTCTCCATCTCCTTGGAGGAGTTTGTTGAAGTTTCGGGTCTACCAATGAGGGGGGAGCACTACGAGGAGCTGCTTCCTCCTGACGAATACATCTTTGCCACCAAGCCGCTGGTGTTTGACTTGACTCCGGAGAACGCCATTCAGCATCAGTATCCGGGCTTGGTGAAGGTGTTGGAGATCTATGAGGGACTTCATCTGGAATCGGGCGACCGGGGCGTCAGTTTCGCAGATTTTATTGCCCGCTTCATTCGCCCGGAGTTCCTATCAGAGCGGAGTGAGAAGTTCGCCCGGCTCGACGACCCTTTTGGATTCGGTTTGGATCGCCGACCCACATCGGAGGATAAGCACCAAGGCTTTTACCTTCCCGGTGTTGCTGTCGTCCCTTTCTCAGAAATTGCCGTCCCGGGCATGGACGAGGAGACCTTTTTTATTGGGTTCCTGGGCTTGTGGCTATGCAGCTTTGCGCTCCCCATGCACCCATGCCTCATGCGGCCCTCCATCTTTTACCCAGCGCATCAGATGATGGCTGGTTTGCAGTTATCGGTAGGAATCGCCGGGCTGGCTTACCTTTATAATGGACTTAGCGTAGCGACGGACGCTAGTGAGCCTGGGGTACATCCTGCTAACTTTCCGATGCACTATTTCACTTCTTGGATGGAGATGCATGTGCAAGGGGTGTTTGGTGCCCATAAGACTCCTCCGTTCTTTGAGAAATGCAGACTCCCGAGGGTCATGCGGTTGGTCTGGGCTTCAATTGTGGTTGCACCCCCACGGGAGTCTAGGGGGCTGCTCCTTCGTCCACATCTGGTCGGAGCGAAGGTTTCCTTTGTGGATAAGGTCATAACCATAGGCTCAGAGACCACTAAGTCAGGGGTGCCACTGCATGATGATTTTAAAGATGGGGTTTCTGTATTGAAGGCTCGGGAAATCCTCCACCTCTACTCCATTCGGCCGGGCTATCTAGTGTTTAGGCAGAATGAGACAGCCCTGTTTATGAGGTATAAGCCGCACCGATTTGAACGGCAATCGAGCTACAACCAAGGGATCCCGATGGAAGCTTTCTTGGAAAAGCCCGTGGTCAGCCAAGAGGGGATAAAGAATGCAATGCACCATTTCACACGGCTTAACACAGGTTCCTATTTCTTTATCAGTGAACCCAGCTGTGCCCCTAAGATGCTCAATTCATACGTAGCCTGGTATGCGCATGCGATGGGCCCAATTATCTTAACGGAGAAGCGTATGCTAGTTAACCGTAGGGGTGCGCCTCCTGGCAGTGATCGCAAGGCCCCCTTGCAGCCAAGGATCCCGGTCATCCCTCTGTTAAAAGATGCCGGAGTCGATCGACCACGCGTGTTGAGCCCCCCGCGTGGATTGCCACTGCCTGCTACGGTGAATGCACCACCGGCGCCCCGTGCTCCCACAAAGACGGTTAATGTAGTATCGCCAGAGTCCGGCGCAGGAGCAGATATCGGGACCCGCCACCCTAAGGTGACTGCCAAGCGTAAATCGATTCCGGGTGGATCTAGAGCTGGCGGGCAAAAGAAGAAAAAGTCCATCCTTTCCCTTGATGCGATCCTCAACTTAGAGCCTGAGGCTCCTCTCAACGAAGGAATAAGTGAATATGGCAGCAACGAGGGCTTCTTGGTAAACCCTGCAGACACCAATTTGGCGGCCGCCATTGCAGCTTCGGAGCGATCGGCGAGGCTCGAAGCGATGTTAAGTAAACTCGCTGATTCAGGTAACCATCAGCCGCTTTCTTCGTCGCTTTATTGCACTTTTTATCATTATTTTTAACTAATACTTTCCCCATTTTCAACAGGTGTCTCTACCGAAGAAGCTATTGCTGCCTCTTTGAAAACCTTCCAAGAGGAGGAGGAGAAACGCGCTCTAGCGGGCGCCGGTATGTCCCACCCCCCATTTTTTTTTAAAAAAAAATTCGTTATCTTTTTCGATGGTCAACCTAACTTTCTTCATTTGTTTCTTTGCAGGGGTTATACCAGTCAATGAGGAGATCCACCCCGAACCTGTTACTGGAATTCCGGTCTCGTCGGGGTTGCCGCAAGAGCCTCGACTTGACAAGTCGACGAGGGATGCCTTGAAGAATTTGGAGGCATCCCTATATACGGACGAGGACGCTTCAATGAAAGAGGCTCTGGTGAGGTCCGTCTCATCGGCCCAGGAGGAGAGGAAGCGGTTGAGGCGCGAGGCGAAGGAGCGTAGGGCTGCTTTGGCCACAGGAGCGGGCCCAAGCACCATCCCTCGCGCTGATACTCCCTCAGAAGAGGCTCCCGTCGCCCTATCCACCGCTCGCAGACAGGTGGCGCGTGCTGTTCGGAGTGCTAATGACAAGTCTAGCTCTGGTAATGTATTTTGCAAGACTTTACTGTAAGAATTGTAAACCTGTCGGTTCTTATTTATCTTGTTCTACAGGGCCAAGTCCAACCGAAGGGGAGGCGGAGACTGTCGAACCTGAGGGGCCAGAGGAAGAGGCATTGGTCGAGCCTGAGCCGACGGTGGGCAGCGTCGCCGGGGTTATTGAACCTGAGTCAAGGGCCGAGGGGGGTATGCCAGAGAAAGTCGTTGATGCCGAGCCTGAGAAAGCGGCAAATGAGACGACCCTTATAACTGAGCCCGAGGTAGTGGCGGGTGAGGCGCTTGAGGCGGGCGATCTCACGGTGACGGCTAATAAGGCGATGGAGACCTCCGAGCTCGAAGTAGCGGGTGAGATGGGCACGACTCTTGGGGAAGAGTCAGCCGCTCTTTCTCAAAAGTCCGGCAATGCTCCGGTTATTGCCCTCCCTGTCTACAATCTTCCACCGTCTCCTGGCCACACAAGCACGGCGACGGTCCCCATCGAGTCGGGGATGAGGCCACGGGCGGTGGCCTCATGTCGATGGAGGAGGGGGTCGCCTCCGTTTCAGCCGGGAGCTCATCAGGTAAATCTCAAGTTACTGTCTCCCTTTATTATATCTTGTGATCTTCCCTTAACAAGTTTGTCTTTGTTTTGAATGCAGGTGCGGCCAGCGCCGATGCTCCATTGCTCGAAGGAGCACCATCAACTACTGCCTTGGCTGTGGTCACCTCCCAGCCTTCCCTTAAGCCATCGCAGATGTTAGAAGGTATGGATCTGCGATTGATTAGTTTATCTTTTAGCCGCATGATTTCTGTACTAACGTCGTACCACTGTGTCTTTTCAGGAGTGCTTTTTGATCATATCCATCAGGTGTTTCTTCCGCACTTCTCCTTCCCGTCAGAGCTCGCTTCTCCTTCTAGTGGTGCTGATGAGTATATTTTCACTTCGATGTCTTTCTTTTCTTTTTTTTTTTACCAATGGGATTATTTCTGACTTTTCCTCTTCCTTATTGTAGTGCCACAAATTGAAGGAGGGGACGCAAGACCCGCCACGCCACCGGCCCTTCCGGCTTTGTCGTCCGTTGCAGCTGGTATAGTAAATTTCCTTTTTGATGACTCTTCAACATCTCTTGAACCATCGTTTAACTATGTTTTGTTTTGCAGCTATCGTTCCGGCTTCGGTCCCTCTTGAGTCTCGTGTCGTTTCACCGGCAGGCCCTTTCTTGAAACGTCCATCTTCAAAGGGTGCCATGATGAGTTTGGGCATGCTGAGCGGGTATATCGAAGAGCTTAACACGGACGCTCTCCCTTCTGCCCTAGATTTCGCTGTGGAAGTTAACCCGATATTGGCGGCGCTCGTAAACTTTCACAAAGAAGGCGTCGTCGAATCTTGGGTTAACCACTGCAGAGAGATCGAGGCCTGCCTGCATCGGTTGGAGTTGACGCGTCCTTCTCCTGAAGTTTTGGCCATAAGCACACAACGGACAGCTTGGCTCGAGCAAAGCGCTTCTTATCTCCGCCATTTGGAGCAGGAAGCAGCTTTACGGTTGAAGGAACGTCAGGAATCTTCAAGCGCAACTGCTCGCCTGCGCGCTGAAGTTAGGACGAATGCTGCCGAGGTGAAAGCCGTCTTTGAAGGCCTTCTGGAGCGTATCTCTAATGGGCTAGCACTGAAGCGGAAGCTTGATGCCGCCGAGCATGATGCCCGATGCCACGAAGCAGCTCAGCAGGTCGTTGGGGAACAGCTCGCATCCTTCATGCAGCAGCGGGCTCAAGTAGAGGCCGAATTGGCGGTGGCGGCTGATCAAGAGAAGGCGTGGAAAGAAGCACGCGAGCAATTGATAGAGCTGTTCAAGAGGCTTCCTTCTCCCTGAATATTCTGTATCATTTACACACTTGTAATTTTTATATAGTATATATACCTTCTTTGTTCTTTATACGATTCGCATTGTACTTTGATTGAATTTATGAATAAAGATACACATTCCTTTTTGCAATGTCTTGTACTATCTCTTTGCTTTCTCTCTTTTCATCATGATGTTTTCGATGAACCTAATTGGCCGATAACTTAATTTCTCCAAGAGATAGCGATGGCTTAGGCCGCAGGTTCAGATCTGCCGCCTAAGACTTTTCAACTCTATGAGCCGTGAGGGTCTCATAGAGACTTTTCTCCCTACGGATCGAGAGGATCTCGTAGGTGGGTTTTTCTCCTTAGGAATCGTGAGGATTCCTAAGTGTGGTTTTCTCTTATAAGTCGTAAGGATCCTACAAGAGAATTTTTCCCTCTCATGAGTCGAGAGGACCCGTAAGCGGTTGTTTCCCTCCTTGTCGAAACTCGACTTTGGAGAGTGAGACCCGTGAATAGTATGCAAGAGATCGTTTTAGATCGACTTGTAAGGTCCCATTTTTCAGGAAGCAAGTTTTTCAATCCCTACTGCCTGAGGCTTCATCTTGCGAGTTGAGACGAATCGGGAATTCTCCCGCGGAGACACTGGTGGCTCTGCGAGTTGACGTGGATCAGGAGGCTCTCGTCACGGAGTGTTTGTATTCGTGAGTCGAGGAGTTTGCTAGGGATTATTTGTTTCCCAAGAGCCAAGGATTATTTGTTTCCTTGGGGTTTGAAATGAGTCGAGGATTTCCCACGGAGGCACTGATGGCTCTGCGAGTCGACGCGGATCAGGAACCTCTCGTCAAGGAGTGTTTGTATCCGTGAGTCGAGAAGTTTTGCTAGGGATTATTTGTTTCCCAAGCACCAAGGATTATTTGTTTCCCTGGGGTTTGAAACGAGTCGAGGATTTCCCACGGAAGCGCTGGTGGCTCTGCGAGTCGACACAGATCAGGAGGCTCTCGTCAAGGAGTGTTTGTATCCGTGAGTCGAGGAGTTTTGCTAAGGATTATTTGTCTCCCAAGCACCAAGGATTATTTGTTTCCTTGGGGTTTGAAACGAGTCGAGGATTTCCCACGGAGGCGCTGGTGGCTCTGCGAGTCGACACGGATCAGGAGGCTCTCGTCAAGGAGTGTTTGTATCCGTGAGTCGAGGAGTTTTGCTAGGGATTATTTGTTTCCCAAGCACCAAGGATTATTTGTTTCCTTGGGGTTTGAAACGAGTCGAGGATTTCCCACGGAGGCGCTGGTGGCTCTATGAGTCGACGCGGATCAGGAGGCTCTCGTCAAGGAGTGTTTGTATCCGTGAGTCGAGGAGTTTTGCTGAAGACACTGGTTTCTCTGGAGTTGGAGATGAACCGTGGAGATTTGGCTTCGTTTTTTGGCGGAGCCTGTTGGGAAAGTATGGTTCCCTCTTTGTTTGCGCCCTTGGATTGTATACAGGGATCGAAGTGATCTTAACTGTAGGGCCAAAGTTTCATCATTTTTTTCTTTTTTTTTCTTTCCGCGATGCTCTATCATTTCAGCTTTTATATCGCGAAGGTCGCGATTGCCCAATCATTTTGGCTATTTTTCGCGGTGCCCAATCATTTCGGCTATTTATTTTATTTTTACTCGCTACTTTTTATTGCAAGTTGCCCAATCATTTAGGCTATTTTGCATGCATACATTTTTACTTGCTGCTTTTTATTGCAAGTTGCCCTATCATTTCGGCTATTTCGTATACATGTGCGGCCTATTGGCTTTTCACTGTAAACCGATTTCGGCATCAGCACCGCTACAACTGGGATATTACCAGGAGCGAATCATCATCTGCCTCTGTCGATGTCGAACAAAGGTGGCTTAGCGACCAGGGTTAGGGTCCTGTCGGCTAAGGCTTTTGACTTCATGAGCCGTAAGGGTTTCACAAATTTATTTCTCCCTATAAGTCGCGAGGATCTTGTAGGTGTATTTTCTCCTTAGGACTCGTGAGGATTCCTAAGTGTTCGTTTCCTCTGTAAGTCGTAAGGATCCTACAGGAGGGTTTTCCTCTCATAAATCGAGAGGATTTACAAGGGTTGTTTACCATGCGAACATATCCCCAGTCACGGATGAGACTTGGTTAGGGAAATGTTTATTCGTGCCCGTGGATTGTATACAAAGGCCAGTATTGGACTACTTGTAGGGCAATATCGAAAGTTGTAGGGGTTACTTAAGCACAGGTTTGGGTCTCTGTAACTTAAGACTTTCAAATTTTATGAGCCGTGAGGGTCCCATAAGAGAGTTCTCCTTACGAGTCGTGAGGATCTCGCAAGCGTATTTTCTCCTTAGGAATCGTGGGGATCCCTAAGTGTGTTGCTCCCTTGTGAGTCGTAAGGATCTCACACGGATGGTTTAACTTTACAAGTTCGAGAGGACCCTATAAGTTTCTTTTAACGAGGTTGCGCCCTTTCGGGTTTTCACAAACACTCGCTGGTAGTCCTGCTGTTTTTACTCACGGAGCCCTTTCGGGTTTTCATCCGTGCCCATTTTGCTTATGGACATACCGTTTTTTTTATTCTTCTTATTTTTATATAATTTTTTTTACGAGGTCGCGCCCTTTCGGGTTTTCACGAACACTCGCCGGTAGCCCTGCTGTTTTTACTCACGGAGTCCTTTCGGGTTTTCATCCGTGCCCTTTTTGCTTATGGACATACCGTTTTTATTTTATTTTATTTATTTTTATATATTTTTTTTACGAGGTCGCGCCCTTTCAGGTTTTTACGAACACTCGCCGGTAGCCCTGCTGTTTTTACTCACGGAACCCTTTCGGGTTTTCATCCGTGCCCTTTTTGCTTATGGACATACCGTTTTTATTTTATTTTATTTTTATATGTTTTTTTTATATATCTCGTCAGCCTAAAAGATGTTGCGGTAGTAGTTTAAAGACGTTTCGGTCTCCTATTAGTTTAAGGACATTTCGGTCCGTTGTTAGTTTAAGGACATTTCGGTCCGACATAGAGAAGACTGGCTACATGCTTATAAAGTTCGAGCTTAGGAAGATAGCGAGAGAACATAGTCGTCGTCATCTATCATTGACCTAGGCCGTGACTCATTAAGCGTAGTATCTCTTTAAGAAGCGCCCGTTTATCGGCCTAAAAGGCCTTTCACCATGCATATCCATAAGCAGGTAGGCCCCATCCTGGTAGACCTTATCTATGATGTACGGGCCTTCATAGTTTGGCTCAAATTTTCCCCGCTTGGCGCGATTAGGGATCATAGGCCTTTTGACTACTAGCACGAGTTCGCCTTGGCGAAATGTCCTCGGCCGGCTCAATCTCTCATATGAGCGCGTCATCTTTGCTTTATAAGCTTCCAGATTTTGCTGTGCTATGAGCCGGGTTTCATCAAGGGCGTCAAGCTCCTCAAGCCGAAGGTGAGCATTTTCTTCATCCGTCAGCTCGTAGTGAACTGCCACTCGCAGAGAGGGTAACTCTATCTCGAGGGGGAGTACTGCTTCCGTACCGAACACCAACGCGTATGGCGTTGTGTTCGTGGCTGTCTTGAATGTAGTTCGGTACGCCCAAAGGGCCTCTTGTAGCCTCTCATGCCAGTCTTTCTTACTTCGGGACACCGTTTTCTTTATAATCTTTGTTAAGGTCTTGTTGAAGGCCTCGGCGAGACCGTTGGCTCGCGGATTATAGACTGAGGAATATCTCCAGTCTATATTGTGTTGCTGTGCGAAACGACTGATCTTATGGCTTCTATATGCTGGCCCGTTATCGGAGATGATCCGTCGCGGAGTTCCAAACCGATATATGACGTGCGTATTGAAGAAGTGGAGGATATTCTCCATCTTTACTTCTCTCAACGGTATTGCTTCTGCCCATTTGGAGAAGTAGTCAGTCGTCGCCAGGATGAAACGATGTCCCCTAGACGATGCTGGTTCGATGGGGCCGACTATGTCAGTTCCCCACATTTCGAACGGCCAGCTAGCCACCGTTGGATGTAATGGATTTGGATGCTGATGGATGAAGTCCCCATGAATTTGGCATGAGTGACATTGCTTCGCATATTCGAGGCAATCTTGAATCATCGTGGGCTAATAGTAGCCCATCCGTTTGATCTTCAACTTCATCTTTGGGCCTGCTTGGTGAGAACCGCAGAGTCCGTCGTGAACCTCCTGGACGACTCTTTTCGCTTCGTCAGGTCCTAAACATCTCAGCCATAGAGAATCAAACGACCTCTTGTACAGAGTATCATTGACAAAGGCGAAAGACAGAGCTCGTTTCATAAGCTGATGTCTTGTGGACGCTTCTTCAGGCATTCGGTGGGACCTAAAGTAGTCTATGAAGACTTCTCTCCAATCCTCAGTCTTTTCCCGGTCTTTTACTTGCAGGGCCGTTTGCTCAGTCGCTCCCTTCTCTTCGGATGATTCCGGAGATATTTCTGCTGGGGCAAGCACTTGACGGCTTTGTACCATGATTCTAACGCCATCGAGATTCTCGTCAGCCAGTTCTTTAGCAAGTTTGGCCAATGCGTCTGCTTTGCTGTTTTCCGCGCGCAGTATGTTCTCCAAAGTATAAGAGGGAATTTGGGTCAACAATTGTTGCACCTTTTCACCGTACCTCACCAACTCCGGTTTGCACGTTTGGTAGTCGTCGTTTACTTAACTAACGACCAGTTGAGAATCCCCGTATATGAGGAGGTCTTCAATTCCCATGTCAATGGCGATCTCGAGGCCTGCTATCAAAGCTTCGTATTCGGCTTCATTGTTTGTCCTCGGCTCTGTTAAGGAGAAGGCGAAGCGCATAATCCTTCCTTGTGGAGTTACGAAGATGAGGCCTACCCCCGATTTAATTATAGGGGTATTTTGTTTGCGCTTTTTCATGGAAGATGCTCCATCGAAATAAAGTTCCCATTGGGTATCACCACCGTGGATCGCGTCAAACGCATGTTCGTCTGGCAAATCGCAATTCAGGGGAGAATCAGCCGGTATCGGATGCTCAGCGAGGAAATCGGCGATGGCCTGGCCTTTCACTGCCTTGAGAGGTTGATATATTATCGAGAACTCCATCAAGAGCAGGGCCCATTTAGCGAGTCGACCGGTCAATATGGCCTTTGACATTAGATATTTGAGAGGGTCTACCTTCGAAATGAGACAGACTTCATGTGCTAATGCGTAATGTCTGAGCTTTGTTATCGCGAAGATCAATGCCAGGCAGTGTTTTTCAATGGGGGAGTAGTTGCTTTCTGCCCCTAGTAGAACTCGACTTAAGTAATAGAGTGCTCTTTCTTTCCCTTGGTCGTTCTCTTGTGCCCATAATGCGTCTAAGGAACCTTCGAGGGCAGTTGTATAAAGAATGAGGGGTTTTCCTTTGACCGGAGCAGCCAACACCGGCGGGTTCTGCAGGTATTGCTTGATCTCGTCTAGTGCGCTTTGGCATTTTTGGTCCCAGATGAACGGGGTTCCCTTCTTCATCAGGTGGCTGTAAGGACGGCACTTTCCTGAAAAGTTGGCTATAAATCGTCGTATATACGCGAGCTTCCCTTGGAGAGACCGCAGCTGTTTGAGATTCCTCGGCGGAGGCATTTCCATGATCGCCTTGATCTTGGACGGATCTATTTCGATACCTCGGTGTCGAACGATGAATCCCAGGAATTTTCCTGAGGAAACTCCGAATGCACACTTGAGCGGGTTCATTTTCAAGTTGTATTGTCGAAGGCGTTGAAATACAGTCTTCAAATGCTCGAGATGTTACTCGTATGATTTGCTTTTAACCACGAGATCGTCGATATAGCATTCGACGATTTCGTGTATAAGGTCATCGAAGATCTTCGCCTTGGCCCTTTGGTAAGTGGCACCGGCGTTCTTTAATCCGAAGGGCATCACTTTATAACAGAATATTCCCAAAGGAATCCTGAAGGCTGTGTGCTTCTGGTCTTCGGGATGCATTTTTATCTGATTATAACCTGACGAGCCGTCCATGAAGGAGAAAATCTCATGTGTGGATGTATTGTCTATCATCAGTTTGGTGACTGGTACTGGGAAATCATCCTTCGAGCAGGCTTTGTTGAGATCCCGAAAGTCCACGCATATGCGTACCGTCCCATTTTTCTTCATCACTGGGACGATATTAGCAATCCATTCAGGGTATTGAACTTCCTGGATAAAGCCGGAGTCTATCAGCTTTTTGACCTCAGCGTTGATGCTCATCTCGAGCTCGAGCCGCATTCTTCTCGGCGCTTGTTTAACTGGCTTGACACCCTGGGATATCGCCAGTCTATGCACAGCAACTTCTGGATCTAGTCGTGGCATCTCGGAATAGTTCCATGCGAAGCAATCTTTATGCTGTACAAGGACGTCCTTTAATGCAGCCACCCTCTCTTCAGACAGCAGCTCGCTGACAAATGTCGGTCGCGGATCGTTTACCGTCCCCAACTCAATTTTCTTGAGGTTATCTGCAGTGGTATGTATTCCATCCTCCAGTTCTTTTGGCGCTGGCGGAAATTCTGAGATCACCTCATCATTGCTGTTTTCTAGGCACCAGGGGAGGCCGTCCATGTTCTCGGATTCTTCTCTTAGTATTGTTATCATGTGACAGGTGCGAATCCGCTTCCAATCCTAATGTGGAACTGGTTTTTCTTTCGTGGCCTTGGGCTCGTGCTTTTGTGGTGGCGCTACCCTCCAGTTGTCGGACAGAGCGAATTTGCCAAGCTGATACTGATCTTCGACCCAATTCTTGAAGGTGAAGCAATCTTCAAGAGGATGACTTATTACTTGATGGTAAGAGCAGTAGTCCGGGTGTGAGACTTCGCCCGCTTGTTCGGGATATTTAGACTCCGGCAGTGTAAGCATCTGATGTTTTAGAGCGAGGTCAAGTATCTTCTTCGTCTTGTCTCGCGGAAACGAGTATGCTCGACCCATTTTCTTCATAAGGGATAGACCAATAACGCTCGACTCCCGTTTGCGTGGCTTCTTAGCCATGCTTTGTTGTTGTTGAGCGCCTTTTGGCTTTTCGACTTATTGCTGCTTTTGCGCCGAGCCTTCTTTATAACAGGTTGAAAAGGAGCGGCATTTTCTTTTTAACGGCCTGTTGAAGGAGGCGTTGCGTTTTGGTTTTCTCATAGATTGTCATTTCACGATTGTGATCATCTCGGACTTTTTGACCAGCTTCCCTTATAAGCCTGTCCATTTGTTCTTCAAATGATGGACTGGGCACTTTTTCATCAAGAACTTTTACTGGTTCAGGATTAGTGTCCTCCTATTGAGCATCCGCTTCTTCATCGAAATTATGCACGACGTGACAGTCGCGGAGCAGCTCTCGTTTCCTGGAGCGAATGTATCCGAGCCCGATTGTCTCCATCCTCCCATTAGGTAGCTTATGCTGAGTTCCGGGGATGTTCCAAACCCTGTCATAGAATTTGGCCTTCCTAACGGTCTGTTTGAAGGGTATCCCTTGGCGCTTCAACAGCCGTTTCAAGCCTTCTGTATAATATCTGGGTAGACGAATGGGTTGAAGCCTGTCCAGCGTCGGATCTGCTCCGTACCATATTTCTTTTTCTACCTTGGTTTCTTCAGAGCGGTAAAACAGAATTTCTTTCTCGCTCTCTCGCCTAGGAGGGATGTAGAATGTTTCTAGCTTTTCTACGTTGTAAATATTAAGTGCCTCCAGTTCTTTATGGTGTTTAGGCGGCACCATGGCGACTTGTAGACTTTGCTCTTCGTCAGCGGACGTTTGTATTAAAGGTCGAGCAGAGAATACAGCATGGACTTCATCTTCCGATTCGCTGCCAAAGATCAATGAAGGAGCTGATGGTCCCGGCTTGTTGGGTTGGGGCGGATCCGAATAAACTATCTCCTCTTCCTCCTCGGTATCACTGCCGAAGACAGGGATGGTGGCGTTAGTTTTATTCTCCGGCTTGTGACACTTCTCCGTATCTTCGAAATCCGGTAAGAAATATTTGGCATCTTCGTATTTGCGGACCTCGTTCACAGAGAACGGGTTCAGCTCTCCCGTCACGGTATACTCAAAACCATCCTTAAAATACTTCATACACTGATGTTGTGTAGAAGGGACGATGTTGTACTCGTGTAACCATGGTCGGCCGAGCAAAGGGTTGTAGCATGTCTTGGCGTCTATGACATGGAACTTAATGTCCGTGATGAGTAGTCCGAAGCGTAGCGTCAGTATCACAGATCCAAGAGTCTTTGACGATTGGGAGTCGAACCCGGAGATGGTGATCTTGTCCCGAGCAAGGTGCTGGACGCTCATGCAGATTTCCTTTAACACCCGCACGTTGAGTAGGTTAACAGACGACCCGTTATCGATCAGGATTTTGCCTATCTTTATATAATGGCAGTATCCCGAGACATAGAGAGGGCGATTGTGTTCGCACGTCCCAAGTAGAAGGTCTTCATCGCCAAAAGTAATATCGGCCGTGTGCACTTCCTCCAATTCATCCTTCATCTTTTCCTCGGCCAGGCATGCATGGAATTGTTCCGGGTCTTGGAGCGCCTTAATCAACGAATCTCTCGCCTCTTTTGATAGCAAAAGGGCGTCAAGAATGCTGAGCTGCGAGGGCAGCTTCCTCAGATGTGCTAAGACATTGTAATCCGCCTTATTCTTCTTTGGTGGGTCTTTGGCAGCTAGCTCTTCCACCACTTGGTCATCTAAGACGATATCTTCAGTGGCCTTTTCTTTCCCTTTATCTTTTTTGTTCGAAGGTCCGAGGTTCTTTTCGGGCAGCGTGCGATTACGTAGCCGGATATTTTCGCAAACCTTCGGTTCTTCTTCTTTTCTCGAGGCGGACTCTTTAAAGAGAGGGGAAAGTTCTAGCTCTTCATCAGAATCACTCCCGAATGTAGGCACTTGTGATCTACTGGTGTTAACCATGCAACAATCGCCAGCAGTTCTTTTAAGCCCTTCGGTCGTATTTCTTTGCTCTCGACGAGTTTTACGCTTTTCCCGCTTAACACGTTGTCGATGAGCAACATATCCTTGCCACCATCTATCGAAAGCTTTGCACTCTTCAGTGGGGTGTGAAATCTTTTGATGATATAAGCAATAGGAGGGGTGCATTTCCATTTCACCAGTGATGTTTCCTTCAGAGGATGGTAGCTTCATGCCCATTGATATGGCCTTAGCAAACTTTTTCCTCATCTTGAATTGGCTTTTGTCGGTAGCGGAGATGTTTAGCTCCAACGGGATCGTCTCAGCCCTTTCATCAAGCCGCTGGCACTTGGCCCTTTCAAATATAGCCGCCTCGCGCCCCCGATCAGCTCTGCTTTTTAATCGAGCTTCGTTAAGGAATGCGTCAATTACTTCATCTGATGGCCCCAGAACTTTTGGTTCAGGATCTGCCCCCAGCTTTTCGGTGCAAGGAGTCTCCTCATCGTTCGTGATCGAATGGGAAATCATATGACAGCTCGCCACATATTCCTCGGATTCATCCGACGAACTTTCTCCCTCATCTTCTTCTTGAAAGACGTGATTGAGAAACTCTTGGAGCGTAATGGGAGTCCGTGCCTTTTGGTTGTATTCATCCAGCGCGTCAATTTGCTTTTGTAAGTCCGTGCGCTTGTCGCCAGGCTTCACGGGCTTCTTTGACTTCTTTTTCTTCTTCTTTGAAGATTTCGACGGATGGCTATGAATGCTTGGGCCACCTCCATCAATCTTTTGAGTTGAACGAGGCTTCAACATCCCTTCAATGATCTGCGGTTCTAACGGGTTCTTCCACCTAATCGTTGGACATGTCTGAAGGTCGTTCAGCATCCTCTTTGTCTTGGCTGATAATACGACCTCCCACGGAGCTTCTTCAATGACGGAGCATGTTGCCCCCGGCGTATTCGTCCCCTTAGAGGTGTGGGGCTGTGGGGGATTCACCTTCCATTTGTCAGATAACGCGAATTTGCCCTGTCGGTATTGGTTTTCAAGCCAATTCTTGAAAACGTAGCAATCTTCGATCGGGTGGCCAAGTACTCGATGATAAGGACAGTTGTTGGGCTCGTTGACGTCACTTGGTTACAACTGACGTTTTGGATCCGGCAGATTTATGAGTCTGTTGCGCAACGCCAGCTCGAATAACCTCCTTGTTTTATCGTGGGGAAAGGAATAAGGACGTCCCATCCTATCCTCAAGGGGTACGTATGGGCGCATATTATTTTGATGAGCAACCGGCTTCGAGTCGCTCGGTTGTTGTTGAGCATTAGCGACGACGATCGATTTTCCCTTCCCTTTGTCATTTCGGGAGTCCGGCCTTGGAAGAGGGGGTTTATGGCCCATTTGATCCATTTGCGCTAGTTTGTCAATCAAGGCCTGGAAGGTAGTTGGCTTGAAAAACATCATAAATTGTGATATGGTTGCTTGCGGATCAAGAGTTCCCACAAACATACCCACCGCGGGAGCTTCTTCAATGCGCTGCTCGCACTTCGACCATAAGTTCCGCCATCGTATAGCGTACTGAACCCACGTCTCGCCTGATTTTACCCTGGCGTTAATCAGTGCTGTCATCGGGGTACGTTCACTGGCGCTTGCAAAACGCTGAGTAAACAATAGCTCCATTTCCGCGAAGGTTTTGATAGAGTCGTTCGGGAGCTCAGAGTACCATTCGAACGCCGTATCTGATAAGCTTCCAACGAACTGGCGAAGCAAAAGCTTGTCATCACCGCCGGTATTGCCGCAAAGTGCCCTGAACTAGGCAACATGCTGATGAGGATTGCCCGTCCCTTTGTAGACATGGAACTTGGGAATTGTGTAACCGGGTGGGTACTTGATTTGATCGTACCAACTTGGATATGGCTGCCCCGTTTTTATGACCTGACCGGTCGCTTCGGTCGCATGATGAACCCGTATTTGTTGGGCTATATACTCATCCAAATCAGCTTTAGAGATTGTATCTTCTTTAGCCGTGGACAGAACTAGTGGAGGATTCGACGTCTCTCCCCTATCATCTTCAAGGATGATCGGGAGATCTTCAGCAGGTGGATCTTATTGAATCATCATACCCACCATATCCTGGAACAGGAGGGCCATTTTCTTTATGTTGGCTGCGTGCTCTGCAGCTTCTTTATCCTTCTTCTCCAGTACGCGACGAAGGAATTCAGCGTCCGTTTCTTGTTCTTGACGCTCGTCCGAGGACGTTTCAGAGTTTTCTTTTGGCCCTGTAAGTGCGGCCATAGCGTTCATCATCTCCTGGAGCTTCTGTTGCCGTTCCTGAGCCTTAGTCACTGACCGTGTGTGCGGTCTATGACCTGTTGATATGCGGCTATCCTCCTTTCCCGATGTCACATAAACTGTATGAACTATCATGCCCCCGGACTTAGGGCGTTTAGGCTCACTACCTTTGGCATTTACCGCAGGCGTGGGGGTTTTCTCCGGCCTTCTTCTTTTGTTGGCCGTTGAAGTGGAGGGGGCCGGTGCAGTAGGCATCTTGGTGATTGTTGTCCTTTGTTGTTTAATAGGACGGTCCTTTTCTTTTTGCACCTTCGCCTTCTTCTGTTGACGAGGATGACCTGGGTCAATCACGGAGTCTTGAACCCTACGCCAAACCTTGTATACTTTTGAGGACAGCCGTTGAGGGGGATGTTCTTGCTTCGTTTCTGGAGCTCTTTCCACAGGTGGAGGAGATCTCTTCAATGTAGCGGTTGGAGAGTTCTTCCGTACCCTTTTCAGCAGTTCAAAGCTGTTCCCAGTTGGAACAGCAGCGTTAACTTCCACCACTGGAGCCGGTGGAGTTATCCCTGAGGGGGAGTTGCCCCCTGCCTTCCTCACTCGTTGCCAATGGCGATGTCGAGCATGACGAGCCGTTGGGACTGGCTCGGAGATTGAGACATCTTCTTTTTTCCCCCTGTCTGAATGAGGCGCCACCGGTGTTAACCTCTTAAAGACTGAGGTTGTCTTTTGAGGGGTGATATTCAACCTGTCGAAGACAGATCCTTGAGTAGGGGGAGGAGCAGGAATCGTCAGCCTTGAAAAGACTGACTCTTTGACAGGGGAAGCCTCCTTGACGACTTCTGGAGCAACTGTTATCGCCTTCCTCGGGACAACCAATTTAGAGTTCTGATTTAGCCTGGTGAAAACAGAGGCTGTCGGTTTGGTAGTGAGCGACCCGTTGACAGGGGCAGTCGTAGCAGTGAGCCGGTCGAAGACCGAATTTTTGTTCACTTCCGGTGCAGGTATTGGCGTAGGGAAGCTTGTAGGTGGGATCATGGTCCCGAAGAACAGACCAGTGGTGGCTTGGGTCACCTGGTCTACCGGCAGAGTGAGGAAGGAAGCCGCTTGGGGCCCATATGCTACACCTCCGGGAGAGGTGGAGCGTCCATTGCAGTGGCACTTCGAGCAGTTGGTGCAGTTAGAGGCCAATGAATCTTGAGTTCTGCACCAAGCAAAAGACCAAATCTTAGTAACTTGAAATCCGAAGGCAACCATTTAACAAACCGCGATTGGTTCGCGAAGACGGCACATGAAGTGTGGAGTGGAAAGAGGAAAAGGTCCCACCGGACGTGCCAGAATCTGTTCCCCTCCGAATGGTGACCGAGATGTTAGGACGTCTGAGCCTGAGATTCGGGGCAGATGCTATTTGGTTTTATCCGTCTACCTCTCCGAAGATGCCAAGTTGATTTATGGCACCGTGTATCGAAGGTTTAGACGGATGCGGCCGATGTAGCAGACTTTGTCAGATTCACCCTCGCTTGAGGAGTTTTTGATTGTGGGGATGCTCTTCCCTGCAGGCGCGAGCCCCTACAGTTAATTACGCTACCGCATCGCGGTAACCACTTTCTCCTTCTCCAGAATTTCACTTCGTGTCGTGTGTGTTTGTTTTGTTGTGGTTGCCCGTGGATTGTATACGGAGACTGAGTAATGCCGTCGCCCGTAGGACGTGTATTAGTCCAAATCCGTATTTACTTAGATTTGGGTTTGGTGTTTTTAGTTTAAGGATGCGTTAGTCGCGTTGCGACTAAGATCAACTTAAACGTTCGTCAAGGATACGTTAGTCCTGTTTTGGACTAAGATCAACTTGACGTGATGGTCGATTTAATAGATATGGTCGTCAGGACTCGTCGCCTTTTTGACGTCGTTGAAGGATTACAACGATAGGTGTCAGAGGAGTTCGGAGATGTACCCTCGAACCGAAGTTGATTTAGGGTTTTATAGTCCATTTGAATGTTTAAGGATACGTTAGCCGTGTTTGGGGCTAAGATCAACTTAAACGGGACCGTTTAGATCCGGCAAAAGAGCATTTGGAGGCTCTATTGTTCCAGTTTAGGGACGTAGTGGTCCATATTCCAGTTTAGGGGACGTGGTGGTCCATCGCCAGTTTAGGGACGTGGTGGTCCATTATTAGTTTAAGGACATTTCGGTCCAACATTAGTTTAGGGACGTCTCGGTCCGATATTAGTTTAGGGACGTTTCGGTCTGATATTAGTTTAGGGACGTTTCGGTCTACGAGTTTAAGGACCCCGCAGTCTATATTGATGTGTGGTCGTTGGGACCCGTCACCTCTTTGACGTCGTTGAGGAATTACAATGATGGATGTCAAAGGAGTTCGGAGATATACCCTCGAACCGGATGCAGATTGATTTAGGAGAGCAATTTTGCTCAGTCAATTTGATTTAAGGACTTATGGCCACGATTGGGCTAAGTCCAATTGAAAATATTCAACACTTTTGTTTGTTGGTCTGTTAGACCTGTGTCAGGGCTGTTCATTTATTTTGGTCTCTGCTCAAAACAGAGTATCAATTTAAATGGGGCTCTGCCCTTTTATTGCTTTGCAATTTATTTAGACCTATTAGGTCTTTTTGACTTGGGCCTGGCCCTTTAAGTAATGCATTGCATTTGTGCAAAGCACTAAGAATCTTTGTAGAATTAAGAACAGAAGTGCAAAGCACTTTTTGATCCCTTGATCTAAATTTGGATCAAAGAAAAACAAGTTTTTCCTTATTTCAGAGAACCAAAGGTTCATAGCAAGTGCAAGGCACTATTTTTATTTTTTTTTTATTTTTTATTTCTTTATTTATTTATTGAAGATCAATGATCTTGTTCTTAGATCAATGATCTGTTCATAAAAGAATTTCCTCTCTTTTTTTTTTAAAGGTTTTTACCTTTTTTTATGTTCTTCAGGAGTTCTTGAGAGTTCCTTTCTTATCTTTTTTTTAGCCAGATGTTGATCCTCTTGAAATGAGGTCTGGGGTCCTTTTTATAGTGCTCATAAATTAGTTAAATTTGTTACAGAGATCTTTTTCTGAGTGATTTGGGAAATTTTCCCCACCGTTGGATCTTTGATCCAAAGGCCCCTGCTTTACAGAAGAAAATCTTCTTGTTTTAACAAGAACAGAAAAAAATTATTCTGTTTTGCGCAACTCCCCCAGCGCGTGACACGTGTCGCGCAGCGCAGCGCTTGCGCACCTGCGCAGCCACGTGTCGCGCAGTGCAGCGTTTGCGCAGCTGTGCTAGCGCAACTGCGCAGACACGTGTCGCGCAGTGCATCGCTTGCTGCGCAACTACGCAGACACGTGTCACGCAGTGCAGCGCTTGCGCAACTCTGCTTGCGCAGCTGTGTTCGCGCAACTGCGCAGACACGTGTCGCCCAGTGCAGCGCTTGCGCAACTGTGCTTGCGCAGTTGTGCTTGCGCAACTGCGCAGACACGTGTCACGCAGCGCAGCGCTTACGCAACTGAACGTTGCTTCTTTTACTTTTTGTTTTTAAAAGAGCCCTGCTCTGATTGGACGCACTGCCTTGGGCGTTGCGCTGACGTATCAACTTCTGACACGTGGCGTGTTGCGCGCAGCACACGGGATTTGAAGCGTTGCTTCAAAATTTGAATTTTTGAAATTCAAACAGAGCCTTGCTCTGATTGGGGGAAACAAAAGCCCCCCCACCGTTGCGCTCACGTGGCGCGCACGTGAGTGCAGCGGTGGCAAGATCCTGGCCGTTGGATCAAGAGGGGTAATTTGAAGGGGCGCATGCGCCTATAAATAGGACCCTTGGTCCTTAGTAATTCCTTACCATTTCAAGAACTTTGATTCAGAGCCGTGCTCTTGCTCAAGAACTCTCAGAGCCTTGCTCTCGCTTCTTCCCAAGAACTTTAAAGTTCAGAACTTAGAATCACTCTAGGTAAAAAATTTAAATTAATTTAAATTAAAGTTAATTAACAGAGCCTTGCTCTTATAGATCTTTGATCTAAAGAAAACCCCTTTGGGGTTTCTTCAACAGAGCCTTGCTCTAAAAAACTTACAGATTTACAAAGATCTGGTCCATGGGTTTTAACCCATGAATAGAGCTTTGCTCTTGGATCAAATGTAGATCTTTTTTTAGATCTGAAAAATGAAGAATTTTTTTTTATAAGTTTTCATGGATTTTCAAGGTTAAAAAAAAATTGATGGATCTTTCCATTATTACTACAGAGCTATGCTCTTTTAAGGAATCTTGTTCCCCTGAGACCAGAGTTTGACAAATGTCACTCTGTGACAGAGCTTTGCTCTAAAAGAGGAGATTTTCTCCTTGTCTCTAGGGATCTCCCATCAAGGAGTTTATTCTCTTGGGAACCTTTTCATTAATTGACAGTCTCATCTAATGATGGGGTTATCTTATTAAATGATGTACCGTCATCCAGATTTTGTGGGTCCCCCTTTGGTCCCCTACCCACTACATCACAGTGTGGAGTAAGATTTTTTTTAAAATGCCAAGCGTTAGAACACTAACGGTTATTTTTGTCTTTCTACAGGAAACATGTCTGACGACTTGTCTTTCCCCTTTGTTCGCTCGGAAGGAGGGTTCCCCCATTCACCAGTGGACCGGGTGGCGTTCGCTCTTATTAAAGATCATGACCCTGAGTGCAAAAAACTCCACCTGTGGGGAAGGTGGTACAGTCAAATCATTCAAGGTCGCCGCAGTTTCAGTTCCGCCTCGCCTTTTGAGCCCATAGTTACGATCCCTTATGCGGACGAACCCCCGGTGAAGTATGCCGTGGAGGTTAAAAATTGGAATTCTGACGACCTCCTTCAGCCTGCAATCGGTGCCATCCCCGTGCAGCCGCCGCCGACGATAGACATTCTGGGGAGGCGAATCTGTCAGGGTGAAGCACGCCCTTGGGGACAGGCTTATAATATTGGACTGATCCCGCGACCGCCCGCCGGATATTTGCAATGGGCCCAGTACATCTTATCGGCGAAAAGGACTTATCTAACGAAGATTGGTTTATATTCAGCCATCTACGTTTCGCTTTTCGAGTATCCCTCTCCTCCAACGTGGTGGATCAAGGCCTTCATTGAACAATGGAATATCCCCACCCACACCTTCCTGATGACGGATAGGGAGGTCTCCATCTCCTTGGAGGAGTTTGCTGAAGTTTCGGGTCTACCAATGAGGGGGGGCACTACGAGAAGCTGCTTCCTCCTGACGAATACATCTTTGCCACTAAGCCGCTGGTGTTTGACTTGACACCGGAGAACGCCATTCAGCATCAGTATCCGGGCTTGGTGAAGGTGTTGGAAATCTATGAGGGACTTCATCTGGAATCGGGCGATCGGGGCGTCAGTTTCGCAGATTTTATTGCCCGCTTCATTCGCCCGGAGTTCCTATCAGAGCGGAGTGAGAAGTTCGCCCGGCTCGACGACCCTTTTGGATTCGGTTTGGATCGCCGACCCACATCGAAGGATAAGCACCAAGACTTTTACCTTCCCGGTGTCGCTGTCGTCCCTTTCTCAGAAATTGCCGTCCCGGGCATGGACGAGGAGACCTTTTTTATTGGGTTCCTGGGCTTTTGGCTATGCAGCTTTGCGCTCCCCATGCACCCACGCCTCATGCGGCCCTCCGTATTTTACCAGCGCATCAGATGGTGGCTGGTTTGCAGTTATCGGTAGGAATCGCCGGGCTGGCTTACCTTTATAATGGACTTAGCGTAGCGGCGGACGCTAGTGAGCCTGGGGTACAGCTTGCTAACTTCCCGATGCACTATTTCACTTCTTGGATGGATATGCATGTGCAAGGGGTGTTTGGTGCCCATAAGACTCCTCCGTTCTTTGAGAAATGCAGACTCCCGAGGGTCATGCGGTTGGTCGGGGCTTCAATTGTGGTTGCACCCCCACGGGAGTCTAGGGGGCTGCTCCTTCGTCCACATCTGGTCGGAGCAAAGGTTTCCTTTGTGGATAAGGTCATAACCATAGGCTCAGAGACCACTAATTCAGTGGTGCCACTGCGTGATGATTTTAAAGATGGGGTTTCTGTATTGAAGGCTCGGGAAATCCTCCACCTCTACTCCATTCGGCCAGGCTATCTAGTGTTTAGGCAGAATGAGACAGCCCTGTTTATGAGGTATAACCCGCACCGATTTGCCCGGCAATCGAGCTACAACCAAGGGATCCCGATGGAAGCTTTCTTGGAACAGCCCGTGGTCAGCCAAGAGGGGATAAAGAATGCAATGCACCATTTCACACAGCTTAACACAGGTTCCTATTTCTTTATCAGTGAACCCAGCTGTGCCCCTAAGATGCTCAATTCGTACGTAGCCTGGTATGCGCATGCGATGGGCCCAATTATCTTAACGGAGAAGCGTATGCTAGTTGGCCGTAGGGGTGCGCCTCCTGGCAGTGATCGCAAGGCCCCCTTGCAGCCAAGGATCCCGGTCATCCCTCCGTTAAAAGATGCCGGAGTCGATCAACCACGCGTGTTGAGCCCCCCGCGTGGATTGCCACTGCCTGCTACGGTGAATGCACCACCGGCGCCCTGTGCTCCCACAAAGACGGTTAATGTAGTATCGCCAGAGTCCGGCGCAGGAGCAGATATCGGGACCCGCCACCCTAAGGTGACTGCCTAGCACAAATCGATTCCGGATGGATCTAGAGCTGGCGGGCAAAAGAAGAAAAAGTCCATCCTTTCCCTTGATGCGATCCTCAACTTAGAGCCTGAGGCTCCTCTCAACGAAGAAATAAGTGAATATGGCAGCAACGAGGGCTTCTTGGTAGACCTTGCAGACACCAATTTGGCGGCCGCCATTGCAGCTTCGGAGCAATCGGCAAGGCTCGAATCGATGTTAAGTAAACTTGCTGAGTCAGGTAACCATCAGCCGCTTTCTTCGTCGCTTTATTGCACTTTTTATCATTATTTTTAACTAATACTTTCCCCATTTTCAACAGGTGTCTCTACCGAAGAAGCTATTGCTGCCTCTTTGAAAACCTTCCAAGAGGAGGAGGAGAAACGCGCTCTAGCGGGCGCCGGTATGTCCCACCCCCCTTTTTTTTTAAAAAAAAAATTTCGTTATCTTTTTCGATGGTCAACCTAACTTTCTTCATTTGTTTCTTTGCAGGGGTTATACCAGTCGATGAGGAGATCCACCCAGAACCTGTTACTGGAATTCCGATCTCGTCGGGGTTGCCGCAAGAGCCTCGACTTGACAAGTCGACGAGGGATGCCTTGAAGAATTTGGAGGCATCACTGTATACGGACGAGGGCGCTTCAATGAAAGAGGCTCTGGTGAGGTCCGTCTCATCGGCCCAGGAGGAGAGGAAGCGGCTGAGGCGCGAGGCGAAGGAGCGCAGGGCTGCTTTGGCCACAGGAGCGGGCCCAAGCACCATCCCTCGCGCTGATACTCCCTCAGAAGAGGCTCCCGTCGCCCTATCCACCGCTCGCAGACAGGTGACGCGTGCTGTTCGGAGTGCTAATGACAAGTCTAGCTCTGGTAATGTATTTTGCAAGACTTTACTGTAAGAATTGTAAACCTGTCGGTTCTTATTTATCTTGTTCTACAGGGCCAAGTCCAACCGAAGGGGAGGCGGAGACTGTCGAACCTGAGGGGCCAGAGGAAGAGGCATTGGTCGAGCCTGAGCCGACGGTGGGCAGCGTCACCGGGGTTATTGAACCTGAGGCATGGGCCGAGGGGGGTATGCCAGAGAAAGTCGTTGATGCCGAGCCTGAGGAAGCGGCAAATGAGACGACCCTTATAACTGAGCCCGAGGTAGTGGCGGGTGAGGCGCTTGAGGCGGGCGATCTCACGGTGACGGCTAATGAGGCGATGGAGACCGCCGAGCTCGAAGTAGCGGGTGAGATGGGCACGACTCTTGGGGAAGAGTCAGCTGCTCTTTCTCAAGAGTCCGGCAATGCTCCGGTTATTGCCCTCCCTGTCTACAATCTTCCACCGTGTCCTGGCCGCGCAAGCACGGCGACGGTCCCCATCGAGTCGGGGGATGAGGTCACGGGCGGTGACCTCATGTCGATGGAGGTGGGGGTCGCCTCCGTTTCAGCCGGGAGCTCATCAGGTAAATCTCAAGTTACTGTCATCCCTTTATTATATCTTGTGATCTTCCCTTAACAAGTTTGTCTTTGTTTTGAATGCAGGTGCGGCCAGCGTCGATGCTCCATTGCTCGAAGGAGCACCATCAACTACTGCCTTGGGGTGGTCACCTCCCAGCCTTCCCTTAAGCCATCGCAGATGTTAGAAGGTATGGATCTGCGATTGATTAGTTTATCTTTTAGTCGCATGATTTCTGTACTAACGTCGTACCACTGTGTCTTTTCAGGAGTGCTTTTTGATCATATCCATCAGGTGTTGCTTCCGCACTTCTCCTTCCCGTCTGAGCTCGCTTCTCCTTCTAGTGGTGCCGGTGAGTATATTTTCACTTCGATGTCTTTCTTTTCTTTTTCTTTTTTTAGCAATAGGATTATTTCTGACTTTTCCTCTTCCTTATTGTTGTGCCACAAATCGAAGGAGGGGACGCCAGACCCGCCACGCCACCGGCCCTTCCGGCTTTGTCGTCCGTTGCAGCTGGTATAGTAAATTTCCTTTTTGATGACTCTTCAACATCTCTTGAACCATCGTTTAACTATGTTTTGTTTTGCAGCTATCATTCCGGCTTCGGTCCCTCTTGAGTCTCGTGTCCTTTCACCGGCAGGCCCTTTCTTGAAACGTCCATCTTCAAAGGGTGCCGTGATGAGTTTGGGCATGCTGAGCGGGTATATCGAAGAGCTTAACACGGACGCTCTCCCTTCTGCCGTAGATTTCGCTGTGGAATTTAACCCGATGTTGGCGGCGCTCGTAAACTTTCACAACGAAGGCGTCGTCGAATCTTGGGTTAACCACTGCAGAGAGATCGAGGCCTGCCTGCATCGGTTGGAGTCGACGCGTCCTTCTCCTAAAGTTTTGGCCATAAGCACACAACAGACAGCTTGGCTCGAGCAAAGCGCTTCTTATCTCCGCCATTTGGAGCAGGAAGCAACTTTACGGTTGAAGGAACATCAGGAATCTTCAAGCACAACTGCTAGCCTGCGCGCTGAAGTTAGGTCGAATGCTGCCGAGGTGAAAGCCGTCTTTGAAGGCCTTCTGGAGCGTATCTCTAATGGGATAGCATTGAAGCGGAAGCTTGATGCCGCCGAACATGATGCCCGATGCCACGAAGCAGCTCAGCAGGTCGTTGGGGAACAGCTCGCATCCTTCATGCAGCAGCGGGCTCAAGTAGAGGCCGAACTGGCGGTGGCGGCCGATCAAGAGAAGGCGTGGAAGGAAGCACGCGAGCAATTGATAGAGCTGTTTAAGAGGCTTCCTTCTCCCTGAATATTCTGTATCATTTACACACTTGTAATTTTATATAGTATATATACCTTCTTTGTTCTTTATACGATTCGCCTTGTACTTTGATTGAATTTATGAATAAAGATACACATTCCTTTTTGCAATGTCTTGTACTATCTCTTTGCTTTCTCCCTTTTCATCATGATGTTTTCGATGAACCTAATTGGCCGAAAACTTAATTTCTCCAAGAGATAGCGATGGCTTAGGCCGCAGGTTCAGATCTGCCGCCTAAGACTTTTCAACTCTATGAGCCGTGAGGGTCTCACAGAGACTTTTCTCCCTACGGATCGAGAGGATCTCATAGGTGGGTTTTTCTCCTTAGGAATAGTGAGGATTCCTAAGTGTGGTTTTCTCTTATAAGTCGTAAGGATCCTACAAGAGAATTTTTTCCTCTCATGAGTCGAGAAGACCCGTAAGCGGTTGTTTCCCTCCTTGTCGAAACTCGACTTTGGAGAGTGAGACCCATGAATAGTACGCAAGAGATCGTTTTAGATCGACTTGTAAGGTCCCATTTTTCATGAAGCAGGTTTTTCAATCTCTGCTGCCTGAGGCTTCATCTTGCGAGTTGAGACGAATCGGGAATTCTACCGCGGAGACACTGGTGGCTCTGCAAGTTGACGTGGATCAGGAGGCTCTCGTCACGGAGTGTTTGTATCCGTGAGTCGAGGAGTTTGCTAGGGATTATTTGTTTCCCAAGCGCCAAGGATTATTTGTTTCCTTGGGGTTTGAAACGAGTCGAGGATTTCCCACGGAGGCACTGATGGCTCTGCGAGTCGACGCGGATCAGGAAGCTCTCATCAAGGAGTGTTTGTATCCGTGAGTCGAGAAGTTTTGCTAGGGATTATTTGTTTCCCAAGCACCAAGGATTATTTGTTTCCCTGGGGTTTGAAACGAGTCGAGGATTTCCCATGGAGGCGCTGGTGGCTCTGCGAGTCGACGCGGATCAGGAGGCTCTCGTCAAGGAGTGTTTGTATCCGTGAGTCGAGGAGTTTTGCTAGGGATTATTTGTCTCCCAAGCACCAAGGATTATTTGTTTCCTTGGGGTTTGAAACGAGTCGAGGATTTCCCACGGAGGCGCTGGTGGCTCTGCGAGTCGACGCCGATCAGGAGGCTCTCGTCAAGGAGTGTTTGTATCCGTGAGTCGAGGAGTTTTGCTAGGGATTATTTGTTTCCCAAGCACCAAGGATTATTTGTTTCCTTGGGGTTTGAAACGAGTCGAGGATTTCCCACGGAGGCGCTGGTAGCTCTGCTAGTCGACGCGGATCAGGAGGCTCTCGTCAAGGAGTGTTTGTATCCGTGAGTCGAGGAGTTTTGCTGAAGACACTGGTTTCTCTGGAGTTGGAGATGAACCGTGGAGATTTGGCTTCGTTTTTTGGCGGAGCCTGTTGGGAAAGTATGGTTCCCTCTTTGTTTGCGCCCTTGGATTGTATACAGGGATCGATGTGATCTTAATTGTAGGGCCAAAGTTTCATCATTTTTTTCTTTTTTTTCTTTCCGCGATGCTCTATCATTTCATCTTTTATATCGCGAAGGTCGCGATTGCCCAATCATTTCGGCTATTTTTCGCGGTGCCCAATCATTTCGGCTATTTATTTTATTTTTACTCACTGCTTTTTATTGCGAGTTGCCCAATCATTTCGGCTATTTTGCATGCATACATTTTTACTTGCTGCTTTTTATTGCAAGTTGCCCTATCATTTCGGCTACTTCGTATACATGTGCGGTCTATTGGCTTTTCACTGTAAACCGATTTCGGCATCAGCACCGCTACAACTGGGATATTACCAGGACCGAATCATCATCTGCCTCTGTCGATGTCGAACAAAGGTGGCTTAGCGACCAGGGTTAGGGTCCTATCGGCTAAGGCTTTTGACTTCATGAGCCATAAGGGTTTCACAAAGTTATTTCTCCCTATAAGTCGCGAGGATCTTGTAGGTGTATTTTCTCCTTAGGACTCGTGAGGATTCCTAAGTGTTTGTTTCCTCTGTAAGTCGTAAGGATCCTACAGGAAGGTTTTCCTCTCATAAATCGCGAGGATTTACAAGGGTTGTTTACCATGCGAACATATCCCCAGTCACGGATGAGACTTGGTTAGGGAAATGTTTATTCGTGCCCGTGATTAGTGTCAAAAATATAAGTTTACCGCAATCAGGAACGGCGTCGCTTCGCAGCTAGCCGGTGAGTACGGGTCGATCCACAAAGACGGGAAATTTCTTTTATGTGTTTTAACGAGTTGATTCACAATGTCGTTTTGGTTGGTTTATAAAAATCTATAAAAACTGGATCTAATTAATCTAATTAAGAGTCATGCCAGGGTTAGGCTTAGGGGAAGTTTTGGAGATTAACGTTTTTCCTCACCGCTTTCAATGCCTTCTTTTTTAGATTAGATGTTAAGGTAATTATTAATAAAGTGGATCCAAATCTTTTGGGAAGATGTTTCTTCCTCTAGATTTGTATCCTTCCTTTGTTGATAATTACCCTAACCCCCATGGAAAACGCACGCAACCGGCCCTTTATACTACGGTTCATCGTTACCTCGAGGGGTAGAATGCCGCAAGGAGCGGTTGTGCGCGTATGCATGGAATTCTAATTCATTAGGTGAAGGTGGCATTGAAAGGGGTGAGAGATCTCATCTCTCAACCCTTTCCCTAAGGCTAACCCTAACAAGCGAGGAGATTACTTGCTCATTAGGGGATGAGGAAACATTTTAATTAAAGAAACAGAAATAAAATTACTTACTAATTCGATGGCTCCCTCCATACAAGAAGAACAGATCTGAATAAACTCCCAGAAAGTCTGAATTTTTATTGATTGAAAAGAGGCATAGGGTTTTACAATTTTTGATTACAATTTATAAGCAAACAGGAGAATTTAGGGTTACGGGATTCGCACATGTGCAATTACAGATTTGCCCTTGAAAAATCCCAACACCCTGCACCGACGCACCGACTCTAGAAATCTGCACCGACACGGGCTTGAACAGGCCGCGGAACCGCGGCAATAGGGCGCTTGGGCCGCGGTTCCGCGGCCCTTTGGTGGGCTTGGCTCACCATCTTTTGGGCTTCTTATTTTTATACTTTGTTTTCTCTGTTGGCTTCTTATCCTTCTCCAGATCCTCAGTGAAAACTTGTAAGGATCTTTTGACCGTTTCACTTTCGTCTTTTTGGACCTTGCACTGTTCTTCGTCTCGGCTTGAGTAAGATCCGTCTGCTTGTTGGTCAGAAGTCCATTTTCAGTATCATCTTTCGTCTTTTTCACTGTATTTGTTTCAAGAGCCTGTATCCTGTAACATGCAACAAATGTGCGTCAAGAGTACCTGTTTACTTATAAAACGGATAAGAATAGAGAGATGAAAAATGCAATATTATGGTCTGAACAAATACCCCCAAACTTATCTTTTGCTCGTCCTCGAGCAAACTTATTATTTTTTATTCACTAAAATCCACACTTTCGCAGGGAAACGCGATTGCACTGAGCACGTGCAACAAGCCATTAAATCTCTAGGTGTCCCTAGTAGGAGGAGTGTTGTCTCCTGAGGGTTTTCAGCGGATTACACCCACAAAATCCTATCAACTCGGCCCATTGACTTTTGTTTTTCAATTAGGTTTTCTAATAAGGAATTCTATTATCCTTTGACTCGCAAATTGTCCACCCATATTCTTCACACTTCCTCATTATTTAACTTAAGATTATATATGTTATGTAGACCTACTTAGCTTTCGGCATTTCTTAAGTTTTCCTTCTTGGGTTCCATCTCCACTTAGGAATTTCTATCACTCTATTAAAGATACAAGTTCTATCTTTCATTCCTCTCTCTTATCTAAATTCCAATCACATACCCCTACGTGTGTGTATAGATCACCCCTACACTTGGAAATTCAAATCAAGCAATCATGCCCTTGTCCGTTGTCCAAAGCACTTATTAATTCGTGAATTTTTAAATGAAATTTGCTTACACATCCTTCATGCGACCGTTAATACTTCTTGAGGTACCAATCAACCGATTACAAGATGCGTTAGCACTTTTAAGCGTAATTCCTAGTTTTGCAACACCCAAGGCTTTAGCAGTGATTCCCAAACCAGTTGGTCTAAGGCACTAGGTGATGAAGCACCCTCGCTAAATATTTTTCTATTTTTTACAGCCTTAAGTAATCACAAAAACCAGTGTCCATTTTTTTTTTCTTCTTCGTACCAAGGACTTTAGACAAGAGCATTTCAAGGTCTCTTCTACTATTCCAAGTTTCAAGGTTCGTGATTGTGCAAATTGTAGGGTATACGTTTTCAGAATCTAGACTTAAGCTAGGAACTATTTTTCAAACTTATACTCTAATAAAAGCATCAATACTCTTCCCTTGTTTTGACTTAGCCCAAGAAGTGAACCCAAAATTTGCCTATTTCTAAATAAACTACAAGGCATATACTTTCTACCGTTAAACTTTAAGGAATGTTATCTTTAGGGTTTTTAATTTACTAAGTCTAAGATCTAGTTGTTCCTAGCCAGTTAACCTATCTGTCAAACTCTAGTCAATTAGACAAAATTGAATACATTAATTTTTATAATTTTTAAAATTTTTCAAATTTTTATGGGTTTTCAAATAAATATGCAAATGCAAAAATATGTACAAATGAATGCGAAGGAAGAAAACGTACCGAGCATACCCCCAAACTTGAACTTGACAGTGTCCTCACTGTCATGCTAAACCAAGAGGGTCGAAATACCGGCACTTCCCTGTTTATTTATTTATAATTTTTTATTGTTAAGAAAAACAAAAATATATACAAAAAGTCCCTCCCCCAAACTTCATTTAAACTATGTTAGACATTACCGCCAAACTTTGCATAGACCAACACCAACCAGTTGAAAAATTTATCAGTAAAGAGTATGGGTTGATAGAAGAATACGTTGTAACGATCCACAAAGAATTGGGAAGATAGAAGTAGTGGTATGGGAGGTGTGGAGGTAAATATACAGGTGATGGTGATGCATCGAAACGAGAATGTAAATGATCAGCAATCAGTGGAGTGTTGGCAATCTCGTAGCTTATTAAAAGAAATGGGGGTATTTCAACTTCTAAAGAAGGAGGTTAACTCACCACAATACCCCCAAGATATTCCTGTGGGTCCTCTATTGACATGGCATCATCCATCAATTTCATATGATATTCAATTATGAGGGAACTTATCTCCTCGATGTCCGCCATCGTCCAATCGAAAACTTGCCGCCTCTCTTGTAAGACTTTTAAAATAGCGTTCTCTTGCAAAAAGGCTAGAGAGGATGATATTATAATGGGAAGAGTCTCATTTTCACCTATGTAAGCATATTTAAGGTGAGGCGGTAAGGACATGAGTTCGAGTTTCGAAGGCGAAAGAATCATTGCGGAATCTACCTCGAACTCAAAGGACTCCAACACAGGTTCGAAATCACTGCAAACAACCGATTCGGATGGTTCAACTATCTCATCCACAAATTTAAAAGACTCATATTCAGGATGTGAGTCGTCATCATCCGAAAAAGTGAAACATTCATAATCAATATCGGTTGTGTCAACTGTGGTAGGCTCAAGGAGGGACGCACTAGTGGCGTCAAAACTGTTTTCATTAAACAAGAATCTTTCAAGCTCGCAGTCCTCCTGCGTGATTTCGTAAATAGAGCAAACTTCTCGTGTACTAGTTTTTGGTAGGGGGCAGACTTCCCATCTTATAAATATTGAACTCACTAGACATCTTTCCGAAGGATAGAGTCATGGAGCCATTGCGACAATTTATTACGGCATTGGAAGTGGCCAAAAATGGTCGACCAAGAATCACCGGAATTTGGTTTCTTGGGTTAGCGACAGGTTGTGTATCCATAACGATAAAATCAACAGGGAATATGAACTCCACAACTTTGATCAACACATCCTCTAGCTGACCCCTTGGATGGGTGATTGATCGATCAACCATTTAGAGAGTGCAACGAATGGGTTTCAACTCTCCAACCCCTAATTGTTCGTACACGGAGTAGGGAATCAGGTTAACACTAGACCCAAGATCTAAAAGTGCTCGATTAATTTTCTTATCCCCAATTGTGATTGAAATAGTAGGACAGCCGGGGTCCTTTCGTTTTTGGGGTAAGGTTTGATGGTGGTTAATAGCATTGCTCACTGCACTAGCCACTAGCACTTTCTTGGGTACTTGAGATGCCTTTCTCTTCGAGGTGCATAAGCCCTTTAAGATTTTCGCGTATGAAGGGACTTGTTGGATAGCATCCAAGAGAGGTATATTTATGCTAACCTGCTTAAATATCTCCACAATTTTCTCCACTTGTGCATTTGGTTTATTAGGACTCAACCTGTTTGGGAATGGAGCATTCTGAAAATTCGTTGAGTCAAATGTCTGTGGAGTAGAATGTGGAGTAGGAACGGATCCCGGTGTAGATGTGTTCATGTTGTGAGAAATGGGTCCGTTCGAGCTAGAAGAAGTAGAGCCATATGAAGGGTGGAGAATAGGCTCTAAAGAAAAAGGTGAAGAAGAAAGTGAAGAAAATGAAGAAGGGGAAGATGACGATGGAGAAGAAGAAGAAGAAGAAGAAGAAGAAGAAGAAGAAGAACCACCGGCGGGGTTGTCATCATGAGTTCCCACATTATTTTGCAACTTTCTTCCGGATCTCAACGTGGTCACCGCATTTACATTGTGATTGTGATATGCGTTTTGTGTGTGACCGGGATTGGGCAATGGTTGAGATGGAAGCTTTCCCTTTTCTCTCTCACTCAACGCAGCAGTTAATTGTGCAATTTGTGCCTCAATAGATTTGATACTTTGATCGTGTGAGGCATTGTTATTCATCAAAGACTGAACATAATTTTCAAATCTTGCTGCGGATTCAGTAGATTGCTTGAGAAAAGCATCTAGACTTTTTTCTAGCGAGATAACCTTATCATCATTTGGTTGAACCAAGTTGTTCGTTTGATTTGTATAAGGTTGTTGTTGGAAAGGTTGCTGGTTTTGAGTTTGTGAAGGTGCTTGTTGTTTTTGTGGAGGAGGTCTTTGAAAATTGTTATTTCCTTGGACTTGTTGATTTTGGTTCCAAGTGAAATTTGGGTGACTCCTCCACCCCGGATTGTATGTCGAAGAGTACGGATCATTTCTTTGTCATTGCTGAAATGCAGCATTGACTTGATCCTGTCCTTGAATAGGTGCATTATAAGGACACTCTTCGGTTAGATGTGATGGATTAGAACAACAAGCACAAACAGTTCGTGTGGGTAGAGTAGGGGCAGGAGAAGACGATGAGATTTTGGTCTCAATGGCTTCTAGCTTTTTCATAAGTGAGGCCATCTCGGCCTTCATAGCAATCGACATATCTATTTGATGTATGCCTGACCTAGATTGACCAACTGAAGAAGATGATGTGGTCTTGGTACTCTCCCACTGAATTGTTTGCTCACTAAGGTCCTCAAGAAACTGCCATGCTTCGTCGCTAGACTTGGAGAGAAAATGACCTTGACATATTGTTTCTAGCAACTGCTTCGTTGCTGCGTTCAATCCCTCGTATAATGTTTGGCAAAGTTGCCAACTCTCTATCCCATGATGAGGGCATTGAACAAGTAGGTCTTTAAATCTCTCGAAGCACTTCCAAAATGGTTCGGAAGGAAGCTGTGAAAATTGTATAATCTCGTTTCGGATTCTAGCAGTTTTGTGATGAGGATAGAATTTTTTTAGAAAAGCTCTCACAAACTCGTCCCAATTTCTAATGGAATGTGATGCGGTGCTATATAGCCACTTCTCGGCTAGGTCACATAAGGTAAAAGGAATGACCCTTAGCCTTATAGCGTCATCACTCAATTGGGTAGTTTTCATCATGGCACAAACGTTTTGGAATTTATTGATAAAAATATATGCATCTTCGGATTCCAAACCATGAAATCTTGGCAGCATATTGATGAAATGTGGTTTTATTTCAAAATTATCCCCATTCGCCGGTGGGGGTGAAAGACATGTAGGTAAAGAAGTGCGGACGGGGTAGAAGAGATCCTGGAGCGCAACTCGTGCGGGCGCTACAACAGGCGGAAAATTCGGGTTATTCGCACCTAACGGAGGTGGAATCATTCCCGTCGGTAAGGTATCGTTGGGGTCGTGTCCCGACATACCTTCGAAAGAAGAATTTGAAGATGGAGGTAAGGAAATGTACGGAATGTCGACGAAGGGTTCGTCGAAGGGTTCATCGGTCGGTACCAACGAAACACGGACTAATCGGGCGTTAGTATCCCTAGTCCAAAATGACATACACTAAAAAGGATAGTGTAGTCAGAAAAAATAGAAAAACAGAATGTGGGGGTAAGATAACGTCAATGAAGGAGAAATGGTGGAAGTGAGGTGCAAGGTTTCTTAGCGACAAGTTGCAAGTTTTGAAAAGATTTTTCCCTTTTTTTTATGTGAGAGTTTTGCAAATAGGTTTTTTGAAATGGGACTCGTGACACAAATGTATCAACCACGCATGCATAATCAGGCCTAGATCTAGGGTCGCCTAGGTCTGCTAGACAGCTCCTAACTAGGGCTAGAAATAGGACCTCAAACCGCCTCTTCACGGACAAATACGGCCAGGTAAGTGGGAAGGAACCACCACTACAGTGGGCCTAATTAATAACCACTAGCCTAGACACCGCAAAGTCGGTTAGGATAAACGGCCGATGCCTATACTAGTCCTTTTCCTATTGAGCTCGATGTCCTTAGGTCTGAGTCTAATCTTTTTTAATTAATTGTGGTCGATGCAAAATGCTTTAGGTGTTTTCTGGGGTCCTGGGAAGGGTGATGAAATCCCCACCCAATCTGAGTTTGGTCAATTAGCCCCTTAAAGTCCGATTAAATTATGCAAAACAATACAATTTCACTTGCAATCAATTTTTAGCGCGGCGCAAAGAAACCTGCAGCAAATCTGTTATTTAGAAGGGGGAGAAAGAATTTTTAGCGCAAAGAATCCCTGCAGAAAAATTTATACAGTGGAGATATGGAGGTTGCAGAGGGGAGGAAAAGAGAGCAAACCATGTAATTTTTATGCGCTGACGTGGCAGAACAGCGGCGGTTCCGCGGTCTAGGGTACCAATATGCGGCGGAAGCGCGGTTAGTTAAGGGAATCAGGCTCTGAAAAATTTTCTGCTGTTCTGTACCTTCAGTTCCTCTCTGTTCTTATATGTACTTTTCTGTTTTTCCCTCTGTAAAATTCCAGATCCGCGATTCTTCGCTGTTCCTGCAAGATTCAAAAGATACACCCTTCAAACAGATCAAAGTTGATAATTTTTGTATTTTTTATATTTTCAGATTTTTATAATTTTTAAAATTTATATCAACCCGAAAATTCACAAAAAGAAAAATTACGCCGTCCCCGGCAACGGCGCCATTTGATTAGTGTCAAAAATATAAGTTTACCGCAATCAGGAACGGCGTCGCTTCGCAGCTAGCCGGTGAGTACGGGTCGATCCACAGAGACGGGTAAATTTCTTTTATGTGTTTTAACGAGTTGATTCACAATGTCGTTTTGGTTGGTTTATAAAAATCTATAAAAACTGGATCTAATTAATCTAATTAAGAGTATTGCTAGGGTTAGGCTTAGGGGAAGTTTTGGAGATTAACGTTTTTCCTCACCGCTTTCAATGCCTTCTTTTTTAGATCTATTAGATGTTAAGGTAATTATTAATAAAGTGGATCCAAATCTTTTGGGAAGATGTTTCTTCCTCTAGATTTGTATCCTTCCTTTGTTGATAATTACCCTAACCCCCATGGAAAACGCACGCAACCGGCCCTTTATACTACGGTTCATCGTTACCTCGAGGGGTAGGATGCCGCAGGGAGCGGTTGTGCGCGTATGCATGGAGTTCTAATTCATTAGGTGAAGGTGGCATTGAAAGGGGTGAGAGATCTCATCTCTCAACCCTTTCGCTAAGGCTAACCCTAACAAGCGAGGAGATTACTCGCTCATTAGGGGATAAGAAAATATTTTAATTAAAGAAACAGAAATAAAATTACTTACTAATTCGATGGCTCCCTCCAAACAAGAAGAACAGATCTGAATAAACTCCCAGAAAGTCTGAATTTTTATTGATTGAAAAGAGGCATAGGGTTTTACAATTTTTGATTACAATTTATAAGCAAACAGGAGAATTTAGGGTTACGGGATTCGCACATGTGCAATTACAGATTTGCCCTCGAAAAATCCCAACACCCTGCACCGACGCACCGACTCTAGAAATCTGCATCGACACGGGCTTAAACAGGCCGTGGCAATAGGGCGCTTGGGCCGCGGTTCCGCGGCCCTTTGGTGGGCTTGGCTCACCATCTTTTGGGCTTCTTATTTTTATACTTTGTTTTCTCTGTTGGCTTCTTATCCTTCTCCAGATCCTCAGTGAAAACTTGTAAGGATCTTTTGACCGTTTCACTTTCGTCTTTTTGGACCTTGCACTGTTCTTCGTCTCGGCTTGAGTAAGATCCGTCTGCTTGTTGGTTAGAAGTCCATTTTCTGTATCATCTTTCGTCTTTTTCACTGTATTTGTTTCAAGAGCCTGTATCCTGTAACATGCAACAAATGTGCGTCAAGAGTACCTGTTTACTTATAAAACGGATAAGAATAGAGGGATGAAAAATGCAATATTATGGTCTGAACAGCCCGTGGATTGTATACAAGGGCCAGTATTGGACTACTTGTAGGGCAATATCGAAAGTTGTGGGGGTTGCTTAAGCACAGGTTTAGGTCTCTGTAACTTAAGACTTTCAAATTTTATGAGCCGTGAGGGTCCCATAAGAGAGTTCTCCTTACGAGTCGTGAGGATCTCGCAAGCGTATTTTCTCCTTAGGAATCGTGGGGATCCCTAAGTGTGTTGCTCCCTTGTGAGTCGTAAGGATCTCACGCGGGTGGTTTCTCTTTACAAGGTCGAGAGGACCCTATAAGTGTCTTTTAACGAGGTTGCGCCCTTTCGGGTTTCACAAACACTCGCTGGTAGTCCTGCTGTTTTTACTCACGGAGCCCTTTCGGGTTTTCATCCGTGCCCATTTTGCTTATGGACATACCATTTTTTTTTATTCTTCTTATTTTTATATTTTTTTTTACGAGGTCGGGCCCTTTCGGGTTTTCACGAACACTCGCCGGTAGCCCTGCTGTTGTTACTCACGGAGCCCTTTCGGGTTTTCATCCGTGCCCTTTTTGCTTATGGACATACCGTTTTTATTTTATTTTATTTATTTTTATATATTTTTTTTACGAGGTCGCGCCCTTTCGGGTTTTCACGAACACTCGCCGGTAGCCCTGCCGTTTTTACTCACGGAGCCCTTTCGGGTTTTCATCCGTGTCCTTTTTGCTTATGGATATACCGTTTTTATTTTATTTTATTTTTATATATTTTTTTTATATATCTCGTCAGCCTAAAAGATGCTGCGGTAGTAGTTTAAAGACATTTCGGTCTGCTATTAGTTTCAGGACATTTCGGTCCGTTGTTAGTTTAAGAACATTTCGGTCCGTTGTTAGTCTAAGGACATTTCGGTCCGTTATTAGTTTAAGGACATTTCGGTCCGACATGGAGAAGACTGGCTACATACTTATAAAGTTCGAGCTTAGGAAGATAGCGAGAGAACATAGTCGTCGTCATCTATCATTGACCTAAGCCGTGACTCATTAAGCGTAGTATCTCTTTAAGAAGCGTCCGTTTATCGGCCTAAAAGGCCTTTCACCATGCATATCCATAAGCAGGTAGACCCCACCCTGGTAGACCTTATCTATGATGTACGGGCCTTCATAGTTTGGCTCGAATTTTCCCCGCTTGGCGCGATTAGGGATCATAGGCCTTTTGACTACTAGCACGAGTTCGCCTTGGCGAAATGTCCTCGGCCGGCTCAATCTCTCATATGAGCGCGTCATCTTTGCTTTATAAGCTTCCAGATTTTGCTGTGCTATGAGCCGGGTTTCATCAAGGGCGTCAAGCTCCTCAAGCCGAAGGTGAGCATTTTCTTCATCCGTCAGCTCGTAGTGAACTGCCACTCGCAGAGAGGGTAACTCTATCTCGAGAGGGAGTACTGCTTCCGTACCGAACACCAACGCGTATGGCGTTGTGTTCGTGGCTGTCTTGAATGTAGTTCGGTACGCCCAAAGGGCATCTTGTAGCCTCTCATGCCAGTCTTTCTTACTTCGGGACACCGTTTTCTTTATAATCTTTGTTAAGGTCTTGTTGAAGGCCTCGGCGAGACCGTTGGCTCACGAATTATAGACTGAGCAATATCTCCAGTCTATATTGTGTTGTTGTGCGAAACGACTGATCTTATGGCTTCTATATGCTGGCCCGTTATCGGAGATGATTCGTCGCGGAGTTCCAAACCGATATATGACGTGCGTCTTGAAGAAGTGGAGGATATTCTCCGTCTTTACTTCTCTCAACGGTATTGCTTCTGCCCATTTGGAGAAGTAGTCAGTCATCGCCAGGATGAAACGATGCCCCCTAGACGATGCTGGTTCGATGGGGCCGACTATGTCAGTTCCCCACATTTCGAACGGCCAGCTAGCCACCGTTGGATGTAATGGATTTGGATGCTGATGGATGAAGTCCCCATGAATTTGGCATGAGTGACATTGCTTCGTATATTCGAGGCAATTTTGAATCATCGTGGGCTAATAGTAGCCCATCCGTTTGATCTTCAACTTCATCTTTGGGCCTGCTTGGTGAGAACCGCAGAGTCCGTCGTGAACCTCCTGGACAACTCTTTTCACTTCGTCAGGTTCTAAACATCTCAGCCATAGAGAATCAAACGACCTCTTTTACAGAGTATCATTGACAAAGGCGAAAGACAGAGCTCGTTTCATAAGCTGATGTCTTGTGGACGCTTCTTCAGGTGTTCGGTGGGACCTAAAGTAGTCTATGAAGACTTCTCTCCAATCCTCAGTCTTTTCCCGGTCTTTTACTTGCAGGGCCGTTTGCTTAGTCGCTCCCTTCTCTTCGGATGATTCCGGAGATATTTCTGCTGGGGCAAACACTTGACGGCTTTGTACCATGATTCTAACGCCATCGAGATTCTCATCAGCCAGTTATTTAGCAAGTTTGGCCAATGCGTCTGGTTTGCTGTTTTCCGCGCGCGGTATGTTCTCCAAAGTATAAGAGGAAATTTGGGTCAACAATTGTTTCACCTTTTCACCGTACCTCACCAACTCCGGTTTGCACGTTTGGTAGTCGCCGTTTACTTGACTAACGACCAGTTGAGAATCCCCGTATATGAGGAGGTCTTCAATTCCCATGCCAATGGCGATCTCGAGGCCTGCTATCAAAGCTTCGTATTCGGCTTCATTGTTTGTCCTCGGCTCTGTTAAGGAGAAGGCAAAGCGCATAATCCCACCTTATGGAGTTACGAAGATGAGGCCTACCCCCGATTTGATTATAGGGGTATTTTGTTTGCGCTTTTTCATGGAAGATGCTCCATCGAAATAAAGTTCCCATTGGGTATCACCACCGTGGATCGCGTCAAACGCATGTTCGTCTGGCAAATCGCAATTCAGGGGAGAATCAGCCAGTATCGGATGCTCAGCGAGGAAATCGGCGATGGCCTGGCCTTTCACTGCCTTGAGAGGTTGATATATTATCGAGAACTCCATCAAGAGCAGGGCCCATTTAGCGAGTCGACCTGTCAATATGGCCTTTGACATTAGATATTTGAGAGGGTCTACCTTCGAAATGAGACAGGCTTCATGTGCTAATGCGAAATGTCTGAGCTTTGTTATCGCGAAGATCAACGCCAGGCAATGTTTTTCAATGGGGGAGTAGTTGCTTTCTGCCCCTAGTAGAACTCGACTTAAGTAATAGAGTGCTCTTTCTTTCCCTTGGTCGTTCTCTTGTGCCCATAATGCGCCTAAGGAACCTTCGAGGGCAGTTGTATAAAGAATGAGGGGTTTTCCTTTGACCGGAGCAGCCAACACCGGCGGGTTCTGCAGGTATTGCTTGATCTCGTCTAGTGCGCTTTGGCATTTTTGGTCCCAGATGAACGGGGTTCCCTTCTTCATCAGGTGGCTGTAAGGACGGCACTTTCCTGAAAGGTTGGCTATAAATCGTCGTATATACGCGAGCTTCCCTTGGAGAGACCGCAGCTGTTTGAGATTCCTCGGCGGAGGCATTTCCATGATCGCCTTGATCTTCGACGGATCTATTTCGATACCTCGGTGTCGAACGATGAATCCCAGGAATTTTCCTGAGGAAACTCCGAATGCACACTTGAGCGGGTTCATTTTCAAGTTGTATTGTCGAAGGCATTGAAATACAGTCTTCAAATGCTCGAGATGTTCCTCGTATGATTTGCTTTTAACCATGAGATCATCGATATAGCATTCGACGATTTCGTGTATAAGGTCATCGAAGATCTTTGTCATGGCCCTTTGGTAAGTGGCACCGGCGTTCTTTAATCCGAAGGGCATCACTTTATAACAGAATATTCCCAAAGGAGTCCTGAAGGCTGTATGCTTCTGGTCTTCGGGATGCATTTTTATCTGATTATAACCTGACGAGCCATCCATGAAGGAGAAAATCTCATGTGTGGACGTATTGTCTATCATCAGTTCGGTGACTGGTACTGGGAAATCATCCTTCGGGCAAGCTTTGTTGAGATCCCGAAAGTCCACGCATATACGTACCGTCCCATTTTTCTTCATCACTGGGACGATATTAGCAATCCATTCAGGGTATTGAACTTCCTGGATAAAACCGGAGTCTATCAGCTTTTTGACCTCAGCGTTGATGCTCATCTCGAGCTCGAGCCGCATTCTTCTCGGCGCTTGTTTAACTGGCTTGACACCCGGGGATATCGCCAGTCTATGCACAGCAACTTCTGGATCTAGTCCTGGCATCTTGGAATAGTTCCATGCGAAGCAATCTTTATGCTGTACAAGGACGTCCTTTAACGCAGCCACCCTCTCTTCAGACAGCAGCTCGCTGACAAATGTCGGTCGCGGATCATTTACCGTCCCCAACTCAATTTTCTTGAGGTTATCTGCAGCGGTATGTATTCCATCCTCCAGTTCTTTTGGCGCTGGCGGAAATTCTGAGATCACCTCATCATTGCTGTTTTCGAGGCACCAGGGGAGGCCGTCCATGTTCTCGGATTCTTCTCTTAGTATTGTTATCATGTGACAGGTGCGAATCCGCTTCCAATCCCAATGTGGAACTGGTTTTTCTTTCGTGGCCTTGGGCTCGTGCTTTTATGGTGGAGCTACCCTCCAGTTGTCGGACAGAGCGAATTTGCCAAGCTGATACTGATCTTCGACCCAATTCTTGAAGGTGAAGCAATCTTCAAGAGGATGACTTATTACTTGATGGTAAGAGCAGTAGTCCGGGTGTGAGACTTCGCCCGCTTGTTCGGGATATTTAGACTCCTGCAGTGTAAGCATCTGATGTTTTAGAGCGAGGTCAAGTATCTTCTTCGTCTTGTCTCGCGGAAACGAGTATGCTCGACCGATTTTCTTCATAAGGGATAGATCAATAACGCTCGACTCCCGTTTGCGTGGCTTCTTAGCCATGCTTTGTTGTTGTTGAGCGCCTTTTTGGCTTTTCGACTTATTGCTGCTTTTGTGCCGAGCCTTCTTTATAACAGGTTGATAAGGAGCGGCATTTTCGTTTTTAACGGCCTGTTGAAAGAGGCGTTGCGTTTTGGCTTTCTCATAGATTGTCATTTCACGATTGTGATCATCTCGGACTTTTTGACCAGCTTCCCTTATAAGCCTGTCCATTTGTTCTTCAAATGATGGACTGGGCGCTTTTTCATCAGGAACTTTTACTGGTTCAGGATTAGTGTCCTCCCATTGAGCATCCGCTTCTTCATCGAAATTATGCACGACGTGACAGTCGCAGAGCAGCTCTCGTTTCTTGGAGCGAATGTATCCGAGCCCGATTGTCTCCATCCTCCCATTAGGTAGCTTATGCTGAGTTCCGGGGACGTTCCAAACCCTGTCATAGAATTTGGCATTCCTAATGGTCTGTTTGAAGGGTATCCCTTGGCGCTTCAACAGCCGTTTCAAGCCTTCTGTATAATATCTGGGTAGACGAATGGGTTGAAGCCTGTCCAGCATCGGATCTGCTCCGTACCAGATTTCTTTTTCTACCTTGGTTTCTTCAGAGCGGTAAAACAGAATTGCTTTCTCGCTCTCTCGCCTGGGAGGGATGTAGAATGTTTGTAGCTCTTCTACGTTGTAAATATTAAGTGCATCCAGTTCTTTATGGTGTTTAGGCGGCACCATGGCGACTTGTAGACTTTGCTCTTCGTCAGCGGACGTTTGTATTAAAGGTCGAGCAGAGAATACAGCATGGACTTCATCTTCCGAGTCGCTGCCAAAGATCAATGTAGGAGTTGATAGTCTCGGCTTGTTGGGTTGGGGCGGATCCGAATAAACTATCTCCTCTTCGTCCTCGGTATCACTGCCGAAGACAGGGATGGTGGCGTTAGTTTTATTCTCCGGCTTGTGACATTTCTCCGTATCTTCGAAATCCGGTAAGAAGTATTTGGCATCTTCGTATTTGCGGACCTCGTTCACAGAGAACGGGTTCAGCTCTCCCGTCACGGTATACTCGAAACCATCCTTAAAATACTTCATACACTGATGTTGTGTAGAAGGGACGATGTTGTACTCGTGTAACCATGGTCAGCCGAGCAAAGCGTTGTAGCATGTCTTGGCGTCTATGACGTGGAACTTAATGACCGTGACGAGTAGTCCGAAGCGTAGCGTCAGTATCACAGATCCAAGAGTCTTTGACGATTGGGAGTCGAACCCGGAGATGGTGATCTTGTCCCGAGGAAGGTGCTGGACGCTCATGCAGATTTCCTTTAACACCCGCACGTTGAGTAGGTTAACAGACGACCCGTTATCGATCAGGATTTTACCTATCTTTATATCATGGCAGTATCCCGAGACATAGAGAGGGCGATTGTGTTCGCACGTCCCAAGTAGAAGGTCTTCATCGCCAAAAGTAACATCGGCCGTGTGCACTTCCTCCAATTCATCCTTCATCTTTTCCTCGGCCAGGCATGCTTGGAATTGTTCCGAGTCTTGGAGCGCCTTAATCAATGAATCTTTCGCCTCTTTTGATAGTAAAAGGGCGTCAAGAATGCTGAGCTGCGAGGGCAGCTTCCTCAGATGTGCTAAGATATTGTAATCCGCCTTATTCTTCTTTGGTGGGTCTTTGGCAGCTAGCTCTTCCACCACTTGGTCATCTAAGACGATATCTTCAGTGCCCTTTTCTTTCCCTTTATCTTTTTTGTTCGAAAGTCCGAGGTTCTTTTCGGGCAGCGTGCGATTACGTAGCCGGATATTTTCGCAAACCTTCGGTTCTTCTTCTTTTCTCGAGTCGGACTCTTTAAAGAGAGGGGCAAGTTCTAGCTCTTCATCAGAATCACTCCCAAATGTAGGCACTTGTGATCTACTGGTGTTAACCATGCAACAATCGCCAGCAGTTCTTTTAAGCCCTTCGGTCGTATTTCTTTGCTCTCGACGAGTTTTACGCTTTTCCCTCTTAACGCGTTGTCGATGAGCAACATATCCTTGCCACCATCTATCGAAAGCTTTGCACTCTTCAGTGAGGTGTGAAATCTTTTGATGATATAAGCAATAGGAGAGGTGCGTTTCCATTTCACCAGTGATGTTTCCTTCAGAGGATGGTAGCTTCATGCCCATTGATATGGCCTTGGCAAACTTTTTCCTCATCTTGAATTGGCTTTTGTCGGTAGCGGAGGTGTTTAGCTCCAACGGGATCGTCTCAGCCCTTTCATCAAGCCGCTGGCGCTTGGCCCTTTCAAATATAGCCGCCTCGCGCCCCTGATCAGCTCTGCTTTTTAATCGAGCTTCGTTAAGGAATGCGTCAATTACTTCATCTGATGGCCCAGAACTTTTGGTTCAGGATCTACCCCCAGCTTTTCGGTGCAAGGAGTCTCCTCATCGTTCGTGATCGAATGGGAAATCATATGACAGCTCGCCACATATTCCTCGGATTCATCCGACGAACTTTCTCCCTCATCTTCTTCTTGAAAGACGTGATTGAGGAACTCTTGGAGCGTAATGGGAGTCCGTGCCTTTTGGTTGTATTCATCCAGCGCGTCAATTTGCTTTTGTAAGTCCGTGCGCTTGTCGCCAGGCTTCACAGGCTTCTTTGACTTCTTTTTCTTCTTCTTTGAAGATTTCGACGGCTGGCTATGAATGCTTGGGCCACCTCCATCAATCTTTTGAGTTGAACGAGGCTTCAACATCCCTTCAATGATCTGCGGTTCTAACGGTTTCTTCCACCTAATCGCTGGACATGTCTGAAGGTCGTTCAGCATCCTCTTTGTCCTGGCTGATAATACGACCTCCCAAGGAGCTTCTTCAATAACGGAGCATGTTGCCCCCAGCGTATTCGTCCCCTTAGAGGTGTGGGGCTGCGGGGGATTCACCTTCCATTTGTCAGATAACGCGAATTTGCCCTGTCGGTATTGGTTTTCAAGCCAATTCTTGAAAACGTAGCAATCTTCGATCGGGTGGCCAAGTACTATTTGATAAGGACAGTAGTTGGGCTCGTTGACGTCACTTGGTTGCAACGGACGTTTTGGATCCGGCAGATTTATGAGTCTGTTGCGCAACGCCAGCTCGAATAACCTCCTTGTTTTATCGCGGGGAAAAGAATAAGGACGTCCCATCCTATCCTCAAGGGGTACGTATGGGCGCATATTATTTTGACGAGCAACCGGCTTCGAGTCGCTCGGTTGTTGTTGAGCATTAGCGACGACGATCGCTTTTCCCTTCCCTTTGTCATTTCGGGAGTCCGGCCTTGGAAGAGGGGGTTTATAGCCCATTTGATCCATTTGCGCTAGTTTGTCAATCAAGGCCTGGAAGGTAGTTGGCTTGAAAAACATCATAAATTGTGATATGGTAGTTTGCGGATCAAGAGTTCCCACAAACATACCCACCGCGGGAGCTTCTTCAATGCGCTGCTCGCACTTTGACCATAAGTTCCGCCATCGTATAGCGTACTGAACCCACGTCTCGCCTGGTTTTACCCTGGCGTTAATCAGTGCTGTCATCGGGGTACGTTCACTGGCGCTTGCAAAACGCTGAGTAAGCAATAGCTCCATTTCCGCGAAGGTTTTGATAGAGTCGTTCGGGAGCTCAGAGTACCATTCGAACGCCGTATCTGATAAGCTTCCAACGAACTGGCGAAGCAAAAGCTTGTCATCACCGCCGGTATTGCCGCAGAGTGCTCTGAACTGGGCAACATGCTGATGAGGATTGCCCGTCCCTTTGTAGACATGGAACTTAGGAATTGTGTAACCGGGTGGGTACTTGATTTGATCGTACCAACTTGGATATGGCCGCCCCGTTTTTACGACCTGACTGGTCGCTTCGGTCGCATGATGAACCCGTATTTGTTGGGCTATGTACTCATCCAAATCAGCTTTAGAGATTGTATCTTCTTTAGCCGTGGACAGAACTGGTGGAGGATTCGACGTCTCTCCCCTATCGTCTTCAAGGATGATCGGGGGATCTTCAGCAGGTGGATTTTGTTGAATCATCATACCCACCATATCCTGGAACAGGAGGGCCATTTTCTTTATGTTGGCTGCCTGCTCCGCAGCTTCTTTATCCTTTTTCTCCAGTACGCGACGAAGGAATTCAGCGTCCGTTTCTTGTTCTTGACGCTCATCCGAGGACATTTCAGGGTTTTCTTTTGGCCCTGTAAGTGCCGCCATAGCGTTCATCATCTCCTGAAGCTTCTGTTGCTGTTCCTGAGCCTTAGTCACTGACCGTGTGTGCGGTCTATTACCTGTTGATATGCGGCTATCCTCCTTTCCCGATGTCACATAAACTGTATGAACTATCATGCCCCCGGACTTAGGGCGTTTAGGCTCACTACCTTTGGCATTTGCCGCGGGCGGGGGGGTTTTCTCCGGCCTTCTTCTTTTGTTGGCCATTGAAGTGGAGGGGGCCGGTGCAGTAGGCATCTTGGTGATTGTTGTCCTTTGTTGTTTAATAGGACGGTCCTTTTCTTTTTGCACCTTCGCCTTCTTCTGTTGACGAGGATGACCTGGGTCAATCACGGAGTCTTGAACCCTACGCCAAACCTTGTATACTTTTGAGGACAGCCGTTGAGGGGGATGTTCTTGCTTCGTTTCTGGAGCTCTTTCCGCAGGTGGAGAAGACCTCTTCAATGTAGCGGTTGGAGAGTTCTTCCGTACCCTTCTCAGCAGTTCAAAGCTGTTCCCAGTTGGAACAACAGCGTTGACTTCCACCACTGGAGCCGGTGGAGTTAGCCCTGAGGGGGAGTTGCCCCCTGCCTTCCTCACTCGTTGCCAATGGCGACGTCGAGCATGACGAGCCTTTGGGACTGGCTCGGAGATTGAGACATCTTCTTTTTTCCCCCTGTCTGAATGAGGCGCCACCGGTGTTAACCTCTTAAAGACTGAGGTTGTCTTTTGAGGGGTGATATTCAACCTGTCGAAGACAGATCCTCTAGTAGGGGGAGGAGCAGGAATCGTCAGCCTTGAAAAGACTGACTCTTTGACAGGGGAAGCCGTCTTGACGACTTCTGGAGCAACAGTTATCGCCTTCCTCGGGACAACCAATTTAGAGTTCTGATTTAGCCTGGTGAAAACAGAGGCTGTCGGTTTGGTAGTGAGCGACCCGTTGACAGGGGCCGTCGTAGCAGTGAGCCGGTCGAAGACCGACTTTTTGTTCACTTCCGGTGCAGGTATTGGCGTAGGGAAGCTTGTAGGTGGGATCATGGTCCCGAAGAACAGACCAGTGGTGGCTTGGGTCACCTGGTCTATCGGCAGAGTGAGGAAGGAAGCCGCTTGGGGCCCATATGCTACACCTCCGGGGGAGGTGGAGCGTCCATTGCAGTGGCACTTCGAGCAGTTGGTGCAGTTAGAGGCCATTGAATCTTGAGTTCTGCGCCAAGCAAAAGACCAAATCTTAGTAACTTGAAATCCGAAGGCAACCATTTAACAAACCGCGATTGGTTCGCGAAGACGGCACATGAAGTGTGGAGTGGAAAGAGGAAAAGGTCCCACCGGGCGTGCCAGAATCTGTTCCCCTCCGAATGGCGACCGAGACGTTAGGACGTCTGAGCCTGAGATTCGGGGAAGATGCTATTTGGTTTTATCCGTCTACCTCTCCGAAGATGCCAAGTTGATTTATGGCACCGTGTATCGAAGGTTTAGATGGATGCGGCCGATGTAGCAGACTTTGTCAGATTCCCCCTCACTTGAGGGGTTTTTGATTGTGGGGACGCTCTTCCCTGCAGGCGCGAGCCCCTGCAGTTAATTACGCTACCGCATCGCGGTAACCACTTTCTCCTTATCCAGAATTTCACTTCGTGTCGTGTGTGTTTGTTTTGTTTGTGGTTGCCCGTGGATTGTATACGGAGACTGAGTAATGCCGTCGCCTGTAGGATGTGTATTAGTCCAAATCCGTATTTACTTAGATTTGGGTTTGGTGTTTTTAGTTTAAGGATGCGTTAGTCGCGTTGCGACTAAGATCAACTTAAACGTTCGTCAAGGATACGTTAGTCCTGTTTTGGACTAAGATCAACTTGACATGATGGTCGATTTAATAGATATGGTCGTCAGGACTCGTCGCCTCTCTGACGTCGTTGAAGGATTACAACGATAGGTGTCAGAGGAGTTCGGAGATGTACCCTCGAACCGAAGTTGATTTAGGGTTTTATAGTCCATTTGAATGTTTAAGGATACGTTAGCCGTGTTTGGGGCTAAGATCAACTTAAACGGGACCGTTTAGATCCGGCAAAAAAGCATTTGGAGGCTCTATTGTTCCAGTTTAGGGACGTAGTGGTCCATGTTCCAGTTTAGGGGATGTGGTGGTCCATCGCCAGTTTAGGGACGTGGTGGTCCATTATTAGTTTAAGGACGTTTCGGTCCAACATTAGTTTAGGGACGTCTCGGTCCGATATTAGTTTAGGGACGTTTCGGTCTGATATTAGTTTAGGGACGTTTCGGTCCGATATTAGTTTAGGGACGTTTCGGTCCACGAGTTTAAGGACCCCGCAGTCCATATTGATGTGTGGTCGTTGGGACCCGTCACCTCTTTGACGTCGTTGAAGAATTACAACGATGGATGTCAAAGGAGTTCGGAGATGTACCCTCGAACCGGATGTAGATTGATTTAGGAGAGCAATTTTGCTCAGTCAATTTGATTTAAGGACTTATGGCCACGATTGGGCTAAGTCCAATTGAAAATATTCAACACTTTTGTTTGTTGGTCTGTTAGACCTGTGTCAGGGCTGTTCATTTATTTTGGGCTCTGCTCAAAACAGAGTATCAATTTAAATGGGGCTCTGCCCTTTTATTGCTTTGCAATTTATTTAGACCTATTAGGTCTTTTTGACTTGGGCCTGGCCCTTTAAGTAATGCATTGCATTTGTGCAAAGCACTAAGAATCTTTGTAGATTTAAGAACAGAAGTGCAAAGCACTTTTTGATCCCTTGATCTAAATTTGGATCAAAGAAAAACAAGTTTTTCCTTGTTTCAGAGAACCAAAGGTTAATAGCAAGTGCAAGGCACTATTTTTATTTTTTTTATTTTTTATTTCTTTATTTATTTATTGAAGATCAATGATCTTGTTCTTAGATCAATGATCTGTTCATAAAAGAATTTCCTCTCTCTCTCTCTTTGTTAAAGGTTTTTACCTTTTTTTATGTTCTTCAGGAGTTCTTGAGTGTTCCTTTCTTCTCTTTTTTTTAGCCAGATGTTGATCCTCTTGAAATGAGGTCTGGGGTCCTTTTTAAAGTCCTCATAAATTAGTTAAATTTGTTACAGAGATCTTTTTCTGAGTGATTTGGGGAATTTTCCCCACCGTTGGATCTTTGATCCAAAGGCCCCTGCTTTACAGAAGAAAATCTTCTTGTTTTTACAAGAACAGAAAAGATTTATTCTGTTTTGCGCAACTCCCCCAGCGCGTGACACGTGTCGCGCTTGCGCAGCTGCGCTTGCGCAACTGCGCAGACACGTGTCGCGCTGTGCAGCGCTTGCGCAGCTGTGCTCGCGCAGCTGTGTTCGCGCAGCTGCGCAGACACGTGTCGCGCAGTGCAGCGCTTGCGTAACTGTGCTTATGCAGTTGTTTTTTGCGCAACTGCACGACACGTGTCGCGCAGTGCAGCGTTTGCGCAACTGTGTTTGCGCAGTTGTGCTTGCGCAACTGCGCAGACACGTGTCACGCAGTGCAGCGCTTGCGCAACTGAACGTTGCTTCTTTTACTTTTTGTTTTTAAAAGAGCCCTGCTCTGATTGGACGCACTGCCTTGGGCGTTGCGCTGACGTATCAACTTCTGACACGTGGCGCGTTGCGCGCAGCGCACGGGATTTGAAGCGTTGCTTCAAAATTTGAATTTTTGAAATTCAAACAGAGCCTTGCTCTGATTGGGGGAAACAAAAACAAATGGATTTTTAAGAAGAAACTTGGTGTAGATGGAAAAGTTGAGACTTTCAAAGCTAGACTTGTTACAAAGGGTTTTCGTCAACGACCAGGTGTGGATTATGACGAAACCTTTTCTCCAGTGGCTATGCTTAAGTCCATCCGGATCCTACTTGCCATTGCTGCATACCATGACTACGAAATCTGGCAAATGGATGTTAAGACCGCCTTTCTAAATGGTGATTTAGAGGAGTGCGTGTACATGACTAAGCCAGAGGGCTTCGTAGACAGTAGGAGCAGCAGAAAAGTGTGCAAGCTGCTTAAACCCATCTACGGGTTAAAGCAGGCATCGCGGAGTTGGAATATCTGCGTTGATGTGGTAGTCAAAGAGTTTGACTTCATCAAGAACGTAGATGAACCATGTATCTACAAAAAGGTTGCAGAGAGTAAGGTTATCTTCCTCGTATTGTACGTGGATGACATACTCTTGATAGGAAATGATGTTCCTATGCTGCACTCGGTCAAGCTCTTGTTATCACATAGATTCTTAATGAAAGATCTAGGTGTTGCCTCCTGAATTTTGGGGATTAAGTGTTAGTTATATGTATGCCCTAGAGGCCATTACTGTACATTGGATGTATATTGTAGTGGATGCTGGGACATATATAGGTAGGACTTTCTTGCTCGACATGATAGTACGCTATCTGGTTGCTCTTTATCTTAACGTGTATACTTTCTGTCTCTCTGTTACATGTTGATAAAGCCCTTAGGATGTGTACTCGACTTCCAGGACTGTGATGCAGATCATACTAGTGGGGCCTGGATAGTCCATGAGTACATCCTTCAATGTTCCTAGTCGAGGGAATATCGAGACGGGGCATCGATATTCCAGAGTAGACTAGCGTATATCTTCTCGACCCATGCGATGGGCGATGGATGATCCCATATCCATTGGTGTTTGACATCAGAGATGGTATACGGGTGCTCAGTGGAGACTGGGAACACTGAACGGACTCGCCGAGAACTCCCAGATGGTATTATACCTCACGTCAGATGGCAGTTCTCTGGTGACACTGGTACAGCTTAGTCTGTTGACCCGAGATCGTCATAGAGTCTTGTGTGTCTCCCACTGTGCTTTGATTTCCACCCTACCACGGCTCTACTGAGTCGTGCAAACAGGTGGTTTTTGGGTACAGTCCCGATTCACATGGAGGCAATGAGCGATAGGAAGGGATTCGTCTCTCCCGGTATTGGGGGTTGATGTTGCGCTATGCTCGACTGGCCATAACAGGAAATCCCTGGCCAGGGTTGCGGTGACCTACTGGTAAGTGTTATCATTAGTTTCACACATGTTATGGACCTTACGTCGGCATGACTTATCAAGCTATTGGGGTCTGACGTTTACCACCCCTAGGCGAGATATGCGACATATCAGACGAACAGACCGGACTGTACGGTAAGTGTTACTGGTTGGATTCACAGGAGTATGAGCGGGCTTGCTCGTCGATCTTCTGATCGCTCAATACCTGGGTGGCCGTTACGTTTAGCAGACCGCTTGCGGCTTGTGGGTGTTTGATATGATCATCATCTGCTGCCGGCGTATTGACGAGTCTTTAGAGTCCTACACAGAGGTTTCCTGGCTCAAGCGAAACGAAATAGGAGCGCATATGAGATATGTGCAGGACCGAGAATAATGCGTGTATGTGATATCGTATTTCATTCTCGCGATGGATGTATCGATTGGTTATATGCGATATAACCTAGTTATCGAATCAAGGATTGATTCGATAAGCCGATACATAGGATACTGGTCGGTTATATGCGATATGACCGGATCGTTAAATCAAGTGTTGATTTAATGATTTAATGTATAATTATATATTTGATATATTACTTTGCATTAACTAGTATTGGTTCACTTTAAGTAGATTTTCTCACTTGATTTGTGCAAGTTGTATATGTGATATACTTTTGTGCACTTGATTGTATCATGTTTGATGATACATGCTTATTTGGTTAAGTGTAAAGAATTAAACCATGGTTAAGTTGTTGATTAGGGTTTTACTTATTCATTTATCTTATTTATTTATTCATTTTGAATAAATTGAAAGATATATGAATGGTGGCTTCATTTGTTTTTAGTTGAAGCTTCATGAAGCTTTGACTAAATGACCTTTTTGTTCTCATCCTTAACCCTAACCATTCAACCTAACCTTAGTCAATTCTCTACACTTAACTAAGGTTAAGATTATGATAAGTATTCATTTTATTATCTATTTTTAAATAACTTATCGTATCATCTTCTTCTTCTTCATCTTCTTCTTCTTCATCTTCTTCTTCCATGAAGAAAAGCTTGCTACATCAATGGCAAGTGATGAAAACAAGTGAGAAATCCAATTCTAAAGTGAACCCACTTCCTATTTCTTCATCCTCTACCTCTTGCCAAGTAGTATAGGGTGTTTTCTTCACAAGTTTCATGACTTGGTGAAGTCGGAGTTTGATCTTGTGATGCCTCGATGTAGATCATCTTCGGCATCGAACCGACGACCAAGCCCGCCCATTTCTCCGATGAAGCCGATGCTAGAGTCATAGATTTGATTTGGACAGCGGAGGGACCTCATCACGGAGCCTAGGACGTGGATGACCGGATCTGCAAAGGTTGTGGTTTCTTTCCTTTAGTTAAAAGTCGTTAACTTGCATCGCATAGCCTATTTATCTAGTTAACGATCCGTATTAGGGTTTGTAGGCACTTGAAAAATTTAAATTGGCCGTGTTTGATCACTTGTGAGACTTCATTAGTGTGCCTAGGAACCCTACATTAAGATCTATAGAGATAGATCTAAAAGGATACTGGGATTGTCCCAATCTAGGTACATTGACACCATACTAAAGAAGTTTAGTATGGAAGAATCCAAACGTGGGAATTTACCCACGATCTCTGGACTCACTCTCTCCAAAAAGATGTCTCCCAAGACTGATTTGGAGAGAGCTCGCATGCAAGGGATACCCTATGCTTCGGCAGTAGGCTCTATCATGTACGCGATGCTATGTACCAGACCTGATGTAGCATACTCACTAAGTGTGGTGAGGAGGTATCAAGCAGATCCTGGAAAGAGTCATTGGACAGCTGTGAAGAACATTCTTAAGTACTTGAGAAGGACTAAAGAGATGTTCTTGGTGTATGGTAACGGAGATCTCCAGGTGGAGTCCTTTACCGATTCGAGCTTCCAAAGTGATAAGGACGACTCTAAGTCGCACTCGAGATTTGTCTTTACCCTCAATGGAAGGGCGGTGTGTTGGAAGAGTTCCAAACAGGAAACCGTGGCAGACTCGACAATAGAGGCTGAATACATCGCTGCCAACAATGCTGCCAAAAAGGCTGTCTGGATAAAGAAGTTCATAACTGAACTTAGAGTGGTTCCGTCCATTGAGCATCCAATACCTTTGTATTGTGATAACAATGGAGCTATGGCTTTGGCCAAGGAACCCAGGTCCCATCAGAGATCCAGGCATATTCTGAGGCGGTATCACCTGATCCGGGAGATAGTTGATCGCCGCGAGATCAAGATCAGAAGAGTTGACACGAAGGACAACACTGCGGATCCACTCACGAAGGCCATACCCTAGATACAATTTGAGAGACTCTTCGGGATGTTGGGTATGGGATACTACAACAGCTGGCCTTAGTGCAAGTGGGAGATTGTTAGTTATGTATATGCCCTAGAGGCCATTGTTGTACATATGATGTATATTATAGTGGATGCTTGGATATATATAGAGAGGACTTTCTTACTCGATATGATAGTATGCTATCTGGTTTCACTTTGTCTTAACATGTTGATTTGTATTGGGTTACTGTCTTGCTCTCGCATGTTGATAAAGTCCTTAGGATATGTACTTGACTATTAGAAATATGATGCAGATCATACTAGTGGGGCTAGGGTAGTCTAAGAGTACATCCTATAACTGTTCCTAGTCGAGGGTGTATCGAGACAGGGCATCGATACTCCAGAGTAGACTAGCGTATACACATCTTGACCCATATGGTGAGTGATGGATGATCACATATCCATTGGTGTTTGACATCAAAGATGGTGTACGGGTGCTCAGTGGAGACTGGATACACTGAACGGACTCGCCGAGAACTCCTAGATGGTATTATACCTATCGTCAGATAGCAGTTCTCTGATGACACTGGTACAGGTTAGTCTGTAGACCCGAGATTGTCATAGAATCTTGTGTGATTCCCACTGTGCTTTGATTTCCACCTTACCACGTTCATGAGAACGTGCAAAACGGTAGCTTTTGGGTACAGTCCCGAATCACATGGAGGCAATGAGTGATAGGAAGAGTTTCATCTCTCCCGGTATTGGAGGTTGATGTTGCGCTGTGTTCGATTGGCTATAACTGGAAGTTCCTGGCCAGGGCTGATATGAAGACCTACTGGTAAGTGTTATCAGTAGTTTCTCGACCCGTTATGAGCCTCACATCGACACGACTTATCGGTTACTGGGGTCTGACGTTTTCCACCCCTAGACTGGATATGCAACATATCAGACGAAGAGACCGGATTGTAAGGTAGTGTTACTGATTGGATTCACAGGAGTGTGTACAGGCTTGCTTATTGATCTTCTGATCGCTCAATACCCGGGTGGCTATTACGTTTTGCTGACTGCTTGTAGCTTGTGGGTGTTTGATATGATCATTACCTACTGCCGGCCTATTGACGAGTCTTTAGAGTCCTACACAGAGGTTTCCGGGCTCAGACGAAACGGAGTAGGAGCGCATATGTGATATGTGCGGGACCGAGATTAATACGATATGGGATACCATATTCTATTCTCGCGATATGAGATATCGGCCGGTTATATGTGATATAACCGGGTTATCGGATCAAGTGTTGATTCGATAAAATGATACATTTAATATTAGTCGGTTATATGTAATATAGCCGAGTTATTAAATCAAGTGTTGATTTAATAATTTAATGTATAATTATATATTTGATATATTAAATTACATTAACTAATATTAGCTCACTTAAGAAATTCTTTTTCTCACTTGATGATACATTGATATATATGTGATATATGTTAATTGTATTATTTTCTTTTGTTACAAAATTTTATATATGTGATAAATGATATTGTAACATGCTAGGTTACAAATGCAACTAGCGTTTATGAGCCTTAAACCATGCTAGGGTTAGATTATGGTTTATATTTATTATTAAGGAAATACAAAATTGTGGAATTTGTCATGGTTGATATTTTGGAAGAAGCTTGTAGGATTCTTTGACTTTGTCCACCCTTTTTGTCTACCTTAAGATATTTGTTAACCTAACTTTAACCCTAGCTCATGGTTAAGTCTCTATAAGGGTTAAGCATGTCATTCTTAACCCATGGTTGCATTTCTAACCTCATAACAATTATTCATTCATCACACTTCGTCTTCTTCTTCCTCCACAAAAAGCTTGCTAGCTTTTTCATTTGTGATGAAATAAAGTGAGAAAAAGAAAACTAAAGAGAGCAAAATTCCTACTTCTTCATCCTCTTCTATACTAGCCATATAGATTAGTGTGTTAGCTTCATTAATCTCTAATTAGTGAAGTAATTGCTTGGGTTTGTGATTCCTCAAGGTAGATCATCTATGATTGTGAAGACTTCAAGCTAGTATGGATCATTCACCTCATGGAGCCTCTCTGGAGTCCGGGAGCATGATGATCGCAGCGAAGGGATCTCAACTCGGAGCTTATGAAGTGAAGGAAAGGACTACAAAGGTTGTAATCCCTAATCTCTTAGTTGTAAAGTGTTTACATTTCGACTCTGTATGATTCTTTACTTAAGAACCTAGGTTTAGGGTTATCTAGAACGGCAAAATTTTTAACTTGGTATGGATGATACTACCCGAAACCTTGCTGCCGTCCTAGGTATCCCAACAGAGCCGCCCCGTCCCACATAACGGAGGTGGGAGTGGTCCCACTCTCCCTCCTAATATCATTAACGCCCTATCCGCCAGGATCGACAGGCTCACGGCGATGGTGGATGCGCTCGCCCGCGTTCAAGCGGCCGGCCACCAAGCTGCAGTTCCCCTTTCCCGAGATGGCGATGTACGCATGCTAGCGGGAACGCGCACTCGGGCCCTTGACCTCAATCGAGCTCACCCTGATGTTAACGAATGCCGGCACGTCGATTCCGATAGTTACAACCTGTATGCGGGGAATGATTCAATGACCCAATGGGCGCCGGACAGTTCGACGTCCCAATCTCAGGGGCGACCAGGCCATTGTTCCGACATCCGCCGCGTTCTCTCACCCCTCCTCCCCCCCGAGGAGGTGTCGGTCAGTTCGTCTAGTTCCAAGCACGACCGACGCCCCCACTTCCGTCGGGGCCGCACAATCGGAGAACGTCGGGACTACTTAAGAAGGGCCTCGCCCAAGGATTTAAAAAATGTAATAGAGCGAAACAGAAGCCGCACTGTCGCGCAAGCCCAGAGTAAAGATAACCAGCGCTCCGAATATGGGGAATCCTCGGGGTACCACCAACGAATCGAAGCCCTCAAAAAGAAAATTGAGGACATACGACCGAACGACCACGCGACCGTCGAAGGGGTGAAGTACTCCGCGGATTCACTCATGAGACCCTTCATAGAGCAGCTCCTCGCCGAGCACGTCTCGTTCAGGAAAAAGCCGCCTAAAGTGCCTCTATTTGACGGGAAGTCCGACCCGAAGGACCACTTGGACTCGTTCACAGCTGCCATGAGCTTTAAAGACAGCTCGGATGCGGCTCAATGCAGGGCCTTCCCACCACCCTTATCCGATCTAGTTGGGATTGGTTCCCGGGGCTTGCACCGCACTCCATCTCAACTTTTGACAAGTTGGCTACCCAATTCCTCGATCACTTCGTCGGTAACCGATGACAGAAGAAGACGGTCGACTACTTGTTCACCTTTAAGAGCGGAGACATGGAATCCTTCAAAGGGTATGTCACCAGCTTCTACAATGCCTTCCTGGAGGTTCCCGAGCACCGCGACGAAACAGTTATCACCACGCTGAGGTCGGGTCTTAGGCACAAAGAGTGGCTCCGCCCTTTTGCATTAGCGCAACCTAAGACCATGGCCGAAGTGAAAGCATGGACCGAGCGAGAAATCCAACTCGAGTCAAAGGTAAACTCTAACCAGCCCAGAGGCGACCAAGCAGACCGGAAGAAGAGGGACAGGGAAGAGAAAAAGAATGTCGATCGTCCAAAACCTTATTCCCCAAGGATCTAGGAGTACACTCTTCTGAACATTTCCCGGACCGAACTGTTGGAGGAAGCTAAGGGCGAGAAGTTCTTTAAGCTCCCGCCAGCTACCCAAAGGACGAGCAAGCGTCTCTACGGCCCATACTGCGCCCATCATAGGTCGCAGGGTCATCCGACTGAAACTTGCAAACAACTCCGCTACTATACCGAGAAACTGATCTGCTCCGGTCACCTGGCGAAATACCTACGGGACAAGAAACAGACGGAGCGGGGGAAAAAAGACCAAATCCATCCCGGGGAGTTAACAATCAGGCAAATCATGGTCATTTCGGCGGATCCAGCTCTGGAAAGTAGGGGGAACCACCGCCTCCTGCCAGTCCAGGGCATAAGCAATCCACCTCACAATAACTGTAGGAAGGATGACCCGATCATCTTCACCGATGAAGAACTTCATGGCATATCACTTCCTCACAATGACCCTCTTATGATAACGGCCCGAGTTCACCGTTACGAGGTCCAGAGAATATTGGTCGATTCAGGGAGCTCGGCGGATATCCTGTTCTACAACTGTTTCCAACGTATGGGATTAGGTTCATCCGACCTTCGGCCGACCTCCCACGTCATCTCTGGGTTCACCAACCATTCCGTCCCGGCCGAGGGATTGGTCACCCTCCTCCTCAACATTAGGGAAGCGGGAAGGACGCGAACCGTACCGGTGCACTTCCTCGTTGCTAAGGTCCCTTCGTCCTACAACATTCTCCTAGAACGCCCTACCGTGAACACCCTCCGGGCTCAGATCTCGACTTATCACCTTGCGCTCAAATTCCCTTTGGATAATGGGGGGATAGGCCGGGCCTATAGGGACCAGCAAACCGCCAGGGTTTGCCTTGCCTCGACGTCCCCCACCGGAGAGCAGGGCGATGATTTCGAAGACACACATGATTTCTAGAGGTCTTTAGATACACACGACGACCAAAAGTAAGTTCGAGGTGCCCCGGTGGAAGCGTTAACAGAAGTTCCCCTCATAGAGGGAGTCGACGGCCGGACAGTCCAGATCGGATCTCTCTTGATAGGGGACACTCGCGAAGGCCTGATCCGGTTCCTCCGAGATAACTCGAACGTATTCGCTTGGACGCCAGTGGACATGCCCGGGATCAACTTTGAAGTGATCTCCCACAAACTCGGTGTCGACCCGAAGGCCCGGCCGATCCGACAAAAGAAGAGAAGTTTCGCGCTGGTTAAACAGAAAACGATAGAAGATGAGGTGGATCGATTGCTCGCTGCCAACTTCATCAGAAACCTGGACTACTCGGATTGGCTGGCGAACGTGGTCATGGTCAAGAAGGCAAACGGGAAATGGTGCATGTGTGTCAATTTCAAGGACTTGAACAAGGCTTGCCCCAAAGACAACTATCAACTTCCTCGGATAGACCAGCTAGTGGACAACTCGGCCGGCCATGAATTACTGAGCTTCATGGACGCTTTCTCCGGTTACAATCAGATCCGGATGAACCCGGCCGACGAAGAGCTTACCGCCTTCACCACGGATCGGGGAGTCTACTGCTACAAAGTGATGCCCTTCGGACTCAAGAACGCCGGGGCCACGCATCAGCGGCTGGTCAACAAGCTGTTCGAACCATAGATTGGGAGAAACATGGAAGTCTACATCGACGACATGCTCGTAAAATCCCCCTCATCAGCCAGACACACTAAGGACCTCGGCAAGACATTCGACGTTCTGTGCAAGTACGAGATGAAGCTAAATTCAGCTAAATGCGCGTTCTGAGTCACCAGTGGGAAGTTCCTCGGGTTCATGGTTACCCACCGAGGAATCGAAGCGAACCCAAAAAAAAAATCAACGCCATTCTCGACATGGCAACGCCCAAGAGCAATGTCGATATCATGCGACTCACGGGGAGGGTGGCTGCCCTGAGTCACTTTATGTCCAGATCCGGAGAGAAGTGCATCCTTTTCTTCAGGGCCCTAAGGAAAATTCCTAAGTTCGAATGGTCTGAGGAGTGCCAGAACGCTTTCAAACAACTCAAGGCGCACCTAGCGACCCCACCACTTCTCACCCGACCGGTCGAGAGCGACGAGCTATTACTATATCTAGCCGTCTCCGACCAAGCTGCAGGCTCAGTGCTCGTCAGAGAATTCGAAGGCATACAGAGACCGGTCTACTATGTGAGCCATGTTTTCAAGGACGCAGAAACAAGATACCCGACCATAGAGAAAATAGTCCTAGTGCTTGTCGTCGCCTCCAAGAAACTTCGACACTATTTCCAGGCACACACGATCCTCTTCCTCACTGAGCAACCTTTAGAGTCTATCATCGCCTTCCCCGAATCATCAGGTCATCTGGAGAAATGGAGGTGGGGGTTGTCTCAATTCGACATTAAATACCGCCCCAGAAAAGCCATCAAAGCACAGGTCTTAGCCGATTTTGTTGCCGAATGCACCATCCCTACTAAAGAAGGAATGGCAGCACGGAGCCCCGACCACGACCCTCGGTTGAGGAGGTGCCCGACCCTATCCCTGACTGGGTACTCTACGTGGGCGGATCCTCTAAAGAGGAAGGGAGCGGGGCAGGCCTGATCATCCGTGGCCTGGATGAGGCGGAAATGGAGTACTCTCTAAAGCTCGGTTTTAGGGCATCGAACAACGCCGCAGAATACGAGGCCTTGTTGGCAGGGCTACGAATCGCCTCTAGGGTAGGGCTGAAGACCATAACGATACGCAGCGATTTCGCACTAGTCGTCGGCCAAGTAACCGGGCGTTTTGAGGCCCAAGAGCCCCTTATGATAAAATACCTGGCCGAGAAAAAAAGGCTTCAAAAAAATTTCGACGAAGTCTAAGTGGAGCAGATTCCCAGGAACTTGAACACCTAGGCTGACGCCTTGAGCAAGCTCACTTCTTCCTATTCGGCCAATCATAAAAGAAATATCCTCTTCGAAGTCTTACCATAACCCAGCGTGGAAGATGGGGAGGTAACACTCCAAATCTACATAACTCAGGAAGAAGGGCAAGATTGGAGAAAGCCCCTCATGGAATTCCTGAAGGGCGGTGTACTTCCAGAAGACCAGGGAGAAGCTCGCCGGCTTCGGGCAAAAGCATGCCATTTAGTTTAGAGCAACGGAAACCTGTACAAGAAGTCATACACTCGGCTTCTACTCCGGTGTGTTGACCCCGAGGAGGCAGACTACGTTCTACAAGAAATACATGAAGGGGTCGGGGGAGCGCATCAAGGTGCCCATATCCTGGTCCAGAAGACACTACTCCAGTGGTACTATTAGCCGAGAATACACCACGATGCCGAGAAGCTGGTCAGAATATGTAAGAACTGCCAACTCTTTGGCAGCATACCTCATCTCGCCGCCACTGAACTAACTCCACTCAGTTCCCCTTGGCTGTTTGCGCAATGAGGGATGGATATGGTGGGCCAAATCCCCACGAGCATGGGCGGACACAGATACATCCTCGTTGCTATGGACTACTTCACGAAGTGGATAAAGGTCGTGCCCATCAGGAAACCGGAAGCCACCTCTACGATAAAATTCCTGCAGAATAATATAATCTCCCGATTTAGAATCCTAAGGTGCATAGTTACCGACCATGGGACCAACTTCGAAAACGATAAAGTCAAAGAGTTTTGCAGCGACTACCATATATTGATGAAGTTTGCCGCGGTCGCACATCCCCAATGCAACGGGCAGGCCGAAGTAGCGAACCAAGGCGTCATCCGCGGTCTCAGAGCCCGCTTGGAGGGAAGGCAGTGCAGCGGGGTCGAGGAGCTGCCGCGGGTACTATGGGCGTTGCGGACATCGAAAAAGATATCCATGGGAGAAACCCTATTCAGCCTCTGCTACGGTACCGAGGCAATGGTCCCCGCAGAAATTGGACTGCCCGGTTATAAAGTCGAGTACTTCGACGACTAGGCTAACACCTTAGCGCTACGAAGCAACTTGGACATCTTGCTGAAAATGAAAGATCGGGCACAGATCAGAATGGCCGCCTATCAGCAGCAGACCGCCCATTACTACAACGCCCGAGTTAAGAATCGAGCCTTCAAGATAGGAGATCTGTTCTTACGGAAGAACGAGTTCGTAGACCAAGGAAGGCTACATAAGTTCTCCCTGAAGTGGGACGGGCCATTTCTCGTAACAGAAGCATTGCCCGGTGGAACCTACCACCTCCAGGACTCTGGAGGGCGTAATTTTCCCCAGCCATTTAACGCCGAAAAGCTTAAGTTGTATAGATGAACATGTACTCTTTTTTGAAATAATGCAATTCATTTCCGCATTTATTAAGTTTTCCAAACCGAGTCCACTCCTTTCCCCGGGGCCCCGAGCTTAGGGTTTGGAGGGGCAAAACAAGGGGCATGGAAAGGAAGAAAGAGACAATATACCATAACCTCAACCAAGAAAACATTAGCGATGATACTCAGACGAAAGCTCCTCCAGCCGAGCCCAGCCAGCCTCCATCCCCTCCCTCTGACGGTACCCATGGACCCTCGAAGCAACAGATTCGTCGGGGTCTGCCGCCGCCGAGCATGACGCTGTGACCAACCTTAGCTGGAAACATTCGAGAAGAATGTCCACCGAGTGATCCCGCCTGCTCTTCGAGATCGGCCCAAGCTCGTGGTCTGTGCGATGCCTCGTCCATCAACTGCGGGGAGAGGACGTTGTAAAGCTCGGGGAAGAATTCCATATCGCATAGATGAACACTTACAGAAGAGGAGATAGATAGGGAAGTAGGCGTCCACAGTGGCCCTCCAAGCGGCCAATCACCGCCTCGTACGTATCTTCGGAACGATCAAGATTGTAAAAATACACGTCGTCTCGGGAAACGTGATCGCACGCCAAAAGCGTATCGAATATTTAAAGTTCTAAAGTTTAACCGCGATCAGGACGGTGTCGCTTTGCAGCTAGCCGCGATGAGCACGGGTCGATCCACAGGGAGATGGTAAGTTTTACGTTCTTGTTCTAACGAGTTAACAACATGGCGGATTTGTTCGTTATCTAACCTATGTGTATATTCAAGTATAAGGCTTGTTAGGAAACGATAGGATAGTGTAAGTTAATGGATTCCGTATTCAAGTACTTTGAGCCGAACTCAACCAATGAAGCTAGAACAATCGGCAACAACGTGGATTAGGGGACTTAAGCACGGTATTCATAGAATCCAGCTTATTGACCCTTGTCTTTCCGTTCTTGTCTCTTGCTTTCGCCTCCGGCCAAACCGAATGCAACCGGTCACGGTTAAGAATCACCTTTACCTTGGTAGGGTAGGATGCCTAACGGAGCGTTTGCATAAGATTTGGGCGGAGTTTCAAATGGGAAAAGACGGGAAAAGGAAATGAGGAGCGAAATGTTAACTTACAAAATCTTTCTCTTTTCCTAACAACAATATTCACACCAACATTCACAAAACAACAAAGAGGAAAAAAGAAAAGCTACAAAGAAAAGAAAAGACTACAAACAAGTAATTAAATGACATGGTAATAAATTGCAAGTAATAAAAGACAAGAATGAAAATGCATGTAAGTAAAAGAGAGAGTAAGAAAGACTAAGAACCATAGAACCCAAAACAAGACATGGGTTTAATAACCAAATCTTAAACTTGCAAGCTCAATGAAGAGGTTGCAAGATCAAGAAGAGGCAAAGAACTCATGGTGAATGAAGGCACAAAAAAAGACCTTTATTAATCATCAAGAACGATACAACCCCTTGAGATCAATAACCAACCCTTAAACCTTCAAGCTCAATGAAAAGGTTGAAGGATCAAGAGAAGGTTAAGATTTCAAGGGGACTAAGCTATTTACAAGAAAGGAGAATAGAAAACTTGGACAAAGAATGACAATCCAAGACTAAAGAATAATTAAAGAATGATCTTTGAACCTTTGCCCCATGGTCTGTATTTATAGGCTCCAAAGAATGGAGGGCAATTCGAATTTTTAAATCAACACAAAATCTTTAGCATTGAATGCTCATTACTTCATGTCCATTTGTGACTTGATTCTTGTCTTCCCTATCATGGTCCATGCTGATTTGTCTATTTGAATTTGATTTGCACTCAGTTTTGGAAGGAAATTTGAATCTTTAAATCACACACATAATCTTCACCATTAAATGCTCATTACTCCATTCCCACATGTGGCTTGATTCATGGCTGCCCCATTATGGCTCATGCTGATTTGTTTGATTCCTTTTGATTTGATTTCAGTTTTGGAAGGAAAAAATCAACACATGATGTTTAGCCTTGAATGCATATAATATTTTGCCTTGAATGCATATCCACATGTGCCTAAAAGTCTTGTGTACACATTTGTTGTGTTGGACCATTTAGATAGAAAAATGTGTACACAAACTTGTTGCAAAAAGGGACTCCTGAAGTATTGGTCGGTTTGCGTTTCTGGTCGCAGTGTCTTCCCTCAAGTGATATATCCGTGCTTTTGGATGCAGTTCCAGTATTTTGTCATGGATACCTGTAATCTGTAATACTGAGTAGACACTGGTTAATAATACCGATAAATACAACAAATAGATAATGAATGAGCGATATTAGAATGCAGTTTTCTGATATGAACAAATACCCCCAAACTTATCTTTTGCTCGTCCCGAGCAAAACCATTTATTCACAAAAGAAAATCCTAACCGCACTTTCGCAGGGAACGCGATTGCACTGAGCGTGTGCAACAAGCCGTTAAACCTCTAGGTGTCCCTAGTAGGAGGAGTGTTGTCTCCTGAGGGTTTTCAGCGGATACTACCCACAAAATCCCGTCAAGCTAGTTTTGCGAAATAACTATGATTCAAACCCTAAGGTTTTGTTTAAAAGATAACAATTCTATTATCCTAAATTTAGAACTATCGAACCTTTATTTTTCACACCTCGCTTCTCTTTTAACTTAAGATTTTATATGTCTTTACGTGCAGTGCAAATAGTGTCGTTAAGTTTCAAAAGGATCGATTAAAGTCGTCATGTCACAAAATAAAGCCCAGATAAAAATTTAAAAAGGATCACATAAGTTTTATAAGGAGTTAAGTATTTCTCAAGTTTTGTTTTCCAGTAAGGTTTCAAATTCAGAATTTCTATCTTCCATAACAGGAAACTAGGTCTTATTTTTCACTCCACCTTTTTCTTGTTTTCATTTCATACACACCTTTGTGAACGTGCAATAGTTTTTATCATAGAATGAAACCTTCATATCTCCGCAAGAAATACTTTTTTATAAAAATCTGTCTTTTGTCAAGATTATTCTCACACAAAGAACCGTTAGGAATTTTAACTCGGAGAGAACACTTGCTTGACTTTGTTTTAATTTGGACTTTCTAGGCTTCTTAGCGAGCTTTGGGCCAATGCTCCCAAACCAGTTGGTTTTAGGGCATTAGGTGTAGAGACACCCCAGCGAACTTAATTACTCAAGTTACCTAGGCCCAAAAACAAAAGACAATTTTAGCGTGAAAATCATGATGATTTAATGCAGACGGAGATATAACTGGTAGTTCAATTATTTTTTTGGATAAAAGACGTTTTTAGTGGGTTAGGTGTGTAATCATTCCAATCAAGTTCCAGATGGGTTATTCTTCAGAATTAGTTCCAATTAAGGCCTCAATAATATCCCTTCATATTCACCTCTCTTTAAACTTAGTCTTGATATTACTTATTTCAGAACAAACCTATTTGATCCTCAGAAAATAGTTTATCAATTTAAAAGTTTTCAGACATAATAGACTTGTCATCTAATTTTCAAAACTCACGACACGTGTAGTGTGATGTAAAGACGTATATTAGCTATAGTTAACTTCAAAGGAGAGTTATCTTTCAGGTTTTCAAAATCTAAAAATAGGATTTAGTTGTTCCTATCTTATCAAATAAAACAGTCGAAATATTGAATCTAAGTTCTCCCGCTAGCTAACTTGACGACATAGTTTTTATGTTTTTAGAAAATTTTCTGATTTTTATGGGTTTTTAAATAAGTATGCAAATGCAGAATATACAAATGAATGCGAAGGTAGAAAGCTTACCGAGCACACCCCCAAACTTAAACTTGACAGTGCCCTCACTGTCAGGCTACACCAAGAGAGTCAAAATTGTCGGTGCCTCCCTAAAAAACAAATTATATACAAAAATAAAAACCAAAAATATGTACACCAAAAGGTTCCCCCCAAACTTAAGTGAAACAGTGTTTCCACTGTTTAGCGTTGAAGTTCAGGATTAGGAGGGAAAGAGAACAGTATCAATCTATACAAGGCCTTACACAGGCCAAAAGTGAGCACCAACCATTCAAAAATCTTATCGCTATTATGTGCAGGTTGGTGAAAGAATACGGTGAGGAAAGAAATGGAGAATACGCGAGACCGTATGGAGATAGAAGTGGTATACGGTCTCGGTGGAGGAGGAGGATGGTGGAAGGGAGAAAGAAATGGAATACGAACTTGAGGGTGAAAATGGAGTGAATAAATTAGCACAATTTGTAATGACCGATGTGTAAGAAGCGTTTGTGCTAATGTATTAACCCGTCGAGAAATGGGGTCAAATCCCTCAAGATTCATGAGAAATGGGTACGCCGAACTTGGTAAACCAAACACAAGAAATGAAAGTGATACGGTTTCTTGCGCGGTCGGAACGATGGAATGGATGGAGGGGAGTGCTTGAGGAAGGTTATCGGTTACAGGTTCAGGAGGTTGTACACAGTAAATGAAAATGATAGGATGAATTGGAAAATCCGACTCATCATCTAGAACTATTTCATCCTCAAAAATATCCTCAAAATTCTCCTCAAAGTTAAGCCTATCCATGCATATTTCATCAAAATCAAGACGCATATGAAGTTCGGGAAAAACAGTTATTGACTCGGGATGATGAATTGGAGAGAAAAACTCATCCAAATCTACAGGTTCATCATCCAAAATATTCCCAGCGTCAATATCCTCAATTAAGTGAAAATCAATATTCTCATACACTTCATCATAAGCATGGACTTCAATCGATTCTGGTTCTAAGATGGAGGTGTAGAGGTCAAAAGGTTTAGGACTGGTTTCACCTGGAACGGACCCTTCACAATCAGGTAAATCAAATATTACAAAATCGCACAACTCATTCACCCTTCTATCTTCAATTGGTGAATCGTTTGGAACATTAGATAGACATTCAAAACCGGAGTCGTATGATTCAAGTTGAAACGGATAGGTTCGATTTGGAAGGGTATACAACTCACTCTCTCCACTCAAATTCTCAACCTGTCCAATGGCCTCTTCATACATTTGAAAATTTGGAGCTAGTTGGAAACTAGCTACCGGGTCACTAGGTTGTATGAGGGAAGCCATGGACGCATTCAAATCCATCATCTGTTGGCATGACGCTACCCTAAAGTCTTCCAACGACTGTTCTAGACTAGACATAGGTTGTGAAGGGGTTTCAGTAAAAGATTCGAAGTTGTTTTGATACTGGAAACTCATAAAAGGGTGTTCAGAAGCAATGTCTAGGGCAGGTGCAAAAGTTGGGTAGGACTCGTAGGAATTGAATGGTTGGACAGGGTGATTATCAACATTTGGATACGAAGGTGAATGGAATTGTTGATCAAAAGAATTGGAAGTGGTGAAAGGAGTGAAAGATCGGCTATGAGACTGTTCAATACGTTCAGCGATGGACAATGGACGACTCGCAAAAGGGGTATCAACATAAGAGGGTGGTGAAGGTTGAAACGGTTGATACAAAGTGGATTGTGGAGTGCAAGTGTTTGTCCTAGACGCGTCTATGCGATCTTTCAATGAAATTTTAGGCATGGAGGGGTCGTTCGACGTTCGGCCAAAGCAAGAACCGTAGGAAGTTATGTCTGGTTATGGGTACCAAAGTTCGGCAAGAGTTTTTCAAGGTGGGATACCCATGTTACGAAGAGAGAAAGAAGAATAAGAGAAAAGGAGGGAAAAAAAAGAATGTGATTTTTTTTAGTAGTTAGTTATTAACAAAAGAATGAAATACACACACAAAAAGAATCTGGACAAAAAACAATCACGATACAAAAATACCACACACCTAATCGTTCTAGGGATCACCTAGGTCAACTAAACTTGCTCAAGAACTTGGTTGTCGAGATAAAACTGTGTCGAGAAACAGGCTCAAAATATACTGATCACGAGGCCAGGTAAGTGCAAAGATAAGGGGAGGTTTTCCGACGCTTTCGCGAAGGTCCTTAATTAAATAACCCATTCTCTTTTGGCGGTTTCGCCGTGAACACTTTCCTAGACACCCGTAAACAATATACCGTTAAGCGGTGTTCTAAACACAATTAACCTCTCCTAGTGAGCACGAAGTCCTTAAGGCTTAAAGTCTAATTTCTTTTAAAATTTGTGCGGGTAAACGTTATGCTCAAGTTCGTGATTTGTGGGCCACGGAAAAGGTGATGAAATCCTTTACCGTATGTTGTGGGGTTCGCTTGCCCTTAAATCCGTATTAATGTATGCAATGTGCAAATCAATGAAAAAATTTGTTCAAAATTTCAAACAATCTTTTTTTTTAAGCGGGGCACTGCAACAAATACGGGTTAGTCAATTTTATTTTTTTGGCGTTTGCTAGCGAACTTGCAAAGAATCCTGCAAAGATATTATATTGGAAGCGTCGGATTTGAGAAGAAGGTGTTAGTAAAGTGCGTACCGTTAAGTTGTGGGTTAAGAAACCCCCGTTGAATCGAATCCGGTAAGCTCGAAAAGTTCGCTTGCGCGGGTTAAACTACCCGGATCTTTGGCACTGTTCTTCGTAACCACCTTGATTTTGAATGTGCACTTTGCTCCCCACGCTCGCTGTTCGCAAATCCGTAAAATCTGAAATGTCGGAAAAACGGATTATTATTGCAAAAAAGCGATACGAATGCCTAAATACCTGCACACTAAAAATTATAAAAAAACAAACAATACAAATAGGACAAAAATAGAACACTGGAGCACAGAGGAGAAATTGGAGGCAAAAGGTGGTGAAGGGGCCGACGTCGCTGGTTTTGGTGATGATGTCGTCGGCCAACTTGATGAGGTAGGGCTCCAAATTTCAACAGTAGTCTTAGCATTCCACAAATGCCACACTGGTATTGTTTATCTTTTTATTTTAGTTACAGAGTGCAAGCAGGTATAAAATCCAGAGAGCAAAAAAATGAGTTAAGAATGTTATTTTTTTTGTTTGATTTTGAAAATTTTGAATTTTTTTAGTTTGTTTTAGAAAATAGGGTTAGATGGATATTAAAAAGATTAACCCAAAATAACAAAAACAAAAACGTTACCGTCTCCCCGGCAACGGCGCCATTTGAACGCACGCCAAAAGCGTGTCGGGTATTTAAAAGTTCTAAACTTTAACCGCGATCAGGACGATGTCGCTTTGCAGCTAGCCACGATGAGCACGGGTCGATCCACAAGGAGATGGTAAGTTTTACGTTCTTGTTCTAACGAGTTAACAACATGGCGGATTTGTTCGTTATCTAACCTATGTGTATATTCAAGTATAAGGCTTGTTAGGAAACGATAGGATAGTGTAAGTTAATGGATTCCGTATTCAAGTACTTTGAGCCGAACTCAACCAATGAAGCTAGAACAATCGGCAACAATGTGGATTAGGGGACTTAAGCACGGTATTCATAGAATCCAGCTTATTGACCCTTGTCCTTCCGTTCTTGTCTCTTGCTTTCGCCTCCGGCCAAACCGAATGCAACCGGTCACGGTTAGGAATCACCTTTACCTTGGTAGGGTAGGGTGCCTAACGAAGCGTTTTCATAAGATTTGGGCGGAGTTTCAAATGGGAAAAGACGGGAAAAGGAAATGAGGAGCGAAATGTTAACTTACAAAATCTTTCTCTTTTCCTAACAACAATATTCACACCAACATTCACAAAACAACAAAGAGGAAAAAAGAAAAGCTACAAAGAAAAGAAAAGACTACAAACAAGTAATTAAATGACATGGTAATAAATTGCAAGTAATAAAAGACAAGAATGAAAATGCATGTAAGTAAAAGAGAGAGTAAGAAAGACTAAGAACCATAGAACCCAAAACAAGACATGGGTTTAATAACCAAATCTTAAACTTGCAAGCTCAATGAAGAGGTTGCAAGATCAAGAAGAGGCAAAGAACTCATGGTGAATGAAGGCACAAAAAAAGACCTTTATTAATCATCAAGAACGATACAACCCCTTGAGATCAATAACCAACCCTTAAACCTTCAAGCTCAATGAAGAGGTTGAAGGATCAAGAGAAGGTTAAGACTTCAAGGGGACTAAGCTATTTACAAGAAAGGAGAATAGAAAACTTGGACAAAGAATGACAATCCAAGACTAAAGAATAATTAAAGAATGATCTTTGAACCTTTGCCCCATGGTCTGTATTTATAGGCTCCAAAGAATGGAGGGAAATTCGAATTTTTAAATCAACACAAAATCTTTAGCATTGAATGCTCATTACTTCATGTCCATTTGTGACTTGATTCTTGTCTTCCCTATCATGGTCCATGCTGATTTGTCTATTTGAATTTGATTTGCACTCAGTTTTGGAAGGAAATTTGAATCTTTAAATCACACATATAATCTTCACCATTAAATGCTCATTACTCCATTCCCACACGTGGCTTGATTCATGGCTGCCCCATTATGGCTCATGCTGATTTGTTTGATTCCTTTTGATTTGATTTCAGTTTTGGAAGGAAAAAATCAACACATGATGTTTAGCCTTGAATGCATATAATATTTTGCCTTGAATGCATATCCATATGTGCCTAAAAGTCTTGTGTACACATTTGTTGTGTTGGACCATTTAGATAGAAAAATGTGTACACAAACTTGTTGCAAAAAGGGACTCCTGAAGTATTGGTCGGTTTGCGTTTCTGGTCGCAGTGTCTTCCCTCAAGTGATATATCCGTGCTTTTGGATGCAGTTCCAGTATTTTGTCATGGATACCTGTAATCTGTAATACTGAGTAGACACTGGTTAATAATACCGATAAATACAACAAATAGATAATGAATGAGCGATATTAGAATGCAGTTTTCTGATATGAACAAAACGATCTCCCTGATGGTGTATGGGCGGCCCGACATCTGGAAGAAACGAAACGACTGGGAAAAATTCGGAGTAGGCAAACGAATAGTAAAACCATGTCTTCTGATATTTATAGCCTCAACAAAAATCTTCCAACGGCCGAGATCTTCTCGCACAACAACGCAAATCACGGAATATTGCATTTTCCCGATAAGGTATAACCACGTGTCATCCGTGCGGGTCACCATTCCCCCGCCTTTACGGGTCACGGAAGGTTGAACGACGTCCCAAGGAGAAACTATGGAATTCAGAAAGCCCTCGTCCAGAGGCCGCCGAGTACATTCCTGCTCGGCTCATCCGCTGAGGGCAGCTTCCTACCTGGCCAATCCGTAGATCCAAAGCCCTCATCGCGAGGCCGCCGAGTAGATTCCTGCTCGGTCCATCCACAATGGGTAGCTTCCTGCCCTATAAAGAAGTGGATCCAAAGCCCTCATTGCGAGGCTGCCGAGTAGATTCATGCTCGGTCCATCCACAACGGGTAGCTTTCTGCCCTACGAAGAAGTGGATCCAAAGCCCTCATCGTGACGCCCCCGAATATATTCTTGCTCGGTCCATCCACAACTGGTAGCTTCCTGCCCTACGAAGAAGTGGATCCAAAACTCTCATCGCGAGGCCGCCAAGTAGATTCCTGCTCGGTCCATCCACAACGGGTAGCTTCCTGCCCTACGAAGAAGTGGATCCAAAGATATCATCGCGAGGCCGCCGAGTAGATCCCTGCTCGGTCCATCCACAACGGGTAGCTTCCTGCCCTATGAAGAAGTGGATCCAAAGCCCTCATCGTAAGGCCGCTGAGTAGATTCCTGCCCTACGAAGGCATGGATTCAAAACCCGCGTCAAAAGGCGGCCGAGTAATGTCCTGCTCGGCTCATCCAAGAAGGAATCGAGGAGCGCCGACCTATTCGAACTTGGCTGTCGCTTGATTCATACTCGACGCATGATCATCACCTCGACTCTGGGGAAAGGAAGGATACCGGTCTTCCTACATTTGGCTATCGCTCAATTCATACTCGATGAACGATCGTCACCTTGACTCCGGGGAAAGGGTGGACACCGGTCTAAAAAGGCTTGCAAGCTAAAAATACTTACGAGATAAAAAGGCTTGCGAGCTAAAAATACTTGCGGGATAGAAACACTTGAGCCAAAAAAAGAATATACTTTATTTACGTTCAAAATTATATATAAGGTATTGTGGGTTCCTCAACCTTGCAAAAACGCCCGAAGGCTTACAAAATTTTATTCAGTCAAATAAAAGAAGGGGGGATAACTCAGACTGCCTTCTCGGCCGCCACCTCTCCTTGCACAGCGCTCCCGTCGGGGACTACAATGGTGACTTCAGGCTCGGCGCTTCCGCCAGCCACCTCGTCTTCCCCAGCCAGCTCGGTGCTACCCCCTGAGGCGTTTCCTCAGCGAGGGGATACCTTGCGCGGAGCTCGCGGTCGTCGAACTCGGGCATAGTTTCCTTGACGGCGTCAAGGGCATTGTACCACCAAATAGCCGCGGAGTCGGCGAGGTCGACATAAAACTGATCGGACGCCACAGCCTTCTCCACCCTGCTTTCCGCGAGCTTCGCTGCCTCACAAGCTGCCCGAACGTCTTTTTTGAGGGCGTCCCTCTGCCTTTTCATGATGTTGAATAGCCCATTCGCCTCCTCCATCTAGGCCTAGATAGCCCGGTTAGATTCAGTCAGGAGCCGATGGGACTCCTTCAGCTTAGAAACCGTCAGGCTCTCGGCGACCAATCTTGAGTCAAAGAGGGCCGCCTTTTCTTCCGCATGCTGTAGCAAAACGAGAAGCTCTTCTTCCCGCGAGGAAGATTCGTCCGCCTTCTTTATCGCCGGGGCAACCTCCTCGAACTCCATAGCAGTGAGGAGAGCGCAGTGCTGGAGGACCTGAGGAAAAGGGAACCGTGTTAAAAAGCTGAAACCGAGGAAATAACTCTTAAGATATTTTTGGGGAAAGCTACCGACCTGAACCTCCTCCTGAGCTATCGCGGCCACTTAGGCCTTCATGGTGCCTCGGGTAATCTTGGCCCCCGCCGCCTTTTCTATGTCCGCCAACAAGCTGTCGGTCACAGAGAGCCCCGAGGGCACATTGATGCAGAAGCCACCCTCCAGCACTTGGATCCCGGCCGGGGGTGGCCGAGAAACCACCTGCTTCTGTCTCTTGAGGGGGGATTCGGAAGGGGGCGGCACCTCCATCCTAGCCCGAGGCGTCGGATCCCACGCATGCTTCTGTCCTCCCCCGGGGCGTTCCTCCGGGATGGGGAGCACTGTAGAAGCCCTGGCCGGAGGAGCTTGCCGAGGAGCCACGCTTGGACCTGGTCGGGACGAGCTTGCGCCACCGGTCTTCCTTCCCTAGGCCTTGGCAGCCATGGCGGCCATAATTTTTGATCAATCCATGGGCTCTGCGAGAAAAACATAAGAAAAAGGTCAGCGACGTAGAAACAGCAATAGAATTTTGGCAAAGTATAAACAGATCATCAAAAGCCCTAACTTACCCAAAAAACGGGCGAGACTGAGTCTAGCCCAGCTCAGTACCTGCTCAAAGAGCAGGACATCAGCCCGCTGGATCGATTCCCACTGGGACACCACCTTCTCCTCGGGGGGTTTCGATTGCCTCACCCTCGGGCAATCGGCCCTGTGCCACTGGGTGGGCACATGCCAATCCTCGCCCTCCGGTGGCCCGACGAAGACGAACTTCTCCTTCCATTCATGGATGGAAGAGGGACGACCACTACCCTCGACCCGGCCGTCCTACACTTACGTTTTTTAAACGAAAGATACACCCAGCTCGGCTCTTTCTTACTGGTACCGGGGTGATTTTTATAGCCAAGAAAAGACATGAAGAGGCTCAAATCAAAGGGGATCCGATCAAATTTTAACCAGACCAGAAACCCGAGGAAGATTCTCCATGAGTTCGGCGCTAGCTAGCCCAGGGAAAGACGGAAACAATGGAGTACAGCGCAAACCTCAGACGAGAGAGCAGACGCATCCCTGCCCGGAATGCTTCCAGATACAGAGCAATCTCCTTGCCCTGCACCTGGTCTGCCCGCTCACCCTCTCTGTCCAGACGGAGTGAATAGCCAGAGGGGATATGAAATTGAGCCTGAATGTCGGAAAGCTCGTCCAGACGATTCAAGACTGAGGGCGCATCATGGATATTCCCGATGCACACCTTGGGAGCCCTTGTCGCCACCCGATGGCGAGAAACAAGGGCGACACTAGCCCTGGGGGGCGGCCCCGACACAGAAGACGTAGATGAAGAAGAAGAACTCTTTCGGCTAGCTGAAGCCGAGGAGGAGGAAGACCCGCTGGACTCGGCCCCAGAAACTGGGGCCTCATCGCCCGACTCTACCCTTACTACATCCACAGATATCTCGGAGGAAGACATCTAATCTGATTCAAGGAAAGGGTTTGCCGAGAAAAATTCAGCGGATGATCCGACCTAACCGGAGGTGCGTCGGGCAATCTTCGAACGACGAGAGACAACCAAGGCAAAGTGTCGGCCCTAAGATGGCACCCTCCTATCTATACACTCCAAAGAGGACATCCTACGGCCCAAATCGATTCCCGCCAAAACGAAGCGTCGCACCTAGCGTTCGTCGAGGCTCCATGTGGCGATCGGCCATTGGAAACATCCCCTCACGGCAGGAGTCAGTGACAGCCTCTCACGCCCTGCCAACCAATGTTGGGCACGTGGCGCGTAGCCTAACTGACGATCGAGCGAAACGGCGCTCTCTTTAAAAGTGCAATCATTTCACCAATCCACTGACGTCACCAAAGATAAGTGCGGTAACTGAGGCGTTCCATAAGCCGCCATGTGGGCCTAGTGATCCAAGAGGAGTAGCAGCCAAATGTCCTGCCGTCGTTAGACGGCCCTGGAATCCTAAGCTGGACCGTTAAGAGCCGGGCTTACCACTCTCGACCCTGACCCACAAATAGGTCAGGGCGAGAGTGGGGGGGCAGTGATAAGGCTCATGAACGGGAATTTCCCAGATTATAACACGTAGCAGATGACGTGTCGTCCACGTAAACCCATTAGGCTCCTGGTGGCTGCGGGGGTAGAATCATTGTAGTGCATTGGGGACTTTCCTTGGGGTCTCATCTCCGAGCTTACATCCCTATTCCTCGGCCTCGAGCCATCCAGCAGCCGAACTTACACCCCCTTTGCTCGTCTCCGAGCTGTTGCAGGGCTGAGCTTCCTGGCCTCCCAGCTCGCCTCCGAGCCATCCACCGAGCTGAGCTTTCTCGGCTTCCCCGAACAACCGAGAGCACGGAGCCCAAGTGCCTCCATAACGGCTCTGTGTATCTCGCCAGAGTAAGATATCCGCCGCCCCACGTTCCGCGCCCCACGCTGGCGCATCCTTCCATTAATAAGCGTATCCCGCCATTGACGCGGGTGTAACACAGGGGCGCAATTAACGGCAAGGATCTCGTGCCGGCTCGCTCCATGTGACCGCTATATAAACCCTTCTTTCAGACGACTTAGGTAACTCAAACTCATTCTAATACGCCGCTACCCTGCTCTTATTCCACGATATTAACTTGATCGTCGGAGGGTCCTACGGTGGTTTCTCACTCCGGGACTTCCCTTGCAGGTAGCTCGGCGTTAACAACACCCAACAACCCATTGAGATCCATACAACAATTCTCATACTCAATCTCAACCGCTCGAAACCGCTCACAGTCAGAACGACAGAGGACAACATCTAAGGGAGATTCCGATCTCTAATGACCCTCAAACCTTTTTGCTCCAAATTATTTCTCTTTCTTCTCTATAGATTTTTTTCTCTTCAATTTTTTTTAATCATTTCTTTTCAAAAATCTCTCGTTCAAACCTTACATATCTTCTCACTTGTACTCTCAAAGAATGTGCTTGATGATTCAAAAGGATATGAATATGAAAAAAGGAAAGGAAAAAAAAAAATGAATTCAGAATATTAGGCTAGTCGATTAAAAATTATAGGGGCATTTTAGTCATAAAAATATAATAAATGGAAAAACCAACGCCGTTAGATTCTTGAGGTAAAATGGATGTTCCAAAGTTTATGGACAGTTCCCTCCTTTGCTGGCAAAAGTGAAGGGAGTTTCTGATTTATTTTTTTGGGTATAAAGATGACAATGGAACGTAGTCAAGTTACATCAAAAGCTCGTTTTACTCAAGATAACAAATGTGGTAGCTTCAGTGCTCATGTTAATGAGAGCAAATAATCAAATTCTCCATGAACCATAAAATTAAAGGAACGAATCTTAACCAAAAAGAAAAAAACTAGTAGTTAGCTAAGCATATACATCTGAATTTCATATGAAATCGTAATATTATATATTATTAATTAGTACAAGTGTACATTATTTAAAATCATACAATCATACAATGCAACTTCATGCCAGTTCCTCGGCTGACTAAATATATACAAACATTATTTAAAATCTAAGCTCAAAGCATATAAAATAGATATATGAAAGAATCACAATAGTAATACATAAATTATTTGAACATTTTTCGTAATGCAAATACATATATGTGATGGCATGTGTGACCCATCTCGCGAGCTCTATATCCTCATTAGTGGAAGACCTGCCCAAAAGATTGAGTATTATAAGCCTCAGTCTGATTATAGAAATATATATGAGCATAATCACTCTATATCTATATTCAAAAAATAAACTCTATACGTATATTCAAAAAATAAGGAATAGATGCAGAACATTGTGTATCTATGACTCTGCATTGTGTGCAGGAATAACCGATGGTACGCTAAGCAATTAAGGTAATTCCGTCATAAATTGAAAATATATCTACAAAGTCGGTACTGCTAACAACGACCCGTTTTCAAAGTGTGATGTTGTTGATTGAATGGTAAACATATGACACTGAATCAGATATCGGTCGTATTCATATATGGCACTGAAAGAATACCAGCGCATAAATTTCCAACGCTCATACAACTAGTAGAACACAAGACACTTGTGAACAGAAAACAACTGATAGCAATGTATTTTTTGGCAAAACAAAGTAATAACATCAAGCAAATATCTTGGCAGTTGACAATTATAACTAAATCGGCTTTGAATGATAAATAAAACAATCAACGAAGAAAGCTAAAGCGATTTAAAATAAAGAGGAAAGAGAGTTGGCTATCAAAATACTTTCGATGAGCGGCGTGTGAAATTTGTTTCAAAGAAGAAGTTTTGAGATGAGATTTTCCTTCTTTACCTCAGCCAACATATCATCATCATGAAGGCGGTGCCTTACTATCCTCGTTATACTGTGACGGTCACTAGGTGGATCCAAAGGAAGTTGTGTTAACTGGAGGCATCTGTATACTCGCATATAGTCCAAAGAGGGGAAATCCGTTGCACCATCGCAAATGCTGCTCAATGGTTCTAAATTTGACAAACGTAGAATCCCAAGCCTCATAGAGGCATGGCTGGGTTTTTGTGCTTCCGGACTAAGTACTAATTTCCTCATATCAGCACAAGACTGTAATGTTAGAACCTCAAGACACGGTATATTAACAGCCCAATTGACGGGCAGTTAGATATTGTAACTTGACGAAGCTTGGGAAACACGTCTGCCGGGCGGGCCCGATGAAAGTCCTTCAAACCATGGAGATCTCTGAGATCTAATTTATCAAGGGATGGCAGACTATCTTGTTTATCAAAGGCTAAAACCTGGAGACCGCAATTCAAAATAGTCAGTTGTTTTAGGTAAGAACGCACGTGTTCGCTCCCGAGACAACCCCGTGACACCAGCAGAAGTGTCGGCGAGGGGATGTTCTGCATACAGAGAGACTTAATGGGTATCCAAGACAACCGAACTAGATATCCAAACTCCTCAGGTCGATTCACATTGATTCCAAGAGCTTGCAAGCACGGCCTTAACGCTAACCAATCACAATCCCGACCGCGTTAGCATGAAAGCGATAAACGTATTTTTATCCAAAGAATGGGAATCGTATAGATCTAGCTCTAACAGGCTAACAAAACCTGGCAACAACTCGTGGGGTGTTAAAGTGAGGGACTGATTTCCCCATGAAATCTAGTACTTCAAGTTTATGAGACTGTTTAGCGACATGGAAAGCGTGTAGATGCCTACATAAGAGATGTTGAGATATTCTAAAGCTCTGAGTTTGGAGATCTCGTCTGTTCATCTATCACCCAAAACGCTGTAGGACAGATCCAAATATGTAAGCGCGCATGAAAACAACGGTCAATGATGATTCCACCACATGTTGAAGGATGAAGGTGGTAAGGTAGGGACTGCGATCTCTGAAAAAGAGGCTGTGACTTTGAATACTCAATGACAATCTGCAGTTTTCACTGTCTTTTCCAGTACATGAGCGACATCTTTTGAGCCTTTCTCCATGTTTCTAGATCCTTCGTTCCGGAAAGCACCTCCCATTTCTTCTCATTATCGCCACGGTCACGAACGATCCACGACGCACTGTCCCTGATAAGATTGTGAAGCTTCACACAGTTGTTGGTTTATTCGAAATAAGAAGCTTCGACGTGCTCCAATAAGCCCGCTCTTTGAAGTCTATCATATCAAAACTACCCAATAAGCCATGCCCCATCCAGCATTGAATGAGTTCGTCCTCCGGAATTTTGTGATATTCTGGCCATAGAGTGCAATGCAGGAGACGGTGTTGCATCCTTTCATATTTAAGGCAGTCATAACTAAATTCCAATAGCCGGAGAGGGTCAATTTCGACGCCAGAGATCTCATGGGTCTTTGAGTACTCGCGGAGATCTCCGATGGCTTTCTCCCAAACACTTGCTTTTTGAGTACCGGCCATGGATAGGCCGATGGTGGCGAGAGCCAGGGGGAGCCCCCCACACTCGTCAGCGATCTTGTCTGCAAGCGTCGTTATCAGCGGGTGCGACCCGATGGTTTCCTCTCCGATTTTCTCTCCAAACAGAAGCCGGGCAGCATCAGGGGTCAAGCGGTTTACTTTAATAGCACAACGAGCCTCCATTCCACGGCATGCACTGCTACAAAAGTGCTCAAAGGTAACGGAGATTTCGTCACGGTTCAAACCGTGACCATTTTAATGTAACGGTCGTAGAAGAATTGGTCACGGATTGAACCGTGACCGGTTGCATAATGCGGCAGGCCCCACAACCGACTGGTGACAAAACCCCCAATTTTCCCCTTTCTTTTCCCCGAGATCCTCAATTCCCTCCAACAAAGAAATTTCGACCCAAATTCTCCCGCCTCTCGTCGTCCTTCCCCGCCGCTCCCGCTCGAAGCCCCCTCTCGTCGTCCTTCCCCGCCGCTCGAAGCCCCTTCGTCGTCGTTCCCCGCCGCTCGAATTCCCCCCCCCCCCGTCGTCGATCGCGCCTTCCCTCTCCTCATCGTTACCAACAGCTCAAAGTCCCCTCATCGCTGCTTGAGATTAGCTCTACTGCTCGAAGCCCCTGCCGTCGCCGCTGTTCTCGCCGCTCCCAGCCGTTCAAAGCCCCCGCCGCCACCCATTCAGCTGCTCATGCATTTCCTTAAAAGGTTAGTGTTCAATTTAAAATTTTGTTAATTTCAATTTTTATAAATGTTGTTGATTGTTATTTAATTTGGTTAAAATCTTTGAAATAGGTTGTTAATTCTAGCTTTGTTATTGTTGTTGCTATTAACGTTGGATAGGGTTAGGGTTAGATTAGGTCGGTTAGGGTTAGGGATAAGGGTTAGGGTTAGGGTTAGGGAATGAGTTAGGGTTAGGGATAAGGGTTAGGGTTTATGGATAGGGTTAGGGTTAAGATTAGGGATGGGGTTAGGGTTAGATAGTTTAGTGAAATTCAACAATAATTAAGGGTGTTTTAATGACAAAACTACAAAAGTTAAGGGTATTTTAGTGAAAAAAATAAAATTGAGCAAGGGTTTTTTTTACTTAAAAATTTAATCATAGTTTAGTGAAAAACAACCAAATTACTTTAGTTTAGTGAAAGTTATAGTAATTTAGTTAATTTAAGATGATGAGTTATTTATTTAAATTCGGTAAGATAGTTTAGTCAAAAAACAACATCAGCTAGGGATAGTTTAATGAAAAAATTTAAGGTGTTTTATAGTAATTTATAAATGTATGTGTATATGTACACACACACACACAATTGAGCACGCGCGTACACACACACATGTACACATACACATACACACATAAAAGGCCGAACCTTAATTCAATATTGTTCTCCTCTACATAAAAACTATTGTTAAATCCCACCCTAACCTTAAACCTAAATTCAAAATATTAAACTCAATTAAGAGAACCCTTGACTTTAAAAAACTGCACCCTAAATCAAAAACTTTGAAACCTTGAAATTGAAACGTAAATGTAAAACTAATTTAAATTAAATCTTAAACCAAGTGTATGTTACTCGATGATAATATGAAATTTTCATATTCTCATCGACAATCATATATGAAAATGAAAATACGACTTAGTTCCCGTCTATCGGTTAATATACGTTCGATATTCGTCGTAGTATAAAACTACACGAAGCTTGTTAAATATCGGACGGGATTGTTCGGTTCTAACAACCGTCCTGTAGTCTATATGACGAGAATATTCAATCGTATAATAACCGATAGATCCAGTGTGGACAAGTTAGGAATGTATAGAGCAAACACCTGCATTCACTTGTGTATTTCATTCGTTTCGAGGTATTTCGTCGGTACTTTTCCGCTGATTCTCCGTATACAACGATAGATTAGATATTCGTTTCAATACCGTATGACAATATTGAAATGATCATCTTTTTTATTACAGTGTGATTGGAGAACAGCGGGAAGGTGCTGCCGAAATTTTCTCGAAACGGATGAAAATGTAAGTAGGTCTAGTGCTCTCTACTATATTTTTAGCACAAGAAAAATTGGGTTTTAATAAAAATCAAAAGAGCAAAAGTCTACAATACCTAGAATCATAACCATTAAACTAAACTAGCAACAAAAACAAGTTAGAACCATAGCTACCCTTGTAACATCTTCAAGTGCTTCAATTTGTGTTGGACTCCTTGTAGGATCCTAAGAGATGAACAAGGTTGGTGAAGACCCTCCTCATCATAGATGATCCATCTTGAGAGCTTCAAGTTTTTGGCTTCAAATTTCTTTCTTGAAGCTAACTTAGATCAATAGGTTGCTAATCTAAAGAACTAAGAGTTGTAGTATTCTCCTCACTAAATTTATCTCTTTTATTTTCTTTTAATTTTCTTTTTCCATTTTTGAAGAGGATGAGAGCTTGGAAGAAGGAGAAGAGAGAAAAACTAATTAGAAAAAGCTTTAACCCTTTAGAAAATTGGTTACAACCTTTAATTAGAATTTTCTACAAAATTCTCACCATCCATTCTCATCAATAAAATAAGTATCTAACCCTTTCTCTCTCCTCCACATGTCATCACCCTACACAAGGGTGAGGATATATTGCACCCAAGACACAACATAGGCCAAGGGAAAAGAAAAAGAAAAGAAAAGAATAAATTAAATACAATTTGTGTGTGTGCGCGCGCGCGTATTATAAATGTGTGTGTGTGTGTGTATTTATACATTTATAATATATTTGAACTCCTACAGTGCCTGTAAATGACATCTACCATTAGCACGTCAGCGGCACTAGCTATACGTAACGGCTATCAAGATTTTGAGCGAAAAGAGGATCGACAAGCAAGCCCGTCCTAACTCCTACAGAGCCTGTAAATGACATCTACCATACAGTCTGATCCGTTCGTCTGAGAGTGTCGCATATCGGGTCTAGGGAGTGGTTAAAATCAGACCCCTAACAACGTGATACATCGTACCAGTATCTAGCTCAATACCATCTGAGAAACTACTGACCTACCTGCCAGTAAATCTCATCTGCCATGGCCATGAACTTATGGTATTGACCATCGAACACTGTGCGATATCGACTTCCTATACCGGGAGAGACGAATCCCTTCTATCACTTACTGTCTCCAAGTGCTTCAGGACTGCACCCAAAAACTACATATTTGCACGCCTCTTTAAAGCCGTGGTAGGGTAGAAATTAAAGTCCATTAGGAACACACTTGAAACAAATGATGATGTCAGGTCATCGGACTACCTGCACTAATCCCACCAAAAAACTGCTATCTAACATTAGGTATAATACCAACTAGCATGTTCCCGGCGAGGCCGTCCAATGTAACTCATAACCCAATGAGAACCTGTATACAATCTTTGGTTACTGAATAACACTAATGGCCGTGAGACCGGCCATCGCCCCTTGTCGGGGTCAAGAAACGTATACACTAGTCTACTCTGAAATATCGATACCCAGTCTCGATATTTCTATGACTAGAAACATTTAAGGATGTGCTTATAGACTATCCAGAACTTACTAGTATGATCGCCATCATAACCCTGGTAGTTAAGCATAAATCTTATGCGCTCTATCAACATGTAATAGTGATATGTTATACTACACAAGACATGTATATGATGATAAAGTCAAACCAGATAGCATACTATCATTTCGAGTAAGACTGTTCTACCAGTATAGGTCGTCCCTCCATCATCATAATCGCTTCCCTACGATTATAATAATTGCCTTGGGAGCACTATATCCAACAGAAAACATAAGTGAATGGGTGTATACTTTATAATACATTCTGAATGGGATAGGTGCCTTACCCCCGACAGCCGCTATCCTCGACATCCAATATAAAACATTTAATATCATCATCATCTTTCTTAATGGGATAGGTGCCTTACCCCGGGCGGATATCACGGTGACTATGAGCACGAGGTAAATCCCGAGACCCACCGACACTTTGCTAGGCGTTTGTCCATCCATGAGTATGCTGTGGCCCAGACACGGACAAATACAGCCGCTGCATCACAGGAGGAGATTCGTCAGCTCCAAGATTGGATGGAGCAGCAGAATGAGAGGGTAGAGACCTTTGAGGCGCAGATCGAGGTGCTGAGGCGGTCGAACGCGGAAGCCATCAGGCAGGCCATACGAGATGTTGGGAGTATGTTCAGTTCACTGAACAATGGAGCTGGATCGTCCCAACAACCATAGATTATTGATTTGTTAATACAAACATTTGATTTGTTGATACAAACATTTGTTTTGTTGGTTTATTGATTATACTATTTGTGTATATATTTTGTTTATAATTGCATGTGATTCTAATCATATTACTTCTTAATTATTATAACTGCGTGAGATTTGATCATATTATTATTATCTGTTGCTGGTTGTAAATGAAAGCAACACGCGTGGGACGCGTAGATTTCTGATTTTAAAAAAATTGATACTATATTTGGTCATGGTTTTAACCGTGACCAAATATTATATGGTCACGGTTATAACCGTGACCATTGGATACAGCCACGGTTACTTGCTAGTAGCAGGTATCTTTCATTATGGTTTCACCTAATGGTCACTGTTTAAATCGTTACCATAGGATCTATACAATCACAGTTACCTGCTGTAGCAGGTATCCTTCATTACGATTTAACCTTTTAGTCACGGTTTAAACCGTGACCATAGGATATATATAGTCACGATTTAAACCATGACCAGTTATTGGTCACACACTACTACAATGAGGGGTTGCCCCTACGGATAAAGGAATTCGTAGGGGCAACTTTTTATTGCCCTTACGGCTTAAACCGTAGGGGCATTGTTTACCCTTACGGTGCACACCGTAGGGGCATAAATAAATTAAAAAATATAAAAATATAATATTTTTATTTGGCCCCACGGTGACGCAAAAAAAACCCCTACGGATTAATCCGTAGGGGCAACAAAGGGTTATTTATAAAAAAAATAAAGCTAAGTTTTTCCACCGTCCCCAAAATTTCCCACAAAAATTCCCCGATCGTCGCCACCACACATCGTCGCCACCACATAGATGTCATCGACTTCCTCGTCGCCACCATACCCATCGTCGTCGACTTCCTCGTCGCCACCATACCCATCGTCGTCGCCACCACACTCTCGTCGTCGCCACCGCACTCTCGCCGCGAGCACCTCTTCAAGCTCCAACTTCCCGGCCTCCTCCACCTCGTCGAGCTCTTGCTCTTCACCTCCTCAATCTCTTTGCCGCCGGCCGGTAACTGAGGTGAGTTGATTGATTAATTTTTAATTTTTAATTATGTTGTTTTAATTTGGTGTTATTGTTGTTGATTTTAGGGTTAGGGTTATAGGGCAGGGTTAATTGGGGGTTAATTTGGGTTAGGGTTAGGGTTTGGGTGATGATTAGGCTTAGGGTTAGGGTCAATTAGGAAGGGTTAGGGTTTGGTTGATGTTTAGGTTTAAGGTTAGTTTGGGTTAATTAGGTAAAATAGGATTGGTGATGTAGGGTTAGAGTTAGGGTTAATTAGATTAATTAGGGTTAATTTTGGTTTGGGCTAGAGTTAATTTGGGTTAGGATTTGAGTGATGATTAGGGTTGGTAGGGTTAATTTTAGTTAATTAGGTTAAATAGGGTTAATTTGGGTTTGGCTGATGATTAGGGTTAGGGTTAGGGTTAATTTGAGTTAATTAGGTAAAATAGAGTGTATTTGTAGCAGCGTGTTGATTAAGGTTAATTTGGTTTAATTAGCTTAATTTTGGGTTAATTAAGGATAATTTGAGTTAGGGTGATGATTAGGGTTAATTAGGTTAATTTGGTTTAATTAGCTTAATTTTGGGTTAATTAGGTATAATTTGAGTTAGGGTGATAATTAGGGTTAATTTGGGTTAATTTGGTTAATTTGGGTTAATTAGGGTTAGGGTTTAGGGTGCGCTAGTTCCTTCAGTAAGATACTCGATGATAACGTAAACGTACAACTTTACCGTAAACGTAAGAAAACCTTATCCTAAACTAAAAACTTCAAACCCTTAAAAACGAAACGTAAACGTAAAACCTATTCAAGTTAAATGTTCAAGTTAAAACCAATACATGATACTCGATGATAATATGAAACTTTCATATTCTCATCGATATTCATATGTGAAAATCAAAGCACGACTTAGTCCCCGTCTATCAGTTAACATACGTTCGATGTTCATCGTGACATAGAACTATACGAAGGTTGTTAAATATCGGACAGTATAGTTCGGTGCTAACAACCGTCGTGTAGTCTATGTGATGACAAGATTCAATTGTATGATAACCGATAGATTTATCCAGTGTGGACAAGTTAGGAATGTATAAAGCAAACACATGCATTCACTTGTGTTTTCATTCGTTTCAAGTTATTTCGTCGGTACTTTTCCGCTGGTTCTCCGTATACAAAGATAGATTAGATGTTCATTTCAGCGTTGTTTCACAGTATTGAAATGATTATCTATTCTATTACAGTGTACTCGGAGAACAGCGGGGAGGTGTTGCCGAAATTTACTCGAAACGGATGAAAGTACAAGCGAATGGTATCGCTCTATACATTCTTAATGGGATAGAAGCCTTACCCCGACAGTCGAAACACACACATACAACACGAATACACAACAAACACACACACAAAGCACATACACACTAACAACCCTACACCTAAGCGAAATCATAAATTGAAACACACACACACAGAATACAACTCATACTTGGGTATCTTCAAATCTAACTTTGTTAATCGATAATTTATTCATTTCAACGACAAACTTGCCTCTATGGGTTTTCTTCTTTGTCGGTAACCATTTCGTTTTTAGATTTCTCAATATAGTCACCATAACCTATAATTTATATGTTATACAGTCTAACATGGCCCACGAGTACATCAGAGTTAAGGACTAGATGTACGTGGATTGGCAACAACACATGCAATCTAAGTTCGTCGCAGGAGTTGCTGCTTTTATTGAATTTGCACGCGCACATAATAAAATCGTGTTAGAGAAGATTCTTTGTCTGTGCGATAGATGTGGGAATAAGTTCTGGCAAAAGGTAGAAATCGTAGAGCTTTACATCGTTAAACATGGTTTTACTAGATTATATACAACTTGGTTATATCACGGGGAAGGATAAGAAGAAGACGGTAATACGGCAGAAGAAGAAGGAGAAGACGGTAATGCGGCAGAAGAAGAAGAAGAAGATAACTTCTTTCCAGGAGAAGAAATGGAGGATATGGTAGAGGCTGCCCTCGGTGATAGTATTCCTACCGAAGATGGCATTCTTTCCAGTCAAGGACCGCGTGCGAATAAATATGAAAAGTTCATGAATGATACTAGAAGACCAATTTATGAGAATGCAAAATATTCCACCCTATCATGGTTCGTCCAACTTTTCCAGATTAAGTTCCTAAATGGATGGAGCAACAAGTCATTCACGATACTTCTGAAGTTCCTGAAAGATTCTATGCCCCCGGAAAATAACGTGCCCGACAGCTGGTACGAAACCCAAAAGATAATGTCTGATTTGGGTCTGAAGTGTGTGTAACACCCTAGTTCATTTATACCAGTTCTATTTTGGGTATTTCTTTATTTATGGCTACTTCTTGATTTATGGTTGTTTTGGGTGTGAATAGTATAATGGGTATCTGTATTTGCATCCGACCCGACCCGTGTGCTGGAAAACCATCTTAATTCCTGTTTGTGATTTATCCTGGCTAGTTATGAGGATCCGTGCACTTTCGTGTTGTATATCCTGTTTACCCGTATCATATATTGGGCATCTGCATTTTTTTATATAACATATAAAGTCAAATAAAATAATTTAAAAATATCTAGCATGGCCTACATGACACCCCTGACCCCGTGGTAGTATCCGCGCATCTTGTTCTCGTCCCGTTCAGTGAAACTGACTTGTTTGGATGGCTATGCGCACGTACGTGCATCCGTTCTTGGGGGTATGTATTTTCGTTACCCGGAGATCCTATTTTGGTTTTGGTCATTACGTATATTGTTCGTATTTTAAAACCAGAATTTTAGACCCGACTCGGGCATGTTTCGGACCATTTTTGTATTTAGCCTAAAACCCAAATTTTATTAATATTATATTCTTTATAATATACGGTTAACAAATATATTCTAAATATTCGTTCAATCCTAATCTCGCCTGCAATCTCGCCACAATCTCGCCTGCCTCTCTCTCGCTTTTTTTTCTTCCACCAACCCACTCCGCCAATCACTCTCGCTGTCTGTCTCTCTCTCTCTTTCAATTTCTATATATATATATTAAACCCATACTTACCTAAAACCCAACACGTATCTCTCTCTCTCCTCTCTTTATATTAATATATTCTTTTTAAATTTTTATAAACCCCCGCACGTCTCTCTCCTCTCTCTTTATATATATATATATATATTGTTACATTCTACCTAACCTAATCTATTTCTACCCACTGCCTATTCTCTTATACTATTTATATATTCTTTTCTTATTTTATAAAACCCTTACACTCAAACACTCCCCATTCTCTCTCCCTCCTCTCGCATCCCTTGCCTCTCTCTCTCTCTCATCTTCTTCTCATATTTTTTCATTCTTTCTTTCCCGCCTCTCTCGAGCTCGAACCCGCGCCACGCACACACCAGCGCGTCGCGCTCGTCGCCATCGCCGCCACCGTCGACGCCCTCGTTGGCCTCCTCTCATCGCTTACCCACACCCGAGCCATCACCCTCACCGCCGTATGCATCCGTCGTGCGATCCGTTCAAGCAAGTTAATCTTGCTACATACTATATAACTCATTTTATACTTATTTAAATAAATATCATACCTGTATTTAAAATCATGCACCCCATGTTTAGTTTTATAACTTTTCGATATTCCGTTTGCATCCATCTCATTTAAAATATATATAACTGCATCCATAGATCACATTAATACATAACACTGTGATATTAACACCCCATGTTTAATAAAGTGTATCCTAATTAGTATTGGAACTATAAATGTAACCCTAATCGATAATTGTGCATCTATATAATTTATATTTATTTGCATACCATATCACATTATTCCATTTTATTGTTATATTAGTACTCTATACTTGATTTTGTGTACACATACTTATTGCCGTTTGATTATGAGCACCCACTTGATACTTGTGCACTACCAGACATGACCTGATACACTACTACTTAACACGACTTGATACATGTGCACTACTTGACATGATTTGATTCCATGTACACCACCTGACATGACCTGATATACCACAGATTGACATGTTACATGATCTTGTTACTAATGCTGACAATCTTGACATGTTGTCCCTACGGATATTTTTCTGTTGTCTATTCAGACAAACCTGTACCTGCTTGATCCTGTGTTGGCATTAACTCCAGATTTATCAATACCTGATTTGAACATATAACTTGGGGGTATGGGGAAATCAATGATGAAACCTGACTTGTAACTCGACAGTTCGATACTTTTACTGATCAGTCTTACGGGCTAGGCCAGCCCCGGAATGATGCTGCTGACATCATTCATCTTTACATACTACCTTTTACTGTCTAGCGGCACGTCTCGGATTTAGCCCGAGAGTCTTGACCGTGGTCCCGGACACGCACGGGATACTATTGAGTTACATCGATGATTCATCAAATTGATTTCGAAGACTTGAGAGTAGTTAACCCAGTAGACCAGTTTAGATTACTCGCTGCACGTCACCCGTGCCTTTTCCCTTCACTGTCCTTATGTATCTTACTGTTATAGCTGTTTTACCGTTCATACTCGTACCTGCATGCCTTGCTACTCCTTGATTTTATTATTGCTTGATATTATGACGCACTGACGTCTGGATTTTGCATGGCCCAGATTCTTTACCTTTGCTACAGGCCGAGCAGGAGCATTTCAGTGAACAGGCCGAGCAGTGAGGACCTGCTATTAGTTTAGTTTAGTTTCCTTTCAGTATTTTCATTCCTGATGTGAGCCCGCATTATGGGACGTACCTTCCAGATTGTTATTGTTACTTGGATTTATTGCTTCCGCATATTATTTCTTGACTCGTTTATTCTGACTCATGGACATGTACTAGATAGTTTATTTTATTTTACTGTTCTAGATATCTTATAGACAGCCGTAATGTGACTGTGGAGGAAAATTTCCTAGCCACAGGTAGCATGGTTGGCTCTGTCACATGCCGATCTTAGCGCACTCTGGGAAGCGGGGCGTGACAGTGTGATAAGATTCATGCATGTCCGAAAGATTGCGTGTTGTACCGGAAAGAGAATTCAGATTTAAAAGAGTGTCCAACATACAGAGAGGCCAGGTATAAGCCGAAAAAATCTGATAAGAAGCCCGATATACCTGTCAAGATAGCATGATACTTTCCCATAACACAGAGGCTGCAGAGGCTATTCAGGTGTAAGAAAACAGCCGAGGCAATGATTTGGCATCACCGTGCTGCTCTAAGCGAAGACGGAAATATGAACCATCCAAGAGATTCACCGGCATGGAAGGATTTCGATAGGAGGCATGAAATATTCAGTAGTGATTCTCGCAATGTCATGCTCGGACTCGCTAGTGATGGTTTCTGCCTATTCAACTATATGGCTTAAAGCCACAGCACATAGCCCGTTGTAATGATTGTTTATAATTTGTCGCCTTGGTTGGCTATGGATCAATCCTATTTTATAATGCCTATTCTTATTGACGGACCAAACTCACCGGGAAAAAATATCGACATCTATCTCCGACCTCTGATCGATGAATTAAAATCTTTATTCATTGATGGTGTAAAACCTTACGATGTAAACACAGACACAACTTTCACAATGCGTATGGCTTTAATATAGAAAATTAATAACTTTCCTACGTATGGAATGCTATCAGGTTGGTGTGTACATGGTCACAAAGCATTCCCTTATTACCATCAATATACAACATCAAAATGGTTGAATTTTAGCAGGAAGGTTTGTTATTGAGGTCATCGGCGTTTCCTACCACTAGAACATCCCTACAGATTAGACGCTGCTCACTTTAATGGTCATCAGGAGCTTCTTGAGCCTCCAGCCTCATTGTCCGGAGAGGACGTGTCTGCTCGGTGGGATAGTTATAATAATGTGACTTTCGGGATAAATCCGGCAAGACAGGTCAAACCACCCTACTGGAACAAGTTAACCATTTTCTACGAGCTTCCATATTGGTCAACAAATTTAATGCGTCATTGTCTGGACGTCATGCACATAGAGAAGGGAGTATCCGAGCACGTACTCAACTTGCTTCTTTGTAAAGACAGAAAATCGAAGGACAACCTCCGTGCTCGGATGGATCTTCAGAACTGGGAAATTAGAAATGAATTGCATCCTAAACCCAATGCTGCATATCATATGTCACAACCGGAGAAGAAAAGGTTCCTGCAGGTGTTGCATGATTTGAAAGTTCCTACAGATTTCTCAGGATCATTTAGCAAGAAAATAAAAATTGTGAAAGGCAAGATCAATGGGCTGAATATTCATGATCACCATGTTATTATGGAGCACCTTCTCCCATTAGCCCTCAAGACTTCCCTTCCCGAATCGGTTGGTCTAGTAATCAATGATCTTTATTGCCTTTTTAGAGAATTGTGGGCTAAAACCCTGGATGTTGTGATGCTGGAGAATCTAGAAAATTCTACTTCATTGATACTTTGCAAGCTTGAGTGTATTTTCCCACCGTCATTCTTCGATATCATAATACACCTGACAGTTCATCTAGCAACCGATGCTATGTTAGCCGGACCGGTACAATATCGATAGATGTATCCCGTCGAAAGGTACGTGGAATTTTTCGTTTCACGAAATTTGTAAAATTATTGGTGTCCTATATACCCGTATTTATTTATTTAACATATTTTTCTTTAGGTAGCTCTACACTTTAAAAAAGTATATACGCAATAGAAATCAACCAGAGGGTTCTATCATGCAATTTTATCTTCTAAATGAAATAACCACATTTTGTTCCCACTATCTGGACGAGAACATTGAGACGAAGCTTAACTGGCCTCGGAGAATTCAAGACGGGCCATATGGTAAACCGTCCTATAAGAGAGTAGACACTATATTTATCAACAAGATATACCGGTTTATCCTCCTCAATAGCGTATTTCTTGAAGAAATTAGAAAGTAAGTTTTTTGAATTAATTGTTATATTTGTGTTTGTGTGTGTATGAAATGATATAATATTGATGTCATAATTTATTATTGAGAACAAAATTCATATTAATGAGATACGTGAGGGGCATCCTGATTGGAATGATGAACGATTGGAAAAATATCATCAGGATAATTTTTGCGATTCAGAACATGTAAGTTGTTCGAATAACATATTATTGCTACAGTCTTAATCTAAACTTATATCGTTATGTATTTTCCGTAAAATTTATTTTGTTAGATCCACGATCCGAACTTGTTTGCATCATTAGAGAGAGATTCAAGATGTTTAGCTCAGTTTTCTAGTATGAAGGTTGCATATTATAAAGGATTCGGTGTCCTTGGATACAAATTTTAAGTTAAGGACATAGAAATATCTCGGACCACTCAGAATAGTGGGATTGCGACGGTAGGATCGGATGGTATGATTTATTATGGATACTTAAATTGCATACTTGGTGTTCCCGTCAAAAATTTCTGCGCAAAAGAGCCCAAGGTATCAAATAGCAGCGATACGCTTAAGAAAATGCGAACCAGTATTTTCCGGGCTGTATTTTGACAAACTCCCGAATGAGAAATAGTTAAATTTTGATAGTTTTTAAAGTATCTCGAAAAATCCTTCGATTTGATATATTATGGGCCTCATAATTCATCCGAGATCAAAAGTTATGAGGCATCACGTGCCTACACGTGATCAGGGGTCACGTGCAGACACGTGATGAGTTCCTAAGCTCTCTGATTAATAGAATTAAATTCTAATTAAATAATCAATCAGTGGAGTTACGTGACCACACGTGATGGGCCTTTAAACCCACTGAAAGGGATTAAAAGATATTATAAAACAGCTAGGAATACCCCAATTGGGCATCACGTGCCCACACGTGACCAGAGGTCACGTGCAGACACGTGATGGATTCCTAAGCTCTCTAAAACAATAGAATTAAATTCTAATTAATTGGTCAATCAGTGGGGTCATGTGCTAACACGTGTTAGGCTCTTAAACCTTCTGAACTAATAGAATTAAATTCTAATTAAGGGAAATCAAAAACCCTAGTTAGAAAAATATTTCTCTAAATCTTTCCAAACAAAAAAGACTGTGCTCTATAAAGTGGAGCACCGTTAGATTAAAAATCCAATGGTGATTAAAAATCACCAATTTATAGAAAGATTCTAAATAAGGAAAGATTTCCCTAGAATTCACCAAGAATAACAAACAGAATATCTTTTGGATTAAAAATCCAATGGTGAATAAAATTCACTGAGTGATCTAAAAGATCATGTTGGTTACAAAAACAACCAAAATCTTTCAATGAAAGATTGACAAAACAAATTGATTCTTTTTCTTTCTCCTATAAATAGGAGCCAAGAAGAGACGAGAAGGGATCTTGGAATTTTTTTAGAAAATACAACAACAGAGAGAAAAAAGAGAGGAGAATTTAATTCTCAAGAGAGAAAAGAAAATTTCTTCAGAAGAGAAAAGAAACCCTAGGTGAGAAAGGGAAAAGAGATCTAAGCTCCATAAAATAAAAGAGAATTTAATTCTCAATTTAAAAGTTTAACTCTTCTGAATAAGAACTTAATTCTTCCTTTGGTTAAAGATCTGCAGAAGCAGATCTCCCCACAAATTGAGAATTTAATTCTTATCGGGGAGATTCTGCCATGCAGATCCAAAACCCAGAGGGAGAATTGAGTTTAAGGAATTTAATTCCCCTAAATTCATAGGAATTTAATTCCTCCAGATGAAACTAGGGTTTACCCTATATGAGAATTTAATTCTCCCAAATTCATGAGAATTTAATTCCCCCAAATTCATATGAATTTAATTGCTCTAAACAGAACTAGGGTTTAACCCTATAAAAGAATTTAATTCTTAAAAAACAAGAGACTTAAATCTCTCCATGCACATAAAGATTAAAGTATCCAACGTGATCACGTGGTGACACGTGACCCTTCATCCCAATGAATGAAAAAGAACAAACAAGACTGGGTCACGTGCCCCACGTGACCCTTAAACAGACCCTTCAAAATGAGAAAGAAAAAGCATGAAGGCAATGCCTCACGTGCTCACACGTGACTCTCAAAACAGAAGGGGACAAATCCAAAAGCAGAATCAATTTTGGGTGCCCTCACATATCCCCATGTGACCCCTAATAAACACTTTAATAATCAATGCATGGGTACCCATCACGTGCCCACACGTGATGGTCTGAAGACCAAAAGTGTTTAACACTTATTTGAATACTCTGAGAACAAAATAAAGGAAGTCTGGCCCCCATCTTTAGATGCCTCACGTGACTTCATGTGACCAATTCAATTTTAGTGCTTAACACTATTTTCAGCACATCACGTGGGAGCACGTGATCGCCAAATATCCTCTAGTGTTTAACACTATTCTAAAGCCAAGCTTAGCCCAAATTGACTAAGTTTTCCAGAGACAAATCTCCCCCTCAAATGAACTTTAAAATCCAGAGCTATAATGAATGGTTAGTGCTCAACTAAAGACAAAATGTTATCAAAGCCCCCAAACCCCTGTTTAGCATTGCTGAATAATGGGGGGGCTGAACCCAGACAAATGTTCAATAGTCCAACAAAGGATCAACATTTCAAACTTGATTGGACTTAGCCCAAGTTGGCCATAAGTCCTCAATTAAGATTTAACTGAGCCAATGTGCTCATAATCTAATTAATTGATCTCAGTCCTAAATTAGACTACAGATTCCCCAATCAACTTTGGTTCAAGGGTACATCTCTTCACTCCTTTGAGATTTGTCGTTGTAATCCTTCAACATTTTCAAAGAGGTGACGGGTCCCGATAACCAATCATTCCATGGACTGTGGGGTCCTTAAACCCATGGACTATGATGTCCTTAACCTCGGACTATGATGTCCTTAAACTTCATGGACTATGATGTCCTTAATCTGGACTGTGGGGTTTTTAAACTCATGGACTATGATGTCCTTAACCTTTACAGACTATGATGTCCTTAAATTGGACCGATATGTCCTTAAACTAACATTGGACCACCATATCCTTAAACTGGTAATCGACCGCAAAGTCTCTAAACTAAACAATAGAGTCCAAATGCTCTTTTGTTGGATCTAAACGATCCTGTTAAGTAAATCTTAGTCTAAAATTAGACTAACATATCCTTAACAAACGGTTAAGTTGACCTTAGTCTAAAATAAGACTAACGTGTCCTTAACAAACTGTTAAGTTGATCTTAGTTTCAAATGAGACTAACGTATCCTTAAACCCAACCCCAAACCCAAATCTAAGAAGATACGGATTTGGACTAATTCACGCCCTATGGGCGACAACATAAATTAGTCTCCATATACAATCCACGGGCAACCAAAAACAAAACAAACACACACGACATGAAGTGACCATCTAGAGAAGGAGAAAGTGGTTACCGCGATGCGGTAGCGTAATTAACTGCAGGGGCTTGCGCCTGCAGGAAAGAGCGTCCCCACAATCAAAAAACCCCTCAATGAGGGGGAATCTGACGAAGTCTGCTAAATCGGCCGCATACGTTTAAACCTCCGACACATGGTGCCATAAATCAACTTGACATCTTCAGAGAGGTGGACGGATAGCACCAATTAGCATCTCCCCCAAATTCAAGCAAGACGGACCTACACGGTCGCGTCTCCCCGTTTTCGGCGGAGAACAAATTTTGGCACACCCAGTGGGACCTTTTCCTCTTTCCACTCCACACTTCGTGTGTCGTGTTTTTCTCGTGATCAGATAATTGCGGTGTGTATGTTTGTGGTTGCCCTTAGGGGAGTGGATACTGAAGTCGGCGCTACGTCTTTATGAAGAATGGCGTTTGTTCCCACCTAAGCAACGCAGGCTCTGTCATATCTGGTGGAGTCAGGTACGGGCCACTTGCAGGCTCAAATCTATGCAATCCGGCTCTTCAAGAAATCAACGGGTTTCTCTTTGGGTCGATGCTCCCACCTCCCACCCTCGGTGCCTCAACGCCGATGGAGGAAGCCCAGAAGGTATCTGTCGTCTACAGGCGGGCTCCCCAAGCAGCAGCTTTGCCGACGGAATCAGTCCTCAAACAACTGGCACATACCAAGGACCAAGGTCGACGCAGGGGGAAGAATATTAAATCTCTCAAAGGAAACAGGGGGCATGCTCGGCAAAATCCTGAAGCTAATCAAATCCCGGCCATAAGAAATGGTCGACGTCGATATTGGCATCATACAAAATGAGCTGGGGGCAGTTCTCTGTATGGCTCTGTTTCAATCTTAGTGGTGAATGTTGTTCCAACCAGGAACAGCTTCAAATTGGTGCAAAGGGTCAGATAAAATTTTCCTACCGCAATATTTAAGAAATCTCTGCAGCCCATGGAGATCCCACGAGAGCAGAAACCAGTTCGCTCCCTGAAGCAACTTTCCTCATCTGTATATAAAGTACGGAAGCGAGTGAAAGTCTCTGTCGTCAACCGCGGCTCTTCCCCTAAACGTCAGCCAAACTCTGACAAATCCTCTTTCAAATACAAAGGGACTCATCCCAAGACGGATTCCGATACAGCGGTTCCTCCCAAAACCAAAGCGGCTTTTCACAAAAAAGAGAGGCCCAATAAAGCTCAAGTGCCCGAAGCAAACTCCAAAGGCCAAAACTCCAAACGCCCCAAGCCTGTGGGCATGATAGTTCACATAGTCTATGTGGTGAATTCCAAAGACAAAGTTCGAGCTTCTACTAGTCACCGACCTCAAACTCGGTCCTTAACAAAAGTTCGACTGCAACGTGAAAAGCTCTAGGAGATGCTTGCTCAGGCGGCAGCAAACGCTAATCCACTCAGCAGACGATCAGGCGAGATGCTAATTGGAGAAGGACTGACCGGATTGCAAAAAAAGAAGGGGCCCGCTGATAGAGCTGGGCGGGGAGGTGATACTAGTTATCAAATTCCGAAGACGCACATGGAGAAATAATAGAGAATGGGTCGGATATTGATTTCCTAAAGCGTGCTCTGAAAAAGGGAGATGCAGAAGGGGCAGAAATGTCCACTAAAATGAACCAGATGGTCCTTCTGATTCAGAATATGGCTGGAATGATGGTTCAATCGGAACCACTGGCGGATGAACTGCCGGTAGTCGGTCTTAAAGATAAGGATGACATTTCAAATCCTCTGCAAAGCTCATCTGAACGTATATATCGCTCAGCAAATCGAAGCTCACTACGCCGGTGAAGCCGTAAATAGATCAATCAAGATTGGTTGACCGTATCCAACATGGCACAATCAAATACAGTACCCGCCAGAGTACATACTTCCAACGTGCCACATGTACAAAGGAACTGAGAATTCTCGCCGGCACATGGCGCGATTTGAACCCATGTGCAGCAATACTGATATACTTCTCCTCTGACAGTTCATCGGTTGTCTGGCGGGCATTGCCTTCGAATGGTATGCGGGACTCCCGAATGACTCCATGAATACCTTCAACAAAATGGAGATGCCCTCCTGTCAGAGATTCGCTAGTGTGAATAAATGCACTATCATGACGGCACTGGTCAACGAAAGGGTTAGACCGAATGAGACTTGGGTTCAATGTGTTACCCGATGGCGAAATCTCTGGTCAAATACAAGCAACGCATCGATGAAGTTGCAGATATGGAAATGCTCATAGCCACCTTTGAGCCAAATTCAAAGTCGTCCTCGTATATGGCCCTCTTCAAGCCGCCACCTTCCAGGCCTTGATTGACAAGCTGGCTCAAATGGACCAGATGACCCATAGGCTTTCCTCTTCAAAGACGGAGCCGCGAAGTGAAAAGGGGAAAGGGAAAGCGACCTTCGTCGCCAATGCTCAACAACAACCGAGTTGCTCGAGACCGGTTGTTCGCCAAAGCAACAAGCGGCAATCCCTCGAGGAGAAGTTGAGACGTCCTTACTCGTTTCCCCGGGATAAAACAAGGAAACTGTTTGAACTGGCAGTGCGCAATGGGCTTATTACTCTACCGGAGTCCAGACACCCACCGCAACCGAATGACGTCAACGATTCTAATTACTGCCCCTACCATCGAGTAATGGGCCATCCAATCGAAGATTGCTACGTCTTCAAAAACTGGGTTGAAGACCAGTACCAGCAGGGCAAGTTCGCGCTGTCCGAAAACTGGAAGGTAAATCCGCCATAACCACATGCTCCGAAAAAGATGGACATGCCGAGGGCATCGTGCTCATTCATAAAGGAAGCTCTATGGGAAGTTGTTCTTTCGGCAAAAACTAAAAGAATGCTGAAAGATCTTCAAACATGTCCGGCGATCAGGTAGAAAAGCCCGCAAGAGCCGGAGATCATCAACGGGATGCTGAAACCACGCCCAACATCGGGAATTAATAGCAATGGGTAAAACACCCAGGCACGGCCGTCAAAGTCTTCAAAGAAGAAGAAAAAGCCCGTGAAGCCTGATGACAAGCACACGGATCTGCAAAAGCATATTGACGCACTGGAGGAATATAACCAGAAGGCGCGGACCCCGGTCACACTCCAAGAATTTCTCAACAATATCCTTGAAAGCGGAGATAACGACAATAACGACGGGGATGACTCGTCAGAAGAATCTGAGGACTATGTGGCAAGTTGCCACATGGTCTCATTCGGCGTTAACTAACGAAGAAGCTCACTCGGGGATAGAAGACAGCATAAAAGAGCTGGGGGCAAGATCGAAGTCAAAACCCTTGGAACCGTCTGATGAGATGATCGACTTGCTACTGAAAGAAGCTCGTCAGAAAAGCAAATCCAATCGAGAGCGCGAACTGGCTATATTCGAAAAAGCCAAACGCCGACGACTGAATGAAAAAGGTCGAGGCACCCCAACCGGATCGAAGCATCCCTATCGCCAGCAAAAGCAATCTTAAAGTAAGGAAACGATTCGCTAGGGCTCTGTCAATAGAAATGAAGTTTCCCTCTTTCAGAGGAAATTCTCCTGGCGGTATACATCTTGATGAAGCGGACATACATCCTAACTTCTGCTTATACCATCAGAGGATTGCACACCCTACCGAGGAGTGCATAGCCTTTAAAAACTGGTGGCAGGGATATGTTGCCCACCGACAACACGTTCAACGAGTGAAGCGCAGGGCTCGTCGGGAACAGAAAAGCACGACAGATGAGCGCAAAAGAGCCGCTGGCAACTGTCACATAGTCGACACCAAGGGATCACAAGTTATCACCTTTGGAGCGACTCTGACGAAGAAATCGCCCTCAGCCCTCTCTTCAAGGAATCCACCTCCGACACAAAAGATGCGAAGATTTGCGAGAAGATCTAGCTACGTAATCGTACGTTGCCCGAAAAATCTCGGACCTATGACCGAAACGTCATTAAACTACTACAAACCCGCGGCGTTCCCAGGCTGACGTGGTAAAAAAAACGGTATGTCCATAAACGAGATGAGCACGGATGAAAACCCGAAAGGGCTCCGTGAGTAAAAACAGCAGGGCTACCAGCGAGTTTTGTGAAAACCTGAAAAGGAGCAATCTCGTTAAAAGACACTTGCAAGGTCCTCTCAACCTTGTGAGGAGAAAATACCTGCGTGAGATCCTTACGACTCACAAGGGAGCAACACACTTAGGGATACCCGCGATTCCTAAGAAGAAATTACACTTACGAGATCATCACGACTCGTAAGGAGAACCCTCTTATGAGACCCTCACGGCTCATAAGATTCAAAAGCCTTAAGCTATAGGGATCTGAGCATGTTCTTAAGCCATCACAATCTCCAATTTTGACCTACAAGCGTTTCAATATTGACCCTTGTATTCAATCCACGGGCATGAATAAACATTTCCCTAACAGAGTCCCACCAGCGACTAGGGATATGCTCACACGGTGAACAAACATTTGTAGGTCCTCTCGACTTGCAAGGAGAAAACACTCTTGTAAGATCCTTACGACTTATAAGAGAACACACACTTAGGAATCCTCAAGATTCCTAAGGAGAAAACACACCTACGAGATCCTCACGACTCGTAGGGGAAAACACCTTTATGAGACCCTTACGACTAATAATGTCAAAAAGCCTTAGTCGACGGGATCCTAACCCTGTTTGCTAAGCCACCTTTGTTCGACATCGACAGAGGCAAATGATGATTCGCTCCTGACAATATCCTAATTGTAACGATGCTGATGCCTAAATCGGTATCAAATTCCAAGTCCTTTCATGGCAAATGATGATTCGCTCCTGGCAATATTCTAGTAGCAGCGATGCTGATGCTGAGATTGGCACCAGATTCCAAGTTCCACACTCGCGATAAAAAAATCCGCGAGCCAAAAATGCATATGAAATAGCCGAAATGATAGGGCAACTTGCAACGAAATCAGCAAATAAAAATGTATGCACACAAAAACAGCCGAAATGATTGGGCAACTCACAATTAAAAGCAGCGAGTAAAAAGAAAAAATAGCCGAAATGATTGGGCACCGCGAAAAATAGCCGAAATGATTGGGCAATCTCGATTTTTGCGATATAGAAAGCTGAAATGATAGAGCATCGCGGAAAGAATTTAAAAAATGAAAGAATGAAACTTTTTGCCCTACAGGTGAGATCACATCGATCCCTGTATACAATCCAGGGGCACAAACAAAGAGGGAACCATACCTTCTCACCAGGCTCCATCAGAAAGAGAAGCCAAATCTCGACGGTTCATAGACAACCTAGAGACAATCTCGACATTTGTCGCAATATTGCAGACACAATGTCAACAAACGAAGCAAAGGAAGATCCCTAGATTCAGGGTCTCGACGTCAACATCGACAACTTAGAGATCACCAACGGCGTGTCTCCTCACTCTAACCAGATGCAGACGTGACGTCAACAACCGACCTCAGAGTCGCAGCAAAAAGGAGCCATGGCAGAGTCCCTAGTTCCAAGTCTCGACGGCCAAGTCTACAGCCTGGAGACCCACAACAGCGTTCCTCCTCATGCCAGCAGGATTAAGAATGCAACAATCAATCTCGGAGCCACGGCAGAGTCCCTAGTTCCAAGTCTCGACGGCCAAGTCTACAGCCTGGAGACCCACAACAGCGTTCTTCCCCGAGCAGGATGCAGACGCAACATAAAACAACGGAGCCATGGCAAAGTCCCTAGTTCTATGTAACGTTTTAAAAATAATTAAATAAATAATTAAATGAATAAAATTGTTTAAGTGAATTTTGTGATTTTCGGTAAAGTAAAATGTATTTTTCATAAAACTAAACCGTGATTGTTTTTCATTATAATTTCAAAAATACCTATTTTAATTATGTAATTACTAGTAAATGGTGTTTATTTAGCCACTTATAAATTTTTAGTTTAATTAAATATTTTTCCTAAATTAATTATTTTAAATATTAATATAAGCTTTATTTTTACACTAAATTAGTGTAAATTACAAATTTGAATGGTTTTAATTTGTAAAAATGAACCATGGCATGTTAGAATTTAGTGTGTATCATGCAAAATTTATTTGCAAATTTTTCCTATTTTCTAGAGTGTTCTTGAGTTGCTATAGTAAAGAAATAAAAGAAAAATAAATAAATGCATGAAAAGACATAATGAAGGGATATTTTGGTGGAGACTTCTACACATTTTCTCACCCTCTTCTTTCTCTCCCTCACCTCAAAAAAAATGGCCGGCCTCACCCCCCATGGTAGCCCCCATTTTCCTCATTTTATTTTGCTCCAAAATTCATCAAAAATCCTTTAAAAATTCAATTAGAAATCCACAAAATCCTATTTATTTCCTACCCTTTATTCCTTGCTCATTTCTATATGGAATTTGGATATGGAAAGCATGCATTTTGGAGGCTCATTTTCTTGTTTGGATTTCATATTTTGGAGGTATAAATTTCCTTCTTTTGTTTATTTGATATTAGATGTTTCTTTTAAGCATGTTTAGATTTAATGAATTAATTCTATGTTCGATTTTTAAAACTCAAGTTAGGGTTTGTAAATTCAAGTTATGATTTTTATTAATTAATTAGGGTTATAATAGTTAGATTAGCACTTTTAGAATTGGAAAATCTTGCATGATTGTTGAATTGTAAATTTTTCATTTAAAATTGTTTAAATTAGGAATTTTGCTAACTAGGTTTCTATAAAACATAAATTTTGGTGAAATAAAATTTCAATTAATATTTGTAACACTAGATTGTGGTCTTAATAAGGGTATTAACTTGTTGGTGGAATGGAAAACTTAGTTTGATCATTAGTTTCCTTTGATAATTGGAAAATAGTAATAAAATGCTATTATTTTGTAAACTAGATCTTGGAAATTTCTAAATAAAGGGGATTAAAAATATAATTTTGGTTTCATTATATCATTATCATCATGAATTGTGGTTTAATACATTAATTCATGCAAAATCATGTTTTGTGGTGGAATTGTGGTATTTGCTTGAAAAATGTTGAAAATTGTTAAAGGTTGCAAACTAGAAAGTTCAAATTAATACAAATTTGTGTAATAAAAATATAGTAATGGTTTGTATAGTCTAGTTATGCTATTTAATGAGTTTTATGACCATTGGTTTCATTTAAATGTCAAGTTTTGATGAAAAACGGTAAATTGGCATTTTCGGGTTTTACGAAATTGGACGGTTTGATGGATTTTAGGGTTTCGATGGATTTAATCATGTTTTATAATATAAGTAATGTGTTTTAAAACTACGAGTTATTTGTTGATGTTTATCTCGATCCATCGGAGTTTGTACGCCGATATCGAGCGATATTTGGTTCTTTTGCGTGGACGGGACATAGGTTTTAACCTATGCTTGTTCCTTGCGTCGTTTTGACTTTTGTATGTGATTCAGTTTACGATACTATTTATATGTTTGCATTTAGGTACCCCTCACATGGACTGCGGGCGATGAAGAGGAGGATGGCGACACCGTCTTCGGCAGACATGGACCAGGTGAGTAGATGCATATCTACGGGGGGAAGTCGGGTGGATGACGTTTAGCACCCCCGCAACGTAGAATATGAATAATACTTATTGACATTAGGAAGCCAGATGTGACCCTAGATTCTTAACGAGTAGGACCCTAGTAATGACCCTAGGCTGGACTAGACTGATTTAGGAAGACCATATCAGAGGATGAGTACCTTGGAAGAGCTTCGTAGGTTTTAGGTAGAAACACACACACGCACACACTGAAACACGACATGGTGTATACGTGCATGTGTATATATATATAGGACGAGGTATAGGTATATATATATATACAACACGTATATGGGATACATTGATATGATATGATATCCGAGGTATGATGAAATAGTATAACTGGGCTTGATGCCGTGATTCTTGGCTATACAGTGTATTAAGTGTTAGCGGATCATTAGAGAATAAGATAATGAACATGTATACTTAAATTATAATGGGTGGTGATGATATTGAGGTATATGGGACTCTAAAATAGTACCCGGACTGTAACTTGTGATTGATCACAATATGGGATATGTATGACTTGATTACGACATCATATAGGTGTGCTCTGATATCGATATCGCATAGGTGTGACCTGATGTTGATATCATATAGGTGTGACCTGATGACGATATGATATCAGTATGACTTAATCACAATATGATACATATGACATGATATTTCTGAGGATAAACTAATGATGCATATTATGATGGCAATGATACATGATTGATGTATGCGATTACAGTTTAGCACCTTGATCATAAGATGTGTTGATGATGACGTTATACGAATGATGAGACACCTAGGAGATACTTGACCCGTACCCCGATATTGGGATGCCGTACGATGGATTTTACCGTACGAGGCATAGATATGATGATTGATCCGCACTCTTGATTTGAGGAAGCCGTACTTCGTACGTGACGCTATTGAGGCTGCATCGCCGACTATTAGAGATATTGATTCAGACCTTAGGTAGACTCTTGTTTCTTATTGACTAGTTTCTTAGGTTAAGTTCCTTAGGAGGTTAGATGGACACTAGTTTAGGTTCGATTCATATAGTGATAGTTGTACTCGTATGTCGCAGAGGGGTGGATAATGCACATCTGTCTTTACATTCATACTGTAATCATCATGGTGCATGTTCTTACATATATTGCTATAATCAGTATAAACCATACCTGTTAGGACACCAGCACCATTACCGATGATGCGCATATTCCACGCACACTTATTTGCCGGCTCACACACATCATCATCGGTAATTGCTATGTCACGTACACTTTTGGATAGAATCAGTTAACAACTAGACCGATATAATATTGTGATTATTCTCTGATGTTAGTATAGACATGATATTTATTACTTAGACATTCATGCATTCATATTCTCATGTTATCATGCAGTTTTATGGGGCATATGCCGACACTTATCATTTACTTACTTATGATTTTAAGATTTGGATTTCTATGAGATTTCTGGATTTTGGGGAAAACCGCAAGAATATATAAAAACTTCTCTCTCTCCTCCTCCTCTCTTTTTAAAAAACATAAGATGCGGTTTTCTCGTGATGTATGTGTCGTCCACCATGAGATTTCTTGTTTTCTGTTGGATTTCGAGACCCGATTCGAGGAGTGGATGAACCGTCTCGGGTACATGGTGGGCCCGGTATGGTACCCCGGGGCAAGAAGATCGAGTTGTAGACGATGAGCCTGGCAGGGGAAGGCTACCTACCGGTGATGTCTGGCGCCGCGGATATCCGGAGGATACCGACCGTTGTCGTGAGATTTGATGATATGGGCCGATCCGGACTGACGGAGCCCGAGATATTGAGACTATGAGACTTGAGATTTACATGTTTGTGTCGATGCTTGACACGGATTTCCATGGATTTCATTGTTGATATTTCCGGTTTCTATACCGTTTTACTATGATAACAGCTAAAGATTTCTTATACAGATACACTTGGATTTCAGGGTTGGTTATTTTACATTCATGGTGCATGCATATCCATTCATATGACATAGTACTATATGAGGCACTGACACGAGCACGGTGTATCTGCACTTACACGTAGTATTACCCTGCTATTACTAGATGATTGGGACTTAGTAGTGTATTATTATGACCTAGGATAGCGTCGTGCATTCGATTTCTTTTCGTAGATGTCTTCTACTCACGAGTTGGCAACTCACCCCCGTTGTGCCAAATTTTATTACAGGTTGATGTACAGGGTCCCTTGGCAGTTGCTGGCACATCATTTTCATTCCGGGTGATTTGCACGGTAGGTTGGTTCATTTGTATCTGAACTGCCGTTGTATTTTATTATTTCATTTGTATCTAGAAAGCTCCATCAACCAAACTTGTATTATTTGATAGATTACTGGACCATTTATTTATTTCGACCTTAGAGTCGCGCACGTATTATTCTGATTTGGTGGATTGTTTTCTTTTGAGTTTTGAGCCTCGCCCTTTGGCGTTGTATATTATTGTGCTTGTTGTGGTTGTTTCTGCCTGTTGGCGTTGATGCTAGCTCCCGTTGGGGATGCTTTTTATTGTTTATGTATATTATACTTGTTGTACCCGTTTGGGGGCCAGTTTTTACAGAGGAGACTTTGCCGAAATTTTTGGGAAAATTTGCCGATGTTTTAAACTTGTTCCTTCATGTTTTCTTTTACTGCTTCTTCTTCTTTTTTGTGGTTTAGATTTCTGGGCTTCGGCTTACTTAGGTTACGTGGCGCCTCTAGACGCTTCGTAATCTAAGTGCCGGTCACGTTCCGTACTTTCGGGTCGTGACAAAGTTGGTATCAGAGCGCTAGGTTTAAACTTGTATAAGTCTAGGTGACCCTTGGTGTTGGATATATGTATGCCCTAGAGGCCATTATATGATAGTGGATGTATCTATACATGTATATATATTCAGTATGCATTCTTGCTCGACATGATAGTATGCTATCTGGTTCTTCTTTATCTGACATGTTGATTTGATCATGCTTATTATTCACTCATACATGCTGATAAACCCCTGAGGATATTGGCTTGACTGCTCTGATTATGATGGAGATCATACTAATGGGACATCTGTAGTCTATAAGCATATCCTGGAAAGTCCCTAGTCGTAGGTATATCGAGACGGGGCATTGATATACCAGAGTAGACTAGCGTATATGATACTAGACCCATGCGATGGACGATAGATGTTCCCACATTCATCGATGTTTGACATCAAGATCATATACGGGTGCTCAGTGCTGACTGGGTACACTGGACGGACTCACCGAGAACTCCGATATGGAATTATATCTATCGTCGAATAGCAGTTCTCAGGTGACACTGGTACAGGTTAGTCTGTAGACCCGAGATCGTCATGGAGTCTTGTGTGTTCTCCCACTGTATTTTGATTGCCACCCTACCACGGCTCTACTGAGTCGTGCAGGCGGCCGTTGGGTACAGTCCCGAGACACACGAAGGCAATGAGCGATAGGAGGGGTTTCGTCTCTCCCGGTATTGCGAGTTGATGCTGTACTGTGCCCGACTGGTTATATCAGTAAGTCCCTGGACAGGGCTGCTGAGATTTGCTGATAAGTGTTATCAGTAGTTTCTCGATCTGTTATAGACCATTCACCGGCACGACTTATTGAGTTATTAGGGTCGACGTGACCATCCCTAGGCTCGATATGCAGCATATCTGACGAAGAGACCGGACTGTACGGTAGTGTTGCCGGTTGGCTCGACGGGAGTTGTAGCAGGTTCGCTTGTTTTCTTCTGATCGCTCAATACCCGGGTGGCCGTTACGTTTAGCTGACCGCTTGCGACTTAGGGGACTTGATATGATCATTACCCTCTGCCGGCGTATTGACGAGTCTTAGAGTCCTACAAAGGAGTTACCCAGTCCAGACGTAACGTTGTGGTGCGCGTATGCGATATGCACATGCACCCGATTAAATTGCGCGTATAGGATACCGAACATTGATCGAGCGGCTTGCTTTTGGTGGGGTCATATGTGATATGGCCGGATTGGTAAATCAAGTGTTGATTTATCATTTAACCATTAGTTTTCTCACTTAAACCCTTTCTTGTATATGATGGATGTATGCATGCATGCATGTGTTTCTTTCTTTCATTCTAGTTTCATGCACATGTGGATGTGCATACATGCATACATACATACACCCATCTATCATAGTTGTTAGCACATGGAAATGGTGGCAATATAAGACTCACACCATAGATTAAATGATGGATTTTTATTTGATTTTGTGTTTAAAACAAAATTGAAAAGAAAAGGATAATCTTCACTAGCTTCTACATTCTTCTTCTAACTTAACCAAGCTCACCTACCTCTAACCTTGGGTTATCCTTCTCTTTATCATTTAAAACTCAAGTTAAATAAACTCTCCATCACTTAATCATGGTTGGAAGTAAGAAGGAATAAAATATAAAAGGTTATATTTCATTTCTTTTTTCTATGGTCATCTTTTATCTTTTACACTTACTAAAAAGAAAAGCCATCATCTTCATCCTCCTTCTTCCTTTTGCTCTCTAGTTTTTTCTAGTGAGTAATACACACATAAAGAAAGGTTTTTGAAGTGAGAACCTTAACCACAACTTCATTCTACACAAGTTTAGCCAACTTGTTTAGAGTGTTCTCTTCGGTTTTACGAAGTTGCGAGCTTGGACGGGAAATTCCGGGTGGATCGTCGTGGACGTGAGAGGACTGCAAGAGGACCTTCTTCCAACACCCAAGAGACTAAGGAGTCAAGCGAAGGGAGCTACAAAGGTTGTAGTCTCGAAACCCTAATTTTTATTAGCTTAAAGAATTAGTAACCCTAATTTTCTAGGATCGATTCCTTTGCGTGTTTTTTGGCACCATCAATTTACATACTTTGAGACATGTGATGCTTCAAAACTCATTATAGGATGCTAGGAAAACCTTACATTGGTATCAGAGCCGACCTAGAACATTAGGCGACCTTTTTACGAGTTAAAACTCCGATCGAACCGAAATACGGCATTTTAGGGTGCTCTCTGGAAATTTTCTAAAATTTGACATTTTTCAGAATTAAAAATATGTAAAAATATCAGCAGGTAAAACTAAGGATTACGGTACAAAAATTGTCCAATGAACAGTGATTATTGCCGCGGAAACGTGGCCTAAGCTTGCTTAGGCCGCGGTTCCGCGGCCGTATATATCAATTAATGGATAATTTTTTTACAGTAATTCAGGAATCTGCTTGTATAATTTTTTGGGTATTTTTAATCTGTATTTAGTTTTGAAAAATTCTGGAGATGATTTTGGACTCGTCGATTCGATCGGAATTTTGATTTCGTGGCTTTTCCGGGTAAATTAGAAAGTATTGAAGTGTTTGAACGAGTATCATTTGCTCACTATTCACGGGGTTTAAATACATTGGAGACACGTGCAAGTCTTTTTGTGGTGGTCCCTCTAGAAGACAACAAACCTTAATTCGATTATGTGACCGTCTTGAACTGCCCTTTGAACCTTAGGGTTTGGGGCAGTACGGCGTGCCACATGTGAGGCGTTGGCTTGACCCTTCTACGGCTGGACCGCTACTACTGTGTCACACTCCAGGTTTTTGAACTCTGCTCAAGTGTTAAGCTTTAGTGAATTCTGGGTATTTGATCGTTCGTTCGAAAACTTCAATACTGTCTGTTTATCCGGAATGTGATGCAATGTGTGGAATTCATATTATGAAATACGGAATATGTGATATTTCGCATTCGCGATGTCTAAAGAGAATGTGGATTCCAAATATTGCAGTTTTACACTTTCTTTTCTGTGATCGTAAGTGTAGTATGTAGTGGTATTGCCGATTGTCGTTGCTATACGTCGACGACAATCGGTGTATGCATACTTACTTACGTTGATGATATGAGATATTATGTGTTGCTGAGATATGATGTGCAGGATTGTCGCGATTGAATAGCCGGGGGGTTTTATGTGAGATGAGAGTTTTTATATTTTCATTCATGTAAATTCAAATGTAATGTAATATTCTTTTATTTGGGGCACTTCCGGGTTGAGGTTGCTGCCACCAGTGTTGTATATTATTTACTTTTCCGCATTAGGATGGACCCAAGGAGGGGAGCACAGGTGACCGGGTTCTGGGGTTCAGTGGGAGGCCATCTCGAGGAGTCGAGACCGGACCCAAGGAGGGGAGCACAGGTGACCGGGTTCTGGGGTTCAGTGGGAGGCCATCTCGAAGAGTCGAGACCGGGTCTCCTAAACTCCAGAATTGGCAGGGTCACTTGCCGCTCTCGTAGGGGTCCAGGGTGTGGGCTTGGCTATTCATCGCGACTGTGGAATCCGTATTTTCTATTCTGGCTAAATACTAAATACGGACGTCCTAGTATATCCCACGTTATATCTATGTTTCTGCTGCCTGTGTTCTGTGATATCTGAGACGAATGACATATTATATATATGATATATAGTAGATGTTGCTTATGTTTTACACCCGCGCTAGTCCCGTCCCGGTATGCCGTTAGTTAAGTAACCTAACGGTGCATAACGGAACATTGCGGCGAATGCGGATGGCATAAGCGTACGTGTTATTTTCGTTTCTTTTCTGTGATTGGCTTAAGGACTTAAATGATGGGATTACATTAATGTGATTAATGTAAAGAAAATAAACCTAAAAGATGTTGTAGAATCGGATTTGAAAACTACTCGGCTATTTATGAAAAAGCTATATTTCAAAACTGCGGAGCTTAAGCCACTCCTTTTAAAAACCACTTGATTCTACAACGATATCAAGCTCAAAGCGTTAAAGATTTTCTTAAAAATCATCCGCAACCCTCCGTCATTTTAGGAAGTAGAGTACTTAGTATTCGTGCTACGTTTGTTGACCTTAGCCAAGACATAGTGTACGGTAGCTAAGTGATGTCTTCCTACGAACGCATATGATGCAGATTAATTAGGAAGGGCATATGACTTTGTTGACCTTAGCCAAGGGTCATGTGAACGGGTCTAATTAATCAAGAAATGACGGGTTGAGCTTGACTAGTGCTCGTGATTTGTTGACCTTAGCCAAGGTCACGAGTATTAGGGGTAAAAACCACATCGGGAATTTCAATAGTTGAAATTTGCAATGAGATTGCATACCTTCCATGTGATGGTTGGATCCCGATCCCACTGTGGGCAATAGTTGCTCCTAGGAGAGTTTTACAGTTTACAATTAGCTAACTCATTAGGTGTCTAGAAAGGTGTTAACGGGGCTCCGCCTCTGGGAAAACGAGGTTTACTCTAATTAGGTCCGTGCGAAAGCACGGGGAACCTCCCTCAAGTACCGACACTGGCCTGGCTGAACGGTTAGCGAAGTTGTAGACTGTAATTAATCTTGGCTAGTTTTTCTTTTTAAGGTTTGAAAGAAAAACTCGATAAAAAGCAGTGGGAAACATCGATTAGACAAGATAATAACCAATCTAATCTATGCAAGAGCTTTCGCTGAGTGTATTCTTTTCTCTCTCTTAATGGAAGATACCCATGACTGGACTCAAGCTTCTACTAGATAAAAACAAACTGAATGGGACTAACTATAAAGACTGGCTAAGGAATCTGAAAATTGCCTTGACTTATGATAAAGTATCATATGTCCTCACGGCTTCAGCCCCGCCCGTCCCTGGTCCAAAATCCTCAGTTGCGGACATTGAAGTCCGCAAGACATGGGACGCTGACTGTGCCACGGCCAAATGCCTCGCGCTTGCATCGATGGACAACACACATCAAAAGCAGCACGAGGACATGGACATTCACGGTATATTGCTCCATACAAAGGAGTTGTATGGGGAGCAATCCCGCGTATTACGATACGAAGCATCAAAGAAATTGTTTCAGATGCGGATGGCCCCTGGCACACCAGTAGGAGACCATGTTCTGAAGATGATAGCTCTTATAGAAGAGCTTGAGGACCTTGGATGGACGATGGACAATGAACAATATATAGATATTATTCTGCAGTCCCTGCCCTCCACCTTTGCTCAGTTCATAGTGAACTTCAACATGCATGGCATGGAGAAGGAACTCTCTGAACTCCTTAATATGTTAAGGAGTGCAGAGAGCACTATGAAGTTAGCAAAAACTCCCGTTATGACTATTGGACAGTCTTCCTCTTCTCGCCCGAAAGCTAAGGCCAAGGGAAAGAAGAAGAAGAAACCCACTAATCCTAAGGGCGGAGTTAAAAAGGTGAAGGGAAAGGGAAAGTCCAAGGCTGGAGACTCGGGGAAAGGCGAATGTTTTCATTGCCACAAGACAGGACATTGGAAGCGCAATTGCACGGAGTACTTAAGTCTCAAGAAGAAGCATGGTGATGCTTCTGCTTCAGGTGCGTTTGTGACTAAAAACTGTTTTTCTATAAACTCTGCTTCCTGGGTATTGGATACCGGTTCAGGTTCTCACATTTGCAATTCTATGCAGGGGCTGAGAAATAGCAAGGTTTTGAGGACAGGTGACCATACTCTCCGCGTTGGAAATGGTTCCAATGTACATACAGTCGCAGTGGGAGAGTATCACTTGGGGTTTCCATCTGGATGTATTTTGGTTTTAAATCCATGTTATTTTGTACCAAGTATGCTATGTAATATAATATCCGTTTCTTTGTTGGACAATGAAGGATATAATTTTGTATTGCAGAACAATGTTATGAACATTCACCTGAATCAAATGTTGGTTGGGTATGGTATGCTTAACAACGGAATATATGTCCTAAATCAACACACAGTTTTCAGTATACAACACACTAATAAAAGAAAACTTTCAGAATTAAATGAACCTTTTCTTTGGCACTGTAGACTTGGTCATATTAACGAAACAAGACTAAACAAGTTACACAAAGATGGATATTTAAATTCTTTTGAATATAAATCCTATGCGACTTGCCAGTCTTGTATCAAGGGTAAAATGACCAAAACTCCGTTTACCGGACACGGAGAAAGAGCTACTCAGCTCCTGGGCCTCATACATAGTGATGTATGTGGGCCAATGTCTACACAGGCTAGAGACGGTTTTTCGTACTTCATTACATTCACTGATGATTTCTCAAGATTCGGTCATATATTTTTATTAAAGCATAAGTCCGAAGCTTTCAAGAAATTCATTGAATATAAACAAGAAGTAGAAAAACAAACCGGCTTGAGTATCAAGATGCTTCGATCAGATCGAGGTGGTGAGTATCTTAGTGCAGAATTTGCAAACTTCCTAAAAGAGAATGGGATTCTCTCTCAACTCACTCCTCCTTACACACCACAGCACAACGGTGTGTCAGAACGACGGAATAGGACCCTATTAGATATGGTCCGGTCCATGATGAGTGACGCTGAGTTACCAGTCTCGTTTTGGGGGCATGCATTGGAGACTGCAGCATTTCTGCTAAACAGGGTTCCAACCAAAACCGTGTCTACCACGCCATATGAGATATGGCATGAGAAGAGACCATCTCTTAAGAGAATTAAGATTTGGGGTTGCCCGGCCTATGTTAAAAAGCAGAATCCGGAAAAACTCGAGACACGGTCAGTCATGTGTAACTTTGTGGGATATCCAAAGAATTCTTATGGATATCTATTCTACCACAAAGAGGAACAAAAAGTGTTCGTTTCTCAACATGCCACATTCTTGGAAAAAGAGTTTTTCACAGACAAAGATGATGGCAAGGTGGTGGATCTAGAAGAGGTTCTAGAGACACAAACTACAAATGACGATTTGGTTGAACCGGCTGTTGCAGCAGAAACTGAAGAACCTCGGCCACTCCGTAGGTCTAGTAGGACTTCTCGCCCACCGGAGAGGTACTACGGTTTCCTCATTGATGGTAACGGAGAAGATTGCATCATGGACGATGATGATCCTACCAGTTTTCAGCAAGCTATCACGAGTAAAGACTCTGTGAAGTGGCTGGATGCCATGAGATCTGAAATGGGGTCTATGTACACCAACAAAGTATGGACTTTGGACGTTGTACCCCCTGGAGTAAAACCAGTGGGGTCCAAATGGATCTTTAAAAGAAAGATTGGTGTAGATGGGCAGGTGGAGACCTATAAGGCAAGACTTGTGGCGAAGGGTTTTCGTCAAAGACCAGGTTTGGACTATGACGAGACTTTTTCTCCCGTAACCATGCTTAAATCCATTCGGATCCTACTTGCTATTGCTGCTCACTACGACTATGAAATCTGGCAGATGGACGTTAAAACCGCATTTCTGAATGGAAATTTAGAAGAATGCGTTTATATGGATCAGCCAGAGGGCTTCATTGACAGTGGGAGCAGCGGGAAAGCATGTAAATTGCTTAAATCCATATATGGGTTAAAGCAGGCATCACGGAGTTGGAACATCTGTTTCGATAATGTCATCAAAGAGTTTGATTTCATCAAAAATCCAGATGAACCTTGTGTTTATAAGAAGGCTGTAGGAAGAGCTGTCATATTCCTCGTATTGTACGTGGACGACATTCTTCTGATAGGAAATGATATCCCTATGCTACAGTCGGTCAAATCTTTCTTATCACTAAGGTTCTCCATGAAGGACCTGGGTGATGCCACATACATCCTGGGCATAAGGATCTATAGGGATAGATCCAAAAGGTTATTGGGATTGTCCCAAACCAGGTACATTGACACCATCCTAAAAAGGTTTAGTATGGAAGACTCCAAACGGGGTGCCTTACCCGCTTGCCATGGAGTCACTCTCTCTAAGGATTCTTGCCCAAAGACTGATGAAGAAAGAGCTCGCATGAGTATTATACCCTATGATTCGGCAGTAGGATCTATAATGTATGCGATGTTATGTACACGCCCAGATGTAGCTTATGCACTTAGTGTTGTAAGCAGGTATCAATCCAACCCAAGGGAGAATCACTGGACAGCTGTGAAGAACATTCTTAAGTACTTGCGAAGGACTAAAGAATTGTTTTTGGTGTATGGCAATGGAGATCTCCAAATGGAGGCCTTTACCGATTCGAGCTTCCAGAGCGATAAGGACGACAGCAAATCTATCTCTGGGTTTGTATTTACCCTTAATGGAGGGGCGGTGAGTTGGAAGAGTTCCAAACAAGATACCGTTGCAGACTCTACGATGGAAGCTGAGTACATTGCTGCAAATGATGCCGCCAAGGAAGCCGTCTGGATGAAGAAGTTCGTCTCGAAGCTAGGAGTAGTTCCAACCATTATTGATCCAATACTTTTGTATTGTGACAATAATGGGGCTATGGCGTTAGCCAAGGAGCCCAGATCCCATCAGCGGTCCAGACACATCCTGAGGCGTTTTCATTTGATCCGGGAGATTGTAGATCGCCGCGAGATCGAGATTAGGAGAGTAGACACAAAGAATAACGCCGCGGATCCATTCACCAAGGCCCTCCCTCAGCCGCAGCATGAGCGGCTTTTTGAGATGTTGGGTATGAGATACGCCAATAACTGGCCTTAGTGCAAGTGGGAGATTGTTGGATATATGTATGCCCTAGAGGCCATTATATAATAGTGGATATATCTATATATGTATATATATTCAGTATGCATTCTTGCTCGACATGATAGTATGCTATCTGGTTCTTCTTTATCTGACATGTTGATTTGATCATGCTTATTATTCACTCATACATGCTGATAAACCCCTGAGGATATTGGCTTGACTGCTCTGATTATGATGGAGATCATACTAGTGGGACATCTGTAGTCTATAAGCATATCCTGGAAAGTCCCTAGTCGTAGGTATATCGAGACGGGGCATTGATATACCAGAGTAGAATAGCATATATGATACTAGACCCATGCGATGGGCGATGGATGTTCCCACATTCATCGATGTTTGACATCAAGATCATATACGGGTGCTCAGTGCTGACTGGGTACACTGGACGGACTCACCGAGAACTCCGATATGGAATTATATCTATCGTCGAATAGCAGTTCTCAGGTGACACTGGTACAGGTTAATCTGTAGACCCGAGATCGTCATGGAGTCTTGTGTGTTCTCCCACTGTATTTTGATTGCCACCCTACCACGGCTCTACTGAGTCGTGCAAACAGGCGGCCGTTGAGTACAGTCCCGAGACACACGAAGGCAATGAGTGATAGGAGGGGTTTCGTCTCTCCCGGTATTGGGAGTTGATGCTGTACTGTGCCCGACTGGTTATATCAGTAAGTCCCTGGCCAGGGCTGCTGAGATTTGCTGATAAATGTTATCAGTAGTTTCTCGATCTGTTATAGACCATTCACCGGCACGACTTATTGAGTTATTAGGGTCGACGTGACCATCCCTGGGCTCGATATGCAGCATATCTGACGAAGAGACCGAACTGTACGGTAGTGTTGCCGGTTGGCTCGACGGGAGTTGTAGCAGGTTCGCTTGTTTTCTTCTGATCGCTCAATACCCGGGTGGCCGTTACGTTTAGCTGACCGCTTACGGCTTGGGGGACTTGATATGATCATTACCCTCTGCCGGCGTATTGACGAGTCTTAGAGTCCCACAAAGGAGTTACCCAGTCCAGACGTAACGTTGTGGTGCGCGTATGCGATATGCGCATGCACCCGATTAAATTGCGCGTATAGGATACCGAACATTGATCGGGCGGCTTGCTTTTGGTGGGGTCATATGTGATATGGCCGGATTGATAAATCAAGTGTTGATTTATCATTTAACCATTAGTTTTCTCACTTAAACCCTTTCTTGTATATGATGGATGTATGCATGCATGCATGTGTTTCTTTCTTTCATTCTAGTTTCATGCACATGTGGATGTGCATACATGCATACATACATACACCCATCTATCATGGTTGTTAGCACATGGAAATGGTGGCAATATAAGACTCACACCATAGATTAAATGATGGATTTTTGATTTTGTGTTTAAAACAAAATTGAAAAGAAAAGAATAATCTTCACTAGCTTCTACATTCTTCTTCTAACTTAACCAAGCTCACCTACCTCTAACCTTGGGTTATCCTTCTCTTTATCATTTAAAACTCAAGTTAAATAAACTCTCCATCACTTAATCATGGTTGGAAGTAAGAAGGAATAAAATATAAAAGGTTATATTTCATTTCTTTTTTCTATGGTCATCTTTTATCTTTTACACTTACTAAAAAGAAAAGCCACCATCTTCATCCTCCTTCTTCCTTTTGCTCTCTAGTTTTTTCTAGTGAGTAATACACACATAAAGAAAGGTTTTTGAAGTGAGAAGCTTAACCACAACTTCATTCTACACAAGTTTAGCCAACTTGTTTAGAGTGTTCTCTTCGGTTTTACGAAGTTGCGAGCTTGGACGGGAAATTCTGGGTGGATCATCGTGGACGTGAGAGGACTACAAGAGGACCTTCTTCCAACACCCAAGAGACTAAGGAGTCAAGCGAAGGGAGCTACAAAGGTTGTAGTCTCGAAACCCTAATTTTTATTAGCTTAAAGAATTAGTAACCCTAATTTTCTAGGATCGATTCCTTTGCGTGTTTGTTTAGCACCATCAATTTACATACTTTGAGACATGTGATGCTTCAAAACTCATTATAGGGTGCTAGGCAAACCTTACACTTGGTTGATGGAGTAGGCGATTTAGGTAGAGTAACGTACCGTGGATATGGTCCGCGGCATACTTACGATACGCTACTCTGCTTAAGGAGCCTTAGGATGTACAATTGTTTGCACCGTATTCCATTCGTTCTTTTGATCTATCTTCGTCAATGTTGGAGGGTGGTTTCTGTTACCACGGGCACACTGGCAGAGGGAGCTGCGGCTCGAATGCGATAACCATTAGAGTATTGGTTATTCTTGAGGATTGAAGTATTGCTTAGCGTGCGGACGAAGGGTATTCACATGCCGTCCGGATGAAGTTAAAGGGTTCGAACGATTATCAGAACACCATTTTCCCAAGTTTAAAGTATTCGGAAGAACATGCAGGTATTTCGATGGACCCTCTAGAAGAATGAAACCCTAACTCGACATAATGACCACGAGAACGCCCTTGAACCTTAGGGTTTACGGCAGTTCCGCGGTGCCATTAGTGAGGCTTGGGTTTGCCTTTCTACGGCTGGATCATCGATGCTGGGGTGTGTACCGGATATTTTTAAGCTGTACTTGAGTGTTGAGCTCTCGGGGAATTATGGGATTTTGATGGATCGATCGAAAAGTTTAATGTAATCCGGATATCAGGTGAAGGGATCGACTACGTGGGTGACTCTAGATGTGAGTATTGCCGTTGGTAGCGCAGTTAGCACACTTATGAAGAGACAAGTTTGAAGCAGCAGACATCAGAGGAAAGAGGCGCACATTGACGATAGTGATTACGATGTGACTTGGTGATTTGAATTTCATATTTCTGTTATTGGATTTTGGTATTTTGAGGATTTTGTTCTACGATTGGTATTTCTTATGTGTACCTTCATTACATTCTATCTGTGTTTCATATATCAGTTGTATTGATGTTGCTTAGTATACACCCAGTACACTTGATTTGGTTTTATATATTTTGAGATTTTTGATTTGATTTCGTGCATATGGGTTACACATGATTTTAATATATGCTTCGACCTAGTTTTTATCCATTTTCGTACTGTGATTTCGATTCTGATATTCGGCGTATGTTTTCGTGCACCATTTACACCTGATTGAGATTCTTGCGCACACTAGGCGCACTTGATGCGATTTTGTACACACCAGATGCACTAAATCGGGGTTTTGTGCAGATTAGATGCACCTGATAGTGAGTCGTGCACGCCCGTTGCACTTGACAGATGTTTTGGTGCACACATGTTGCACTTATTTTGTTTTTGTATGTGTTCATGGTATCTGTATTTGGTTTCGATTTCAGTGCGCACCGGACGCACATGATATTTTATTGATGTGATTGGGATTGATTTCAGTTTGAGCAGTATGTTTCATAATCATTATTATTTGATTTAGTAACCAGGCGGGACGTGTATGTTAAATAAAAGATATATATATATATAGCTATTTTTTTTTAAAAATAAACGTCCGCTACTTATGCCGTGACACGTGCATTGCACGGCGATTTTCAAGAGGGGTTTTTGTATGCTTCTTTATTATGATGTTTAGGCGATTTTACTAAGATGCGAACTATATATAAGTTATAGATTGATATATATTATGACGGTCTTCATATTGGGTTTTGATATTTTATTCTCGTCATAACTCCGATGATTGCGTTATGCTTGACGGAGTTGATTTTAGTTATGTATTGATGATTTCGGAGTCCCGACGATTTGAGTGTTTGCTAAGTGTTTTAGTATTTGGAAGGGGAGTTTTAATTTAAATTCGGGGACCGAATTTCTTAAAGGGGGGAAGATTGTAACGTTTTAAAAATAATTAAATAAATAATTAAATGAATAAAATTGTTTAAGTGAATTTTGTGATTTTCGGTAAAGTAAAATGTATTTTTCATAAAACTAAACCGTGATTGTTTTTCATTATAATTTCAAAAATACCTATTTTAATTATGTAATTACTAGTAAATGGTGTTTATTTAGCCACTTATAAATTTTTAGTTTAATTAAATATTTTTCCTAAATTAATTATTTTAAATATTAACATAAGCTTTATTTTTACACTAAATTAGTGTAAATTACAAATTTGAATGGTTTTAATTTGTAAAAATGAACCATGGCATGTTAGAATTTAGTGTGTATCATGCAAAATTTATTTGCAAATTTTTCCTATTTTCTAGAGTTTTCTTGTGTTGCTATAGTAAAGAAATAAAAGAAAAATAAATAAATGCATGAAAAGACATAATGAAGAGATATTTTGGTGGAGACTTCTACACATTTTCTCACCCTCTTCTTTCTCTCCCTCACCTCCAAAAAAATGGCCGGCCTCACCCCCCATGGTAGCCCCCATTTTCCTCATTTTATTTTGCTCCAAAATTCATCAAAAATCCTTTAAAAATTCAATTAAAAATCCACAAAATCCTATTTATTTCCTACCCTTTATTCCTTGCTCATTTTTATATGGAATTTGGAGATGGAAAGCATGCATTTTGGAGGCTCATTTTCTTGTTTGGATTTCATATTTTGGAGGTATAAATTTCCTTCTTTTGTTTATTTGTTATTAGATGTTTCTTTTAAGCATGTTTAGATTTAATGAATTAATTCTATGTTCAATTTTTAAAATTCAAGTTAGGGTTTTTATTAATTAATTAGGGTTATAATAGTTAGTTTAACACTTTTAGAATTGGAAAATCTTGCATGGTTGTTGAATTGTAAATTTTTCATTTAAAATTGTTTAAATTAGGAATTTTGCTAACTAGGTTTCTATAAAACATAATTTTTGGTGAAATAAAATTTCAATTAATATTTGTAACACTAGATTGTGGTCTTAATAAGGGTATTAACTTGTTGGTGGAATGGAAAACTTAGTTTGATCACTAGTTTCCTTTGATAATTGGAAAATAGTAATAAAATGCTATTATTTTGTAAACTAGATCTTGGAAATTTCTAAATAAAAGGGATTAAAAATATAATTATGGTTTCATTATATCATTATCATCATGAATTGTGGTTTAATACATTAATTCATGCAAAATCATGTTTTGTGGTGGAATTGTGGTATTTGTTTGAAAAATGTTGAAAATTGTTAAAGGTTGCAAACTAGAAATTTCAAATTAATACAAATTTATGTAATAAAAATGTAGTAATGGTTTGTATAGTCTAGTTATGCTATTTAATGAGTTTTATGACCATTGGTTTCATTTAAATGTCAAGTTTTGATGAAAAACGGTAAATTGGCATTTTCGGGTTTTACGAAATTGGACGGTTTGATGGATTTTAGGGTTTCGATGGATTTAATCATGTTTTATAATATAAGTAATGTGTTTTAAAACTACGAGTTATTTGTTGATATTTATCTCGATCCATCGGAGTTTGTACGCCGATATCGAGCGATATTTGGTTCTTTTGCGTGGACGGGACATAGGTTTTAACCTATGCTTGTTCCTTGCGTCGTTTTGACTTTTGTATGTGATTCAGTTTACGATACTATTTATATGTTTGCGTTTAGGTATACCTCACATGGACTGCGGGCGATGAAGAGGAGGATGGCGACACCGTCTTCGGCAGACATGGACCAGGTGAGTAGATGCATATCTACGGGGGGAAGTCGGGTGGATGACGTTTAGCACCCCCGCAACGTAGAATAGGAATGGTACTTATTGACATTAGGAAGCCAGATGTGACCCTAGATTCTTAACGAGTAGGACCCTAGTAATGACCCTAGGCTGGACTAGACTGATTTAGGAAGACCATATCAGAGGATGAGTACCTTGGAAGAACTTCGTAAGTTTCAGGTAGAAACACACACACGCACACACTGAAACACGACATGGTGTATACGTGCATGTGTATATATATATAGGACGAGGTATAGGTATATATATATATACAACACGTATATGGGATACATTGATGTGATATGATATCCGAGGTATGATGAAACAGTATAACTGGGCTTGATGCCGTGATTCTTGGCGATACAGTCGTATTAAGTGTTAGCGGATCATTAGAGAATGAGATAATGAACATGTATACTTAAATTATAATGGGTGATGATGATATTGAGGTACATGGGACTCTAAAATAGTACCCGGACTGTAACTTGTGATTGATCACGATATGTATGACTTGATTACGACATCATATAGGTGTGCCCTGATGTCGATATCACATAGGTGTGACCTGATGTTGATATCATATAGGTGTGACCTGATGACGATATGATATCAGTATGACTTAATCACAATATGATACATATGAAATGATATTTCTGAGGATAAACTAATGATGTATATTATGATGGCAATGATACATGATTGATGTATGCGATTACAGTTTAGCACCTTGATCATGAGATGTGTTGATGATGACGTTATACGAATGATAAGACACCTAGGAGATACTTGACCCGTACCCCGATATTGGGATGCCGTACGATGGATTTTACCGTACGAGGCATAGATATGATGATTGATCCGCACTCTTGATTCGAGGAAGCCGTACTTCGTACGTGACGCTATTGAGGCTGGATCGCCGACTATTAGAGATATTGATTCAGACCTTAGGCAGACTCTTGTTTCTTATTGACTAGTTTCTTAGGTTAAGTTCCTTAGGAGGTTAGATGGACACTAGTTTAGGTTCGATTCATATAGTGATAGTTGTACTCGTATGTCGCAGAGGGGTGGATAATGCACATCTGTCATTACATTCATACTGTAATCATCATGGTGCATGTTCTTACATATGTTGCTATAATCAGTATAAACCATACCTGTTAGGACACCAGCACCATTACCGATGATGCGCATATTCCACGCGCACTTATTTGCCGGCTCACACACATCATCATCGGTAATTGCTATGTCACGTACACTTTAGATCATATTGTCTTTTATGGATAGAATCAGTTAACAACTAGACCGATATAATATTGTGATTATTCTCTGATGTTAGTATAGACATGATATTTATTACTTAGACATTCATGCATTCATATTCTCATGTTATCATGCAGTTTTATGGGGCATATGCCGACACTTATCATTTACTTACTCATGATTTTGAGATTTGGATTTCTATGAGATTTCTGGATTTTGGGGAAAACCGCAAGAATATATAAAAAACTTCTCTCTCTCCTCCTCCTCTCTTTTTAAAAAACATAAGATGCAGTTTTCTCGTGATGTATGTGTCATCCACCGTGAGATTTCATGTTTTCTGTTGGATTTCGAGACCCGATTCGAGGAGTGGATGAACCGTCTCGGGTACATGGTGGGCCCGGTATGGTACCCCGGGGCAAGAAGATCGAGTTGTAGACGATGAGCCTGGCAGGGGAAGGCTACCTACCGGTGATGTCTGGCGCGGCGGATATCCAGAGGATACCGACTGTTGTCATGAGATTTGATGATATGGGCCGATCCGGACTGACGGATCCCGAGATATTGAGACTATGAGACTTGAGATTTACATGTTTGTTTCGATGCTTGACACGGATTTCCATGGATTTCATTGTTGATATTTCCGGTTTCTATACCGTTTTACTATGATAACAGCTAAAGATTTCTTATACAGATACACTTGGATTTCAGGGTTGGTTATTTTACATTCATGGTGCATGCATATCCATTCATATGACATAGTACTATATGAGGCACTAACACGAGCACGGAGTATCTGCACTTACACGTAGTATTACCCTGCTATTACTAGATGATTGGGACTTAGTAGTGTATTATTATGACCTAGGATAGCGTCGTGCATTCGATTTCTTTTCGTAGATGTCTTCTACTCACGAGTTAGCAACTCACCCCCGTTGTGCCAAATTTTATTACAGGTTGATGTACAGGGTCCCTTGGCAGTTGCTGGCACATCATTTTCATTCCGGGTGATTTGCACGGTAGGTTGGTTCATTTGTATCTGAACCGCCGTTGTATTTTTATTATTTCATTTGTATCTAGAAAGCTCCATCAACCAAACTTGTATTATTTGATAGATTACTGGACCATTTATTTATTTCGACCTTAGAGTCACGCACGTATTATTCTGATTTGGTGGATTGTTTTCTTTTGAGTTTTGAGCCTCGCCCTTTGGCGTTGTATATTATTGTGCTTGTTGTGGTTGTTTCCGCCTGTTGGCGTTGATGCTAGCTCCCGTTGGGGATGCTTTTTATTGTTTATGTATATTATACTTGTTGTACCCGTTTGGGGGCCAGTTTTTACAGAGGAGACTCTGCCGAAATTTTTGGGAAAATTTGCTGATGTTTTAAACTTGTTCCTTCATGTTTTCTTTTACTGCTTCTTCTTCTTTTTTATGGTTTAGATTTCTGGGCTTTGGCTTACTTAGGTTACGTGGCGCCTCTAGACGCTTCGTAATCTAAGTGCCGGTCACGTTCCGTACTTTCGGGTCGTGACATTGTAGGTCCCGACGGTTCACCAACAATCTAGAGACTACCTCGACGTTCGTCTCGATACAGGAGACGTGATGCCACCCCAGCGTTCTTCCCCCAGCAGGATGCAGACGCGACACAAAACAACAGAGCCTTGGCAAAGTCCCTAGTTCCAGGTTCCGACGGTTCACCAACAACCTAGAGACTACCTCGACGTTCGTCTCAATACAGCAGACGCGATGTCACCCCAGCGTTCTTCCCCCAGCAGGATGCAGACGCGACACAAAACAACAGAGCCATGGCGAAGTCCCTAGTTCCAAATCCCGACGGTTCACCAACAACCTTGAGACCACCTCGACGTTCTTCTTGATACAGCAGACGCGATGTCACCCCAGCGTTCTTCCCCCAGCAGGATGCAGACGCGACACAAAACAACGGAGCCACGACAAAGTCCCTAGTTCCAGGTCCCGACGGTTCACCAACAACCTAGAGACCACCTCAACGTTCGTTTTGATACAGCAGGCACGATGTCACCCAGCGTTCTTCTTCCAACAAGATGCAGACGTGATACCAACAACGGAGCCTTGGCAAAGTCCCTAGTTCCAAGCCTCGACGGTTCACCAACAACCTAAAGACAACCGCGGCATTCGTCTCGATATAGCAGACGCAATTCCAGCAAACGAAGCGAAGGAAATATTCTTAGCTTCAGGGTCTTGACGACAACTCATATAAAACCTGAAAGACTGTCGGAGATCATCCCACACCATCGCGGAGTGGTTATGACTCATCGGGGCTCCCAAATTGAGCCTAACCTCAAGTAAAAAGCGACATGAAATATCCCTAACACTTGTTCTTTCGACGGTAATACTACCTGGAAGATTGCTTGAAGACGTCTTGTCCAGCCCCCGAAGGGATCAGAGACACGACAGTCGCGAGGCTACTCGAACAGCAAGATTGCCTATCGAGAGATACATCAGCCAACGCGACGGTACGATGGGCAAAACCCTAGTACCCAGACCCTAACGGACCTCTGTCGTAAAGAGCAAAGGTTAACTGTAACGTTAGGACATTTTTGCGAGAACTCCTTGATTCGTCTCAACCCCAGGGAAATCAGTGTCCTTGGCAACCTCCTCGATTCAGGGAAATCAGCGTCCTTGACGAGAGCACCTCGATTCGCATCGACCCGCAGAGAAATCAGCGTCTTGGCAGGAATACCTCGATTCATTTCAACTCCGAGGAAATCAGTGTCCTTGGCAAAAACCTCGATTCAGGGAAATCAGCGTACTTGACGAGAGCATCTCGATTCGCATTGACCCGCAGAGAAATCAGTGTCTTTGCAGGAATACCTCGATTCGTTTCAACTCCGAGGAAATCAGTGTCCTTGGTAAAAACCTCGATTCAGGGAAATCAGCGTCCTTGACGAGAGCACCTCGATTCACGTCGACCCGCAAAGAAATCAGTGTCTTTGCAGGAATACCTCGATTCGTTTCAACTCCGAGGAAATCAGTGTCCTTGGAAAAACCTCGATTCAGGGAAATTAGTGTCCTTGACGAGAGCATCTCGATTCGAATCGACCCGCAGAGAAATCAGCGTCTTTGCAGGAATACCTCGATTCGTCTCAACTCCGAGGAAATCAGTGTCCTTGGCAAAAACCTCGATTCAGGGAAATCAGCGTCCTTGACGAGAGCATCTCGATTCGCATCAACCCGCAGAGAAATCAGCGTCTTTGTAGGAATACCCCGATTCGTTTCAACTCCGAGGAAATCAGTGTCCTTGGCAAAAACCTCGATTCAGGGAAATCAGCGTCCTTGACGAGAGCACCTCGATTCGCGTTGACCCGCAAAGAAATCAGTGTCTTTGCAGGAATACCTTGATTCGTTTCGACTCCAGGGAAATCAATGTCCTTGGCAAAACCTCGATTCAGGGAAATCAGCGTCCTTGGCGAAAGCATCTCGATTCGTGTCGACCCGTAAGGAAATCAGTGTCTTTGCAGGACTCGATTCTTCTCAACTCCAAGGAAATCAGTGTCCTTGGCAAATACCTCGATTCAGGGAAATCAGCATCCTTGACGAGAACATCTCGATTCACGCCGACCCGCAGAGAAATCAGTGTCTCTGCAGGAATATACAACGTCAGCAAAGCGGAGCCGCGGCAAAGTTCCCAGTTTCATGACTCAACGGTGCACAGACAAACGAAAGTCAACCCTCGACCTCCCTATTGAAGCAATGCTTTGACTCGGAAGTAGGTCAACTCATCAATCACTTACGAGTCCTCTCAACTTGTAAGGAAGAAAATTCTCTTGTGAGATCCTTACGACTCTCAAAAGAAAACACACTTAGGAATCCTCACGATTCCTAAGGAGAAAATACACCTACGAGATCCTCTCGACTCGTAGGGAGAAAATATCTTTATGAGACCCTCACGGTTCATAAAGTTGAAAAGTCTTGGCGAGAACCTCTCGATTCGTTTCGACCAGCAAGGAAATCAGTGTCTTTGTGAGAATCTCTCGATTCGTCTCAACTTGCAGGCAAATTAGTTTCCCTACGCATAAAGAAAATTCTCTTGTGGGATCCTTACGATTCTCAAGAGAAAACGCACTTAGGAGTCCTCACGACTCCTAAGGAGAAAAGACACCTACGAGATCCTCTCGACTCGTAGGGAGAAAAGCTTTTGTGAGACCCTCACGGCTCATAAAGTTGGAAAGTCTTAGGCAACAGATCCTAACCCTGATTCCTAAGCCATTGCTATCTTATAAAGAGTTCAAGATGAACTGTTATCTACCATTTATGGGCCACACTTGCCAAAGCTACATGCCACTGAAATGGAGAAGTTATTCATGAGCATATAAACTACTTCACGCTAGAGTAAAACATAAAGAAATAGAAGGGTGCGGCTCATGGAGCTGAGGGTTTGGAACAATATCCCTTAAGAGTCGAGATTTGAGTCAATGATAAATGACGACGCTTGTGTCCGCTCGTTATCTTCTCAGATCAAGATTTTGAAAATTATATACCAACCCGAAACTGGTCATACGCCATGCATAACTCTACACTACTTCACCCACGTACATACTTACGAGGGCAAAGTAGTGGGGGGCATTTGTTCCTGTCAAAAATTTCTGCGTAAAAGAGCCCAAGGTATCAAATGGCAGCGATACGCTTAAAAAATTCGAACTAGTATTTTTCGGGCTGTATTTTAACAAACTCCCGACTGAGAAATAGTTAAATTTTGATGGTATAGAAAGTGTTTCGAAAAATCCTTCGATTTGATATATTATGGGCCTCATAATTCATCCGGGATCAAAAGTTATGAGGCATCACGTGCGTACGCGTGATCGGGGGTCACGTGCAGAGACGTGATGGGTTCCTAAGCTCTCTGATTAATAGAATTAAATTCTAATTAAATAATCAATCAGTGGAGTCACGTTCCCACACGATGGGCCTTTAAACCGACTGAAAGGGATTAAAAGATATTATAAAACGGCTAGGAATACCCCAATGGGGGCATCACGTGCCCACACGTGACCAGAGGTCACGTGCAGACACGTGATAGGTTCCTAAGCTCTCTGAAACAATAGAATTAAATTTTAATTAATTGGTCAATCAGTGGGGTCATGTGCTAACACGTAATAGGCTCTTAAACCTTCTGAACTAATAGAATTAAATTCTAATTAAGGGAAATCAAAAACTCTAGTTGGGAAAATATTTCTCTAAATTTTTCCAAACAAAAAAGACTGTGTTCTGTAAAGTGGAGCACCGTTGGATTAAAAATCCAATGGTGATTAAAAAATCACCAATTTATAGAAAGATTCTACACAAGGAAAGATTTTCCTAGAATTCACCAAGAATAACAAATAGAATTTCTTCTGGAGTGATCTAAAAGATCATGTTGGTTACAAAAACAACCAAAATATTTCTTGAAAGATTGACTAAACAGATTGATTCTTTTTCTTTCTCCTATAAATAGGAGCCAAGAAGAGACGAGAAGGGATCTTGGAATTTTTTTTAGAAAATACAACAACAGAGAGAAAAAAGAGAGGAGAATTTAATTCTCAAAAGAGAAGAAAATTTCTTCAGAAGAGAAAAGAAACCCTAGGTGAGAAAGGGAAAAGAGATCTAAGCTCCATAAAATAAAAAGAGAATTTAATTCTCAATTTAAGAGTTTAACTCTTCTGAATAAGAACTTAGTTCTTCCTTTGGTTGAAGATCTACAGAAGCAGATCTCTACACAAGTTGAGAATTTAATTCTCATCGGGGAGATTCTGCTATGCAGATCCAAAACCCAGAAGGAGGATTGAGTTTAGGGAATTTAATTCTCCCAAATTCATAGGAATTTAATTCCTCCAGATGAAACTGGGGTTTAACCCTATATGAGAATTTAATTCTCCCAAATTCATAAGAATTTAATTCCCCCAAATTCATAGGAATTTAATTGCTCTAAACAGAACTAGGGTTTAACCCTATAAAAGAATTTAATTCTTAAAAAACAAGAGACTTAAAGCTCTCTATGCACATAAAGATGAAAGTATCCAACGTGATCACGTAGTGACACGTGACCCTTCATCCCAACGAATGAAAAAGAACGAACAAGACTAGGTCACGTGCCCCTACATGACCCTTAAACAGACCCCTCAAAATGAGAAAGAAAAAGCATGAAGGAATGCCTTACGTGCTCACACGTGACTCTCAAAACAGAAGGGGACAAATCCAAGAGCAGAATCAATTTTGGGCGCCCTCACGTGACCCCTAATAAACACTTTAATAATCAATGCATGGGTACCCATCACGTGCCCACACGTGATGGTCTGAAGACCAAAAGTGTTTAACACTTATTTAAATACTCTGAGAACAAAATAAAGGAAGTCTGGCCCCCATCTTTAGACGCCTCACGTGACTTCACGTGACCAATTCAATTTTAGTGCTTAACACTATTTTCAGCACATCACGTGGGAGCACGTGATCGCCAAATATCCTCTAGTGTTTAATACTATTCTAAAGCCAAGCTTAGCCCAAATTGACTAAGTTTTCCAGAGACAAATCTCCCCCTCAAATAAACTTTAAAATCCAGAGCTATAATGAATGGTTAGTGCTCAACTAAAGACAAAATGTTATCAAAGCCCCCAAACCCCTGTTTAGCATTGCTGAATAATGGGGGCTGAACCCAGACAAATGTTCAACAGTCCAACAAAGGATCAACATTTCAAACTTAATTGGACTTAGCCCAAGTTGGCCATAAGTCCTCAATTAAGATTTAACTGAGCCAATGTGCTCATAATCTAATTAATTGATTTTAGTCCTAAATTAGACTACAGATTCCCCAATCAACTTTGGTTCAAGGGTACATCTCTTCACTCCTTTGAGATTTGTCGTTGTAATCCTTCAACGTCTTCAAAGAGGTGACGGGTCCCGATAACCAATCAGTCCATAGACTGTGGGGTCCTTAAACCCATAGACTATGATGTCCTTAACCTCGGACTATGATGTTCTTAAACTTCATGGACTATGATGTCCTTAACCTGGACTGTGGGGTCTTTAAACTCACGGACTATGATGTCCTTAACCTTTACAGACTATGATGTCTTTAAACTGGACCGAGATGTCCTTAAACTAACATTAGACCACCATGTCCTTAAACTGGTAATCAGCCGCAAAGTCCCTAAACTAAACAATAGAGTCCAAATGCTCTTTTGTTGGATCTAAACGATCCTGTTAAGTAGATTTTAGTCTAAAATTAGACTAACGTATTCTTAACAAACGGTTAAGTTGACCTTAGTCTAAAATCAGACTAACGTGTCCTTAACAAACTGTTAAGTTGATCTTAGTCTAAAATTAGACTAACGTATCCTTAACAAACGTTTAAGTTGATCTTAGTTTCAAATAAGACTAACGTATCCTTAAACCCAACCCCAAACCCAAATCTAAGAAGATACGGATTTGGACTAATCCACGCCCTACGGGCGACAACATAAATTAGTCTCCGTATACAATCCACGGGCAACCAAAAACAAAACAATCACACACGACACGAAGTGACCATCTGGAGAAGGAGAAAGTGGTTACCGCGATGCGGTAGCGTAATTAACTGCAGGGGCTTGCGCCTGCAGGGAAGAGCGTCCCCACAATTAAAAAACCCTTCAATGAGGGGGAATCTGACGAAGTCTGCTACATCGGCCGCATCCGTTTAAACCTCCGATACATAGTGTCATAAATCAACTTGGCATCTTCGGAGAGGTGGACGGATAGCACCAATTAGTATCTGCCCCCAAATTCAGGCAAGACAGACCTACGCGGTCGCGTTTCCCCATTTTCGGCGGAGAACACTTGGCATCCAATATCCCGGACAATCAGAACCGTTTTATATATTTCAGTGTACTTGGTACGATACAAGAACCGATACGGATAAGTAGAGAAACAATTTCGGGACTTGGAAAGATGAATATGGATTAACTAGTACGAACACACTTCGATTTTACGGTCAGTACGATCCATTTATCTTTCCGAATCAAGCGTTCCAAATATACTACTCACAGTACTTGAAGCATCCGGGATGGAGTGTCGTATGCCGTATGCCGTTGGAAACTGTAACAACTCCAAATTATGTGTACATAAAATTCATTTAAAATTAGTGTACAATTGGGGTATTTACAATTCCTATGAAGGCTATAAGTATTTGTTTTGATTTTGAATAGCAAGAAAGAGCTTATAGCTCACTGGTAAGACCTTGCACTGTTAAGACATAGCACCCGAGTTTAAATCCCATCGGCCACACATTCTTTTTAATTAAATTTCTTTTAATCTTTTTAGAAACCCAAGAGTTTACATGTGCACTATAAACTGAAGAGTCACAAATAAAACAAACGAGTGCACTGCCGTATACCAAACGACCCCGACATGTGGAACAAAACCCATCCCCATCCATCGAAAATAGGCCAGCGACATTAACAAAAAAATAGGCGACGTCAGTCTCCCCCATCCCAAATGCCTCCAAACTTCACCCCCTGCAACGTTTGGCATACCCCACTACTTCCTTATTGCTTGTTTACTCTGAATTAATCCAGAGAGCAATCAAATGCCCATTTAACCTCATTTTAATGCAAATTTAAATGCATTTTTCATCACCTCCTAAACCCTAATTTGTCCTATAAATACCCACTCCATTTTACATCCCATCACACTGAAAATTTCCTACAAAAACTATACAAAATTCTCAAGTCCTTAGTGTACAAGTGGAGTTAGTGAAGGGCGAGGCTCCGTCCGGCGACGATACGAGGAGTTTCCGGCAACGAAACGAAACACCGACGAATTCTAGACCTCCTCCTACCTCCCCCCTCTCATCAAATCCTGTAAGTCCCATTCTTCTCTCTCATCTTGATCTATAAAAAGTTCTATTTCTAAAACCCGACGGAAGCGGAGTTAATCCGACTCTCGATTCGGTTTTCTTTAAAAACTAGATTTTTCTTAATCAAGATAACTTCGTATTCTCACATACTGTTAAGCAAACATTAAAAAAACTATTAAATCAAGTTTCACCAAAAAAATAATTATTATGGTAACTTTTATCGCATTTTTACATTAAAATACTTTTATGTTTCATATCGACATGTTTATACCTTTTAACCGTGTTATCTTTAGAAAACCAATGAGGTAATGACCAACCTTCTCAAAACACACATATCTAATATAGCACGATGGAATTTGGGAATATAGATTCGGGAAAATACGACTTTACATATAACTACCTTCAACTTATAAAACATTTTTCTATAAGAAGTGTATTTAACAAATCTTTGCAATTGCGCTTCTACAACCCACTCTTGGGGACCCTGTTCGGTATGGTGCGGATTATCGCATATACTCGGACATGGTAGAGCTAAATGCAGATCTCCTCACGGAGCATACGATCTCGAATGATTTTTAATACATTTTTCTTTAGAAAATGTGATTTCTATTATAAATAAAACATATATTTTTAATAAATAAATATATATGTAATTAATATCAAAATATCTATTTTAAAGATTTATAATATTCCACATTTCCAAAATTCAAGAAAAACATCTCAATTACAAGAAAATACCATACAATTCCAATATTTCAAATAAATACCTTATACTTTAAAAACTAGGTCATATTCACTAGAAATTTCACATTGAATAAAAGAAACATCTATGAAAACTCTAAATATGATAATTAAATACTTGAGGTATATTTTGAAAGTATAACAAAATTATTTTACATAAACCCCCCTCAAGTTATACTAAATTACAATAAGGACCCTAGTAAACATAGGATTAAGCAGGACCAGTCTCTTAAGTCTCAAGGAGCCAGAGATATGGGTGCTTGCCTATTTAAGCTAGACAACTTAACAAACGGTGTTATCAATACAGTAATTGTCTTTGAAAAAGACACAAATCCTGCCGTCCATGTGCAGCAGTTACCGATAACATCAAAACGATCAGGATTTCAAGTTCTTTTTAAAGTGTTTGACTCAGACTGAGTCTCAATCTAATCAATCTGACTTGAATGTGATTCAAGTACAAATTACAATACAACATGATTCAATATGAATCTATCTATTCAATCTATATCAATCTGTATTGACTGAACCGAAACATGGATATACTCCATTTACATGTTCATCCATTATATCTGTTCCATTACTGATATCATGGTTTCGGCAAGTTATCCATTTATACAATTTACAAGACAATACATTACAATCAATACAATCAAGACATCGCGGGGTTTATAAGGGGTAGATTGATACGAAAGGTGTTAGAAGTGGCACGAGACTGCAACCATAAGACACCTAACCTGAATCTCTATTGCCGTTGTACTGTGACTGATCAGTTATGATTGATATGCTATTTGCGTAATCCTTAAATTTAAATTTACCGCAATCAAGACGATGTCGCTTGGTAGCTAGCCGGTTGAGTACGGATCGATCCACAGGGAGAAGGAATCCTTTTCTTTATACTCTAATGAGTTAAATCCAATTAAGTTGGGTTTTGTTTTAAGATCTACGAATGAGAATAAGTTGATAAAAAGCTTGCTAGGGTTAGGATTAGATTAGTTCGAGATAAGGATCTTCTCACATCTTTCAATGCCTTAGTTGTGAATAAAGGTGTTAGGGTAATTGGCAACAACGAGGATTAGCACGACTGGGAAGAAACTTAGTTTCTTCATTTTGGTCCTTATCCGTCCGTTCTTGGCTCTTAGCCCTAACCTCCGGTTAATTCAACCACAACCGGTCTAACTAGGGAATCACCGCTATCATGTAGGATAGGGTGCCGTAGTGAGCGGATTATGGTTGAATTAAAGGGAGTCTGTATTTAAAATTATTTTGGCAAAGAAAGGAGTGAGAGAGATTTTCTTCTCTCAAACCTTCCCTCTCCTACCCTAACAAGTAAGGAATTACTCACTCATTAGAGAGATAATAAAATTCATTATAAGGAAAAAAATGCAGATAAATTTCTATTACTGGATTAACAATAAAAAATTGCAGGTACGATAAAAAGAATGCGAGATAAATAAAAAACTTACTTTATTGATGTCCTCTAAATAACGCATTACAATCGAATTTAAATTTAGATCTAGAAATTAAAAATAGGAAAAATAAAGAGAGACATTCTCAAAAGAGGCACGCCAAAAAGAGGCACCCTTAAGAAAGGCCTTGAGCTCTCCTATTTATAGATAAGAAACCCTAGGTTTACATTCTGATCCAATCACTAATTTACAAAACTATCCTAAGAGAGCCGAGTCAAAGCACCGACACTGCCACCGACACATGCATAACACGGCCGCGGTTCCGCGGCAGATGTGCCTGTTTGGCCGCGGTTCCGCAGCGTTTGGTGGAATCATGGGTCCATCTCTTCAGGGTTTCTCCATGCTGCTTTCATCTTCTGTTTGGTACACTTGGTTTCTCAAAATCTTTTCTGTTCTCTTCCAGATATTCAGCAGTGGACTTTTGCCTTGAACTCCGCTTGAACTGGTATGCGGCTTCATGCGGGTTAGTATTTATCTGTTATTGGTCGTAGTCCCACATTTGTTGCGACTTTTCACGAATCTCACTGTAAAGAGCTGAGAACCTGTAACCTGCAACTATTTAGCAGACATGAATCAAAAGCACCTATTTATATGCAATGTGATTAAGAATGGGCGATCTAAAAATGCAAAAATCTGATATGAACAAATACCGCCAAACTTATCTTTTGTTCGTCCCGTGCAAAGCCAATTTTATTCTCGAAAAAAAAACCTAGCCTCATTTTCGCAGGGAATGCGATTGCACTGAGCTCGTGCAACAAGTTGTTAAACTTCTACGTGTCCCTAGTAAGAGGAATGTTGTCTTCTGAGGGTTTTCAGCGGATACTACCCACAAAATCCAATTAATTTGGCCGTTGACTCTAATTCTTCAATTCAGTATTCTAGCAAGAAATTCTATTATTTTCAACTTAGAAATTATCAACCCGTATTTTTCACACTTCCTTTTCATTTATCTTAAGATCATATATGTTTTGCTAATTTATAAAGCTTTTAGCGTCTCCTAAGTTTTCCTTCTAAGGTGCAATCTTAACTCAGGAATTTTTATCATCTTTACTTAAGATATAAGCCCTATCTTTTATTCTTATCTCTCCTTCAGACTCCAATTATATACCCCTACGTGTGTGTAATTATCACCCCCTACACTTGGAAATTCAATTCAAGCTATCATACTTTTGTCCATCTACCAAAATACTTTTAGTTGGTGAATTTTAGATGAAATTGCTCACACATCCTTCATGCGACCGTTAATACTTCTTGAGGCACTAAATGACCGATTACAAAATGTGCTTGCGCATTTAGGCGTAATTTCTCGTCTTGCAATACCTAAGGCTTAGCAGTGACTCCCAAACTAGTTGGTCTAAAGCACTAGGTGATAAAGCACCCTCGCTATATTTTTTATTTATGTTGACTTAAGTAATTAGAAAACCAGTGTTCATTTTTTTATTTATTCCTTTATTCACCACTTATACTTTTATTTTATTTTCCTTCATACCAAGGATTTTAGACGAGCATTTCAAGGTATCCTCTACTATCCCAAGTTTCAAGATGTGTGTGAGTGCGTAACGTAGGGTATATACTTTCAGAATTAGGACTTAAGGTTCAGAATTATTTTTCAGACTTATACTTCAATTAGAGCTTTCAATACTCTTCCCTTATTTCGATTTAGCCCAAAAACTGAACTCAAAATTTGCCTATTTCTAAATAAACTACAAGGATGTATATTTTCTACGGTTAAACTTTAAAAAAGGTTATTTTTAGGGTTTTTAATTTACTAAGTTTAGGATCTGGTTTTTCCTAACTAGTCAACCGTCATGTTGAACTTAAATCAAATATGGCCAAAATTGAACTTTTCAATTTTTATTTTTTTAATTTTTGATTTTTATGGGTTTTAAAATAAGTATTCAAATGCAAAAATATACATATGAATGCGAAGGAAGAAAGCTTACCGAGTACACCCCTAAACTTAAACTTGACAGTGCCCCTCACTGTCAGGCTACACCAAGAGGGTCAAAATTGCCGGTAGTCCCCTGTTTGTTTATTTATTATTAATTTATTTATTTAATTTTTTTTATTAAGAGAAAACAAAATATATATACACAAAAAGATCCCCCCAAACTTAAGTGAAACAGTGTTTCCACTGTTTAAGCATTAAAGTTCAGAGTTGGGGGGAGAAAAACACGGTATCAAGCTATACAAGGCCTTACACAGGCCAAAGGTTAGCACCAACCATTCAAAATTTTTATCGTTATAAAGTGGCGGTTGGTGAAAGAATATGTTGTATAGAGTCAGGAAAAAATGAGGTAAAGATAAGTGGTGTAATGGAAAACGTTTACGTCTCGATTTGTAGAGACGAAACAATAATGGTGAACGGAAACGAGAATGTGGATGATTAGGAATGGGAAGAATGGTCACATTCTCGTATGGGATAAGAAGAAATGGTGGTGGTTCGACTTCTTCAGGTGGAGGTTGATTAATCACAAAATCCGTGTCATTTAAGAATGCGAGTTCGTCGGCGAAAATATCTTCGAAACTTTCATCAATGGTCCGATTGAACGTTTCAATGTCAATAAGTGTCGCGCTAGAATTCTACACACTTGATTTTTCAAAAATTACGGAGGTAGGAGACTCGTAAGGATCATCTACCTTATTGTCAAAAGAGTCTAAATCAAATTGTTTTTCTAGAATTATCGAACTCAAAATATCGGGTTGTGATTCATTAACACTCGCTATCATTAAAGGAAAATTAGAAGAAGAACCGGAGAAAGTAGAAGAAAAAAGTTGAATACGAACTTGAGGGTGGAGATGGAGTGTATAAATTAGCACAATTTGTAATGACCGATGTATAAAAAGCGATTGTGCTAATCTATCAATATGGCGAGAAATGAGGTCAAATCCCTCAAGATTCGTGAGAAAACATGGGTACGTCGAACTTGGTAAACCAGACATTGAAAATGAAAGTGTAATGGTTTCTTGCAAGGTCGGAACGAGGATGGAGGGAAGTGATTGAGGAAGGGTATCGGTTAAAGATTCAGGAGGGTGTCCACAGTCAATGAAAGGGATAGAATGAATTGGAAAATCCGACTCCTCAAGTAAAACTGCTTCATCCTCAATAATTTTCTCAATACTCTCCTCAAAATTTAGCTTATTCATGCAATTCTCATCAAAATCAAGACGCATATGAAGTTCGGGAGAAACATTTAATGACTCGGGATGATGAATTGGAGAGAAAATTCAGTCAAATCTGCGGGTTCAACATCCAAAATATTCCCAGCGTCAATATCCTTAATCAAGTGAAAATTAATTTTCTCAGACACCTCAACAAAAGCATGGATATCAATCAATTTAGGTTCTAGAGTGGAGGTGTAGAGGTCAAAAGGATTGGGTGTGGGTTCACTTGAAAGGGACCCTTCACAATCCGGCAAATCAAATACTACAAAGTCGCACAACTCATTACTCCTATCTTCAATTGATGAATCACGTGGGACACTCGATAGACATTCAAAACCGGAGTTGTGGGATTCAATTGGGGATGGGTAGGTTTGATTTGGAAGGGTGTATAGCTCACTCTCACCACTCAAATTCTCAATTTGTCCAACCGCCTCATCATACATTGGAAAATTTGGAGCTAGTTGGAAACCAGCTACCGGGTCACTAGGTTGTATGAGGGCGGCCATGGACGCATTCAAATCCATCATCTGTTGGCATGACGCTACCCTAAAGTCTTCCAACGCCTGTTCCAGACTAGACATGGGTTATGAAGGAGTTTCAGTAAAAGATTCAAATTTGTTTGGATACTGAAAGCTCCCAAATGGCTGTGTAGAAGCAATGTCCAGGGAAGGTGTAAAAGTTGGGTAGGATAGATAGGAATAGAATGGTTGGACAGGGGTAGGATCAAAATACGGATAAGAAGGTGAATGGAATTGTTGATCCAAATAATTCGCATTGGTGAAAGGAGTGAAAGATCGGTTACGAAATTTTTCAATATGTTCAGCAATAAACATGGGTTTCGGAGTTACAACGGGACTCGAAAAAGGAGTATCAACGTAAGAAGGTGGTGAAGGTGGTAAAGGTTGAAATGGTTGATACAAGGTGGATTGCGGAGTCCAATTGGTTGTCCTAGACGCGTCTATCCAATCTTTCAAAGAAATTTTGGGTATGGAGGGGTCGTTCGAAATTCGACCAAAACAACAACCGTATGAAGTAATGTCTGGTTGTGGGTACCAAATTTCGGCAAGAGTTTTGCGAGGTGGGGTACCCATGATGTAATGAAATAAAGGAGAAGAAAAAGAACGTGATTTTTTTTTTGTAAAAAAATTGTTTGTTTTTCGAGTTTAGAAATTTTTGAAAGAGTTTTGCAAGAATGTATACGGACTTACTTCAAACAATCACAGTTAAAACATGCACAATCAAACCTAGAGCTATGGTCTTCTAAGTCCACTAGACTGCTCCTAACTGTTCCAAAGTGACAGGTTGTGAGATATCCCTCAAATCGCCTCTTCACCGCCAATTATGCCCAGGTAAGCACAAATGAAGAAAGGAGGGTTCCGCTCACGAATCACCGTGAGACGGGCCTTTTAAAATTACCTTTCTCACTTGTCTAGCCTAGGCACCATAAAGTCAGGTTTAGATAAACGAATGAATGCCCACAACCTTCCTCTGTCCTAATGAGCACGACAATCCTTAATTGGCTGAGTCTGGATATTTTTTAATTAACTCAAGGGTGATGCATATGCTTTTTAGTGTTTTTTGAGTCTTAGGAAGGGTAATGAAATCCCCACCAATCTTAATTGGTGTTATAACCCCTTAGATTCCGTATTAATTATGCAAAGCAGTAACACACCAAAAAAACTAAAATACTTGCAAAAATTTTTTTATTTGGCAGCGTAAAGAATCCTGCACAAAAACAATTTATTGGATAGGAGAAAGAGAATCTGTGCAAAGAAACCTACAGGAAAATTTTTTCAGTGGAGTGCAGAGGAAAGGAGATGATAAATGAGATAGTCACGGAGATTTTTAGTTGCTGACGTCACCCGTTGACCGTGGTTCCGCGGTCAAACCTTACTTCTGCCGTGGTTCCGCGGCCTAACAGAAAATTGACTACTTCAAATTTTGTCTCTGTACTGAGTTGGTTTTCCTCTACCTGTTTAGATCTCCTTAATATTGATTTGTTTACTGAATTTGCTCCAGATCTAAAATAGAGTTTGCTCCAAGCCTGCACACTTGCACAAAAACCTTTCAAAAATAACAAGATGATTTTTATTTTTTTATTTTTTTATTTTTTTATTTTTTTTTTTGGTTTTTCAATTTTTATATTTTTAAAATTTTTTTAACCCGAAATTACACAAAGAAAGAAATTACCGTCTCCCCGGCAACGACGCCATTTGATTGATATACTATTTGCGTATTCCTTAAATTTAAATTTATCTCAATCAAGACGGTGTCGCTTGGTAGCTAGCCGGTTGAGTACGGGTCGATCCACAGGGAGAAGGAATCCTTTTCTTTATGTTCTAACGAGTTAAATCCAATTAAGTTGGGTTTTGTTTTAAGATCTACGAATGAGAATAAGTTGATAAAATGCTTGCAAGGGTTAGAATTAGGTTAGTTCGAGATAGGGATCTTCTCACATCTTTCAATTCCTTAGTTGTGAATAAAGGTGTTAGGGTAATCGGTAACAACGGGGATTAGCACGACTGGGAAGAAACTTAGTTTCTTCCTTTTGGTCCTTATCCGTCCGTTCTTGGCTCTTAGCCCTAACCTTCGGTTAATTCAACCACAACCGATCTAACTAGGGAACCACCGCTATCATATAGGATAGGGTGCCGTAGTGAGCGGATTATGGTTGAATTAAAGGGAGTCCGTATTTAAAATTATTTGGGCAAAAAAAGAAGTGAGAGAGATTTTCTTCTCTCAAACCTTCCCTCTCCTACCCTAACAAGTGAGGAGTTACTCACTCATTAGAGAGATAATAAAATTCATTATAAGGAAAAATAAGCAGATAAATTTCTATTACTGGATTAACAATAAAAAATTGCAGGTACGATAAAAAGAATGCGAGATAAATAAAAAACTTACTTTATTGATGTCCTCTCAAAAATGCATTACAATCGAATTTAAATTTAGATTTAGAAATTAAAAAGAGGAAAAATAAAGAAAGGCTCAAAAGAGACACCCTTAAGAAAAGCCTTGAGCTCTCCTATTTATAGATAAGAAACCCTAGGTTTACATTCTGATCTAATCACTAATTTACAAAACTACCCCAAGAGAGCCGAGTCAAAGCACCGACACTGCCACCGACACATGCATAACACGGCCGCGGTTCTGCGGCAGAAGTGCCTGTTTGGCCGCGGTTCCGCGGCCGTTTGGTGGAATCATGGGTCCATCTCTTCACGGTTTCTCCATGTTGCTTTCATCTTCTGTTTGGTACACTTGGTTTCTCAAAATCTCTTCTGTTCTTTTCTAGATATTCAGCAGTGGACTTTTGCCTTGAACTCCGCTTGAACTGGTATGCGGCATCATGCGGGTCAGTATTCATTTGTTATTGGTCGTAGTCCCACATTTGTTGCGACTTTTCATGAATCTCACTGTAAAGAGCAGAGAACCTGTAACCTGCAACTATTTAGCAGACATGAATCAAAAGCACCTATTTATATGCAATGTGATTAAGAATGGACGATATAAAAATACAAAAATCTGATATGAACAGGTTCCTTGTACTCCGTGTACCGTAGTCTCTGGTGTAGTGAGACTCCTCTCATATACACTGGTCTCTTCTGTACCAAGCTACAAACAACAGCGTTAATAATATAATACAACTTTAAAAGTTGCACTCTCTCTCTGTTTATTCTGTTTCTCCCTCATCTTTGGGACTTACCGAGCGATTGTTCGCTGACGACATTCCTTTTCTTTCTTCTTTGGAATGTTGTCAGGTGGATCGGACCTTCAGGAGATCGAGCCCACCAGTGAGGACTTGGACTAGCTAGCTTACGACCCAGAGCTTTAGATTCCTTTTACATATTACAGTTCTGTATTTTTCATTTCTGCTATGCCGCTGTTTAGCATTGCTTTCCATTCCATGTATTTACTTTTCAGATGTATTGTAAAAAGAATGTTAATAAATAAAGTTGTTGTTCATTTACTTTTGTCTCTTTTGTACATTTACTTTTATATTGCTTAGATACGCTTAGCGTATTTACTTCTGAGTAAATACGTAGCGGGCCTCGCCGCGTCCCCTTCACCGTACACCGAGAAGCGGGGCGTGACAGGTTTTATTGGTGGCCTATGCAGGCCGGCACTGTATGGACAACCTAAGCAATATAGCACAAGAAACATCAACTAAAAACATTCTTTACAATTCATATTCCTTTAATCTTCCAATTTCATATATTTTGAATCTTTCCCAACCCAAATTTTTCTTTCATGATTATGGATTCCCCAAACAACACCAGCACTAACTTCAACAACACTCCACCACCCCTACCGATTACACCTGCCATAGCTGCTCCGATCAATGAGCAGACGGTTTTGCTTGAGGCGATCCGCAGCCTCCTGTAGGGTTCCTAGGCACACTAATGAAGTCTCACAAGTGATCAAACATGCACAAATCAAAAATTCCTTATGCCTACAAACCCTAATACGGATCGTTAACTAGATATATAGGCGAAGCGAGTAAGTAAACGGAAATATAGCTAAAGGGAAAGGGCTACAACCTTTGTAGATCCGGTCCACCACTTCCTAAGCTCCGCGATGATCTCCCTCCGCTGTCCAAATGGAACCCTTGACTCTAGCATTGGCATCATCGAAGAATGGGCGGGCTTGATCGTCGGTTCGATGCCGAAGATGATCTACGTCGAGGCATCACAAGAACAAGCTCCAACTTCACCAAGCTTTGAAAACTTGTGAAGTAAACACCCTATACAACTTGGCAAGAGGTAGAGGATGAAGAAATAGGAAGTGGGTAGACTTTAGAATTGGATTTCTCACTTGATTTCACTAGTTGCCATTGATGGTCACTAGCTTTCTTCATGGAAGAAGAAGATGAAGAAGAAGAAGAAGATATGATAAGTTTTATGTAAATGATAAATAAATCAATACTTATCATTTACTAACCCTTGGTTAGTTGTAGAGAATGGACCATGGTTAACTTGAATGGTTAGGGTTAAGGATGAGACAAGAATGGTGACTTAGTCAAAGTTTCAAAAAACTTCAACTACAAACAAATCAAGCCACCATTCTATTTTCTTTATCATTTCCTTTTTCCAAAATAAACAAAAAGAATAAATAAATGAATAAGAAAAAAGAAAACCCTAATCATAAACTTAACCATGGTCTAATTCTTTACACTAACCCTAGCTTGCATGTATCATCAAACATGATACAATCATGTGCACAAAATATATCACATATACAATGTGCACAAACCAAGTGAGTAAATCCATTTAAAGTGAACCAATACTAGTTAATGCAAAGTAATATATCAAATATATAATTATACATTAAATCATTAAATCAACACTTGATTCAATGATCCAGTCATATCGCATACAACCGGCTAGTATCCAACGTGTCGGCTTATCGAATCAATCCTTGATTCGATAACTAGGTTATATCGCATACAACCTAATCGATACATTCATCGCGAGAATGAAATACGGTATCACATACACGCATTATTCTCGGTCCCGCACATATCTCATATGCGCTCCTATTTCGTTTCGCTTGAGCCAGGAAACCTCTGTGTAGGACTCTAAAGACTCGTCAATACGCCGGCAGCAGATGATGATCATATCAAACACCCACAAGCCGCAAGCGGTCTGCTAAACGTAACGGCCACCCGGGTATTGAGCGATCAGAAGATCGATGAGCAAGCCCGCTCACACTCCTGTGAATCCAACCAGTAACACTTACCGTACAGTCCGGTCTGTTCGTCTGATATGTCGCATATCTCGCCTAGGGGTGGTAAACGTCAGACCCTACTAGCTCGATAAGTCATGCTGACTTGAGGTCCATAACATTCGTGAAACTACTGATAACTCTTACCAGTATATCACTGCAACCCTGGCCAGGGATTTCCTGTTATGGCCAGTCGAGCATAGCACAACATCAACCCCCAATACCGGGAGAGACGAATCCCCTCCTATCGCTCATTGCCTCCATGTGAATCGGGACTGTACCCAAAAACCACCTGTTTGCACGACTCAGTAGAGCCGTGGTAGGGTGGAAATCAAAGCACAGTGGGAGACACACAAGAGTCTATGACGATCTCGGGTCAACAGACTAAGCTGTACCAGTGTCACCAGAGAACTGCCATCTGACGTGAGGTATAATACCATCTGGGAGTTCTCGGCGAGTCCGTTCAGTGTACCCAGTCTGCACTGAGCACCCGCATACCATCTCCGATGTCAAACACCAATGGATATGGGATCATCCATCGTCCATCACATGGGTCGAGAAGATATACGCTAGTCTACTCTGGAATATCGATGCCCCGTCTCGATATTCCCACGACTAGGAACAATGAAGGATGTACTCATTGACTACCCAGGCCCCACTAGTATGATCTGCATCATAGTCCTGGAAGTCGAGTACTCATCCTAAGGGCTTTATCAACATGTAATCAGAGAGACAGGAAGTATACATGTTAAGATAAAGAGCAACCAGATAGCGTACTATCATGTCGAGCAAGAAAGTCCTACCTATATATGTCCCAGCATCCACTACAATATACATCCAATGTACAGTAATGGCCTCTAGGGCATACATATAACTAACAATCTCCCACTTGCACTAGGGCCATCTATAGCAGTGGTTGCAGTATCGCATACTCAACCATCCCCTAAAAGTCTCTCTTTGGGAAAAGGCCTTCGTGAGTGGATCCGCCGTGTTGTCCTCTGAGTCTACTCTCCTAACCTCGATCACCCTGGAGATCAGCTATCTCCATGATCAGGTGATGCTGCCTCAGAATATGTCTGGGTCACTGATGGGACCAGGGTTCCAGGGCCAAAGCCACAGTTCCATTGTCACACAATGGTAGGAACCTAGTTCATCCTATGAACCAATATACACCCAAACTGCCTCTTTGGTAGTATCTTTAATAGCGATGTTACCAGCCTTTATCTTCTAGTTTGCCACGGTATCTAGCTTGGAACTCTTCCAACATACCGTCCCTTTACTGAGGGTAAAGACAATGCCTGTGACTGACATTCAGTCGTCTTTATCACTCTGGAACCCTTCCAGTGATTCTCCCCAGGATCGATTGATACCATCTCACTACAACTAGTGAGTATCCTAACATCCAATTAGATCTATCTCTTAGATCCAAAGCTTAGGATTTAGTGTGTATCACTTTGATCCTATATGGAAAATCATTGTGATAAGCGGAGATTGATCGAGCGTAGCATAGGAAACTCCTTCCCTAACAAGAGTATGTCATCCACGTACTCTACGAGGATCGTTACCATACTCCCTACTACCTTTTTGTTTATACAAGGTTCATCTACCATTTTGATGATATCAACTCTTTTGACTAATCCATCAAAACAGATGTTCCAACTCCGCGATGCCTGCTTTATCCTATAAAGTATCTTGCACACGTTTCCGCTGCTCCCACTGTCTACGAGGCCCTCTGGCTGTGTTCTTATAGACGTTCTCTTCTAAATCAATATTTAGAAAAGTAGTCATGGCACCCAACCACCAGATATCGTAGTCGTGGTATGTAGCCGTGGCAAGTAGGATCTGGATGGATTTAAACATAGTCCCTGGAAAAGGTTTCATCATTATCCGTGCCTGGTTGATGACGAAAACCTTTAACAAGTCTAGCTTTGAAAGTCTCAACTTTTCCATGTACACCAAGAAATCTTCTCAAGATATACTTGCTCCTGATGGGGATTTAACCCTTCACTTATAGCAACCAAAGTCCATACTTTGCTGGTGTATGTGGATTCCATCTCAGATTGTTAAGCATCCAGCCATTCTTACAGAGTCCCTACTCTTGATGGCCTGCTCGAAACTGGTTGGGCCATCATCTCATGATGCAATCCTCGCTCCCACTGTCATCGAGAAACCGAGGTATCTCTCAGGCAGGCGAGGAACCCTACCAGATCGGCGGAGAGGCTGAGGTTCGTCGGGGACTATAGAATCCTTTGGTTCTGTCAAATCTTCAGCTGTAGTTTCGTATAGCTGGAACCTTTCCAGTTCTACACAACTGACTTTACCTCGATCTTGTCCGGATTTTGCTTTCGACATAGGCCGGACAATCCCAAATCTCAACTAACTTAAGAGATAGGCTCTTCCCATACCATATCTCATATGGAGTGGTAGGCACCGATTTGATTCGAACCCTATTCAATAGGTATGCTTCTTCTCAAGCGCATAACTCCCAACATGGAAACAGGTAACTCAGTAGTACTCATCATAGAGCACAACTTATCATATAGGGTGTGATTGCTCCGCCCCGATACACCAATGTGCTATGGTTATTTGGAGGAGTAATGCATAGAGAGAATCTCATTCTCCTTTAGAATAATCCAGGAATTCCATGCACAAGTATTCTTCTCCTTGATCTCATCAAAGGACATAATACTTATACCCGGTTATTGGTTCTCTACTTCTAACTTATATTCTGTGAATATCTCAAAAGGTTCGGACTTGTGTTTCAACAGGAACATATGTCAGAATCTTGAGAGATTATCAGAGAATATAATGAAGTATAAAGAACCAGTCCTGGCATGTGTATACAGGAGACCGTACATACATCATCATGCATCAGTCCCAAGAGTTTACTAACTCTTTCTCAGTTTTCAGCAAACGGAGCTATGGTCATCTAATCTTTGCGACATGACTGACAAGTTTCACAAGATGTAAATTCAAACTAATTTAAATATGCATCTAAAATGTAACTTCAGCCAGTCGGGTCACATTGATATGACCTAGTCTACAATACCTCAAGAAGAACTTGTTCATTTCTGAACTCTTCCTCTTGTATGTGATCAGTATACAAGGAACTGTAGTTTGATTTAGAACGTCAATGCTTTTAGATAACGTGCCTGAACCGATCAACTTTTGATATAGGAAATGTTCAAAACATTATCCATCAATACAAAATTATATCCTTTCTTTAGTAATAAAGAGATATGATTTTGTATATCAGGTTCGGTATCTAATAGCATTTGTTCAGAATCAATGTATTCGTAATACAGGGTGACAGTGACCAACAGACTTGGCTGCAACACTTACCCCGTTTTCTGTCTCATGAAACTTATCACCCGTTCTCAGTTTTTCTACATTTTTGTAGCCCTATGTAACAGATTACATATCTGGGATCCTGATCCGGTATCATATACCCAGAATGCAGAGGATACTGAGAAACAGTTCTTTGTAATGAACACACCCGAAGGAGATGCATCATATGCACTTTCTTCGTTTGGGCGGCATAGGAATTCTGGTATTCCCCAATTTCCTGCTCTGTCTTATAACAATTATAAGTTGGAGCGGGACCAACGTTCCCCAGCTCAGTATAACAAGCGGGTTCGGTCAATACATCCATATTATTATCTTGATTAAGGCGTGATATGGTCGCTACCAGGAGAGAGAGAGAAGAAAATACTCAGCGTGCGCTCTTGCAAGATTAGATTGGTTATATATTTTATCTAATCAGGATGGCTCCCACTGTTTTTATCAAATCTTCCTTTAAACCCTAAAAGGAAAGACTAGCCGGGATTAATTACACTCTACAAGTTCGCCAATCTTTCAGCCAGGCCAATGTCGGTACTTTGAGGGAGGTTCCCCGTGCTTTCGCACGGACCTAATTACAGTAAACCTCGTTTTCCCAGAGGCGTAACCCCGTTGACACCTTTCTAGACACCTACTTGATCGGCTAATTGCAAAGTGCAAAACTCTCCCAGGAGTAACAATTACTCGCAGTGGGTATCGGGATCCAACTATCATATAGAAGGTATGCAATCTCATTGCAAATTTCAACACTTGAAACTCCCGATAAAGGTTTTTACCCCTAGCACCTATGACCTTAACTATGGTCAACAAATCATAAGTACTAGTCAAGTTCTACCCGTCATTTCGTGATTAATTAGACCCACCCACATGACCCTTAACTAAGGTCAACAAAGTCACGCGACTGTCCTAACTAATCGCATCATATGCGGTGTAGGAAGACATCACTTAGCTACCGTACACTGTGCCTTGACTATGGTCAACAAACACAGCACGAATACTAAGTACTCTACTTCCTAAAATGACGGAGGGTTGCGAATGGTTTTTGTGAAAACCTTTAACGCTTTGAACTTGATCTCATTGCGGAATCAAATGGTTTTTAAATGGAATGTTTTTGAGGCTTTTCTAGTTTTGCTAAAGGGGTCACTCCCGGTGAAGGGATCGTCGGCCCTTTCCTCGTCGAATGAGGTGCGGGATATATCATATATATCACTGTGCAAAGCGGAAACTATAGAAGCGATCAAAGACAAACCGAGGGTTGTAGCATCTGCCAGTTATTGCTAAAGGAGTCACTCCCGGTGAAGGGATCTCGGTCCTTTCCTTATCGAATAAGGTGCAGGATGTTCTACAAGGAACACCACGATGCAAAGCAAGAACTGTAGCTCCTGTTTTATTTTGAAATTCGATTCCACAACATCAATTAGGTTTATTTTCTTTCATTAATCTCATTAATGAATATCCCATCATTTAAATTACCTAAACATCACAGATAAATATGACGTACACTTATGCCATCCGCATTCGCCTCGATGTCCCGTCTGCACCGTTAGGTTAGGTAACTAACGGCAGAGCGGGGCAGGGCTAGCGCGGGTGGAAAACATAAGCAATGTTTATATAATATATCATATATACTATATATAATATCTGTCACAGAACATCACATGATCACATCACAGATTAATCACAGCAGAAGAAACATATGAAATATTGGATATACTAGGACGTCCGTGTTTTCAATACGAGCCAGTATAAAACACGGATTCCACGGTCGTGATGAATAGCCAATCCCACACCCCTAGACCCCTACGAGAGCGGCAAGTAACCCTACCAATTCTAGGGTTAGGAGACCCGGACTCGACTCCTCGAGTTGGTCTCCCACTGGACCCCAGAACCCGGTTACTTATGCTCCCCTCCTTAGGTCTATCCTAGTGCAGAAAAGTAAATAATATACATCAACGGTGACAACTTCCGCAACCTGGAAGTGCCCCAATAAAAGAATATTACATACAAGTTTTTACATGAATAAAAATGAAAAACACTCATCTCACATAAAAACCCCCCGGCTATTCGAACACGACGATCCAACATAACATATCCAGCAACACATAACATCACATGTCATCAACGTAAGTAAATATGCGCATCCCAATTGTCGTTGACATATAGCAACGAAACCGGCGATATCACATATTACACTTACGGTCACAGAAAAGAAAGTGTAAAACTACAACAGTTGGAATCCGCAACCTCTTTAGACATCACATGCCTAATCAAATGAATTACTTAGACATCACATGCCTAACAATTATAAACCCCGCATTTTAGTCTCGTTATCGAAAACACTTTTCAATATCAAGTCGGGCAATTCAACAAGATTCCCGAAAAACTGATCGAATGCTCGTCGCAAACTTTAGTAGGCGGCCGCACCCCTGATACCGTCGACGAAGTGCACCAAGGCGGAACACCGCTGCCGCGAGCACCCGGACGGATGCTTTCGGCGACGGGGTTCTCCTACAGTCATTTGGTCGGGGCTATGGGGTGAGGCTGTCTATTAAGTTTACCCGGCGAGTATCCGCGTACGCTACGTGATTGCAACGGACTTTTGATCATATCAAAATTCCGTGGCAACCGATCAAGTGAGACTAAACTGCTATGTTTATAACATTCATCTAGTCATCTCATAACTATTTGCGAATTCCAAGTATTGTATCACATTCCGGATAAATAGAAAATGCTAAACTTTTCGATCGAACAATCGAACACCCAAGTTTTCCCGATACAGCTCAACACATGAAATAAGTCTAACAATATTCAGTTCGTGCCTCGGTACCAACGGTCCAGCCGTAGAAGGGTCAAGCCAACGCCTCACATGTGGCATGCCGTACTGCCCCAAACCCGAAGGTTCAAAGGGCAGTTCAAGACGGTCACATAATCGAGTTAAGGTTTGTTGTCTTCTAGAGGGTCCATCGCGTTACTTGCACTACTTAGAACGTCGTTAAACTACGGAAAAATCCAACAATTGGAAATTTCCCGGCAGGGGAAAAAGTGGGTATTTATATCCGGTCGAACTTTTTAACATATTCTAAGATTATCCGGAAAAACACACTGACAAAATTAGACAATCCGATCGATACACTGAGTTCCCAATACAACCCAGAAAATAAAACTCTGGAATAAATATTAAAATATTCCCAGGAAAACCAGCACTTCTTACTAAGAATTACGGTGCAAACTTCGATGCACAAAACAACAAACTAGCCGCGGAACCGCCGCATGAGCATGCTCATGACGCAGATCCGCGGTGACTTTATGGAATCAGGCCATCAAATTTTACAGTAAGTCTTAGATCTTCCTGCTGATTTTTCTGCATATTTTTAATTCACAAAAATCCACGAATTTCAAAAAAGTCCAGAGAGCATGTTAAAATCGGGGTTACGGGTCGATCGGACTTCTAATTCCGTCGGGACTTCGCCTAAGGCTCTAGCTAGTCTCTGATACCACTGTAGGGTTCCTAGGCACACTAATGAAGTCTCACAAGTGATCAAACATGTACAAATCAAAAATTCCTTGTGCCTACAAACCCTAATACGGATCGTTAACTAGATATATAGGCGAAGCGAGTAAGTAAACGGAAATATAGCTAAAGGGAAGGGGCTACAACCTTTGTAGATCCGGTCCACCACTTCCTAAGCTCCGCGATGATCTCCCTCCGCTGTCCAAATGGAACCCTTGACTCTAGCATTGGCATCATCGAAGAATGGGCGGGCTTGATCGTCGGTTCGATGCCGAAGATGATCTACGTCGAGGCATCACAAGAACAAGCTCCAAATTCACCAAGCTTTGAAAACTTGTGAAGTAAACACCCTATACAACTTGGCAAGAGGTAGAGGATGAAGAAATAGGAAGTGGGTAGACTTTAGAATTGGATTTCTCACTTGATTTCACTAGTTGCCATTGATGGTCACTAGCTTTCTTCATGGAAGAAGAAGATGAAGAAGAAGAAGAAGATATGATAAGTTTTATGTAAATGATAAATAAATCAATACTTATCATTTACTAACCCTTGGTTAGTTGTAGAGAATGGACCATGGTTAACTTGAATGGTTAGGGTTAAGGATGAGACAAGAATGGTGACTTAGTCAAAGTTTCAAGAAACTTCAACTACAAACAAATCAAGCCACCATTCTATTTTATTTATCATTTCCTTTTTCCAAAATAAACAAAAAGAATAAATAAATGAATAATAAAAAAGAAAACCCTAATCATAAACTTAACCATGGTCTAATTCTTTACACTAACCCTAGCTTGCATGTATCATCAAACATGATACAATCATGTGCACAAAATATATCACATATACAATGTGCACAAACCAAGTGAGTAAATCCATTTAAAGTGAACCAATACTAGTTATGCAAAGTAATATATCAAATATATAATTATACATTAAATCATTAAATCAACACTTGATTCAATGATCCGGTCATATCGCATACAACCGGCTAGTATCCAACGTGTCGGCTTATCGAATCAATCCTTGATTCGATAACTAGGTTATATCGCATACAACCTAATCGATACATTCATCGCGAGAATGAAATACGGTATCACATACACGCATTATTCTCGGTCCCGCACATATTTCATATGCGCTCCTATTTCGTTTCGCTTGAGCCAGGAAACCTCTGTGTAGGACTCTAAAGACTCGTCAATACGCCGGCAGCAGATGATGATCATATCAAACACCCACAAGCCGCAAGCGGTCTGCTAAACGTAACGGCCACCCGGGTATTGAGCGATCAGAAGATCGACGAGCAAGCCCGCTCACACTCCTGTGAATCCAACCAGTAACACTTACCGTACAGTCCGGTCTGTTCGTCTGATATGTCGCATATCTCGCCTAGGGGTGGTAAACGTCAGACCCTAGTAGCTCGATAAGTCATGCTGACTTGAGGTCCATAACATTCATGAAACTACTGATAACTCTTACCAGTATATCACTGCAACCCTGGCCAGGGATTTCCTGTTATGGCCAGTCGAGCATAGCACAACATCAACCCCCAATACCGGGAGAGACGAATCCCCTCCTATCGCTCATTGCCTCCATGTGAATCGGGACTGTACCCGAAAACCACCTGTTTGCACGACTCAGTAGAGCCGTGGTAGGGTGGAAATCAAAGCACAGTGGGAGACACACAAGACTCTATGACGATCTCGGGTCAACAGACTAAGCTGTACCAGTGTCACCAGAGAACTGCCATCTGACGTGAGGTATAATACCATCTGGGAGTTCTCGGCGAGTCCGTTCAGTGTACCCAGTCTGCACTGAGCACCCGCATACCATCTCCGATGTCAAACACCAATGGATATGGGATCATCCATCGCCCATCACATGGGTCGAGAAGATATACGCTAGTCTACTCTGGAATATCGATGCCCCGTCTCGATATTCCCACGACTAGGAATAATGAAGGATGTACTCATTGACTACCCAGGCCCCACTAGTATGATCTGCATCATAGTCCTGGAAGTCGAGTACTCATCCTAAGGGCTTTATCAACATGTAATCAGAGAGACAGGAAGTATACATGTTAAGATAAAGAGCAACCAGATAGCGTACTATCATGTCGAGCAAGAAAGTCCTACCTATATATGTCCCAGCATCCACTACAATATACATCCAATGTACAGTAATGGCCTCTAGGGCATACATATAACTAACACCTCCTGGAGGGACAGCAGCAGCAGACTGCTATATTGATGAACCGTTCCGAGGAAGAAGCACCTGGGGTGAAGCAATTCAAGGCCTTGCACCCTAAGCAGTTCTCAGGAAAGGAGAGCCCCTTAAAATTTGAGGAATAGGCTCAGAGTATTGAAGATGACCCGGCAGCAACACAAGTGCCAGAGGTCGCTTGGGTTCGAGTTGCAAAGCTGCAGCTCACTGATAATGCACGGGTTTGGTGGAAGGCGGAAGAAAGCCGTCTCACCCAACCGATCGAATGGAGGACTTTCCGCGATATGTTCGATGCAAAGTACTTCCCCGAGACTGCCAGATTCGATATGGAACAGCAATTCATCCACCTACAATAGGGTTCAATGTGGACCAAATCAGTGGATGAGTATGATGCTGAGTTCACCATGCTCAGTCGATAAGATACGTCTCAATATTTCGATTTTAAAATATCACATACTACACGGCTAACACAATACTTTAACAGATTTGCGGCACACCTGATACCGACGGATGAGATCAGAGCCCGTCGATTTCAACAAGGGTTAGATCCGGAGATCCATGCTGCATTAGCCACAGGAGATTTTCCGACCCACGAATCGGCTCTGAAAGCTGCCCGCCGTTATGAGGCAGTGGTAAAGATGAGGGACAGACCTCAGCCTACCGGAATGAAGCGCCCTGCCAATTAGATGGCAGGAGGAGCCTCTTCAAGGCCACCATTTGTGCCAAGGAGACCGGGAGTACCGAACAACCGGCCCGGCCCGGCATTTTGCACATACTGTAGGAGAGATGGACATCTGATGAAAGACTGCCGGCATGCAAATCGCCTTTGCTTAGTCTGCGGCTCAATTACTCACGATATTGGGTCTTGTCCTCGTAGACAAAACCCATATGCTGCACCCAGGCCAGCAATCACATACCCGTAGTGCCCAGCCATTCAGGCACCTGCTCCGAGACTTGCACTACCTGCTCCACCTCCTCGTGGACCGACTGCACCTCCTCCCCGTCAGTTCCATCAAGCTCAAAGGAACCCACCTCAAGGACCAACGAACGGACAGAGGAATGCTCCTCCAGCAAGGAGGAATGTGCCAAGGCGACAGGCTTTCACGATGACTGTGAAAGAGGCTGAAGCCACCGGCCAAGTCATCACTGGTAACACTTTCCTTTCAAATTCTCTTTCAGTTCATAGACATACGTATATATCTTCTCCTTTATACCTAAAACATATCCCATATATCTTAGGTACAATCTTAGTAGCCTCACTCCCTGCACTCGCACTATTCGATACTGGAGCATCTCATTGCTTTATGTCGCAATGGTTCGTCCGAACTCATGTGATTCCAGTCACACCGCTTGTATCCAGCTGGAATGTCAGTTCAGGAAACGACGTTCTAAAGGAAACAATAGGATACAGCCTGTGTCCAGTGGTCGTCTGCAGCAGAGAATTCTATGCTGACTTCAAAGTGCTAGACATACCGAACTTCAATGTGGTTCTAAGTATGGATTGGCTCGGAACATTCTATGTTACCATTGACTGTCGCCAAAGGAGGGTAGTATTCGAGATTCCCGAGCATCCAGTCTTCTATTTCAAAAGTTGGGACCGTACCTTAGAGCCAAGTACATACAAGGTGAAATCAAAGATGGCAGTGATTGTGGCAATTCAAGCGGAGGAAGGATCAAAGCTAGAAGTAGTTCGAGAGTTCGACGATGTGTTTCCTGACGATATATCAGGTTTGCCTCCCGATCGAACTCTTTAATTCAGCATTGATTTAGTACCAGGAGGACAACCGGTGATCAAAGCACCGTATCGATTAAGTCCGGAAGGTTTAAAGGAGGTCCGAACTCATTTGGACGAATTATTGGTGAAAGGATGGATTCGTCCCAGCACTTCAAGTTGGGGATCTCCAGTTCTACTTGAGAAGAAGAAAGAAGGTTCATATAAAATGTGCATTAATTATAGAGCCTTAAACGAAGTAACGATAAAGAACAAGTATCCACTCCCGCGCATCGACGATTTATTCGATCATCTAAGTGGATCTTGCGTTTTCTCCAAGTTAGATCTTCGTTCGGCTTATCATCAGGAGAAGGTCAAGGAATCTGATATCCATAAAACGGCATTCAGAACTCGCTATGGTCATTATGAATTTCTAGTGATGCCATTTGGAGTGACCAACGCACCAGCAATATTCATGAACCTGATGAATCAAGTTTTCCGAGAGTACCTAGACAGGTTTATTATCATCTTCATCGACGACATCCTGGTGTATTCTAAGATTCGGAAGGAACACGCCGAACACTTGAGAATTGTCCTGGAAACCCTACGACAACATCAACTCTATGCCAAGTACAGAAAATGCGAATTCTGGCTAAAGCAAGTTGGTTTTCTCGGACACATTGTATCGGGTGAAGGAATCTCTGTGGATCCAGCGAAAGTTTCAGCAGTAAGCGAATGGCTGACACCGAAGTCAGTGAAGGACATTCGAAGTTTCTTGGGTCTAGCTGGATATTACCGAAGGTTCATTGAAGGATTTTCTAAGATTGCAACACCCCTGACCAAGCTCACACGTAAAGATGAAGACTTTGTATGGTCAGAAGCATGCGAGCAAGTTTTCGTAGAACTTAAGTCAAGGTTGACATCAGCGCCTATTCTCGTCATACCGGATGAAACTGGAGGTTTTGAAGTGCATTGTGATGCATCGGTAAAGGATTAGGATGTGTTCTACATCAGCACGATAAGGTTGTGGCTTATGCTTCAAGACAGCTGAAAATTCATGAGCGCAATTACCCGATGCATGATTTGGAGTTGGCGGCCGTAATCTTTGCTCTTAAGATTTGGGGCCATTATCTACTTGGTGAGCAAGTAGACATATACACAGACCACAAAAGTCTAAAATATTTGTTTACTCAGAAGGAGCTTAATATGCGGCAGAGACGATGGTTAGAACTCATGGCGTACTTTGACATCAACCTACAATATCACCCAGGGAAGGTGAATGTAGTTCCAGATACTCTTAGTCGTCAACCATTAGCAATGCATCTCACCGCCCAGTGGAAGCTTCAACAAGAATTACATCAGATGGAGATTGAAGTAGTCATGCCAGGTAACGCTTCAAGTTTGATGAATTTACAAGTTCAATCTACTATTGTCAATCAGATCAAAGCAGCTCAAGCAAGTGATGCCAACTTGCAAAAGATCAAGGAACAAGTAGAGAATGGACTCAGAACAGACTTCATCATCCATGAAGACGGAACTTTGAGATACGGCAACAGATTGTGTATACCAAAAGGTTCTGTGCGAGAAGAGTTGATGAAGGAAGCTCACAGCTCTCCTTATTCAGTACACCCTGAAGGTACAAAGATGTACAAGATCTGCGACAAAATTACTGGTGGTATAGAATGAAGCGTGAAGTAGCCATAAGCGTCGCTAAATGCTTGGTGTGTCAGCAAGTAAAGGTTGAACATTATAGGACTGCTGGATTACTTCAACCGTTACCTATCCCAGAATGGAAGTGGCAACACATCCCAATGGATTTTGTGACTGCACTTCCTCGCAGCACAAAGGGTAACGATGCGGTATGGGTTATTGTGGATCGACTCACAAAGTCGGCTCACTTCATCGCATTTCGAGTTGGCCAATGAACTGAGACATTAGCAAAGAAGTACATGGAGGTAAGAATATACTTAAGATTTAAACTCTTCATAGTATACTATCTCTGATATCCATGAACTCATGCAAGAAATCGTGAGACTTCAAGGAGTACAGGTCTGATTTGTCTTCGATCGTGACACTAGGTTCCGATCGCAATTTTGGCAGAGTCTGCAAGCGAGCTTGGGAAAAAGTCTGAACTTCAGCACGGCTTATCATCCACAAGCTGATGGTCAGTCTGAACGAACTATTCAGATCTTGGAAGATATGCTCAGAGCGTGTATGCTAGATTTCGGAGGATCGTGGGAAGATCACCTAAATCTTGTGGAGTTTTCATACATACAACAGCTACCAAGCAAGCATCGGAATGGCACCTTTTGCGGCACTTTATGGAAGGAAGTGTCGATCGCCATTAAGTTGGGATGACATCGTAGATAAAGAACTCCTTGGACCAGAGATGATAGTAGCAACCGTAGACGTGGTTCGCACTATCAAGGAAAGAATGCGCATAGCCCAAGATCGACAGAAGCACTGGGCTGATGCGAAGCGGCGTCATTTGGAGTTCCAGCCGGGAGAACATGTATTCTTGAAAATATCTCCCAACTGTGGAGTGATTCGATTTGGAAGATGGGGTAAGCTCAGTCCGAGGTACATTGGACCGTTCGACATACTCGAACGAGTCGGTGAAGTGGCTTATCGCTTGGCACTTCCACCTTCATTGGAAGGAGTGCAAAATGTGTTCCACATATCCCAGCTTAGAAGGTATGTGAGTGACCCCAGTGTTCGTCACAGAAAACTGCATTTTAATACCCTCATTCATGATCTATTTTGTTATTTATCGGTACTTTAAACCAGTGTCTGCTCAGTAATTATAGATTACAGGTGTTCGTGATAAAATACTGGAAACACATTCAAAATCACGGATATGACGTTTGGGAGCCGACACTGCAAGCAGACCAGGAAAACGACCAATATCCGAATAGCTCTTTTGCAAATAATCATGTGTACACAATTTTCGTCCAACACAACACAAGTGTGCACATAGCTCTTTGGTTCTTGGACCTAGGTGGGGGCTTCCCATGGCACATGGGGGGCATGGGTAATAAATGCTAAAAGTTTTGATGTGATGTGCGGCATCTTGTTCCCTCCAAGTCTCTGAATGCAAACCAGGCTAAAACAGCTAAATCAAGCAGCATCATTATGATTGTGGAGAGCACACATGTTCACCACATCAATACGAGACCATGAGCTCGGATTTCAATCGGCCACACCCTCAATAAAACCGAGCTCGCCGGCCCCCTTGCCCCAATTGTCCCCATCTTTTCCATGTCCCTTCCTTGCAGTCACATCACCTCATTCTTATTACTTGTTTAATCTTTTTTGGTGCCTATATAAGCCAGATCAGTGAGCAAGGGGAGGGTCTCTCATGTAACATACCATATACATTTTCTTAGTTTCTTTTGTTTTTGGTTTAGGCTTGAGAGTGAGTGGGCTTTAACTTGATCTCTTCTTCTTCTTCCCTTTTGAAGCTTTCTCTTGAGAGGTTCATTATAGAGGTTGAACAAGTTACCAATATCTCGTACTTCTTCTTCAAGTGTTAATAATATTGTTGTTGCTTTGTTATTTGCTTTCTTTTCTTTTCTTATTTGCTTTTCTTTTTATCATGTGTAACTAATATCTTTGGTTGTGGTAATGGTAAGAAAGTGAGATGAAAGGTTTTGCCTCCTCCTCCTCTTGTTAATATTTAATGTGCTTATATATATGATTCTAACTTAAAGATTGTTTATGTATTGATGTGATATGGTATTTTGAAACATGCTTACTTTGTAACCTCCTCATATACCATATTCACTCTCTTTCCCCATTTCAATGTTTAAGTTAAAATCAAGTTAGTTTTAAGGTATTTTGAAACATGCTTACTAATATCTTTGGATGTGGTATTTTGTGATTAAGTGACTTGACAAATCTCTTGGTTTCATATACCATATACCATTACAAACACTTAGCAAACTCAACACTAAAATCATTTGCTGTAATACCCAGTTCCGTTGAAGATACTTTCCGTATATTAAATAAATATTTCCCCTATTTTTTTTGTTCCCATTTAATTATTTCCTATAAATATTTTCCTATATTTTTCTAATAAAAATTACTAAACCTTTTAAAATACCTATTTAATACCCTACCCCTAAACCAAAACCCGGCCCATGACCCAACTAAAAACCCTAACCTTTAATTAATTGGTTCATTCTAATTCTTCCTAACCCAACTCCCCGAGCCCGGCCCACGACCCTAACCCGAGCCGACACCCAAACCCGACCCGCTCCCCACTCTCTTCTTCTTCTTCTCCCCTCTCGTGTTCCCGCCCATCTCCAACGTCCGTTTCCCCCGCTTCCCCCGCTCCTCGCGCTCACGCCACGAGACCCGTGCCCACTTCCCCAACGGCTGTGCCCACATCCCCACGACCCCCTCCTCGCAACGGTCCTCCGCCAACGAACCCCCGCGGCCTCGTCTTCGCCCAACGAACCCCCACGACCTGCTCAACCACAACCCCCATCTCCCTCGCCCACGTCTCACCCCTCCACCGCTCGACTCGCTCCCACGACGGAGCCCACGCCAACTGACCTCGCGACCCCCATCTCCCTCGCGTTACCCTCTCTCTTTCTCTCTCCCCCTTTCAAACTTTCTCTTTCACTCTTTCTCTCTCTCTCCCCTCTCAACAACCTACTACCGGATCTCCTCACCAACTCCTCTCACCGCCGGTGCCACCCTGCAATGCTCCGCCGGCGAGCCACTGCACCTCATCTCCTCTCTCCACCCATCACCACCACAACCTTCGAGCTCCACCTCGTCGCCTCCACCAACCCAACCCGAGCCACAACCGAGCAACCGACCTGGCCCCCGAGCCCCTCAACCGCCGACGAGCTTCAACAGCCAGCTGCCACATCGACCTAGGTCTCATCTTGTTCTCCCACTTAAAGCCGAGCTCCCCCGCCTCCCTGCATTGCCTGTGCCTGCTACATCGTCGAAGAACTCCGACGAGGGCCCAAGCCCGAGCTCCATCACCTCAGCGACCACCCCGACCATGCCTCCACGCTACGAGCCTAGCCCTCCACAGCAACCCCTGCGTCTTCAAGCTCATTGCCACTATCCATCACCGACAAGCCCCTAGCGTCACCAATGGGTTCCCAACACCCCCTACTCATCCTCGACTCCAGCACTACAAACCCGAGCCCAAGCTGCCACCCATCACCGCATGCGCCATCTTCGAAGCCGAGCCTAAAGCCCCGCCGGCATTCCATCGAACATCCGTGCCGTTTCTGCAGACTTTCTCTTGCAGCCGCTGCCACGTGCCGTCTCCACGCCACTGCCATCTGTCAAGCCAAGCCTCAAGAGTAGCTACTGCTCGTACTGTTGCTGCTATAGTTCATCGTTGTAGCAGCCGTGCCATGCAAATCGCCGTCATCGTTGCCGCCGGTGCCAGGATCGTGCCGTCCGTGTCGCCGTCGTCATTATTGTCATCTTGAGGCAAGTGAAACCTTCACTTGCTTTACATGCTATCACGATGTTGTTGGTCGAGTATTTAATTTTTAATTATATTGATATACATATATACATTGTATTTGTCGTTGCATTTTAATGTCCGACGGTCGTAAATTGATCGTTTTGGGGAGAACCCATTCGAGCCTTATGTTACACCTTAATACCATGTAGAACTTGTAGTGATTATACCTCACGCCGATTAGTTGGGGAAAACCGATGTTTCGACGATGGTGTATATACACACACGCATGCACGCACGCTAGGCGTTCGATGTGTTTTCCTCAATCAAATCTTATCAAAAGTCCACAAATGTTTTATCAATGAATTTATTCGATGTTAATGAAGGAATTGTATAGATTTAGCCACAAAAATAATGACGTTAGATCATGAAACGACGCCCCCAAAATACCGACGTTGAATCTGGAATTCACCGCACATGCCATGTTCTAAAATCCATATTAAATTGAATATAACTCGCAACTTAATGTCTTAGGGCTCGTATCGAAGCCAACAGATAAACCTATAGTATCCCACCGTTAATCTCTGAATTTTAATAAGTTTTAATAACTGAAACTGAGACGATTAGTGACTCTGGACTGATGTCCAGAGCAAGAATCTTTACCCTCATCCGTTTGGGAACGCATGTTTCTCACTTTTTAAGCCCGCAAATCAGCGGAACCCTATACCGTAGTGAAGATAAATCTGTTAGCTAAACATTGAAAGTAGTTTCATTCGTTTTTATCATCATTTGCTAATTTAATAACATTTTAAACGGATAACTTGTACGGCAGTTTTCTGTCATTTTAGTTTGCACCCTTCGTCGGTAATCTCATCGTGATGATGCTCAATATTGGCGATGCTTGCTCAGGACACGTAGCAGATGACATGTCCCAAGACCCAAAAGAAAGGGCCCACAGAGGCCGACCAGGCCACCCCTATACCCGACCTGCAAGCACAAACTGGCCCTCCTCGGGGCCCCCTGCCAATTTGCCACCTCGGCCCCTCAGCTCGCCCCGAGCTGCCACAGGACCAAGGCTCCTCGGCCCTCTTGCTCGGTCTCTCCGACCGACCAACTCCACCACTCACAAGCGCAACCGCCGCTCCGCAAATCTCGCCACGCGTAGATTCTCCGCCAGCAACGTCCCACGTTCCATGCCATCACGATCCCCATTAATGGGTGATCCGCTCTTTACGCGGGCATGACGTCGGGAGAGTAACTTCCGGCGAGATTCTCGCGCCAGCTGCTGCGTACCGCCTTCGCTATATAAACCCCCATCACAGAGGGGTCAAGTAAGCCATTTTTATTCCACTTAGCCGTTACTCTGCTCGGATCTAGCACTAACTTGATCGTCGGAGGGTCCTCGGTGGTACCAAACCACCCCGGGACTTCTTTGCAGGTACTCGGTGCTAAACTCCTCAAATCACCAACCTTATCAAAACCCATTGAGATCCACACGTAATAGAAGATCACCACCAAAATCCACCGGGAGATCAACGGAAGACAACATCTGACGGAGACCCCGAAAAGGACCTCCATCAGTTGTACCCGGTGCCGAACACGAAGACCAACAAGCCCCTGGGGAGCTCGGGCTACGCTAACAAGGTCATCTATTAGCATGTACTTTTCCTTTGGGGCAATATAAACTCTTCCTAGGGTCTGTTGTTAATTTAATAAAGATCAATGGAACATTGCGAAAAAGAGGGAAAGATCTCATTTATTCAAAAAAGGTTTTATAGGCCCCTCTGCCATACATACAAAAAGAAAAAGAAAATTACAACAGCGGGGGAAGGGGGTGCAGAGAGCACTGCTCATGATACTCGGTAAAGATCTCCGCCAGCCGAGGCCTCGCGAGATCCAACCTATGCCCTCGGTTCCCCCCGCGCGCGTTGGCCCCGAGCCTCAGCTCGTAGCACTCGCGGACGAGCGCCTCTGAGCGAGCCAGTCGGTTCGCGGAGATCAGGCCGAAGCGCCTCAGAGACCCAGCTTGTCCACGGCCTCGTCATAGAGCTGCTCGGACAGGGCGTTGTAAAGCCCCGGCGACGCCCTCCAGATGGAGTACATCAGCAGCTGCAGCAGGGAGGAGCGTCGGGGGAGTAGCCGGCCGAAGTGATCCTCGATGCTCCCGTAGACCAATTGCACCGTATCCTCGGTGCAGTTCTGGTCATAGAGATATACGTCTTCGAAATGGATGATATCAGGGATAGTAAAGGGGAAGTCTTGCATCCTCAACGATCTGTTTACGAAGAAAAGAAGGGCCAGTGCTCCTTCAGCCTTATATAGCCCATTGCGTCCCAACAGAACTCAACAGTCGCCCGCCTTCGCCCAAAAATTCGCCGCCACGTGGCGATCAACGAGCTTTCCCTGGCGGAATTGAAACGACACAACCCTGGCGCTTCGCCTCCTCCCACATTCAATGCGCATGCTGCGCGCGCAATCGCAACGATCGTTCCTGTTCCCCATACCTGCGACTGGATGGTCGGGCAAAACCTCATGAAGAATCAGCCGAGCAGCTACCCTGCTCGACTATCCCTGGCGGGTAGCTTCCCTACCGCAACGCCAGGGACCAGAAAGTCCTCCCATAGGCAGTCGAGCCCGACCCTCGCTCGGCTATCCCTGGCGGGTAACTCCCCTACCGCAACGCCATGGATCAAAAAGCCCTCCCAGAAGCAGTCGAGCCTGAGGATCCCTCGCTCGGCTATCCTTCAGGACAAAAGCCCTCGCCAAGAGGCACCGGGCAGTAACCCTGCCCGGCCAAAGGTTCTTGGTAGGCTTCTTACAGCCCCTCCCACGCCAAGGACCAAAGTCCTCCCAAAGGCAGTCGAGTCCTTGCTCGGCTATCCCCGGCTGGTAGCTTCCTACCATAACTGACAGGGATCAAAGTCCTCGCCAAGAGGCACTGGACGGTAACCCTGCTCGGTCCCCATCCTGAAGGATCAAAGCCGTCGCAAGAGGCAACCGAGCAGCTACCCTGCTCGGTCATCTCCAGCTGGTAGCTCCCTACCCACGACGCCAGGGATCAAAGCCCTCACAAGAGGCACCCGAGCAGCTACCGCGCTCATTCATCCCAGGCTGGTAGTTGCCTACCTACGACGCCAGAGATCAAAGCCATCGCCAAGAGGCAACCACGCAGCTTCACTACCCGGCCGTCCCTAGTGGGCTTCTTACAGCCCCTCCAACGCTAAGGATCAAAGCCCTCGCAAGAGGCAACCAAGCATCTACCCTGCTCGGTCGTCTCTAGCGGGTAGCCTCCCTACCGCAACGCCAGGGACCAGAAAGTCCTCCTTAGAGGCGGCTCAGCAGCTTCCCTGCTCGGCTATCCCTGGCGGGTAACTTCCCTACCGCAACGCCAGGGATCAGAAGGCCCTCCCAAAGGCAGTCGAGCCTGAGGATCCCTCGCTCGGCTATCCGTCAGGACAAGAGCCCTCGCCAAGAGGCACTGGGCGGTAACCCCGCTCGGTCCCCGTCCTGAAAGATCAAAGCCCTCGCAAAAGGCAACCGAACGGCTACCCTGCTCAGTCATCTCCAGCTGGTGGTCGATGCTCGCATTGCCAGAAGTCAAAAGAAGGCACCCCCCATGGGGCCACCGAGCAGCCTCCCACTCACGCTCGGCACAAATACGGCGAACAGCGCTCTGCTCGACACCCGCAGAGGATCCGAGACCCCAGTGAAGGGCATCAAGTCTATCCAGGTCTAAAAAATCTCCCATCAACTTCGGGGCCAATGGGGATACCTCCTCGGCAGTGCTTGGCATGCTCGTCGACAAGTGGTCGAAATCAACTCGACGGACGATCGCTAGACAGATGGCCAACCTGACATGAAACACAATGGTGCAAGCAGAGATATCTTACGAGCATTCTTCACAAACAGATGATAGAGCGCGATTCGATGAAACTAAAGAAAAAATTTATTACTACCAAAGACAAAGGCTTTACAAAGGGTATTTTTTGGGCTCCCCAGCCTTACAAAATTCCAAAAACAAAGAAATAAAAGGAGGAAGACGGGGGCTCTAGACCTCGGGGCCAGGTGCAACCTCGGGGTCCTTGACATCCACCATGTGAAGCGTGGGGTCCTCGGCGGTTTCCTCGTGAGGAACTTCTTCCCCCTGCTCATCGGCATCCGTGAGGGGGAATTCGGCCCGGAGATCTTCGTCGGAAAACTCCGGCATCCGGGCCTTAACGGCATCGAGGGCCTCGTGCCAGATGCGGGTCGTAGCCACGGCCAGGTCATCATAGAAGTCTTTCGACTTCTTATAGCTCTCCACCGCCCTCAGGTCGGCCAACTTGGCCGCCTCGGCCGCCGCCTCAAGCTCCTTCCGGAGGGTCTTCACCGTCCTTTTCAGGTTGCCGGCAAGCACCTGAGCATCCCTGAGCTTGGCCTCGGCAGTCAAGGCAGCCTCGCGGTACCAGGATACCTCCCGTTTCCCGGTCTCCACCTCGCCTTCCAAGGTGGCAACCCTCGCCGTCACCGCCTCCAGCTCCCGCCTGGAGCTCTCTTCCAGCGAGGCGAGCCGGCCCGCAGCCTCCAGTACCGGGGCTACCACCTCAGCTTCCATACGCAAGCTAAGGGCAACGTGCTGGAGAACCTGGGAGATACAAAAGAGATCAGAAAGATGAAGGAGGCACCGAATCTCACAATGAACCAAACACTTACCTGCATGGACTCCTGGGCGATGGACGCCAGCTGAGCCCTGAAGGTCCCCCGGGAACTCTACCCCCGGCCGAGGCCTCTATCTCATGCAGAAGGCTATCCGCAACGGATAGCCACGATGGCACCGCGAACCGGAGGCCCCCTTCCTCCACCATGATCGGCGAGGACCGGCCCCGGGAAGGTCTCTGGGAGCTCCTCTTGAGCGGCTCCGAAGGAGAGCCGATCTCCTCCTCCGAGCCCGGATCCTCCAGAACCAAGGCCCGCTTCCGGCCCGACACTCTGCTGGGACCCGGGACGGGATCCGCCCCCGAACGCTCGCGGGACACCACCACCGGAGCAGTAGGAGCCGGGGCGGGCGTCGGCGAGAAGAGCTGGCGCCCCAGCCTTCGTAACCTTCCTCGGCTGGCGCATGGAGGATTTAAGCGAGTCGAAGTCCATGGATCCTGCATAAAAAAATACCCAACAAGTCAGCGACACGAGCAAAACACAAGCCAAAAGGCAACCTAACTTACCCACAAACTCAAAGGGGCTGAGCCCGGCCCAACTCGGGACCCTCTCAGACAGCAGCACGTCAGGTCGGGGGATGGGCTCCTACGACGCCACTCTCACCGCGGTGGGGTCATTGGACTGGTTCCCCGGCAAACATTTCTCCCTCGACCACTTGGTAGGCACTGGCCAGTCCTCGCCCTCGGGAGGGGAAACGAAGAAAAATTTCTTCTTCCAATCATGAATAGAAGAGGGCAAGGACACGACCCCGGTCCCGGCGGCGCCCCCCGGCCGCTTTCTGAAAGAAAGCTAGACCCATCTCGGGTCGCCCGCTCGACCACCAGGGTGATTTTTGAAGATGAGAGAAGAATCGAGAAGGGAGAGGCTGAAGGGAACCGCCTGTAACTTCAAACGGATCAAGAACCCGAGGAGGATCCTCCATGAGTTCGGCACTAACTGGCCGGGGGCCAAACCGAAAAAATTCAGCACTGCGACGACCTCGAGAGAGAAGGGCAGGCGCAGTCCACCCCAAAAAGCTTCCAAATACAAGGCGATCTCCCTGCCCCGTACTTGATCCGCCCTCTCTCCCTCCTTGGCCAGTCGAAGCTTATAACACAAAGGGATGTGGAAGTGAGCCCGAGCATTGGCGAGCTCGTCCTCATGCCTTACCCAACACGAGGTGCCGGGGGCCGCGTCTGCCGCCTCCTCCCTGGGGGCTGCCCCCGCCGCACGATCCTGGGGAGAGGATCCGACCCCTGCTCCCCGGGAGGACTCGGACACAACTAAAGGGTCCCTAGAACCTACTCCTACAACATCTACTGACTCTACAAAGGAAGACATCTAACCTTGAAAAAGGGAATCCTCGGGAACTGAAAGCGAGAGAAAGAGAACGAGCGCCGAGCAACCAGGACTTAGAAGAGGGAAATATGAGGGAGTAGGGGCCCAAGGATAGGCCCCACCCCTATTTATTGCAGCAAGAGACCTCATCCAACGACGCCCGTCATCTCCCGCCAAAACGACTCCTCGCGTCCAGAGGCTTCAATCGCTCCACGTGTCGATCTTGCGCTGGACCGCATCCCATCAGACGCCGCAGGCCTACATACGTCGCGTCGACCAATCGACGCTTGACATGTGGACCATCGCTTCAGTGGCAGAATGCACGAACCGGCGCACCTTCCTTAAATGCAGAGATCTCGCCCTGACTCGCTAGCAGAAAAGTCAACTGACAGCCCGAAGACTCGTCCCGACGAAGCCTTGGGAAGGAGCTCACCTGGGAGGCCTGGCAGTCCACTCCTGACCCGACCCGCTAGCTGGTCAGGACAAGAGTGGGGGGATAATGAAGATGCTCAATATTAGCGATGCTAGATCAGCACACGTGGCGGATGACATGTCCCAAGACCCAGAAGAAAGGGCCCACAGAGGCTGACCAGGCCACCCTTGTACCCGACCTGCAAGCAAAAACTGGCCCTCCTTGGGGCCCCCTGCCAATTTGCCTCCTCGGCCCCTCAGCTGGCCCCGAGCTGCCACAGGACCAAGGCTCCTCGGCCTTCTTGCTCGATCCCTCCGACCGACCAACTCCACCACTCACAGGCGCAACCGCCACTCCGCAAATCTCACCATGCGCAGATTCTCCGCCAGCAACGTCCCACGTTCCACGCCATCACGATCCCCATTAATGGGTGATCAGCTCTTTATGCGGGCGTGACGTCGGGAGCGTAACTGCCGGCAAGATTCTCGCGCCAGCTGCTGCGTACCGCCTCCGCTATATAAACCCCCATCACAGAGGGGTCAAGTAAGCCATTTTTATTCCACTTAGCCGTTACTCTGCTCGGATCTAGCACTAACTCGATCGTCGGAGGGTCCTTGGTGGTACCAAACCACCCCGGACTTCTTTGCAGGTACTCGGTGCTAAACTCCTCAAATCACCAAGCTCATCAAAACCCATTGAGATCCACACGCAACAGAAGATTGCCACCAAAATCCACCGGGAGATCGACGGAAGACAACATCTGACGGAGACCCGAAAAGGACCTCCATCACATCGTAACTCCTAAACCACAATGAATATTGTTGATCCATCTCCCGTTCTGTAAAGTTAACTCATAACCCTATAATTAGTTGAACAGTAGCGTCGCCTAATTGTGCTCCCAACTGGAAGTAAAACGTGTTACGAAACGGACTTCCAGTTCCGAAATTAGATTTCCAGCAGTAAACACTTAAAATAAAATGACCATAACTAGCGAACGTGAAACCCGATTGACACGAACCTGAAACCCAATTTTAATGCCAAATTGGAATTATGGAGGAAAACATTAGAATCTCGGGGATTCAGATTGAGCAGGTCCAAGACAGCATATATGCATTGCAATTTTAGTAACCAAAGAAGTCAAAACCATATTAGTATAACATTGGAAAGGCAAGAGATATCACCGAGCGACCAGCTTAGATATCTAGGTTCCATCATCCAAAAAAATGGGGAGATCGATAGTGATGTTAATCAACGGATCCAAGCTGGTTGGTTGAAATGGAGGAGTGCAACAGGGATTTTGTGTGATCGTAACTTTCCGTTAAAATTGAAAGGGAAGTTTTATCGGAGAGATATTCGGCCTATCTTATTATATAGTACAGAATGCTGGGCTCCTAACAATCATCATACACAGAAGATGCACGTAGCGGAGATGCGCATGCTTCGTTGGATGTGCGGTAACACTAGAAAAGATAAGGTGCGAAATGAGGATATTCGTGCAAAAGTTGGTGTAGCACCTGTGGAGGAGAAGATGCGGGAAAACCGGCTAAGATGGTTTGGTCATGTGCGACGCAGACCTATGGAAGCACCGGTTCGACGAATAGATACTCTCGATATGGGCAATGGCAAAAGGGCAAAAGAGAGACCGAAGAAAACATGGATGGAGGTGATACGAAACGATATGGTTGCCAAAGGACTCAATGAAAGTATATTGTTCGATAGGAGTGAGTGGAGGCGGAGGATTCATGTGCTGGACCCGGCATGATTCTCATGTTGGTTCATGTAGCCTACCCCATATGCTTGGGATAAAAGGCTCAGTTGTTGTTGTTGTTGTTGTTGTTTATAATTAAACATACTGCTTACCCCTTTTATATTGTTTTGCTAAATTCTGCGCGTGTGATTTATAGTAAATCATGCAAGTGGTAGGACACTGGCTGCTGATATTTTTATTCATATCGTAATTAATTGCATTCTCATCATATCATGTAGCGGTTATACCCTCATTTGAATAGTGATCATAAACATTGATAATCTAGTGACCGTGATACATTACCCAGTGATAGATATTAGTGATTGGATTGTATCAAGTACGTTAGTGTTAAAGCGTGAATGAATAAGTGAAGTGACACGTACTTGTACACAATCAGCGGGCCCAATTAATTTATTGCCTTGTCGACGTCTATGGGACATGTATAAGTTAACCATAACTGGAACGGGACAGTTATGGAAGCACTTATATTAGTGTCATAGGTAAGGTGTCAAACACTATCCATTTACTTTGGATACCAGTTGAGACATGCTTGATGGAGATCCTGTCTCCAGTTCTCGCGTAGACTAGTCATGGACCGACTAGTATTTGGGTTTATGGTCGCTATTTGATATAGACCACGGGGTGTAGGGTATTTTGAGTATGAGTTCGATCAACGGAATCTCGGGAGTCCCACTGCCGGCATATACAGCGATTTTGGGAGTCATATGGATGATATTACTAATTATTAGTGAGCGTGATTCGGGCCCGTATTCCCTTGCCCCTGGAGCCTACCCTTGGGTTGGGAATACTCCTGCGGTGGTTGACGCTCACACTTGGACTGACGATAGGTTTAACGACCTAGACAGTGAGACTTAGAGACGGATAGGTTTAGTGACATGGACATGCATTGATACTGATTTGATACACCTACTTTTATTGTTTACCTGTACTGGTTACTTCATGCTCATGTCATCACTCCATGTTTACTGTTTCATGTTCATCATTATTACACGTGTTTACATATGTATTTATATATATTGCTATTGTGTCGCTCTGACGACCTGAGTATGCATGCTCAGAGTGAGAAGTGGACTTAGCTCAGATCAGGACCTGTCATATCTTGAGGATATTGCGGACCTCTAGATCAGCGACGTCAGCGCTATCTTTCCTTTGACTCTATCTGGTTAGTTTTATATCTGTTTTGATTTAGTGATTGCATTTCTTATTACCTGTGCATTGATTACTGATTACCACGTAAAGCTAGAAGCCGAAGTGTGACTACGGTAGGATATTTCCTTGACCGTAGGAGCATAGCTGGCCTTGTTACCCCTCGTATTCCGTATTTTAGGAAGTGGGGCGTGACATTTGCTCTCATTAACTAATTTTTGTTTTTGATGTTGTTGTAAGATTGCTAACCCTCGTGCTTAGTATTGATACCCCAATCTCGGACATACAAACGGTAAGTGAACAAATGGACTCGTTTTGTATTTTGCGGCGAATATCGGAATTTGATGACTTGTGCTCCGCAACCACCTTGAAAAGTCATGCTTCATGCTGGGATCGACGTAAGGACGGACAACTCATGATCAAGGGAAGCGTCGAAGGAATCGTCGCGATTCAACCTTCTGAGCCAAAGCCACAACTACTTCTTTCTTAGCTTCTTTTCTTGCTTTTCTTTGTTTTCGTATTCTTTCCATTTTTGTGACAAAACCAACCTATTCGTTATTTGTTGAACCTTAAATCACAAGACCTAATACACAATTCCCTGCGGATCGACCCGTACTTGCCGGCTTGCTACAACGCGCCATGCACTTGCGGTTTATAAATTGTAAAACGAGAACGATCTCGCGTGCGCAATCCATTTCCTTAAAATCATAAACGTTTCCAAAACATACGTGTTTGCGCGCGTGGGTGAGTTCCCAATAAGTTTTTGGCGCTGTTGCCGGGGAGTTGGTAGTTATTAGGAATTGTTATTTCTGGTTCGTACTAACTCACTAACTTTTAACTCAATTTTTTCAAAACTAACAAAACGAAATTTTTTCTAACTTGTTTTCTGTCCTTCGGACCTGCGAGCACTCTGTGATTCAACTAAAAAATCAAGTTATACCATTAGAATACTAATATATACTAGATGAGCCACACAAAATTCGAGCCCAAACACTCTTCGTTTGGCCGGCAACATTGATGAAATATCCGAGCTCGCCGGCCCTTTGAAGGTGTTTTTGATTTTTTGTTCTTGTGTAGTCTCCAGTGTGTTGTCAGTACTCTAGTGGTATTGCTTGATTTTTATAATTTTGAGTGTGCAGGAATTGGGGCATATATATCGCTTTTTGACACTAAATATCGTATTTTCCGACATTTCAGGTTTTTTACGGAATTACAACCAGTGTCGTGCGGAGCGAGGCTCAAACTTAATTTCAAGACGTTAGTGAAGTATAGTGCCAAAGATTCGGATAATTTGACCCGCGCAAGCGAACAATCAAAGACTCAAATCACTTCAAAGAGGGTTTCTTAACCCAACTCATTTTGGTACGTAATTTCCTAACACATTCCTCTTGAATCCGACGCGGTCCAATATTTCTATCTTCTGCAGGATTCTTCACACAAGTTGCCACCAATTGAACAGAGAACTAACCGTATTTTTTGCAGCGCTTAAATTTAAACGAAAAAGAATTGCTTAAATTGCTTGATGTCTTGAATTCTTTTATTGATTGCGCATTTGCATCTTAATACGGATTTAAGGGCAAAAAGACCAAACAAGATACGGTAAAGGATTTCATCACCTTTTTCCGTAGCCCACAAATCACAAAACTGCATTCTTACATACCCACAGTAATTTAAAATTAACTAGAACTTTGACTTTAAGGACTTCGCGCTCACTAGGAGAAGTTAACTGTGTTTAGAACACCGCTTAACGGTATATCATTCACGGAGTGTCTAGGCAAGTGTTCAAGAGAAAGAGTTATCTAATTAAGGAACTTCGCGAAAGCGTTGGAAAACCTCCCCTTATCTCTTGCACTTACCTGGCTTCGTGGTCCGTATATCTTGAGCCCGTTTCTCGACACAGTTTTACTTCGACAATCAGATTCTTGAGCAGGTCTAGTTGACATAGCATAACATAAACTGGTAGGGGTGTGATATTCTTTGTTTTTGTGATATTTGTGAATTCTTGTTAATATGGGTGATAGACAATTTAATTCAATTTTTCCCGATTCTTATTCTTTTGTTTGTATTCAGTCCCAATTCGTTTGTTCAAATTGCCACGATTCTTCCCACATTCATGAAAACTGTCCTTTTCCAGGGGGTGACCAACCGTCCCAGAGTTTTGATAATGGTCACCAACCTAACACTCTTGAACCCAGTCCCACTTCAATTAGAGACCTAATGATTGAAGATTTAAAGAAAGAGGTCAACAGATTGACTGCTTTAGCATCACCACCATCACAACCCTCCTTACCTGAAACAACTGACCCATCCTTAGGGAATGATGGTGAGATGGATGCTAGGTTGACCGCTTTAGAGAAAGGTATTGAAGTGATGATTGCGGTCGAGAATCAAACAGCTGCAACGCTAGCCCTGTGTATACAGCAGTCTCAGCAATTGTTTCACGCTCAAGCTCAATCTTTGGCTAGAATTGAAGAGCATGTAGCTGTAGTGATTCTAAAGAGTGAACACAGTCAATTAGAACCACATGATGTTAATATCTGTCATCTAGGAAGTCACCCAAGTAAGATAAACGATAAATTGAATTTTGATGATTTCATAGATGACGATGCAATTGAATTGACTAAGTGTTATCAGGACACACAAGAAAAACCTCCGACTGATTTTTGCATTCCAATTTTAGAGGAAGAATCTTGTGATATTTACGGGTATGGTTTGGATAGATTGTCAGAAGAGATCAATGATTAGGAACCCATAATTTTTGTATCACCTAGTGATATTGTTTGAGAAGAAATGTTAGTGTGGGAACCTACTTTTTTGGATGATATATACCTACCCATTTGTGAATGTGATGAGGAAGAAATGGTATTGGGAGAGTTAGAAAACCATAGTGATAAGAATAGGATTGTGAAAAATCATAGGGAGGAAGACAACATTGAAAAATATTCTTTCATATCGAGTTTTGAGGAAATTTTTGCGGATGAACTTGATATTCTTGGTGAGTTTGAGTCAGGATCAATTTGGGAACATCCTAAGAACCTTTCTTTTGCCGAACTTTTTGCGGATGAACTCCAGTTTTTACACGAACTTGACTTTGGAACTCAACACGTGCTTTTTGAACATTCAATTCATCCAGGAAACAATTCTTTAACCTCTTCAAAACTTCATCTTCATCTTCAGTGACTTCTGATCCCTACTTTTACACGCTCATGCCCTTCACTAACATCTAACATATACCTTTTCTTTTTCGTTTTCTTTTGTATATACATATTCTTTTACCAGCCATTGCACTATATAGACAAAACCTTTAAATGGCTGGTATTAATTTCTGGACTAACCCAGTCTTAGGTTTTTTTTTCTTTGAATAAAGTTCTTACCCTGATGTCTAAGTCTAGCTACCGGAGACGGGGGCAACGATGAGGACATCGTAAAACTCAGGTTTGGGGTGAGCACTGCGTTTATTTTGCTACATCATGTGTATATTTTGCATTGCATACTTATTAAAAAAACCCATAAAAATTGAAAAAAATTCCCAAAAATACAAAAAAATTGTCACGTTAGCTAGCGGGGGAACTTAGATTCGAAGTCTGACGGTTCGGTTGATAAGTTAGAAATAACTAAATCCTTTTTGTGAGGCTGACGACCCGAAAAATAACCCTCCTTTGTGTTTAACCATAGTGATATATGTCTTTTATAACACTTTACATGTGTCGTATGTTTTTGAGAATTTGATGAAAGTCTGACATGTCTGTAAACTTTTAAAATTGATAAACAGCTTTAGGATCAAACAGGTTTGTTCTGAGTTAAGTAATATCAAGAATAGTTCATACAGTGAAGTAGATATAAAGAATTTTATTGAGATTTTAATAGAAGCTATAAGTCTGAAAAATAACCCATCTGGAACCTTGTTGGAGTGATTACACGCCTTATCCACATGTAACGTCTTCGGATTTAAAAGAAATACCGGCTATATCTCCATTTTCACTGAGTTCAGAATATTTTAAATAAAATGAGTCTTTTGTTTTGTGGCCTTGGTAACTTGGGTAATTAAGTCATTGGGGTGTCTCCACACCTAATGCCCTAAAACCATCTGGTTTGGGAGTCATTGACCCAAACCTGGCTAAGTTTCCAATCGCCAAATAAAACAAGCTAAGCAAGTATTCTCTCCGAGTTAAAAGTCCTCACGGTTATTTGTGGGAGAATAATCTTGGCGGAGACAAGTTTTCGTATAAAACAGTTTTTTACGGAGATATGAAAGTTTATATTTAAAGACGTTTTGCATGATAACGAAAAGTTTGTATGAATAACAACAGGTGAAAGGTAGGAGTGAAACCTCAGACTTAGCTTCTCTATTAAAAATGATTTAATATTATGACTTGAAATCTAACTGGAGAACAAAAACTTGAGAAAATCTTAACTCCTTTCAAACTCGTGTGATCCTTTAGAAGTCTATCCTGGTCTGTAAGTATGACATGATGACCCTAATCAAACTTCTTAAAAACATATGAACATTATCCGCACAATCACGAAAAGACGCGTATACGTTTATGTTAAACAAATTGTGAGGAGTGAAAAATAGGGTTTAACGTTTCTGACTTGGGTCTCTAACTTAAGATTAGAATCAACAGTTTCTCCATGATGCTAAATTGACTGGATTTTATGGGTGTAATCCACTGAAAACCCTTAGGAGACAACACTCCTCCTACTAGGGACACCTAGAGGTTTAACAGCTTGTTGCACATGCTCAGTGTAATTGCATTCCCTGCGAAAATGAGGCTAGTATTTTTTGTTTTGCTCGGGATGAGCAAAAGATAAGTTTGGGGGTATTTGTTCATCACAGAAAACTGCATTTTAATACCCTCATTCATGATCTATTTTGTTATTTATCGGTACTTTTAACCAGTCTCTGCTCAATAATTACAGATTACAGGTGGTCGTGATAAAATACTGGAAACACATTCAAAATCACGGATATGACGTTTGGGAGCCGACATTCCAAGCAGACCAGGAAACCGACCGATATCCGAAGAGCTCTTTTGCAAATAATCATGTGTACACAATTTTCGTCCAACACAACACAAGTGTGCACATAGCTCTTTGGTTCTTGGACCTAGGTGGGGGCTGCCCATGGCATATGGGGGGCATAGGTAATAAATGCTAAAAGTTTTGATGTGATGTGTGGCATCTTGTTCCCTCGAAGTCTCTGAATGCAAACCAGGCTAAAACAGCTAAATCAAGCAGCATCATTGTGATTGTGGAGAGCACACATGTCCACCACATCAATACGAGATCATGAGCTCGGATTTCAACCGGCCACACCCTCAATAAAACCGAGCTCGCCGACCCCCTTGCCCCAATTGTCCCCATCTTTTCCATGTCCCTTCCTTGCAGTCACATCACCTCATTCTTATTACTTGTTTAATCTTTTTTGGTGCCTATATAAACCAGATCAGTGAGCAAGGGGAGGGTCTCTCATGTAACATACCATATACATTTTCTTAGTTTCTTTTGTTTTTGGTTTAGGCTTGATAGTGAGTGGGCTTTAACTTGGTCTCTTCTTCTTCTTCCCTCTTGAAGTTTTCTCTTGAGAGCTTCATTATGGAGGTTGAACAAGTTACCATTATCTTGTACCTCTTCTTCAAGTGTTAATAATATTGTTGTTGCTTTGTTATTTGCTTTCTTTTCTTTTCTTATTTGCTTTTCTTTTTATCATGTGTAACTAATATCTTTGGTTGTGGTAATGGTAAGGAAGTGAGATGAAAGGCTTTGCCTCCTCCTCCTCTTGTTAATGTTTAATGTGCTTATATATATGATTCTAACTTAAAGATTGTTTATGTATTGATGTGATATGGTATTTTGAAACATGGTTACTTTTTAAACTCCTCATATACCATATTCACTCCCTTTCCCTATTTCAATGTTTAAGTTAAAATCAAATTAGTCCTAAGGTTGCTAAGTTTGGATGTTGTATTTTGTGATTAAGTGACTTAACAAATCTCTTGGTTTCATATACCATATACCATCACAAACACTTACCAAACTCAACACTAAAATCATTTGCTCTCATTAACTAATTTGTGTTTTTGATGTTGTGGTAAACTTGCTAACCTTCGTGCTTAGTGTTGATACCCCAAGCTCGGGCATATAAACGGTAAGTGAACAAACGGATGTTCCCCGCCGAAAGACGTGGGAAGACGCGGTGGACGCCTCGCCTGAATTTCGGGGCAGATGCTAATTGGTGCTATCCGTCCACCTCTCCGAAGATGCCAAGTTGATTTATGGCACCATTTATCGAAGGTTTAAACGGATGCGGACGATGTAGCAGACTTCGTCATATTCCCCCTCGTTTGAGGGGTTTTTGATTGTGGGGACGCTCTTTCTTGCAGGCACAAGCCCCTGCAGTTAATTACGCTACTGTACCGCGGTAACAACTTTCTCCTTCTCCAGATGGTCACTTCGTGTCGTGGGTGTTTGTTTTGTTTTTGGTTGCCCGTGGATTGTATACGGAGACTAATTTATGTTGTCGCCCGTAGGACGTGGATTAGTCCAAATCCGTATCTTCTTAGATTTGGGTTTGGGGGTTAGGTTTAAGGATACGTTAGTCTCATTTGGGACTAAGATCAACTTAAACGTATGTTAAGGATACGTTAGTCTCGTTTTAGACTAAGATCAACTTAACGGGATCGTTTAGATCCAACAAAAGAGCATTTGGACTCTATTGTTTAGTTTAGGGACATCACGGTCGATTAGTTTAACTACATTACGGTCCATTGTTAGTTTAGGGACATCTCGGTCCGATGTTAGTTTAAAGACATCGCGGTCGAGGTTAAGGACATCATAGTCTATGGGTTTTAAAGAACCCCACAGTCCGAGATTAAGGACATCATAGTCCATGAGTTTAAAGACCTCACAGTCCAGGTTAAAGACATCGTAGTCCGTAGGCTTAAGGACCCCACAGTCCGAGGTTAAGGACATCATAGTCCATGAGTTTAAAGACATCACGGTCAAGGTTAAGGACATCGTAGTCCATGGGCTTAAGGACCCCACAGTCCATGAAATGTGTGGTTGTCGGGACCCTTCACCTCTCTGAAGACGTTGAAGGATTACAACGACAAATATCAGAGGAGTAAAGAGATGTACCCTCGAATCGGTGTGAGTTGGTTGAAAGATCTGTAGTCCAATTTGGGACTAAGATTTGTTGAAATATTTATGAGCGGGTGGGCTCGATTAATATAAGTTGAGAACTTATGACCAATATTGGGCTAAGTCCAATAAATGTTTAACATTTTTATTCTGACTATTGAGCCTTTATTTGGACTTGGCCCTTTTAACAATGCTGAGCATTGATTTATGTCTTGATAATGTCTTTGTCTTTTATTGAATGCAGAGCATTCATCAGAGCTCTAGGATTATTAAAGAACAATTTATGTTCTGTCGGCGCAACACGTGGTGCGCCAGGCGCTTTGCGCCAGTCAAAGAGCGCAGTGCGCTTCTGCCAAGTAGCGCACATGTAAGGGATACGTGTCGCACTCAGCGCTAGGCGCCAGATGATGAGCGCATGATGCCAGTTTATGAGCGCTGAGCGCTAGAACATGAGTGCATTGCGCTTTCAGTTTAGTGGCGCACACGTGAGTGACACGTGGTGCGCTTGGCGCTGAGCGCCAGCCCATGAGCGTAGTGCGCTATTTCAGAAGCGCAAAACGCAAGTTACTAATTGGCGCATACGTGGTTGACACGTGGCGCATTTTGGCGCTGAGCGCTGGTCCAGAGAGTGCAGAAGTGCAGTTCAAGAGCGCAAGGCTCATTTCAAGAGCGCAAGGCGCGGTTCAAGAGCGCAAGGCGCATTTGATCAATTTTATGATCAGGGAACAAATTTATGTTCTTTTAAAAGAGACTTTGTCTCAAGATTCAAGAACAACAGTTCTTATTTTGCAGGAGAGATTTTCAATCTCTTATTTTGATGAAAGGCTTTGCCTTTATAGATCCATGATCTGTGAGAAGAAATATGTTCTTCTTTTATTTTATGATGAGATCTTTTGGTCTCTTTTATGGAAGACTTTTTGTCTTGAAGATCTATGATCTTTTTGGAGAAAAGAATTCTTCCTTTTATGAGATGATTTCATCTCTGTGTTCATCATCCATCATCTTTACCTTGAAGAAGTATCTTCTTGCAAGAGCTTGCTCTTTGTCTTTGAGTTTTTTTTTATAAAGTTTATGGGGGGGTTTCACTATATCAGACTTGAAGTCTTGGGGCCTTTTTATAGGGCAAGCTGATTTGTTGAATCGGTTAAAGAGATCTTTCTCTGATTGATTTGGGGATGTTTCCCCATCATTGGATCTTTGATTCTAGGGCTTCTGTTTTACAGAAGGCAATCTTCTTGTTTTTAACAAGATTGAAAAATCTTTCCATAACATAATTTAATTCTGATTAGTTAATGATTTATCATTATTACTAGATCTTTTGATCTAACGGTGGGAAGTTTTTTAATTCCAGCGCTAGCGCACCCGTGCTTTGCACATGGTGCGCTGCTCAGAGCGCAGCGCACATAGCGCTAGCGCACGCGTGCTTTGCACGTGGTGCGCTGCTCAGAGCGCAGCGCAGTTGGCGCCTAGTGCACGCGTGCTTTGCACGTGGTGCGCTGCTCAGAGCGCAGCGCACTTGGCGCTAGCGCACGCGTGCTTTTCACGTGGTGCGCATGCTCAGAGCGCAGCGCACTGGGCGCTGGATCTGAAGCGTTGCTTTATTTTAAAATTTGAATTTTGAATAGAGTTTTGCTCTGATTGGGGGAAACAAATGCCCCCCCCCCCACCGTTGCACTCATGGGGCCCATACGTGGGTGCAGCGATGGCAACATCTCGACTCTTGGATCAACCGAGGAATTGAAACGGTGCTTAGTGCCTATAAATAGGACCCTTGGCCCTTGAGATGACTTCTGTTCATCTTCAATCCTTCTTGAAAAATTATTTTCTTCTTCAGAGCGCAGCTCTTCTTCTTAAGAATTTTTAAGAACAGAACTCTGTCAGACTAGGTAAAAGATTAAACATTTTCAAAACATCTTTTAGGGTTTCACACATTAACAGAGCTTTGCTCTTCATAGATCTTTGATCTAAAGAAAATCCTTCTTAGGGTTTTATTAACAGAGTTTTTCTCTTTAAAAGGATCTTTCTTATGATTTCTTAATCCATTAATGGAGCTTTGCTCCTTTCAGATCATATAGAAGAACTCTTAAGAGTTTAATCATGGATCATGAAGATCAAAAATGAAATTTTATTTTTCATGGATTATTCCATCATCTTCTCAGAGTAAGGCTCTTCTTGAGGAATTTTATTCCTTCATCATTAGACTTTGACAGATGTCTGTCTAGTGAAGAGCGCTGTTCTCAATCGGAGTTTTACTCCTCAGCCCGAGGGATCTTTTTATTAAATGCGAAATCCTTTTTTGGTTTCTTTTCTTAATTGCACAGAATTAAATTCATTGGGTGATTTAATTAGCACTTATTTCCTCCTTGGGGATATCAAGAGTTGTTTACACCCCGTGTCTATTTCAGTAAGCTTTTTCTTAATCAGTCTGTCCACTAACTCCCACTGATTTTCCTTTTCAGACGTTATGGACGCTCATATGTATGATCTCGACGAGATTATTTCTTATGGAAACATTCGCACACTAGGCCGCTGCCAGAACCAGGAGTTTACTAATGCTCAGTGTGCTGAAATCATGGGTCGCTTTGATGCGTACAATGGTCGACTGCTTCCTCGTCGTTCCGCTCTTTTGCAGCTTATCGTGCGAGCAATCGGGGAAGCACTTCCCTTATTCTGTCTAGGCATGCCGCTTAAAGTATTGGACGACGCTGAAGATAAGGTGCACTCGGTGTATCTGATGGGTTTAATCTCAAAGAAAAGGCGGACAACCTTGTTGATATCCTGCATCAAGCTTTTCAACAAGCGGCGATACTTGCTGCCTATCGAAGGGTGGAGGACATCAGTGGGGATCCTGACGCTTGTGATCGTGAGAGGATGCACACGAAGATGGTCTGAGAGGCCCGAAAATTTTTAGATGGACTCACTTTTGAATTTCTCAATCCATGTCCTGAATTTGATGTCTTGCCTTTGTAAGCATTTTATGGCGTTTTTGTTTACCGCTTTCATCAATGTAAGAACTTTCTAAAGTATGAATGGCAAGCTTTTCCATTTCCATGTGTTTATCTTATGCATTAAACCGTTTCGCTCATGCATGAATGGGTGTGCTTTGAATGCTTAACTGAATGCGGATCAAATGTTCTCATAACTGTCGCTTTCTTTTCTTCGCTGTGTTGTCGACATGTTACCTTAGCAAGCGTAGCCTGTAAATGATAGAGAGCATTCTGTTTTGAATTCTTTGAGAGGTAGTGATGGCTTAGGAAGCAGGTTAAGATCTGTTGCCTAAGGCTTTTCAACTTTCTAAGCCGTGAGGGTCTCATAAAGAGTTTTCTCCCTACGAGTCGAGAGGATCTCGTAGGTGTAATTTCTCCTTAAGAATCGTGAGGATTCCTAAGTGTGTTTTCTCTTGAGAGTCGTAAGGATCTCACAAGAGAATTTTCCCTCTCACAAGTCGAGAGGACTCGTAAGTGGATGTTTCCCTCCTTGTCGAGATTCGACTTTGGAGAGTGTGGTCCGTGAATAGTATGCAAGAGTCCATTTTGGACCGACTTGCAGGACCCCAGTGCTTAGGAAATAGGTCCTTATCCCCATTACCTAAGGCTTTTCCCTACGAGTCGAAACGAATCGAGAAGTTCTCGCAATAACACTAGCTCCCTCACGAGTCGAGACGAATCAAGAAGTTCTCGCAAGAATGTCCTAACGTCACAGTTAACTACTGCTAATAGAAGTTCGTTAGGGCCTGTGGTATTAGGGTTTTTTACCCGTCGCACCGTCACGTTGGCTGGTGTATTCCTCGACGCATAATCTTGCTGTTCGAGTATCCCCACGACTGTCGTGTCTTTGATCTCTTCGGGGGCTGGACAAGACGTCTTCAAGCAATCTTCCAGGTGATATTACTGTCAAAAGAGCAAGCGTTAGGGATATTCCATGTCACTTTTTGCTTGAGGTTAGGCTCAGTTTGGGAGCCCCGATGAGTCATAACCACCCCGCGCTGGTGTGGGATGATCTCCGATAGTCTTTTAGGTTTTATATGAGTTGCCGTCAAGACCCTGAAGCCAGGAATATTGCTTTCGCTTCGTTTACTGGCATTGCATCTGCTGTATCGAGACGAATGTTGCGGTTTGTCTCTAGGTTGTTGGTGAACCGTCGGGACCTGGAACTAGGGACTTTGCCATGGCTCCGTTTTGCTAACGTAGTATATTCCTGCAGAGACACTGATTTCTCTGCGGGTCAACACGAATTGAGATGCTCTCGTCAAGGACGCTGATTTCCCTGAATCGAAGCTTTTTCCAAGGACACTGGTTTCTCCGGAGTTGAGATGAATCGAGAGATTCCTGCAAAGCACCGATTTCCTTGCGGGTCGACGCGAATCGAGATGCTCTCGTTAAGGACGCTGATTTCCTTGAATCGAGGAGGTTGCTAAGGATGCTGATTTCCTTGGAGTTGGAAAGAATCGGGGTATTCCTGCAAAGACACTGATTTCTCTGCGGGTCGATGCGAATCGAGATGTTCTCGTCAAGAACGTTGATTTCCCTGAATCGAGGTATTTGCCAAGGACGCTGATTTCCTCGGAGTTGAAATGAATCGAGGTATTCCTGCAAAGACACTGATTTCTCTGCGGGTCGAAACGAATCGAGATGCTTTCATCAAGGACGCTGATTTCCCTGAATCGAGGTATTTTCCAAGGACGCTGATTTCCTCAGAGTTAAAACGAATCGAGATATTCCTGCAAAGACACTGATTTCTCTGCGGGTCGAAACGAATCGAGATGCTCTCGTCAAGGACACTGATTTCCCTGAATCAAGGTTTTTGGCTGACTTGTTTCCGAGACGGAGCATTGATCCGGCGGGGAGGTTATTGGTTGACTTTAGGTTGTCTGTGGACCTTAGAGTTTTGGAACTAGGACTTTGTCGTGCCTCCGCTTTGTTGATGTCGCGTCCGAATCCTGTTGGGGGAAGAATGCTGTGGTGACATCGTGTTTGCTGTATCGAAATGAATGCTGAGGTGGAGCTGGGATTTTGCCGTCACTCCGCTTTGTTTCGACCATGGGGTCTTTCGTTGACGCTGCATCTGAATCCTGCTGGACTGCTAAGAAACGCCGTTGTTAACATTGCGCCTGTTGTAACGAGACGAATGCTGAGGTGGGGCTGGGATTTTGCCGTCACTCTGCTTTGTTTCGACCATGGGGTCTTTCGTTGACATCACGTCTGCATCCTACTGGAGTAAGGAGAAACGTCGTTGTTGATCTCTAAGTTGTCGATATTGACGTTGAGACCTTGAAGCTAGGGATCTTCCTTCGCTTCATTTGTTGACATTGTGTCTGCAACATTGCGACGAATGTCGAGATTGTCTCTAGGTTGTCTATGAACCGTCGAGATTTGGCTCTAGGGACTATGCCGTGGCTTCGTTTGGTGATGTTGCGTCCGCGTCCTGTTGGAATGAGGAGGATCACCGTTGCTGATTCTTAGGCTATAGATATTGCCGTTAAGATTTGAAACTAGGGACTATGCCGTGGCTCCGTTTCGTTGTGTCACTTCCGTGTCTTGCTGGCATAAGGAGGAACACTGTTGTTGGCCTTCTGGGATGCAGATGTGACCATCGAGACTTGGCTCTCTTTCTGATGGAGCCTGGTGGGATGATATGGTTCCCTCTTTGTTTGCGCCCCTGGATTGTATACAGGGATCGATGTGATCTCACCTGTAGGGCAAAAGTTATATTCTTTCATTTTTTATTTCTTTCCGCGATACTCTATCATTTCAGCTTTTTATATCGCGAAAGTCGCGATTGCCCAATCATTTCGCCTATTTTTCGCGGTGCCTAATCATTTTGGCTATTTTTTCATTTTACTCGCTTTTTTTTATTGCGAGTTGCCCAACCATTTCGGCTATTTTGTATGCATATATTTTTACTTGCTGATTTTGTTGCAAATTGCCGTATCATTTCGGCTATTTCATATGCATTTTTGGCTCGTCGACTTCTCGCCACGAGTATGGAACTTGGGATCTGGTGCCAATCTTAGCATCAACATCGCTGCGACTGGAATATTGCCAGGAGTAAATCATCATTTGCCATGAAAGAGCTTGGAATTTGATACCTATTTAGGCATCAGCATTGCTACCACTGGGATATTGCCAGGAGCGAATCATCATTTGCCATTTTCGGTTCGAACAAAAGGTGGCTTAGCCAACAGGGTTAAGATTCTGTCGACTAAGGCTTTTGACTTTATGAGCCATAAGGGTCTCATAAAGGTGTTTCTCCCTACGAGTCGTGAGGATCTTGTAGGTGCGTTTTCTCCTTAGGAATCGTGAGGATTCCTAAGTGTGTGTTCTCTTATAATTCGTATGGATCTTACAAGAGTGTTTTCTTCTTGCAAGTCGAAAGACCTACAAGTGTTTGTTCACCGTGTGAGCATATCCCTAGTCGCTGGTGGGACTCTGTTAGGGAAATGTTTATTCGTGCCCGTGGATTGTATACAAGGGTCAGTATTGAACCGCTTGTAGGGAAAAATCGGGGGGTATGACTGCTTAAGAACAGGTTCAGATCCCTGTAGCTTAAGGCTTTTGAATCTTATGAGCCGTGAGGGTCTCATAAGAGGGTTCTCCTTACGAGTCGTAAGGATCTCGCAAGTGCAATTTCTCCTTAGGAATCGTGGGGATCCCTAAGTGTGTTTCTCCTTCGTGAGTCGTAAGGATCTCACGTAGGTGGTTTCTCCTTACAGGGTCGAGAGGACCTTGCAAGTGTCTTTTGACGAGATTGCGCCCTTTCGGGTTTTCACAACACTCGCCGGTAGTCCCGCTGTTTTTACTCACAGAGTCCTTTCGGGTTTTCATCCGTGCCCATTTCGCTTATGGGCGTACCTTTTTTTTTACCACGTCAGCCTGGGGATGCCGCGGGTTTGTAGTAGTTTAAAGACGTTCGGTCATCAGCCAGTTTTAGGACATAGTGGTCCATCATTAGTTTAAGGACGTTTCGGTCCTCTGCAAGTTTTAGGACATTGCGGTCCATCATTAGTTTAACGACGTTTCGGCTACCAGCCATTTTTAGGACATAGTGGTCCATCGTTAGTTTAAGGACGTTTCGGTCCTCTGCAAGTTTTAGGATATTGCGGTCTATTGTTAGTTTAACGACGTTTCGGTCACTTGTTCATAGGTCGGACATGTTTGAAGATCTTTCAGCATTCTTTTAGTTTTTACCGAAAGAACAATTTCTCATGGAGTTTCCCCTATAAAAGAGCATGATGCCCCCGGCGTGTCTATCTTTTTCTGAGCATGTGGTTGTGGTGGTTTCACCTTCCAGTTGTCAGACAACGCGAATTTGCCATGTTGGTATTCATCCCCAATCCAGCCTTTGAAGACGTAGCAATCTTCAAGTGGGTGACCCATTACACTATGGTAGAGACAATAGTTAGGATGGTTAACGTCACCCGGTTGCGACGGATGTTTTGGATCTGGCAGAGTGATGAGCCCGTTGCGCACTGCCAGTTCGAACAGTCTCCTTGTTTTATCCCTGGGAAATGAGTAAGGACGTTTCAACTTCTCATCGAGGGATTGCGGCTTGTTGCTTTGACGAACAGACGGTCTCGGGTTACTCGGCTGTTGCTGAGCGTTGGCGACAAAGGTCGCTTTCCCGTTGCCTTTTTCATTCCGAAAATCCACTTTTGAAAGGAAGGGCCTATGGCCCATCTGGTCCATTTGGGCCAGCTTGTCGATCAAGGCCTGGAAAGTGGTCGGCTTGAAGAACATCATGAATTGGGAGATAGTCGACTGAGGGTCAAGGGTCCACATGAACATGCCCACGGCAGGAGCTTCTTCTATGCGTTGTTCGCATCTCGACCATAGGTTCTGCCACCGGATTGCATACTGCACCCACGTCTCTCCCGGCTTTACTCTGGCGTTGATCAACGTCGTGATCGGGGTGCGCTCGTTGGCGCTTGCGAACCGCTGAGTGAATAGCAACTCCATTTCTATAAACGTTTTGACGGAGTCGTCAGGAAGCTCCGAGTACCATTCAAAAGCTGTCTCTACTAAGCTACCGACGAACTGGCAAATTAGAAGTTTATCATCACCTCCAGTATTGCCGCAAAGAGCCTTGAACTGAGCGACATGCTGATTTGGATTACCCGTCCCTTTATAAACATGAAATTTAGGGATCGTATACCCCGGCGGGTACCTTATTTGGTCATACCAGCCTGGATATGGTCGTCCGGTTTTAACAATTTGGCCGGCCGCTTCATTCGCCTGGTGAGCTCGTATTTGCTAAGCAATGTAGTCATCGAGAGCGGTCTTGGAGATGGTTTCCTCTTTAGCTGTTGAAAGAGCCGGAGAAGGGTTCGATGTTTCCCCTCTGTCGTCTTCAATGATGATCAGGGGGTTTTCAGCTGGAGGTTCCAGCTGGATCATCATCCCAGCAATGTCTTGGAATAAGAGAGTCATTCGTTTTATATTGGCTACCTGTTCCGCAGCCTCCTTTTCTTTCCTCTCGAGCCTTCTTCGGAGGAACTTGGTGTCAATTTCTTGTTCCTGACGCTGCTCTGAGGTCTCTGGATTTTCTATTGGCCCAGTGAGTGCGGCTATTGCAGTCAGCATCTCCTGGAGTTTCTGCTGCTGTTGCTCCTGAGCCTTTGTTATCGATCGGGTGAGCGGTCGATGACCCGTAGAAGTACGGCTTTCCTATTTTCCAGAAGCCATAAAAACAGTATACACCATCATGCCCCCAGACTTGGGGTTTTTAGGTTCAGTGTCTTTGCGGTTCGTCGCAGACACAGGGGCTTTCTCTGGCCTCCTTCTCTTGTGAGCATTTGAAGTTGAGGGGGCCGTTGCAGCGGGCACCCAGACGGATAACGTCTTCTGTGGTACCACGAGATGGCTCTTTTCTTACTGAGCTTTGAGCTTCTTTGGCCGGCGAGAGTAGTCCTGGTTAATCACCGATTCCTAAACATGTCGCCAGACTTCATAAATTTTGGAGGACAGCCGCTGAGGGGGCTGCTCCGGCTTCTTTTTTGTAGTAATCTTCATAGGTGGAGGAGATCTCTTCAGCATGGCAGTCGGAGCATTCTTGCGAACCCTCCTAAGCGGTTCAAAACTGTTCCCAGTTGGAACAGCATCATTGATTTCCACCATGGGAGCTGACGGAGTCAGTCCAGAAGGGGAGTTGCCCCCAGCCTTCCTTACTCGGTGCCAGTAATGACGGCGAGCATGTCGTGCGATTGGAGTTGGTTCAGCTGTAGGGGTGACCTCCTCATGCCCCTGTGTTGTTCAGAAGTCGCTGGTATCAGCCTCTTAAAGACTGACGTCTGTTGAGTGGGGACAGCCAACCTATCAAAAGCAGACTTTCGCGCAGGAGGAGAAGTTTTGATGACTTCGTTCGGGGCGGAAGCTGGAACAGTCAGTCTTGCAAAGACAGACCCCTTGGCAGGAGAAGTTGCTTTAACGACTTCAGGGACAGGGATGGTTATCCTCTTCGGAATAACCCTTTCTGGAATTGCAGGCTTCTTCATGGGCCCACATGAACCTTGGCCCAATCTGGCGAAGACCGAGGCATTTGGTTTAGGCGACCCGTTGAGAGGGGCCGCAGCAGTAGCAAGCCGATCAAAGACCGATTTATTCGAAGCTTCTTGTAATGGTGTAGGAGTGTTGAAACTCATTAGCAGGATCATAGTCCCGAAGAATAGTCCAGTGGTGGCTTAAGTCACCTGGTCCACCGGCATTGTGAAAAGGGAGGCCGCTTAAGGCCCGTAAGTCACTCCCCCGGCAGGGATGGAGTGAGAGTTGTTGCAGTTGTTGCAATTTGTTCAGTTGAAAGCCATTGATTCTTCATTTTCTGCACCGAGCAAGACACAAAATCTAAGTACCTCGAATCCACAGGCAACCATAGCAAACCGCGATTCATTCGCGAACACGACACACAAAGTGTGGAGTGGAAAGAGGAACAGGTCCCACCGGGCGTGCCAAAATCTGTTCCCCGCCGAAAGACGCGGGAAGACGTGGTGGACTTCTCGCCTGAATTTCGGGGTAGATGCTAATTGGTGCTATCCGTCCACCTCTCCGAAGATACCAAGTTGATTTATGGCACCATGTATTGAAGGTTTAAACGGATGCGGCCGATGTAGCAGACTTCGTCAGATCCCCCTCATTTGAGGGGTTTTTTATTGTGGGGACGCTCTTCCCTGCAGGCGCAATCCCCTGCAGTTAATTACGCTACCGCATCGCGGTAACAACTTTCTCCCTCTCCAGATGGTCACTTCGTGTCGTGGGTGTTTGTTTTGTTTTTGGTTGCCCGTGGGTTGTATACGGAGACTAATTTATGTTGTCGCCCGTAGGGCGTGGATTAGTCCAAATCCGTATCTTCTTAGATTTGGGTTTGGGGTTGGGTTTAAGGATTCGTTAGTTTCATTTAGGACTAAGATCAACTTCAACGTATGTTAAGGATACGTTAGTCTCGTTTTAGACTAAGATCAACTTAACGGGATCGTTTAGATCCAACAAAAGAGCATTTGGACTTTATTGTTTAGTTTAGGGACATTGCGGTCGATTAGTTTAAGGACATTACGGTCCATTGTTAGTTTAGGGACATCTCGGTCCGATGTTAGTTTAAAGACATCGCGGTCGAGGTTAAGGACATCATAGTCCATGGGTTTTAAAGGACCCCACAGTCCGAGGTTAAGGACATCATAGTCCATGAGTTTAAAGACCTCCCAGTCAAGGTTAAAGACATCGTAGTCCGTGGGCTTAAGGACCCCACAGTCCGAGGTTAAGGACATCATAGTCCATGAGTTTAAAGATCTCACATTCAAGGTTAAGGACATCGTAGTCCATGGGCTTAAGGACCTCACAGTCCATGAAATGTGTGGCTGTCGGGACCCGTCACCTCTTTGAAGACGTTGAAGGATTACAACGACAAATATCAGAGGAGTAAAGAGATGTACCCTCGAACCGGTGTGAGTTGGTTGAAAGATCTGTAGTCCAATTTGGGACTAAGATTTGTTGAAATATTTATGAGCGGATGGGCTCAATTAATATAAGTTGAGGACTTATGGCCAATATTAGGCTAAGTCCAATAAATGTTTAACATTTTTATTCTGGCCATTGAGCCTTTATTTGGGCTTGGCCCTTTTAACAATGCTGAGCATTGATTTATGTCTTGACAATGTCTTTGTCTTTTATTGAATGCAGAGCATTCATCAGAGCTCTGGGCTTATTAAAGAACAATTTATGTTCTGTCGGCGCAACACGTGGCGCGCCAAGCGCTTTGCGCCAGTAAAAGAGCGCAGTGCGCTTTTGCCAAGTAGCGCACATGTAAGGGACTGTTCAGTTGATAAAACTGCACATTTGTATTACATTTTTCCTACCATTTTCATATTACAAAAGGACTTTATTATGATATATTAAACATATGAGGGTTTATATGTCAAAACAACAATTTTCCATATGTTAATATATTTTAATTATCATTTGGTAGGAAAATGTATGCAAATAATATTATTGACCTAATCCTAGTAGAACAAAGTCTACTAAAATCTTATTTAAGTTGTTGTGCAGAATATTTCCAAGTTGTGCAGAATTTTCCAAGGCTAGAATCAAGCAAATCAAGCTGTTGAAGAAATCTTGCCAAATTAAGAAGCAAACTTGGAGACCAAGTCTGGAAGCAACCGAGAGAAGATTTCTGAATTCTGAAGATGCCTAGGATTGCCACATGTCACCAGATGAAAACCCAAGAAAAATAAGCAATTGATCCCAACCCTTGAGCGCGGATCCGCGGCCAAACCCACCCTGGGGCCGCGGATCCGCCGCAATAATGATGAGTTGGAATGCAAGATTTTGGGAGATTGATTACTGCTGAATTTTACCAACTTTTCAACAATAACATTCTGGGTTTTCACTATAAAAAGGCACCGAGAGCCTCTTGGAAAAGCTATCAAGCCGAAGAGATCACGAAGCTCCCGACGCTCACGCATCCAGGCTGATCATCGACTGTTCGACTACCTCCTTAGGAAAGATCGAGAAGCAAATCAAGTTTTGTAATCATGTTCTATGGATTAAAAGTGTAGTTTGAAGGAGTTGATTAATAAAGGTAGTTTTTTTTATTTAATTGTTTGTTTTTTTTACATTATGTTCTCCCTCTCTTTCTTTTCATCTTCTTCTCCCAACATGCGCGAGTAATTCTCCGCTTGTTAGGGTTCGTAGGATTAGGGTAGGCTAATGGATGATGAACATCCCTAAACCCTTTTTAAGTCCTATAAAGTTTATGAACTTTATCAAAAGAATCATTAACATCCTAATCGGGCGCGCTAACAATTCTTTGTTAGTTCCGACCGCGATTAGAGATTAGATTAACGATTGTTTTGGTAAAGGCTAGATATGAACGGAGTTCCGTGTCGAGATAAGGGTTAAGAGTGGGATTCCTTTTCCCTCCAGAAACCCTAATCTACACGCATCACTGTCGTTCTAGTTCTAAATCTATTAATGGATAAAAAGGGTAACTTTAATTAATCGTCCATAACTACTAAATCCTAACGAACCCTACAAGCCCTATTATTATATTATTTAAATCTCTAAAATAATCTAGATCTATATTTTACATTCTTGTTTAAAGTAGATCTAGAAACTTTTCACAAAATTCTTTATTCCTCCTCTCTTTCTCAACACATCTAAAGTAAAAATAAAAGGTTCCACGTTTCCCAGAGGACGACCCGTACTCACCTCGGTCTAGCTACGCGCGACACCGTTCTGATTGCGGAAAACAAACACAAATTTTCACATAAATCAAATGGCGCCGCTGCCGGGGATACGTGCGTAATTTTTTATTCTTACTATTTGTGTTGAATTCTTAGACGATTCATATCATTATTAAAACAAAACTGCAAATTGTATATTTAACGATTTGTGTGTGAATTTTGCGAGGGAATCTGGAGTCACGGACTTGAGGAAACGGGAGATCTAGGGTTTCACACTTCTCTGGTAAGATTCTCAACTCCTTCTCTCTCCTCTCAAATCCAATAAAATCTATTTTCTGCAGGATTCTTTGCAAAATTGCGCCGTTCAAAAATATTTTTGCAAAAGTTTTGTGATTGGTTTTGTTTTGCATATTTAATACGGACTTTAAGGGGCAAAGACCAAATCAAGATTAGGTGGGGATTTCATCACCCTTCCTAAGCCCCACAAATCACAAACCGAGCATATAGATCAACCCTTCATTAATTTAAAAAATATCTAGACCAGACTCTAAGGACTGTCGCGCTCAATAAGGACAGAGGAAGGTCGTGGGTAATCTATCGTTTATCCGTATTATTTTTGTAGTGCCTAGGAAAGTGTGACAAAGGCTAGTAGTTTTTAATTAGGCCCACGACGTGGTTCCTTCCCACTTACCTGGCACTTACCTGGCTATAAGGGTAGTACGGAGGCGGTAGAAGATTGATCCTGCAGCTTGTCCTTTGGAAGTCTAGGAGCGGTCTAGAGACTGGACCTAGGTAACCTTAGTTCTAGGGTTGCTTGTGCATCTTAGGGAGATTTGTCTTGAGTCCCACATTTTTCAAAACAAGCCAATTTTAAATCACACACACGCTGCCACTTGCACTAAACCCGCTTAGTGCATGCTCGGCTGGACACGGGATCCTAGTGCCCGTCTTGTCCGCGTTCCTTCTATCGACACCGAAGTCGGTACTTCTTCACCTTCTTTTCCCCCACCACACACCACATCGATCGTGATGGACGACACTCCATCTAATTATAACACCACGCTGCCACCGCCCGCAGGTGCGCAGAATCCACCGCGCATCTCTCTCCAAGAGAGATGCTATCCTATTCGTGGTCCCCTTCCTACTTGTTTATCTCTTCCACCACCTAACGGGGATAATTTCGAAATTAAACCCCACTACATCAACCTGCTGCCCAAATTTCACGGGCTTGAGTCGGAAGACGCGTACGTTTTCATCACCAAATTCGAAAACGTATGCGCAATGATGGGTACTTCACAATTGACCTTAGATGCTATGCGCTTACGTCTTCTCCCATTCACACTGTGCGACTTGGCAGAGAAATGGCTTTATAATACTGCCGCACACTCTATCACTAATTGGGATGAGTTCGTCGTAGCATTTCTTAAGAAGTTTTACCCAAATCATAAGACTGCACATATTAGGAGCGAGATCAACCAGTTCACCCAGCTTCCCAATGAACCATTTTGGAAGTGCTTTGAACGTTTCAAAGATCTGCTTGTCCAATGCCCCCATCACGGAATACAAAGATGGGATTTATGTCGGATTATATATGAAGGCATTAATCCAGCGACAAAGCAGATGCTTGAAACAATGTGTCAATGCAATTTCATGTCTAAAGATGACGGTGAAGCATGGAAATATCTGGAAGACCTTGCTGAACACACGTTGCAGTGGGAAAGCGTAAGACCACCTTCAACTAAGGGAGGTATTCACCAGCTCGATGTTTCTATCGCAGTGAAAGCCGAAATGGCAGCGATACAGAAGAAACTTGATGCTATTGAAAACAAGTTCTCAACATTCTCCCTAAATCAGGTCACGCTTCCTAAGACTGTCTGTGGTTGCTGTTCGGATCCTTCACACTTAACGGAAGAATGCCCTATGAATGCATCGTTTCAAGCTAATGCTGCTTTTCAGCAGCGACCTAGAAATGATCCTTATTCTTCCACATATAATCAAGGATGGAGGAATCATCCTAACTTTACTTGGAATCAAAACCAACAAAGTAATTATCAAAGACCTCCTCCACAGCAACCACAACCACAGAATCAGCCCCCCTTTCAGTCACAAAATTTCCAAAATCCGGCCAACATTTCTACACCACAAGTGGCCGGTACTGACAACTCACTTGCACAAACTTTGGATATGTTCATGAAACAATCCATGCAAAATTCGGCTGAGATAAGGTCTTCTATTGATACCCTAACGAAAAACTCCTCCTCCCATGGTGAGAGTATTAAATCAATAGAAAACCAAATCGAACAGTTAAACGCCGCAATGAGTGCGAGAGAGAAAGGGAAACTCCCATCTCAACCCCTACCGAATCCTGGCCATTCACAAAGTCATAATGTGAATGCCGTCACTACGTTGAGATCGGGGAGAGTGCTGAACAACCAAGTGGGTGAGCAAATTGATGATAGTGACACATTTGATACCCCTTCTTCTTCTTCTTCCCCTAATTCATCTAGTCTCCCACCTTCGTCCGAACCTATTCTCCGTTTTCCCCAAGGCTCAAACATTTCACCAAATCTATCTAAGTCGATTCCCACTCCAATTTTGGGATCGAATCCGTCGCCACAATCTTCTCCACAAACATTGGACCCAAAATTTATTGATCGAGCTCCATTTCCAAACCGATTAAGGGCCAACCGACCTAACCCGCAAATGGAGAAGATTGTGGAAATGTTTAAGCAAGTTAGCGTGAATATTCCTCTCCTAGATGCTATTCAACAAGTCCCATCTTATGCAAGAATCCTTAAAGACTTGTGCACTAGGAAGAGAAAAACTCAAGTGCCTAAAAAGGTTTTCATGACGAGTAATGTTAGCACAGCTTTTACCCAACAAATACCAAAGAAACGTAAGGACCCCGGCTATCCTACAATCTCTATCTCTATTGGGGGTAAAAATATAAATCGTGCTTTACTCGATCTAGGCGCTAGCGTCAACTTGCTTCCTTATTCAGTATACGAGCAGTTAGGAATTGGAGAGTTAAAAGCCGCCCATTGTACTCTCCAAATGGCAGACCGATCTATCACCAAACCTCGGGGCGAACTAGAGGATGTGTTAATTAAAGTCGGGGAATTCATATTTCCCGTGGACTTTATTGTTTTAGATACACAACCTGTGGCAAACCCACGCAATCAAATCCCGGTGATACTTGGTCGACCCTTCCTAGCAACTTCTAACGCTGTAATTAATTGTCGTAACGGTTCTATGAACTTATCCTTCGGGAAAATGACAATTGAGCTTAATATTTACAAGCTAGGAAGTCAGCCATCAGAACCTTCTGCTCAATTGCTGGATGTTTGTTCCATCCACGAGATAGCTTCCGAAAGCTGCATGGATGAGGAGCTTTGCTTTGATGTTCTCGACAACATTAATGAGACATCGTTTGATCTTGCACCACTTTACAGTGAGGATATGTTCAATGAGTCCGACCTTGAGATTGAACCCGTTGACTCGTTGCAAAAGTCAGCAGCACTTTCCGAGTCAATATCTTATGCAAGTTTTGAACCTCTTAGGGAGTCCGAATATCATTCGCTTACCCCACCTTCTATTGTCTCTCCGCCAATTCTTGATCTCAAACCGCTACCTTCTCATCTTAAATATGCATATTTAGGAGAGAATGAGACTTTGCCAGTGATTATTTCCGCTTCTCTAGCCTTAGAGCAAGAGAATGCACTTTTGGCAGTGTTGAGATCGAATCGGGAAGCATTTGGTTGGACTGTGGCTGACATCAAAGGGATTAGTCCCTTAATTGTTGAACATTACATACATCTGATGGATGAAGCCAAACCAACCCGAGACCCACAAAGACGGTTAAATCCCGTTATGAAGGAGGCGGTAAAGAAAGAAATCGTCAAGTGTCTTGATAGTGGAATAATTTACCCCATATCTAATAGTCAATGGGTAAGTCCAATTCATGTGGTCCCTAAAAAGTCTGGCATCACGGTCATCACTAACGAGGCTAATGAGTTAATCCAAACACGCACCCAAACTGGGTGGCGCGTATGTATCGATTACAGGAAACTCAATGCCGCGACGAGGAAAGATCACTTCCCTCTACCTTTCATTGACCAGATGTTAGAACGATTAGCAGGACACGAATACTACTGTTTCTTGGACGGATACTCTGGTTATAACCAGGTCCCCATCGCCGAAAAGGATCAAGATAAAACCACTTTTACTTGTCCTTTCGGAACTTTTGCTTATAGACACATGCCCTTTGGGTTATGCAACGCTCCCGCTACATTTCAGCGGTGCATGATGGGGATATTTTCAGATATGGTGGAAGATTTTCTGGAAATTTTTATGGACGATTTCTCCATTTTTGGGGACTCCTTTGAGGACTACCTTCGTAATCTTGACGCTGTTCTTACCCGCTGTAAGGATAAGAACTTGACTTTGAATTGGGAAAAATGCCATTTTATGGTCCAAGAAGGTATTGTACTTGGACATATAATTTCACATAAAGGCATTGAGGTTGACAGAGCTAAAATAGATGTCATTCAAAACCTCCCTCGTCCCAATTGCGTCAAAGATATACGATCCTTCCTTGGTCATGTAGGATTTTATAGGAGATTTATTAAGGACTTTAGCAAAATTGCTAGACCCTTAACCCTTCTATTGGCCAAGGACACTACTTTTCACTTCGATTCGGATTGTGAGGCTGCTTTTGAATCGCTTAAAGAATCACTCACTACAGCCCCTGTTTTATCATCTCCGGATTGGAACCACCCGTTCGAGCTTATGTGTGATGCATCAGATTTTGCTATTGGTGCGGTCTTAGGACAGCACATTGATAAGATGCCACATTTAATTTACTATGCAAGTAGGACCTTGAATGATGCACAAATAAATTACACAACTACCGAGAAAGAACTCTTGGCAGTTGTATTTGCATTAGAGAAATTCAGGCCCTACTTGATTGGCTCGCCTATTGTGGTTTACACAGATCACTCCGCCCTACGACATCTTTTATCGAAGAAGGATGCGAAGGCCAGGCTAATACGTTGGATCCTATTGTTACAAGAATTTGATCTTGTCATCAAAGACAAGAGTGGATGTGAAAACGTTGTAGCCGACCATCTTTCACGCATCACTTCTTCACCTACTGTGACCGTGCCGATAAATGACTCATTTCCTGACGAACAGCTCTTGAATGTATCCTATGAACCTTGGTTCGTAGATATCGTGAACTATCTTGCAACGGGACTTATACCTAGCAATTGGTCGAAACAAGACAAACTTCGATTTCTATCCCAAGTAAAATATTTTTACTGGGACGAACCACATCTATTCAAGTATTGTTCCGATCAAATCATTCGCAGGTGTGTCCCTAACGATGAATTCAAGAGCGTTTTATCATTTTGTCATGATCAGGCATGCGGCGGTCACTTTGGACCTCGAAAAACGGCGGAGAAAGTTTTGCAATGTGGCTTTTATTGGCCAACATTATTTAAAGATGCATTTGAACATTGCAAAACTTGTCCGCGATGTCAGCACTTGGGTCGGATTTCACGAAGGAACGAGATGCCGCTCCAACCTATATTGGTTGTGGAAATATTTGATGTTTGGGGTATTGATTTTATGGGCCATTTTCCCAACTCCTTTGGGAATCTATATATCTTGTTAGCGGTTGATTATGTCTCGAAGTGGGTGGAAGCTATACCGTGTCACACTAATGACAACAAAATTGTCATTAAGTTCCTTAAAGAAAATATCTTTTCGCGATTCGGACACCCTCGCGCTATTATTAGCGACAACGGGACACATTTCTGCAATAGGTCTTTCGAGGTCTTGATGCGGAAATATTCAATCACTCACAAGCTTTCTACGCCCAATCATCCCCAAACAAGCGGGCAGGCTGAGATCTCGAATAGGCAGATCAAACAGATATTGGAGAAGACGGTTTCCAAAATCCGTAAGGATTGGTCAACCAAATTGACGGATGCTCTTTGGGCATTCCGCACCGCTTATAAGACCGATCTTGGTATGTCTCCATACCGCCTTGTGTTTGGGAAGGCATGCCACCTCCCTGTCGAGATTGAACATAAGGCAATGTGGGCTATTAAAGAGCTTAATTTTGATCTTGAGCATGCAGGCAGCTATCGGAAGCTGCAATTGAATGAGCTAAGCGAACTCCGCGATGAAGCTTACGATAATGCGGTGATAGTAAAGAATAGGACTAAAGTATTCCACGATAAAAATCTTTCTAGAAAAACCTTCACATCGGGGCAACAAGTCCTTCTTTACGATTCCCGTCTCCATCTTCATCCGGGTAAGCTTAAATCTCGTTGGAAAGGACCTTTTGTGGTGCGGTATGTACACCCGCACGGGGCAGTTGAAGTCGAAAATTTGAAAAACGGTTCAATTTTTAAAGTAAATGGGCATAGATTAAAACCGTATTTTTCTGCTGACCCCGCGGAGGAGCTCCTGTTTTTACAGGAGCCGCTTTATAAAAACTAAATTTCCTCCGCCTCACCTCCATGTTTTTATAACATTTTCTCATTTTAAAAATGGAGGTGAGTTAAAAAATGGATTTGATTGAATATCTGTGCGTGTCAAGGAATAAGTTTGGGGGAATTTTTCATTTAACTATTATTTTACCCCTTGTATCTCTCCCTTAGTATACAGGTCCATATTCTCAAAAGGCTACATCAGTGAGGACACTGCTGAAAACAGGTTTGGGGGGAGGTTTGTATTCACTGAATTATCTTTGACACCGGGCATTAAAATTTTTATATAACAAAAGAATAGAAAGTGAAAAATTACATCCAAAAGATTGGAATAGTTTAAGAAAACCAAGAAAATTAGAAGTTTTCTTACACGAACTAGTAATAAGTAGTTATGAGCTGTTGTCCCAAGGGTTAGTAAAATGAAGGAAGTCACTAATCTGAGGGTAAAAATAAGTCTGAAAAATAGTTTCTATTCCGGAAGCCAAACATTTGAATGTTAATACCCTACTATATGCACTTACACACGTCTTGAAACTTGGGATAGTAGAGGATACCTTGAAATGCTCTTGTCTAAAAGCCAAAGTATGAAGAAAAAAAAAATATATATATATATATATATAAATGGTGAAAAGAAAAAAATGAACACTGGTTTTGTTATCGCCAAGGAAGCAATAAAAAAAAATATAGCGAGGGTACCTCTTCACCTAGTGCCATAAGGCCAACTAGTCTGGGAGTCACTGCTAAGCCTTAGGTGGTGCAAGACGAGGAAAATACTATCACCAAATCAGCAAGCACTTGAGTAATCGGTCGGTTAGTACCTCAAGAAGTATTAACGGTCGCATGAAAAGGTGTGAGCAAACCTAAGTATTCATAAAATTAAAAAGTACTGAGGTAGATGGATAAGAGTATGATAGCTTGAATTGAATTCTCCGAGTGTAGGGATGTTCTTTACACACACGTGGGGTTATATGATCAATGTTTGGATGAAAGGTAGGAATGAAGAATAAAGACGATGCTTTATTGAGGGATGATGTGATTTCTAACATTTTTTCATGACTATTAAGATAGGGCTCATGACAACTGAAAAGCTAGTATAGTTGGAAACTCTTCTTTTCAAAGTATTTCTTTTATGGTTCTTATCTTTATATGTAAATTTCACCATCTTTCTTTTGTTATAGGATTTGGTAGGTGTAATCCGCTGAAAACCCTCAGGAGACAACACTCCTCCTACTAGAGACACCTAGAGGTTTAACGGCTTGTTGCACGTGCTCAGTGCAATCGTGTCTGCCTACGAAAGTGTGCTTAGTTTTCTCCTTTCTTTTTCTCCTCTTAAATAAACTAGTTTGCTCGGGACGATCAAAGATAAGTTTGGGGGTATTTGTTCAGTTGATAAAACTGCACATTTGTATTACATTTTTCCTACCATTTTCATATTACAAAAGGACTTTATTATGATATATTAAACATATGAGGGTTTATATGTCAAAACAACAATTTTCCATATGTTAATATATTTTAATTATCATTTGGTAGGAAAATGTATGCAAATAATATTATTGACCTAATCCTAGTAGAACAAAGTCTACTAAAATCTTATTTAAGTTGTTGTGCAGAATATTTCCAAGTTGTGCAGAATTTTCCAAGGCTAGAATCAAGCAAATCAAGCTGTTGAAGAAATCTTGCCAAATTAAGAAGCAAACTTGGAGACCAAGTCTGGAAGCAACCGAGAGAAGATTTCTGAATTCTGAAGATGCCTAGGATTGCCACATGTCACCAGATGAAAGCCCAAGAAAAATAAGCAATTGATCCCAACCCTTGAGCGCGGATCCGCGGCCAAACCCACCCTGGGGCCGCGGATCCGCCGCAATAATGATGAGTTGTGTCACGACCCGCTTCCCAGAGTACGCGCGTTTGGGCACGTGACATAGCCAACCATGCTACCTGTGGGTAGGAAGTATCCATCCACAGTCACATTACGGTTGTAAGGTTATCAAGAATAGTACAAATAAACTAAACTAATACATGTCCAAATCCAATATAACAAGAATCAATAAACAATAAGTGCGGAAGCTAATGATCCAATACAATGAATAAACAGTACGTCCCATAATGCGGGCTCACATCTGGAAATGAAAAGCAATAAATAAACTAAATCCTAAGGACTCACTGTTCAGCCTGCTGGCTGAAGTACTCCTGCTCGGTCGACGACAAGGGTCCGGAATCTGGGCCATGCAAAACCCAGACGTCAGCGCGTCATGATATCGAGTATACAGTAAAACATGGTAATAAACAATGCAAACATGAACATGAATAAAGCAGTAATAAGAAGTAACAAGCAGGGTAATGTGCAATGGTGACTAAACTGTCCTATCAGGTTTTCTACTCTATAGTCTTTGAAACCAATTGATGAATCGTCGATGTAACTCAATAGTATCCCGTGCGTGCCCGGGACCACGGTCATGATCCTCGGGGCTGAATCCGAGACGTGCCGCTAAGCAGTAAAAGGTAGTAGGATAGATGAGTGATGTCAGCATCAACACTCCGGAGCTGGCCAAGCCCGTAAGACTGATCAGAACAATGTATCGAACTGTTGAGTTACAAGTCGGTTTCACCTTTGATTTCCCCATACCCCCAAGCTATGTATGTCAGTCAGGTATTCAGTAGTCAAGGACTAATGCCAACACAAAGTCAAGTAAAGGTAGGTCTGTCTGGATCGACAGCAGGAACGGTTAGGTCTGTCGGCGTTAGGCACGAGATCAGGAAACAAGTAATGTCATGGTACAACAGGATGAGTCGGTAAGTATGTATATGTCAGGTGTAGTAGGGTCAGGCCAATATGTCGTGCAATCGGTAAGTGCTCACAACATGTATACAGTCAATAGTGAATAACAGCAGGAAACCGTAATTAATCACAATATTCCATATAACTACAGTGATGTATGTATTCTCTTATTAACAGGTTCAATCATCTTTAGGGTGCAAAAGCCACAAGATAAAGCAATATTCAGAATTATAAATTAAGGAACTACATGGAATTATACTAAGTATAATTATTGTCTCAAGAATAGTTTAACAGTTCAAGCAGATCTGATTCAATTGTTTTATTTAGTTAAAGCATGGAGTGATGTGGGTTAGTTAATTACTAGGAACGGTTGTAACGATTCCAGGTTAAGATAACTGCAATAATATGATATCCGTTACCATCATTAAGTTACGGGATTAAATAATGTGAATTAAATTGCGTGGCAAGACTAGATCTCGCACGCTAGCATGTTCAAGCAAGTATTCAGATACTTGCCTCGACGGTCTGCGAACTGGAATACGGATGCGATGTCGGCAAAAAGCACGATAAGCTAGCACGGGCCACGGATCAGGTCTCAACAGCGAACAACGGGATCACACGGACTAGAGGCCTTTGCTGTAGCGTCGGGTTCGCCAAGACGGCACGGTCGGATCCGGCAGCAAACGGAAACAACAAAGTTAGCAAACATAAACTACGCATCCAAAATACGGACCAGCGGAGGGATTGTACCAAGAGGAAGCACAAGGAAAACTCACCGAGAAGAAACAGGGTGCAAACACGATGGCTCGACGGCACTGGATCGCCGGCGAAGCGACGGCAGCGGCTGCAGCGAGGGTTGAAAGCTTCGGGGTGCGCGGAATAGGGTGCTGCGGCGAGCTGGAGGAGAGGGGGTCGGCTCTGGTGGTCGAGGGGACAGGGAGGTGGTCGGAGGTGGCGTCGACGAGGTCGCCGGCGCGCTTCTCCGGCGAACAGGGGAGGTGCAGGCGAAGGATGAAGGCTCGGGTTTGCTGTTCCGGCGAGGGGAGGAGGGAAACGACGACGAGGTCTCGACGAGGAGGGTGAGAGGGAGTCGTGGGAGGCGTCGACGGTGAGAGGCGACGTCGACGGCGATGTCTGCGAGGGTGGAGGCGAGGTCACAGTTGGGTGCAGGCGCGGGAGTCGTCGGGAAACGGGAGGAGGAAGGCGCGGGGGTCTCGTGGTGGCGAGGGCGGCGACGGCGAGGTCTTGGGGAGGTCGGCGGTGAGGTCTGCGGTGAGCTAGGGTTAGGGTTTGATGGGTTTCTCACGATGGAAAGGGTTGCGTGAAGGCGGCTGTGCATGCGATAATATATATAGAGTAAGAGAGAGAGAGAGATTGGAGAGAGAGAGAGATTTCTGAGGATGAGAGAGAGAGAGACTGAGGGAAAGAGAGGCGGGGCCCACGAGCTCAATAGGAGCTCGTGATTGGCCACGAGATTAGATTTGAGAAGGAAATTGCGTAGGATTTGAGGGATTTGCTGTTAGGAAATTTAGATTAGAATATATATATATATTAGATATTAAATTTAAATGGGCCATTTTGGCGCGAAATGAAACATTTCCAAATCGAGCCCGGGTCGCGCCCAAATATTCCAAATTCAAATTATAGGATTTTAAGCGGGTTCCAAATTTTGAAAAGAGGTGTTTAGTGATTAAAATTCATGCCCCCAAGTCGGACACTTGCGCGCGCGCGTAGTCGCCCAGTTTAGCCAAACGGAACGGAATCTCGACACGCGGACGCTACCACGCGACTAGTGGCGACGAGTAGGCCAACATGGACATCTTGAATTTCATTTTAGGAGTTAAAATTTGTTATGTGCCAAAATGACTCAACCGAGTAAAATTTAGCAATAAACACCAGAAAATCAGGAAAATTGGAAATGAGAAAACCACAACCCTCAACTAGTAATATAAATAGTATTATTGGGCTCGGGTGTTACATCATACCCAACTACAAAAGAATTTCGTCCTCGAAATTCCAAGAATACAAGATAGCTAACTACGGGAAAAGGTGAGGGAAATTCTGCCGGATCTCGTCTTCTCGCTCCCAAGTGGATTCTCCATGCGATCGATTACCCCAAGAAACTAGCACAAAAGGGATAACCTTGTTCTTAAGAACCTTTTCTCTTCGATCCTTGATCTCGACTGGTCGCTCCTCAAAAGTCAGGTCTTCCCGAACGGTCAACTCCGAATGATCCAAGACATGAGTCCCATCACGAACATACCTCCGTAGTTGAGACACATGAAACACATCGTGAACTCCTGCTAATGACTGTGGTAACGCCAACCGGTACGATACCTCTCCAACGCGCTCCAATATCTCGAAGGGTCCAACGAATCGAGGACTAAGCTTTCCCCGACTTCTAAAGCGAATCACCCCTCTAGTCGGTGATATCTTCAGGAATACCAAATCACCCACGGCGAACTCTAGAGGTCTTCTTGACGTGTCGGCCCAACTTTTCTGTCTGTCTTGAGCTGCCTTCATATGCTTCCTGATTGTATTCACCTTCTCGACTGTCTGTACCACTAAATCTGGTCCTAGTAACCTTCGTTCACCAACATCATCCCAACAAACCGGCGAACGGCACTTACGACCATACAACGCTTCAAACGGAGCCATCTGAATTGTCGCTTGGAAGCTATTATTGTACGAAAACTCCACCAGGTGTAGATGATCCTCCCAAGAACCTTTGAAGTCTAACATGCAAGCCCTCAACATATCTTCAAGGGTCTGGATCGTTCTCTCTGATTGTCCATCAGTCTGGGGATGATAAGCTGTGCTAAACTTCAATCGAGTCCCCAAACTTTCTTGTAAGCTCCTCCAAAAGTGCGACAAGAACCGAGTGTCCCGATCGGACACGATGCTTACCGGTACTCCATGCAATCTGACAATCTCCTGCATATATCGCTCTGCCAAAGTCTCTGTCGATTGACCAACCCGAAAAGGAATAAAGTGAGCTGCCTTGGTCAACCGATCGACAATCACCCATACAGCATTGTTACCCTTTGGACTCCGCGGTAGAGCCGTCACGAAATCCATGGTTATATGTTCCCACTTCCATTGAGGAATCGGAAGTGGTTGCAACAAACCAGCAACCCTTTGGTGTTCAGCCTTGACTTGCTGACACACCAAGCACTTAGCCACGAAGCGAGCAATTTCCCGTTTCATACCTTCCCACCAGAAGTGCTGTCGAATATCTCGGTACATCTTTGTCCCTCCTGGATGTACAGAGTAAGCTGAACTGTGTGCCTCCCTCATAAGCTCTTCACGCACATCTCCTTTTGGCACACACACACGGCTACCATATCTCAAAGAACCGTCTTCATGGATCAGTAAATCGGTTCGCAATCCGGCTTCAACCTGCTCCCGAAACTTTTGCAATCTAGGATCCTGCGATTGTGCTGCTTTAATCTTCTCAACTAAAGACGACTGTACTTGCAGTTGCATCAACTGTCCCTTAGTATGTGGTAGCACGACCTCCAAGTCAAATCTCTGAAAATCCGCAATGATCTCCCTTTGTGCGGTCAATACCTGAATGGCTGGCAACCGACTTAGCGCATCCGGCACGACGTTAACTTTTCCCGGATGGTACTTAAGATCAAGGTCGTAGTCGGCCATCAACTCTAACCATCTGCGTTGCCTCATGTTCAACTCCTTCTGAGTGAACACATATTTCAAACTCTTGTGATCCGTAAAGACTTCAAATATCTCGCCCAAAAGGTAGTGTCTCCAAATCTTCAGGGCGAAGATCACGGCTGCAAGCTCTAAGTCATGAGTCGGATAGTTCTGCTCATGAGTCTTCAGCTGTCTCGATGCGTAAGCGACGACTTTCCCGTTCTGCATCAAAACACATCCCAATCCTTTTCCAGATGCGTCGCTGTGAATCACCAGTCCTCCTGAATCATCCGGTACGGTTAGGATAGGGGCGGTTATCAACTTCTGCTTCAACGTCTCGAAGGCCAATGCACATTCATCTGTCCAAACAAACGGTACCTCCTTACGCGTAAGCTTGGTTAACGGCTCAGCTAAACGAGCGAAGTTCTCCACAAATCTTCTGTAGTAACCGGCGAGTCCAAGAAAACTTCTTATCTCTGCAACGTTCTTCGGAACAGGCCAATCTCGAACTGCTGCAATCTTCTCGGGATCAACGGCGATTCCATCGCCCGACACGACATGCCCCAGAAACTTCACTTCTTCCAACCAGAATTCGCACTTACTCATCTTCGCGAATAATTTCTCCTGTCTCAGCGTTTGCAGTGCGATCCTTAAGTGCTCAGCATGCTCCTCCGGACTCTTTGAGTACACCAGAATATCGTCAATGAATACCACAATAAACTGGTCCAAGAACGGTGAAAAGATCATGTTCATCAAGTCCATAAATATTGCCGGCGCATTAGTCACTCCGAAGGGCATCACTAAATACTCGAAATGCCCATACCGAGTTCGAAACGCCGTCATGCAAATGTCTTCTGCCTTCACTCGGACCTGATGATATCCTGATCGCAAGTCCAGTTTCGAGAATACCCTCGCGCCACTAAGCTGCTCAAAAAGTTCTCCAATGCGAGGGATCGGGTACTTGTTCTTAATAGTCACCCGGTTTAATTCTCGGTAATCGATGCACATCCTTCTCGTGCCATCCTTCTTCTTCACTAAAAGAACTGGAGCTCCCCAAGGTGAGTTGCTGCTTCGAATCCATCCCTTCTCGAGTAATTCACCCACCTGTTTCTTAACTTCTTCTAATTCCACCGGTGCCATCGGATAATAAGATTTTGATACTGGCGCTGCACCAGGAATGAGGTCAATCGCAAACTCCACATCTCGCTTCGGCGGTAAGCCCGAAATATCCTCGAACACATCCATAAAGTCGCGAACAACTGTTGGCTCTTCCACCTCCATTGCCGCAAGAATACTGTTTGTCGGCCTAGCCCTAAACTCGACTGGCCCGACAGAACTGCTTCCTCCAATGAAAGTAAACTCAGGGTGCCCGGGAATCTGGAAAATTACTTTCCTTGCCCTACAATCAATGTGTGCGTGGAAAGTGCCAAGAAAATCCATTCCCAAGACTACTTCATAACTGCCCGTATCAATCACCAAGAAATCTGCAAAAAGCTCTCGTCCACAAACAACAACCGTACAATCTCTACATTCCTTACTAGCTATGATTTTCCCATTCCCAGTGTGTATGTCCCAGAAACTAGACAAGGTCGTGCAGGTGATCGAGTGTGTAGTTATAAATTTGGATGACATAAAACAGTGGGATGCTCCGGAATCAAATAATGCCAAAGCAGGAAAACCACGAACAAGTACAGTACCTGAAACCACTTCTCCTGATGCCTTGGCTTCCTCAGCTGTCAAAGTGAAAGCTCGACCCTGGTTGGGTCCTTGTGTCAGCTGCTTCTGCCCTTGGAACGGTCTCTGCGGAGGCTTTCGTATATCATCTCTCGTGCGAAGCTTCGACGGACAAGTACCAACTGCGTGATCGGCTGCCCCACAAACCAGACAAAGTCCTAGTCTCCTTCGACAATCCTTCTGCACGTGCCCAGGTAATCGGCAGTAATCACAAATCACGCTCTTCCTTCGATCAACGATCACAGGCTTCTTCATTGGCGCTACACCTCGACGGTCCACTGGAATACCTCTCCGCCCATGATCTCGGTTAGGTACAAATGCAGGCTTCCTAGCCGCAACTGCTGTCTGGTGAAGGTTCCCTTTCGATCCTGATAAACTCTGCTGCTCTCTGGCTGCCGTAAGAACCTGTGAGAAAGTGGTCAAACCCAGGGAGACAATCTGCCTCTGGATGTCCACATCCAAACTGCGCAAGAACCTTCGCGCCCTGTCTGCCTCCTTGGCGACTAAGGGTCCAGCGAAACGGCTGAGTCTCGTCCACTCCGCTGCATGTACATCCACCGCTGCTCCATTTTGTTTCAGCCCAATAAATCTCTCCTCCATTTCCTCCCGTGCAGTCCGCGGGAAGAACTTTTCCAAGAAACTTTTGGAGAAATCCGCCCAACTGATTGGCTTGGACAAGCGGGTCTCCTCCACAAGCCACCACTCTCGAGCGTAATCCACCAGCTGAATGCGCACCACATCAACTCTCTTGTCTTCAGGGATATGTGCTGCAATCAGTAAATTCTCCGTGTCCACGAGCCACTGCTCGGCTGGCAATGGCTCCTCCAAGCCAGTGAAAGTAGTAGGACCCAACCGTCTGAAATCTGCCACGGTCCCTACTCGGTCAACTGGCTTCGCTACAGCGGTGTTTACAGACTGCTGAATAGCCTGCAAACCCTCCTGAAATGAATCTGCCTGTTGTTGGATCAGTTCAGTTTGTCTCTTCTGATTCTCCAACATCCCACGTATCACTCCTAACATGGCGGCTTCATCCACACGCCTCTGATACGTCTTGAAATTTTTATCTGCCATGATCCTGAAATCAAAACAAACACATTAGCATGATGATAGATTCAATATATAAATCAAGGCTAAAACTCCAAGATACCTAAATAGAGTACTGCATTGTAGCTATGCCGCGGTATCATAGCCGCAATTACTTAACTCCACTCAAGTCGCCTAAGTCCTAGAGATAACAAGAGATTAGGCTTTCGAATTGACAATGCAAAGTAAGTTTGCATGTCGACATGATCCGGAAGAATGATTCAAGGACGGTAAAACAGTCAAGGTGGCAGGACATGTTTCCTAATCACGGGTATCATGATTCGCGTATCGGGTGCAATACCCAACTACAAGGAATCAACCCAATTAACCTATGGCTCTGATACCATAAAACAATGTCACGACCCGCTTCCCAGAGTACGCGCGTTTGGGCACGTGACATAGCCAACCATGCTACCTGTGGGTAGGAAGTATCCATCCACAGTCACATTACGGTTGTAAGGTTATCAAGAACAGTACAAATAAACTAAACTAATACATGTCCAAATCCAATATAACAAGAATCAATAAACAATAAGTGCGGAAGCTAATGATCCAATACAATGAATAAACAGTACGTCCCATAATGCGGGCTCACATCTGGAAATGAAAAGCAATAAATAAACTAAATCCTAAGGACTCACTGTTCAGCCTGCTGGCTGAAGTACTCCTGCTCGGTCGACGACAAGGGTCCGGAATCTGGGCCATGCAAAACCCAGACGTCAGCGCGTCATGATATCGAGTATACAGTAAAACATGGTAATAAACAATGCAAACATGAACATGAATAAAGCAGTAATAAGAAGTAACAAGCAGGGTAATGTGCAATGGTGACTAAACTGTCCTATCAGGTTTTCTACTCTATAGTCTTTGAAACCAATTGATGAATCGTCGATGTAACTCAATAGTATCCCGTGCGTGCCCGGGACCACGGTCATGATCCTCGGGGCTGAATCCGAGACGTGCCGCTAAGCAGTAAAAGGTAGTAGGATAGATGAGTGATGTCAGCATCAACACTCCGGAGCTGGCCAAGCCCGTAAGACTGATCAGAACAATGTATCGAACTGTTGAGTTACAAGTCGGTTTCACCTTTGATTTCCCCATACCCCCAAGCTATGTATGTCAGTCAGGTATTCAGTAGTCAAGGACTAATGCCAACACAAAGTCAAGTAAAGGTAGGTCTGTCTGGATCGACAGCAGGAACGGTTAGGTCTGTCGGCGTTAGGCACGAGATCAGGAAACAAGTAATGTCATGGTACAACAGGATGAGTCGGTAAGTATGTATATGTCAGGTGTAGTAGGGTCAGGCCAATATGTCGTGCAATCGGTAAGTGCTCACAACATGTATACAGTCAATAGTGAATAACAGCAGGAAACCGTAATTAATCACAATATTCCATATAACTACAGTGATGTATGTATTCTCTTATTAACAGGTTCAATCATCTTTAGGGTGCAAAAGCCACAAGATAAAGCAATATTCAGAATTATAAATTAAGGAACTACGTGGAATTATACTAAGTATAATTATTGTCTCAAGAATAGTTTAACAGTTCAAGCAGATCTGATTCAATTGTTTTATTTAGTTAAAGCATGGAGTGATGTGGGTTAGTTAATTACTAGGAACGGTTGTAACGATTCCAGGTTAAGATAACTGCAATAATATGATATCCGTTACCATCATTAAGTTACGGGATTAAATAATGTGAATTAAATTGCGTGGCAAGACTAGATCTCGCACGCTAGCATGTTCAAGCAAGTATTCAGATACTTGCCTCGACGGTCTGCGAACTGGAATACGGATGCGATGTCGGCAAAAAGCACGATAAGCTAGCACGGGCCACGGATCAGGTCTCAACAGCGAACAACGGGATCACACGGACTAGAGGCCTTTGCTGTAGCGTCGGGTTCGCCAAGACGGCACGGTCGGATCCGGCAGCAAACGGAAACAACAAAGTTAGCAAACATAAACTACGTATCCAAAATACGGACCAGCGGAGGGATTGTACCAAGAGGAAGCACAAGGAAAACTCACCGAGAAGAAACAGGGTGCAAACAAGATGGCTCGACGGCACTGGATCGCCGGCGAAGCGACGGCAGCGGCTGCAGCGAGGGTTGAAAGCTTCGGGGTGCGCGGAATAGGGTGCTGCGGCGAGCTGGAGGAGAGGGGGTCGGCTCTGGTGGTCGAGGGGACAGGGAGGTGGTCGGAGGTGGCGTCGACGAGGTCGCCGGCGCGCTTCTCCGGCGAACAGGGGAGGTGCAGGCGAAGGATGAAGGCTCGGGTTTGCTGTTCCGGCGAGGGGAGGAGGGAAACGACGACGAGGTCTCGACGAGGAGGGTGAGAAGGAGTCGTGGGAGGCGTCGACGGTGAGAGGCGACGTCGACGGCGATGTCTGCGAGGGTGGAGGCGAGGTCGCGGTTGGGTGCAGGCGCGGGAGTCGTCGGGAAACGGGAGGAGGAAGGCGCGGGGGTCTCGTCGTGGCGAGGGCGGCGACGGCGAGGTCTTGGGGAGGTCGGCGGTGAGGTCTGCGGTGAGCTAGGGTTAGGGTTTGATGGGTTTCTCGCGATGGAAAGGGTTGCGTGAAGGCGGCTGTGCATGCGATAATATATATAGAGTAAGAGAGAGAGAGAGATTGGAGAGAGAGAGAGATTTCTGAGGATGAGAGAGAGAGACTGAGGGAAAGAGAGGCGGGGCCCACGAGCTCAATAGGAGCTCGTGATTGGCCACGAGATTAGATTTGAGAAGGAAATTGCGTAGGATTTGAGGGATTTGCTGTTAGGAAATTTAGATTAGAATATATATATATATTAGATATTAAATTTAAATGGGCCATTTTGGCGCGAAATGAAACATTTCCAAATCGAGCCCGGGTCGCGCCCAAATGTTCCAAATTCAAATTATAGGATTTTAAGCGGGTTCCAAATTTTGAAAAGAGGTGTTTAGTGATTAAAATGCATGCCCCCAAGTCGGACACTTGCGCGCGCGCGTAGTCGCCCAAACTTGCCCGTTTAGCCAAACGGAACGGAATCTCGACACGCGGACGCTACCACGCGACTAGTGGCGACGAGTAGGCCAACATGGACATCTTGAATTTCATTTTAGGAGTTAAAATTTGTTATGTGCCAAAATGACTCAACCGGGTAAAATTTAGCAATAAACACCAGAAAATCAGGAAAATTGGAAATGAGCAAACCACAACCCTCAACTAGTAATATAAATAGTATTATTGGGCTCGGGTGTTACAAGTTGGAATGCAAGATTTTGGGAGATTGATTACTGCTGAATTTTACCAACTTTTCAACAATAACATTCTGGGTTTTCACTATAAAAAGGCACCGAGAGCCTCTTGGAAAAGCTATCAAGCCGAAGAGATCACGAAGCTCCCGACGCTCACGCATCCAGGCTGATCATCGACTGTTCGACTACCTCCTTAGGAAAGATCGAGAAGCAAATCAAGTTTTGTAATCATGTTCTATGGATTAAAAGTGTAGTTTGAAGGAGTTGATTAATAAAGGTAGTTTTTTTTATTTAATTGTTTATTTTTTTTACATTATGTTCTCCCTCTCTTTCTTTTCATCTTCTTCTCCCAACATGCGCGAGTAATTCTCCGCTTGTTAGGGTTCGTAGGATTAGGGTAGGCTAATGGATGATGAACATCCCTAAACCCTTTTTAAGTCCTATAAAGTTTATGAACTTTATCAAAAGAATCATTAACATCCTAATCGGGCACGCTAACAATTCTTTGTTAGTTCCGACCGCGATTAGAGATTAGATTAACGATTGTTTTGGTAAAGGCTAGATATGAACGGAGTTCCGTGTCGAGATAAGGGTTAAGAGTGGGATTCCTTTTCCCTCCAGAAACCCTAATCTACACGCATCACCGTCGTTCTAGTTCTAAATCTATTAATGGATAAAAAGGGTAACTTTAATTAATCGTCCATAACTACTAAATCCTAACGAACCCTACAAGCCCTATTATTATATTATTTAAATCTCTAAAATAATCTAGATCTATATTTTACATTCTTGTTTAAAGTAGATCTAGAAACTTTTCACAAAATTCTTTATTCCTCCTCTCTTTCTCAACACATCTAAAGTAAAAATAAAAGGTTCCACGTTTCCCAGAGGACGACCCGTACTCACCTCGGTCTAGCTATGCGCGACACCGTTCTGATTGCGGTAAACAAACACAAATTTTCACATAAATCAGGGACACATGTCGCACTCAGCGCTAGGCGCCAGATGATGAGCGCATGATGGCAGTTTATGAGCGCTGAGCGCTAGTCCATGAGCGCATTGCGCTTTCAGTTTAGTGGTGCACAAGTGAGTGACACGTGGTGCGCTTGGCGCTGAGCGCCACCCCATGAGCACAGTGCGCTATTTCAGAAGCGCAAAGCGTATGTTATTAATTGGCGCATACGTGGTTGACACGTGGCGCATTTTGGCGCTGAGCGCTGGTCCAGAGAGCACAGAAGCGCAGTTCAAGAGCGCAAGGCTCATTTCAAGAGCGCAAGGCGCGGTTCAAGAGCGTAGGGCGCATTTGATCAATTTTATGATCAGGGAACAAATTTATGTTCTTTTAAAAGAGACTTTGTCTCAAGATTCAAGAACAACAGTTCTTATTTTGCAGGAGAGATTTTCAATCTCTTATTTTGATGAAAGGCTTTGCCTTTATAGATCCATGATCTGTGAGAAGAAATATGTTCTTCTTTTATTTTATGATGAGATCTTTTGATCTCTTTTATGGAAGACTTTTTGTCTTGAAGATCTATGGTCTTTTTGGAGAAAAGAATTCTTCGTTTTATGAGATGATTTCATCTCTGTGTTCATCATCCATCATCTTTACCTTGAAGAAGTATCTTCTTGCAAGAGCTTGCTCTTTATCTTTGAGTTTTTTTTTAAAGTTTATGGGGGGGTTCTCTATATCAGACTTGAAGTCTTGGGGCCTTTTTATAGGGCAAGCTGATTTGTTGAATCAGTTAAAGAGATCATTCCCTGATTGATTTGGGGATGTTTCCCCACCATTGGATCTTTGATCCTAGGGCTTCTGTTTTACAGAAAACAATCTTCTTGTTTTTAACAAGATTGAAAAATCTTTCCATAACAGAATTTAATTCTGATTAGTTAATGATTTATCATTATTACTAGATCTTTTGATCTAACGGTGGGGAGTTTTTTAATTCCAGCGCTAGCGCACGCGTGTTTTGCACGTGGTGCGCTGCTCAGAGCGCAGCGCACTTGGCGCTAGCGCACGCGTGCTTTGCACATGGTGCGCATGCTCAGAGCGCAGCGCACTGGGCGCTGGATCTGAAGTGTTGCTTCATTTTAAAATTTGAATTTTGAATAGAGCTTTGCTCTGATTGGGGGAAACAACGGACTCGTTTCGTGTTTTGCGGCAAATATCGAAATTTGATGACTTGTGCTCTGCAACCGTCTTGACAAGCCATGCTTCATGCCGGGATCGACGTAAGGACGGACAACTCATGATCAAGGGAAGCGTCGAAAGAATCGTCGCGATTCAACCTTCCGAGCCAAAGCCACAACCATTTCTTTCTTAGCTTCTTTTCTTGCTTTTCTTTGTTTTCGTATTCTTTCCATTTTTTGTGACAAAACCAACCCATTCTTTATTTGTTGAACCTTAAATCACCAGACCTAATACACAATTCCCTGCGGATCGACCCCTACTTGCCGGCTTACTACAACGCACCGTGCACTTGCGGTTTATAAATTTTTAAACGAGAACGATCTCACGTGCGTAATCCATTTCTTTAAAATCATATCCGTTTCCAAAACATGCGCGTTTGCGCGCGCGAGTGAGTTCCCAACACCCAGCCATATTCTTGATCACTCCGAGCTCACTGTACATCCTGATTTATCTTGTGAGCAGCAACCTGTTAAGATCCTAGACAGAAAAGTGAAGTCACTTCAGAACAAGGAAGTCAACTTGGTTCGAGTGATGTGGAGAAAAGACACTCCAGGAGAATCGACATGGGAAAGAGAAGATGAGATACGTGCAAGATATCCTCACTTATTTGTAAACTAGTCCTTAAAATAAATTGTAAATTTCGAGGACGAAATTTTTGTGAGGAGGGTAGACTGTAACAACTCCAAATTCTGTGTACATAAAATTCATTTAAAGTTAGTGTACAATTGGGGTATTTACAATTCCTGTGAAGGCTATAAGTATTTGTTTTGATTTTGAACAGCAAGAAAGAGCTTGTAGCTCACTGGTAAGACCTTGCACTGTTAAGATATAGCACCCGAGTTCAAATCCCATCAGCCACACATTCTTTTTAATTAAATTTATTTTAATCTTTTTAGAAGCCTAAGAGTTTGCACGTGCACTACACGTAAACTGAAGAGTCATAAATAAAATAAATGAGTGCACTGCAGTATACCAAACGACCCCGACACGTGGAACAAAACCCATCCCCATCCGTCGAAAATAGGCCGGCGACATTAACAAAAAAAACGGCGACGTCGGTCTCCCCCGTCCTAAATGCCTCCAAAATTCACCCCCTGCAACGTTTGGCCTACCCCACTACTCTCTTATTGCTTGTTTACTCTGAATTAATCCAGAGAGCAATCAAATATCCATTTAACCTCATTTTAATGCAAATTTAAATGCATTTTTCATCACACCATAAACCCTAATTTGTCCTATAAATACCCACTCCATTTTACATCCCTTCACACTGAAAATTTCCTACAAAAAATATACAAAATTCTTAAGTCCTTAGTGTATAAGTGGAGTTAGTGAAGGGCGAAGCTCCGACGAAGTTCCGGCGACGATACGAGAAGTTTCCGGCAACGAAACGAAGCACCAACGAATTCTAGACCTCCTCCCACCTCCCCCTTCTCATCAAAGCCTGTAAGTCCTATTCTTCTCTCTCATCTTGATCTCTAAAAAGTTCTATTTCTAATACCCGATGGAAGCGGAGCTAATCCGACTCCCGATTCGGTTTTCTTTGAAAAATAGATTTTTATTAATCAAGATAACTTCATATTCTCACATACTATTAAGCAAACATTAACCAAACTAGTAAATCAAGTTTCACCTAAAAAATAATTATTATGGTAACTTTTATCACATTTTTACATTAAAATACATTTATGTTTCATATCGACATGTTTATACCTTTTAACCATGTTATCTTTAGAAAACCCACGAGGTAATGACCTACCTCCTCACAACACACATATCTAACATAGCACGATAGAATTTGGGAACATAGATTCAGGAAAATACGACTTTACATATAACTACCTTCAATTTATAAAACCTTATTCTATAAAAATGTATTTAACAAATCTTTGCAATTGCATCTCTACAACCCACTCTTGGGGACCCCGTTCGGTATGGTGCGGATTATTGCACATCCTCGGGCCTAGTAGAGCGAGATGCAGACCACCTCACGGAGCATACGATCTCGAAAGATTTTTAATACATTTTTCTTTAGAAAATGTGATTTCTATTATAAATAAAACTTATATTTTTAATAAATATATATATATTTAATTAATATCAAAATATCTATTTTTAATATTTATAATATTCCATATTTCCAAAATTCAAGAAAAACAACCCAATTACAAGAAAATACCATACAATTCTAATATTTCAAATAAATACCTTATACTTTAAAAACTATGTCACATTCACTAGAAATTTCACATTTAATAAAAGAAATATCTATGAAAACTTTAAAGACGATAATTAAATACTTGAGGTATATTTTGAAAGTATAACAAAATTATGTTACACAAAACCCCCTCAAGTTATACTAAATTACAATAAGGACCCTAGTAAACATAGGTTTAAGTGGGACCAGTATCTTGAGCCTCAGGGAGCCGGAGATATGGGTGCTTGCCTATTTAAGGTAGACAACTTAACAAACGGTGTTATCAATACGGTAATTGTCTTTGAAAAAAGACAAAAATCCTGCCGTCCATGTGCAGCAGTTACTGATAACATCAAAACGATCAGGATTTCAAGTTCTTTTTAAAGTATCTGACTCAGACGGAGTCTCAATCTAATCAATCTGACTTGAATGTGATTCAAGTACAAACTACAATACAACATGATTCAATATGAATATATTTATTCAATCTATATCAATCTATATTGACTGAACCGAACCATGGATATACTCCATTTACATGTTCATCCATTATATCCGTTCCATTACTAATATCATGGTTGCGGCAAGTCATCCATTTATACAATTTACAAGACAAGACAATACAATCAATACAATCAAGACATCGCGGGGTTTATAAGGGGTAGATTGGTACGGAAGGTGTTAGAAGTGGCACGAGACTGCAACCATAAGACGCCTAAACTGAATCTCCATTGCCGTTGTACCGTGGCTGAACGGTTCCTTGTACTCCGTATACCGTAGTCTCTGGTATAATAAGACTCCTCTCGTATACACTGGCCTTTTCTGTACCAAGCTACAAACAACAGCGTTAACAATATAATACAACTTTAAAAGTTGCACTCTCTCTCTCTGTTTATTCTGTTTCTCCCTCATCTTTGGGACTTACCAAGCGATTGTTCACTGACGACATTTCTTTTCTTTCTTCTTTGGAATGTTGTCAGGTGGATCGGACCTTCAGGAGATCAAGCCCACCAGCGAGAACTTGGACCAGCTAGCTTACGACCCAGAGCTTTAGATTCCTTATACATATTTACATTTCTGTATTTTTCATTTCTGTTATGCCACTGTTTAGGCATTGCTTTCAATTCTATGTATTTACTTTTCAGATGTATTGTAAAAAGAATGTTAATAAATAAAGTTGCTGTTCATTTACTTTTGTCTCTTGTGTACATTTACTTTTATATTGCTTAGATACGCTTAGCGTGTTTACTTCTGAGTAAATATGTAGCGGGCCTCGCCGCGTCCCCTTCACCGTACACCGGGAAGCGGGGCGTGACAGAAACCCAGGGATGTTTACGATGTCTCAAAATTCGAGGATCGTATGGAGGACAACGATGAGGATGAAAAAGATAGAAGACTTAGAGTGCTCCAACCGTCTGTATCAAAAGACAGGTTGTCTTCGGCTGATCGTGAAGTTACGTGGGTTAGAAATGATATCGATGATGAAATCCAAGTAGATATGTCTAATGCGTCCACGAAACGAAAAGGGTTATCAGTAATGTTATATTATTACTTCACATTTCTACGATCTATACAAAGATTGCATGCATATGTAATGATTGTACTCCTATCTAGGTTTGATGACGATGACCAGAGCAGCGAGGGGCAGCAGGAGCACTAGCCACGGCAGAGGCAGAGCGGTTCTACCGTTTGGAGAGCTGCGTAGCGAGCTTCAAAGGGCCGGTCTTTCATCCCGATCAGTATCCCTTTCGAATGACTCCTTCCGTGTGAACTTTGTCACACCTCCAAATATATTGCACGCATATTCATTTTGAATGTAATATTATAGATATACACGCATATTTATTTTAAAATTACTTATATAGTCAATGTTTAATTGTCTAGCTGTTGGTGGTGCGTCCACATCTCAGAGGCAGCGGCCACTACCGCAGCTGCAGGTATGTTTATATATTCTATAGTGAATGCATATTGATTTAGAATGTTATATCATAAATATACACACATTCTTTTTGCTCTTACTTTGATAATCATTTTTTGATTGTCTAGCTGTAGGTGGTGCCTCCACATCTCGGGCAAAGGCCACCACCACACCTGCGGGTATGTTTATATATCCTATATTGCATGCATATTGATTTAGAATGTTATATTATTGATATACACATTTTTTTGCAATTACTTATATAATCTATTTTTAATTGTCTAATTATAGGTGGTGTATCCACATCTAGCGCAGAGGCCACTCCCGCCACTTCCGTACCCTCCGCTCACTCTGCAGGTTAGTATGAATAAATAAAAAATATTTATTCATTTTACATATCCTCTAAGAATAAAAATGAACTTTGTTCTCCGCCGAAAAGACGCGACCAGGACGTTGGGACGTCCGGCCTGAATTTTGGGGGCAGATGCTATTTGGTTTTATCCGTCCACCTCTCCGAAGATGCCAAGTTGATTTATGGCACCATGTATCGGAGGTTTAGACGGATGCGGCCGTTGTAGCAGACTTCGTCAGATTCCCCCTCGTTGTGAGGGGTTTTTGATTGTGGGGACGCTCTTCCATGCAGGTGTAAGCCCCTGCTGTTAATTACGCTACCGCATCGCGATAACCACTTTCTCCTTCTCCAGATGGTCACTTCATGTCGTGGGTGTTTGTTTTGTTTTTAGTTGCCCGTGGATTGTATACGGAGACTAATTTATGTTGTCGCCCGTAGGGCGTAGATTAGTTCAAATCCGTATTTTCTTATATTTGGGTTTGAGGTTGGGTTTAAGAATGCGTTAGTCTCATTTGAGACTAAGATCAACTTAAACGTTTGTTAAGGATGCGTTAGTCTAATTTTAGACTAAGATCTACTTAACAGGATCATTTAGATCCAACAAAAGAGCACTTGGACTCCATTGTTTAGTTTAGAGACATTGCGGTCCAGAAGTTTAAGGACATCATAGTCCATGAGTTTAAGGACTCCACAGTTTGTAGTTTAAAGACGTCATAGTCTGTAAAGTTTAAGTACATCGTAGTCCATGAGTTTAAGGACCCCACAGTCCGTAAAGTTTAAGGACATCATAGTCCATGAGTTTAAGGACCCCACAGTCCATAGTTTAAAGACGTCATAGTCTGTAAAGTTTAAGGACGTCATAGTCCATAAGTTTAAGGACCCCACAGTCCGTAAAGTTTAAGGACATTATAATCCATGGGTTTAAGGACCCCACAGTCCAAGGTTAAGAACATCATAGTCTATGGGTTTAAGGACCCCACAGTCATAGTCCATGGGTTTAAGGACCCTACAGTCCAAGATTAAGGATATCATAGTCCATGGGTTTAAGGACCCCACAGTCCAAGGTTAAGGACATCATAGTCCATGGGTTTAAGGACCCCACAGTCCATGGAATGTTTGGTTGTCGGGACCCGTCACCTCTCTGAAGACGTTGAAAGATTACAACGGCAAATATCATAGGAGTGAAAAGATGTACCCTTGAACCAATATTGGTTGGGAGATCTGTAGTCCAATTTGGGACTAAGATCAAAGATTTATGAGCATATGGGCTTAATCAATCTGAATTAGGGTTCCGTGGCCACTTTGGGCTCGGCCCATTCAGTTAAAATGTTAAACATTTAACAATACTGAGCATTGGTTTGGTTTCTGACAATTATTTTTGTCTTTTATTGAGTGTTGAGCACTCATCATAGCTCTGGGCTTTTATTTATAGAACAGTTTATGTTCTTTTAGCGCACACGTGAGGAGCACGTAGTGCGCTTGGCGCTGAGCGCTAGTTCAAATAGCGCAAAGCGCTTCTGTTTAAGTAGCGCACACGTGGGGAGCACGTGACGCGCTTGGCGCTATGCGCCAGACAATGAGCGCAGAGCGCTTCTGTTAAGTAGCGCACACGTGAGGAGCACGTGGCGCGCTTGGCGCTATGCGCCAGACAATGAGCGCAGAGCGCTTCTGTTAAGTAGCACACACGTGAGGAGCACGTGGCGCGCTTGGCGCTATGCGCCAGACAATGAGCGCAGAGCGCTTCTGTTAAGTAGCACACACGTAAGGAGCACGTGGCGCGCTTGGCGCTATGCGCCAGACAATGAGCGCAGAGCGCTTCTGTTAAGTAGCGCACACGTGAGGAGCACGTGGCGCGCTTGGCGCTATGCGCCAGACAATGAGCGCAGAGCGCTTCTGTTAAGTAGCACACACGTAAGGAGCACGTGGCGCACTTGGCGCTATGCGCCAGACAATGAGCGCAGAGCGCTTCTTATGAACTTTGGAGCGTTGAAGTGCTTCTTTTGATTGGAGCGCTAGGGCTCTTTTTAGGCAGCTTTGCGCCCTGAGAATTAAATTCTCTTTCTTATAAGAGACTTTTTCTCATGGATCTAAAAACAAAGTTCTTATTTTTTGTAGGAGATGTTTCAATCTCTTATGTTTTTGGTGAAAGGCTCTGCCTTTATGGATCTATGATCCTAAGAGAATTGAATTATTCTCCCCCCTTTTATAATGATATATGATAATCTCTGAAAGACAATTTGTCTTATAGATCTATGATCTTAGAAAAGAAGTAAACTCTTCTTTTTATATGAGACAATTTCGTATTTCTGTTCTTTTTACCTTGAAGAAAATCTTCTTCTTCTGAGAGCTTGCTCTTTGTCTTTGAAATTTTCTCAAAGTTTATGGGGGGGTTCCTCTATATGAGACTTGAAGTCTTGGGGCCTTTATATAGTGAAGGCTGATTTATTGAATCGGTTGAAGAGATCTTTTCTCTAATTGATTTGGGAATGTTTCCCCCGTTGGATCTTTGATCCAAGGGCTTCTGATTTACAGAAGGCAATTTTCTTGTTTTTAACAAGATTGGGAAATCTTTTCCCATACATAATTTATTCTGTATTTTGGTGGATTTTAATCACCAATGGATCATTGATCCAACGGTGCTCTGATTTTCAGAGCATTATCTTTCTTGTTTGGAAAGATTCTGAGGAATGTTTCCTCAACAGAATTTTATTCTGGTCAATTGATAATTTTTAATCATGTTCGTTGGATCTTTGATCCAACGGTATGGAACATTTAATTCCAGCGCTAGCGCTTACGTGCTTTGCACGTGGTGCGCTGCTTAGAGTACAGCGCACTTAGCGCTAGCGCTCACGTGCTTTGCACGTGGTGCGCTGCTTAGAGTGCAGCGCTCTTAGCGCCAGCGCCCACGTGCTTTGCATTTGGTGCGCTTCTTAGAGTGCGGCGCTCTTAGAGCCAGCGCCCACGTGCTTTACACGTGGTGCGCTGCTTAGAATGCGGCGCTCTTAGCGCCAGTGCCCAGGTGCTTTGCACGTGGTGCGCTACTTAGAGTGCAGTGCACTTAGCGCTGCTATGAAGCGCTGCTTCATTTCAAATTTTGAAAAATTTGAACAGAGCTTTACTCTGATTGGGGAAAATAAATACCCCCCCCACCGTTGCGCTCACGTGGCCCACACGTGAGTGCAGCGGTAGCAGCATCTCTGCCATTGGATCAACTCAGAAGTTGAAACGGCATCTCAGTGCCTATAAATAGGACCCTTGGCCCTTGAGATGACCTCTGATCATCTCCTTCCTTGTTTTTTCTGAGAATTAATTTCTCCTTCAGAGCATAGCTCTTTGTCTTAAGTATTTTCTTAGGGACAAAACTCTGTCGGATTTTTAGGTAAAGATTAATCTTTGAAGGGATTAGTTAATAATATAGGGTTTCACCCATTAACAGAGCTTTTGCTCTACTTAGATCATAGATCTTCAAGAAAACCTTTTTAGGGTTTCTCAACAAACCTTTGCTCTTGTTAGATCTTAGATCTTAAGAGATCCTTTTCAGGGTTTCTTAACCCATTAATAGAGTTTTGCTCTTTCAAATCATGTAGATTTGTTAATCTTTCATAAAGAACTCTTAAGAGTTTGTTCATGGATCTTGAAGATCATGAAATTAAAAACTTTACTTTAAGTTTTCTGATGGATTATTCCATCATCATTATAGAGCATGGCACTTCAGAATTTATTTTTTTTGAGGAATTTTATTCCTTTCATCATCAGAGTTGACAGATGTCACTCTGTTGAAGAGCACTGCTCTCAATGGGAGATTTACTTCTTGGCCCGAGGGACCCTCATTAAATGAGAATCCTTTGAGGATTTCCTCATTTAATGACGGTCTCATCAAATGATGAGACTGTTTTATTAATGATGAACTGTCATCTAGATTGAATGGGTCCCCTTTGGCCCCTTTTTACTGCATTGCAGTGTGGTACGGATTTAAAGTACCAAGTACCGAACTTGACTTGTAGCATTGACGGCTAACTTTGTTCTCTTTTGCGCAGGTACCATGTCTTTCGATACTTCGTTTCCCTTTGTCCGTTCGGAAGGCAGATTGCCTGAAGCGCCAGTAGACCGAGAAGTTTTTGCACTGATCAAGGATCACGACCCAGAGGGAAGAATCTCCATTTATGGGGAACATGGTACAACCAAATCATCAAAGGTCGTCGGAGTTTTTCTTACTCGACGCCTTCGGATCCTATTTCGGCGACCCCTTATGCAGATGCACCCTCGATAAACTATTGTTAGTGTATATGCCCTAGAGGCTATTACTGTATCATACTAGTTTGTATATTACTTAATGGACGCTTGGGATATTCACAGTTGTATAGACAATCTTGCTCGAAATGGTAGTATGCTACTTGGTTTGTTTCTTCTTTAATGTGTGCATGTGTTTCTTTTAGCATATCGCCTATACACATTAGTGGAGCCCTTAGGATCTTTGCTTGATTACCAGCGTTGTGATGGCAGTCACACTGGTGGGGGCTGGGTAATCTACAAGCACATCCTTATACAGGTCCCTAGTCGTAGAATTATCGAGACAGGGCATCGATACTTCAGAGTAGACTAGTGTATACGCTTCTCATCCCAAGAGGGGAGATGGTCTGTCCCACAGCCATCAGTACGTCTTACTGGAGATAGTATGCAGGTGCTCGTTAGGTTACGAGTACACTGGACAGGACTCTCTGGGAACTGTTGGTTTGGTATTATACCTATCGTCAGTTATCAGTTCCCAGGTGACATGAGTACAGTATAGTCCGTTGACTTGACACTGTCACTTCGTCTCGAGTGTGTTCCCACTGTTCTTAGATTACTACCCTACCACGGCTCAAATGAGTCGTGCAAACAGATAGTAGTTGGGTGCAGTCCCGAAGCACTTGGAGGCAGTAACGGTTAGACAGGATTCGTCTCTCCCGGTATTGGGGGTTGATATCGCGCTGTGTCTAGAAGAGCCATTACACAAAGTCCCTGGCTAATGCAAGCGAGATATACTGGTAGCGTTTCCAGTGTTATCTCAGGGTATTCTGGGATACACTCCGACATGACTTGTACCGCTATTAGGGGACTGACGTTTACCGCCCCCCTAAGCCCGACATGCGATACTCTCAGACGAACAGACCGGATTGTACAGAGATTGTCACATTCAGGCTCAGTAGGAGTTCGAATGGGTTCACCTCATCAGTCTTCTTATCGGCATCTACCTAGGGACCGTTACGTACAGCTAGTACCGCTTGCGGCCTATGGTTAAACCCACTACCAGCGTAGTGTCGATTCTTTAGAGTCCCACACAGAGGGCTATTCGCCTTTGGGCAGAACAGAGTAAAGGTCGCATGGTTTTGCGACAGAGTTCGTTCACATTCGCGCACTTGTGCACGTTTGGTGTCCGGGCAGTTATTACTAGCGGACTTTGGTTTAAGCCAGATCCTAGTATATGTTTTGGGATTGGTTTTATCTCATTGTATTCGTGTTCTTCGGAACACGGATGCGGATGTGTATGCACAGTTGACAGAGGCAGAGGCAGAGGATTCTCATTAGGGTTGTTGACCGTTGACTTTTTCTAAACCCTAATGAGAATAAGAAATATGATTAATAATATTAATTAAGGATTATTGTGCCATGATTGAGTTGAACATTTGACTTTTGTTGATTTGTTGACTTTGTTGACCGGTTGACCATTGTGGACTTGTTGACCATCATTATTTCATTTCAATGATGCTTCTTGTTCTTTGCAAAATGCATTAAATGCATGAAATGATAATGGTCATTGGAACTAACCATCACAATTCTTAATTATTATTATTATCATCATTATTCTTACTTTTGTGAGTATGGTTGTAAATTATTATCTCATTCTCACTTGATCACTCTCTCTCATCCAAAAGCCCATCCTCTTCCTCTCTCTCAAAGCTCTCATGTCTCATGTGTTGAGAACCATGAGCTATTGAAATAAAACTACTAAAACTCCACTCTACTCACTCTAGAGTTCTAGGTTTAGCAAGCCAAGCACTTTAGTTGCCTCTCGGTTGAGGTAGGAGCTCAAGGTAGAGGCTTTCGGGTGGATCCTTCTTCGACAAAGAGGAGACTACGAGGTGGAGCCGTTCAAGCCACTCCAAGGAGCAAGAAGAGAAGGAGTTCAAGACATAGGTACAACCCTCTAACATAGTAGTTAAACTTGTAGTTAGTTTGCTAGGTTTTGTTTAGCAAAGATCCTCCTTTCTAGTCCATGTTGCCTTGTCATAAAAAATCGTTTTTTACCGTTTCCGCCTCCCCGTAAGAACCGGGGTGGGCAACGTGGACTTACAACTATGCTGTGGAGGAGGTGAATTAGACTTCAGAGGGTCTCCTTCGGCCTTCTATGGCCGCAGTACCCGTACAGCCGTCGGCGGCTTTGGACACTCTAGGGCGGCGCATATGTCAGGACGAGTCGCCCCCTTGGGGACAGCCATACAACATAAGATTAACTCCCCGTCACCCAGCCGGATATCTGCAGTGGGCCCGATACATCTTATCGGCGAAGAAGTCGCAGCTGCTAAGGCTCGGATTGTACCCTGCGATCTATGCTTCTTTGTTCCAGTATTCCACACCTCCTGCATGGTGGGTCAAGGCATTTCTGGAGCAATGGAACATTCCGACCCACACCTTCCTTTTATTAGATCGAGAAGTCTCCATTTCTTTAGAGGAATTTGCCGAGGTCTCTGGTTTACCCGTTAGGGGAGAACATTACGAGGAGCTGCTCCCTTCAGATGAGTACATTTTTTCCACCAAACCAGTGGTAATGGGTCTTACCCCGGAAAACGCTATTCAACACCAATTCCCGAGTTTGATAAAGGTGCTGAATATCTATGAGAACCTTTTTCTCGAATCCAGAGGTCGTGGGGTTAATTTTATAGATTTCATTGCCCGTTTTCTTCGCTCGGAAGACCTGTCGAAGGAAGCCGCGAAATTTTCCAAACTCGATGATCCTTTTGGTTTCAGTTTGGACAACCAGCCGGCAGCGGAGGCAGATCAGAGAAATTTCTTTCTCCCCAACACCCCGGTTGTCTCTTTCACAGAACTTGCATCTTCTTGAATTGACGAAGAAACATTCTTTTTGGGGTTCCTTGGGCTATGGCAAAGTTGGTTTGCGCTTCCGATGCACCTTCGCCATATGAGGCCGTCCGTTTTTTATCCAGCTCACTGAATGGTTGCTGGGATGCAAGTGGCCGTCGGGATCGCTGGGTTAGCCCATTTGTATCACGGCCTCAGCTTGGCAGCAGACACTACTGAACCAGGGGTGCAGCCTGTAAACTTCTCGATGCAGTACTTCACCTCGTGGCTCAAGTTGCATGTGATTGGCATCTTCGGTATCCACAGAAGGCCTTGCTTCTATGACAAGTGTAAGTTCCCTCGGATCATGCGGCTAATCGACGCATCCATTGTAAATCTGACACCGCGGGAAGATAGGGGTTTGCTCCTTCGTCCGCGCACGGTTGGAGATGGCAAGACCTTCACCGATAAAATTCTGACCGTCGGCCAGGAATCCGCGAAAACGGTGCAGCCATTGCAGGACATTTTTAAAGACAGGGCCTCTGTCTTAAAAGCTCGGGAGATTCTTCATCTACACTCCATCAGGCCGGGCTTTCTCGTGATCAGGCAGAATGATTCGGCGTTGTTCATGAGATACAACCCGCATCATTTCGCCCAGCAGTTAAGTTATAATCATGGCGTCCCGCTTGAGGCCTTCTTGGAAGAACCGACTGCTACTGAAGAGGGTATCCAGAGCGCATTGCATCATTTTATGCGCCTAAACACAGGGTCCAACTTCTTGATCAGTGAACCGAGTTGTGTTCCGAAGGCCCTGAACGTGTATGTGGCGTGGTATCAACATTCGATGGGCGCCGTTATTAGGGAAGAAAAGCGATTGCTGCTTGATCGCAAGGGCACCGCCCCGGCTGGTAACCCTGCTGTTCCCTTGAAACGACGGACCATTGTCCGTCCTCCCTTGAGGGAAGCTACTGCGGCTGTGGTACCACATGATATGCCTAAGCTACCACTACCCCATGCTCCCGTTGAAGTGGCAGCTGTGGTGTCTCCTGAGTCCAGCTTGGGTGCGGAGATCAGGACTCGCCGCCCGAAGTTGCCTGCTAAATGCAAGCTCGTGTTACCGGCGGCCGGTACTCGCTCACAGAAGAAGAAGAAGAAGTCGATTCTTTCTGCAGACGTTGTATTCGGCCAGGAGCCCCATGCTCCTTATAGCGAAGGCTTAAGCGAATACGGGACCAATGAGGGTTTATTCATGGCGCCAGATGATACTGATCTGGAGGCTGCAATCGCGGCTTCCGATCGACTAGCTAGCAACAAAGCAGGACCGATCATCCTCGCACAGTCAGGTATACTTCCGCTGTATCTTTGCGTGGTTACATCACACATTTTTCTATTATTATGCTTTGACTGACACTTCTTTTTCAATAGGCGCCTCCAACGAAGAGGCTCTCGCGGCTTCTCTCAAGACTTTCGAAGAGGAAGAGAGGCTTCGTGTTTCCTTGGGCCTCGGTATATTTCGGCTTACTTAGTTTTCATTCCCCTTTTTATAGGTAATCTAACCCTTCTTTTTCATCTTGTTGCAGGGAGTATCTCGACTCCAGTTATCCCAAGTGCAATGTTGATCCTGTAAGGTGGTGCTGTAACGCTTCCAGGGCCAGCTGCCGATGTCCCAGCTCCCTCAATATCGTCGAAAGAAGCTTCGCTTAAACAACCGATGATGGACGCCGTAGAGGTTCCAGAGGCAGAACTTGGTTCGGACGATGACGTCTCCTTGACGGAGGTCTTAAGAAGATCAGCTCTCGCGGCCCAGGCAGAAAGGAAGCGCAGGAAGCGTGCAGCAAGAGAACATAATGCCGCCTTGGCTGTAGGTGCCAGCTCGAGCACTGCTTCCCCTGTCCCTGCTTCTTCAAAGGGTGCTCCGGCCGCCCTGTCTACCGCTCATAGACAGGCGGTACGCGAGGCTCGGGAAGCTATTGAAAAGTCTTCCTAAGGTAACGTAACACTGGGTCCTTTTATTAGAGTTTGATTTTCAGATTCTCATACGTTATACCCTGCAGGGCCAAGTCCGGGTGAGGAGGTGGCAGGTGAGACGACGGCAACCACCGAGCCCGAAGCGGCTACTCTTTCTTAGTAGTCCGGGACTGCTCCAATTGTTGCTCCATCCATCTGCGGTTTCCTGCCATCGCCTGGCATTGCGAGTGTCACGACGGCTCTCGTGGAATCAGGGGACGAAGACACGGGCGGCGAAACCATCCCCCCGAGTGAGATCGAAGAAGTCGTGATGCTTGGTGATGCTTCCGTCACAGTTTTGGCTGATGACCTGTCTGGTAGGTCTCGAGTCACAGCATGCTTTTCATTTTGCAATCCCTTCTGATGACATTTTGTTCCTTTCGAATGTAGGTGTGGTGAGCGCTGGGGTTGTGCCACCTGAAGAAGCACCACCAGTTGCCGCTCTGACGGTCGCTGCCCCTTCGTCTCCTCTTATATCCTCTCAAATGCTGGAAAGTATGGGTTTGGGATTAATTTAAATCGGGGACAACATCTTTCGTGTACTGACCATGTATCATCGTAATCTTGCGGGTGTTCTCTTTGATCATCTGTATCAAGTGCTGAACCCGCACTTCTCCTTCCAGTCGGAGATTAGTCTGCCCGCTGGTGCCGGTGAGTATCTTTTCTAACCAACGTCTTTTCTTTTCTTTAACAGCCAGCATGTCATCGCTAATTCTTCTTTGTATTACTTGTAGCCTTACAAATTGAAGGAGGGGACGAGGGTATCGTCGCGCCACCGGTACTCCCAGCTTTGCCCCCTGTTGCATCCGGTATAGTAGAATCTATTGTTCGTGTATTTTCTTTATTTCTTGAGCCGACATCTAACTATAATTTGTTTTGCAGCGGTCGCACCGACTCCAGCTCCCTTCGAGTCTCGAATTCCAATGCCGGCAGGGCCCTTTGTTAAACACCCATCTTCCAGGGGTGCCGCGAACAGCCTGCGAATATTAAGTGAGTTCGTTGAGGATCTTGACGCCGAGGCTTTCGCATCTACTGCGGGTTTTGCTGCTGAGGTTTATCTTATGCTGGCGATGCTCGCGAACTTCCACAGCGAGGGTGTTGTCGATTCTTGGGTTAATCACTGTAGGAAGATCGAGGCCTGTCTGTATAAGATTGAGCTCAGGTGTCCCGTTCCAGAAATGTTGGCTTTGAACTCTCAACGGGCCGCATGGGTTGAGCAGAGCGTGTCCTTCCTCCGCCATTTTGAACAAGAAGTGGCCTTGAGGCAGATGGAACGCGAAGAGGCTTCAGGTGAATCTGCCCGGATGCGCGCCCAAGTTGAAGCGAATGCCGCGCAACTGAAAGGCGTCTTTGACAATTTGCAGCGATGTATTTCGGACGGGCTGGCATTGAGGCGGAAGCTCGACTTCATTGAGCGGGTTATGGAGAGTCGTGAAGCTGCCCAACGGGAAATCGACGAGAAGGTTTCATCGTGCCTGCAGCAACGAGCTCGAGTCAAAGCAGAGCTGGCCGCAGCGGCTGAACATGAAAAGGAGTTGAAAGGAGCGCGCGAGCAACTTGCTGACTTATTGAAAACGCCTCCTTCCCAGTAGCTACCTTTGTATCGATTAAACATTTGTAATTTTTGAGTAACATGTATCCATTTTTTATTCTTTTATATGATTCAACTTGTACTCCATTGAATTCATGAATAAAAGATATACATTTTTTTGTCCTACTGTTGCTTTCTTCTCTTTGCTGTGTTGTTGCCATGTGATTTTAGCAAATGTGGCATGTAGATAATAGGTAGCTGTCCATCTTGAACTCTTTGCAGGGTAGTGACGGCTTAGGAGACCGGGTTAGGATCTGCCACCTAAGACTTTTCAACTTTATGAGCCATGAGGATCTTATAAATACTTTTCTCCCTGCGAGTCGAGAGGATCTCGTAGGTGTATTTTATCCTTAAGAATCATGAGGATTCCTAAGTGTATTTTTCTCTTGAGAGTCATAAGGATCTCACAAGAGAATTTTCTTCCTTATAAGTCGAGAGGACTCATAAGTGATTGTTTCCCTCCTTGTCGATATTCGACTTCGGAGAGTGTGGCCTATAGATATTCCATCTTGACCTCCTTACAGGACGTTGATGGCTTAAGAGACAGAGTTAGGATCTGCCACTTAAGACTTTTCAACTTTATGAGCCGTGAGGGTCTCATAAAGGTATTTCTCCTTACGAGTCGTGAGGATCTCGTAAGTGTAATTTCTTCTTAGGAATCGTGAGGATTTCTAAGTGTGTTTTTCTCTTGAGAGTCGTAAGGATCTCCCGAAAGAATTTTCTTCCTCACAAGTCGAGAGAACTCGTAAGTGATTGATGAGTTGACTTCCTCCCGAATTAAAGCATTGCTTTGACGGGGAGGTCGAGGGTTGACTTTGGCCATATAGGGTCAGGATTGACTTTAGCCATACGGGGTCAGGGGTTGACTTTGGCCATATGGGGTCAGGATTGACTTTAGCCATACGGGGTCAGGGGTTGACTTTAGCCATATGGGGTCAGGATTGACTTTAGCCATATGGGGTCAGAGGTTGACTTTAGCCTTATGGGGTCAGGATTGATTTTAGCCATACGGGATCAGGGGTTGACTTTAGCCATATGGGGTCAGGATTAACTTTGGCCATACGGGATCAGGGATTGACTTTGGCCATATGGGGTCAGGATTGACTTTAGCTATACAGGGTCAGGGGTTATGGGGCCAGGGGTTGACTTTAGCCATACGGGGTCAGGGGTTGACTTTAGCCATATGGGGTCAGGATTGACTCTCGGTTGTCTGTGCACCGCCGAGTCATGGAACTGGGAACTTTGCCACGGCTCCGCTTTGCTGACGTTGTGTCTGCTGTAATGAGACGAATGTCGAGGTTGTCTCGAGATTGTCTGTGAACCGTCGAGATTTGGAACTAGAGACTTTTTCATGGCTCCGAGGTTGATTGTCGCGTTTGAATCCTGCTGGAATGAGGAGGAACGCTGTTGTGGGTCTCCAGGCTGTAGATGTGGCCGTCGAGACTTGGAACTAGGGACTCTGCCGCGGCTCCGAGATTGATTGTCGCGTCCGAACCCTGCTGAAATGAGGAGGAACGCTGTTGTGGGTCTCCAGGCTGTAGATGTGGCCGTCGAGACTTGGCTCTCTTTTCTGATGGAGCTTGGTGGGATGATATGGTTCCCTCTTTATTTGCGCCCCTGGATTGTATACAGGGATCGATGTGATCTCACCTGTAGGGCAAAAGTTTCATTTCATATGTATATTTTTTGTTTTCTTTCCGCGATGCTCTATCATTTCAGCTTTTATATCGCGAAGGTCGCGATTGCCCAATCATTTCGGCTATTTTTCGCGGTGCCCAATCATTTCGGTTGTTTTTGTATGCATACATTTTTACTTGCTGATTTTGTTGCAAGTTCCCCATCATTTCGGCTAATTCATATGCATTTGTGGCTCGCTGACTTTTCGCCGCGAGTTTGGGATTTGATACCGATTTAAGCATCAGCATCGCTACAACCGGGATATTGCCAGGAGCAAATCATCATTTGCCACTGTCGATGTCGAACAAAGGTGGCTTAGCAAACAGGGTTAGGATCCTGTTGACTAAGGCTTTTTGACTTTATAAGTCGTAAGGGTCTCATAAAGGTATTTCTCCCTACGAGTCGTGAGGATCTCGTAGGTGTGTTTTCTCCTTAAGAATCGTGAGGAGTCTTAAGTGTATGGTCTCTTATAAGTCGTAAGGATCTTACAAGAGTGTTTTCTCCTTATAAGTCGAGAGGACTTACAAGGGTCGTTCACCGTGTGAGTATATCCCCAGTCGCTGGTGGGACTTTGTTAGCGAAATATTTATTCGTGCCCGTGGATTGTATACAAGGGTCAATATTGAACCGCTTGTAGGGCAATCTGGGGATTGTGATGGCTTAAGAACAGGTTCAGATCCCTGTATCTTAAAGCTTTTGAATCCTATGAGCCGTGGAGGTCTCATAAGAGGGTTCTCCTTACGAGTTGTGGTGATCTCGTAAGTGTAATTTCTTCTTAGGAATCGTGGGGATCCCTAAGTGTGTCGCTCCCTTGTGAGTCGTAAGGATCTCACGCAGGTGTTTTCTTCTCACAGGGTCGAGAGGACCTTGCAAGTGTCTTTTAACGAGATTGCGCCCTTTCGGGTTTTCACAACCTCGCCGGTAGCCCTGCTGTTTTTACTCACGGAGCCCTTTCGAGTTTTCACAACCTGGCCGGTAGCCCTGCTGTTTTTACTCACGGAACCCTTTCGGGTTTTCATCCGTGCCCATTTCGCTTATGGACGTACCGTTTTTTTTTGTTTTTTTTTTGTGTCAGCCTTGGGATGCTGTGGTTTGTAGTAGTTTATAGATGTCTCGGTCAGGCGTTAGTTTAGGGACGTTTCGTTCCATTGTTAGTTTTAGGACATCTCGGTCCATTGTTGCAACGGTTTCGTTGGCTACCATTTCTGGAGTTTGGGCCTGGGAAGATAGAGAGCGGACATAGGCATCGTCATCTATCATTACCCTGGGCCGTAACTCGTCAGGCATAGTATTTCTTTAGGAACCGGCCGTTTATCGGCCTGAAGGGTCTTTCGCCATGCATATCCATGAGCGAGTAAGCCCCACCCCGGTAAACTTTGTCTATGATGTACGGGCCCTCGTAATTTGGCTCGAACTTCCTCCGTTTTGCACGATTGGGGATCATAGGTCTCTTGACCACTAGCACGAGTTCGCCTTGGCGGAATGTTCTTGGCCTAGTCAATCTCTCGTATGAGCGTGTTATTTTTGCTTTATAGGCTTCCAAGTTTTGCTGCGCCATGAGCCGGGTTTCGTCAAGGGCGTTGAGCTCCTCAAGCCGAAGATGAGCATTGTCTTCGTCTGTTAACTCGTAATGAACTGCCACTCGTAAGGAGGGTAGCTCTATCTCCAAGGGGAGTATCGTTTCAGTGCCGAATACCAATGCATACGGCGTTGTGTTTGTGGCCATTTTGAACGTAGTCCGATACGCCCAGAGAGCTTCATGCAGTCTCTCATGGCAGTCTTTTTTATTTTTGGACACCGTCTTTTTCACGATCTTCGTCAAGGTCTTGTTGAAAGGCTCAGCCAGACCGTTGGCTCGGGGATTATAGACCGAAGAGTATCTCCAGTTTATATTATGTTGCTGCGCAAAGCGGCTGATTTTGTGACTTCTATAGGCTGGCCCATTATCAGAGATAATCCTTCGCGGAGTGCCGAACCGATAGATGACGTGTGTCTTGAAGAAATGGAGGATATTCTCCGTCTTCACTTCTCTTAGTAGTACTGCTTCTGCCCACTTGGAGAAGTAATCGGTTGTTGCCAGTATGAAACGATGTCCTCTAGACTATGCTGGTTCAATGGGCCCGATTATGTCAGTTCCCCACATTTCGAACGACCAGCAAGCCACCGTCGGGTGTAGAGGATTTGGATGCTGGTGGATAAAGTCCCCGTGAATCTGGCACGAGTGGCACTGCTTCGCGTATTCAAGACAGTCCTAAATCATCATGGGCCAATAGTAGCCCATCCTTTTGATCTTCAGCTTCATCTTTGGCCCGGCTTGATGAGATCCGCAGAGTCCGTCGTGAGTTTCTTGGACGACTCTCTTTGCTTCTTCAGGTCCCAGGCATCTTAGCCACAGGGAATCGAACGATCTCTTTTACAGAGTATCATTGACAAAGGCGAAGGATAGAACTCGTTTCATGAGCTGATGTCTTAAGGATGCATCTTCAGGTGTTCGACGGGATTTGAAGTAGTCTATAAAGACTTCTCTCCAATCCTTAGCCTTTTCCTGGTCTTTTATTTATAGGGTCGTCTGTTTGGTCGCTCCCTTTTCTTCGGACGACTCCGGAGATATTTCTGCCGGTGCAAGAACCCGGCGGCTTTGCACAACGATCCTTACGTCATCGAGATTCTCGTCGGCCAGTTCTTTAGCGAGCTTGGCTAATGCATCCGCCTTGCTATTTTCCGCATGCAGTATGCTTTCCAGGGCGTAGGCAGGGATTTGAGTCAGCAATCGTTGTACTCTCTCGCCGTACTTTACCAACTCCAGTTTGCATGTCTGATAGTTGCCGTTTACTTGGCTAACGACCAGTTGGGAGTCTCCGTATATGAGGAGGTTTTCAATTCCCATGTCGACAGGGATCTCAAGACCTGCTATCAAAGCTTCATATTCGGCTTCATTGTTCGTTCTCGGCTCCGTTAAGGAAAAGGCAAAGCGCATTATCCCTCCTTGTGGAGTCACAAAGATGAGGCCTGCCCCAGATTTGATTATGGGGGAGTTGTGCTTTCGCTTCTTGTTCATAACATAATATTGCATTTTGTATTCCCCATTCTTATGCATTTAAGAATAAAAACAGGTGCTTTTGACCCATGTCTGCTACATGTTACAGGTTCTTGGCGCGAAAACAGTGAAAAAGACAAAAGACGACTCAAAAAGAGACTTTTGACCAACAAATAGGAGGATCTTAGTCAAGCCTAAAAACGAAGAATAGTTCTCAATCAATAAGGCAACTCAAGGTCCAAATTGTCATGGCAAACGATTAAAGGATCGGTACAAGTGTTCACTAAAGTTCTGGAATCACTGCAGAAACCCAAATGGAAAAAGAAATAAAGAAACAAGAAGCCCAGAAGAATCAAACCAAGCCCAAGAAAAATCATGAGCTGAACTCATCATTGGGCCGCGGATCCGCGGCCCAAGCGCGCCCATGCCGCGGATCCGCGGCCGTCCTGTGCCCTAGTGCGCAGGAAATTTTGCCATAATTTTTGGCGGCTTTGGAAAGATTTTTCTAGGGGTATATTTGTAATTTTAGACATGCGGTATAATTGTAAACCTAGGGTTTCTATGTCCTATAAATAGAACCCAAGACCTTGTATTTTCTTATGCCTCTTCTCATGAATAAAATTCTGTTTTCTTGAAATTAGAGTGCATCAAAAGTAAGTAGGTGATTTTCCTTGCAGTAGTTCTAGTTTTTTTTATATATGCCCTAGGTAATTTATTTTTCTCGCCTTAGTTTAATTTATTTTAGCTTTTATTAATTTGCAATGATGTTTTCTCTCTTTAATAAACTCATGTCTTCTTTCATCCCCTCAATGAGCGAGTAGTTTCCTCGCTTGTTAGGGTTAGGAATAGGGAAGGATTTAAGAGACGAAGATCTCTCATCTCTTTTCGTTGCTAAACTTTTATGAACATTAGAACTCCATGCATACCTTTTTATTCCGCTCCCTACGGCACTTTTACCCTCAAGGTAACGGTGATTCCGTAGTCTAAAGGACCGGATTTTAAGGTTTTCCATGGAGGTTAGGGTAAAGATTAAAAAAGGAAGGACAAGGATCTAGAGGAAGAATCAATCTTCCCAATCATCCTAATCCCCTTTGTTAAGATTTACCATAACACTAATATGATATATTTAATTAATAGCAATGGAAAGAGATGTAGATCTTTGTTTACCAAATTTTCCCTAGACCTAATCCTAGCAAGTTTCTAATCCTAGTCTCATACAACTTCAATTTTTAGGTTTAATTATAAATCCAAACACCATTTGGAATTAACTCGTAAGAACTTAAAGGAGATTTACACATCCCTGTGGACCGACCCGTATTCACCGGCTAGCTTCATGCGACGCCGTTCTTGATTGCGGTAAATATTTTTGATCGACAAAACCTCTTCTAATCAAATGGCGCCGTTGCCGGGGATGGCGTAAAATTTTCTTTTTGTAATTTCGGGCTAATATAAAATCAAAAAAATCTGAAAAATCTGAAAAATTCCAAAAATAAAAAAAAATTTATCATCTTTTATTGTTTGAAGGGTTTTCTTTGTGGATCTTTGCAGGATTGACGGATCTGAAACAACACAGAAAGCAAAACAGAAAAAGATACATCAAAACAGAGAGGGATTGAGATTACAGAACAGCAGAAATTTTTTGGCAACCTGAAGCTGTTACCCGACCGCGATTCCGCGGCATATACCTATCCAAGACCGCGGATCCACGGCTCCCTGTGGAGATCTCTGCGCAAAAATCGCACTGTTTGTTTCCTTATTCTCCCCTCTGCAAATCCCCATATATCTTCTGTCAAATCTTCTGCAGGATTCTTTGCGCTAAAAATCTTCTTCCCCCTTCCAATAATTGATTTTCTGCAGGATTCTTTGCGCCGCGCTAAAAAGCAAATTGATTGCAAGTGATTTACTGCTTTGCATACTTTAATCTGACTTTAAGGGGCTATTGACCAATTCAGATTGGGTGGGGATTTCATCACCCTTCCCAGGACCCCAGAAATCACTTAAAGCATTTGCATTGACCACTTTTAATTTAAAAAATATTAGACTCGGCCCTAAGGACCTCGAGCTCAATAGGACAGAGGACTAGTATAGGCATCGGCCGTTTATCCTAACCGACATTGCGGTGTCTAGGCTAGTGGTTTTTAATTAGGCCCACTGTAGTGGTGGTTCCTTCCCACTTACCTGGCCGTACTTGTCCGTGAAGAGGCGGTTTGAGGTCCTATCTCTAGCCCTTTGGAACAGTTAGGAGCTGTCTAGCTGACCTAGGTGACCCTAGACTTAAGCCCGATTGTGCATGTGTGGTTAATTGCATTTGTGTCACTAGTCTCTTTTAAAAATCTTTTTGCAAAAGCTCACTTAAAAAGAAAAAGGAAAATCTTTTCAAAACTTGCAACTTGTCGCTAAAGAATCTTTGCACTCGCTTACACCACTTCTTCTCATTGACGTTTTCTTACCTTCACATTCTGTCTTTCATCTTTCGACTACACTAACCCTTTTAGTGTATGTCCGGTTGGACTAGGGACCCTAGCGCCCGATTAGTCCGTGTTTCGTTGGTACCGACCGACGAACCTTTCGACTCCGAAGTCGAAATCTTGTCCACTTCTTCACTTTCACCATCACATTCTTCCGAAGGTATGTCGGGATACGATCCTAACAATACCTTACCGATGGGAAGGATTCCACCTCCGTTAGGTGCGAATAACCCGAATCTTCCGCCTGTCGAAGCGCCCGCACGAGTCGCGCTCCAGGATCTTTTCTACCCCGTCCGCACCGCCCTTCCTACTTGTCTTTCCCTCCCACCGGCTAATGGGGACAATTTTGAGATCAAACCCCACTTCATCAACATGCTGCCTAAGTTTCATGGTTTGGAATCCGAAGATGCATATATCTTTATCAACAAATTCCAAAACGTTTGCGCCATGATGAAAACTACCCAATTAAGTGATGACGCTATAAGGCTAAGGGTCATTCCTTTCACCTTATGTGACCTAGCCGAGAAGTGGCTATACAGCACCGCATCACACTCAATTAGAAATTGGGACGAGTTTGTGAAAGCTTTTCTTAAAAAGTTCTATCATCATCATAAAACTGCTAAAATCCGTAATGAGATTATACAATTTTCACAGCTTCCTGCCGAACCATTTTGGAAATGTTTTGAAAGATTCAAAGACCTTCTCGTTCAATGCCCTCACCATGGAATCGAAAGATGGCAACTTTGCCAAACATTAAACGAGGGATTGAACCCGGCAACGAAGCAGTTGCTAGAAACCATTAGTCAAGGTCACTTTCTGTCCAAGTCTAGTGAGGAAGCGTGGCAGTTTCTTGAGGATCTTATTGAGCAAACAATTCAATGGGAGAGCACCAAGACCACCTCATCTTCTTCTATTGGTCAACCTAGGGCAGGCATACATCAAGTAGAGATGTCAATTGCTATGAAGGCCGAGATGGCCGCTCTTACGAAAAAGCTAGAAGCGCTTGAGACCAAAATCTCAGCACCTTCTCCTGCCCCTGTTGTGCCCCCACGAACTGTTTGTGCTTGTTGTTCGGATCCATCACATCTCACCGAAGAGTGTCCTTACACTGCTTCCACTCAAGGACAAGATCAGGTCACTGCTGCCTTTCAGCAACGACAAAGAAATGATCCATACTCTTCGACATACAATCCGGGTTGGAAGAGCCACCCTAATTTCGCTTGGAACCATAATCAACAATCCCAAGGAAACAACAATTTTCAAAGGGCTCCTCCTCCACAACAACAAGCACCTCCACAAACTCAATTTCAGCAGCCTCTCCAACAGCAACCTTACCCTAATCAGATGAACAATTTTGTGCCCAACAATTTTGTTCCCCCTCAAAATGCTGTTAGCTCGCTCGAAAGAAGTCTAGAAGCATTCCTAAAGCAATATGCACAGTCCACAGCTAGGATAGAGACTTCTGTTCAGTCTTTGGTGCAAAACAGTGCCTCACACGATCAAAGCATCAAAGCTATTGAGGCACAAATTGCACAACTCAACGCAGCATTGAAAGAGCGAGAGAAAGGAAAGCTTCCGTCTCAACCACTCCCAAATCCCGGTCACGCACATGTTGCACATGAACAGCAGAATCATAACGTGAATGCGGTGACTACGTTGAGATCCGGAAAAGTACTGCAAAACAATGTGGGTATTCACCATGACACCTCTGCCGGTGGTTCTTCATCTTCCTCTTCTTCTTCGTTAGAGCCTATTCTCCATCCTTCACTTGGCTCTACTTCTTCTAGCTCGAACGGACCCTCTTCTCACAACACGAACACATCTACACGGGGTTCCGTTCCAACTCAACAATCTGATCCGCAAAAATTGGACTCAACTACTTTTCAAAATGTTCCTTTTCCAAATCGGTTGAGATCTAATAAACCAACTCCACAGATGGAGAAGATTGTAGAGTTGTTCAAGCAGGTTAGCATAAATATCCCTCTTTTGGATGCAATCCAACAAGTTCCTTCATATGCAAAAATCCTAAAGGACTTATGCACCAAAAAGAGGAAGTCACAAGTACCAAAGAAAGTTTTCGTGGCTAGTGCTGTTAGTGATGCTCTTATCAATTCTTTACCCCCAAAGCACAAGGACCCCGGTTGTCCTACTATTTCGATCATAATTGGGAACAAGACCATCAATAGAGCACTATTAGATCTTGGTGCTAGTGTCAATTTGCTACCCTATTCGGTGTACGAACAATTAGGCGTTGGAGAGCTCAAGCCTACTCATTGCACTCTCCAAATGGCCGACCGATCAATCACCCACCCTAGGGGAGAGTTGGAGGATGTGTTAATTAGAGTAAGGGATTTCATTTTCCCCGTGGACTTTATTGTTATGGATACACAGCCTGTCGCTAACCCCCGTAATCAAATTCCGGTGATACTTGGTCGACCATTCCTCGCGACTTCTAACGCGGTAATCAACTGTCGTAACGGTTCAATGAATTTATCTTTTGGCAAGATGACAGTTGAACTCAACATTTTCAAGTTAGGAAGTCAGCCTTGCGAGCCTAATTCTAGCGTACTTGATGTGTGCTCGATTGATGAGATCGCGAAGGAGGACTGTGAGTTCGAAAATTTCATATTTGATCACAGTAATATTGACGCCACTAGTGCGTTCCTCCTAGAATCCGACACAGCTTTCACGACGGACAAAGATTATGAGTGTTTCACCTTTGTTGATGATCTTGAAGACTCTCCACCCGAGTTTGAGTCTTTTGCTTTTTCGGATGAGTTAGTTGAACCATCCGACTCGGTAGCGTACACTCAATTTGAACCTTTGATGGAATCCTTCGAGTTTGAAACAGTTACTCCATTGTTACCATCTATTGTTTCACCACCTAAACTCGAACTAAAGCTTTTGCCGTCGCACCTAAAATATGCTTATCTAGGTGAAAATGAGACCTTACCCGTTATCATCTCGGCCTCTCTAGCTCTTGAGCAAGAGAAGGCTCTTTTAACGGTCTTATACAATAATCGGCAAGCTTTCGGCTGGTCTATGGCGGACATCAAGGGGATTAGTCCCCTCATAGTCAAACATCATATACACTTGATGGATGATGCCAAGCCGGCAAGGGATCCACAAAGACGCCTCAACCCCATCATGAAAGAGGCGGTCAAGAAGGAGATTGTTAAGTGTCTTGATAGCGGTATCATTTACCCTATCTCGGATAGCCAATGGGTTAGCCCCATTCATGTCGTGCCAAAGAAATCGGGCATCACGGTCATCACCAATGAGGCAAATGAGTTAATTCCCACTCGCACCCAAACTGGGTGGCGAGTTTGCATCGACTACCGGAAACTCAATGCCGCGACAAGGAAGGACCACTTTCCTTTACCATTCATTGACCAAATGCTAGAACGATTGGCGGGGCACGAATTCTACTGCTTTTTAGATGGCTATTCCGGTTATAATCAAGTCCCCATAGCCAAAGAGGATCAAGACAAGACTACATTTACTTGTCCCTTTAGCACTTTTGCTTATCGTCGCATGCCCTTTGGGTTATGCAATGCACCCGCTACATTTCAGCGGTGTATGATGGGGATCTTTTCGGACATGGTGGAGAAGTTTTTGGAAATCTTTATGGATGATTTCTCCATTTTTGGTGACTCCTTCGATGAGTGTTTACGACATCTTGACGCAGTTCTCACCCGCTGTAGGGAAAAGAACCTGACTTTGAATTGGGAGAAGTGCCACTTTATGGTACGAGAAGGCATTGTCTTAGGACATGTCATCTCGCAAAACGGCATAGAGGTTGATAGAGCAAAAATCGAAGTCATTTCTAATCTTCCTCCTCCTAAATGCGTCAAAGATATCCGAGCTTTCCTTGGCCATGCCAGTTTCTATAGACGGTTCATCAAGGACTTTAGCAAGATTGCTAGACCCTTGACTCTCTTGTTGGCCAAAGACACTACTTTTGTTTTCGACTCAACTTGCATGAAAGCGTTCGAGTCTTTGAAACACTCACTCATTTCTGCGCCCATCCTTTCATCTCCAGACTGGACGCATCCCTTCGAAATTATGTGTGACGCATCAGATTTTGCAATTGGTGCTGTTCTTGGACAGCACATTAACAAGATGCCGCATGTAATTTACTACGCTAGCCGAACATTAAATGAGGCCCAATTAAACTACACAACAACAGAAAAAGAGTTTTTAGCGGTTGTGTTTGCACTTGAGAAATTTCGGCCTTATTTAATCGGATCTCCAGTTATAGTGTACACGGATCACTCAGCTCTTCGCCACCTTTTTGCGAAGAAGGATGCTAAGTCTAGGCTCATACGTTGGATCCTCTTGCTACAAGAATTTGACCTTATCATACGGGACAAAAAGGGATGTGAAAACGTAGTAGCCGATCACCTTTCACGACTTCCTTCGTCGCCTACACTTGAACTGCCTATCACTGATGCTTTCCCCGATGAGCAACTCTTGACTGTTTCTTGTGAACCATGGTTCGCCGATATGGTAAACTACTTAGCCATCGGCTTGATACCTAAAGATTGGTCGAAACAAGATAAACTTCGATTTTTGTCCCAAGTAAAGCATTTTTACTAGGATGAACCTTATCTTTTTAAATATTGCCCCGACCAAATCATTCGTCGGTGTGTGCCAGAAAATGAGGTTAAGAGTGTGCTGTCTTTTTGCCACGATCAAGCATGTGGCGGGCACTTTGGCCCAAAGAAGACAGCCGAGAAAGTTTTGCAGTGTGGTTTCTATTGGCCACGACTCTTCAAAGATGCTTTCGAATACTGCAAAACTTGCTCCCGGTGCCAACACTTGGGCCGGATATCGCGGAGAAACGAAATGCCGCTCCAACCAATTTTGGTTGTAGACATTTTTGATGTTTGGGGTATAGACTTCATGGGACCATTTCCTAACTCTTTTGGAAATGTGTACATTCTTTTGGCTGTTGACTATGTTTCCAAGTGGGTCGAGGCTGTACCAAGTCGAACGAATGACAATAAGGTTGTCGTTCGATTTCTAAAAGATCACATCTTTTCTCGATTTGGGCACCCTCGCGCGATAATAAGTGATAATGGTTCTCACTTTTGTAATAGGACTTTTGAGTCCTTAATGCGCAAATACTCTATCACCCATAAGCTGTCAACGCCATACCATCCCCAAACATGTGGGCAAGCCGAGGTCTCGAATCGACAAATTAAGCAAATCTTGGAGAAAACGGTTTCTAAAAACCGTAAAGATTGGTCACTAAAATTAATCGATGCACTATGGGCTTTCCGTACTGCATACAAGACCGATCTTGGCATGTCTCCATACCGGCTTGTTTACGGGAAGGCTTGCCACCTTCCAGTAGAAATTGAGCATAAGGCATTTTGGGCCATTAAAGAGCTGAATCTATCCTTAGGAGATGCGGGCAGCAACCGAAAGCTGCAGTGAAATGAACTAGAAGAGCTGCGGGATGAGGCATATGATAATGCCGTGATTGCTAAAAACCGAATTAAGGTATTTCATGATAAAAACCTTTTGCGCAAGACATTTAAACCAGGTCAACAGGTTTTATTATATGATACTCGGTTACATTTTCATCCCGGCAAGCTCCGTTCTTGGTGGAGGGGACCTTTTGTAGTCCGCACCGTTTATCCGCACGGTGCGGTTGATCTGGAAAACCCAGAGGACGGTACGCTTTTCAAAGTAAATGGGCATCGTTTGAAACCGTTCTTCACAGCGGATCCTTCGGAGGAGCTCCTGTTCTTGCAGGAGCCGATCTACACTGAGTAATATTCCTCCACTTTCACCCCCCAGATTTCTTTTCTTCCAAAACATTATTTCAAATAAGTTTGGGGGTGTGTATATAATATGTAAATATAATAATAAGCAGGAACTCGCCGATATTATCAACCCACTTGGTGCAGCATGACAGTGAGGACACTGTCCATTGTAAGTTTGGGGGTATGTTCGGTAAGTTTTTCCTTTTGCATTCATATGTATATTTCTGCATTGCATCTTTATATAAAAAATCATAAAAATTTGAAAATTTGAAAAATAAAAAAAATTAGAAAACAGAAAAACCCATAAAAATTGAAAAAATTCAAAAATTATAAAAATTAATGTATTCAATTCTGGTTAATTGACTTGAGTTTGATAAATAGGGTAACTGGCTAGGAAAAACTAAATCTTAGACTTAGCAAATTAAAAACCCTAAAAATAACCTTTCTTAGAGTTTAACGGTAGAAAGTATTTGTCTTTGTAGATTATTTAGAAATAGGCAAATTTTGGGTTCAGTTCTTGGGCTAAGTCGAAACGAAGGAAAAGTATTAAAACTTTTATTAGAGAATAAGTTTGAAAAATAGTTCCTAGCTTAAGTCTAGATTCTGAAAACATATACCCTACAAAACGCACAAACACGCACCTTGAAACTTGGATTAGTAGAAGAGACCTTGAAATACTCTTGTCTAAAGTCCTTAGCACAAAAAAAAAAAGTGAATAAAGAAAAAAATGGACACTGGTTTTTGTGATTACTTAAGGCTGTAAAAATAGAAAAATATTTAGCGAGGGTGCTTCATCACCCTTAGACCAACTGGTTTGGGAGTCACTGCTAAAGCCTTGGGTGTTGCAAAGCTAGGAAGTACGCTTTAAAGTGCTAACGCATCTTGTAATCGGTTGTTGGTACTTCAAGAAGTATTAACAGTCGCATGAAGGATGTGAAAGCGAAAGATCACCAATTAATAAGTGCTTTGGACAATGGACGAGAATACGATTACTTGATTTGAATTTCCAAGTGTAGGGGTGATATTTACACACACGTGGGGATATGTGATTAGAGTTTAGATGAGAGAAAGGAGTGAAGAATAAAACTTGTATCTTTAATAGAGTTGATAGAAACTCCTAAGTAGAGATGAAACCCTAGAAGGAAAACTTAAGAAATGCCGACAGCTAGGTAATTCTACAGGATATATATAATCTTAAGTTAAATGATGAGGAATTGTGAAGAATATGGGTGGATAATTTGCGGGTCAACGATAATAGATTTCCTTGTTAGAAAACCTAATTAGAAAACAAAAGTCGAAAAACCAAATTGATAGGATTTTGTGGGTGTAATCCGCTGAAAACCCTCAGGAGACAACACTCCTCCTACTAGGGACACCTAGAGGTTTAACGGCTTGTTGCACGAGCTCAGTGCAATCGCTTTTCCCTGCGAAAGTGTGGCTAGGTTAGATTTTTAAATAATAAGTTTGCTCGAGGGCGAGCAAAAGATAAGTTTGGGGGTATTTGTTCATAACATAATATTGCATTTTGTATTCCCCATTCTTATGCATTTAAGAATAAAAACAGGTGCTTTTGACCCATGTCTGCTACATGTTACAGGTTACAGGTTCTTGGCGCGAAAACAGTGAAAAAGACAAAAGACGACACAAAAAGAGACTTTTGACCAACAAATAGGAGGATCTTAGTCAAGCCTAAAAACGAAGAATAGTTCTCAATCAATAAGGCAACTCAAGGTCCAAATTGTCATGGCAAACGGTTAAAGGATCGGTACAAGTGTTCACTAAAGTTCTGGAATCACTGCAGAAACCCAAATGGAAAAAGAAATAAAGAAATAAGAAGCCCAGAAGAACCAAACCAAGCCCAAGAAAAATCATGAGCTGAACTCATTATTGGGCCGCGGATCCGCGGCCCAAGCGCGCCCATGCCGCGGATCCGCGGCCGTCCTGTGCCCTAGTGCGCAGGAAATTTTGCCATAATTTTTGGCGGCTTTGGAAAGATTTTTCTAGGGGTATATTTGTAATTTTAGACATGCGGTACAATTGTAAACCTAGGGTTTCTATGTCCTATAAATAGAACCCAAGACCTTGTATTTTCTTATGCCTCTTCTCATGAATAAAATTCTGTTTTCTTGAAGTTAGAGTGCATCAAAAGTAAGTAGGTAATTTTCCTTGCAGTAGTTCTAGTTTTTTTTATATCTGCCCTAGGTAATTTATTTTTCTCGCCTTAGTTTAATTTATTTTAGCTTTTATTAATTTACAATGATGTTTTCTCTCTTTAATAAACTCATGTCTTCTTTCATCCCCTCAATGAGCGAGTAGTTTTCTCGCTTGTTAGGGTTAGGAATAGGGAAGGATTTGAGAGACGAAGATCTCTCATCTCTTTTCGTTGCTAAACTTTTATGAACATTAGAACTCCATGCATACCTTTTTATTCCGCTCCCTACGGCACTTTTACCCTCAAGGTAACGGTGATTCCGTAGTCTAAAGGACCGGATTTTAAGGTTTTTCATGGAGGTTAGGGTAAAGATTAAGAAAGGAAGGACAAGGATCTAGAGGAAGAATCAATCTTCCCAATCATCCTAATCCCCTTTGTTAAGATTTACCATAACACTAATATGATATCTTTAATTAATAGCAATGGAAAGAGATGTAGATCTTTGTTTACCAAATTTTCCCTAGACCTAATCCTAGCAAGTTTCTAATCCTAGTCTCATACAACTTCAATTTTTAGGTTTAATTATAAATCCAAACACCATTTGGAATTAACTCGTAAGAACTTAAAGGAGATTTACACATCCCTGTGGACCGACCCGTATTCACCGGCTAACTTCATGCGACGCCGTTCTTGATTGCGGTAAATATTTTTGATCGACAAAACCTCTCCTAATCACTTCTTCATAGAAGATGCTCCGTCAAAGTAGAGTTCCTATCGGGTATCACTCCCTCCTTTCTCCCCGTCGATCATGTCAAACGCGTGCTCATCTGACAATTCGCAGTTCAAGGGAGAGTCGGCAGGTATTGGATGCTCAGCGAGGAAGTCGGCGATGGCCTGGCCTTTCACTGTCTTGAGAGGTCGGTATGTCACCGAGAATTCCATTAAGAGTAGGGCCGATTTAGCGAGTCATCCTGTTAGTATGGCTCTTGACATCAAATATTTGAGAGAATCCGCTTTTGATATGAGATGGACCTCATGCGCCAACGCATAGTGCCTGAGCTTCGTTATCGCGAAGATTAACGCTAGGCAGTGTTTTTCGATGGGGGAGTAATTGTTTTCTGCCCCCAGGAGCACTCGACTCAAATAATAGAGGGCTCTCTCCTTCCCTTGGTCGTTCTCTTGTGCCCATAGCGCGCCTAAAGAACCCTCAAAGGCGGTTGTGTACAGGATAAAAGGCTTTCCCTTAATCGGAGCGGTTAGCACCGGAGGATTCTGTAGGTATTGCTTGATTTCGTCCAGTGCGCTTTGGCATTTGCGATCCCAAACGAACGGGGTTCCCTTCTTCATCAAGTGACTGTAGGGACGACATTTGCCGGAGAGATTAGCTATGAACCGCCGAATATATGCGAGCTTTCCTTGAAGAGACCGCAGTTGCTTGAGAGTTCTTGGTGGAGGCATTTCCATGATCGCTTTGATCTTCGATGGGTCTATTTCGATGTCCTGGTGTCGGACGATGAATCCTAGGAATTTGCCCGAGGAACTCCGAACACGCATTTCAGAAGGTTCATCTTCAAGTTGTATTTTCGAAGGCGCTGAAACACGATCTTCAGATGCTCCCAATGCTCCTCGTACGATTTACTTTTCACCACGAGGTCGTCGATATAGCATTTGACGATTTCATGTATGAGGTCATCGAAAATATTCGTCATGGCTCTCTGATAAGTGGCGCTAGCGTTCTTCAGACCGAACGGCATCATTTTGTAGCAGAATATGCCCAAAGGGGTCCGGAAAGCAGTATGCTTCTGGTCTTCGGGATGCATCTTTATTTGATTGTACCCTGACGAGACGTCCATGAAGGAGAAAACTTCATGAGTGGACGTGTTGTCTATCATCAGCTCGGTAACCGGTACAGGAAAATCATCCTTTGGGCAACCTTTGTTGAGGTCTCGAAAGTCTACGCAGATGCGCACCGTCCCATTTTTCTTCATCACTGGGACGATGTTGGCAATCCAGTCAGGGTACTGAACCTCTTGGATGAAGCCGGAGTCGATTAGTTTCTTGACCTCAGCGTTGATGCTCATTTCAAGTTCGAGCCGCATTCTTCTCGGTGCTTGTTTGATTGGCTTGACGTCCAGAGAAATCGCCAATTTGTGGACGGCTATTTCTGGATCTAATCCTGGCATCTCGGAATAATTCCATGCGAAACAGTCTTTATACTACATGAGCACGTCTTTGAGCGTAGCCAACTTTTCTTCAGACAACCGGTCAGTGACGAACGTCGGCCGTGGGTCGTTTGTCGTCCCCAAGTCGATTTTTCTGAGGTTATCTGCAGTAGTATGTATCCCATCTTCCAGCTCTTTTGGCGCCGGTAGAAACTCTGAGATCACTTCGTCATCCTCGTTTTCAAAGCACCAGGAGAGGTCATCCATATTCTCGCGCACTCCTTCTCCTGACAGCGTTATCGCGTGACAGGTACGAGATCGCTTCCAAGACCGATGTTGATCCGGCTTTACTCTCGCTGCATACGTGGCTTTCGGTTCATGCTTCTATGGTGGGGTTACCTTCCAACTGCTGGATAAAGCGAACCTGCCTTGCTGATACCGGTCTTCTACCCAGTCTTTGAATGTGAAGCAGTCTTCGAGAGGATGTCCTATCGCTCGGTGATAGGAGCAATAATCCGGATGATGAACCTCGTTTTCTTGATCGGGGTGTTTGGATTCCGGGATTGTCATCATCTGATGTTTTATGACAAGATCGAATATCTTCCTTGTCTTGTCTTGGGGAAAAGAACATGCTCGGCCCATCTTTTTTATAAGAAACGGATCCCGGCTGCTCAATTCTCGATCGCGTGGCTTCTTGGATCCGCTTGGCCGCTGTCGGACATTTTTTCCATTCTTTAATTTGTTTTTACCTCTGTGTCTGGTCTTCTGTATGACGGGCTAGCGACGAAGAGCATCGTCATTCTCCGTAGCCTGCTAAAGAAGGCGCTGCGTCCTGGCTTTCTTGTGAATGGCCATTTCGCGGCTATGGTCATCCCGGACCTTTTGGCCTGCTTCCCTTATTAGCTTGTCCATCTGTTCTTCGAACGACGGACTTGGCATTTTCATAGCGATACCTTATTTTGGTTCAGGGTTAGCGTCTTCTAACAGGGCATCTCCTTCTTCATCGAAATCATATATAACGTAGCAGCCATGGAATCGTTCTCGTTTCTTGGATTGAACATATCCAAGCCCGATCGTTTCCATTTCCCGTTAGGCAATCTTCGCTGAGTTCCGGGGACGTTCCAGATCTTGTTGTAGAACTGAGCTTGTCGAGTAGTCTGTTTGAAGGGTATTCCTTGGCACCTCAACAGCCTTTTTAATCCTTCTGTGTAGTATCTGGGTAGACGGATGGGCTGGAGCCTGTCAAGCATAGAATCGGCGCCGTGCCAGATTTCTTTCTCCACTTTGGTTTCCGCGGATCGATAAAAGAGGATCCCCTTTTCATCTTTTCTCCTGGGAGGGACGTAGAACGTCTGCAGTTCTTGCACACTGTAGGTATCAAGTGCGTCGAGCTCTTTGTAATGCTCTTGCGGAACCATGGTGATCTGCAAACTCTGATCATCTCCAGCGAAGGCTTGTATTGATGGCCGAACAGAAAATACTGCATTGACCTCATCTTCCGAGTCGCTGCCGAAGACCAGAGTAGGAGTGGACGGTCCCGGCTTGTTGCATTGGGGCGTCCCTGAATAAACTATTTCTTCTTCCTCCTCGGTATCACTCCCGAAGACCGGAATAGTGGTGATAGCTTTGTTCTTCGGTTTATGGCATTTTTCCGTGTCTTCGAAATCTGGTAAGAAGTATTTTGCATCTTCGTACTTTCGGACTTCATTCATGGAGAATGGGTTCAACTCCCCTGTCACGGTATACTCGAGACCATCCTTGAAATACTTCATACACTGATGTTGTGTAGAAGGGATGATGTTGTACTCGTGCAACCAAGGCCTGCAGAGAAAAGCATTGTAACATGTCTTGGCGTCGATGACGTGAAATTTGATGTCTGTGACAAGCAGCCCAAAGCGTAACGTCAGTATCACAGACCCGAGCGTCCGTGATGACTGGGAGTCAAACCCGGAGATGGTGATTTTATCACGAGCGAGGTGCTGAATGCTCATGCAGATTTCCTTCAACACTCTTACATTGAGGAGGTTGAAAGAGGACCTATTGTCAACCAGGATTTTGCCTATCTTGATATCATGACAGTATCCGGAGACATAAAGGGGACGGTTATGCTCGCACGTACCCGAGGAGGAGGTCTTCATCGCCGAAGGTGATATCGGCCGTGTGCACTTCTTCCAGCTCGTTCTTCATCTTTTCTTCGGTGGGGAAAGCTTGGAACTGCTCGGACTTTTGTAGTGCGTTGATCAAAGAATCTCTCGCCTTCTTAAATAGCAGAAGGGCATCGAGAATGCTTAGTTGCAATGGTATCTTCCTCAGGTGTGCCAGAACGTTGTAATCCACCTTATTTTTCTTGGGCGGGTCCTTGGCTGCCAGCTCTTCGACGACTCGGTCATCGAAGGTGATATCCTTAGGGACCTTTTCTTTTCCCTTATCCTTTTTGTTCGATCCCTTGTTTGCTGGTCCAACGTTCTTTTCAGGTAGCATGCGATTGCGCAGCTGAATGTTCTCGCAGCTCTTCGTTTCTTCCTCTTTTCCTAAGGTGGATTCTTTGAAGAGAGGGCCGAGAGCCATTTCTTCTTCAGAATCACTCCCGAATGTGAGAACTTGCGATCCTCTGCTATCAACCATGTGACAGTTGCCGGCAGTTCTTCCTCGTTCGTCTGTCGCATTTTTCCGCTGTCGAGAAGCTTCACGCTTCATCCTCTTGAAGTGTTGCCTGTGAGCGACATATCCTTGCCACCAATTTTTAAAGGCATTGCAGTCTCCAGTAGGGTGTGCAATCCTCTGATGATATAAGCAGAAGTTAGGATGTACGTCCTCTCTGTTAAGGTGTATCCTATTAGGAGTGTTTCCTTCGGAGGGTGGCAGCTTCATTCCCATCGATATGGTTTTGGCGAACCTTTTCCTCGTCTTGAGCCTGCTTTTATTTGCGGCGGATGTGCTTTGATCTGGTGGGAGTGTTTTAACTGTTTCACCCAGTCGCCGGCGTTTGGCTTTCTCAAATATGGCCATTTCGCGCTTTCGATCTTCCTTGCTTCTCCGAAGAGCTTCGTTCAGAAATGCATCAATCATTTCCTCTGACATTCCTAGAAGTTCCGGCTCGGGATCTGCCCCCAGTCTCTCTGCATCAGGAGCTTCTTTGTCATTTATCGAGTGAGAAATCATGTAGCAGCTTTCCACATAACCTTCAGGTTCGTCTGACGAGTCTTCTTCCTCATCTTTGTCGCTATCTCTGTCTTCAAAGATGTGGCTGAGAAACTCTTGAAGCGTGACCGGGGTTTGCGCCTTCTGGTTATATTCTTCCAGCGCGTCAATATATTTTTGCAGGTCCGTGCGCTTGTCACCAAGCTTCACGGGCTTTCTGGTCTTCTTCTTCTTCTTTGAAGACTTTGACGGCTGGGTATGGGCGTTTTGACCATCCCCACCAATTTTTGGCGTCGGGCGCGGCTTCAGCACTCCCTCGATGACCTCGGGTTCCAGCGGACTTTTCCACCTGATCACCGGGCATGTTTGGAGATCCTTTAGCATTCTTTTTGTTTTGGTCGAAAGAGCAACCTCCCATGGAGCTTCTTCTACAAAAGAGCATGATGCCCCCGACGTGTCCCCCCTTTTAAGAGCGTGCGGCTGAGGCGGGCTTACTTTACAGTTCTCGAACAGTGCGAATTTGCCTTGTTGGTATTGGTCCTCAATCCAGCCTTTGAAGACGAAGAAATCTTCGATTGGATGGCCTACCACTTGGTGATAGGGGAAATAATTGGGATTATTGGCCCCACCGGGTTGCAATGGGCGTTTCGGATCCGGCAAGGTGATGAGCCTGTTGTGCACCGCCAGCTCGAAAAGTCTCCTCGTTTTATCCCAGGGAAACGAATAAGGGCGCTTCAGTTTCTCATTGAAGAATCGTCGTCTTTCATCTTGGCGATCAGTTAGTTTTGGACCACTGGGCTGCTGTTGAGCATTGGCGACGAAGGTCGTTTTCCCTTTCCCTTTTTCATTTCGAGATTCCAGCTTCGAAGGAGAAGGTCTATGACCCATCTGATCCATTTAGGCCAGTTTGTTAATCAAGGCCTGGAAAGTAGTTGGCTTGAAGAACATCATGAATTGCGAAATGGTCGCCTGTGGATCAAGAGTACCCATGAACATGCCTACCGCAGGCTCTTCTTCGATGCGCTGCTCGCACTTCGACCATAGATTCCACCACCGTATCGCGTATTGCACCCATGTTTCGCCTGGCTTTACTCTGGCGTTAATTAACGCGGTGATTGGGGTTCATTCGCTAGCGCTTGCGAAACGCTGGGTGAATAGCAATTCCATCTCTGAAAAAGTTTTGACGAAGTCGTTGGGAAGCTCTGGGTACCATTCGAACGCCGTCTCCGCCAAGCTGCCGACGAATTGGTGAAGCGGTAGCTTATCATCCCCTCCAGTGTTGCCGCAGAAAGCCCTGAACTGAGCGACATGTTGATGGGGATTGCCTGTCCCCTTGTATACATGGAATTTAGGAATCGTGTATCCTGGCGGGTACTTTATTTGATCGTACAAACCCGGATAGGGCCGTCCAGTTCTGACGACTTGGCCGGCCGCTTCATTCGCTCAATGAGCTCATATTTGTTGAGCTATATAATCATCGAGCGTGGCTTTGGAGATGGTCTCCTCCTTGGCCGCTGACAAAGATGGCAGAGGATTTGATGTCTCTCCTCTATCATCTTCAATTATCACTGGAGGATCTTCGGCTGGAGGGTCCGACTGGATCATCATGCCCACCATATCTTAGAATAGAAGGGCCATTTGTTTTATATTGGCCGCTTGTTCCGCGGACGCTTTTTCCTTCTTCTCAAGCATTCTCCGAAGGAATTCGGCATCCATTTCCTGCTCATGACGCTGTTCTGAGGACGTCTCTGGGCTTGATTTTGGCCCCGTGAGTGCAGCCATGGCTGTTAGCATCTCTTGGACCTTTTGTTGTTGTTGCTCCTGAGCCTTAGTCACTGATCGCGTAAGCGGTCGATGACCTGTGGAGATACGGCTATCCTCTTTTCCGGATTCCATATAGACGGTATGCACCACCATGCCCCCAGACTTAGGGCGTTTAGGCTCACTGCCCTTGACATTTGTCGCAGACATGGGGATTTTCTCCGGCCTTCTCTTTTTGTGGGCTGGTGAAGTTGAGAGGGCCGTTGCAGCGAGCACCCAGGTAGACAACACCTTCTGTAGTACGACAGAATGCTCCTTCTCTTGCCGAAACTTCATCTTTTTCTGTCGGCGGGAGTAATCTTGATCAATCACCGAGTCTTGGACTTGATGCCAGACCTTGTAAATTTTAGAGGGCAGCCGCTGAGGGGGCTGTTCGAGCTTCGCCTTTGTGGCATTCTCTACAGGTGGAGGAGACCTTTTCAGCACAGCAGTCGAAGAGTTCTTGCGGACCCTCCTGAGTGGTTCAAAGCTGTTCCCAGTTGGAACAGCAGTATCAATTTCCACCATCGGAGCTGGCGTAGTCAATCCAGAGGGAGAGCTGCCCCCAGCTTTCCTCACTCGGTGCCAGTGGCGACGTTGAGCATGTCGTGCGGCCGGGATCACCTCCATTGTTGAATCAGCTTTTCCATGCCCCCTGTTTTGATGAGAGTTTGTTGTTGGCGCCAGCCTGTCAAAGACAGACGTCCGCTGAGAGGGAATGGTCAACCTGTCGAAAGCCGACCTTCGAGCAGGGAGAGTAGCTTGGACGACCTCAACTGTAGCAGGAGTTGGAGTGTCCTTCTCTGGTATTACGAGCCTCCTTACCGGCCCACTTGAGCTTTGACCCAGCCAGTCGAAGACTGAGGCATTGGAGTTGGACGACCTGCTGAGAGGGGCCATGGTGGTTGCAAGCCGATCAAAGACCGACTTCTTTGCAGCTTCCTGTGACGGCATCTGAACGTTGAAGCTCGTTGGTGGGATCATGGTCCCAAAGAATAGCCCAGTGGTGGCTTGGGTTACTTGTTCCACCGACATTGTGAAAAGGGAGGCCGCTTGGGGCCCGTAAGTCACTCCTCTGGACAGGACGGAGTGAGAGTTGCAGTTGCAGTTAGTGCAGTTTGAGGCCATTGATCTTCTGTTTTCTGCACGGAGCAAGACACCAAATCTTAGTACCTCGAATCCAGGGGCAACCATAGCAAACCGCGATTCATTCGCGAAATACGACACACGAAGTGTGGAGTGGAAATAGGAAAAGGTCCCACCCTGCGTGCCAGAATCTGTTCTCCGCCAAAAAGACGCGACCGGGACGTTGGGACGTCCGGCCTGAATTTTGGGGGCAAATGCTATTTGGTTTTATCCGTCCACCTCTCCGAAGATGCCAAGTTGATTTATGGCACCATGTATCGGAGGTTTATACGGATGCGGCCTTGTAGCAGACTTCATCAGATTCTCCCTCGTTGTGAGGGGTTTTTTATTGTGGGGACGCTTTTCCCTGCAGACGCAAGCCTCTGCAGTTTATTACGCTACCGCATCGCGGTAACTACTTTCTCCTTCTCCAGATGGTCACTTCATGTCATGGGTGTTTGTTTTGTTTTTGGTTGCTCGTAGATTGTATACGGAGACTAATTTATGTTGTTGCCCATAGGGCGTGGATTAGTCCAAATCCGTATTTTCTTAGATTTGGGTTTGGGGTTGGATTTAAGGATGCGTTAGTCTCATTTGAGACTAAGATCAACTTAAACGTTTGTTAAGAATACGTTAGTCTAATTTTAGACTAAGATCTACTTAACAGGATCATTTAGATCCAACAAAAGAGTGGACTCCATTATTTAGTTTAGGGACATTGCGGTCCAGAAGTTTAAGGACATCATAGTCCATGAGTTTAAGGACTCCACAGTCCGTAGTTTAAAGACGTCATGGTCTGTAAAGTTTAAGGACATCATAGTCCATGAGTTTAAGGACCCCACAGTCCGTAAAGTTTAAGGACATCATAGTCCATGAGTTTAAGGACCCCACAGTCCATAGTTTAAAGACGTCATAGTCTGTAAAGTTTAAGGACATCATAGTCCATGAGTTTAAGGACCCCACAGTCCGTAAAGTTTAAGGACATCATAGTCCATGGGTTTAAAGACCCCACAATCCAAGGTTAAGGACATCATAGCCCATGGGTTTAAGGACCCCATAGTCATAGTCCATGGGTTTAAGGACCCCACAGTCCAAGGTTAAGGACATCATAGTCCATCGGTTTAAGGACCCCACAGTCATAGTCCATGGGTTTAAGGACCCCACAGTCCAAGGTTAAGGACATCATAGTCCATGGGTTTAAGGACCCCACGGTCCATGGAATGTTCGGTTGTCGGGACCCGTCACCTCTCTGAAGACATTGAAGGATTATAACGACAAATATCAGAGGAGTGAAGAGATGTACCCTTGAACCAATATTGATTGGGAGATCTGTAGTCTAATTTGGGACTAAGATCAAAGATTTATGAGCATATAGGCTCAATCAATCTGAATTAAGGTTCCGTGGCCACTTTGGGTTCGGCCCATTCAGTTAAAATGTTAAACATTTAACAATGCTGAGCATTGGTTTGGTTTCTGACAACTGTTTTTGTCTTTTATTGAGGGTTGAGCACTCATCATAACTCTGGGCTTTTATTTATAGAACAGTTTATGTTCTTTTAGCGCACACGTGAGGAGCACGTGGCGCGCTTGGCGCTGAGCGCCAGTTCAAAAAGCGCAAAGCGCTTCAGTTTAAGTAGCACACACATGGGGAGCACGTGGCACGCTTGGCGCTATGCGCCAGATAATGAGCGCAGAGCGCTTCTGTTAAGTAGCGCACACGTGAGGAGCACGTGGCGCGCTTAGCGCTATGCGCCAGACAATGAGCGCAAAGCGCTTCTGTTAAGTAGCGCACACATGAGGAGCACGTGGCGCGCTTAGCGCTATGCGCCAGACAATAAGCGCAAAGCGCTTCTGTTAAGTAGCGCACACATGAGGAGCACGTGGCGCGCTTGGCGCTATGCGCGAGACAATGAGCGCAGAGCGCTCCTTGTGAATTTTGGAGCGCTGAAGCGCTTCTTTTGATTGGAGCGCTAGGGCTCTTTTTAGGCAGCTTTGCGCCCTGAGAGTTAAATTCTCTTTCTTATAAGAGACTTTGTCTCATGGATCTAAGAACAAAGTTCTTATTTTTTATAGGAGATATTTCAATCTCTTATGTTTTTGGTGAAAGGCTCTGCTTTTATGGATCTATGATCCTAAGAGAATTGAATTATTCTCCACCCCCCTTTTATAATGAGATATGATAATCTCTGAAAGACAATTTGTCTTATAGACCTATGATCTTAGAAAAGAAGTAAACTCTTCTTTTTATATGAGACGATTTCGTCTTTCTGTTCTTTTTACCTTGAAGAAAATCTTCTTCTTCTGAGAGCTTGCTCTTTGTCTTTGAAATTTTCTCAAAATTTATTGGGGGGGTTCCTCTATATGAGACTTGAAGTCTTAGGACCTTTATATAGTGAAGGCTGATTTATTGAATTGGTTAAAGAGATCTTTTCTCTAATTGATTTGGAAATGTTTCCCCCGTTGGATCTTTGATCCAAGGGCTTCTGATTTACAGAAGGCAATTTTCTTGTTTTTAACAAGATTGGGAAATTTTTTCCCATACAGAATTTATTCTGTATTTTGGTGGTTTTTAATCACCATTGGATCATTGATCCAACGATGCTTTGATTTTCAGAGAATAATCTTTCCTGTTTGGAAAGATTATGAGGAATGTTTCCTCGACAGAATTTTATTCTGGTCAATTGATGATTTTTAATCATGTTTGTTGGATCTTTGATCCAACGGTGGGGAACATTTAGTTCCAGCGCTTACGTGCTTTGCACGTGGTGCGCTGCTTAGAGTACAGCGCACTTAGCGCTAGCGCTCACGTGCTTTGCATGTGGTGCGCTGCTTAGAGTGCAGCGCATTTAGCGCCAGCGCCCACGTGCTTTGCACGTGGTGCGCTGCTTAGAGTGCAGCGCACTTGGCGCTACTATGAAGCGCTGCTTCATTGCAAATTTTGAAATTTGAACAAAGCTTTACTCTGATTGGGGGAAACAAACTTCATGTAATTTTATCGTCAATATTTATTTTCTAGCTGGAGGGGATGCGTCCACGTCCGTGTCACCGGCTGTTCCTCACCGGAGGAACTATCGTCTCGCTCGTGCTGCTATCGCCGGAGGTATATATCTCACTTCAATTTTCGTTAATCCTTAATTTCTTAATACCACTTTGTTTTAATATTGCTTGTCTTTGTTAATTATATGTATGCCCTAGAGGCCATTACTGTACTCTGGACGTATATTGTAGTGGATGCTGGGACATATATAGGGAGGACTTTCTTGCTCGACATGATAGTATGCTATCTGGTTGCTCTTTACCTTAACGTGTATACCGATTGTCTCTTTGTTACATTTGGTAAAGCCCTTAGGATGTGTGCTTGACTACCTGGACTATGATGCGGATCATACTAGTGGGGACATGGTAGTCCATAAGTACATCCTTCAAAGTCCCTAGTCGAGGGTGTATCGAGACGGGGCATCGATATACCAGAGTAGACTAGCGTATACCTTCTCGACCCATACAGATGGGCGATGGATGATCCCATATCCATTGGTGTTTGACATCGGAGATGATATACGGGTGCTCAGTAGAGACTGGGTACACTGGACGGACTCGCCGAGAACTCCCAGATGGTATTATACCTCACGTCAGATGGCAGTTCTCTGGTGACACTGGTACAGAGTAGTCTGTTGACCCGAGATCGTCATAGAGTCTTGTGTGGTTCCCACTGTGCTTTGATTTCCATCTTACCACGTCCAAGAGGGCGTGCAAAACGGTGGTTTTTGGGTACAGTCCCGAGTCACATGGAGGCAATGAGCGATAGGAGGGGATTCGTCTCTCCCGGTATAGGGAGTTGATGTTGCGCTGTGTTCGATTGGCTATAACAGGAAATCCCTGGCCAGGGTTGCTGAGATTTACTGGTAAGTGTTACCAGTAGTTTCTCGAAGTGTTATAGACCTCATATCGACACGACTTATCGAGCTATTGGGGTCTGACGTTTACCACCCCTAGGCAAGATATGTGACATATCAGACGATCAGACCGGACTGTACGGTAGTGTTACTGGTCGGATTCACTGGAGTGTGAGCGGGCTTGCTCGTCGATCTTCAGATCGCTCAATACCCGGGTGGCCGTTACGTTTAGCAGACCGCTTGCGGCTTGTGGGTGTTTGATATGATCATCACCTGCTGCCGGCGTATTGACGAGTCTTTAGAGTCCTACACAGAGGTTTCCTGGCTCAAGCGAAACGAAATAGGAGCGCATATGAGATATGTGCGGGACCGAGAATAATGCGTGTATGTGATGCCGCATTCCATTCTCGCGATGAATGTATCGGAAAGGTTGTATGCGATATAACCTAGTTATCGATTCAAGCGTTGATTCGATAAGCCGATACATTGAATACTAGTCGGTTGTGTGCGACATGACCGGATCATTGAATCAAGTGTTGATTTAATGATTTAATGCATAATTATATATTTGATATGTTACTTTGCACTAACTAGTATTGGTTCACTTTAAACGGATTTTCTCACTTGGATTGTGCACATTGTATATGTGATATATTTTTGTGCACTTGTATGTATCATGTTTGATGATGCATGCTAACTTGTGTTTTGTGTGAAGATTAAACCATGGTTGTGAGAGTGGTTAGGGTTTTATTTTCCATTACTTATTTATTCATTTATTTATTTGTTTATACATTTTGGAAAATAAATGGAAAAGAGAAAAGAATGGTGGCTTTATTTGTTCTTTAGTTGAAGCTTCATGAAGCTTTGATCAAGTCAACCATTCTTATCTCATCCTTAACCCTAACCATTCCCACTAACCCTAGTTTAGTCTCTACACTTGACCATGGTTAATTTTATGATAAGAATTCATTTTCTTTTCTTTTTCAATTAATCTCATCATATAATATTCTTCTTCTTCTTCCTTCAACTCAAGAAGAAAACCTAAGGTCCATCAATGGTGATTGATGAAATGAGTGAGAAATCCAATTCTAAAGTCTACCCACTTCCTATTTCTTCATCCTCTACCTCTTGCCAAGTAGTAGAGTGTGTTTCCTTCACAAGTTTTCAAAGCTAGGTGAAGGTGGAGCTTGATCTATCGATGCCTCGACGTAGATCATCTTCGGCATGGACATCGACGACCTAGCTCGCCATTTCTCCGACGAAGCCGACACTAGAGCCCGGATTCTTTTTGGACAGCGGAGACGACTTCGTTGCGGAGCAATGGAGGTGGAGCACCGGATCTACAAAGGTTGTATTTCCGTATCTCATAGTTAAGTGTTAACTAGTTAGCTTTTTCGCCTAGTTTTCTAGCAAACGATCCGTAGTCGGGTCTCTCGGCACCTATAATTTTTGAAATTGGCACGTTCGATGCCTTGTGAGACCTCACTTGAGTGCCTAGGAGCCCTACAGTGGTATCAGAGCCTAGCTAGAGCCTTAGGCGAAGTCTAGACGGAATTTGAAGTCCGAACGACCCGAAAACCCAAACCGGAATATGCTCTCTGGGTTTTTTCCGAAAATGCGGATTTTTGTGTATTAAAAATGCCTAAAAAATTCAATAAATAATTATAAGAATTACTGTGCAAACTCAGGCGAAAGATTCATCCAACAGAGAGCGGAACCGCGGCAGAAGCCCAGATTCTGCGGCGGTTCCGCGGCTAGGTTGTGACGTCATCACATATTTTCTGCACAGTAATTCCTATTTAATTATTCTGGATTTTATGGGAATATTTAAAATTTATTCCAGAGTTGAATGTTCTGGGTTGTTTTGGGGATTCGGTGTATCGATCGGAGTATCAAATTTTGTCTGTGTGGCTTTCCAGATAATTTTAGAATATGTTAAAAAGTTCGACCGGATATAAATACCCAATTTTTCCCCTGTCGGGAAATTTCCAAGTGTTGGATTTTTCCGTAGTTTAACGACGTTCTAAGTAGTGCAAGTAACGCGATGGACCCTCTAGAAGACAACAAATCTTAACTCGATTATGTGACCGTCTTGAACTGCCCTTTGAACCTTCGGGTTTGGGGCAGTACGGCGTGCCACATGTGAGGCGTTGGCTTGACCCTTCTACGGCTGGACCGTTGGTACTGAGGCACGAACGGAATGTTGTTATACTTGTTTCATGTGTTGATCAGTTTCGGGAAAACTTGGGTGTTCGATTGTTCGATCGGAAAGTTTAACATTTTCTATTTATCTGGAATGGGATACAATAATTGGAATTCACAAAAGTTATGTGATAACTGAATGAATGTTATAAATCTAGCAATTTAGTCTCACTTGATCGGTTGCCACGGAATTTTGATGTGATCAAAAGTCCGTCGCAATCACGTAGCGTACGCGGATACTCGCCGGGTAAACTTAATAGACAGCTTCACTCCATAACCCCGACCAAGTGACTGTAGGAGAACCCCGTCGCCGAAAGCATCCGTCCGGGTGCTCGCGGTAGCGGTGTTCCGCCTTGGTGCACTTCGTCGACGGTATCGGGGGTGCGGCCGTCTACTGAAGTTTGCGACGAGCATTCGATCAGGATGTCGGGAATCCTGTTGAATTGCCCGACTTAATATTGAAAAGTGTTTTCGATTATGAGACTAAAATGCGGGGTTTATAATTGTTAGGCATGCGATGTCTAAGTAATTCATTTGGTCAGGCATGCGATGTCTGAGGTGGTTGCGGATTCCAACTGTTGTAGTTTTACACTTTCTTTTCTGTGACCGTAAGTGTAATATTTGATATCGCCGGTTTCGTTGCTATATGTCAACGACAATTGGGATACGCATGTTTACTTACGTTGATGACATGTGATGTTATGTGTTGCTGGATATGTTGTATTGGATCGTCGTGTTTGAATAGCCGGGGGTTTTTATGTGAGATGAGTGTTTTTCATTTTCATTCATGTAAAAACTTGTATGTAATATTCTTTTATTGGGGCACTTCCAGGTTGCGGAAGTTGTCACCGTTTGTATATTATTTACTTTTCTGCACTAGGATAGACCCAAGGAGGAAGGCACAAGTAACCGGGTTCTGGAGTCCAGTGGGAGACCAACTCGAGGAGTCGAGTCCGGGTCTCCTAACTCCAGAATTGGTAGGGTTGCTTGCCGCTCTCGTAGGGGTCTAGGGGTGTGGGTTTGGCTATTCATCAGGACCGTGGAATCCGTGTTTTATACTGGCTCGTATTGAAAACACGGACGTCCTAGTATATCCAATATTTCATATGATTCTTCTGCTGCGATATCTGTGATGTGATCATGTGATGTTCTGTGATAGATACAGTATATAGTATATATGATATATTATATAGACGTTACTTATGTTTTACACCCGTGCTAACCCTGCCCCGCTTTGCCGTTAGTTACCTAACCTAACGATGCACGAGGGGACATCGAGGCGAATGCGGATGGCATAAGTGTACGTCGTATTTATCTGTGATGTTTAGGTACTTAAATGATGGGACTTCATTAATATGATTAATGAAATAAAAGAAACCTAAGATGTTGTAGAATCGAATTTCAAAATAAAACAGGTAGCTACAGTTCTTGCTTTGCACAGCGGTATATATGATATATCCTGCACCTTATTCGATAAGGAAAGGACCGAGATCCCTTCACCGAGAGTGACTCCTTTAGCAATAACTGGCAGATGCTACACACTCGGTTTGTCTTTTGATAGCTTTTAAGAGTTTTTGCTTTGCACAGTGATATATATGATATATCCCGCACCTCATTCGACGAGGAAAGGACCGACGATCCCTTCACCGGGAGTGACTCCTTTAGCAAAACTAGAAAAGCCTCAAAAGCACTCCATTTAAAAATCATTTGATTCTACAACGATATCAAGTTCATTACGCAATAGGTTTTCAGAAAAACCTGTCGTAGCCCTCCGTCATTTCAGATAAGTTGTATATAGTATTCATGCTGCATTTGTTGGCTTTCGTCAAGGTGCAGTGTGCGGTAGCTATATGCTGCTTATCTGCCAGCATACGATGCGATTGGATTAGGGTAGTCGTGCGGCTTTGTTGGCTTTCGTCAAGGGTCGTGCGGGTGGATTTAATTCGATCAAGAAATGTACGGGTTGAACTTGACTAGCGGGCTATGGTTTGTTGGCTTTCGTCAAGGTCATAGCACCTTAGGAGCAAAATATTATCGGGAATTTCAAGTGTTGAAATTTGCAATGAGATTGCATACCTTCTATGAGATAGTTGGATCCCGATACCCGCTGCGAGTAAGAGTTACTCCTGGGAGAGTTTTACACATTACAATTAGCCGATCAAGTAGGTGTCTAGAAAGGTGTTAACGAGGTTACGCCTCTGAGAAAATGAGGTTTACATTAATTAGGTTCGTGCGAAAGCACGGGGGACCTCCCTCAAAGTACCGACACTCGCCTGGCTGAAAGATTGGCGAACTTGTAGTGTGTAATTAATCCCGGCTAGTCTTTCCTTTTAGGGTTTGAAGGAAGATTTGATAAAAAGCAGTGGGAGCCATCCTGATTAGATAAAATAATAACCAATCTATTCTTGCAAGAGCGCACGCTGAGTGTTTTCTTCTCTCTCTCTCTCCAGGTAGCGACCATATCACGCCTTAATCAAGATAATAATATGGAATATTGACCGAACCCGCTTGTTATACTGAGCTGGGGAACGTTGGTCCCGCTCCAACTTATAATTGTTATAAGACAGAGCAGGAAATTGGGGATTACCAGAATTCCCGTGCCGCCCAAACGAAGAGAGTGCATGCTGATGCATCATCTTCGGGTGTGTTCATTACAGAGAACTGTTTCTCAGTATCCTTTACGTCCTGGGTATGTGATACCAGATCAGGATCCCAGATATGTAATCTGTTACATAGGGCTGCAGAAAGGTAGAGAACTGAGAACGGGTGATAAGTTTCATGAGGCAGAAAACGGGGCAAGTGTTGCAGCCAAGTCTGTTGGTCACTGTCACCCTGTATTACCAATACATTAATTATGAACGAATGTTATTAGATACCGAACCTGATATACAAAATCATATCAGTCTCTTTATTAGTAAAGAAATGATAAAATTTTGTATTGTTGGATAATGTTTTGAACATTTCCTATATCAAAAGTTGATCGGTTCAGGCACGTTATCTAAAAGCATTGATGTTCTAAATCAAACTACAGTTCTTAGTATACAGAACACATACAAGAGGAAGAGTTCAGAATTGAACGATTCCTTCTTGAGGCATTGTAGACTAGGTCATATCAATGTGACCCGACTAGCTGAAGTTATATGTAGATGCATATTTAAATCAGTTTGAATTTACATCTTCTGAAACTCGCCAGTCATGTCACAAAGATAAGATGACCACAGCTCTGTTTATTGGTAACAGAGAAAGAGTTAGTAAACTCTTGGGATGATACATGTTGATGTATGTAGGTCCCCTGTCTACACATGCCATGACTGGTTCTTTATACTTCATTACGTTCTCTGATGATCTCTTTAGATTCAGACCTATGTTCCTGTTGAAACACAAGTCCGAACCTTTTGAGATATTCACAGAATATAAGCGAGAAGTAGAGAACCAGAATACGGGTATAAGTATTATGTCCTATGATGAGATCAGGGAGGAGAATACTTGTGCATGGAATTCCTAGACTATTCTAAAGGAGAATGAGATTCTCTCTCAGCATTACTCCTCCGTATACACCATTGTACGATGGTATATCGGGGCGGAGCAGATACACCCTATATGATATGGTGTGCTCTATGATGAGTACTGCTGAGTTACCTATTTCCTTTTGGGAGTTATGCACTTGAGAAGTTGCATACCTATTGAATAGGGTTCAAATCAAATCAGTTGCCTACCACTTCATATGTGATATGGAAAAGGAAGAGCCCATTTCTTAAATTAGTTAAGATTTGGGGTTGTCCGGCCTATGTCTAAAAGCAAAATCTGGACAAACTCGAGGCAAAGTCTGTAATGTAGAACTGGAAAAGTTTCAGCTATACAAAATACAGCAGATGATTTGGTACAACCAAAGGATTCAGTAGATGCCAACGAACCTCAGCCTCTCTGCCGATCTAGTAGGGTTCCTCACCCACCTGAGAGATACTTCGGTTTCTCTATGACAGTGGGAGCGAGGATTGCATCATGAGATGATGACCCAACTAGTTTCGAGCTGGCCATCAGGAGTAAGACTCTGTAAGAATGGCTGGATGTTTAGCGATCTGAGATGGAATCCTTATACACCGACAAAGTATGGACTTTAGTTGCTATATCTGAAGGGTTAAATCCCCATCAGGAGCAAGTAAATCTTGAGAAGATTACTTGGTGTACATGGAAAAGTTAAGACTTTCAAAGCTAGACTTGTTAAAGGTTTTCGTCATCGACCAAGCGTGGATAATGATGAAACATTTTTCCAGTGGCTATGCTTAAGTCCATCCGGATCCTACCTGCCACGGCTACATACCATGACTACGATATCTGATGGTTGAGTGTCTTGACTGCTTTTCTAAATGATGATTTAGAAGAGAGCGTCTATAAGTACACAACCAGAGGGCCTCGTAGACAGTGGGAGCAGCGGAAACGTGTGCAAGATGTTTTATATGATAAAGCAGGCATCGCGGAGTTGGAACATCTGTTTTTGATGAATTAGTCAAAGAGTTTGACATCATCAAAATAGTAGATGAACCTTGTATAAACAAAAAGGTAGTAGGGAGTATGGTGACGATCCTCGTAGAGTACGTGGATGACATACTCTTGATGGGGAAGGAGTTTCCTATGCTACGCTCGATCAATCTCCGGTTATCACAAGGATTCTCCACATAGGATCAAAATGATACCTCCTAAATCCTGAGTTTTAGATCTATGAGATAGACTTAATTGGATGTTAGGATTCTCACTAGTTGTAGTGAGACGGTATCAACCGATCCTGGGGAGAATCACTGGAAGGGTTCCAGGGTGATAAAGACGACTGAATGTCAGTCACAGGCATTGTCTTTACCCTCAGTAGAGGGACGGTATGTTGGAAGAGTTCCAAGCTAGATACCGTGACATACAAGACGATAAAGGCAGGATACATCGCTACTTAAGATGCTACCAAAAAGGCAGTCTGGGTGTATACTGGTTCATGAGATGAACTACGTTCCTACCATTGTGAGACAATGGAGTTGTGGCTTATGCCAAGGAACACCCGTCCCATCAGTGACCCAGGCGTATTCTGAGGCCGCATCACCTGATCATGGAGATAGTTGATCTCCAGGGTGATCGAGGTTAGGAGAGTAGACTCAGAGGACAACACAGCGGATCCACTCACAAAGGCCTGTTCCCAGAGAGAGACTTTTATGGGATGGTTGAGTATGAGATACTACAACCACTGCTACAGATGGCCCTAGTGCAAGTGGGAGATTGTTAGTTATATGTATGCCCTAGAGGCCATTACTGTACTCTGGACGTATATTGTAGTGGATGCTGGGACATATATAGGGAGGACTTTCTTGCTCGACATGATAGTATGCTATCTGGTTGCTCTTTACCTTAACGTGTATACCGATTGTCTCTCTGTTACATGTTGGTAAAGCCCTTAGGATGTGTGCTTGACTACCTGGACTATGATGCGGATCATACTAGTGGGGACATGGTAGTCCATAAGTACATCCTTCAAAGTCCCTAGTCGAGGGTATATCGAGACGGGGCATCGATATACCAGAGTAGACTAGCGTATACCTTCTCGACCCATACAGATGGGCGATGGATGATCCCATATCCATTGGTGTTTGACATCGGAGATGATATACGGGTGCTCAGTAGAGACTGGGTACACTGGACGGACTCGCCGAGAACTCCCAGATGGTATTATACCTCACGTCAGATGGCAGTTCTCTGGTGACACTGGTACAGAGTAGTCTGTTGACCCGAGATCGTCATAGAGTCTTGTGTGGTTCCCACTGTGCTTTGATTTCCATCTTACCACGTCCAAGAGGGCGTGCAAAACGGTGGTTTTTGGGTACAGTCCCGAGTCACATGGAGGCAATGAGCGATAGGAGGGGATTCGTCTCTCCCGGTATAGGGAGTTGATGTTGCGCTGTGTTCGATTGGCTATAACAGGAAATCCCTGGCCAGGGTTGCTGAGATTTACTGGTAAGTGTTACCAGTAGTTTCTCGAAGTGTTATAGACCTCATATCGACACGACTTATCGAGCTATTGGGGTCTGACGTTTACCACCCCTAGGCAAGATATGTGACATATTAGACGATCAGACCGGACTGTACGGTAGTGTTACTGGTCGGATTCACTGGAGTGTGAGCGGGCTTGCTCGTCGATCTTCAGATCGCTCAATACCCGGGTGGCCGTTACGTTTAGCAGACCGCTTGCGGCTTGTGGGTGTTTGATATGATCATCACCTGCTGCCGGCGTATTGACGAGTCTTTAGAGTCCTACACAGAGGTTTCCTGGCTCAAGCGAAACGAAATAGGAGCGCATATGAGATATGTGCGGGACCGAGAATAATGCGTGTATGTGATGCCGCATTCCATTCTCGCGATGAATGTATCGGAAAGGTTGTATGCGATATAACCTAGTTATCGATTCAAGCGTTGATTCGATAAGCCGATACATTGAATACTAGTCGGTTGTGTGCGACATGACCGGATCATTGAATCAAGTGTTGATTTAATGATTTAATGCATAATTATATATTTGATATGTTACTTTGCACTAACTAGTATTGGTTCAATTTAAACGGATTTTCTCACTTGGATTGTGCACATTGTATATGTGATATATTTTTGTGCACTTGTATGTATCATGTTTGATGATGCATGCTAACTTGTGTTTTGTGTGAAGATTAAACCATGGTTGTGAGAGTGGTTAGGGTTTTATTTTCCATTACTTATTTATTCATTTATTTATTTGTTTATACATTTTGGAAAATAAATGGAAAAGAGAAAAGAATGGTGGCTTTATTTGTTCTTTAGTTGAAGCTTCATGAAGCTTTGATCAAGTCAACCATTCTTATCTCATCCTTAACCCTAACCATTCCCACTAACCCTAGTTTAGTCTCTACACTTGACCATGGTTAATTTTATGATAAGAATTCATTTTCTTTTCTTTTTCAATTAATCTCATCATATAATATTCTTCTTCTTCTTCCTTCAACTCAAGAAGAAAACCTAAGGTCCATCAATGGTGATTGATGAAATGAGTGAGAAATCCAATTCTAAAGTCTACCCACTTCCTATTTCTTCATCCTCTACCTCTTGCCAAGTAGTAGAGTGTGTTTCCTTCACAAGTTTTCAAAGCTAGGTGAAGGTGGAGCTTGATCTATCGATGCCTCGACGTAGATCATCTTCGGCATGGACATCGACGACCTAGCTCGCCATTTCTCCGACGAAGCCGACACTAGAGCCCGGATTCTTTTTGGACAGCGGAGACGACTTCGTTGCGGAGCAATGGAGGTGGAGCACCGGATCTACAAAGGTTGTATTTCCGTATCTCATAGTTAAGTGTTAACTAGTTAGCTTTTTCGCCTAGTTTTCTAGCAAACGATCCGTAGTCGGGTCTCTCGGCACCTATAATTTTTGAAATTGGCACGTTCGATGCCTTGTGAGACCTCACTTGAGTGCCTAGGAGCCCTACAATCTTAATATTTCTTGTAGATGCAGGACAACCCCATCTCGAGAGGGGGACTTGAGGGCCGAATCAGTCCCATAGACTGAGTCCGGATAGAGCTAAAGGGGAAGAACCATTCCCCCTCTTCTTTATCTCCGATTATCGCTATACCGACAATTATGCCGAGAGGTTCGGCCGGTATTTGGAGGATGAGAGCCGCATCCAAAAGAAATATCCACTTCACGTTGAGTGGGGCGATCAGCACCGGCGCTCATTTGCCCTCTTCTGAGATCAGGCTTGGGTATTAATATATATTTTCATTTGACTTATCTAATATATTTATTATTATTTAATACTTGCGGGCTAAATACATTATTTTTTTGTATTTTCAGTTGGATTACGACTTTTAGCATGTACCCGACCCTAATCACCTAGAGAGAGTGCTCGATCTTCACGCTCTATATCTCGGCATGATGAAGAACATGCAATCAAAGGTCCGATACAATAGGAACGAGCTGAAGATCGACTTCTATTTGGTATGGTTGGCGACCTCCGAGGCAGAGAGAGCGGCTCTCCTACATACTCCGGCCTTTGCAAGAGTCGACGTAGATACACGGCCTCTCTTGTGCCAATATTACGACTCTCGGCGCAAACAGGTTTGTACTTTAAATATAATTCATTGTTTAGTATATAATTTATTTTTTGTGTTGCTTAGTTAGAAAACTAAATCTAAATGTGTTATGCAAAAACAGGCTGATCAAAATAAGGAGAATATGAAGTCGGCGAAGAGGGGTCGCCCCACTTATATAGGAGGCTCGAGGAACATTACTCGTGCCATGGAGGCATTGGTAAATTACAATAGATCTGTTTTGATATAATGTAATATTAAGAGTTATTTTATAATATATGTAAATTTTTGACGAATTACAGAGAGCTCAGATCCTAACGCAGGGTGGTACACCGAGCGTGCTGACCGCGTATCTTGCCGTCCATGGCAACTCGACAGATCCCGCCACAGGCGAGCTTCGATTTCCCGACACCGCAACCCAGGAGTACTGAGCAAGTGTTAATATTTATTCTAACAGGTTTGAAATTTTTGTTTTGAAAAGTTCAAATTTAAATGATATACTTATATTTTAATGGTTAATGTGGGTGTAGGAGCGGGTGGTGGAGCAGGCGGAGATATCGGGGATCGATTTTACTGGACAGACCGATCTGATACTACTGACCCCAGTCCTAAACGCCGCACACGGAGGGCACCACGAAGGTTAGGGGAGAGGCCGGAAACTGGGTCCTAGCAGGGCCCATATGAGGTTGGACTCCACTCCGGCAGTTACTTCCCCTACCCCCGTGAGCGACGTCTAGAGCATGATGTTGTCGCCTTTAAGACCACCGTCGAGCATGATGTTGATTATGAATATTTATGTATTTGGTTATATGATGTATATATTATTGTGCACAGGACGGGAAGAAAACAGGAAGCCCATTTTTTAAAAAAATATGCTATTTTGTCCTTACGGATTAATCCGTAAGGCCATCTATTGCACCTACGGATTAATCCATAGGTGCAATGTTTGCCCCTACACAGTTAGTCGTAGGGACAAATTATCAGGATACCTGATATTTTATCCCTATGAACTCGGTAAAAACTTGCCTCTACGAATTGATCCGTATGGGCATTTATCAGGCCATATCCGTAGGGGAATCAATCAGCCCCTACGGATAAATTCGTAGGGACAAGTATTTTATTTTATAAACCAATAAATTAAATAAAGATTATGTCCCTACGGAGTAAGCCGTAGAGATAATGCCTCTACGGCGTAAGCCGTAGGGGCAATTATTACTCCGTAGGGGCATGTTCAAAACAAAGACTTGCACCTGCGGCTTTTGGACCTACGGTGCAGTTTTATGTCTCTACGGATATATCCGTACGGGCAGTGATTTGTCCCTACGGTTAAATCCGTAGGGGCAACCCATTATTGTAGTAGTAACGGTTATAACCGTCACAATATATATGGACGCCAAACAGATATAATTTAGTTGTTTGAATCTTTTTTGGTAACGCCAGGTATCTGGTCACGGTCTTAACCGTGAAGATAAAAAGATATGGTCATAATTTAAGGCATTAATAGGTTTCTCGTGACGGGGTTTTAGGTAACAGGTGCGTCACAATTTTAATCATGACCAAAAGTGTGTTTGGTTACGGTTAAAACCGTGAACAAACCCATACTCTGTAGCAGTGATACTTGTAAAGACCGCGACGCCAAGACCAGTTTGCACTTTATCTTTCCAGCCTCAAACACACCAAAAGGCTTTTTTTGAGATCCAGACGCTCCCATAGGTCATCTACCAAGATAACAAAGCTCTTGGAGCTCAAAAAGTTAAAGATACAGTTAAAGGAAAGACGACGATCACGGTTAGTATTGTACCAACTCAGCATGTCTGCAATGAGATCCTGAATCTTTTCAAGAGTGCATTCTCTTGAGGCAGTTACGAGAATAACTCGATCAAACCCAAATGATGGGTCTCTCGCCAACACTTCGTTGATGCGTTTGAGGAGAGCTGTCTTGCTAACGCCCTCAATGCCCCAGATGCCAAGAATGGCCTGAGCATCGTCTCTGAGAAATTAAGCTGAGCGCCATTCGGGGCTTCAGCTCAATCTCGTCCTGCATCATAGCTGGAACAACCTCTACCGTGAATTCTTTGACATCAGTTATGAATTTTAGGTCCTTTTTCTAAACTGGGAAGCTCCTCCATAGCTCTCATGCTGATGGAGTAACTGGAGAAGCGGTTGAAACAGAAAGCGCGGCCAAGAAATATGCAGATCTTATGCTCTTAATCGGTTCTAATGGATTCCGCTTTGCACTGGAGGACTTTTGTACGGTTCAGCCATGCCTCCACTTCATCTATGGGCTTCTTTTATTTTTTGAAATTGATTGCAAATTCAGAGCCCGAGATCAAAAGCCTAAGATAGTGTCCGAGATCAAAAACCCAAAAGTGAATACGTGTAGTACACGTAATAGATTTCATAGTTGGATTAGGATTAGCTTATACTAATTAATTCTAAGTTATATCTGCGTCTCTGGTTTAGATATGTATTAATTTAGATATATATTAATTAATTGAGTGGAGGGTAATGAATTAACATAGCATTATATAAAGTACGCGCCAGGATTTAAAAAGTTGCTGCTGCAATTAAAATAATCTACAAATCCCGAGGGCTTGAGGAATTAAGTCTGCGGGCACAGATAGCCAATTAGATTGGTGGCGGCCATTAATATGAAGTCTGCAGCAATCAAATAAATCCACAGAGCCTTAAAGAAGAGGGGCAGCTGTAGCATATTAATTTTTTCTCCCAGAGAGAGTGGCGGGAGAGATTTGTATAGAGAGATTCTTTGTATTTGGATATATCTCGTGTAATTTCTTACTCTTGTGGAAAGTTCTCGTTGCGAAAACAGGAGTAGGTGCTAGTTGCGCCAAACCTGGGTATACCGTTGTGTCCTTTGTGTTGTTTGTGTGATTTACTATTTGTTTGGTGTGTTGTGATAACCGTCGGATATATCTTTTTCATTGTCTTTATTTGCATGTGAATCTGTTTATTTCGACGTTCTTTCTCATTCCGGCAGGGTGAGGACGCAACGGCCAAATAGAAGTGGGGTGACGACAAAATTCTAGCTCCAGATCTCGATTGCGATACATGCAGTATAGAGATCACACAGATGTCTACCATACTTCAACGAAGAAACGGTGCAACATCAAAACAAAAACGAAATGACGGCATATTTCTAATTTCGGATCTTGACGGCGATACATACAAAACCAAAAGACCATTGGAGATCATCCCATCCCAGAAAGACGCAGTTATGGCTCATCGGGACTTCAAATTAAGTCTAAGCTCAAGTAAAAAGCACCATGGTAAATAGCTAACGCTTGATCTTCCGACGGTAAAACGGATGTTCCAACATAAGAAGATTATTTGAAGACGTCTTGTCCAGTCTCAGAAGAGATCAGAGACACGGCAATCGCGGGGCAACTCGAGCAGCAATCTAAGGGACTGCAGATCGAGAAATATATCAACCAACACGACGGTACGATAGACTTAAATCTAGTACCACAAACCTAACGGACCCCTATCAAAAAAGGGGTTATCTATATTTCACATTAGGATACACCTGCGAGATCTTCTCGACTCGTAGGGAAAAAAATTATGAAACTCTCACGGCTCAAGAAAATGAAAAGCCTTAGGCAACGGGGATATCAAGCTATTTCCTAAGCACTGTTGTCCTATAAGGAAATCCATACTGACTCTTGTATATGTAAGTGCACGGCGGCGCCCCGGCCGTCGATCCGACGGCCAAAAACGGAAGCGGTGAATAACTTAAATTTTTGCGGACTTAGCAAACCGGCACCACCGCGCACTAAACACCCGGATCGTAACCATTAACAAGTCTAAGCTAACTAGAAGATGGGTTAGAGATATACCGACGATCCAAGTCCTCCGGTCTTCTCGTCATGGTCCCGATCTCCTGCGGAAAAGTCCCGTCTCCTCCTCGTCGCCGGAAGTGCACCACATCGCCTACTTTGTTTACGGGCTCCCACCTCAATGCCGAAGCAACTCGGGGACGAAGCCGGCTACTCGACGTACCCAAGATTTGCTGTAGAATATAATGTGGATTGCATGTCTCATTTTGGGATTATGGAGTTGCCTTTTTTGTGGAGGAAGAAGAACTTGGAGAGAGGTGGGAAAAAATGTGGCATCCAAAAGAATGAGAATCACCATTTTTCCCCCACCAAAAGAAATGAATCCCATTCCCCATAGGAATGGCCGCCCCCCCCCCCCCCATCATGTGTGATTGGAGAGAGAGAGAACAAGGTCAAGGGGGTGGGTGGAATGCAATGATGCAAGCAAGTGATGATGAAAGAATCCAATGATCACAACCATAACCCACACTCCAAAACAAGTAATCAACAACCATGATTAGCCAAAGTCAAGCCATCATGAAAAAACAAAGTCAAGAAGTCAAGGTAAGGTGCTCCATCATGATACAAGGAAAAATGCAAAGACCCCCCTCCACAATTGCCTATTTGCAACAATGCAAATAAGCCCTCCTCCACCAATCTTCGGCCAATGAACGGAACAATGGAAATTGGCCGAAACGGAAAGCAAACTGGCAACTCCATAAAGCTGGTCCCGTAATAAATTACAGGAAAACCCCGATACTGTGCATACACACCCGCATCTGTATTTCGACCGAAATACAAATGCAATGAGACAAAGTCTACACTGTACTATACTAGGATCCGGCTTATACCAAAACCGGCTAGTAATATCTGTTCGATCCTGATCCGTGCAATACCGCACGTATCTGATCAAACCCTGCCATATAACCATACGGCCTATAGTACAAACTGTCCGATCCTGATCCGTGCAATACCGCACGTATCTGATCGGACCTTGCCATATCTCCATACGGCCTCTACAACCTTTCGCCCGAAAGCTGAGTAACTGAATGTGGGGGACTCTAAAGACTCGTCAACACCTCGGTTGTGGATTTAACCACTAGCACGTCAGAGGTATAAGCCAATACGTAACGGGCTACCAAGTATTGACTAAAAGGGACGTCTGTGAGTGAACTCAGCCTGACAACCCTACTGAGCCTGTCAGTGACAATATCCGTGCAGTCCGGTCCGTTCGTCTATGAGTATCGCATGGCGGGCCTAGGGGGTTGGTAAAAGTCAGACCCCCAAAAGCGGTACAAGTCGTGTCGGAGTGTAGCCCAGAACACCCTGAGATACTACTGGAATACCTACCAGTAAATCTCCTTGCCTTGGCCAAGGACTTTGTGTAATGGCTCTCCTAGACACAGCACGACCTCACCCCCAATACCGGGAGAGACGAACCCCTGAAGATACGCTCACTGCCTCCATGTGGCTCGGGACTGTACCCAACTAAAACCTGTTTGCACGACTCCTTTGAGCCGTGGTAGGGTAGTAATCAAAGTACAGTGGGAACTCACACGAGACAAATGACGATCCCCAGGTCGATGAACTAACCTGCACACATGTCACCAGGGAACTGCCATCTGACGTCTGGTATATGACCAACTAGCATGTTCCCAGCGAGTCCTGTCCGGTGTACTCATAACCCAATGAGCACCTGTATACATCTTAGGTGATCCAACTGACACCAGTGGCTTGTGAGACCGGCCACCGCCCCTCGTCGGGGTCTCGACTATATACACTAGTCTACTAATGGAGTATCGATGCCCAGTCTCGAAACTCCCACGACTAGGGACCTTTTAAGGATAAGCTTATAGACCCCCAGCTCCCACTTATATGATCGCCCTCATACTGCTGGTGGTCAAGCAAGAATCCTAGGGGCTCTATCAACGTGTAATAGCGACGTGTCAGGTCACCTCAAGCAGTACACGATGATAAAGGTAAACCAGATAGCATACTATCATCTCGAGTAAGACTGTCCTACCGGGATAGGTCCTCCCTCAATCATTACAATCACGTACCTGTGACCTAATAATTGACTCTGAGGGCACTATCTCCAACAATCTCCCACTTGCACTCAAGGCTAATTATTGCGATGTCGCATACTCACAGCCCGTGTGATACCGAACACCCAACTCCTCTACTAGTCAGTCTCACAAAACTCGTTTGCGAAACTATTGCGTTCGAGGAATAGCCTCAGTGAGTGGATCCGCTTAGTTGTTTCTCCCTTTGTCTCTCTATATCTCAAGTTCGCGGAGAAAACCATCTCCCGAAAAGAGCAATACCTGTCTCAGAATATGTCTGGATGTCTGATGGGACCTAGCTCATAAATGAACTCCAAATCCAAACTTCTTAGACTGTATCGTCAACTGAACTTAATCAGTATCCTGCGCGCCATGCCTCCCTCAGTATTGCCTTGGACCACCTGTCCAAAATACTGCCCCTCATCAGAAGGAAAAACTATAACTCTGACAACCTCCTTGTCGTCCATGTCACCTTGGAAGCCTGGAATGATAACTGTCTCCTGAATGAGGCTGTCGTTATCATATCCCTAGAACATCCACTTATGTTCTAAAACTGCTTCCGACTGTTTCTCCATGATTGGATTAATGTCAACTTATTGCATCTAGTGCAAGAACAACATCTGGTGTGGTACTTGACATCTCACGATTGACTCAATTGCCTGAGCAAGTGATCTGCCAATCATGCCCGTCCCTCTCCCCTTTAGTCTGTAAGACACCTTTGGAGAGGGTGACTCCATTACCTGCAGGTACACTACCGTGCCAGGAGTCGTCCATCCTAAATACTCTTAGAATGCTGTCAAGTACCCTGATTGGGAAACCACCCAAATCTAGATCTAAGACCATAGATCTAGTAACCAGTATGTCTGATATAAAATCCATTTCCATTGTGGAGAAACAACTGTGTGACGACCAAAGTATAACCGATCGTAGTGTAGGAGTTTCTTTTCCTACTTTGTGTATATCATCCAAATACCAGGATATCACACCCTACTACCTTCTCAACAGATCCATCCTCTATTCTGATGAAGTCAAACCCATGACTGTCACGTCAGAAATAGATGATCTATCTCCGCTACTTCTGCTCTAGTCTATAAATAGACAGAAGCAACCTGTCCACCAATGCTTCCGCTGCTCCCACTGACTACGACAACCCTCTAGCAGAGTCATATAGACGCACACTTCTAAAACTGGTTTAGAACGACGCTATACTCATCCTCCCGCCGGGTCTCGTAACCTGGAACAACAGCAATGGCAATTGTGGGTAAACAAGAACTTCCCTGTCACCGTCCTTGAGGCTACCGGAGTACCTCTCGGGTGCCTGAAGTTACCCACCGTATCTGCGGAGTGGCCAATGGAATGTCAATCCAGATTGAATCTTTAGGTTCCTTATCAAATCTTCAGTAATCGTTTGTGGTTCTGGAATCACTTCCAGTTCTACCATACTCCCACTACTGTTTTCTGAAAAAATCCATTTTTAATAAAACTGTGGCGAGTCTAGAACAATATTGCTATTGTTCATCCAGATGGTAGAAAGTCAACCCTCGTCATAGCCTGGGTCAACCCACAAACAGCCATTACAGAAACGTGCCTTGAGTTGTCCAGTGTCTGGTTTTAATCATAAACCGGACAACTCCCCGTACCTTAACAACGTTAAGATATGAACTGTTCTATATCCAATATAGAAACAGAGGCACTGATTTAATTGAACCAGATTCAAATCATGCAGCTGTCTCCAGTGCATGTCAACTTAATGGAAGGAGGCCGATCAGCGTTACTCAACTTAGGAATACTTCCAATTATGAGTAATCTGAAAGAGAAGCAAGATCTCTTAATCATTACTGTCAACTGAATACCATTGACAAGTATCTACATCTTCGATCACTTTGAAGAATCCCGATACTTGCTACACCTGGTTCTCTACTCTATTCAAATACCTATAACTTCTCAACATTCAGACCATGTGTTTCCACGAAACACCTGTCTAAAAACTAGAGAAGTCATAAGTAAACCGAATATAGTGCGAGGACCAACCCCTCTGTCCTAATGGACACTGGACAACATACAATACACTGTATAAGTCCCTTGAGTCTGACAACTCATTCCCTGTGTGTTGTAGGTTGAAAACTGTACCTTTGGTTATGAAGAATTACACCGCTGTTTAATGCTCCTTACCTAACCATCCGCTGATATAGGTAAATGTCATAGACATAATTTCAAAAAGGTATATCTCACTCTATGAAAATAGACGTATAGATACATCGATTTGAAATTGGTGCATAACGGCGGATATTCAAAACCAAATACTTGCCGTCCGGCAAATAACCCAGGTGACTTCCTCAAATATCACCGATTACAACGAATCCCGATATAATGAGGACAATCACCTAATTCCCAATAGCTTACTCCCACTCATCATCTGTAAAACCATACAGATGTGAGAATCATACTTGGTAAATACATACCCTGGAGCAAGTGTCTAATCGGGAAATCAGTTTTCCTTTAACTGTACACAGTGAAACTGAAACATTGAAATGTTTCGATGGGGTATCCTGGTATTCTTAGTAATGCCTCTTCCAGATTCACGACTGTAACCGTATAATTCTTTGCCACCTCTCCAAATCCCTTCATATGTCTTTAGTCTTTACCTTCTGTACACCCCTTTAGGCCAAATGGTTTTCTTCCTTCCCTACCGTTCGGCACCAGCCTATGGTTTGGAAGAAGACTATCCAATAAGCATAATGGGTGTACTGTCCCAATCCTAGGAACACTCGCAATGCGAGAGAAGGTGAAGATAAAAGACACCCGAATAAACCTTATTCCTATTTCTCCTGAACCAGAATCCATCCCCGAACTGGAACCAGTTCCATTCGAGTTCGTATATAACCATACGATGGAGTATCCAAATAAACTGTGGATCTTCGTAGTGATACGGAGTGTCTTGGAGAAATACAAAGGTGATGTGGGAGTGGTAACGAAATATTTGGTTTGGTCGTGAATATCTGTTGCAATTTACTTTGCCCTCTTACTAATCCCTTGCTTTGTCTGAACTTAATACCTTCTGCACACCATCGTTATGCTAATTGGTTTTCTTCATTCCCTACCGGTCGGCACCAGCCTAAGGTTTGGAAGAAGACAATCCAATTTGCGTAATAGGTGTACTACCCCTAAACCAAGGAGTACTCGTAACCTGAGAGAGGGTAAAAGGAAAAGACAACTGAATAATCCTATCCGTTTTCTCCAGAACCGGAAACCATCCTCGAATAAATTCTTTCGAGTTCGTATCTAACCATACGATGGTTTTGTCCAATGGAAGTGGACGTTCGTAGTAAAACGGGGTGTCCTGGAGAAAAGGGTAAAAGTAGGAGTGGCAATGAGGTTTGCAACTCTGACAATCCAAAAGCCGGTGTTTAAGAAGGTTCGGTCAACTTGGTCACTGAGTCAAAGTCTTAGGGTCGGGTCAATGGTCGCTGCCAGAGAGAGAGAGAAAAGAAACACTCAGCGTGCACTCTAACCTAGATCAGAATGGTTACCAATTTATCTAATCTGGAAACCTCCCACTGTACCTCAAATTCTCCTCCAAACCTGAAAGAAGAATTAGTCGGGGTTACCCGAGGAGTAAACTAACTCATCAGTGGGAATCGGGATCCAACTATCATTGCATGATAACGTGACGGAATCCGCTCACGCTATCACACTCCAGAAGGTATGCGCATATCTGGCAAGTTTCAGTTCTTTTGAAACTCCCGATGTGATTTCTTCCCCATGCTCTTATGACCTTGACGAAGGCCAACAAATCATAAGTTACATGTCAAGTTCTACCCGTCATTCTCCAGGTTGATTTGAACCCACCCGCACAAGCCCTTGACGAAGGCCAACAAGGCTATACGACTGTCCCAAACCAACGCATCTATCTATGCTGCAGAAAGGCAACAAGCAGCTACCATACACTATGCCTTGACGAAGGCCAACAAACATAGCATGAATACTACGTGCTACCCGTCTGAAACGACGGAGGGCTACGAATGGTTTCTGGCGAAAACCTTTAACGTAAAGAACTTGATATCGTTGAAGGAACTGATAGCTTTTTGAAAATATAGTGACGAAAACCGTTGCTAAAGAGGTCACTCCCGGTGAAGGGATCTCGGCTCTTTCCCCGTAGAATGGGGTGCAGGATATTCTAAATGAATACCACGGTGCAAAGCAAAAGTGATCGGCTATAGTGAAGTTAATGCCCTGACGCAAACTTTTTGTCCAAGGGGTCACTCCCGGTGAAGGGATCTCGGCCCTTGCCTCGTCGACTGAGGAGCAGGATATTCTAAATGAATACCGCGATGCAAAACAAAAGTGAACGTCCTTGCAATAACAGCTTTTTGAAAAAGTGTTCCAACAACATCAGATTAGGTTTGTTTTTAAACTTGCATTGATCCGAATCAATGCAGTCCCATCAATTGATCACACCAAAAAGAACGAAAATATACTGATGTACGTATATGCCATCCGCATTCGCCACTGGGTCCCGTCATTACCCGTTAGGTTAGCTAACTAACGACAGAGCGGGGACTGGGCTAGCGCGGATGCAAAACATATACAACATCTACTAATATATATACCAATATATTATATTCGCTCAAGGCGTGAATAAAATGCAACATCACAGAAAAGTACAGCATCACAGAAACAATACAGATATCTGGGATCCCCGGGTTTCACAGAGCCACTGCTGAAACCCGACGTTCCCCTGGTCGTGTGGATAGCCTGTGCAATGAAATCCTAGACCCCTACGGGCGCGGCAAGTTACCCGCCAAAACCTGAAGCGAGGCAGCCCCCTTCAGCAACGTGAATGGACCACCCAGCACTTCACGGAATCCGGTAACTTGGGCACCCCTCCTGGGTCAACCTGTACCCCCTACGAGTGCGGCGAATAGCCCGCCAATCCTAGAGTGAATCCCCCTCCGTCTCAATGCCATGAGATGCGGGCTTGTTGCCCTCCAGAACCCGGCTATCCGTGCACCCCTCCGCGGGGCAATCCTAGTACAGAAAGTAAAATATACATACAACGGGTACATCGACCGCAACCAGGTCGTGCCCCAAAATAATAATACAAACAGGCAGTGACGGCAGTCCACATGTCGGACGCTCGCCCCGCAATATCAAATGTACATAATACAACAGAACTGTACTAGCATTGCATCCAGGCTATCCCCCACGACCGATCCGCAACATCACAGCAAAAACAAAATATCAACGTGAAAGTCACGTTCGCAAATCCGTCTAACCGGGCTATAGCAGTTAGACCGGATTTACCGATCAAGTGACATTCACGGTCGCAGATATAATGTAAATACTGTGAAAAATGTGTTTAAAATATCCGATCGATCAAAAATTAACAAGTGGGCCCCCAATCAAAACTGTAGCACTCACAGAAAACCTGGGCCCAATTTTAATATTCCAAAACCCATATTTTAAGCCCAGAAGGCCTCTGTAAAAAATTGGTGAAGTGATCTCCACAGTGCGCGGCGGAAGGGGGGCGGGAAGGTGGTTTTCGCGGCGGTTCCGCGCTCCCACTGTGGAGTTACTTCGTCGAATTTTTACAGAGCTCTTAGATTTTCCAGTACATCAATATTTTACAACCTCAAAAAAATTTCGACACCAAAAATTTCCAACAGAAAACTGATGTGGGCAAATACGGGTTTTTGGACATTTCGATCGATCGGAACTAAAAAACACATTACACAAAGCTAGACTAAGTTAATGGCGAGGCTCTGATACCACTGTAAGTGCACGGCGGCGCCCCGGCCGTCGATCCGACGGCCAAAAACGGAAGCGGTGAATAACTTAAATTTTTGCGGACTTAGCAAACCGGCACCACCGCGCACTAAACACCCGGATCGTAACCATTAACAAGTCTAAGCTAACTAGAAGATGGGTTAGAGATATACCGACGATCCAAGTCCTACGGTCTTCTCGTCATGGTCCCGATCTCCTGCGGAAAAGTCCCGTCTCCTCCTCGTCGCCGGAAGTGCACCACATCGCCTACTTTGTTTACGGGCTCCTACCTCAATGCCGAGGCAACTCGGGGACGAAGCCGGCTACTCGACGTACCCAAGATTTGCTGTAGAATATAATGTGGATTGCATGTCTCATTTTGGGATTATGGAGTTGCCTTTTTTGTGGAGGAAGAAGAACTTGGAGAGAGGTGGGAAAAAATATGGCATCCAAAAGAATGAGAATCACCATTTTTCCCCCACCAAAAGAAATGAATCCCATTCCCCATAGGAATGGCCGGCCCCCCCATCATGTGTGATTGGAGAGAGAGAGAACAAAGTCAAGGGGGTGGGTGGAATGCAATGATGCAAGCAAGTGATGATGAAAGAATCCAATGATCACAACCATAACCCACACTCCAAAACAAGTAATCAACAACCATGATTAGCCAAAGTCAAGCCATCATGAAAAAACAAAGTCAAGAAGTCAAGGTAAGGTGCTCCATCATGATACAAGGAAAAATGCAAAGACCCCCCTCCACAATTGCCTATTTGCAACAATGCAAATAAGCCCTCCTCCACCAATCTTCGGCCAATGAACGGAACAATGGAAATTGGCCGAAACGGAAAGCAAACTGGCAACTCCATAAAACTGGTCCCGTAATAAATTACAGGAAAACCCCGATACTGTGCATACACACCCGCATCTGTATTTCGACCGAAATACAAATGCAATGAGACAAAGTCTACACTGTACTATACTAGGATCCGGCTTATACCAAAACCGGCTAGTAATATCTGTTCGATCCTGATCCGTGCAATACCGCACGTATCTGATCAAACCCTGCCATATAACCATACGGCCTATAGTACAAACTGTCCGATCCTGATCCGTGCAATACCGCACGTATCTGATCGGACCATGCCATATCTCCATACGGCCTCTACAACCTTTCGCCCGAAAGCTGAGTAACTGAATGTGGGGGACTCTAAAGACTCGTCAACACCTCGGTTGTGGATTTAACCACTAGCACGTCAGAGGTATAAGCCAATACGTAACGGGCTACCAAGTATTGACTAAAAGGGACGTCTGTGAGTGAACTCAGCCTGACAACCCTACTGAGCCTGTCAGTGACAATATCCGTGCAGTCCGGTCCGTTCGTCTATGAGTATCGCATGGCGGGCCTAGGGGGTTGGTAAAAGTCAGACCCCCAAAAGCGGTACAAGTCGTGTCGGAGTGTAGCCCAGAACACCCTGAGATACTACTGGAATACCTACCAGTAAATCTCCTTGCCTTGGCCAAGGACTTTGTGTAATGGCTCTCCTAGACACAGCACGACCTCACCCCCAATACCGGGAGAGACGAACCCCTGAAGATACGCTCACTGCCTCCATGTGGCTCGGGACTGTACCCAACTAAAACCTGTTTGCACGACTCCTTTGAGCCGTGGTAGGGTAGTAATCAAAGTACAGTGGGAACTCACACGAGACAAATGACGATCCCCAGGTCGATGAACTAACCTGCACACATGTCACCAGGGAACTGCCATCTGACGTCTGGTATATGACCAACTAGCATGTTCCCGGCGAGTCCTGTCCGGTGTACTCATAACCCAATGAGCACCTGTATACATCTTAAGTGATCCAACTGACACCAGTGGCTTGTGAGACCGGCCACCGCCCCTCGTCGGGGTCTCGACTGTATACACTAGTCTACTAATGGAGTATCGATGCCCAGTCTCGAAACTCCCACGACTAGGGACCTTTTAAGGATAAGCTTATAGACCCCCAGCTCCCACTTATATGATCGCCCTCATACTGCTGGTGGTCAAGCAAGAATCCTAGGGGCTCTATCAACGTGTAATAGCGACGTGTCAGGTCACCTCAAGCAGTACACGATGATAAAGGTAAACCAGATAGCATACTATCATCTCGAGTAAGACTGTCCTACCGGGATAGGTCCTCCCTCAATCATTACAATCACGTACCTGTGACCTAATAATTGACTCTGAGGGCACTATCTCCAACAGTATACTATCCACAGGCCACATTCATCAAAGTTGCATGCCGATAAAGTAAAGAAGTCACTTATTGGTCCTTTTGACTTGTAAGGAAAAAGTATCCGAGTGAGATCCCTATGACTCATGAAAGTGATAAACACTTAGGAATCCTCACGATTTCTAAGGAAAGTATGCACCTATGAGATTCTCTAGATTCATAGGGAGAAAAACCTTCTTGAGACCCTTACGGCTAATGAAGATGAAAAATCCTTAGGCGGCGAAGATTCTAAACTTGTCTCCTAAGCCATTAATTATATGGCGATGCAGTACTGTGCACTACTTAATCCACGTACAAATCTTACATGGGCAAAGTAGTGGGGGGACATTTGTTCCCGCCTAAAAACTTGGGCGTTCATGTCAAGCACAAGTGTTCGCATCTGTTTAAGTGCGCACCTATATATAAGCCCACTTCATGCGCACATCATGAAATTGATTCCATTGGCATGCGCACTTATGTAAGTGCGTACGATACGTGCACATATATATACTAATGAGGGGCTCTTGCAACAAAAGTAAACTTCAGCACGAAAATGAAAAAAGAAGTGCGAAAGTAAAAGAAAAGAAGCTTTTCATTGATGCGTCAAAAGAAGGATTGCAGGCTAATGCTAAAAATAATAAAAAGACAAATAAAAGCATAAACTGTTGCATCGTTCAAAGTTCACAGCGGCAAGATATTAGCGTCGGTGCATGGATTCTGGAAATCAAAGAGAAGGTCATGCAAGATGTCCCACGCAGCATCCTCCATCTGTCGATACTTCCGCTCACGAATACGAGCGTCAGGGTCGCCACTAATATCCTCCACCCTCGCATACGAAGCTATGATCGTCTTCTGCTGATATATCCGATGCAGAATGTTTATTGCGTGATCTCTTCGATTCTTGGAAATCAAACACATTAGATAGTGTCACGACCCGAAAGTACGAAACATGACTGGCACTTAAACTACGAACGTCTCGAGGCGTACGTAATCTAAGTGAACCGAAAACCCAGAAATGCAAACCAAGAAAAAATAGTAGAGTGAAGGAAAACCAATTTAAATAAGTAGTTTTAATAGCATAAGCCGAATTATGCGGGTTTCTAAAAACATCAAGTATTTTCTGAAAATTTCGGCAGAGTCTCCTTTGTAAATACTGGCTCCCAAACGGGATACAACATGAATAGTATACGAAATCAATAAAAGGCATCCCAAAGCGGGAGTGTTTCCTGATTTAAAATTAGGAAAGCTTATGGAAAAAGCTTCAGAAGAGGGTCACGTGCTTACACGTGATCAGCAGTCACGTGTTGGCACGTGACACCCAAAAGTACCGGCAAAGCAAGTGCAGTTTCCCAACTACATCAAAGAGGGGGGCTTCAGTAAGGGTCACGTGCTCCCACGTGACCTGGGTCACGTGTCGGCACGTGACATTTAAAAGCAGCAGCAAAGACCCAACGCTTCCTGATCAAATCAAGGAAAAAGCTTCAGAAGAGGTCACGTGCTCCCACGTGACCACGGTCACGTGTTGGCACGTGACGATCAAAACATCAGAATTGTTCTCCAGTTAAATCAAGAAAAAGAGTTCAGACAAGGGTCACGTGCTCGCACGTGACCAGGGGTCACGTGGTGGCACGTGACGGTTAAGCAGCAACCAGAAGACAGAGCGCAGAAAGAAAGAAGAAGGCTCATTCCAAAGGGGGTCACGTGCCCACACGTGACCATGGGTCATGTGGTCACACGTGACCGGCTTTCAAAGCCCATTTCGTTGACAGAATTAAATTCTGAAAGAGATTCGAATCTTTCCAAAGGAAAGCGATTATCTGGAACCAATCGAATTAAAGATTTAAAGATGATTGAATATCATTTATCTATGGGAAAATCTCAGATTTGGAAAGATTTCCCCTTTAAATCTAACCGAAATAACAAAAGAGAATCCCTGGATTTGAAATCCAATGGTGAATAAAATTCACCTAATAATCCAAAGGTCAAAACGAATGATGGACGCAGATCAAACCTCTCAATGAAGATTCGTCAAAAACTAATTGATTCGGCTGCTTCTCCTATAAATAGGAGCCAAGAGACACAAAAAAAAGGGATACATATACGCAGAGGGAAGAAAGGGAGAGAGAGCCTTGATACTTCGAGGAACTTGGATCTTCTGCAAAAGAAAACCCTAGGTAAGAAAGGGAAGGCTCCTTGAAGGAAAAGAGAATTTAATTCTCAACAGAGTTTAACTCTGATATATAAAACAGAAGAACATATTTCTTCTCTCTTTGATAGAGGATCTGCAAAGTGCACATCTCCCCTTGAAGTTGAGAATTTAATTCTCAATGGGTCGAGATCCTGCCATGCAGATCCAAAACATAGAGAGGGAACGAAAGCACGAGAATTTAATTCTCACAGAACTATAGGAATTTAATTCCTTTAAAATAAAACTAGGGCTTGACCCTGTGTTATGGGAATTTAATTCATTCAGAACAAAAAGAAACAGGGTTTAACCCTAATTAAGAACCTAGTTCTGTTGGAACAGCGGGGATTTAATTCCCTTGATCATAATTTAACAGAGAGTGGGAATTTAATTCCTTAAAATCTTTTCTTAGGGTTTAACCCTATTCAGTTCTTCACATATATGAAGAATTTAATTCCTACGGAAAATTCAGGGTCCAACTCTATTCAGAATATAAATCTTCAAAAGGAAGTAGGAATTTAATTCCTCTGAAATTACTGTCAGGGTTTAACCCTATGAGGAATTTAATTCCTGGAAAAGATCAACAGATCCTCTAAACAACATACATAGAGGCGGGGTCACGTGTCACCACGTGACCCCCCCAAAAGATCTACAGAAAGCCCCTTTGAAGCAGTGCCCCACGTGACCCTAGGCAGAAGCTTTAACGTATAAGCATTTGAATACCCGTCACGTGATGGCACGTGATGCTCTAAAAGATGCGATAATCTCAGCAGAATAAATGAAGGGAGGGCGCCCTCACGTGTTGCCACGTGACCCCTCTTGCCTTAGTGTTCAACACTAAATTGGAACTCTCGAATCCAGTATTGAAACGCCGTTGGGCCTTAGTGTTTAACACTAATCAAAGAGCTTTATTCGCAGTGTTCAACACTGATTACCTTAGTATTTAACACTAATCTGAGATCTCCATTGCCAGTGTTCAACACTGATCTGTTTTAGTGTTTAACACTAATTTGAAAAGCCCTGTTGCTGGTGTTTAACACCAATTATCTTTTAGTGTTAAACACTAACTTGTCAACCTCATTCCCAGTGTTCAACACTGATTGCTCTGTAGTGTTTAATACTAGGCTTTGGCCCAATTGGCCGAATGGATAGAGGCAAAGACTCTCCTTTAAGAGACCAACAGGAAGTCAATATTCCAAACATGATTGGACTTAGCCCAAGCTGGCCATAAGTCCTCAATTCGTGATCAACTGGGCTAATGGGCTCATAACATAATTAATTGGTCTTGATCCCAAATTGGGCCAAGGACTATTCAATCCACTCCGGTTCTAGGGTACATCTCTTCACTCCTTTGATATTTGGCATTGTAATCCCTCAATGTCTTCAAAGAGGTGACGGGTCCCGACGACCACACATTGATATGGACTGTGGGGTCCTTAAACCCGTGTCTAATGCAAAATTCCTTGTTACGTGGAACGCGGATAACGTCACTCTTTGACCCCGTGGAAAACGTCTAGAGCGGAGCCTAGTCCTCGCCGAGCACGGCAGTGAACCCGTGTGAAGCATCTAGTGCAAAATTCCTGGTTACGTGGAATGCGGATAACGTCACTCTTTGACCCCGCGGAAAACGTCCAGAGCGGAGCCTGGTCCTCGCCAAGCACGGCAGTGAACCCGTGTGAAGCATCCAGAGCACATACCGGACTATGGAGTCCTTAAACCCATGGACCGCAACGTCCTTAAACTACCCATGGACCGCAATGTCCTTAAACTAGAACAATAGAGCCCCGCATGCTCTTTTGTCGGATCTAAACGGTCCCGTTTAAGTTGATCTTAGCCTCAAAGATGGCTAACGTATCCTTAAATCTTCAAACAGAGTGGACTATAAATCCCCCCAATTAACTCTGGCTCGAGGGTACATCCCTGAACTCCTCTGACATCCGTCGTTGTAATCCTTCAACGTCGTCAGAGAGGTGACGGGTCCCGACGGCCATACATTTAATGGACCACTAGGTCCCTAAACTGGAACATTAGAGCCAATTGCTCTTTTGTCGGATCTAAACGATCCCGTTAAGTTGATCTTAGTCTCAAAATTAGACTAATGTATCCTTAACAAACGTTTGAGTTGATCTTAGCCTCAAGTATGGCTGACGTATCCTCAAACCAAACCCCCAAACCCAAATCTAAGATAATACGGATTTGGACTAGTCCACCCCCTACGGACGACGACATAACTTAGTCTCCGTAAACAATCCACGGGCAACAAAAAACAAAACAAACACCCACGACACGAAGTGACCATCTGGAGAAGGAGAAAGTTGTTACCGCAATGCGGTAGCGTAATTAACTGCAGGGGCTTGCGCCTGCAGGGAAGAGCGTCCCCACAATCAAAAACCCCTCAAACGAGAGGGAATCTGACGAAGTCTGCTACATCGGACGCATCCGTCTAAACCTTCGATACATGGTGCCATAAATCAACTTGGCATCTTCGGAGAGGTGGACGGATAGCACCACTTAGCATCTGCCCCGAGTCTCAGCGCCAAGACATCGCAGTCCTGCGCGCCGCCATTCGGAGGGGAACAGATTCTGGCACGCCCGGTGGGACCTTTTCCTCTTTCCACTCCACACTTCGTGTGTCGTGACTCGCGAACCAATCGCGGTTCGCTATTGGTTGCCCTTGGGTTTCAAGATACTAAGAGTTGGCGTCTCGCTTATTGCAGAAAGCAAAGGATCGATGGCTTCTACTTCCGTGAAATTCTCCAACTGCTCAGACTGCAATTGCGACCAACGCTCTGCCTCGCCAGGAGGTATAGCCTACGGACCTCAAGCTGCTTCGCTATTCACAATGCCCGTGGAACAGGTCACTCGCGCCACCACAGGATTGTTCTTTGGGACCATGCTCCCGCCGACAAGCTTCACCGCTCCAGTGCTGACAACGGAAGCTCTCAAGAAGTCGGTCTTTGATCGTCTTACCCCTGCCGCGGCTCCTCTCAACGAGTCGCCCAACGTCAACGCCTCGGTCTTCTCTAGATTGGGCCAGAAATCCTGCGAACTCATCATGGGGCCTACAATCTCAGAGAAGGCTGCTTCTAAGAAAATGGCCGCTCCTACCCCCGAAGTTGTCAAGGCAGCTTCTCCGGCCAAAAGGTCGGTCTTTACAAGATTGACGGCTTCAGCTCCCGCTCCTGCTGCCCAAAGGACATCGGTCTTTGACAGGCTAATACTAACAGCGACCCCCCGCCCAGACAGGGGGCAAGACGAAACCATTCTTACCGCTGACCCTACGCCGTCCGCTCGACACGCTCGACGTCGCCATTGGCGCCGAGTAAGGAAGGCTGGGGGCAACTCCCCCTCCGGGTTGACTCCATCAGCCCCGGTGGCAGAAGTTAATACTGCTGTTCCAACTGGGAACAGCTTCGAAATGCTAAATAAGGTGCGAAGGAATTCCCCTACTGCAGTGCTGAAGAGGTCTCCTCCCCCATTAAAAAAGGTTGTGGAAATAAAACCAGAGCAGCCCCGATCTCCTCAACGGCTGTCTTCCAAAATCTATAAGGTTTGGCGGCAGGCCCGAGACTCGATCATCGATCCAAACTTCTCCCGCCAGCACAAGAAGCTGAAAATCCAACCGGAAGCTGGTCACCAGGCTAAACCCCAAAAGGCTGTTGATCAACTGGCTCATAAAAGGAGGAGGCCAGAGAAGACCCCCCAGCATGCAACGACGACTAAAAGCACTGAGCCCAGACGCCCTAAGTCTGGGGGCATGGTGGTGCACACTGTTTACATGGCCTCTGGAAAGGAGGAAAGCCGCACTTCTACGGGCCACCGACCGCTAACCCGATCCGTGACGAAAGCCCAGGAGCAGCAACAAAAGCTTCAGGAAATGATGAATGCTATGGCCGCACTTACCGGGCCAAAAGAAAACCCAGAAACGTCCTCAGACGCGCGCCAGGAGGAAGAAACCGACGCTGAATTCCTTCGCCGGATACTGGAGAAAAAGGACAAAGAGGCTGCTGAACAAGCGGCCAACATACAACGTATGAGCCTTCTCTTCCAAGATATGATAGGAATGATGATCCAGCAGGACTTACCCGCCGAGGATCCCCCAATCGTTCTTGAAGACGACCGAGGAGAAACGTCAAATCCACCACCAGCCCTCTCAACGGCCAAGGAGGAGGCAATCTCTAAGGCTGACTTGGTTGACTACATAGCCCAGCAAATCCGGGTTCATCACGCGACTGAGGCAGCTGGTCAAGTCGTGAAAACGGGGCGGCCGTATCCAAGCTGGTACGACCAAATCAAATACCCGCAGGGTTCATCACGCGACTAAAAGCACTGAGCCCAGACGCCCTAAGTCTGGGGGCATGGTGGTGCACACTGTTTACATGGCCTCTGGAAAGGAGGAAAGCCGCACTTCTACGGGCCACCGACCGCTAACCCGATCCATGACGAAAGCCCAGGAGCAGCAACAAAAGCTTCAGGAAATGATGAATGCTATGGCCGCACTTACCGGGCCAAAAGAAAACCCAGAAACGTCCTCAGACGCGCGCCAGGAGGAAGAAACCGACGCTGAATTCCTTCGCCGGATACTGGAGAAAAAGGACAAAGAGGCTGCTGAACAAGCGGCCAACATACAACGTATGGGCCTTCTCTTCCAAGATATGATAGGAATGATGATCCAGCAGGACTTACCCGCCGAGGATCCCCCAATCATTCTTGAAGACGACCGAGGAGAAACGTCAAATCCACCACCAGCCCTCTCAACGGCCAAGGAGGAGGCAATCTCTAAGGCTGACTTGGTTGACTACATAGCCCAGCAAATCCGGGTTCATCATGCGACTGAGGAAGCTGGTCAAGTCGTGAAAACGGGGCGGCCGTATCCAAGCTGGTACGACCAAATCAAATACCCGCAAGGCTATACGATACCAAAATTCCACGTGTACAAGGGGACCGGCAACCCCCATCAGCATGTCGCCCAGTTCCGGGCCCTCTGCGGTAACACCGGCGGTGATGATAAACTATTGCTCCGCCAGTTCGTGGGCAGCCTATCAGAAACTGCGTTCGAATGGTATTCGGAACTCCCGAACGATTCTATCAAAACGTTCGCTGAAATGGAGTTGTTATTCACTCAGCGATTCGCAAGTGCCAGCGAACGCACTCCAATAACTGCACTGATTAACGCCAGGGTAAAACCAGACGAAACCTGGGTCCAGTATGCTATACGCTGGCGGAACTTGTGGTCGAGATGTGAACAACGCATTGAGGAGGCACCCGCAGTGGGCATGTTCGTGGGAACCCTAGACCCCCACGCAACTATCTCCCAGTTTATGATGTTCTTTAAGCCAACCACATTCCAGGCTTTAATCGACAAGTTGGCTCAGATGGACCAGATGGGTCATAGACCACCTCCCCCGAAGTCGGAACCTCGGAATGACAAGGGTAAAGGAAGGGCAACCTTTGTTGCGAATGCCCAACAGCAACCTAACGCCCCGAAACCGGCAGATCAACTGGAAGAAAGACGTCGGTATTATAATGAGAAGATGAAGCGTCCCTACTCGTTCCCACGAGACAAGACGAAACGGTTATTCGAGCTGGCGATACGCAACAGACTTATAAACCTACCAAATCCAAGGCGACCGCCGCAACCCACCGAGGTGAATAACCCTAACTACTGCCCTTACCATCAAACGGTAGGCCATCCGATTGAAGATTGCTTCGTCTTCAAAGGATGGATTGAAGATCAATACCTCCAGGGAAAGTTCGTACTATCCGAAAAGTGGAAGGTGAACCCACCGCAACCGCATACTCCTAAGAAAGCAGATACACCGGGGGCAACCTGCTCCTTTATTGAAGAAGCTCCATGGAAGATCGTGCTCTCAACTAAAACCAAAAGAATGCTGAGAGACCTTCATGCGTGCCCTGCGATCGAATGGAAGGACCCTCTTGAACCTCAAATTATCGAAGGGATGCTAAGGCGCCGCCCAACTACAAAGACTCGCGATAGGAGCCCAAATACTCACGCCCAATCGTCAAAATCTTCGAAGAAAAAGAAGAAGAAATCCAAGAAGACCGTGAAGCTTGGAGACGAGGACACGAACTTGCAGAAGCAAATCGACGCACTGGAAGAGTACAATCAAAAGGCGCGAACTCCTGTCACACTGCAAGAGTTCCTCAACCACATCTTTCAAGAAGAAGATGATGGAGAGAGCTCGTCGGATGAATCTGAAGGATATGTGGCAAGTTGTAACGTAATCTCCCACTCGTTTACCGATGATGAGAAAACTCCTGGCACTAAGAAGCTGGAGGCAGAGCCTATACCAGAGCGTGCATGGCCAACAGACGAAATGATCGACGCTTTCCTAGACGAGATTCGTCTAAAAAGTAAAGCGGATCAGGAGCGTGAGATGGCAGCGTCAGAAAGAACCAAATGCAGGCGACTGAACGGAAGAGTTGAACTACCTCCGCCAAAGCGAAAGGCATCCAAGGTAGACAAGAAGATATTCAAGACGAGAAAAAGGTTTGCCAAAGCCATGTCAATGGGGATGAAGCTACCACCCTCGGAAGGAAACACACACGATGGGGTGGAGAGGCACCCTGATTATTGCGCATATCACCGGAAAATATCGCACCCCACGGAGGAGTGCGACGCCTTTAAGATATGGTGGCAAGGATACGTTGCTCGTCGGTAACATGTTAAGCGCATGAAACGCAAGAGCCGTCGGGAGCGAAGAAGTGCTATCGATGGGCACAACAGAACTACTGGCAACTGTTACATGGTTAACGCCAGGGGGTCACAAGTTATCACCTTTGGGAGCGACTCTGATGAAGAAATGGCTCTGGGCCCTCTCTTTAAAGAATCCGCTTTAGGGAAAGAGGAGAAATCGGAGATCTGCGAGAACATTCAGCTGCGCAATCGCACACTCCCAGAAAAGAATCTCAGGCCCGTAAGTAGAAAGGATAAGGGATAGGAAAAGGTCACTGAAGATATCACTTTAGATGACCAAGTCATGAAAGAGCTGGCTGCCAAAGACCCTCCTAGGAAGGGTAAGGTGGACTATAACATCCTCGCGCACCTAAGAAAGCTACCTTCTCAGCTTAGCATTCTCGATACCCTCCTATTATCAAAAGAAGTGCGAGACTCACTAATTAAGGCGTTACAATAACCTGAGCAATTCCAAGCCTTCCTCGCCACTGAAAAGATGAAGGATGAACTGGAGGAAGTGCATACGGCCGACATCACTTTCGGTGATGAAGACCTCCTTCTCGGGACGTGCGACCACAACCGTCCCCTATACGTCTCCGGATACTGCCATGACATCAAGATAGGCAAGATCCTGGTGGATAATGGATCCTCCGTCAATCTCCTTAATGTTCGGGTGTTGAAGGAAATCTGCATGAGTGTGCAACACCTCGCTCGTGACAAAATTACTATCTCCGGTTTCGATTCACAATCGTCACGGACTCTCGGATCTGTGATACTAACATTACGCTTTGGACTTCTCGTCACAGACATCAAATTCCATGTCATTGACGCCAAGACCTGCTACAACGCCTTGCTCGGTCGTCCTTGGTTACACGAATACAACATCATCCCTTCTACACAACATCAGTGTATGAAGTACTTTAAGGATGGTTTCGAGTACACCGTAACAGGTGAGTTAAACCCATTTTCCGTGAACGAAGTCCGCAAATATGAAGATGCGAAGTACTTTTTGCCAGATTTCGAGGATACAGAAAGGTGTCGCAATCCGGAGAGCAAAACCGCCGCCACCATCCCTGTTTTCGGGAGCGATACCGAAAAAGAAGAAGAGATGGTTTATGCAGGGCCATCTCAACACAACAACCTGGGGACGCCCGCCCCCATGTTGGTCTTCGGAAGTGATTCAGAAGATGAAGTTAATGCCGTGTTCTCCAATCGGCGGTCAATACAAGCACCCCCTGGCGATGACCATAGTTTGCAAATCACCATGGTACCGCGAGAACACTACAAGGATCTCGACACGCTTCGAGCTCACAATGTGCAGGACCTGCAAACATTTTACGTCCCTCCCAGGCAAAGGGGTGAGAAGGTGATCCTATTCTACCGATCCTCAGAGTCGAAAATAGAGAAAGAGATCTGGCATGGCGCGGATGCTATACTTGACAGGCTCCAACCCATCCGTCTGCCCAGATACTATACAAATGGATTAAAGAAGCTATTGAAGCGCCAAGGAGTACCCTTAAAACAGACTGTTCGGCAGGCTCGGTTCTACAACAGGATTTGGGATGTCCCCGGGACTCAACGCAAATTGCCTAACGGGAAAATGGAAACACTCGGGCTTGGATACGCAAGAGCCGGAAAACGGGAACGGGCTCACAGCAGCTACGCTATATATACCTTTGATGAAAAGGAGGACGCCCTGTCAGGAGATGCCAACCCCCCATCAAAACTAGACCCCGCGATTAAAGCGCCGAGTCCGTCGTTTGAAGAACGAATGGGCAAGCCTATCAGGAAAGTGGGTCAGAAAGCTCAGGAAGATCGCAACCGCGAAATGGCCATCTACGAGAAGGCCAGGACGCAACGTCTATTTCAACACGCTGCAAAAGACAAAGACGCTTATCCTCGTCAATCCATTGCACGAAAGGCCCGACGCAGAGACGGAAATAAATCAAGAAGCGGAAAGAGGAGCCGACAACAACGACGCAGGATTAGAGGGTTACGTGGTCGGGTGTTGCACGGCTCGGATTTGTCCCTCATAAAAAAGATGGGTCGAGCGTACTCCTTCCCCCGAGACAAGACGGAGAAGTTACTCAAGCTCGCTATAAAACATCAAATGGTCGCGCTTCCAGAGTCTAAACATCCTGAGCAATCTAACAAGGCTTCTCATCCGAGCTATTGCTCTTATCACCGAGCCATAGGACATCCTACCGAAGACTGCTTCACCTTCAAGAACTGGGTCGAGGACCAGTACCAACAAGGCAGATTTGCTTTATCCGACGGCTGGAAAGTAACGCCGCCACGAAAGCATGAACCCAAGGCCGCAAGAGCAGAACCGGGCCCGCCTCAGTCCAGGGAGCGGGTTCGCACCTGTTATACGATTACGATATTAAGAGAAGAGCCCGAGAACGTAGATGACCTTCCCCGGTGCTTTGAGAACAGCGATGATGAGGTGATCTCAGAATTTCCGCCCGCTCCGAAAGAACTGGAAGATGGTATACATACTACTGCAGATAACCTCAAGAAGATTGAGTTGGGATCGGCAGACGACCCGCGACCGACATTTGTCAGCGAGCTGTTATCCGAAGAAAGGGTGGCTGCGTTAAAGAACGTGCTTCTACGGCATAAAGACTGCTTCGCGTGGAACTACTCCGAGATGCCAGGATTAGATCCGGAGATTGCTGTGCATAAATTAGCAATATCCCCAAATATCAAGCCAGTCAAGCAGGCGCCAAGGAGGATGCGACTCGAGCTTGAAATGAGCATCAACGCCGAAGTCAAGAAGCTGATCGATTCTGGATTTATCCAAGAAGTCCAATATCCCGACTGGATCGCCAATATCGTCCCGGTAATGAAGAAGAATGGGACGGTACGCATATGCGTGGATTTCAGGGATCTCAATAAAGCCTGTCCAAAGGATGATTTCCCGGTGCCGGTAACCGAGCTAATAATAGATAACACGTCCACTCACGAGGTTTTCTCCTTTATGGACGGTTCATCAGGATACAATCAGATAAAAATGCATCCCGAAGACCAGAAGCACACCGCTTTCCGGACCCCTTTGGGTATATTCTGCTACAGGGTTATGCCCTTTGGGCTAAAGAACGCTGGCGCTACTTATCAAAGGGCCATGACGAAGATCTTTGATGAACTCATACACGACGTCGTCGAGTGCTATATCGATGACCTCGTAGTAAAGAGCATGTCATACGAAGATCATTTGAAGCATCTGGAGACTGTATTTCGACGCCTTCGGCAATATAATTTGAAAATGAATCCCCTCAAATGCGCGTTTGGAGTCTCCTCGGGCAAATTTCTGGGATTCATCGTTCGACACCGAGGTATTGAAATAGATCCGTCAAAAATCAAGGCGATCATGGTAATGCCACCCCCAAGGACTCTCAAACAGCTGCGGTCTCTCCAGGGGAAGCTCGCGTATATCCGGCGGTTTATCGCCAACCTGTCAGGCAAGTGCCGTCCTTACAGTCACCTGATGAAGAAGGGAACCCCGTTTCTTCTGGAACTAAAAGTGCCAGAGCGCGCTAGATGAAATCAAGCAGTACCTGCAGAACCCGCCGGTGTTAGCTGCGCCGGTCAAGGGAAAACCCCTCATTCTTTATACAACCGCCCTCGAAGGTTCCTTAGGCGCATTATGGGCACAAGAGAACGATCAAGGGAAAGAGAGAGCACTCTACTACTTAAGTCGAGTTCTGCTGGGGGCAGAAAACAACTACTCTCCCATTGAAAAACATTGCTTGGCGCTAATCTTCGCAATAACAAAGCTCAGGCACTATGCGTTGGCACATGAAGTCCGTCTCATTTCGAAAGTGGATCCCCTTAAATACTTGATGTCGAAAGCCATATTGACGGGACGACTCGCTAAGTGGGCCCTGCTCTTGATGGAGTTCTCGATAACATATCAACCTCTTAAGGCAGTGAAAGGCCAGGCCATTGCCGATCTCCTCGCTGAGCACCCGGTACCGGCCGATTCTCCTCTGAACTGTGATCTGCCGGACGAGCATGCATTTGATGCGATTAGCGGCGGAAGCACCCGATGGGAACTCTATTTCGATGGAGCGTCCTCCGTAAAGAAACAGAAACAAGGTATCCCAATAATCAAATCGGGGATAGGCCTCGTCTTTGCAACCCCACAAGGAGGGATAATGCGCTTCGCCTTCTCTTTAACAGAACCGAGGACAAACAATGAAGGTGAATACGAAGCTCTGATAGCAGGCCTCGAAATCGCCATCGACATGGGAATTGAAGACCTCCTTATATACGGGGATTCTCAGCTGGTCATTAGTCAAGTAAATGGCGACTACCAGACGTGCAAACCGGAGTTGGTGAAGTACGGCGAAAGGGTGCAACAACTGTTGACCCAAATTCCCTCCTATACTTTGGAGAACATACCGCGCGCGGAAAACAGCAAAGCAGACGCGTTGGCTAAACTTGCTAAAGAACTGGCTGACGAGAACCTCGATGATGTCAGAATCGTGGTACAAAGCCGTCGAGTGCTCGCCCCGGCAGAAATATCTCCGGAATCATGCGAAGAAAAGGGAGCGACTGGGCAGACGACCCTACAAATAAAAGACCATGAGAAGGCCGAAGACTGGAGGGAAGTCTTCATAGACTACTTTAAGTCCCACCAAATGCCCAAAGAAGCGTCCTCAAGACATCAGCTCATGAAACGAGCTCTATCTTTCGCTTTCGTCAACGATATTCTATACAAGAGATCGTTTAATTCTCTATGGCTGAGATGCTTAGGACCTGACGAAGCAGAAAGAGTCATTCAGGAAGTTCATGACGGACTTTGCGGTTCTCACCAAGCAGGCCCAAAGATGAAGTTAAAAATTAAACGGATGGGTTACTACTGGCCCACGATGATCCAGGACTGCCTCGAGTATGCGAAGCAATGCCACTCATGCCAGATTCATGGAGACTTCATCCACCAACATCCGAATCCACTGCACCCAACGGTGGCTAGCTGGCCATTCGAAATGTGGGGGACTGACATAGTCGGCCCCATTGAGCCAGCATCATCCCGGGGACACCGTTTTATCCTGGCGACAACTGATTACTTCTCCAAATGGGCAGAAGCAGTACCACTGAAAGAAGTGAAGACGGAGAATATCCTCCATTTCTTCAAGACGCACGTCATCTATCGGTTCGGAACTCCACGGCGGATTATCTCCGATAATGGGCCGGCCTACCGAAGCCATAAGATTAGCCGCTTCGCACAGCAGCACAATATAGACTGGAGATATTCTTCGGTTTACAATCCACGAGCTAACGGTCTGGCCGAGGCCTTCAATAAGACCTTGACGAAGATCATAAAAAAGACTGTTTCCAGAAATAAGAGAGACTGGCACGAAAGGCTGCAAGAAGCCCTTTGGGCTTATCGAACTACATTCAAGACGGCCACGAATACAACGCCGTACGCTTTGGTATTTGGGACGGAAGCAGTGCTCCCCCTCGAGATAGAGTTGCCCTCTCTGCGAGTAGCAGTCCACCACGAGCTAACGAACGAAGAAAATGCTCACCTTCGGCTTGAGGAGCTTGATGCCCTCGACGAAACCCGGCTCATAGCGCAACAACATCTAGAGGCCTACAAAGCAAAGATGACGCGCTCGTACGAAAGATTGACCAGACCGAGGACATTCCGCCAAGGCGAACTCGTACTAATGGCCAAAAGACCTATGATCCCCAATCGTGCCAAGCGAGGAAAATTTGAGCCAAATTATGAAGGCCCGTATATCATAGACAAGGTCTACTAGGGTGGAGCCTACCTACTCATGGACATGCACGGTGAAAGGCCTTTCAGGCCAATAAACGGCCGCTTCTTAAAGAAATACTACGCTTAATAAGCCACAGCCTGGGTCAATGATAGATGACGACGACTATGTCCGCTCACTATCTTCCTAGGCTCAGACTTTACAAGCAGCAGTCGGCCTTCCCATAACGACGGACCGAAACGTCCTTAAACTAACGACGGACCGAAACGTCCTTAAACTAACGACGGACCGAAACGTCCTTAAACTAACGACGGACCGAAACGTCCTTAAACTATCGACGGACCGAAATGTCCTAAAACTAACGACGGACCGAAACGCCCCTAAAACTACTACCGCAGTATCTTTAGGCTGACGAGATAAAAAAAAGGAAAGAGAAAGAAAAAAAAAATAAAAAATATATATATGAAAAAGAATTAAAAAAACGGTATGTCCATAAGCAAAATGGGCATGGATGAAAACCCGAAAGGGCTCCGTGAGTAAAAACAGCAGGGCTGCCGGCAAGTGTTCGTGAAAACCCGAAAGGGCGCGACCTTGTAAAAAAAAAAGTGAAAAAGAATAAAAAAAAACGGTATGTCCATAAGCAAAATGGGCACGGATGAAAACCCGAAAGGGCTCCGTGAGTAAAAACAGCAGGGCTACCGGCGAGTGTTTGTGAAAACCCGAAAGGGCGCAACCTCGTTAAAAGACACTTGTAGGGTCCTCTCGACCTTGTAAGGAGAAACCACCTGCGTGAGATCCTTACGACTCACAAAGGAGCAACACACTTAGGGATCCTCACGATTCGTAAGGAGAAAATACACTTACGAGATCCTCACGACTCGTAAGGAGAATTCTCTTATGGGACCCTCACGGCTCATGAGATTTGAAAGTCTTAAGTTACAGAAACCTAAACCTGTTCTTAAGTAAATCCTCCACAACCTTCGATATTGCCCTACAAGAGGCTCAATACTGACCCTTGTATACAATCCACGGGCGCGAAGAAACATTTCCCCAGCAAAGTCACACCCGTGACTAGGGACATGTCCATATGATGAGCAACCCTTGTAGGTCCTCTCGACCCATAAGGAGAAAACCCTCTTGTAGGATCCCTACGACTTACAGAGGAACATACACTTAGGAATCCTCACGATTCCTAAGGAGAAAACGCACCTGCGAGATCCTCACGACTCGTAGGGAGAAATACCTTTGTGAGACCCTTACGGCTCATGAAATCAAAAGCCTTAGTCGACAGGATCCTAACCCTGTTTGCTAAGCCACCTTTGTTCAATATCGACAGAGGCAAATGATGATTCGCTCCTGGCAATATCCCAGTTGTAGCGATGCTGATGCCTAAACCGGTATCAAATTCCAAGTCCTGTCATGGCAAATGATGATTCGCTCCTGGCAATATTCCAGTTGTAGCGATACTGATGCTGATATTGGCACCAGATTCCAAGTTCCACACTCGCAAAAAAAAAATAGCGAGCCATACGTGCATACGAAATAGCCGAAATGATGGGGCAACTTGCAATAAAAATCAGCAAGTAAAAAAAATGTATGCATGAAAAATAGCCGAAATGATTGGGCAACTCGCAATAAAAAGCAGCGAGTAAAAATAAAAAAAATAGCCGAAATGATTGGGCACCGCGAAAAATAGCCGAAATGATAGGGCAATCGCGACCTTCGCGATATAAAAGCTGAAATGATAGAGCATCGCGGAAAAAGAAATAAAATAATAATGAAATTTCTGTCCTACAGGTGATGCTACATCAATCCCTGTATACAATCCAGGGACGCAAACAAAGAAGGAGTCACACTCCTCCTCCCCAGGTTTCATTAGAAGAAGAAGCCGAATCTCGACGGGCCACAAATAACCTAGAGGTCATCTCAACACTCGTCTCATCACAGCGGACACATCATCAAGCAAAGCGGAACAGCAGCAACTCCCAATTCTATGACTCGACGATGTACTCCCACAGAGAGTCAAATCCCAACTCTGTAAAATGCGGATATAATCAGCAAAATTCCTGGTCACGTGGAACACGGATAACGTCACTCTTTGACCCCGTGGAAAACGTCCAGAGCGGATCCTGGTCCTCGCAGAACACGGCAGTGAACCCGTGTGAAGCATCCATAGCGGAGCCTAGTCCTCGCCAAGCACGGCAGTGAACCCGTGTGAAGCATCTAGTGCAAAATTCCTGGTTACGTGGAACGCGGATAATGTCACTCTTTGACCCCGTGGAAAACGTCCAGAGCGGAGCCTAGTCCTCGCCGAACACGGCAGTGAACCCGTGTGAAGCATCTAGTGCAAAATTCCTGGTTACGTGGAACGCGGATAATGTCACTCTTTGACCCCGTGGAAAACGTCCAGAGCGGAGCCTAGTCCTCGCCGAGCATGGCAGTGAACCCGTGTGAAGCATCTAGTGCAAAATTCCTGATTACGTGGAACGCGGATAACGTCACTCTTTGACCCCGTGGAAAACGTCCAGAGCGGAGCCTAGTCCTCGCCGAGCATGGCAGTGAACCCGTGTGAAGCATCTAGTGCAAAATTCCTGGTCACGTGGAACGCGGATAATGTCACTCTTTAACCCCGTGGAAAACGTCCAGAGCGGATCCTGGTCCTCGCAGAGCACGGCAGTGAACCCGTGTGAAGCATCCAGAGCGGAGCCTAGTCCTCGCCGAGCACGGCAGTGAACCCGTGCGAAGCATCTAGTGCAAAATTCCTGGTTACGTGGAACGCGGATAATGTCACTCTTTGACCCCGTGGAAAACGTCCAGAGCGGAGCCTGGTCCTCGCCAAGCACGGCAGTGAACCCGTGTGAAGCATCCAGAGCAAATACCGGACTGTGGAGTCCTTAAAATCCACGGACTATGACGTCCTTAACCTCGACCGTGATGTCTTAAAACTAACGATCAACCACCCCGATTCCCTACGGATTCTGCCTTGGTTTAAGGGTACATCTCTTCACTCCTTTGATGCCTGGCGTTGTAATTCCTCAACGTCTTCAAAAAGGTGACGGGTCCCTGCAACCACACATTGGACTGTGGAGTCCCTAAATCCACGGACTATGAGGTCCTTAACCTTGACCGTGATGTCTTAAAACTAACAGCGGACGGTGGAGTCCCTAAATCCACGGACTATGAGGTCCTTAACCTTGACCGCGACGTCTTTAAACTACAATACCTGGAGAGACCCCTGACTCCGTGAAACACGGATAAGGACAATCACATCTGACACTTGCAGGTCCTCACGACCTGTAAGGAAGAAAAACTCTCTTGTGAGATCCTTACGACTCTCAAGGGAAAACCCGCTTAAGGATCCTCACGATCTTTAAGAAGAACTCACACCTATGGGATCCTCTCGACCTGTAGGGAGAAAAACTCCTTATGAGACCCTCGTGGCTCATAAGATGCAAAAGCCTTAGGAAGCAGATCTTAACCCTGAATCCTGAGCCACTGCTGTCCTGCAAGGAGATCAAGATAGAATATCCGCAGAATACACTTAATGAAAAGGAGACACATCATTGAGAAGAAAAATGTATCTTTTATTCATAAACCAAAATGGGTACAAAGTACAATTCATGAAAGAAACAAAAAGAAAATACTCTCATCCATGAGTGTGTACAAAAAGGAAGGAAAAGATACAAATGTTTCAAGCCGGCGGGCGATTCAGCAGCTTGGTCAGCTCATCCTGCTTTTGTTGGACCACGGCTTCATGACGCAAAATCTCCAAAAGACGAGCCTCCGCCTGAGCTTGTTGGGCCTGATATGAAGCAAGCCGGGCTTCAAGCTCCTTCTCAGTGGCCTTATGAGCCTCGACCCTCTCACGAGTGAACGTGGCAGCTTTATCGAGAGCCACCACCTCTTTGATGGACTCCTGAAGCACCCGCCAGAGTTCGTATGCTTTGTTGGCCTTGGTTGTGAGGCTGGCCTGAAGCTCGCTCAACGCCTTAGAAGCCAATTCCCTCTCCGAAAATTTACGGCCGAGCCCTTTCTCGCACAACAATATGTTCGCTACGTGTCGCTCTATCAGGCCACGTAAGCTCGCTTTCGTGACCGCGGCCTTGGAAACAAGACATTTACAAGACCGTATAAATGGGCTTCCAGTCGACGGGAATAATCGATCTAAAACGCGCTCACATCACCTGACGTGAAAGGCAACAAGAAAGGAAAGTGATGATAGCATTTGCAATTAAAGAAAGTTCTCATGAGAAGAATACAAAGTTTATTTATGCAAGCGGAAACATACATACTAGCACCAAGCCTACATGGAATTTCGGCATAAAGCGTAAAAAAGGAGGGACTAATTTAAAAATGTTCTACGCTAACGGAAAAGGTCACCAAACATGGGATCAACGGCACAAGGGTTAATGAAGCAGAGGACAAAATTCTCCATCTCTCTCTCTGCTTTCTCCAGCACGTCAAAGCGACGGTTCTCACGAGGAGTCGCTCCCCATCGATTGGCGCCGTGTTCGTCCGCGAAAGCAGACATAATAGATCGTCGGGCCTTGATCTGGCTCAGCAGATGAATTGAGCAATCCTTCAAAGCCTGAGAAATCAGGCACACTTCATGAAAACCCTCGAGCTTTTCTTCTGCCGCGTCGAGCATCGCCAGGGTCATCTCCGCCGGGTGAGGAGGGATGTCGGCAAGCACGGCCGTGAGGATCATCCGGAGCCAGAGAGAACCCATCGGGAGGGGGGACCCCCTACGGATCGAGAGTTCATGCATGGCTGAGTCGCATTCGTTGTCGGTAAGGAGGGGATCCACCAACCGAGCAGCAAAGCGGGGGAGCATCTCCTCGATAGGAACTTCCCATGGCTGTCGACGAGCGTGCGGACGATTGCAGGCCATGGCACTCGTTTGTCCCTCAAGACAAGTTACAAAAAATAATAATAATATAAATCTCTCAGTAAAGGGAAAAGAAAGCTATAGCCTCTTATATAAAAAAGTGCATTAAGTGCTGTGCGTGGAAAATCCTGCATGGTAAAGCTATTTCCAAGGCCAAAAAAAAAGGAAAGGCATCTAAAATCAAGGAGATGAAATTATTTCCAAGGCCCTTTCTCTGCATCCAATATTATGCACTGAAAATACGGCATGGGAAAATTTTGTGAACAGCCCCATCAAAGGACCCCATGTGCAGAACATGTGAGGCCTAAACCTGATGTACACTTAAAAGAAAATATATGGAATAGTACCCTGCATATTAAAAGCACAAACAACAACAGTAGCAAAATGATAAAATCCCAGAGAAAAGGCATGCAAACATGGAAAGACATAATAACACTTGTCACTCATACTTCAAGAGGTTCATACAAAATATAGAGGACACATTTACAATGGTAAAACTTCAGATGCGGGGCATGGGTTGAGAAACTCAAAATTAACTTTATTCAAGATCTTCCAAGCATTTCGAACCTCCCGAGTATGCTTCCTCTCACGATCACAAGCATCGGGGTCCCCGCGGATGTCCTCTACCCTCCGGTAGGCGGCAAGTATGGCTGATTGCTGAAAAATCTGATGCAGGAGATCAATGAGATTATCCCGCCTTCTCTTTGAGATCAAGTGCATCAGATACACCGAGTGTACTTTATCCTCGGCGGCGTCCAACGCCCCAAGCGGCACACCAGCACAGAATAAAGGGAGAGCCTCCCTGATCGCCAGCACGATCAGCCTCAGAAGAGAAGAGCGACGGGGGAGTAGCCGATGGTTGTACTCGTCAAAGCGGCTCATGATCTCGGCACATTGAGCATCGGTGAACTCCTGGTTCTGACTGCGGCCCAGTGCACGAATATTCCCGTAGGAAATGATCTCGTCAAGACTATACAGATGGGCAGCCATGATACCTGAAATAAAGGTCATGAGCATCATTACAAAACCACCATTTCATTAATTGCAGAAGAACAACCTCGGGCCAAGAGACCCCAGGAAGCCTCTGTGTGAAGAAATCGAGTTCTTCATTGGAATTAAATTCCTTATTAAGAAAAGGGAATTAAATTCCCAGAAACATTTTTGGATGGAATTAAATTCCATGGAGTTGAAACGCCATCATCATCTCCCCAAACATCATCTAAATCCTGAGAGATCTACAGTTCGAAGGTTAGGCGGTTTCAGGTTCTTATGGGAAAACATGAGGGAAAAAGGGTAAAAACCCTTGTTTTGGATTTAAAATCCAGAGGAATGAGAAGGTCCATCGTTTGTCCAAGAACATTACCTGAGGAAAAGAATTCTTTTCGAACAGAGTTAAACTCTGAAAATTGTTTCAAGACAGAGAACTAAGCTCTGGAAGCGAGAATTAAATTCTCAAGGAAAAAGTTCTCAGAAGAAGAAGATGAGCAAAGTGAAGGCTCCTATGAAGAGACAGAGGTATTTATAGAAGGCAATGGAAACGTTTCATCTCCCCAGATCCCTAAAGGAATCCAACGGTCGCAAGAGGTGACAGCGTTGCACTCACGTGCTGACACGTGAGAACAACGCTGTGGGGGCATTTGTTTCCTGATTTAAAATCAGGAAAGCTTATGGAAAAAGCTTCAGAAGAGGGTCACGTGCTTACACGTGATCAGCAGTCACGTGTTGGCACGTGACACCCAAAAGTACCGGCAAAGCAAGTGCAGTTTCCCAACTACATCAAAGAGGGGGGCTTCAGTAAGGGTCACGTGCTCCCACGTGACCCGGGTCACGTGTCGGCACGTGACATTTAAAAGCAGCAGCAAAGACCCAACGCTTCCTGATCAAATCAAGGAAAAAGCTTCAGAAGAGGTCACGTGCTCCCACGTGACCAGGGTCACGTGTTGGCACGTGACGATCAAAACATCAGAATTGTTCTCCAGTTAAATCAAGAAAAAGAGTTCAGACAAGGGTCACGTGCTCGCACGTGACTAGGGGTCACGTGGTGGCACGTGACGGTTAAGCAGCAACCAGAAGACAGAGCGCAGAAAGAAAGAAGAAGGCTCATTCCAAAGGGGGTCACGTGCCCACACGTGACCATGGGTCACGTGGTCACACGTGACCGGCTTTCAAAGCCCATTTCGTTGACAGAATTAAATTCTGAAAGAGATTCGAATCTTTCCAAAGGAAAGCGATTATCTGGAACCAATCGAATTAAAGATTTAAAGATGATTGAATATCATTTATCTATGGGAAAATCTCAGATTTGGAAAGATTTCCCCTTTAAATCTAACCGAAATAACAAAAGAGAATCCCTGGATTTGAAATCCAATGGTGAATAAAATTCACCTAATAATCCAAAGGTCAAAACGAATGATGGACGCAGATCAAACCTCTCAATGAAGATTCGTCAAAAACTAATTGATTCGGCTGCTTCTCCTATAAATAGGAGCCAAGAGACACAAAAAAAAAGGGATACATATACGCAGAGGGAAGAAAGGGAGAGAGAGCCTTGATACTTCGAGGAACTTGGATCTTCTGCAAAAGAAAACCCTAGGTAAGAAAGGGAAGGCTCCTTGAAGGAAAAGAGAATTTAATTCTCAACAGAGTTTAACTCTGATATATAAAACAGAAGAACATATTTCTTCTCTCTTTGATAGAGGATCTGCAAAGTGCACATCTCCCCTTGAAGTTGAGAATTTAATTCTCAATGGGTCGAGATCCTGCCATGCAGATCCAAAACATAGAGAGGGAACGAAAGCACGAGAATTTAATTCTCACAGAACTATAGGAATTTAATTCCTTTAAAATAAAACTAGGGCTTGACCCTGTGTTATGGGAATTTAATTCCTTCAGAACAAAAAGAAACAGGGTTTAACCCTAATTAAGAACCTAGTTCTGTTGGAACAGCGGGGATTTAATTCCCTTGATCATAATTTAACAGAGAGTGGGAATTTAATTCCTTAAAATCTTTTCTTAGGGTTTAACCCTATTCAGTTCTTCACATATATGAAGAATTTAATTCCTACGGAAAATTCAGGGTCCAACTCTATTCAGAATATAAATCTTCAAAAGGAAGTAGGAATTTAATTCCTCTGAAATTACTGTCAGGGTTTAACCCTACGAGGAATTTAATTCCTGGAAAAGATCAACAGATCCTCTAAACAACATACATAGAGGCGGGGTCACGTGTCACCACGTGACCCCCCCAAAAGATCTACAGAAAGCCCCTTTGAAGCAGTGCCCCACGTGACCCTAGGCAGAAGCTTTAACGTATAAGCATTTGAATGCCCGTCACGTGATGGCACGTGATGCTCTAAAAGATGCGATAATCTCAGCAGAATAAATGAAGGGAGGGCGCCCTCACGTGTTGCCATGTGACCCCTCTTGCCTTAGTGTTCAACACTAAATTGGAACTCTCGAATCCAGTATTGAAACGCCGTTGGGCCTTAGTGTTTAACACTAATCAAAGAGCTTTATTCGCAGTGTTCAACACTGATTACCTTAGTATTTAACACTAATCTGAGATCTCCATTGCCAGTGTTCAACATTGATCTGTTTTAGTGTTTAACACTAATTTGAAAAGCCCTGTTGCTGGTGTTTAACACCAATTATCTTTTAGTGTTAAACACTAACTTGTCAACCTCATTCCCAGTGTTCAACACTGATTGCTCTGTAGTGTTTAACACTAGGCTTTGGCCCAATTGGCCGAATGGATAGAGGCAAAGCCTCTCCTTTAAGAGACCAACAGGAAGTCAATATTCCAAACATGATTGGACTTAGCCCGAGCTGGCCATAAGTCCTCAATTCGTGATCAACTGGGCTAATGGGCTCATAACATAATTAATTGGTCTTGATCCCAAATTGGGCCAAGGACTATTCAATCCACTCCGGTTCTAGGGTACATCTCTTCACTGCTTTGATATTTGGCATTGTAATCCCTCAATGTCTTCAAAGAGGTGACGGGTCCCGACGACCACACATTGATATGGACTGTGGGGTCTTTAAACCCATGTCTAATGCAAAATTCCTGGTTACGTGGAACGCGGATAACGTCACTCTTTGACCCCGTGGAAAACGTCCAGAGCGGAGCCTAGTCCTCGCCGAGCACGGCAGTGAACCCGTGTGAAGCATCTAGTGCAAAATTCCTGGTTACGTGGAATGCGGATAACGTCACTCTTTGACCCCGCGGAAAACGTCCAGAGCGGAGCCTGATCCTCGCCAAGCACGGCAGTGAACCCGTGTGAAGCATCCAGAGCACATACCGGACTATGGAGTCCTTAAACCCATGGACCGCAATGTCCTTAAACTACCCATGGACCGCAACGTCCTTAAACTACCCATGGACCGCAATGTCCTTAAACTAGAACAATAGAGCCTCGCATGCTCTTTTGTCGGATCTAAACGGTCCCGTTTAAGTTGATCTTAGCCTCAAAGATGGCTAACGTATCCTTAAACCTTCAAACATAGTGGACTATAAATCCCCCCAATTAACTCTGGCTCGAGGGTACATCCCTGAACTCCTCTGACATCCGTCGTTGTAATCCTTCAACGTCGTCAGAGAGGTGACGGGTCCCGACGGCCATACATTTAATGGACCACTAGGTCCCTAAACTGGAACATTAGAGCCAATTGCTCTTTTGTCGGATCTAAACGATCCCGTTAAGTTGATCTTAGTCTCAAAATTAGACTAACGTATCCTTAACAAACGTTTGAGTTGATCTTAGCCTCAAGTATGGCTGACGTATCCTCAAACCAAACCCCCAAACCCAAATCTAAGATAATACGGATTTGGACTACTCCACGCCCTACGGGCGACGACATAACTCAGTCTCCGTAAACAATCCACGGGCAACAAAAAACAAAACAAACACCCACGACACGAAGTGGCCATCTGGAGAAGGAGAAAGTTGTTACCGCAATGCGGTAGCGTAATTAACTGCAGGGGCTTGCGCCTGCAGGGAAGAGCGTCCCCACAATCAAAAACCCCTCAAACGAGGGGGAATCTGACGAAGTCTGCTACATCGGACGCATCCGTCTAAACCTTCGATACATGGTGCCATAAATCAACTTGGCATCTTCGGAGAGGTGGACGGATAGCACCAATTAGCATCTGTCCCGAGTCTCAGCGCCAAGACATCGCAGTCCTGCGCGCCGCCATTCGGAGGGGAACAGGGAGCTAGCTCTTCGTCAATCGACGGTCACAACCACACAAGCAATATAATATACAACGCCAACGGCGTGGATCAAAAACTCAAAGGAACTCAAAACCACAAGAAATCCGCAGAAATATACGCGCGACTCTAAGGTCGAAAGAATAACATCACTGGTCTCTATCTCAAAAATAAATACATGTTTGGTTGATAGAACTTCTAGATACAACAGAATAATGATATACAAGATATATAATGGGGGTACGATACAAGTAAACCCACCTACTAGCAAATCACCCGAACGAAACTATGCCCGCAAAGCCGTAAAGAACCCTGTACGGCAAACCTGCAAGAAACTGGGGCACAACGAGGGTGAGTTGCCAACTCGTGAATAGAAAAACATCTACCAATAGAAATCGCATAAATAACGCAACCTAGGTCAATGATCATAATATATTCTCAAATATATGCATAACGTGCAGCCTATAACAATCGCTAGAGTAATATCTAACCCGAGTGTAATCTCATGTGCCCGTGTCAGTGCCTCAGGTAGCAATATATCATATGAATGAGGTATGAATGCATGAAAACAGAATACATGTAAATGAAGAAACTGTTTTCATAATTTAGTGAGATTTCCTTTGTATTTTTAAAATGAGATATCATAAATGAAATCAGCATAAAACGGTGCCTAGCATCGGCACAAAACGTAATCCCAATATCTCGATATCTCTGTATCACAGTCTCTGTACCTCAATATCTCGAAATCTCAATGTCTCAATCATAATATCTAGGGCGCCGTCAGTCCAGACCGGCCCCTACCATCCATCTCAAGACCACGACGGTATCCTCCGGATATCCGACGCGTCGGGTAAAATCACCGGTAGGTAGTGCTCCCCTGCCAGGCTCACATCGTCATCATCACGTGCTTCTTGCCCCGGGGTACCTTACCGGGTCCACCATGTACCCGAAACGGTTCATCCGTCTCCTCGAATCGGGTCTCGAAATCCATCAGCAAACTCATGGCGGACGACTCATACATCATGGGAAAAACCGCACTTTTTATTTTAAAAAAAGAGAGAAATCAGTTTATATAAGTTTTGCGGTTTTCCTCCCAAATCCAGAAAATTTGATGGAAATCCGAACCCAAATCATCAATAGCATGTAAAACCATGAATATAGGCATAACAATGAATAACAGTATGCATGAAGTGACAAGTAATAACTACAATGTTAAGCTGGCATATAAGGCAGGTACACTAATATCATGTCAAATTACTAACTAACAAGCTAAGTCAAGCAATAATATTTTCGAAGGTGTACGTGACATGGCAATTACCGATGAAGATGTGTGTGAGCCGGCAAGTAAGTGTACGTGGTACATACGCATCATCGGTAATGGTGCTGGTGTCCTAACAGTATGATATCAACATTTCAATAAGAAATTATAACATAAGTATGCGATGCGAAGCGAACCACAATAATAAGCGGGAGCTGAATACTAGACGCAACTGTAACTAACCTGCATTAATCTAATATAAGTCCTACAAATGGTGTCTTTTGAAATAACACGAATCATGGGGTTTTGAAAATAGGGGCTACGGTGTTTTTATGAAAAGATACGTCTTTTGAAATATCCGTAGGATCTCTTGGGCTGTCTTTTAAAATACCCACGATTCGTTAGTTTTTGAAATAGGTAAGAATCGAATCTAATCTAACAACTAAACTAAACTAAAGGGCTAAGCTAACAAGCTGGACTACAGGTAAGGAAACCGCCTAACATCTGAGTCGATACATATACATACCTGTATATATATTAGTCGGTGATCCCGCCTCAATAATATCATATCCGATACCATATCTATAATCAGACATCCCAAGTCAAGAGTGCGGATCAATCATCAAAATATAGCTCGTACGTAAATCCGTCGTACGGCATCCCCAAATCTGGGTACGGGTTAATATCATATTCATCACACTATTCATCTAGTATCCTCTCTATCCAAGATCATAGTCTAGGGTACTGACCTATGTCTAGTACAATACTAATATCATCAATATAGTCATGATCTGACTACTGATCGACAGTCTCGTACAAACCGATATCACAACTACAAAACAAAACTCATCGACTCAGCTCAATCCCAAGTATCTTCCTCATATCCGTATGTGAACACATAGTCACATACCCATGTGAACACATAACTATAAAGAATCCCATGAGCACATATAAATAGGAATATATGCAAGTATATATGTGTGTATGTGTAGTGCAACACTACCCTAGGGTTCGCAACACTAAAGTAATCCAATACACCAATATCCATCCTAACATCGTTATTAACCCCAAATAACATATAATAATTGTTGGTGTGTATACGCATCCGTATACACCACCACGGACTGCGGGGGTGCTATACGCCATCCACCCGACTTCTCCCCGTAGATATAAATCTACTCACCTGGTCCTCGCTCGCCGGTGCTGACGTCGCCACGCGCTTGCTTGTCGTCTCGAAGTCCACTTGGGGTACCTACATATCATAACGCACCGTATCGCATTAAAATCCAACTCATGACCAAAACGACACGTGAATCCCACATAGGTCAAAACCTATGGTTGCTTTCACAAATCGACCCAAAAACCCTCGACGTCGGTGTACAAACGCCAAACCATCGAGAAAACTCCCAACACACTCATTTGTACAATTACAAGCACTAATTATAATATAAAATAGCTTAAATTTCACAAAAACCCCAATTTCACTTAAAAAGTCATTTTTCCGAAAATCTAGCAAGCAAAATTTACCCGTTTTTGTACAAAACATGATGTTTTAACAAAACTAATGGCCATAAGGCTCACTAACCATCTTAATTAAGTCATACCAATGTTAATTAGATTTTAAACTTAATTCTTAATATCAATCTCAAAAATCTAGTTTGCATACATAACCAATTTTAACAATTTTATAGCAAAAAAATGCACAAACTACAATCTAGCTTGGCTTTGCATGATCTATAACATTAAACTACACTTTAAAATGTTAATGAATTCATGAAAAACATATTTAGATTTTTAACATAACATTTGCAATTAAATTCCAAAACCTAGTTTGCAAATTAGTGTAATTATCACAATTTTTAAACTTAACAATTAACAACTAGCTACTAACTTGATTTAACATGTCATAAGAGCTTAAACACATTACACAACCATACACCAATTTCACAAAACCCTAACTTGCATTCAAGTTCTTCTCTTGAATTTTCACAAACCCTCACTTTAAATTTTCAACTTTAAATTAGAAACCCAAACAACATTTAACTACTTTAGCTTAAGCAAAATACCAACAATTTAACCATTTGGGTAAGATTTATACCTCCAAGACTTGTAGATCTACATGCAACTTAGCCTCCCAAATTAGCTTCTATGCCCCAAGATCCATACTAGATGGGATAAAAAATAATGGGTAGGAGTTAGATATTGATTTCGGTGATATTTGTGTTGATTTTGGGCAAAAATTGAAGGATTTTGGAGTGAAAAGGAGGTGGGGAAATTTTGGGCAGCAAGGGAATGGCTCGGCCAGCAGGAGATCAGAAATTGGAGAGAGAAAAAAATGAGGTGGTGAATGAATGCTAACTCCCAAGTCAACAAAGCCCACTCCTCATTTGACTTTCTTCATTTTTTTTTTTCTTTTCTTTTCTTTTCTAACAAGAGATGATTGGAGAGAGAGAGAGAGAGAGAGAGAGAGGGCTGTCAAAAAGGGGGGGCCGGCCACATGGTGGAGGAGTGAGAGAGTATGTGTGTGAAGCAATGAACACCAAACACCAATTCAATATGCACCAAAACCCTTTTATTTTCACAAAATAAGCCTTTTTCTTCGATATTTTCTAAACCGTTTTGGCAAACGATTTCGTTTCAAAAACCACATGATAAAATTTTATTTAATGTTTTATGATGCACAAAATTTGTTTCAACTCATTCCAATTTATAATTTTCCCTAATTAAATATATTAGTGACGGCTTAAAATAATATTAAAATAATTAATTTCGGAAAAAATTTCAGAAAATTTGAAATTTCACCAGTGGCTCAATAAACACCAAATACTAGCAATTACATAGCTAGAATATGTATATTTAATTTTATAATAAAGATATTTGCATTTTGACTTTTTACAGAAAACCCCCTTATTTTACCGTTTTTTTCGAAATTACACCGAAACGATTTTCAAAACGTTACAATCTTCCCCCCTTAAAGAAATTTGGTCCCCGAATTTAAATTAAAATTTCCCCCAAATACTAAAATATTTCAGCCAAAACCATCAAATTGCCGGGGCTCCGAAATCATAAATACATAAAACAAATCGTAGCGCAACGCATGCGCATGAAAAATGAGCATATAACTCAAATCAGAACTCCGTCAAGCATCCCGCAATCATCGGAGTCATGGGGAAGACATCAATACCAAATCCAAAGCAAAACGAATGTGATATAACTCAAAACTATACATGTAAAATATATTCAGGTACTGTCCTCTGACTAGTCCTGCTCAGGACGAAAACACATAGCAATATCATAAAAACGTACTGCTCTATAAGAAAAATCAATCCCAAAATACGCGTATGAATACTACGCGCGTCTTGTGCGCACGGAAATCAAAATCCAAATATGTGCCATACATATGCACAGAAACAACATCTAAGTGCATCGGGTGTGCACGAAACATCTGTCGTAGGCAACATGTGTGCCTGACAGCAAAATCAGGTGCATCTGACATGCACGAAAAATCTCGATTTAGTGCATCTGGTGTGCACCAAAATCACACTTCAAAACATGCGCCCAACATGCGCGAAAATCCAATCAGGTGCATCCATCGTGCACGAAATCATGAAATCCAATATCAAGTGCCGAACATGCGCAAAATCAAATCAGGTGCACAAGGTGCACAAAACAAATATCGAACATCACCATCGAAATCAAAGTCCAATGCATCTAAGTGCACAAAAGGCGTATCACTGCACTGCAAGCATATATAAACTATACAGAGTGCAGGAACCAAATCGTGTGCGTGCATACGCACAAAATCAACTCAAATGTCTAAAACCGTAAAATCACAAACATGTGAAACCCAAGCACGAAAACGATATCAAGTGCAACACTGTGCAAGGATCGTAAATCCTCAATCATTAAAATCAAATCATTCGAATAAATCACCCAAAACATCGAAATCAATAATGGCGGCATAGTACCGCTCAAGCGCATCCTCTAAGAATCCCGGGCCAACTGTCGCGGTCACTAGTGGGACGTCTCGTCGATGATCATGAACTCTGGCCTGCTGGTGTGCGTAACAATGACCACTCCTGGGTCAAGGTCTTCACTGGGAATTACCAATCTCTCGGTCCATCGGCTCATCGGCCTTGTCAGGTGTGCTAACGGGGATGATCCCGTTCTGGCATGTCTCTTGTCATCTCCCGGTCAATCATCGCGACCACTCGTAAGACAGCATATCACTGGCGTCGGCCTCTGGCTCTCTGAATGTACGTGACACATCTGATCCTGGGTGCAAGTATCATTACAGCAGTGTCCTGGAAGGAATCCTGCTCATGGTCTCTTCCATGTCTCGTCTCTACCAACTGTCCGGAAGTCATCGTCCTTTCCTATATCTGCATCTTGCTCCGGAACGGCTGCATACCCATCGCGACTCCTTCTGGAATTTATATCCAGTACTCTGCCTCGGCATGCGTATCGCATCTCTGATGTCGGCGGAGTGGAACGTCGTCTTATCCAGATCTTGTACGGACCTCTTTACTCCACTTTCTCTAATGTCGACTGCTTCGGACTCGTCTCATCGTGGCTACATGGACTGAGCTCCAACGGCTATCCTCATATCGGGAGTCTCCCAAGAAATGCATCTCACCACCTAGCATCCGAATTAAGTCGAGCCATCCGATCGAGACGTCAAAACTTCATAATCCCCCAAGAGCTCAACCTCTTGGGCACAGTTTAATAGTATCGAGTACATACCACAGTATCGGTGGTCCAGCCGTAGAAGGGCAAACCCAAGCCTCACTAATGGCGCCGCGGAACTGCCGCAAAGCCTAAGGTTCAAAGGCTTTCACACGGTCATTAAGTCGAGTTAGGGTTTCATTTTTCTAGAGGGACCATAGAATTGCCTGCATGTCTTTCCGACTACTTTAAACTTGGAATAATAGGTTTCTGACATTCGATCGTCTCTGTCGACCCTCAACGTCTCCGCGTGAAGTCGTCTCTAGATGGAATCAATCTATCTGATGACCTCGCATCGGGGTAGGCGAACGAATCACCTGTCCTAGTCATTCATCCTCGGGTGACTGGCGACCTTCTATCACCTCTTAGTACAACTTGTACTGCAATATCTCCAACATATAGGACGATATCTCGTCGCTCGCAGCAGCAACTGGCTCACTCGTCTGCACGTTGAACAGTGCCTCAATCATCATGAGTAAGCAATACACCAACGGTCATCAAAATCTGGCTGGCCTCTATCATTGGCTCAATCCTCTAGTGTCGATCCGCACATCCGAGTAACCTCATAAAGGCGATCCGCCAAACTCTCGTGGCGCGGAAACATAGTAAAAAGACACATCTCTGCAATCGTGTGTTGCCGGAATTTCGCCCTGGTCAGTCCTCGTTCGTGACGAGCTCGTGTTGACCGCAACTCTAGCTGTAGCTCTCCCTGCCCGTAATCGTAGTAGCAAAACCATAACTGGTACTGATGAGGCTAGATCGGAATGAATATAATACTGAGCAAAGAAATGTACATCCTAAGGCTTCTTAAGTGGAGTAGCGTATCGTAAATATGCCGCGGAACATACCTACGGTACGTCACTCTACTTTAGTCACCTATTCCATCAACCAAGGGTCATCCTACGCTCCGAAAGTAAAACCTAACGCTCTGATACCAACTTTGTCACGACCCGAAAGTACGGAACATGACCGGCACTTAAACTACGAACGTCTCGAGGCGTACGTAATCTAAGTGAACCGAAAACCCAGAAATGCAAACCAAGAAAAAATAGTAGAGTGAAGGAAAACCAATTTAAATAAGTAGTTTTAATAGCATAAGCCGAATTATGCGGGTTTCTAAAAACATCAAGTATTTTCTGAAAATTTCGGCAGAGTCTCCTTTGTAAATACTGGCTCCCAAACGGGATATAACATGAATAGTATACGAAATCAATAAAAGGCATCCCCAAGCGGGAGCTAGCTCTTCGTCAATCGACGGTCACAACCACACAAGCAATATAATATACAACGCCAACGGCGAGGATCAAAAACTCAAAGGAACTCAAAACCACAAGAAATCCGCAGAAATATACGCGCGACTCTAAGGTCGAAAGAATAACATCACTGGTCTCTATCTCAAAAATAAATACATGTTTGGTTGATGGAACTTCTAGATACAACAGAATAATGATATACAAGATATATAATGGGGGTACGATACAAGTAAACACACCTACTAGCAAATCACCCGAACGAAACTATGCCCGCAAAGCCGTAAAGAACCCTGTACGGCAAACCTGCAAGAAACTGGGGCACAACGGGGGTGAGTTGCCAACTCGTGAATAGAAAAACATCTACGAATAGAAATCGCATAAATAACGCAATCTAGATCAATGATCATAATATATCCTCAAATATATGCATAACGTGCAGCCTATAACAATCGCTAGAGTAATATCTAACCCGAGTGTAATCTCATGTGCCCGTGCCAGTGCCTCAGGTAGCAATATATCATATGAATGAGGTATGAATGCATGAAAACAGAATACATGTAAATGAAGAAACTGTTTTCATAATTTAGTGAGATTTCCTTTGTATTTTTAAAATGAGATATCATAAATGAAATCAGCATAAAACAGTGCCTAGCATCGGCACAAAACGTAATCCCAATATCTCGATATCTCTGTATCACAGTCTCTGTACCTCAATATCTCGAAATCTCAATGTCTCAATCACAATATCTAGGGCGCCGTCAGTCCAGACCGGCCCCTACCATCCATCTCAAGACCACGACGGTATCCTCCGGATATCCGACGCGTCGGGTAAAATCACCGGTAGGTAGTGCTCCCCTGCCAGGCTCACATCGTCATCATCACGCGCTTCTTGCCCCGGAGTACCTTACCGGGTCCACCATGTACCCGAAACGGTTCATCCGTCTTCTCGAATCGGGTCTCGAAATCCATCAGCAAACTCATGGCGGACGACTCATACATCATGGGAAAAACCGCACTTTTTATTTAAAAAAAAGAGAGAAATCAGTTTATATAAGTTTTGCGGTTTTCCCCCCAAATCCAGAAAATTTCATGGAAATCCGAACCCAAATCATCAATAGCATGTAAAACCATGAATATAGGCATAACAATGAATAACAGTATGCATGAAGTGACAAGTAATAACTACAATGTTAAGCTGGCATATAAGGCAGGTACACGAATATCATGTCAAATTACTAACTAACAAGCTAAGTCAAGCAATAATATTTTCTAAGGTGTACGTGACATGGCAATTACCGATGAAGATGTGTGTGAGCCGGCAAGTAAGTGTACGTGGTACATACGCATAATCGGTAATGGTGCTGGTGTCCTAATAGTATGATATCAACATTTCAATAAGAAATTATAAAATAAGTATGCGATGCGAAGCGAACCACAATAATAAGCGGGAGCTGAATACTAGACGCAACTGTAACTAACCTGCATTAATCTAATATAAGTCCTACAAATGGTGTCTTTTGAAATAACACGAATCATGGGGTTTTGAAAATAGGGGCTACGGTGTTTTTATGAAAAGATACGTCTTTTGAAATATCCGTAGGATCCCTTGGGCTGTCTTTTAAAATACTCACGATTCGTTAGTTTTTGAAATAGGTAAGAATCGAATCTAATCTAACAACTAAACTAAACTAAAGGGCTAAGCTAACAAGCTGGACTACAGGTAAGGAAACCGCCTAACATCTGAGTTGATACATATACATACCTGTATATATATTAGTCGGTGATCCCGCCTCAATAATATCATATCCGATACCATATCTATAATCAGACATCCCAAGTCAAGAGTGCGGATCAATCATCAAAATATAGCTCGTACGTAAATCCGTCGTACGGCATCCCCAAATCTGGGTACGGGTTAATATCATATTCATCACACTATTCATCTAGTATCCTCTTTATCCAAGATCATAGTCCAGGGTACTGACCTATGTCTAGTACAATACTAATATCATCAATATAGTCATGATCTGACTACTGATCGACAGTCTCGTACAAACCGATATCACAACTACAAAACAAAACTCATCGACTCGGCTCAATCCCAAGTATCGTCCTCATATCCGTATGTGAACATATAGTCCCATACCCATGTGAACACATAACTATAAAGAATCCCATGAGCACATATAAATAGGAATGTATGCAAGTATGTATGTGTGTATGTGTAGTGCAACACTACCCTAGGGTTCGCAACACTAAAGTAATCCAACACACCAATATCCATCCTAACATCGTTATTAACCCCAAATAACATATAATAATTGTTGGTGTGTATACGCATCCGTATACACCACCACGGACTGCGGGGGTGCTATACGCCATCCACCCGACTTCTCCCCGTAGATATAAATCTACTCACCTGGTCCTCGCTCGCCGGTGCCGACGTCGCCACACGCTTGCTTGTCGTCTCGAAGTCCACTTGGGGTACCTACATATCATAACGCACCGTATCGCATTAAAATCCGACTCATGACCAAAACGACACGTGAATCCCACATAGGTCAAAACCTATGGTTGCTTTCACAAATCGACCCAAAAACCCTCGACGTCGGCGTACAAACGTCAAACCATCGAGAAAACTCCCAACATACTCATTTGTACAATTACAAGCACTAATTATAATATAAAATAGCTTAAATTTCACAAAAACCCCAATTTCACTTAAAAAGTCATTTTTCCGAAAATCTAGCAAGCAAAATTTACCCGTTTTTGTACAAAACATGATATTTTAACAAAACTAATAGCCATATGGCTCACTAACCATCTTAATTAAGTCATACCAATGTTAATTAGATTTTATACTTAATTCTTAATATCAATCTCAAAAATCTAGTTTGCATACATAACCAATTTTAACAATTTTATAGCAAAAAAATGCACAAACTACAATCTAGCTTGGCTTTGCATGATCTATAACATTAAACTACACTTTAAAATGTTAATGAAGTCATGAAAAACATATTTAGATTTTTAACCTAACATTTACAATTAAATTCCAAAACCTAGTTTGCAAATTAGTGTAATTATCACAATTTTTAAACTTAACAATTAACAACTAGCTACTAACTTGATTTAACATGTCATAAGAGCTTAAACACATTACACAACCATACACCAATTTCACAAAACCCTAACTTGCATTCAAGTTCTTCTCTTGAATTTTCACAAACCCTCACTTTAAATTTTCAACTTTAAATTAGAAACCCAAACAATATTTAACTACTTTAGCTTAAGCAAAATACCAACAATTTAACCATTTGGGTAAGATTTATACCTCCAAGTCTTGTAGATCTACATGCAATTTAGCCTCCCAAATTAGCTTCTATACCCCAAGATCCATACTAGATGGGATAAAGAATAATGGGTAGGAGTTAGATATTGATTTCGGTGAGATTTGTGTTGATTTTGGTCAAAAATTGAAGGATTTTGGAGTGAAAAGGAGGTGGGGAAATTTTGGGCAGCAAGGGAATGGCTCGGCCAGCAGGAGATCAGAAATTGGAGAGAGAAAAAAATGAGGTGGTGAATGAATGCTAACTCCCAAGTCAACAAAGCCCACTCCTCATTTGACTTTCTTCATTTTTTTTCTTTCTTTTCTTTTCTTTTCTAACAAGAGATGATTGGAGAGAGAGAGAGAGAGGGCTGTCAAAAATGGGAGGGGGCGGCCACAAGGTGGAGGAGTGAGAGAGTGTGTGTGTGAAGCAATGAACACCAAACACCAATTCAATATGCACCAAACCCCTTTTATTTTCACAAAATAAGCTTTTTCCTTAGATATTTTCTAAACCGTTTTGGCAAACGATTTCGTTTCAAAAACCACATGATAAAATTTTATTTAATATTTTATGATGTACAAAATTTGTTTCAACTCATTCCAATTTGTAATTTTCCCTAATTAAATATATTAGTGACGGCTTAAAATAATATTAAAATAATTAATTTCGGAAAAATTTTCAGAAAATTTGAAATTTCACCAGTGGCTCAATAAACACCAAATACTAGCAATTACATAGCTAGAATATGTATATTTAATTTTATAATAAAGATATTTGCATTTTGACTTTTTACAGAAAACCCCCTTATTTTACCGCTTTTTTCGAAATTTCACCGAAACGATTTTCAAAACGTTACAGATAGACCGAGCGCACCTTATCATCGGTCTCATCCAGAGCATGAAACGGCATCGCCCTGACAAGCCCAGGTGTAGCATTCCATATCGCGAGAAAAATTATCTGCAAGAGGGAAGACCGGCAAGAGAGCAACCATCCACAATGGTCCTCGAGGCGACGGAGTATAGCCTAGCACTGGGCATCACTATAGGCAGGTTCGTAAAAGCGGACGTGAGCATAGGAAACAATCTTCCTAATCGTATAAAGACGACTGGCCATGATACCTGAAAGAAAAAATTGGAAAGATATCAGTTCATTAAAAGGATGGAATAAAAATAACCAAATTCAAAATTAAAGTTTAACTAAGGTTAGACTTGAGTAACATCCTTGTTTTGAGGGTTATCATAAGTTAAGCGTGCAACCTAAAAGGGTGCATAAGATAAGTTAAGTGTGCAACCCAAAGGGATGCATAAGATAAACTAAAAGCTCGATCCAAAGGATGAGCAAGAAAAATCAAAAGCGTAGTCCAAAAGGATGCGCAAGAAAGAGGTGCATAAGCGCACTTACCAAATTACTAAGGAAGCAAAGATTTTGAGTAGGGAAAAAAACAAGAGCTTCAGAAAAGTACAACTCTAAATAGAGTGAAGAAAATGACATCTAAGGATCTCATGAGACGGTTTGCATTCTTGCAAGTTCCGAGTTGGGAACCAATAAGTCATAGCTCGACACTTGTTTGTTGCTTCGAAAATATGCAAAAAATCAATGCACGTGCATGTCCAATGACAAAGTCATATGACATGAGCGCACATGCAACAAGTGTGCAAATGATAGATGCGCACATACACGTGCAATGCACGGGCGCAATGCGCACTTAACCAACAACATGTGCAAGCACATACGCATTCCTTGAAAAACAGACGCTTATTAAAAAAATCTTGATTAATAAGCAATCAAATTTTTAATTAACAGTAAAACATTCTGTTGATTAAATATCTTAACCAAAAAATTTGTGGATCAAAAATCCAACGATGCGCATGTCACTCTTAATTGATATAAATCAATTAAATTTTTTTAAATCAATCTAAAGTCAGATTGAAATAAAAACAAATCAAAATATTCCAAATACAACATGATACGAAGTGACCTGCCGGAGTAGGAGAAAGTTGTTATCGTAATTAACTGCAGGGGCTTGTGCCTGCAGGGAAGAGCGTCCTCACAATTAAAAACCCCTCACAAATGAAGGGGAATCTGATAAAATCTGCTATATCGATCGCATCTATCCAAACCTCCGATATACGGTGCCATAAATCAACTTGGTATGTTTGGAGAGGTGGATGAATATGTTCCAAATAGCATATGCCCCAAAATTCAAGCTAAACGACATCTGCGTCTCAGTCCAGTTTTCGACGGTAAACACATGGTTTTATCAACTATACCTTTTACATATCCGATTTTCAAAAGGAATGTATTTAGTCTTTCATATCAAGCTCTAGGAACTTGTTTAAGACCGTACAATTCCTTTTCTAACTTGTATACATATTCAGAATGTTTATGGTCTTCAAAATCTGGAGGTTGTGCTACGTATACCTCTTCTTCTATCTTAACATTCAAGAACGCAATTTTGACGTCCATTTGAAACACTTTAAAGTTCTTAAAATAAGCGAAGGCTAACAATACCTTGATAACTTCGGATCTTGCTATGGGTGCGTAAGTTTCGTCATAATCAATTTTTTCGACTTGATTATAATCTTGAGCAGCTAGACATGCTTTGTTTCTTACGATATTTCCTGACTCATCCAACTTATTTCTGAAAACCCATTTTTACCAACAATTGGTCTATTTTTAGGTTTTGGAACTAATTTCCAAAATTTATTTCTTTCAAACTGGTTTAACTCTTCTTGCATTGCTTCTATCCAATACTCATCATTCTCGTCTTCCTTAAAAAAATTCGGTTATATAACCGAAATAAAGGCTGGGTTGATGCACAAGTTAAACGTTGATGATCCAGAAACCACTCCTTTATCTATATCTCCTATAATTAGGTCCTTAAGGTGGTTTTTGTTGAATTGTCAATGTTTTGGAAGACAAGTATCAATTATTTTCTCTTGTTACTCCATTTGATTAGTTTCAACTTCTCTGCCTGATGATGGGTTATCCGAACCTTTTATTAAGATTGGGTCATCGTCATCCAGAATGGTTTCAAGTTTTAAAGAATTGGTTTCATCAAATTGGACGTGTATGCTTTCTTGAATTATTAAAATTCATTTATTATAAATACGATAGTCTTTGATGGTCATAGAATAACCAACAAATACACCTTCATCGCATTTAGAATTGAACTTTCCTAAGTTATCTAGGGTATTAAGTATATAGTACTTACAGCCAAAAACTTTGAAGTATTTAACATTGGGTATTTTACCATAAAATAGTTCATATGGTGTTTTATTTAAACATTTTCTAATTATTACCCTATTTATTATGTAGCATGAAGTGTTAATTGTTTCAGCCCATAAATATTTAGGTAAATTATTTTCATTGAGCATGCTACGTTCTATTTCTTGTGAGGAACGATTTTTTCTTTCAGCAACTCCATTTTGTTGTGGAGTTCTGGCACACGAGAATTCATATTTGAAACCTTTCTTATTACAGTATTCTTCGAATACTTGGTTTTCAAATTCTCCACCATGACTGCTTCTTAATTTTGATATTCTTAAGTTTATTTCATTTTGAATTTGTTTAGAAAATATTTTAAAAGTATTAAAAATTTCGTTTTTAGATTTTAAGAAAAAAATCCAAGTAAATCTTGAGTAATCTCTAATTACGTATGCATAAAATTTTCCTCCTAGACTCACATTGCGACTGGGACCAAAAAGATCCAAATGAAGCAACTAGAGTGGAGTGTCAGTTAAAACATTATTCTTAGGTTTAGATGAAGTTATAATTTGTTTTCCTCTTTGGCAGGTATCACATAATTTATTTTTTATGAATTTTATATTGGGAATGCCTTTGAGTAGGTTATTCCTTATGATTTTGGATAAAGTATCCATTGAAGAATGACCTAATCTCCTATGCCAAACTAAAGAGTCTATTTCATTGTTTACCATTAGACATTTAATAACAGGATTTTTTAAATCTTGGGTATAGATAATATATACTGTGGTATCATTTACCCGTTAAAACTATTTTATTATCATATAATATTTCACAAATATGCTTTTCGAAAATAACGTTATATCTTTTGTCACAAAACTGACTTACACTAAATAGATTGTGTTTTAGGTTCTCTACGTACAATACGTCTTTTATAATAGTTATATTAGATGTATTATTAAAGCAAATATCACCTTTACCGATAATCTTACCTTTGTTGTTATCTCCAAAAGTGGCTTGCAACTTTCTTCTCTTGATAGCGTCTCGAAATTTTGAATGTTTCCAGTCATATGTCTGGAGGAACCGCTATCAAGGATTCATCGACTGCTTCGTCTTTGGAAGTCATATAACACAGGAAGAAGAAAGTGTTATTTTTGGGACACAAATCATCTTAAGTTGATTTGAATTAGTTTTAGGAGTAAAATGATACTTATACGTAGAATTATTTTTAATATGACTGTTGGAGATAGTGCCCTCAAAGTCAATTATTGAATCCTAGACACGTGATTTCAATGATTGAGGGAGGACCTATCCCGGTAGGACAGTCTTACTCAAGATGATAGTATGCTATCTGGTTTATCTTTATCATCGTGTACTGTTTTAGGTGACCAGACAGGTCGCTATTACACGTTGATAGAGCCCATAGGATTCTTGCTTGACTGCCAGCAGTATGAGGGCGATCATATACATGGGAGCTGGTAGTCTATAAGCACATCCTTAAAAGGTCCCTAGTCGTGGGAGTTTCGAGACAGGGCATCGATACTCCAGAGTAGACTAGTGTATACAGTCGAGACCCCGACGAGGGGCGGTGGCCGGTCTCACAAGCCACTGGTGTCAGTTGGTTCATCTAAAATGTATACAGGTGCTCATTGGGTTATGAGTACACCGGACAGGACTCGTCGGGAACATGCTAGTTGGTCTTTTACCTGACGTCAGATAGCAGTTCCCTGGTGACATGTGTACAGGTTAGTTCATCGACCTGAGGATCGTCATTTGTCTCGTGTGAGTTCCCACTGTACTTTGATTACTACCCTACCACGCTCAAAGGAGACGTGCAAACAGGTTTTAGTTGGGTACAGTTCCGAGCCACATGGAGGCAGTGAGCGGATCTTCAGGGGTTCGTCTCTCCCGGCATTGGAGGTGAGGTCGCGCTGTGTCTAAGAGAGCCAGAACATGAAAAGTCCTTGGCCAAGGCAGGAGATTTACTGATAGATATTCCAGTAGTATCTCAGGGTGTTCTGGGCTACACTCCAACACGACTTGTACCGCTTTTGGCGGTCTGACTTTTACCAACCCCCTAGACCCGCCATGCGATGCTCATAGACGAACGGACCGGACTGTACGGATATTGTCACTGACAGGCTCAGTAGGGTGTCAGGATGAGTTCGCTTATCGTCGTCCCTTTTGGTCAATAGCTGGTAGCCCGTCACGTATGGCTAATACCTCTGACGTGCTAGTGGTTAAATCCACAGCCATAGTATTGACGAGTCTTTAGAGTCCCCCACATTCAGTTGCTCAAGTTTTCGGGCGAAACGCTGTAGAGGCCGTATGGAGATATGGCAGGGTTCGATCAGATACGTGCGGTATTGCACGGATCATGATCGGACGGAAAATACTAGCGGGCTTTGGTTTAAGCCGGATCCTAGTATTGTACAGTATAGATTTTGTCTCATTGCATTTGTATTTCGGTCGAAATACAAATACGGGTATATACATACAGTAGCGGAGTTTTTCTGTAATTTATTACGGGATCAGTTTTTGGAGTGCCAGTTTGTTTTCCGTTTCGGCCAATTTTCTTTGTATCTTTCATTGGCCGAAAATTGGTGGAGGAGGGCTTATTTGCATTTGTGCAAATAAGCATTTTGGAGGGTTGTTTTTGCATATTGTTGGAACATGATGGTTTTGCCTCCCTTTGACTTCTTCATGATGGCTTGACCTTTTGAAGTCATCATGCTTGATGATGATGGTTGGTTATGATGGTTGAGTGTGACTTGGTTTTGTGATGATGATTCTTCATGATAACCTTCTCTCTCTCTCTCTTGCATTATGGGGGCTCATTTCTTTTTCATTCCTACACACTCCTCTCCATTCCCTCATGCATGGCCGGCCAAGGAATTTTAGGGCTGTCCCAATTTTGTAGTGGGGATTTTTGGCTCTCTCATGCTAGAAAAATCCCCAAGTTCCTCTACAAAAGTTCAAATATCATTCTCCTCCACAAAAGAGCAACTTCCATAAACCCCAAATGAGACACAAGTTCCACACTGCATTCTACAGCAAATCTTGGGCACGTCGACTCGCCAACTTCGTGCCCGAGTTGCCTCGGACCAGAGGCGGGAGCCCGTAAAAGAAGCCGGCGACGTGGTGCCCTTCCGGCGACGAAGTGGAGACCGGAGATTCCGCGGGGAGATCGGGAGGACGACGAGAAGACCGAAGGACTCGGATCACTCGGTATATCTCTTCCCCCTTTTCGCTAGGACTAGTTTAATGGCACGATCCGAGTTTTAGTGCGCGGTGGTGCCGGTTCAGAAAATTAAAGTAAACCATCGCTTCCGCATTCCGGCGTCGGATTGACGGCCGGGGCGCCGCCGTGCACTTACACTGGTATTAGAGCCTCGCCATTAACCTAGTCTAGCTTGGTCTAATGTGTTTACGTTTCCGATCGAACAAAATTCCAAAACCGCGTTTTTGAATAGCATCAGTTTCTGTCGAAATTTTTTTAGCTCCAAAAATTTTTCAGGTTGTTGCAGAATGATGTGCAGGGAATTTTAAGAGTTCTGGGAAAATTTGGTCTCGTGAACAGTCTACACCACCGCGGAACCGCGGCCAAACCCATGCTTGGGCCGCGGTTCCGCCGCTCTTTTCGCTGTTCATGGCCCCAAAATTTTACAGAGAGCTCCTGAGTGTAAAATGGGGTTTTTGGAATGTTATTTTTTGGGCCCAGATTTCTCTGAGTGCTACAGTAGTGCTTGGGGCCCACTTGGTAATTTTTGATCGATCGGATATTTTAAACACATTAGTTCACAGTATTTACATTATATCTGCGACCGTGAATGTCACTTGATCGGTAAATCCTGTCTAACTGCTATAGCCCGGTTAGACGGATTTGCGAACGTGACATTCACGTTGATGTTCTGTGATTGTACTGTGATGTTGCGGATTGGTCGTGGGGGATAGCCTGGATGCAATGCTAGTACAGTTTTTGTTGTATTATGTACATTTGATATTGCGGGGCGAGCGTCCGACATGTGGACTGCCGTCACTGTCTGTTTGTATATTATTCTTTTGGGGCACGACCAGGTTGCGGTCGATGTACCCGTTGTATGTATATTTACTTTCTGTACTAGGATTGCCCCGCGGAGGGGTGCACAGATAGCCGGGTTCTAGAGGGCAACAAGCCCGCATCTCATGGCATTGAGACGGAGGGGGCTTTACTCTAGAATTGGCGGGCTATTCGCCGCACTCATAGGGGGTACAGGTTGACCCAGGAGGGGTGCCCAAGTTACCGAATTCCGTGAAGTGCTGGGTGGTCCATTCACGTTGCTGAAGGGGGCTGCCTCGCTTCAGGTTTTGGCGGGTAACTTGCCGCGCCCGTAGGGGTCTAGGATTTCATTGCACAAGCTATCCACACGATCAGAGGAACGTCGGGTTTCAGTAGCGGCTCTGTGAAACCCGGGGATCCCAGATATCTATATTGCTCTGTGATACTGTACATTTCTGTGATGTTGCATTTTATCACGCCTTGAGCAAAATATTATATATTGATATATATACTAGTAGATGTTGTATATGTTTTGCATCCGCGCTAGTCCAGTCCCCGCTCTGTCGTTAGTTAGCTAACCTAACGGGTAATGACGGGACCCAGTGGCGAATACGGATGGCATATACGTACGTTATTATTTTTGTTCTTTATTGGTGTGATCAATTGATGGGACTGCGTTGATTCGGATCAATGCAAGTTAAAAACAAACCTATTCTGATGTTGTTGGAACTCTTTTCAAAAAGCTGTTATTGCAAGGACGTTCACTTTTGTTTTGCATCGTGGTATTCAGTTGGAATATCCTGCTCCTCAGTCGACGAGGCAAGGGCCGAGATCCCTTCACCGGGAGTGACCCCTTGGACAAAAGTTTGCGTCAGGGCAATAACTTCACTATAGCCGATTACTTTTGCTTTGCATTGTGGTATTCAGTTGGAATATCCTGCACCTCATTCTACGGGGAAAGATCCGAGATCCCTTCACCGGGAGTGATCTCTTTAGCAAAAGTTTTCGTCACTATATTTTTATAAAGCTATCCGTTCCTTCAACGATATCAAGTTCATTACGTTAAAGGTTTTCGCCAGAAACCATTCGTAGCCCTCTGTCATTTCAGTTAAATATTCGGTAGTATTCAAGCTATGTATTTTGACCTCACGTCAAGGCATAGTGATTGGTAGCTGCCGGGTATTTATCTGTTGCATAGATAGATGCGTTGGTTTGGGACAGTCGTACTACTATTTTGGCCTTCGTCAAGGGTATGTACGGGTGGGTTCAAATTAACCTGGACAATGACGGGTAGAACTTGACATGTGACTTATGATATTTTGACCTCACGCCAAGGTCATAAGAGCATGGGGCAAAAATCACATCGGGAGTTTCTAAAGAAACTGAAACTTGCCAGATATGCGCATACCTTCTGGAGTGTGATGACGTGAGCGCATTCCGTCACGTTATCATGCGATGATAGTTGGATCCCGATTCCCACTGATAAGTTGGTTTACTCCTCGGGTCATCCCGACTAATTCTTCTTTCAGGTTTGGAGAAGAATTTGAGGTTACAGTGGGAGGTTTCCAGATTAGATAAATTGGTAACCATTCTGATCTAGGTTAGAGTGCACGCTGAGTGTTTCTTTTCTCTCTCTCTTTTGGCAGCGACCCATTGACCCGACCCTAGACTATGACTCAGTGACCAAGTTGACCGAACCTTCTTAAACACTGGCTTTTGAATTGTCAGAGTTGCATACCTCATTGTCACTCCTACTTTTACCCTTTTCTCCAGGACACCCCGTATTACTACGAACGTCCACTTCCATTGGACAAAACTATCGTATGGTTATATACGAACTCGAAAGAATTTATTCGAGAATGGTTTCTGGTTCTGGAGAAAACGGATAGGACTATTCAGTTGTCTTTTCCTTTTACCTTCTTTCAGGCTGCGTGTACTCCTTGGTTTAGGAGATAGTATACCTATTACGCAAATTGGATAGTCTTCTTCCAAACCTTAGGCTGGTGCCGAACGGTAGGGAATGAAGAAAACCAATTAGCCTAACGATGGTGTACAGAAGGTATTAAATAAAGACAAAGAAAGGGATTAGAAGGAGAGCAAAGTAAATTGCGACTGATATTCACGACCAAACCAAGTATTTCTTCGCCAATCCTAAAATCACCTTTGTATTTCTCCGGAACACTCCGTATCACTACGAAGATCCACAGTTTATTGGATATTCCATCATATGGTTATATACGAACTCGAAAGGAACTTGTTCCAGTTCGGGGATGGATTCTGGTTCAGGAGAAATAGAAATAAGGTTTATTCGGTTGTCTTTTATCTTCACCTTCTCTCGCATTGCGAGTGCTCTTAGGATTAGGACAGTACACCCATTATGCTTATTGGATAGTCTTCTTCCAAACCATAGGCTGGTGCCGAACGGTAGGAAAGGAAGAAAACCATTTGGCCTAAAGGGGTGTACAGAAGGTAACGACTAAAGACATATAAAGGGATTTGGAGAGGTGGCAAAGAATTACACGGTTACAGTTGTGAATCTGGATAATGGAAGAGGCATTACTAGGAATACCGGGATACCCCAACGAAACATTTCAATGTTTCAGTTTCACTGTGTACTGTTAAAAGAAAACTGATTTCCCAATTAGACACTTGCTCCAGAGTATGTATTTACCAAGTTTGATTCTCACATCTGTATGGTTTTACAGATGATGAGTTGGAGTAAGTTATTGGGAATTAGGTGATCATCCTTATTATATCGGGATTCGTTGTAATCGGTGATATTTGAGGAAGTCACCTGGGTTGTTTGCCGGACGGCAAATATTTGGTTTTGAATATCCACTGTTATGCACCAATTTCAAATTGATATATTTGTACGTCTATTTTCATAGAGTGAGATATACCTTTTTGAAATTGTGTCTATGACATTTACCTATATCAGTGGATGGTTAGGTAAGGAGCATTAAACGGCGGTGTAATTCTTCATAACCATAGTACAGTTTTCAACCTACGACACACAGGGAGTGAGTTATTAGACTCAAGGGACTTATACAGAGTATTGTATGTTGTCCAGTGTCCATTAGGACAAAGGGGTTGGTTCTTGTACTACATTCGGTTTACTTATGACTTCTCTAGTTTTTTAGACAGGTGTTTCGTGAAAATACAGGGTCCGAATTTTGAGAAGTCATAGGTATATGAATAAAGTAGAGAACCAGGTATTGCAAGTATCGGGATTCTTCAAAGTGATCGAAGATATGGATACTTGTGTATGGTATTCAGTTGATAGTAATGATTAAGAGAACTTGCTTCTCTTTCAGGTTGCTCATAAGTGGAAGTATTCTTAAGTTGAGTAACGCTGATCGGTCTCCTTCCATTTAGTAAATATGCACTGGAGAAAGCTGCATGATTTGAATCTGGTTCAATTAAATCAGTGCCTCTGGTTCTATATTGGATATAGAACAGTTCATATCTTAACGATGTTAAGGTACGGGGAGTTGTCCGGCTTATGCTTAAAACCAGACTCTGGATAACTCAAGGCATGTTTCTGTAATGGCTGTTTGTGGGTTGACCCAGGCTATGACGAGGGTTGACTTTCTACCATCTGAAAGATCAATAGTGATATTGTTCTAGACTCGCCACAGTTTTAATAAAAATGGATTTTTTCAGAAAACAGTAGTGGGAGTATGGTAGAACTGGAAGTGATTCCAGAACCACAAACGATTACTGAAGATTTGATAGGAACCTAAAGATTCAATCTGGTTTGACATTCCATTGGCCACTCCGTAGATAAGGTGGGTAACCTCAGGCACCCGAGAGGTACTCCGGTAGCCTCAAGGACGGTGATAGGGAGGTTCTTGTTTACCCACACTTGCCATTGTTGTTGTTCCAGACTGTGAGACCCGGCAGAAGGATGAGTATAGCGTCGTTCTAAATTGGCTTTAGAAGTGTACGTCTATATGACTCTGCCAGAGGGTTGTCGTAGTCAGTGGGAGCAGCAAATGCATTGGTGGACAAGTGGCTTATGTCTATTTATAGACTAAAGCAGATGTAGCGGAGATAGATCATCTATTTCTGATGTGACAGTCATAGGTTTGACTTCATCAGAATAGGGGATGGATCTGTTAAGAAGGTAGTAGGGTGTGATGTCCTGGTATTTGGACGACATACACAGAGTAGGAAGTGATATTCCTATACTTCGATCGGTTATACTTTGGTCGTCATACAGTGGTTTCTCCACATAGGACTTGGACATTATATCAGACATACTGGTTATTAGATCTATGGTTTTAGATCTAGATTTGGGTAGTTTCCCAATCTGGGTACTTAGACAGCGTTCTAAGAGTATTTAGAATGGACGACTCCTAGCACGGTAGTGTACCTGCAGGTGATGGAGTCATCCTCTCTAAAGGTGTCTTACAGACTAAAGGGGAGAGGGATGTGCATGATTGGCAGATCACTTTCTTAGGCAATTGAGTCAATCATGAGATGTCAAGTACCACACCAGATGTTGTTTTTGCACTAGATGCAATAAGTTGATATTGATCCAATCCTGGAGAAACAGTCGGAAGCAGTTTTAGAACATAAGTGGATGTTCTAGGGATATGATAACGACAGCCTCATTCGGGAGACAGTTATCATTCCAGGCTTTCAAGGTGACCTGGACGGCAGAGTGGCTGTCAGAGTTATAGTTTTTCTTCTGACGAGGGGCAGTATTTTGGACAGGAGGTCTAAGGCAATACTGAGGGAGGCATGGCGCAGGATACTGATTAAGTTCAGTTGACGATACAGTCTAAGAAGTTTGGATTTGGAGTTCATTTATGAGCTAGGTCCCATCAGACATCCAGACACATTCTAAGACAGGTATTGCTCATTTCGGGAGATGGGTTTCTCCGCGAACTTGAGATTTAGAGAGACATAGAAAGAAACATCCAGGAGGATTCACCCACTGAGGCTATTCCTCGAACGCAATAGTTTCGCAAACGAGCTTTGTGAGACTGACAAGTAGAGGAGTTGGGTGTTCGGTATCACACGGGCTGTGAGTATGCGACATCGCAATAATTAGCCTTGAGTGCAAGTGAGAGATTGTTGGAGATAGTGCCCTCAGAGTCAATTATTGGATCACAGGCACGTGATTGCAATGATTGAGGGAGGACCTATCCCGGTAGGACAGTCTTACTCAAGATGATAGTATGCTATCTGGTTTATCTTTATCATCGTGTACTGCTTTAGGTGACCAGACAGGTCGCTATTACACGTTGATAGAGCCCCTAGGATTCTTGCTTGACTGCCAGCAGTATGAGGGCGATCATATACGTGGGAGCTGGTAGTCTATAAGCACATCCTTAAAAGGTCCCTAATCGTGGGAGTTTCGAGACAGGGCATCGATACTCCAGAGTAGACTAGTGTATACAGTCGAGACCCCGACGAGGGGCGGTGGCCGGTCTCACAAGTCACTGGTGTCAGTTGGTTCACCTAAGATGTATACAGGTGCTCATTGGGTTATGAGTACACCGGACAGGACTCGCCGGGAACATGCTAGTTGGTCTTATACCTGACGTCAGATAGCAGTTCCCTGGTGACATGTGTACAGGTTAGTTCATCGACCTGAGGATCGTCATTTGTCTCGTGTGAGTTCCCACTGTACTTTGATTACTACCCTACCATGCTCAAAGGAGACGTGCAAACAGGTTTTAGTTGGGTACAGTTCCGAGCCACATGGAGGCAGTGAGTGGATCTTCAGGGGTTCGTCTCTCCCGGTATTGGGGGTGAGGTCGCGCTGTGTCTAGGAGAGCCAGAACATAAAAAGTCCTTGGCCAAGGCAGGAGATTTACTGGTAGGTATTCCAGTAGTATCTCAGGGTGTTCTGGGCTACACTCCGACACGACTTGTACCGCTTTTGGGGGTCTGACTTTTACCAACCCCCTAGGCCCGCCATGCGATGCTCATAGACGAACGGACCGGACTGTACGGATATTGTCACTGACAGGCTCAGTAGGGTGTCAGGATGAGTTCGCTCATCGACGTCCCTTTTGTTCAATAGCTGGTAGCCCGTCACGTATGGCTAATACCTCTGACGTGCTAGTGGTTAAATCCACAGCCATAGTATTGACGAGTCTTTAGAGTCCCCCACATTCAGTTGCTCAAGTTTTCAGGCGAAACGCTGTAGAGGCCGTATGGAGATATGGCAGGGTTCGATCAGATAAGTGCGGTATTGCACGGATCATGATCGGACGGAAAATACTAGCGGGCTTTGGTTTAAGCCGGATCCTAGTATTGTACAGTGTAGATTTTGTCTCATTGCATTTGTATTTCGGTCGGAATACAAATGCGGGTATGTATATACAGTAGCGGGATTTTCCTGTAATTTATTACGGGATCAGTTTTTGGAGTTGCCAGTTTGTTTTCCGTTTCGGCCAATTTTCTTTGTATCTTTCATTGGCCGAAGATTGGTGGAGGAGGGCTTATTTGCATTTGTGCAAATAAGCATTTTGGAGGGTTGTTTTTGCATATTGTTGGAACATGATGGTTTTGCCTCCCTTTGACTTCTTCATGATGGCTTGACCTTTTGAAGTCGTCATGCTTGATGATGATGGTTGGTTATGATGGTTGAGTGTGACTTGGTTTTGTGATGATGATTCTTCATGATAACCTTCTCTCTCTCTCTCTTGCATTATGGGGGCTCATTTCTTTTTCATTCCTACACACTCCTCTACATTCCCTCATGCATGGCCGGTCAAGGAATTTTGGGGCTGTCCCAATTTTGTAGTGGGGATTTTTGGCTCTCTCATGCTAGAAAAATCCCCAAGTTCCTCTACAAAAATTCATATATCATTCTCCTCCATAAAAGGGCAACTTCCATAAACCCCAAATAAGACACAAGTTCCACACTACATTCTACAGCAAATCTTGGGCACGTCGACTCGCCAACTTCGTGCCCGAGTTGCCTCGAACCAGAGGTGGGAGCCCGTAAAAGAAGCCGGCGACGTGGTGCCCTTCCGGCGACGAGGTGGAGACCGGAGATTCCGTGGGGAGATCGGGAGGACGACGAGAAGACCGGAGGACTTGGATCACTCGGTATATCTCTTCCCCCTTTTCTAGTTTAGCTAGGACTAGTTTAATGGCACGATCCGGGTTTTAGTGCACGGTGGTGCCGGTTCAGAAAATTGAAGTAAACCATCGCTTCCGCATTCCGGTGTCGGATTGACGGCCGGGGCGCCGCCGTGCACTTACAATGACAATATTATGATATATGTTCTAACATGCAACAATAGTCACATATAGAGTTAGCGTATTTATTACCATATTTATAATAGTATTTATGTCTAAAAAGCTTGATTTTAGGGACTAACTCTGAATATTTGTCGTAACCTATATCTTATTTCTTACAATATTTTATGTATTGTCCTAACATAATATCTAAATTATCTTTACTTTTGGTAAAATTCAAAAGCATTTTGACCTTTAATTTTACTTTTCTTTTAAGATCGAATATTTCAAAATTTAAAGTTTCATTGGTCTCATTTAATTTTTCTTTACTTAAAGTTATAGTTTTTATTTTATCATTTAAATTTTCATTTTCTAACTTGATTTCCTTTAATTCTTCTTGAGTTGATTTTTCTAAATTATTTCAAGTAGATAATTTAGACGTTAAATTCTTATACTTAAAATTTAACTTATCATAATTTTCATTAAGATGATGACAAAGACTAATTAAATCTACTCTATTGAGAGATTCAATATCAAAGTCATCATCGGTTACCTCATTTTCTAGCACCATGAAGTACACGTTGGCGACTTCTTCGGTTTCCAAGTCGCTGAGATCCGTATCGTCCCAAATTGCTTAAAACAAACGTTTTTCCGATTTCTTCTTTGATTTCCACTTGTCCTTATTGAGAGTCAGACACTCTGACTTCAAATGGTCTTTCTTATTGCATTCAAAACAATACAAAGTTTTATTAGTATTAAAATTCTTATTAGATTTATGCGTACCTTTCTTCTGGCGAAATTTTCTGGACTTCAGATATTTCCTGAAGTGTCTAGCAATATCAGTCATTTCTTCATCGTCGCTGTCATCATCACTTAATGGTTCCTTAGGCTTTGACTTTGTGGTTGCCTTCAGCACGATATTTTTCTTTTAAGGGTCCTCCTGTTTTTGTTTGAGATCCCCTAATTGCATCTCATAAGTCTTTAATTTTCCTATAAGGATATCAACCTTCAATATTGTGATGTCATTAGCCTCTTCGATGGCAGTAATCTTAGATTGCCATGATATCGTAAGAGATCTCAGCAACTTATAACACTTTTCTTTGTCATCGAATTTCTTTCCTAAATTGAAAAGTTCGGTAATAACATTGTTGAACCTAGAATACATAGAGTCGATAGATTAATCTTCTTTAATTTGGAACATCTCATACTCATGCATGAGAAGAGTTGATCTTACTCTCTTTAACTTGACTGGTTCCTTCATTGGCAGTTTGAAGAGTAGTCCAAATCTCGTTTGTTGTTTGACACATAAAATTTTTATTGAATTCTTCAAAATTCAATGAGCAATGAAGCGCATTCATCACTTTGACATTTAATGTCAACAATCTCTTGTGAGCATCTGATAAGGGATTTGTAGTAGGAGGGACGAAGGATTTTTTAATAATCTCTAGAACTTCTAGATCTATACATCGAAGGAAAATTTTAATCCTAGTTTTTCAGAACTGATAGTTTGTACCATTGAATAGAGGAGGACAGCAAATGGCTTGTCCTTCCATTTGATTTGCCATAGGATCATAAACTCAAAAGATTAGTCTTACAAATAGAGTAATCTTGTTCTGATATCAATTGAAAGCAGCCTTAGAGGGGAATAAGGCTTTATGACAAACTCGGCATGATTTGTAATAATTTTCAAAATTATGCAACGGAATATAAAATCAGAGTCCAAAGTACAAATACTATCACAACATAGATTCACAGAAACAATACAGAATCACAGAAAAGGTAAATGGACACAGAGAATTGTTATCGAGATTCACCAACTCTTTGGCTAATCCCCGCCTGAGAAATCCTGCTCATGATTCAACACGCTATCCAGTGACTCCTTACAGGTGGAGAAACCCAGATCTTTTACCTAGTCTTAGATCCAAACCTTTACACTTGTAGGCTATTAACTCCTAGATCTTTTCCGAGACTCAAGTCCAAACCTTTACAACGTGAAAATTTTAGACCTTTCTTCACTAGGTCGTACAAAAAAAGATTTTACAATCTTTACAAACCAATTTTAACAATCCTAACGTTCTCAAAAGATAAATCAAAGTTTTAATGCAAGGAGATGAAGGATTGTATTTTTGGAGATTAACAAAAGTTTAAAAAAACAAATTGAAGAAGTTTTTCAAGATTAAATAAGTTTTAAAGACAATCGCTTCTTCGAAACTTTTAGAAATCTTTCTTTTCTAAAAGAATAGAAAAGTCTAATGGTGCTAGAAAGATCTCCTCTCCGAAAAGAATTAGTAAAAACTTGAGAGCAATGAGATGCAAAGTTTTTCATAAACAATTGAGAGTAAAGAAAATGAAAATCAGAAAAAAGAAATTGTGTAAAACTCTTTAGAAACTTGTTCTATATATAGAGAACCAATTTAGAGTAGTTGTGACAGTTATTATAACTGCCCCTAAAAGATAAGGTAGATGTTGGCAGTTGTTGGCCGTTGTAAATTCAAAAATCCAACCAAAATTCAAATTATGAAAATTTATGAACTGTTATAGACGTCTGTCATAGACGTCTTAGGGACATCTATCATAGACGTCTATTGTCTGATATTTCAGACATTGTCTGTTTTTTTGAAAAAGGAATTTAAGAAATGAAATTTTGGTTTTAAAGAATTTGAATTGAAATGAGATAGAAAACTTAATTCTAACCATTTGAAATCGGCTCGACTCTAGATTCAAATAAATTAGAAAGGTCTTGAATATCTCCGATGTGCGACTTCTCCGTTTATAGCCTTTATATGCGTATTGAGTGCGTCCAAATTTTGCCGAAGATTTTATTGAGATGTCAGCTGCAATATTGAGTGTACTTATGTTTGAATAACACCGGTTGTGTAGCATTTTGACTAATCTGAAATGTTTAGTAACATATAGTATATTTGAAATATGGTTTTGTAAAATAATCAAAACACAAATAGATTCATATGTTAACATATCTCATGTAATTGTTTACATATCCCAGAAAACTAGTTACATATCTCAAGAAACTAGTTATATATCGCATGTAACCTGATAACTATCTTAGGAGACTATTAAGTTATCTCAGGTAACTGGTAAGATATCTCAAGTAACTGGTTACATATCTTAGCTAACTAGTTACATCTCGAAGGAAACTAGATACATATTACAGGGAATTAGACATATATTTCAGGTAAATGCATACAATTGCAAGTATACAGATAACAAAGTTGTGGCATTGATGACTTCGGAGACCGGTTGAATTGCCAAGGAAAGTAAATAAGTGTAAGTAAATTTGAGCAAATGAAGGGAAATAAGAGATATATACCGAAATTAGACAATTTGGGAGAAAATGAGTTTGTTGGAGGGAACTACCAACTTTTGATGGAAAAGGAAAGTTAAGGAAGATCATTAAATGCTACGAATTTGATGAAAATTGGTTAGACATATCAAATAACTGAATAGATTTCTCATGCAAATGCATATATATGGCAGTTTGGGTCATAATCTGTGTCACAATTACATTGGTCACATGGGTTCAAGGGCATTATGGGTATATACAAAAATACATTAATCACAAAATACATGAGGGGGCTATTGGACGCAACATTGACAGGGGGGTTTTGCCCAACAGTTTTAGAGCTAGGGTTTTAACAGCATGAAATAGTAGTGGGGGTTTTGACAAGCTAAATTGCACAAATGTACTCATCAACTTTCACGTTTTTGCGATTAATACTATGAACTAATTTAATTAGAAACAAGTAAATACCATCAACTTTTCTTCCGTCAACAAACGTGCCATCAATATTTGACATGTTTTCCCGATTTAACCCTTATGTCTCAACAACCCCTAAAATTTCGATGGACATAACAGACCATTAAGGCACAAAAGTTAACGTCGTATGGTAATTATGTAAAAAAATTAGTTAATGGTACTTATCACTAATTATTAAAGTTCATGGTATCAATCGCAAAAAACATGAAAGTTGATTGGTACATTTGTGCAATTTAGCCCTTGACAATTTGCAGAATACGACATTCAAAGAGGATGTGCAATTGGAAAAATTATTCGGTATGCCGGACTATACGTATCCGGTCATGAGAGATAGAAATAAGAACATAGACCCAACAAAGATACGGATGTCCAAAATTTTACATCACTTTCTCTCTCTTCCCCAGGAACAACAAATAATTTCACATGCAATTGGATATCACTCAAAAGGTAAAAACCTCAAACTCTAGGCCTATCATTACACCCACAATAGTTTGATTAAGAAATGTATTGAAAGCAGGAAACTAGCAAAGTTCAAGAATAGCTACAGTAATCATGATAATGAAAATCAAATTTAAGGAGCAAATCTTGAAACCAGACCTGAGCTGAGCATATACACCTGCATTTCATTTTCATATGATTGCCTTGAAAATGTCATAAACAGCCGAAAGCCATGAATTACTAAAGCACAACAAATGCGCTTGAGGCGCCAGTGAAATGATTAATTGACCCAAACAAACTTTTCGATGCGCCAAAGTGTCGAAACCTGTACACACCCGAAACAGCCGATTCTGGTATCCTCCACTCTAACGTAGCATAGCTATGTGTACTTAGCTTCGAAGGTCTCCACCATTTGAACCTCAAGCACCAGTCATCATCATCGTAAGACGGGACCCACGTGTTGCTTTTCTGATCCAGCATTTCAACAAGCGCGAACGTGCCCTCGGTCAATAAATCATTTCGAGGGCAAGCGGACCAAAATTTAGCGGTAGCAATGTCGCCCGGTTTGAATGTAGAGTTTTTTGGGACGTCAGTGGTGATGTCGCCGAACTTTGTGCCAGCGGGGGTTGTGTCGGCGATGACAGGAGGGAGGAGGCTGATTTGCTTGTTCAGGAGATCGGGGGGTTGTGGGCCTGGGGGGACAGTTTGGTTGCTGATGAGGGAGGTGGCGAGTTTCCGAAACTCTTGGATGTAGGCACTGAGCGTGTGTGGGCCGTATAATGTGGAGGCTCCCTGACAGGAAAAGATTTAGCGTTAGAGGTTCAAAGCATGACTAGGAAATTTGTAGATTCTAAGGTATCCTGTGTGCATCATAAGCAATAGGGTTTTGCACAAAACCCCCCATATAGTTTACAACGTAAAGTACTTATCCCCCTCAAATGATTTATAAGCATACACCCTCTCCGCTCATTGATCAAAACCCATAAAAATGCTCAAATTCAACCAAAACAACTCAAATGATGGTCTCATTAAACTCTAAAAGTGGTTTTTGGTGTTTAGAGTACATTTTTGAGTTGCTTTAATGGTCTTGGTCAATGACCAAATGGGGTATATGCGCTAATTAATCAATTGAGGGGGATAAGTGCTGTATGGAGTAAACCATAGGGGAATTTTGTGAAATTAACCCTAATATTGGTGTGCTATGATGTAGAGGGAATAACTATACATAGGCTAAATTTCAGCAAACTTCATAAATTACGAGTTGTTACCAAAAATTCGAAAATTACAAGTAAGTTGCCGTCAAAAAAATCCATATTGCCAATACCTATTTTCATTAGATTATTTATGATTATAGTTTTTCCCTTTTTAAACTAACATGACGGGGGCAACGTGTTGTGTGTACGACAGTTTAATCAAAACTGGTCCTGTTCATATGTAAGTATTTAATAGAACCTGTAGTTTATGAAGTTTTTGCTGGTGAAACCAAGACTACATATTAGTCAAATATAGTTTCTAGAAATAAGGCATACCGATAAGATCATAAATGGCGATCAATTTATAAACTGAGCTCTATGGCAACACAATCATAACTACCCGAAAAAGAGTAAAAAAGACTTGCAACTAGAGATAGAAATAGAGTATTTCTAGGCCCAAAAAGGTCACCAAAGGCTGCTCGAAAAACTTTAGTCATTAAAAGTGATGGTTAATTAGTGAAAATGTAGATATATTGCGACATTAGGAATACAAACCTCGTATCTTTGGATTTGGTATTCCTCAAAAGTTGTCACATATTGAGAGTAAGAATTTGTAAGCCCTGCGATTACAATGTGAACGTTACTGCTGAATTCTCCGCTGCTGGTAAGTACTTCTTTCACTGAATTTCGAAGACGCCTCCCAGCCATTGTTGTGAATTCTGGAAGCAATATAGCATAAAGAAAAAATTCTCAAATTGTTTCAGCTTCAGAAAGTCAACTAAGGATTGGATTTAGAACAAGAACCGGGTTTAAAAAGAACTAGAAATAATAAAGAAATTTATTTTTTGCATTACTTTATTTCATGAAATATAAAAAAAAATATAGGAAGGCTAACATCAGCAATGTCTAGGCAATTGAAAAACATGTCCAGAACAGAAAAGGATAGCAGAAATGAAAATGTTGAGATTGAAGGATGAAACAAAAAGGGATCGGATAAAGAAATGAGTGCATATGTTAAAAATCAGAGGCAGCTTCATGGTGAGGTAAAATAAGAGATCGTATCATCGCATGTAAGAAGTCTGAGGCAGATTCCTGATGATTTTGTTCAAGAATCAGGAGGAAAATTCAGGCCAAAAAGATCCTTTTTCAATTGCTTTTAGAAAAATTATGTTTCAAAAGTGTTGGTATATTATGGAATTAAGAGGATGAGCCAGATTTAGCAGAAAATTATCTAACCCCTACAGTTTTCATTTTGGAACATTCTGATCCATGATGTGGAACTGTTTCATTCCAAAACTATAAATAAGACGTTATAGAAAACAATTTCAGCATGGGCATATTTCCAGTACATACTAGTTTATAAGATAGTTCTTAAATTCTTTAATGGCTATTTCACGACCAACAACGGCAACATGGACATGCATAATAATAAAAGGTAGTTGTCAAAAAAACTATTTGTTCTATACTTCCATCCCATTTCGTATTTCATTCCACTTTAACATTCCAAAGAAGCCTACCATTATTATACTTTGTATATTACCAATTAGCGTACCATGTTTCCGTTTTTGTTACAAGTACCCATATGTTCCGTATTTAGGTAACTTTGTGAGGAGCAGATAAGAAATACGCATAGAGGGAATATACCTGAAGGTACACACAGGATGACAACTTGGCCAATTCGAATTATTTGAATCGGTAGAATTGAAGGCTGTAAAAGAGATGAAGATGTTGATCAGAAACAGCAAAATAAACAAATCAAAACCCCTTATTACACATGAAAAAAATACAAAGTCGGAAAATATTTGAAGAAGTACAAAAAATGGACTAATAAAATGTTTATAACCAAACAGGCTCATGCTGTTCTTTTTGGATTCAAGAATTCCGAAATATGCTTGGCTTATCAGAAACATATAATATTGGATACCGATCAAATTTCCAAGTGTTGAGATTTAAACTACAGGCATAAGACAAGAGGCATGAGACATTAGAGACCTCACCGCCCAATCATATGGCGTCTTCATTTCGCCCGTGTCAAGTAAGATTGGCTTTGGTTGTTGACAAGCTACTTGCTCTTTGCTCGGCGTCTTTAGAACATTTCTCACTAATTTCCAGAAGGGATTCCCCTGATGCATAAAAAAAATAAAAATAAACCACAATCAAAAAGATAAAATCAGCTTAAAGACAAAGCTAAATCACACTAAACTATCCAAACAACATTGTTGTTTATCACTAAACTACCTTGAAGTTTTTTTTAACAGTAATTTCCTTTTAGCTGTCTTTTAAGAGGGGTTTTTTCCTTTAAATGAAGCACTTTTGAGAGCAATTGTATTTTTTTTTTATAAAAACAACTTTACGGTAATTAATTGAAAACAGAGATAGTTATCATACTTTAAGGTAGTTTAGTGCAATTTAGACCAAAAAGCCAACAAATATCAAATCGATAAAACCAACCTTGTCATCGCCCTGCTTGAAATCAAATGCTCCAGGGCCATCGGTAGTTCCTGCAGCAAAACCAAATCCCATGGCAGCAGGGCAAGTTTTGACTGCTTGTTGTCCTCCACCACTTAAAGGAATGGTAACCTCAAGCTGTGAGAGATCCAAGTATGTGTGGCGATACTCAACTTTCCCATTTACTTTCTCTGAGGCCGAACTGAAGAGCTCGACTGCTTTACTATATTGCTTATCACCAACGATACGCGTACTTTCAAACTCGTCAGGGTAACTGATATGTGAAAGCACTTGAATAAGCCATTACTAAAGAGCTAATGGATACTACAAAATTTCAGGGAAAGAAAGGCTAAGTTGCAGGAAATCTCCCTCTCATTTGGCAATCTTTAAAGAAATTTTTCTTTCCTTTTTTTAACTTTTCTATGCAAAATACCCCCTTATGGAAGCATTGAATATAGAGTAATTAAAAAGGTCATGAGTAGTTTAGAATAAAAACTAAACGCTATTCTCGGTGATGGAGACAAACTGCATGGTTTCAAATAGAGTAAGTATCCTGCTACATAGCCAAAAGCGAGGGGTGGTTTTTGCAATTTAGCCGCAAACAAAACTAATGAAACTTAGGAATTTTTACCCTGGGCCATGTCCATAGCAAAGTTCATTCTTCCCATTGCAAGTGCTGTGATTAAAATCACAAGGAAGACCTGTGTCGTTGCAGAAAGCTCCCAGTGTATTAGGACTCACATCCCCACAATTTGATTGACAAAATGCAGACACAAATTTTGGTCTGTTGCCTTGCCTGAGGGCACTCCTTACCCTGTGAACGGAACTCAAGGACCTACTTAATCGCCTACCCCCAGATGCTTGGAACGAGGATGCGAGCTGCTTTAACTCATCAACTGCGGCAAATCATTTGATTGGCACAAATAGCTCTACTACTCGATTTTTTTTTTTAAAACATTGAGATTTGCAATTGAGACGTTTGAATAGCTGATATTTACCAATAAACCGGTCCATTACCGGTACTGGTAATGGACCGGTTTACTGCCCATATGACTGGAATCAAGTATGATAAATTTTTTATAATTAGTATGATCTATAAAAAAAATTGTATTTTAGCACCATTAAATATATATCTGCAAAACGTATTTTACCCGTGTGTGTTTGTGTGTGAGAGAGATAAAATAATGTGACATAAATTAATACCGGTGCATCAGTCGGTATTAACTGATGTGCCAGTTTATGACTGGTACTGGTCCTAGTGGTCGGTATACAGCCAGTATAGCTCTTAACTCCAAACAATGGTCTCAGCTATTGAGTCATCAAATGGGTCTCATGAACCTCTTATGGGGCCTAACTTAGCATTATACGCAAGAACGGTAGAGTAGGAATTGTCTCCGTATGATATTTTACCAATTTGCCCTCCATACATTCTTTGAAAAGAAAACATATTAGGGAAGATAATAAACCTTGCAGTACAACGAGTACCAGTGCTCAATTTTACCCACAAAAATACTTGAACTTTTTTATGTATCTCACAGTTTAACGCCCAAACAAATGTGTATGCATTTTATATATACATTCCCAAAAAGACTAGTTTAATGTAAATTGATTCTTTCGATATTACAAGATTTGTTTCACATGCATGCACATATCAAAGATCTAGTTCTATAAAACTGGAATTCCAAAACACGAAAGCAAAACTTACTGTTCTCGTGCAAAATAGGAATTATGTTGGAGACTCTCCTTGGAATTCCACTCTCCTTGCGATCAGTATCAAACTCATTAGGATAAATGCTGTCAATCCCCAAAGGGAAACCCTTTTGTTTAGCCCAGTCCTCCATGAATCGTGCAGCTGCACCTTTGTTGTCTCCGCTTATCAAGGAATTCGTGTTGCTCATCGAAGTTCCATGAGTTGCAAACCAGTTAAAGCTACCTATTGGCCCCCATTCATTATCTACAAACTTGAGCAAAGTCATTTCTTTATCGATGTTGTCCTTGTATTGGCTTCGCTCTGCAGCGGGATTATTGAGGTAGGCACTTGGGCTGCGATTTATACCAGCATCAGGGATCTCTCCTGAGTACGAATATAATACAGTATAAACATTTAAAGTGGTACAAAATTAAGAGAGAATATAAGATAGAGATATGACAAATTAAATTTCAATAAACTACCTTTGGCTAGAGCATTTTTAGTCAACTACCTTAAGAAAAAATTATTATATATTGTTTTTAACTAAAATACAACATTTAGTATGGTAAAAAGGTGTACAAAGTTGCATCTACCTTGGATAAGATACAAGTTGATGAAAAAATGCAGTCCATTCCTAAGCTTTGACATGATACATTGTGAGTAAATAGAGTCACAAAATATAAGGATACTAAAACTTAAAGTTTCTAATGCTGGAGCTCTTTTTCCTTTTTCCTACATTTCCTCGAGAGAAATCGAATAGACTCCAAGTAGATTAAAAAAATGGTATCAGACAGTGACTGCATAATGTCAATGAATTATATAGACCTCCGACTTTATGGCATCGAGAAAACATTATAAATGGAAGCTATTAAAACTGTTTTGATGAAGAGCAGTTGTTATTTTCTACACAAATATCAAATTTCTCTCTAACAACGATTACCAATATCGGTCCAAATATGCTTACCAATATCGACTTTCTCTAATTCGTGAATTACAGAACAAGGTACTATAGTTAAAAGATGAAAGAGATAGATTTGATGTACTTTCTCCGATAAATGATGATGAATATTTTTCATTATAACATTTAACTATGCTGTCATGAAAGTAGTACCTTACCCTTATTCACAAATATTGTTCCAGGATGGAGATTCTCATGAGCTTGTATTATGCTTTGCTCAATGCCATCAACAACAGCATCAAATGACTGCCGAACAAATCCAAGAGAGGTAACAAGATACACAATGTATTGAAGGTAACCCCCAGGCCCAGCATGGGTATGAATTCCACTGATCGCCACGTTTTGTTCATTATACATGCCTCCGTACCTGCAAAACGAAGAGTGAAATAAACACTGTTGAGATATATGCTAATTAAACTCAGTATAGTCCTACTTAAGTGATCCACATATCTTTAAGGCATCTTAAGGTCCTTCCACCACACCGAAGCTCCGAAGTAATGATAAGGGTTGAGTGATATAATTTTAGTTTTGTTATGAATATAATTATTTCTTCTCAGTTCTTTTCAAGTTCCAACATGCCACTCTAGATAGAGTGTCCTGTTTAACGGGCCGAAAGCTGCTTTTGCATAGCGGAATTCTTTTAATTAATCCGTTTTAAACATGGGTCCTGTGGTAGAACCTTGGTTGCTCTAATACCATCTTAAAATCTTTGCCAATATGACCAAAGAGTCTACATTTCCTTGCATTTGATAGCCTTAATGTGGGGAAGGACTTACATCACAAAGAATTTGGACTGAAATGCAACATAGAAAGGATTTCCACTTTCACTGAATTAAAAGTAGCTGAACAAGAAGAACCTCATAAATAAACCTAGAATAGTGCAACATTCATGTAGCACAAACATTAATATACAAGTTTACAACTAGTTGGCTTAGTGCATGAATAGCAATTATTCTTATTTACAAAAATATTGCCCTATACTAAACAATCCGTTATCGCCGCAAAAGTAAGTTCTACTAGAGCAACTGTTCTTCATTTTTTCCCTCAAATTAAAATTTCAACTTGTCCTTCCCTATTACGTGACCTTTCAATATCAGATGACTACTCATTCTGGATTACTCTGACATGGATACCGTGCTGCATTTTCTATAGAGTAATACTTTACCTACCGGCTTGAATTCCTACCACAATCTACCTAAAATGACAAAATTGCAGGACCCACAACACCTAGATACTAGCATCAAACAAGTGGGCTCATGTTGTTTGTCTCTTGGGTAGATTATGGTAGGATTCCAAACCCGGTAGGTTAAGCATTTTTATTGTCTATATAGACATATGATACAATAAGATCAAAAACAGAAGGAAAAAAAATCCATAGCCACCTTGATTTTAGCCTTTCCATTACTTTGATCATGACGAGCTGAGACGCCATGCACGCATCAAGATTCACAAACGCGACTCGATCGCCTCCAGGCTGCGCAACAATGAACGTCCGAGCCTGCAGCCTAAAGTGCACACCCGAGGCGATCTGGCTAAGCATCGCATATCCCATCATATTGACATCGGCCGCAGGTCCCGTTATGTCATAGCTCCCAAGCCCGATCAAATACGGCGAATCAGCAACAACGCCCCTAGGGTTCTGAAGGACGAGAACAAGCAAAAGGCAGACCGAGATGCCCATAAGGCGCTCGTAAATATGCCTATTATAGAAAGACGACGACTCCATCGGTATTTTGCCAGCAATCTCCTGGGATCAGCACATGGGTGCCAAATTTCTTCAACTGATACAAACATGAGATTTTCAATAAAACTTGACAACACTTCAGTTACTTGAAACAGATATGCACTAAAACTAAATGTGGAAACATTTACAGAGATTTCATGTAGATGCCCAGCAACAGATCCATAAAATTCATCTTGAGAGTTGCCAAGGTGTCAGCAAACAAGAACATCTTCTTAAATAATTGTTATATGGTGAAAATTTTACAGCCAATGCTGAGATTTTATCAAGAATTAATGTTGGCTCAAAGCCCTAAAGATCTCCTTGATTTGATCGATCATTATTCTACTCAACAATCCAAATGGTATCCGCTGTGAAACAAAGTTTAACAACCGCCGTGGATTTCTCAAAAATCAATACATTGAATTCAATATTTTTGAATTGATCATTCATTATTAAACATAAGAGAAAAGATGGATTTTACCTTGAATCTTGAGCCCCAAAACAATATTTTGAGTGTAGGGTGCAAGAATTCAAGCTCTAATATAAATGGACACTCAGACAACAGTCATCATTACATTAGATTTCCCAAAATACCCCGCTTTGATCGGTGCTTTTTCCATCTTAGGGTCTCCACGTGTCCCTGACATTGATCTGTAGCATAGAGCAGCACCAAAAATAGTTGAGGAAAATGAGTGTTTTTTTCAGTTTTTAAATTTTGAAAAAGGAAAATTATTTCCAGACCCAATTTCTTAATTTGATTTATTTAAAACCAATAAATGACATGTATACGTACTGGTGTGTTGACTAATAATGCCATACCATAAAATATATGTTATGATGTGGTATACAATCGTAACAGTTTGGGACACAGTATTATCATCTAATAAACAATGTTATTGTTTGATAAATAATGTTACGGTTTGATAAATAGTGATATGATTTGATAAATAATACTATAGTTGAATAAATTAATTTACTAAAGCAAAAATGTGTGAGGAATGATAAAGATGGTTATTAAATTTAAATATGTTCACGAACGAGGGGACGAGACAATTTTATATTTATATTTACTAGTATTCTGTATTCTACACATGCGATGCACTTGTGTATTAAAACTTAACATGTGTAGTTAAATATTACGGCATATATTCATATTCTAAATCTAATAATCATATTCGATTTTTTATTTGTTTGAATGGTCTTATCCTGTAGTTCTAATTCATAAAGATATTAAAATAAATTAATAAGGATATTTTTTTTAAAGGAAAATATGCTATATGCCCTTTTCATATGAATTTGATATTAAAAACTTGATAAAATAAATTACCAATAATTATCAAGCAGCGTGCTTTCCTCTTGATATAAGGGCATAAACGGCCTTTCAGCATAAGACGGGCTCCATCCAATAAGACTCAAGTCTTATTAAGGTTTGGCTCATCTTATGCTTTATACACATGCATTTCTTATACTTTTTCTAATATGGGACTATTTTAATCCACAAATCTCAACACTTCCCTTCACGTGTAACGTGGTTATGTTTTACGTGGATCGTACAACAATGTAGAGCTAGATTCTCATAAGCATGTAGACGGCTCTCTCTCAGTGGTGTTATAGCACGTGTAAAGGCCAGTCCCTCATAGGCATGTTGATGGAGGTCCTGATCTTCTTCAGTGGTTGTCCTCCGTCGATCTTGTTACAAGCGGGTCTGAACAGTTGAGATTGGGAGTAAAGGTTGAATGTGTGGATTTCAATGGGTTGTCATTGACGCCGAGCTACTTGTAAGGGAAGCCCCGAGGTGGGTAACCACCGCAGGAATATGTATACCCTAGAGGCCATTATTGTATGATATAGTGGATGCTTGGACATATATATAGATGACTTTCTTGCTCGACATGATAGTATGCTATCCGGTTGCCTTTATCTTAACATGTTCACTGGTATTATTATACTGTCTCTCATATACATGTCGATAAAATCCTTAGGATGTTCGTTTGACTACCAGGACTATGATGCAGATCATACTACTGGGACTTGGGTAGTCCACAAGCACATCCTTCAATTATTCATAGTCGAGAGAATATCGAGACAGGGCATCGATATTCCAGAGTAGACTAGTGTGTACGTTTCTTGACCCTGTATGGGGCGATGGTTGATCTCATAACCATTGGTGTTTGACATCAAAGATTGTACACATGTGCTCATTAGAGAATGAGTACACCGAATAGGACTCGCCGAGAACTCCTAAATGGTACTATACCTATCGTCAGATAGAAGTTCTCTGGTGACACTGGTACATGTTAGTCTGTAGACCTAAGATCGTCATAGAGTCTTGTGTGGTTCCCACTGTACTTTGATTTCCTCCCTACTACGGCTCAAAGAAGTCATGCAAACAGGTGAATTTTGGGTACAGTCCCGAATCACATGGAGGCAATAGGCGATAGGAGGGGTTTCGTCTCTCCCGGTATAGGGAGTTGATGTTGCGCTGTGCTCGATTGGCTGTAACAGGAAGTCCCTGGTCAGGGCTGTTGATGAAATTTACTGGTAAGAGTTATCAGTAGTTTCTCGTATTGTTATAGGCCACACATTGGCATAACTTATCAAGTTATTGGGTTATGACGATTCCACCCCTAGACTCGATATGCGATATATCAAACGAAGAGACCGGACTATACGGTAAGTGTTACCTGTAGGCTTCATGGGAGTTTGGGCAAACTTGCTTGTTGATCTTCTAATCGCTCAATACCTGAGTAGCCGTTACGTCCAGCTAGCACCGTTGATGGCTTGTGGGTGACTGATGTGATCATCACCTACTGGTGGCATATTGACGAGTCTTTAGAGTCTCGCATAGAAGTTTCATGGTTCAAACGAAACGAAGTAGGGCACATATGCTGATATGTGCGGGGGCCTGATTAAATACGAGTATGAGATACCATATTGTAATCTGGAGGCTATTTGTTATCAGTTAGATTATATGTGATATAACCGGATTATTGAATCAAGTGTTGATTTGATAATGTGATATATAGATAAATGATATTAGTCGGTTATATGTGATATAACATGATTATTAAATCAAGTGTTGATTTAATAATTCTATATATATTATATTTGATATAATTATATATTAACTAATATTAATAGCTCGCTAATTATTTTCTTATCTTAATATATATATTATTTATGATGCATGGCATGGCATTTTCTATTTTTGGAAAATAGAAATGGTGAGGTGGAGAATGGGGAGACTTTGGAGGAATGGTGCAGCATAGCTTGGCGATTATTTTATTCATCTCACTACACTATTGAAGTATGGTTACAATTGAATATTGATTCAATTGAGTTTCTTCAATAATGTGTGGGTTTTATCTAAGCCATTCTTCATTTGATGGATACACATTTGGTTCATTTTTCATTTTGAGAGCTCATGCGATGAGTTTCTTTCCAGCTCTCTCCATTTTTCTTCACCCCCACCTCTAAACTCAATCCCTCACATGAGTTGTGAAACAATGAGCTTGTGAGGACCCTGGTGAGCAAACAAAACTCCTACATCACCATCCTACACTAGATTAGCACTTTGGTGTATTGTGTTACTTCACTAAAGGGTTTAGTGAAGAGATAGCTTGGATTAGCGGACTTCAGGTGGATCATCTTCGGCACGAAGGTCATCGAAGGAAGTTCATTCAACCTTCAAGTGGAGCCTAGTGGAGTCGCGTGGACTACTACACGGATCTTGAGAAGAGAAGAACACAGACTACAAAGGTTGTAGCCATCCATCTCTTTAGTATAGTTTATGATATCATCGTTAGACCCTAATCATCTAGTTTAAAATCTTGGTCAGTGTTGATTAGCACTCATAGTTTTTCAGAATTGGCCGCTTGATGCTAGTAAAACCCAGTGGTGGTGCTATCATACACTCACATAGGACCCTCCGACAATTAAGTACCGAGGAATAAAGGCTGGGTAGCGGCGTATTAGAATCAATTCGAGTTGCCTGAATCATCCGGAGGAGGGGTTTATATAGCGGTCGCATGGAGCGAGCTGATGCAAGATTCTCACCGTCCGTTACGCTCCTGCGTCACGTTCGCGTCGATGGCGGGACACGTCCATTAATGGCGGGACATGATCATTAAGGACGAGATACGCTAGCGTGAGATGCAGGACGTGGAGCGGCGGTGGTCTTGTTGTGACGAGATACACGGAGCCGTTACGGGGGCGCTCGGGCTTCATGCCCCCGACCAAACAAGGAAGCTGAGGAATCTCAAATATAGGATAATCTGGGAACAAGCAAGTCAGCTAAGGAGTCTCAGCTGTAGGATAGATCGGAGACAAGCTATTGGCTGGCGGTCAGCTGAAGCGGGAATGTACTCCGGGGAGGTCCTCTGAAAGGTCAGGTACAATCTCGGAAGCGGGGCGCCGAGAAATGTCCCCAATGCATCATACTTATTCTAGCTCCGTAGTCCCCAGGAATCTTGTGAGCGACACGCCACCTGCTACGTGTCATAAATCTGGGGGTTCGCGTCTGTGAGCCTCATCACATGTAGACGGCTCTCTCTCAGAGGTGTAATAAAGTACGAATCCACACAAGTGTCCAACCTAGCTCTGTTATCATATTAAATTTATATACACACGAACGAGTGGATGAAACAATTTTATATTTATATTTATATTTATATAAGGGCACAAACAGACTTTCAACATAAGACGGACTCCATCCACTAAGACTCAAGCCTTATGAAGATTTGGCCGATCTTATGTTTTATACCCATGCATTTCTCATATACTTTCTTTTTAATGAGTGAGTATTTTAATCCACACATCTCAACACCGGTACTTTCTAAAAGAAAAAATTATCTCTATTAGAATATGTTTAGGCATGAAACATTGGTATTGGGATTTCACAATTTTGAAAGTGGGTGGATTTAAAAATAAATCACTTCTGCAAATTGGGCTCAAAAATAAATTTCCCTTTCAAAAATTAAAAATTAGAAATTCGAATGGAGACGGAGAACAGCAATCATTCATTCGTGGCGTGTCAGGCAAGGTGGTTATGGATTTGGAGCATGAACACGGACGACGCAAATAACGATGTTTCTTAGTGGGGCCCACCAACTCGGGTATATCTTTTCTTTTAAAAATTTTAATTTGAAATTTTGAAATTTGGAATTTTGTGAGGATGATAACAGTTTTGGTGATTGGCTGGATAAGTAACAAGTCATTGGTTAGGGTGATCAAATGTAAGCAATGGGTGAGGATCAGGGTTTCTTGGCTATGGGTTCTAAACCTTGATCGGTGTGATAAAACAAACCCCGATTGCTTCAAAGTTCTGTTGTGTTTAGAAAGTAGAGATCTTAAGGTAAAAAACTAGACTTGGTCAGTGATGTTGATGGAGCTCCTTTCCGGGCCTCCGTCAGATGTTGTCTTTCGTTGATCTCGTGGTAAACTTAGCTGATTATCCTTCGCTGCGTGTGGGTCTCAATGGGTTTTTGGAGGAAGAGGTGAGGTGAGCGAGTTGTCGCCGAATACCTGCAAAGAAGTCCCGGGGTGGTTTGGTACCACCAAGGACCCTCCGACGCTCAAGTTAGTGATGAGATCCGAGCAGAGTAACGGCGTAAAAGTGTAAAGAATTGCTTACTCGACCCCTCTGTGATGGGGGTTTATATAGCGGTGGAGCACGCAGTAGCGGGCACGAGAATCTACGCTCTCGACGTCACGCCCGCGTAGAGAGCGGATCGCCCATCAATGGGGATCTTGATGGCGTGGAACGTGGGACGTTGCTGGCGTAAAATCCGCGCATGGAGAGATTCGCAGAGCGACGGTTACGTCTGGGAGTAGGTCGGAGGGCGAGGAAAACGTCCTCGGCGGAAGCTCAGGGACGAGAAAGAAGGTCGAGGGGTCTTGGTCCTGTGGTAGCTCGGGGGCGAGCTGAGAGGCCGAGGAGGCCAATTTACAGGGGCCCTGAGGGGGGCCAGCTTGTGCTTGCTGGTCGGGCACGGGATGGCCTGATCGGCCCCTGCGGGCCCTTTCTTCTGAGTTTTGGGGCACGTCACCTGCCACGTGTCATGATCCTGGGGATCGCCAATGTTGAGCACTATCATTAGCCCCCACTCTTGTCTCGACCGGCTAGTGGTCGGGTCGGGAGTGGACTGCCGGGCCTCCTGAGGTGAGATCCTTTCTATGGTTTTGTCGGGGCGAGCCCTCGGTCCGACGGTTGTCTTTTCTGCTAGCGAACCAAGGCGAGATCTCCGCACCTTAAAGAGGGTGTGCCGGTTCGTGCACTATGTAACTGAAGCGATGGTCTACGTGTCAAAGGATGACTGGCCGGTGCGACGCATGCGGGCCTACAGCGCCCGATTGGATGCAGTCCAGTGCAGGACCGACACGTGGGGCGATCGGAGCCGCTGGGCGTGAGGAGCCGTTTCGGCGGGAGGTGACGGGCGCCGTTGGATGCTGCCATACATGGTGATAAAACGGGGGCGGGACCCGCCTCAGGGCCCCCAACCTTTTATTTCCTTTCTTCCTTGAGTCACTGCCGCTCGGCGTTCTTCTTCCTTCGGGACACATGGTTCACTCCCACTCTTCGGACGGCTCGTGCCGGGGGGAAGTTAGTGGCGTAGCCGAGCCCCCGGTCAGCTCGTGCCCTCCGCCGGATTCTCTGCCGGTGGCAGGGCCGTCCATTTCGTCGACGGCATCTGGGAGTTTCTTTGGCGGCGGCCAGAGTCGTCAGCAGTTACTCGAGTCCCAGACTGGTGACGAGAGGAAGGGCGAGGCAGGCCCCTTCTCAAGAGGAAGAGGACGGTCTCTCGCGCGCCGTCGTCGAAGGTCCCTGAAGGGATTCCCGTGAGGGAAGGGGGCTCTGTCTTCACGGTTCCGTCTGGGCTTTCTGTCGCCATTGGCCTGCACGCCGGGATGGAGGAGTCGGCTGGGGGAAAGCTTCCGTATGGCTCCTTGAGGGATCAATTGGAGGCCGTGGCCCAAGGGGCGGTCCAGGTACGAATCCCTCCACGCGCATTTGCCTTGTTATGCCTTTCCTTGGTTCGGGTGCTTCCTGGTTTCTCATCGGCTTTCTGTCAGGTTCTTCAACACTGCGCCCTTGCCATTCGCATGGAGGCCGAGGGGGCGTTCCAAGCCCCGAGGCCAGTGGAGGCGTTCCCTTCAGAGGTCAAGATTTTGCAACGCGACCTGCGCCGGGAGAGGGATAAGGCTGACGTTGTGGCGGGCCGGGCGGAGGCTGCGGAGCTTGCCAACTCGGCGACTAGGGGTGCCCTTCGCCGTCTGAACGCGTCTCTCCGGGTTGCCGATAGGAAGCTGGCGGACATGGCCGAACGCTTTGCGGCACTGGAAAAAGAGAGGGGCGCAAGCAGGGGAGATGCCGAGGCCGCGCTGCTGAAGGCCCAAGTTGCCGAGGCTCGGGCTAAGAAAGCTGTGGCCGAGTATAAGGCAATAGAGCAGTTTTACGCCGAGCTCGGGGAGTATTCTGCCGTTGCGTGGAACAAGGCTTTGGACGTCGTGAAGGAACAGCTTCCCGAGTTCGACGATAGTGAACTCCGTGCTCGGGTTCCGCTTCCGGCGACGAGGCCTCCGGTGAGAGATGACGAGGGAAGCAGGGCGCGCCCCTGGTGGCAAAGTCTCCGGTGGTAGGGCCTTAGGCCGTGACGCCGACGATGAAGTGGCCGAAGTAAGCCTCCGGGCAGTTTGTAGGGCTGGGGGCCCCAGAATACCCTTTGTAAAGACCTTGATTTTGGCAATAAAAGAAAAACCCTTGATTCGTCGGTTTGTTTTTTGTCTTTTGTGTGTGAAGGACGTTCATAGGATATCCTCGCTTGTATTGTCATGTTTCCATGTCAGGTTGGCCATATGTCCGGCGATCTCCTGTCGAGTTTACTCCAATCACCAGCCGACGAGTGTGTCAAGCGCTTCCACAGAGATATCCTCATGTACGGCCCCCTTAGGTCGATGGGAGATCGTTCAGACTTGGATGAACCTGTCGTCCTTCCGGGTGTCTCGGATATATATGGCCACAGGGCTACCAACCGGGCTCGACCGAGCAGGGTGGCTGTTTGGTTGCCGCTGCGAGGGCTTTGATCCTTGTCGGTTGTGGTAGGAAGCCACCAGCCGGGGGTAGCCGAGCAAGGGCTCGACCGCCTTTGGGGAGGACTTTGGGCCTTAGCGGGAGAAGGGATGCGGAAGGCCACTAGGAATGACCGGGCAGTGAGGATGCACGGTTGCCTCTTGGTGAGGGATTTGATCTCTGGCGGCGTGGGTAGGCAACTACCAGCCTGGGATGAACGAGCAGGGCAGCCGCTTATATCCTGGCGTCGCGGGTAAGGAGCTACCAGCCGGAGTTTTTATCGAGCAGGGTAGCTGCTCGGTTGCCTCTTGCGAGGGCTTTGACCCTTCAGGATGGGGACCGAGCAGGGTTGCTGCCCAGTGCCTCTTGGTGAGGACTTTGATCCCTGTCGGTTGTGACAGGAAGCTACCAGCCGGGGATAGCCGAGCGAGGACCCGACTGCCTCTGGGAGGACTTTAGTCCTTGGCGCGGGAAGAGCTATAAGGCTGTAAGAAGCCCACTAAGGACCCTTGGCCGGGCAGGGTTACTGCCCGGTGCCTCTTGGCGAGGGCTTTTGTCCTGAAAGATAGCCGAGCGAGGGAACCTCGGGCTCGACTGCCTCTGAGAGGGCTTTTGATCCCCGGCGTTGTGGCAGGGAAGCTGCCCGCTGGGGATAGCCGAGCGAGAGAACCTCGGGCTCGACTGCCTCTGAGAGGACTTTTGATCCCCGGCGTTGTGGCAGGGAAGCTGCCCGCTGGGGATAGCCGAGCGAGGGAACCTCGGGCTCGACCGCCTCTGGGAGGGCTTTTTCGTTGTACAGGGGGAACTCTACCGGGAAAAGAGATTCGAAAGTTTCTTTATTCGTATGGGTAGGAATCCTAGACAACGCTTTACACCATCTTGTTAAAGAGAAATCTCGAGTGGTAGCTGGGGTGCGACGCTTCGCTAGCTTTGACTTCATTGATATAGCTTGAGCTTCTCGGCGTTATAAGGCCGAGGGAGCTTCCGTCCGTCCGCGTCATGTAGGCGGTAGGCTCCGCCGGGGAGCGTTTCGAAGACGAGGAAAGGACCTTCCCATTTTGGGGAGAACTGGTGAAGCCTGCCTTGGTCGATGAATTCGTTCTGCTGCAGGACTAGGTCCCCGGTCTTAAAGGAGCGGTGTTTTACCTGAGCGTTGTAGTATCGGGCCGTCTGCTGTTGATAGGCGGCGGCTCTGATCTGGGCCCGATCCCTTTTCTCCAACAGTATGTCGAGGTTGGTTCGTAGTGCTATGGTGTTTGCTTCATCGTCGAAGTGCTCGACTCGGTGACTGGGTAGCCCGATCTCTGCTGGGACCATCGCTTCTGTCCCGTAGCAGAGGCTGAAAGGGGTCTCCCCGGTGGGAGTCTTTTTTGACGTGCGCAGGGCCCATAAGACCCGGGGTAGTTCCTCGACCCAACTGCCTTGTCTCCCTTCCAGGCGGGCTCGGAGGCCCCGGAGGACGTCCCGGTCAGCGACCTCGGCCTGCCCGTTACATTGGGGATGCGCGACCGCGGCGAACTTCATGAGGATATGGTATTCTTTGCAGAAGTCTCTTACTTCCTCGTTCTCGAAGTTTGTCCCGTGGTCGGTGATAATGCACCTTGGGATCCTGAACCGGTGTATCAGGTTGTTTTGGAGGAACTTGATGGTTGTGGCGGCGTCCGGTTTCCTGATGGGAACGGTCTCGATCCACTTGGTGAAGTAGTCCACCGCAACTAGGACGTATTTATGTCCGCTAGTTCCGGTGGGGAACTGGCCGATCATATCCAATCCCCACTGGGTGAATGGCCACGGGGACGTCAGGGCAGTTAGCTCGGTAGCCGGGAGGCGGGGGATACTGCCGTGGAGTTGGCAGCTCTTGCACCTCCTGACCAGCTTCAGGGCGTCCTTGTGCATGGTGGGCCAGTAGTACCCCTGGAGTAATGCCTTTTGGGTTAAGGTTCGAGCCCCCTGGTGTGCGTCGCCCACCCCTTCATGGATTTCCCGCAGGACCTAGTCGGCCTCGTGGAGGTCAACGCACCGGAGCAGGGGCTGGGTGAAGGCCTTCTTGTAGAGATTCCTGTTGCTCCAGACGAAGTGGGTGGCTCTGGCCCGGAGGCGGTGGGCGACTGCTCTGTCTTCCGGGAGCGTGCCGTCCTTCAGGAATTCCACGAGGGGCTTCCTCTAATCCCGGTCGTTCTCCTGCGCCGTGTACACTTGAAGTGTCGCCGCCTCGTCTCCCACGCTGGGTCGGGTCAAGGTTTCGAAGAGTATCGACCGCCTGTTGTTGGCCGAGTACGATGAAGCCAGCTTGTTCAGGGCGTCTGCTTGAGCATTCATTTGCCTGGGTATTTGCTCCACCTGGACTTCGTCGAAGTTTTTTTGTAGCTTCCTCACCTCATTTAGGTACTTCATCATTAGGGGATCTCGAGCCTCGAAGCGGCTGGTCACTTGGCCGACAACTAGGGCCGAGTCGCTGCGGACCCGGATGATCTTCAGTCCCAGCCCGACGGCCATACGCAGTCCGGCTAGAAAGGCTAAGTACTCTACCGCGTTGTTCGATGCTTTGAAACCGAGCCTCAAGGAATACTCCATCTCGGCCTCCTTTGGGCCCCGGATAATGAGGCCGACACCGCAGCTGTAGGGTGTTTTTCGTCACCCCATTGAGATGGGAATACGCGCACGCGTCTCAGACGTACTACAGATTCCCCCTGCCTAGGGTAGGCTGGGGTTTAATGATTGTGGGGATCCGAATCTGCGGCAGCCGCGGACTAAGCTGCCGTTAATTACCCCTCGCCTTTGGGGCGAGGGAACCTCCGATTAACGGGTTAAACTGGTCATGCGAACTCAATGTGCAGTGTACGTGTGTTCTGTTTTGAAAGGGGGGTTTGGATATATCGGGAGCCACGCAGAGTTTTTTACTGGGGGTCAAGGGGGCTAGCAGCCCCCTTGCGGGGTTCGGGGCAGCGCCCCGGCCCAAAATTTTTTTGGAGGGGAGAATGTTGCGGAATATGTGTATGTGTACATATATATACACATATATATACATGTATATATAAACAAAAGGGGGGGGAAAGACATCCAAAGGATGCGTGGGGCCAGCGCCTTGAGCGCTGTGCGCTTAGGTGCTGTGCGCAAGGCGCTGGAGCGCAAGCGCGCGCGCCACGTGTCGGCACGTGGGCGCTTTGCGCTCGGGCGCGGTGCGCTGGAGCGCAAGCGCGCGCGCCACGTGTCGGCACGTGGGCGCTTTGCGCTCGCGCGCGGTGCGCTGGAGCGCAAACGCGCCACGTGTCGGCACGTAGGTGCTTTGCGCTCGAGCGCTAGCGCGCCGGCGAGGAAAAGAGGGCTTTTGACCCCAGAAACTCCCGGAAGAGAAATTAGAAAGGAGTTGGACTCCTGAGTGTGTGTTTTTTTTTTTTTTTGGTTAATGGGAGGGGTTCTTCTTCTTCCTCCTTTGTTAGCTGGATCTTGAAGATCAAGAGATAAGGGATTTTAAAAAAATTCACTCCTTTTTGAGATCTAATGGAAGATCTGAGTTCCCCTTGATGGGTTTTGTGGTGAAAAACTAATTTGTTTTATAAAAAGGAGAGTAGAACTCTTGATTTAATTCAAGAGAAAGAAGAAGGTTTTGAAACCTTGAAGAAGGAGAAAGATCTTAGATCTGAAACCTTTTTTTGGAGAGAGAAAAGTTATGAGATATTTTCATTATCTTTTGCCTTTATAGGCTATACACTTTACACATAGCCCCTTGGGCTTCACAAAATGGCATTTTGCCTATCCCATGGCTCATGTGCCATTTCTTTTTGCACATAAGCCATGGGCTTTACAAAAATTTGGCTTTATGCCTATTTTTCTTACATTTATCCATAAAATAAACTAAAAGAAATGCAACAAAATTATCTATTACAAAATTTTTATCTTAGCATGGGGGAGGCCGGCCGCTTCATGTTCTGGCTCGACCCGGGCATAGGCCCACTGGATCTGGGCTTGGGCCCACTTGGCTTGGGGTTGACTTTGATTTTGACTTGGTCAACCGGAGTGTAAATTTTTACCCCAACAGCAGCCTTCCTCAGTAGAAGACCCGTCGACGTAGATGACCCACTCCGGAGCTGAGCTAGGGCCTTCCTGGACGGGATGCCGGGCTGTGAGGGGCGACGCGGAATCCTGCTTCCTGCTAGGGATGGTGCATTCAACAATGAAGTCGGCCAGGGCCTGCGCCTTGATGGCTCGCCTCGGGCGATACCTTTATATCGAATTGAGATAGCTCCCATCTCCATTTCTCTAGATGCCCGGAGGATTCCGACGATGCCAGGATAGCCCCCAATGGGCGCTCAGTGAGGACGATGATTGTGTGTGTTTGGAAGTAGTGCCGCAGTTTCCGCGAGTTTACTACGAGGACCAGGACAATCTTCTCTATGGTGGGGTATCTCGTCTTCGCGTCATTGAATACGTGGCTCACATAGTACACTGGCTTCTGTGCCCCCTCGGCCTCTCGGACGAGCACCGAGCCTGCTGCTTGGTCGGATAATGCCAGGTACAGCGACAGCTCGTCCCCTTCTACGGGCCGGGTGAACAGGGGTGGTGTTGCGAGGTGCCTCTTCAGTTGGTCGAAGGCGGCTTGGCAATCTTCCGACCGCTCGAACCTCGAAATTTTCCTCAGCGCCTTGAAGAACGGGAGGCACTTCTCCCCCGACCTGGACATGAAATGGCTCAGAGCGGTGCCCCGCCCTGTGAGCCGCATGATCTCGACGTTGGTCTTGGGTGCGGTCATGCTCAGGATGGCGTCGATCTTCTCTGGGTTAGCTTCAATTCCGCGGTGAGTGGCCATGAACCTGATGAATTTCCCTCCGGTGACTCCGAACGCACACTTGGCGGGGTTCAGCTTCATGTTGAATTTGCGGAGCACCCTAAACGCCTCGTCCAGGTCCTTGACGTGGTCGGCCGACGAGACGGACTTGACGAGCATGTCGTCAACGTAGACTTCCATGTTCCTGCCGATCTGTGGCTTGAACAAGCGGTTGACCAGCCTCTGGTATGTGACCCCGGCATTTTTGAGGCCGAAGGGCATCACTCTGTAGCAGTACACCCCCGGTCCGTTGTGAATGCGGTCATATCTTCGTCGTCAGGATTTATGCGGATTTGGTTGTAGCCGGAGAAAGCGTCCATGAAGCTCAGAAGCTCGTGTCCGGCCGAGCTGTCGACGAGCTGGTCTATACGGGGGAGCGGGAAGTTGTCCTTAGGGTAGGCCTTGTTGAGGTCGGTGAAGTCGATACACATACGCCACTTCCCACTCGACTTCTTGACCAGGACCATGTTTTCCAGCCACTCCGAGTAGGGCACATTCCTGATGAAGTTGGCGGCGAGGAGTCGGTCAACTTCCTCTTCGATGGCCTTCTGTTTGACCGGGGCGAAGCTTCTTTTCTTCTGCCTGACGGGTCGGGACGTAGGATCAACCCCGAGCTTGTGGTAGATGATTTTGGGGTCGATCCTGTAGGGTGTTTTTCGTCACCCTATTGAGATGGGAATACGTGTGCGCTTGTCAGGCGCATTACAGATTCTCCCTGCCTCAGGTAGGCGGGGGTTTAATGATTGTGGGGATCCAAATTTCCGGCAGCCGCGGACTAAGCTGCCGTTAATTACCCCTCGCCTTTAGAGCGAGAGAACCTTCGATTGACGGGTTAAACTGGTCATGCGAACTCAATGTGCAGTGTTGTGTTTTGAAGGAGTTTTGGATATATCGGGGGTCCCGCAGCGTTTTTACGGGGGTCCCGCTACCCGGATAGCGGGCTGGGGTCAAGGGGGCTAGCAGCCCCTTTGCGGGGTGCGGGTCAGTGCCCCGTTAGAAATTTTTTTCTAACAGGGACAGTGTCGTGGAGTATGTGTGTGTGTATATATGTATACATATGCATATATATATGTATATATATAAAAAGGGGGGAAAAGGCATCCAAAGGATGCGTGGGGCCAGCGCTTTGAGCGCAAGAGCACTAGCGCACCACGTGTCAGCACGCTAGCGCTTTAGGCGCTAGCGCTCTGGGCGCTAGCGCGTGAGCGCAAGAGCGCCACGTGTCAGCACGTGGGCGCTAACGCACTGAACGCTAGCGCGCCACGTATCAGCACGTCGGCGCTAGCGCTCTGAGCGCAAGAACGTTAGCACGCTACGTGTCAGCACGTGGTAGCTAGCGCTCTGAGCGCAAGAGCGCTAGCGCACCACGTGTCAACACGTGGCCGCTCGGGCGCTAGAGCGCTAGCGCACCACGTGTCAGCACGTGGGCGCTCGAGCAGCAAAAGGGACTTAGTCCCTGCAATGGGAGTTGTACTCCCAGAAAGGAGCATTTATTATTCTCTGTGTGTGTGTGTGTATGTGTGTGTGTGTGTGTGTTTGTGTGTGTGTGTGTTAAACTCCTAAGATGTTTTGAAGCTGATGAAGGGCTTCTCCCCTTGAGCCCTAGTTCTTCCCCAAAGTGGGGTTTCTGGAGATGGGTCTCCTTCTTCTTCCTTTGTTGGGCGGATCTTGAAGATTAAGAGATGTGAGATCTAAAAATCTCTCTTTTCTGAGATCTGATGGCAGATCTGAGTTCCCCTTTATGGGTTTTGTGGTGAAAAACTATTTAGTTTTGGAAAAAAAAGAGTAAAACTCTTAATTTAATTCAAAAGATATGAGAAGATTTAGAACCTTGGAAAAGGAGCAGGAGGCACAAAGAACCCTATTTTTTGGGGGAATGAAAATTGTATATTAGATATTTTCATCATGTTGCCTTTTATAGGCTTACATATTTACATATAGCCCCTTGGGTTTTACAAAATGGCATTTTGCCCATCTCATGGCTCATGTGACATTTCTTTTTGCACATAAGCCATGGGCTTTACAAAAATTTGGCTTTATACCCATTTTGCATACATTCATGTATAAAAAATTACATAAAAATTATTTATTACATGATCTATATTTTGTCATGGAGGAGGCTGGCCACGGGCTCGACTTGGGTATGGGCCCGCTTGATCTGGACTTGGGCCCATCTGGCTTGGGGTTGACCTTGACTTTGACTCGGTCAACCGGGATGCAAATTTGGACCCCAACAAAGTGCCCCCATCAATGAATGCACACCGCACATTTGAGTTGTGTGCATGAAATTGATGGATTTTGAAGCTGAACTTCGAGGTGGAACATCATTCCGGGGGCGGAGTATTATCCCGGGGAGCATGATTCCCGGGGATCGGAGCATCATTCCGATTTGCGGAGCATAATTCCAGGGTCGGAGTATCCCTCGGGGAGAATGATTCCCGGGGATCGGAGCATTATTCCGATTTGCGGAGCATAATTCCAAGGTCGGAGTATCCCTCGGGGAGAATGATTCCCGGGGATCGGAGCATTATTCCGATTTGCGGAGCATAATTCCAAGGTCGGAGCATCATTCCGAAGATTCGGAGCATAATTCCGAAGAGTAGAGGCATGATTCCAGGGATCGGAGAATCATTCCGATGAGCGGAGCATGATTCCAGGGATCGGAGCATCATTCCGATGAGCGGAGCATGATTCCAGGGATCGGAGCATCATTCCGAAAGGCGGAGCATAAATCCGAAGAGTAGAGGCATGATTCCAGGGATCGTAGCATCATTCCGATGAGCGGAGCATGATTCCAGGGATCGGAGCATCATTCCGATGAGCGGAGCATCATTCCGAAGGGCGGAGCATGATTCCAGAGATCGGAGCATCATTCCGAAGGGAGGAGCATGATTCCAGAGATCGGAGCATCATTCCGAAAGGCGGAGCATGATTCCAGAGATCGGAGCATCATTCCGAAGGGAGGAGCATCATTCCAGCGGATCGGAGCATCATTCCGAAAAGCGGAGCATGATTCCAAGGATCGGAGCATCATTCCGAAGAGCGGAGCATGATTCCAGGGATCGGAGCATCATTCCGAAGAGTCAGAGCATAATTCCGAAGAGTAGAGGCATGATTCCAGGGATCGGAGCATCATTCCGATGAGCAGATCATGATTCCAGGGATCGGAGCATCATTCCGAAGGGCGGAGCATGATTCCAGAGATCGGAGCATCATTCCGAAGGGAGGAGCATGATTCCAGGGGATCGGAGCATCATTCCAAAAAGCGGAGTATGATTCCAAGGATCGGAGCATCATTCCGAAGAGCGGAGCATGATTCCAGGGATCGGAGCATCATTCCGAAAAGCGGCAGACATTCTGACCGAAGCATAATTTCGATGCAGAGGTTGATTCCCAGGCGAAGTATAATTCCGACAGGGAAGGCAGGTACTCCGAGGCGAAGTATGATTCCGATACGGGGTACATTCTGAGACGAAGCATGATTTCGACGCAGAGCTTGCTGGTTTGATTTGATTCGAGTTGACATCAGCATCGCTATACTGGAATATGGTACCAGAAGCGAATCATCATTTGTCATGAGAGGATTTGAGAATTGGTTTTGGTTTGGCATCTGTATTGCTACACTGGAATAATGCCAGGAGCAACTCATCACTGCCATAGGAGGATTTGGGAATTGGTTTTTGCTTGGCATCAGTATCGTTATACTGGAATATGGTACCAGGAGTGAATCATTATTTGCGGGGTGCGAGGCAGCGCCTCGTTAGAAAAATTTTTCTATCCTTTCCGGTCGGACTTTAGAGGATATACTGCAAGCTTGCAAGCTTGATTTTGGTGGTAGTTGAGATCGTCACCTACCTTGATAAAATTTTCGTACGACAACAATTTTCAGGAGACGATCTAGATGGCACCTTTGAAGCTTGGTATAGGAGGAAATGTCGATTGCCCGTTTACTGGACGGAACTGAACGAGAGTAGCATTTTGGGGACCATTGGTAGTACAGAAGACTACGGAAAAGATTCAGCTGGTGCGAGACACAATGAGAGCGGTCCAGTGCAGACAAAGACCTTATGCAGATCAACGAAGTCATAGGCTAGAGTTTGATGTGGGAGATCATGTGTTACTTCGTATATCTTCGATGAAAGGTGTGATACGTTTCGGGAAGAAAGGGAAGCTCAGCCCCAGATATGTCAGACCTTACGAGATTCTGAAGGGAGAGGGTGCTGTAGTTTGTTGGTTAGCACTTCCACCAAGTTTTCTCGGGGTGCATCCGGCGTTTCACGTTTCGATACTTCGCAAGTATCTTCACGATCCTTCTCACGCGATCCAGCATCAGACCTTACCGCTTGGACCGGATTTATACTGCACAGTGCAGCCAGTGGCTATTCTTAACTGGCAGGCAAAGAACTGTGATCAAGTATACTTCCCTCTATAAGAATTCTCTGGCGAGGAACGAAACGCGAGGAGAGTACTTAGGAGACCGGGGATGCGATACGGAAGAAATTTCCACATCTTTTTTAGGGTACGTCTAGTTAAGTTTTAAATTCGGGGACCGAATTTTCTTAAGGGGGGAATATTGTAACATTTTGAAAATTTAGAAATAAATAAAATTAGTTAATTTAATAATAAAATGGTAAATCAAAAAGTTATTAAAAACAAATAAGATAATTTCATAAGATGGTTGTAAAACAATTTAAATTAAAAATTTTGTATGCAACATAAATAAATTATAAGGGTTTTAGTGATAATTTTAGCTTCATTTTAATAAAATGAGTGTTTTGTAATAAACCAAGTTGTGAGGGGTTTTTAGGTAAAGTTTAGGATTTTTATGCAAATGGGGATTTGTTAGGGGTGTAAATGAAAAAGGGGATAGAAACTTTTTAGCTCAGAATTTTAGTGTAGATTAAATCAAAATAAGAAGATAATGCAAGCATACCTCTTGCTTGCATGCACAAAACTCACCTCACACCTCCTACTTGCATGAAACCATTACCTCTAACTTGATTACACCTCCTTCTTCACCTTATCCTTTTCATTTGCCATATATAAACCTTGTTCAGATCTGTGGAAAATTAAAATTCTGAAAAATCTAAGGAAAAGAAAAGAAAAACAAAACAAAACATTTAAAGAAGAAGAAGAAGAAGAAGAAGAAGAAGGAAGCTAAATCTTCATCACCATCAAGTTAGGACAAGGGGCTTAGCATCTTGGAGGGGTTATTCCAACAACTTATTGTGGGTAATTTCTTAATCACGGTAGGAGTTTAGGCTATGTAAATAGTTTAAATTGAATTGAACAAGTTCTATAATTTCGTATTTTTAGGAAAATTTAGCTCTGTAGTAATCTGCTGTTAGTAAGAATAAAATCAACTTAACAAAACAGTGCTAAAATGATATAATTGGAACATAGAGCAAACCATAGGAATACGAACAGGGGGGCTCGGATTTGGGCCGGCGACCAATAGGGTAACTCCAGCGTCACCGGATTTCTAGGAGCTTTGGGTTTTGTGGATTTCAGGGTAGGTCTCTGTGAAGGTATTATGATACTTGGTATTATTTATTTAAGCTAATTTAACAGTATATGAAATCTGGGAGTTAATATCTGAAATGGGGTTAAAACGTTTAAAACACGACATGGACACTTCGTAATACGATTCTGTTTTCTGTTACGAAACAGCGTGTAACTAAATCCAGTTAGTATAAGTGTTAGATAGGTTGCGATAATCATACTTAGTATAGCTAATACGTAACACTAGTATTTTCATGTTTTCGCCGTATCGGAATTTAGCCGTTTCTTGTACAAGATAATTGCGATGATAGATTCGAATACGGAAACTTCGGAGGCTGCAAGGAAAGGAAATGGATTGGTGATCTGAGTTGATTCGACGTATTCCGGTGAGTAGACTAAACATCTACCAGGGGATTTTGTATGGATGGCGTGATACGCCCGTAGTTAAGTTTAAATAAAAATGGGCTTTATATGCTAAATTGATCATATGCATTCATATAGATATATATACATCGCCATATTAATAATTGTTAGAACACTGCACAGTTATCGACGTGTTATGCCGCACCTGCACATATCTACATGTTACACTACACCTCGTCAATATTAACATGTCACATATACACTGAGTACTTATTATACTAAATAGGATTTCCATCATACCTTGAACATCAAGAATGGGAGTTATTTTTCATAAACATTATCATATTTTATTTCCAAGTATGTGTAGTTCTGATATAAGATGCATTGGATTACAATGGATTTATGGATTTGAGTTTTAAACACTAGCGAAAGAATTCAATACTTTTTATGAAATGTGACATGTCCACCATGAAATGTCGTTTTTTGATTTGGTTTTGTTCCGAACCGGGTGGGGTAGATATACGGTTGCGGAATTTTTTACATATATCCGAGCTGGGTGGGGTAGCTATACAGACGGATCATGGTGGACCCGGTCGAGGCCGAGGGGCAGGGGCCGCACTTTAGGCGGTGAGCCTAACGAGGATACTCGATACCGGGGTCAGTGGTAAACACGGCGGATATCTAGGTGATACCGACCGGTGTTATTGATTGGCAGGATCGTTCAGGGAACGATGCCTGAGACACGCCGAAGATTTGTGTCGATGATGGACACGGGAAGAAAATGAACCTTATTTGGAAAATAATTGATGAGATTTCAGTTTTGGATTTATATGTTGAATAGTACAAATTTATACTTCCACCTGTTAGTATGCATCACATTCATCATTGTTGATATTAGTTCTAGATCGGTATACTTACATTATCAGCCGATATATATTAGTTATATTCACTGAGTTGGCAACTCACCCCGTTGTGCCACAGTTCTTTGCAGGAGTCGAGTGGACGTATAGCAGCAGACAGATCCACTTATCGGTTTATCGCTCTTTTGCTGGGTGGGTTACCCGTGTAGTAACTTCCTCTTTTGGTATTGTATATTGAATCTAGAGTTTCTCCATCAGACC